>JARDYH010000004.1:177559016-179959016 GCA_029215795.1 Anniella stebbinsi | reverse complement strand
TGCTTCGACTACCCTGTGGTGATTCTCACAGTAGCTGCTGAAGTTTTATTGCAGGTTTCACTGCAGAATTTTCCAAGTGCAAACTTGGTAAGGATTCTGCTTAAATAGGTGTGTGTTTGTGTGTGTGTTTTCATTCCAAAACTCAACAAGCCTATAGATGTATTTTTAGACTGTTTACATAAATTTGATGTGCTTTTCCCCATCTGATATTTTAATTTACTTTTCTCTTATTCCAACCCTTCCTTTAACTGTGTCCAGCACAGTTTCCTCCCACTCCCATTCCATATATTGTCTTTTTTTCCATCATTCCCTAACAAGCCCAGCTGTAACCTACCTTTCCTTTGTTTGTATTGGAATGTTGTTTTTTCCCTCCAAAGCCTCCTCTCCCCTGGCCGACGTAGCTGGTTGCACTTCAGTTTTTAACCCACATCCTCAAATTTCAACTATTTGAGACTGACTTTAGTCTTCTAACATTGTGGGAGAAGGGGGAGTTGGGAAAAGCATCAAACACAACTGCCTTATGGAACAACAGATACCCTATAGCTTATAGCTGCCAACTCATTCATTTCCTACCATCTTGTTGAAAGATGGTAACTATCGTCAACTGGAGAAACCTGTCTTACTGAAACCCACTTACTGAACACCTTGTGAAGGTAGGAAGCTGCCTTATACAAGGTCAGACCATTGGTTCTTCTAGCCCAGTACTGATGACACTAAAGAGATCATTAGATAGGGGAGGATCACATTTCGCTATCATTGCTTTGCCTCCTGCTTCTGTCCCACAAGAGGGATGAGCAGTTTCTTCTTTCTTCATATGAGGAAGAAAGAGGAGGCAAGCAATGATCACGTTTGTTCATCCCATACTGCTGTCCAACTAGAAACTACTTTCACATGCGATGGGTTTGGAAAGTATACTGGGAAGCAAATGAAAGGAAAGCTTCTAAAGCTGCAGGAGTTGGAAAGGAGTTGTCACTGCTGTATTGAAAGGCAGGTGGATCTGCATTCTTGGAGGTAATAGCCACCTTGAGAACTTATCTTAAGGTATACAGAAAATGTTCATCCTTTTTCCTATATTTGTAGACAACTGAAAATGTTTTATTTTAAGAGGCAGAGAGGCAGGAAATAATCTCGATAGACTTTGATAGATTTGTTTTGGGTATGCATTTTTAACACTATAGTTTTCAAGGAAGCATGCATGAGGACTATGCAAGATAACAGGAGGAAGAAGAGAGTGAACCTAACAGTGCAATCTACAGCATGTTTATTTAGAAGTATATTCTACTGAATTCAGTGGGACTTACTCCCTAGTAAGTGTACTTTTGGTTGCAGGCTTTCTCTCCACCCACCCCACAGAAAATTCTGGAAATCAAGACATTGTACATCTGTTATCCTCAAACTTAGGAATTCTTCTCCCTTAAAATCTTTCCTATATACACTGCCATACGGTTTGAACGGGGATGTTGAACCTTTTCAACCTGTGGGCCAAATTCAATTTGAGAGAAGGTCTTAGAAATGGGAGCAGGGCCAAATGCAAAAGGGGCTGAAGACAACATGCCAAAAATACCAGTGTATTTTAGCTTAAAGCTCATAATGCCAGGAACTAGGCCTTAGGAGAGGCATTTCAAAATGGGGGACAAAACCTTGCAAAAGCTGAGAAACCACCAACTGATTGGGGAGAGGGGAGGTGGGAACCAATTGGTGATGTGGGGATGGGCCATGTTCATCTGAGGAACCTGAGGCGGGTATAAATCTGGTCACAGTTGGCTCCTGGGCCTGAGGTTTAACACCCCTGCATTTGAGGAAGGATCGTGCCTTTCCAAGGTGTTTTAGGCCAAACAGCAACACAATATTTTTAAAATACATTTTTTAAACTTGGAGTTTAATCTTGAATATGAACTAGAGGAAGCCTTTGAATGTTACTGTGTCTCTTTCCCCTGCAGTGGGCTTGCCTTTTCCTACAGGTGCCTAAAATGGCGCTCTTGGCAGTGGCTTATTGAGCTAGCTGATGGTATTGAGACCTGAGAACAGAGAGACCTACTTTTCCATAGGCCTCTTTCTTACAATCTTCAAGGCATGCTACAGATCCACATTGTCATTCCCTTTCCCCAGGGTGATCATATGGAAAGGAGGACAGGGCTCCTGTATTTTTAACAGTTGAAAAGGGAATTTCAGCAGGTGTTATTTGTATGTATGCAGCACCTGGTGAAATTCATCACAATGGTTAAAGCTGCAGAAGCCCTGTCTTTTGTATCTAGTCCTTTTTCTATACAACTTTTAAAGATACAGGAGCCCTGTCTTCCTTTCCATTTGTCACCCTACTTTCCTCCCTGATCTGTTTGTTTCTGCTTTTTTACAGACTTTGATGACTACTGCCAGATGACTTGTCTAATTTCATTTGGCTTCTTTTGCCTGTGTTTAGGGAGGCATAATCATCCAGTATTAACAACTTTGGAACCCTCTTGGCAACATAGAACAGTCAGAACTGCTGAAGGCTAAGACTGAAATCTAGACACACTTACATGGAAGGAAGTGAAGTGGGGCATAACCCCTGGAGTGTTTGGGATTGCGCTGTACATTGTCCTTCCCAGAGCATCATCAGACAGGGAGTAAATCACATTCCCCTACCTTTGCTTCTCCCCCACTTCTGTCCCACAATACTTCTTCTTTCTTCACACGGGGAAGAAAAAGGAAGTAAACAATGACCACGTGGCCCATTCAGTGGGCATTTTATCCCACTGCTTCTCCTGCTCACAGCAGGAAATGGCGGCATGTTTTGCTACAGCCGAAAAGCTGGATTTTCCGGGTCTTTTTTGCGATGTGAAAATGTGCGGAAGGGGTGAGAGACCTGTGGGAGGCAGACAGTTTTTTCAAAAGATCCCACAAAAAGCTATGAGTGACCAGTAAAGAGCATGTGATAAAACACTCATCTGATGACACTCCTGGCCTTGTAAGGAAAGATGATGCTGTTTACAGTGCTGATTTGAGGCCTTGAACATTTTAAAGTTTGTAATTAAAAATGCCAGTTTTCTGCAGGAATGTATACTGGGAGTGACTTGTATTAACTTGATCTGCATCTTCTCCTCTAACATGATGGTAATGTTGGCATAGCGCAACAGAACTAAACTGAAATTGGAAGCAGGTTGGAGAAAATCAAAGTTCTCTTGTCTTTCACATTGGCGACTTTTGTCATTGCTTCTAGTTTCTCATATTCCTGCTCCGAGCAAAGAGGGAGTGAGGAAGCAGAGAGTCTGGTAAAGAGATGAAGATGTTGCAGAATAATTGCATACTAGCATAGCTTTAGGTAGTAGGCAGCTGCACAGTTTTTGGGATTGTCCCATCAGCAGTGCAGGGCAGATGGGCAGATAGTGTGAGCATAGGATTCAGGACAAGGAGGAAGCTGTATGAGTGCCCATGCCCTGCCTCCTTGCATTTGTCTCATCAGCATCGCACAATCAAACAAAAATAATTCAGATCTAAGGTAGGAATTGTCCTTGTTCATTTTGCTTGGTATGGGGAGGTGTATAGGTTAATGGTTAAGTACATGCTTTGTATGCAGAATGTCACACATTTGATCTCAGGCATATCTAGGTAGGAATCTCTGGGCCTGTTCAGACAACACACTAAACCATGGTTAGGCCGCTAATCCTCTTGCAGCAAATAGTTAATGAGCATGTTTAAGCTGTGGTTATGTAGCCACCATGGTTAGAAATGATTCACACAACACACCAAGGCATAATGTTTAGCTCAAAATGTTTAATCACTCTGGCTTAGCGTGTTGTCTGAACAGGGTCAGTGAGGTAAAACCCCTCTTTGAAATCCAGGAGAACCATTGCTAGTCAGTGTGTAGACCAGCCTTCTCCAGCCTTGGTGCCTTCCAGAAATATGTGGCCACAACTCCCATCAGCCCCAGCCAGCAAGGCCAACAGCACAGGTTAGGCCTCACCTTGAGTATTGTGTCCAGTTCTGGGCACCACACTTCAAGAGGGATGCAGACATGGTAGAGGGGGTTCAAAGGACGGCAGTGAGAATGATCAGGGGTCTGGAAACAAAGCTCTATGAGGAGAATTGAAAGAACTGGGCATGTTTAGCCTTGAGAAAAGAAGATTGAGGGGAGACGTGATAACACTCTTCAATTACCTGAAAGGTTGTCACACAGAGGAGGGCCAGGATCAATTCTCGATCATTCCAGAGTGCAGGGCACAGAATAATGGGCTCAAGTTACAGGAAGCCAAATTCTGTTTGGACAACAGGAAAAACTTCCTGATTGTTAGAGCAACACAACAATGGAACCAATTACCTAGTGAGTTTGTGGGCTCTCCCACATTAGAGGCATTCAAGAGGCAGCTGGACAGCCATCTGTTAGGTATGCTTTAAGGTGGATTCCTGCATTGAGTAGAAGGTTGGACTCGATGGCCTTATAGGCCCCTTCCAACAATAGTATTCTGTGAGTCTATATTCCCAAAAATCCACTTTCTTTAAAATTCCCAGTAACCTCTGGAATAAGAAATTAGAATGCAAATGCAATCAGAGCAGCTTCAACAGTCGGAAATGTTCTTCCTAATGCTCATGGTTTTTCTTTATTTTTCCCAATTAGTTTGATAACTTGCACAAATTCAGTCCCAATGACTTCCATGAAGTGGAATAATAAAGAGAAAGGTATGATCACAAACTAGGAAATAATTGATATTGTGACTTTTGCTTTTTAGAAGAGTAGGATGACTGAACCTTAACTGTGTCCATGCATCTTGATTTGAAGGCCTGATTGCCAGAGTGACTCAACTGCACATAGATACCAGATAACATGGTTCAAACAGGGGATGGGATGAGGGCGACATGAGGCTCCAGGCACAAATGCCATGTAAGCAAGAGGATGTCAAATACTCAGGGCGAGAAGGGGCGGATACCTTGGAGGCAGGCTGGCTGGGGGCCAAAAGTCTGAGGGCCAAGAGGGAGGCCCAGACTGAAGGGATCCAGCAAGTCTGTACACCTTCCAGAAGCACACCAAATTGGTCCTCCCTATTATCATCTCATCTCCCAGCCCAGGAGGATTATGGGCTGCTTTGTGAAGCTCCCAGCTAGAGTTGACTAGCAGCTTGGTGTAGCAGGTAGACAGCACTTCATCTGCAGATCACCCAGTTCAAACACTGCAGTGCCAGACATGGGAATTGAAAGACGGCAAGTCCACTGGACCCAAAAGCAGCAAAATCACTTTCAGGGCAGATTTGACCCTCAACATTCTGTATTTTCATTTCAGGGTCGAGGAATGGAGGTGGTACGGGCCTTCCACTTGGGAATGGATAGGAAAGAGAGAGCAGGTAATAGTACCGCATAGTAGTGAATATATTGAGGGAATAATATAAAATGTGGCATCAAAAAGCCCTGGACAGTATCCTATAATGCCCATGCACTAGCAGGGCCAACTGCTAGCACAATGGGGAGTTAACAGTTCCAAAAGCAATCCAAAGTAAACAAACTCCTTTCTGGAATGGAGCAGTTCAGCAGACCTCACTCCACTGATCTGCCCCCATCTGGACCAGGATTAATTTTAGATCTGCTAAGTCCCCGTCATGCTAGCAGTTGGGCCTGCTAGACTAACTCCCCATTCCACAAGTGGTCAGTCCTGCTGGCACAACACAGTCATCAGGAGCAAGGTGGCCCTATTGGATACTGTTCCCTGTCTTTTGCTTGTATCTATGAGAATTTCTGTGGAAATATGTATGTATGTATGTATCTCTATATCTCTATCTCTATCTCTATCTATTTATCTATCTATCATCTATCTCATTAGGACGTGGGCAAGGAATATTAGGATTCATTGACCAATTCACCAAAGGTAGAGGGGGAAACTATATAGAAAGCATGATGGTCAGGGCCAGCCCTACCATTAGGAACAGATGGCAGATGAGTGAGGGCAGAGCTGTGTGTTCTTCACAGCAGGCCTACTGCAAACAATCAAAAGACATTGTGCAGCTATTCCATCTTTTCTTTCTTGAGTGGAAGCACCCAAAACTTGTCTTCGAGGGCCAAAATGGACATCACTTTAAATCTGTATCTAGTAGCTAAGGTTCTTATTTCCCTGCATTTTTACTCTATAGTAGCCATAGAGCCCCAAATACAAACTAGGACCCTAGCATGGGGAAAGGGGGGCTTTTAAGATCCAAACTGGGGCCCTACACCTAGCCTAGAGTTAAAAAGGTGGGGGAGAGTTAGTTCCTGGATATGAATTTAAAGTAATATCTCTTTTGGCACACACAGGGAGAGTATATAGGCACTACATTAGAAGTCATATTCCATTATCAGACCCACAAGGCACATGCAGATTTATAAACATCTTGATCATATATAGCTCTAAATTATATGGTAGGCAGTCACAACTTTGCCATGTCATGTTTGGTGAATCAGCAGCATTAGTCTAGATGAGACCGTCATCAGATTGGGGGGGTGGGGATCACAGTTTCTTACCATCGCTTCTCTGCCCCCCACTCCTGTCCCACATTACTTCCTCTTTCTTCCCGGAGAAGAAAGAGGAAGTAAACAGGACCACATGGCCTATTCAGGAAAAGGCAGCACATTCAATTTCCCAAAAAAAGTTGGATTAAAAGAGGTTCCATTTTGTGACAGAAAAAGAAAGGAGCAGGAGGTGTGCAGGAGGCGGACAGCACTGTCTAAACGACAGGCGAAAAACTGAGAGTGGGCAGTAGCGCGCATGCGGTGAAACGCTCATCAGATGAACCCTTCAGTATTTGAATACTGCACTAGAGCTAGAGCATAGCAAATGTACAAACTACAGAACCTATCCCAAATCAAATGGAACACGTGGCTTGTTGTCTCCTTCTATATTGTGAGGAAGGTGCAGAAATTGTGAAAATCTCTGCTTCTGACATGCATAATTTAGGCATTTGATTTATGCATCTGATATTGGAATATAATGTTCTGTGATATTGCCAGGAGTTCTCAAAACAGTGTTGGGAAATATGTTAATAGCTGCCAGAAATATGTGGCAAAGAAATAGAAAAATATGAACCTACAGATGGGCATGACTGGTTGCAAAATGCTACTAGATAATCACATGGTGTGCAAGGAAAGAACAAAAGATAATTTGAAGAGAGATCTGACACATTTTTGTGTAGGAATGCTGCATGGTGACTGTTATGCAACATATATGATAAACTGTAAATATTGTAAATAAAGCCTGATGGATAGATAGATGGGAAATGGGTGGTATATCCCCCTGCAGAAAATAACATCTAGGGAAGATTCACATTGGCTATAGCCCCAGTCCAATTCAATGACACCTCCCCCCCTTACGGCTGCTTTTAATTCTTAAAAAGAAAGTTCAGAGTTCCGAATATGGATCTTTTTCATCAGGGCTGGCCCAAGCCACTTAGCTGCCTGAAGTGAAAAACAAAATGGTGCCCCTCCCATTCCATATACAGAAGCCAACTGGACTGGCAGATGAATCTGTCCTCCACTGCTCCTGAGGGCAGCATGCTAACTTAGGCTAACTTAAAGGGCACCGAACAGGCCCCGTGACATACAGGTTTCTTCTTGCTGCCACCTCTTACAATCTTCTGCCGAAGGTGATTGCTTCACTCTGTCTGATGGTAGAGCCAGCCCTGTAACTTAGCTGATCATTTTAACAAACCAATCATTCTCACCTAGCCATAATAATCATAGCAACAGACTCCCCCTCCCAATTCTTGAACAAATCTGTGTAAACAGCAACTGAGTGCAGCCAGCTCTTACTTCCTGATATGACTGCTTATGCTTCCTGCAGGATCAAGACTAGCCAGGTTTGTCTCTAGCATGTCCCTTGAACGCCATTGCCCTAGCCTTATAATGGGTGTGGTTGACCAAGGCTGGTGGTTGCAAGAGGCTGTTTTAGTACACTGGCCATTGTTGTAACAATGGCCTTTGCATTCCATTAAAAAAAAAAGTCTGCTGTAATACCACTTTTGCTCTTTGAGGCCTAGTCAACCTGATAAATTAGAAACTTGTATTATATTTACTTTGATTTTAAAATCTGTTTTTAAGAGAGTGGCAACAAATAATAATAATAATCTGAACGGCTACGAGTAGCATTTTTGGGTGGAAAGGTGGGATATAAATAAAATAAAATAAATAATTTTACTGATTTTCTCTTAAGGCGGCCTATATAGCAAAACCATCTCCTAAGATCTGCAAGTGCAAAAAAGGCTAATTAGCAAATGAAGCTTATGTCACTCTGTCCATTTAGACACATTGCTTGCATCTTACACCCAACTCACTAACGTGAACTAAATTCTCAGCGGAGGTCAATGTAAATTGTGTCGGCCACTGCGATTTATGCCAAATTGCCACCCTCTCCCTTCCTCCCTCCCTCCCTTTATCCAGTGCAAGCAGCCAACTAGCCATTGCTGGTGCATGTAAAATATGCCTGATGGGCTTTCAGCCTGTTTTAAACTGTACTGTGGGAAAATCTGTGATGTTTTTAAAAGAAACTCTGCAGAATCTGGTATAATCAAATGCAACAGCTGTCAGAGTGGAATCCTCACCTGAGGCTGTTGATATAGATAGCTGAGACCATATTTGACTTTCCCCTCTCTCAGCAAGGAGCAAACATGAAGGGGTCCTGTTATGTCCACATCTCAATACTTCTATGATATGTCTTTTTGCCATCGTAGGGTATGCTTTTCTCTCCAGGATTCACAGCTAGGGTTCTACAATTATTTTATTATATTGTTTTTTTATATCCCACCTTGCAAGGCACCCAAGATGGATTACACAGGCCTTCTCGCCATTTTATCCTCACAACAATTTAAAAGTATCAACCAAAGTATGAATGTACGCTTATCTTTCCAACAAACAAGCTTTGATTCTCAACTTGACTTCCCTTTTATTAAGAACATGGGTGAACACACACATAACCTTCGGCCTTGATCAATCTGGGATGAAAGAATTTGGCCATCTTCTTAATCTTAAATTTACTTTCTTAATACTAGTCCCTTCTCTTTTGAGTCAGTTTCTTCTGGTGGAGGGATCCTAGCATGAACAATCAGAAGGCGTTGTGTTCTAGTTTACCATCCTTAGAAGATTTTTTGAGTAAGCTCTACACTAGTGCTTTATGGTGGTCTTGCATTGCACTGATAACTGTTGGGGCACAATCCACATTCCACACACTGCTTTCATTGTGTTATACCCTGATTTTTCTTCCACATTCGTAATGATTTGACATAATTGTAGTGTTTGTGATAGACACATTCCTTGAGCCAGGCCAGGATTTCTGAATTACCTGCATTAAGTACATATAATCCTTCCCAGGTTTTGTACCAAACTGGCAAGACAAAGCCCAGTCTGTCTGTGGCTACCTGCAAGGAAAGCCTTGTGTGGAACCAGATTCCCACTTCCAAGAGTCCCAGGTCTGTGGACACAACAACAAGGTATAGATCTGGCCTAAGACAAAAGATGGAAAAAGTAGTGGGAAAACACAGCATGGTTGCAACCGGAAGACAATGATGTCTGGACTAGGGATGCATGGATTTTGTAAAGCCATCTGTGTTTTGCAGATTGTCAGGCATCTTTCAACCTGTCATCCACTCATTAACCAAATCAAATATTTTTAGGAATGTGCAAGAATTTTGTTCCACTTGCGCTCATATGCATGAGCGCGAGTACGAATTTGTGGAAATCCCCTCAAAAAGTAAAAAGCCAGTCCGTGTGACTTGGGTCATATCACACGGGCGGTTTTAAGCACACTCACCTCGGCTTTGCTCCACTTCTTCAGCGCTGGGTTCGCATGACGTTGCTCCCCTCCTGCTGCTCTCTCACCCTGAGGTTGCAGGTTTTAGTTTCTGTTTCTATTTATCCCTCAACAGGCAAAGTCCAAAACAGGCAAAGTTCCAACAGGCCAAGCTGAGGTATTGCAGCAGCTATACCGACCACGTGTGATTCAAAACACTAGACTTGAATATGAAACAGAGGGGGAAGCTGCTGAAGCAACCCAGAGGAAAAATAGTAGGTGTGATAAAGCCCTAGGACAAAGGAGGTCTGTTGAAGAATCTGTAGGTCGGATTCATAAAAATCCAAACTCATTTGAATACATTGCAGCTTTCTTGGCCATCCCTAGACCAGACCCTCCATTAAACTTCTGTGAATGAGGCAGGGTGATGGTGCGATAAAAGCCGCCTCTGGAAGCATTCTCCCTCTCTCTCTCTCTCCCTCTCTCTCATGTCTTCATTAGAAATGTCAGGTGGCTTAACTTTTGTGGCTTTTTCCCAAGGAACACTGGGAGTTGTATTTTTTAAAAAAAATGTGTGAATGGAGCCAGTGACTTGGATGGTAAGATGTTACATGTTTTCAGTATTATTTTATGGAGAGGAGGCTTGGACACTTATGAACAACAATTTGAGGAAAATCGAATGTTTTGAAATGTGGATAAACTGACATATATTGAAGATACCATGGACTGACCGAATAATAGGGCTGTGCACGGACCCCCCAATCCAACTTGGATCCAGATCTGGATCCAATCCGGATCCATGCACAGCCCTACCGAATAACAAATGAGGATGTGCTATGTACGGTAAACAAATTGACAGAATTAATAAATACCATCAAAAAGAAGAAAATTGCAATATCTTGGTCATATTATTCAAGAAGAAAAATACACCATACTCCAACATTATACAAAGGAAAATGGAAGGAAAACGATCAGTGGAAAGAAGATGAACATCATGGCTAAAGGACCTGAGGGAATGGTTTAGCTCTACTTCTATACAATTATTTAGAGCAGCAGCGTCAAAAACAAATGGCTATAATGATAGCTAAACTCTGATAGGTGAAGGCACCTTAAGAAGAAGGAGCCAGTGATCTATAACAGAATTATTGGCACCCGCACAATAGTGCAATCCCAGACTTTCCTCCTATCATCCTGTTGAGTGCCATGTATATTTACACTGGTAGCATGGGTAAACCCTTTTATCATCTTTGCATAATTAATTGATGGAATTCATTGCAACATAGTGTGATGATACCTCTAGCTTAGGTGGCTTTCAAGGAGATTAAATAAATTCATGCAGGAGGATGGCCATTGACATTGGATCCCAGTTGTTTGGCAGGGTGGGCAACAATGGTAGAGGGCAATTGCCTTCTGGCCCTGCTTGTGGGTTTCCTTCAGGCATCTGGTTGGCCGCTGAAGGAAACAAGATGCTGGTCTAGATCAGGGGTGGGCAGGAAGTAGATGTCCAGGTATTTTGGACTTCAACTCCAAGCATTCCTGACCACGGGCCATGCTGGCAGGGGCTTCTGGAAGTTGGTCCAAATCAACTGGAGATCTACTTCTTACCTGCCCTTGGCATAGATGGACCTTTGGTCTGATCCAGTAGGTCTCTTCTTATGCTCTTAGCTCCTATTTTGAGAATGTGCCTGAGCTGAACAGCCATGTGGTACTTCTTGGATGCCCTTGTTTTGTGGATGCAGTCAACTCTCCTCAACATCTCTACAGGAGCAAGTGGCACTAGTTCAGACTTCCTGCAATCATGCAGGTGCTATTATGTGGTTTCCTACTATGGCTTCTTTACCTCTTTCTACCATTACAACTATGGTATCTTCCATCCTGGGAGGTTGGTGAGTGGGGCGGTGAGGAGGATGGAATGGGGCACTTTGCTAATTGCTATTTTGGAATGCCTTGGCTTTGGTAAATACCATCCTGTACTAGCCCGTTTGGCTGCCAACCTGATCTCAAATCCATTTGTTTACTCAACAGTGTGGTGAGTAATAGGGTGGTTTGCTTTACCAGAACCACACCAGGCAGATTCAGAGTGACTCACTGCAGCTTGAGCAGACTTGCACTATTTCCTGGGCTACCAGAAAGATGATATAATTACCACTTAGGGATGGAACATGTTCATGATCACATGGAGAGCTGGGTGAGCAGCCAGGCAAAGCGGTATTCCAAAAGGAAAATGTTGCACGTAATTCACCAAGAATGCATTATTCATTGCGACAAAAGCCAAGTCGAGCCACTTTCCCCACCACTCCAGTGCACACACACACCAGCCCCAGAGCACTCCATGTATTTTGAATGATAACTCCCATCATCCCTGACCATTAGCCGTGCTAGCTGTGACAAATGGGAGTTGTCATCCAAAACATCTGGAGAGCTTCAGGCTGGGGAAAGATGCTTTATTACGTTTTGTGCAGGAAACACAGGCAGCATGAAACAGGCCAGTAAAAGACAGGTATGTGTATGGATGAAATATTCTTCCCACATTCATTAGCAAGCACAGGGGACTGGCTGGAAGATTATGGGAATCCCAGACGTGCAAATCCACTGGACAGAATTTCATCACTTTGATCACCAGTACAATGGACAGGCCTTGAATTGTATCACAGCTGGATAATCTAAGGTCCTCCTCCGGGTGCCTACTCTGAGGGAAGCTCGGAGGATGGCAACAAGGGAGAGGGCCTTTTCAGTGGTGCCCCCCCCCAATCATGGAACAAACTCCCCAACGAGGCTCACCTGGCACGAACATTGTTATCTTTTCAGCGCCAGGTCAAGACTTTTCTCCCAGGCATTTAACAGTGTATGTTGAGTTTTTTCTTTTCTTTTTTCTTTTGACCCAGAATAGTTGTTTTAAATGGATATTGTATTTGTACTCTGTTTTTTTGCTTTTTAACTTTTGTATATCGGTTTTTAATGTTCAGTGTTTTTAATCTTTGTAAACCGCTCAGAGAGCTTTGGCTATGGGGCGGTATATAAATGCAATAAATAAATAAATAAATAAATAAATAAAGTGTGTTGCTGTCTGGCTGAATTCGAAAGTGTCTTGAGACACGAACATCTACTTTTCATGTACTGGAGAATTTCAACTTTATTTACTTGAGGGGAACTTTTTGAGGCTTTATGGTGATGATTGAAAGCATAAACCCAGACAAGCTTGACTTTGAAAACACACAAGTGCATGTCTAGGCAAATCCAAATAATCTTATAATTTGGGGGAGGGGAGTCAAATATGAGAACATGCGGGTTAGGGGATTATTTACTTGTTAGCCTTTGGATTTGGAAATTCTGGAGCTGTGGTTTCCTAGCTGTGGCAGTGCTCACATCTATAAGGCAACTGAGTGCTGCTTCCAGCCATTTTACTCATCTCCCCAGTGGGGTGATGTAATGCTTGTAACCTGATATCCTGGTTGGGAGGACCTGCTAGGCTGGTGATGCTCCCATGTTTACAAATGGGGAGTAGCTCTTTACAAATGGAAGAGAGATCTTCCTATGTTTGTCCATGAGATTTGCATGCAGGGTTGTTACCACACCTTTCCCCTAGATTCTTCGGGTGACCATATGAAAAGGAGGACAGGGCTCCTGTATCTTTAACAGTTATATACAAAAGGAGGCTTTAGCAAGTGTCATTTGTATGCATGCAGCACCTGATGAAATTCCCTCTTCATCACAATAATAATAATAATAATAATAATAATAATAATTTTCTTACCCGCCTCTCCCTTCCGTATTTATAAAATACATAAAACTGATTAAAAGCATATAAAAATTAATACATCATTAAAATCAACCAAGTCTTAAAATTTGGCTGGGAAGACCTGCTGGAAGAGATCAGTCTTTATATCACAACAATTAAAGCTGCAGGAGTATAGCTAGAGTGGGCAGATACAAAAGAGGGCAGGGCTCCTGCAGCTTGTACTGTTGGGGTGAAGAGGGAATTTCATCAAGTACTGCATGCAGACAAATGACACCTGCTAAAATTCCCTTTTCTGTACAACTGTTAAAGATACCCTAGATCAGCCTTCCCCAACCAGATGCCCTCCAGATGTGCTGGACTGTAACTCCCATCATTCCCAGCCAGGGCTGGGGAAGGCTGCCCTAGGTGATATCCTTAAGGATTCTAAGCCTGGCTGCAGGTGTTGCTCAGCTGCAGGACTTGCTTTGCCTGGCACAGCTTCAGCACAGCTGTGGTGTTCTGAAGCTTTTGCTAGAACTGCCTTCTCACTCTTCTCTTCTTTAATAACTGCACAAGAAGGAACCATCCACAAAGTGTGACATTTCCATCATAGTGTTGTGGAGATGGAATCATCTCACTTTGTTCACTAAATACATAACAAATAATACTGGGTAGAAGTGTGATTTCTTCTCTGTTTTTTATGGCTTGTAGTTTTAAAAGATTCAAAACTCCACTTAATGGTACACTTGGCTGCCCCAAGCGATTGATAGGCCTACACTGCAGGAGTGTTGTGCTCCTGCTTATAACTACAGCAAAAAGAAATGGAATTAATTGTGCCTCAAACAGGAAATGTATGTGATGCACTACAATCCTATATCATGATGCGCTATGATCCTATACCACTCTAGCTCCAGTTTGGAGTGCAAAATGATGCAGAGTTGGTTCATGGTGCATATGACAAATCTCACAGGTCTCATGTGCCCTGGAGTGCATCCAACAGAGTTCCAGTTTGTATGTAACAACCAGCCTGAGTACGAGTTAAGTATGGGTTGTTGTTGAATCATCAAACCTTGCACTATGGGTTAACTATGGGATGTTAACCATGAGCAACCCAGAAAAAGAGCCCGTGGTTTGTTGTTGTTTTGTAAATTCTGACTTTACCCAGATAACAGTCATAGCAGTGGCTTTGGTCTTGGTTGGGGGACTCAAAAAGATCCTATGGTTCCTGGGACACACTCCCGGGACCATAGAATTGCACCCTTAGTCACACTTAGGTCCTATTGACATCAATGTGGAAAGTTGGTTATGGCTAGCTTTAGCCCAATTGATTTCAATGAGACTCAAATGAGACTAATCCTATGTTGCCAGTAGTTCAGCCAATTGAGGCTTAATGTTAACGGACAATGCTAGATATTAATCTTGTTAGGGGAAGCTTAACGCTTTCAAAAGTACAATGTTTCCTATCCCCACTCTGACTTGCAGAACATATCCATAAGAATAGATTTGCAAATCCTGTAAAGTCCATAGATCTTAGAATCAGATATATTTGAGCTGGTGTAGGCTAATGATAAAATTTGAATTATGTGCACTGCCAACTACTTTTTAAAATGCATTTTAAATATTCTTATTCATCTGTTTCCACCACGTCCTTGACCGTTTTGCAACTTTCTCTGTTCTGAATTTGGCCGGTCCTACCATTAGGCAGGGTAAAATGGTTACCTTAGGCAGCTGGGATGACAGCAATGGTGTAGTGGAAGCAGGGCTTTCAGGGACTCCGTACCAGCACTTTTTAATTAGTAGGGATCTGCCACACACCTCAGAATTCTCTTTTCCCTCTGAGCTTAGCTGAAATCCACACAGTAGGTGGTGGTGGGGATGGGAATGAATTTCCCACAACAATATATTGCTCCCTACTGTAATGCAAACCATTTCACAATTTGTTGGTTTTGAATGGACAATGAAGACACATTTGCTTTAGAATGAGCCTATTTCAGGGGAGATAAAATTGCTAGAACTGGTCTATTGATATGGGTCAATACAACTGCCTGGATTTTTGTACCATCCTTGGGGGTGTGGCAATGGGGACTATCACAATGAGCTTCAGCACGTCAAAATTTATCACTACACCACTGGAGGACAGCAATAGCAACTTCCCTAGCTATGCCCACAGACCCCTCCTGCCTGTTCTTCTCTGTTGGCGGACATAGCTGCGAGTACCACACAGCCTGCCTTGTACCGCTGAAGCTACCCTGCTTCCCTCGGGTGCGATGAGGTTCCCATCGCCACTAGTTAAGTAAGTTTGAACCTCCGGTCACACCAGGTTCTGTAGATGAAATGGGGGTGTGGGGAATTTTGCTTCAGGGAGCAACATGTGTTTGGCTGGGCCTGTATAACCACTTCTTGTGTTCAGTGTGAACCACACACTATGCCCGAAGAAGAGAACTACTAATTACTGTAGTCTGACCGATAATATGTAGCATCTGAGCCACTGGGGCAGCCTTTTGCCACATTCTTCCTCCCTCCCGCCCTCCCTCCCTAGCAGTAATAAACAGGAGTGCTGGCTAGTGCTACATACAACACAACCCTGCCTTTCTTCCAGAAATATTTGTTTAAACCACATGTCATGATTCATTGTACCACACTTTAGCATGAAGACTTGGAAGCCTCCTCTAATTAGCACTTAACTTGGATTATAAAGGGGTGAATTAAGGTAATTCCTGCTCAGACCTGGAGGCGAGGGGCAGGTTTGCACACTTGGGCGTGGACACTGCCTACCTTTGAATTTAGACAACTGTTGGTATGAATTCAAGTTGGTTAATGTAACAGACATCAGTGTTGACCTCTACAGGCAGTACACAAGCCCATCATCTGGCAATTAACTTACTGTACTACTTCCGTTGGCAGAAGGGATCATTAGAATTATCTAATGCATCAGTTTGGTTTTAGGTTATTTTTCTGTTCTCTTTAGAGCTGGGTGAAGTACATGGACTGGGAAATCACCCATTCTCAGCTGTGAAGTCACTGGGTGGCCTCAATTCAGTTACACTCTGTTACCCTTAGCTTGCTGAGAGAGAGAGAGAGAGAGAGAGAGAGAGAGAGAGAGAGAGAGATTCTGGCTTGTGTTGCAAAGTTGCTACCAGGGTTGTTGAGATGAGATACCTGAAGTACTTTGACCTCTTAGGAAAAGCTGGAGGTTTGTTCTAAGTATTATATCCCATCCGTGTGTGGTTACTCTGATAGTGCAGTCCTATTCATGTCTACTGAGAAGGAGTTCCAATTGAGTTCAACGGGGCTTACTCTCAGGAAAGTGGGTCTACCTAGGACTGCAGCCTTAAATCTTCTGACTTCTGTTGCACCTTAAAAATTGAATTGGCATAAATGGTAAATGGTTTAATAAATCTATTCTTCCCTCCCATAATTTCTTAATTTTCGGCATAAGGAGAAATTGCTCAACGTCAGTCAATCGAGCAGTAATCTGAAAGGAATGTTAAAGGGTTGTCAAAATGGGGAAAGAGGTGTGGAAAGATAAACTGTTTTTTTCTCTCCTTGCGATAAGGCAGCGCTTGAATTATCAGTGAAAAGATCGGGGGCCTTTCATGAAATCCACAAGCCTCACCCCCAGCTCAGTTCTTAGTGAATGTTACATAAATTATTTATATAGTATGCATTTCAGTAGGGAGACAGTGGGGCTGTTCAGACAACACGTTAGCTCATTCCCAGTGGTTGAGTGTGGGTTGTTATTGAACTATGGGCTGTTTGTTGGACTGTGAGTTAGAGTGTTGGCTGAACATCTGCACAGTGGCTTGTTAACCATGTAGTGTGGCTTATTTTCTCAAACAACCTTGAGAACCCATGGTTGTTGTTGGGTTGTTCAGGGTTGTTCAATGTACACTTCATGGTTAACAAGCCACCCTGAGGACATTCAGACAACATGCTAACCCGCTAATCTATGGTTCAACAAACAGCCCACAGTTCAGCAACAACCCACACTCAACCGCATGTTGTCAGAACTCAATCTCTGCACCAGTCAGTCTCCAAGCTCCATTCAGAGGGATTGTCTCTTCTTCTGGGCTAGAAGCTCACCTCCTTCCCAATTCCTTTAATTTTCAGAAAGGTGTTCATTGCTTTCATGCCTACAATCTGGACCTTCACAAAGCAAAGAGGTCAGGTAGGCCTAAGCGAGCCTTTCTCAACCTACTATCCTCCAGATGACTTGGACTTCAACTCACATTAGCCCCAGTCATTATTGCAAATGCTTAGGAATTTTTAGACTTGTAGTCCACAACATGGTGGTATAATGGTACATTTGAAGTGCAGATGCCCATCCTGGCAGTCCCCATAGCCCCGGCACAAGGAAAGTCCAAACCTTCAGGCAACCATACTGAGCCATATCAACAAACTGGTTCTAATAGTTTTCATCTCTAGCAAGGGCAGGACTTTTACAAATCTATTAGATCTTAATTGCCATTCAAGGCTATGCCACCCCAAAATATTCTACATTTCAACAGCGATAGCTTGCAACAATATATTTTTTGTTCAGAAAATCCATTTTTCCTAGCTCCTGTGAAGATTGCAGCTAAGCTCAGAGGGAACAGGGATTTTGAAGGGTGGTTGTGGCAGATGTTGTCAGAGTCCCTGCTAATAAAAAAAAGTTTTGGTGCTGCGTTCCTGTGAGCCCTGGCTCTATTACACCACTGCCAAAATATCTAGAGGATACCAAGTTGGGGAAGGCTGGCCTAAGCATACCTTCCACAGAAGACATTCTTCCTCAGCCGGGCCACCAGCCCAATGAGACAGAATGCATCTCTCCTCTGTATAGTTCCTGCAGTTGCCATTTGAGTTGGACGGCCCACCTCCACCCTAACACTCCCTTGGAGTTCAAGGATGCGCTCACTTGGGTGCCAAGTCCTTCTTGTATCTGGAAATTGTCCCATTTGTAAGTGTTAAAGGAAAAAGATGCAAAATGCATGTTATACAAATCACATGTCATGTACCTGAGGCTTGTCTGACATTTTACTCTTGCATAAGCACACACAGCCTCAAATCCGATTGGGACCATGAGCTTTTCTACTTTCAGTTTCAACGCAGACTTGAGATCGGAGCATTACATGAGAAGTGTTTCCTGTCCTGCTTTTCCACTACAAAACCTCTAGGTGGCACTGTGGTTTGGTGGAATAGTTCAAATATACAAGACGAAATCACGCTGCTTATTTTTTTTCACTTTCACAATTAAATGCCACATTTTCCCTATTCTAAAAAAAAGTCCTGAAAGTTCTGGTTAGACACAGAAGCAAAACTGGCAGGTCACAACATCATCTAAAGAACCTGTAAATAACTGTGAAAAGGGAATGATGAATGCACAATAAATGCCTGCAGTGGAAATGTGTAAGATCATTGTTCTCTCAAGGAGGATCAGTGGTGTGCCAGTTCTCTTGCCTACATCTAGAGTGCCATTATGGGGTAGTTTATCTGTTCCTTACATTATCAGTTCCCAGGGCTGATTTGTTGACAGCTAAAGACTTGTAGATCAAGCCTTTGGCAAGAGTTCAAGGTTAGCTACTTGTTGCTTAGAATGGCTAAGAAGAGCGTTATCTTCTGGGCTTGCAGCATGCCCATTATTAGGGCTAGTGTTTTCACCCTGCAGAATGGATGAAGTCATGGGACTAAGTCCAGAATGGGAGGGATCAAGGGGATAGTATAAGCTTTCCCAGGACCCTCCCAAGGCAGAAGGGCGAGCTGGACAGGTGCTACAGGGCCAGGCCATTGAGGTCTGTTCATCACTGCTCTTACCTGATTTGCTGATCTGATATGAGTACGGGGTTGCCGGTGACTGAAGGAATGTATGCTTATCTTGCTTTGTATTAGACTTGCTGTAATGATCATAATTTGCTTCCTTTTGCTTCAGTGATTTGTTAACTTGCTTTCTGTTAATAAAATCTCTTCCTTTCACCTATTATTGTGTTCACTGCATTCTGAGTATGCTAACAAGTACCACTGCCTATTGGCAAAACAATGCCACATGTAGAAAAAACCCATGTCCCTCTGGAAGGGGAGGGTTAAATCTCCCCCCTTCCCCTGCAAATTCCATTCACAACCATGGGTGCATGTGGAATTTTGGGGGTGGGGGGAAATGGGCCATGTGATATAGAACATCACAGTATGACAGAACACAAGAAGAACACAGCTGGATCACATCAATGGCCTATCTAGTGTAGCATCCCATTTCTCCAATGGCCAATCACAAGCAAGACAAGAAAGTAATCATCCTCTTTCACTCTTGCTCCGAAACAACTGGTATTCAGAGGTATGTTTTGTTGAATGATAGGAACAACTCTGCATTCTTCCAGACACTAGGGGGCAATAGAGAATGTGCTGTAGCTTGATCAGTTCTGTTACTTGCTCCCTCCCCTTCCTCTTCCTTCTTCTTCCTCTTGCCTCTGCAGCAAGCGCCATGCGGCTCTCTCTCTGGAGGAAGCAAGTAACCATATCTCATGCCTTCACTTACACACACACACACACACACACACACAGCATTAAGGGGGTGCTTGCAGTTAGACAATGTTAGATACACTTCTTTAACAATGAGTTTAAAAGTGCTAATAAAATACGCTGATTAGAACCTCTTTTAAATTGGCTTTAGCCTGCATTTATTGTCTCCAATACTAAATGTTGTGTTGCCACACTTTATATAACGCAAGACTTTCCAACTTGATTACTGCATTTCTTCCCCCTCCATCTATACTTATTAAATGCAATGCCCATACATTCCTTAGGTGCATGTACTGAATTTGTACCTAATATTATATGTCCAGATCTACACATTTTGCCTAGAAGATTGTGTGGTATCTCTCAACTTTGCTAGTGAACACTCCCTCCCCCTTTTCAATTATGAAAACTGAGGGCCAAATTAGATGTGACATTACTCATACAATTATCAATTGTATGATTATTATTTTTATAATGTAGCTGATCAGGATTGGGACCACAGCATGGGATAAGCAGCGCTTGACCTTTGTCCCACTGCATCCAGATCCAGATTGACTGTTTTAACTTTTTTTTTAATCATGTATTTGCTAATTGTATGAATAACATCACTTCTGGTTTGGCTTTTAGTAGCTGAGGAGTGGGATATTTGTTTCTCGGATGCAGAGAAATGTTTAAAGTGTGTTCTTTCAGAACCATTTTCATCCTAAAAACCATTGATTTATTCATTAGGTTTGCTCAAAGCTATACTAGCCAGGAACACTTAAAAAAAAGCCTAGCCTAATACAAAGGCTGCTTCCAGATGGAAAATGTCCTGGGTTCAGACAAAACACTAAGCCACAGTTCGATAGTCAATCCATGGTTCAACAACCACCCACACTCAACCACTAAGGGTGTAGAGGGAGGGTCTGGGGACGCCCCTGGACTTACCAGCTTCCAGGTTCGTCCCCGTCTTTCCAAATAGGAAGTGCACCATCCCGGCTTCCACCCGGGCTGTTGCACCCGCCATCTTTTCCCCAAACTGGAGGAGAGAGCACACTTGTGCTCCAGCGCAAAAGGTAAGGTATACACATTTATTCATGTATTTGCTTTATATGCCACCTTTCCATTAAAAAATGGTGCTCAAGGCAGCTATCAATAATTTCCTTAGGAGTAATTCAGATTGAACTCTGTGGGACTTACATCTGACTAGATATGCACAGATTGTGCTTTAAGTATCCAAAAGGATGACTACTTAGTCAGTGGCTATGAATCACTGGATTAGTTTTTAGCTGCTTCTATAGATGCTGTTAGGGCAGTTTCCCCCAATTTGGTGATCTCCAGATTTATTGCACTATAGTTCCCATCATCCGTCAGTCAGCATGCCCAATGCATCTTGAGGGCAGCAGGTTGGGGAAGGCTGTGTTAATATTTAGTAGGAGGCCAGGTTTTATTGAAGCAGACTATCTGTAGTTACCATCCTGTTCCACTGCTAGGTGAAAGCACAATTGTTTAAAAATGGGGGAGACCAACAAAGAGACCGTGACGCAAAATGACTGCAGTTTAATTAAGAACTTCCAGCTTCATGTAGGTTCTTGACACGCTTCCACTCCTTTCGGTTTGTAGTGCATGCAATACGTTACTTCATACTGTTAACTTCATTCTTCAGGGACCTGAACTTAGGTTGAACAAGGAAAAGAAAGAAAATAGTGGTTTGGAGAAGCTGTAGTTTGGTCAGGCTGCTGTATTAGCTATTAGCTGTATTGCTATTATTTCTCTAGAGCAATGGGAGATTCATCCCTGACTATGATTGTAATTTAGCTCTGATGGTTTGGTCACTGTAGAAATGTAAATGTAGAGAGGACGGGAATGTGTGTGTGTGTGTGTGTGTGTGTGTGTGTGTAAAAGTCTGATTCCTAATTGAACCTGCTTTCCATAATCCCAACAATTCACTAGAGTGGTGAAATTGCTTAGACCAGAATGCAGGCAACTATTGGTCTAGTCAATTTCACTCTTTAAGGAACACTGGTTCCCCTTTTAAAAGGGGTTTCATGAGCACATATGTGGATATGCAAACACCATTCCTACTAGGAAAAGTACAGGCTGTGTAGTACAATCCAAGGTATATTGACACAGAAGTAAGTCCCACTGAATTCCATAGGGCTTACTTCTGAGCAAGCGTGCATAGGAGTATAGTTTTAAAAACAGTTACAAGTGCTCTGGAAGTGGAGGTGTGTGGATTGAAAAGATTATAAATCAATCAATCTGTACGCACCTTGGAAACAATGAAGTGATTACTAGAAGCCAAAATGGATTTGGCAAGAACACATCCTGCTAGACTAATCTGATCTCCTTTTTAAATCATATAACCTCCCTTGTGGACAGTGGGAATGCTGTGGACATAATATATCTTGACTTCAGCAAAGCTTTTGACAAAGTGCCCCATGACATTCTGATTAGCAAACTAGCTAAATGTGGGCTAGATGGAAGAACTATTAGATGAATCCACAACTGGCTACAGAATCGGACTCAAAGAGTGTTTATCCATGGTACCTTCTCAAACTGGGGGGAGGTAACAAGCGGAGTACTGCAAGGCTCAGTCATGGGCCCAGTGTTCTTCAACATTTTTATCTATGACTTGGATGAGGAGGTGCAGGGAATGCTAATCAAATTTACTGCTGACACAAAATTGAGTGGGATAGCTAATACCCTGGAAGACAGAAACAAACTTTAAAGTGATCTTGATAGGCTAGAGCACTGGGCTGAAAACAACACAATGAAATTTAATAAATGTCAAGTTCTACACCTAGGAAAAAGAAACCAAATGCACAGTTACAAGATGGGGGATACTTAGCTTAGCAATACAACAAGTGAGAAGGATCTTGGAATTGTTGTAGATCACAAGCTGAATATGAGCCAACAGTATGATGTGGCTACAAAAGAAGTGAATGCTATACTGGTTCCCCACTATTCAGCACTGGTTAGGCGTCATCTTGAGTATTGTCTCCAGTTCTGGGCACTACACTTCAAGAAGGATGCAGACAACCTGGAGCATGTTCAGAGGAGGGCAAAGAGGATGATTAGGGGTGTGGAAACAAAACCCTATGAGGAGAGACTGAAAGAACTGAGTACATTTAGCCTGGAGAAGAGAAGACTGAGGGGAGAGATGATAGAACTCTTCAAGTACTTGAAAGGTTGTCACACAGAGGAGGGCCAGGATCTCTTCTAGATCATCCCAGAGTGCAGGACACGAAATAATGGTCTTAATTTACAGGAAGCCAGATTCCAGCTGAACATCAGGAAAAACTTCCTGACTGTTAGAGCAGTATGACAATGGAACCAATTACCCAAGGAGGTCATGGACTTTCCCACACTAGAGGCATTCAAGATGCAGCTGGACAGCTACCTGTCAGATATTCTTTAATGTGGATTCCTTCATTGAGCAAGGGGTTGGATTTGATGGCCTTATAGGCCCCTTCCAACTCTACTATTTTGTGATTCTATGATATGGAGTCAGATTCAGAATGTTGGTAATTATACTTAGGCTGGGTTCCAATGGGCACATTTGCTCTTCCCAAAAATTCCCTGGTTCTGACACAACGTAAATAGGAGTCCTTGCAAGCTGCATTCAGAGATCCTGGTTTCTCAACATGCAACAACACACCAAGATGGAGGTTGCTCCTCAATTCACCACTATGCCTGTTTCAGCAGTGCCTGTGCAGGAACTCATTATTCATGATTTCATCTGACTACTTAAAATGCGTAATAGCTCAAAGGTTCCGTTGATGGATTTCTTCCAGCTCTTTGATGAGCCAAAGATAATTTCTCCAGGTTCTCCCCTAACCAGTCCCCACTCCCTGTTTGTGGTTTAATGTTTACACTTGTGCTACATGTCTTTACTAGACTGGAAGCTCCTCAGGCCGGGGATCTTATCATCTTTGTCTAAGTTGCATGCACACCCGTGGAGTAGTAATATTTGCAGCTGCAAGACTGTGATGGAGATGACTACAGCAGTGTAAGTGCATACGTTGGCCATGTGTGCAAAAGGACCATGCTCAGTCCAGAACACAGTACTATTTGGGGCCTTGCCTCAAGACAACTGAAGACTGTCTTTAAGCAATGTTTTAATAGTCAGACAGAATCATAGAATTGGAGAATTGGAAGGGGCCTATAAGGCCATCAAGTTCAACCCCCTGCCTCCCAACACTCATAAGAACATAGGAACCTGCCTTATACTGGCTCAGACTATGGGCCCATTCAGTCCAGTATTGTTGATACTGACTGGCAGCAGCTCTCCAGATTTTTAGGGAGGATTTTTTCCCTCTCCTACCTGGGAAATGCCAAGAATAGAACCTAGGGCCTTCTGCATGCAAAAAGGTGCTCTACCACTGTGCTATGGCCCTGTTCATATTATTTGTCTGTCACCCAAATTACCTTTCCAAGCTATTTATAATTATATTTGAAAAATCAAGTCCAAGCACAATGAATTGGAGTGAAATTATTATTATTATTATTATTATTATTATTATTATTTCTCCTCTTTCTTGCTCATGGCAGTTTTTCTAGACGGACATGACAGGCTTTGTCAAGTCATGCTGTCTTTTATTGATTCAGGAATTTCCTGACGATTGAGCATGTTTTAATTATGACTGTTTTCTGGATGTTGGTGTGGATGTATTCTGGTTGGCCCAGTTTCTTAAGGTTTTCTGTTTAGTTTTTTGATGTGATGCCGGTGACTGATGTGACTAATGGAATAATTGTGACCTTTTTCTGTTGCCATAGTTCTTTGACTTCCATGGCCAGTGGTGTATATTACTCTCTCTTCTTCCTTTTCAACAACATTTTTGCCATTTGGTATTGCTATGTCGATGAGGTATGTGAGCCTGTTCTTTTTTTGTCTATGACCATTATGTCTGGTTGGTTGCAAGATATTTTCTTATCTGTATGAATTGTTCTGTCCCAGTATATTTTATGATCTGCATTTTCCAAGATTGTTTCTGGTGAATATGTACAGTATGGTATAGGTTGTTTGATAAGGTTGAATTTGATTGCCAATTGTTGAATTATTTTTGCAGCTGTATTATTATTATTATTATTATTATTATTATTAATTCAAGTTATAACACATCTATGTACAAAATGCTCTAGGTGGCATACAAAGTTAAAAACAGTTTAACAAAAACAACAACAACCCCACAATAAAAACAATACAGCCTGGAAGCAGGATATAACAATTAGCAAAGAGAAAAAAGAAATTTTAAAAAAGAAGGCCTACTGGAATAATGGAGTCTAATTCCTGCTTAAACATTTGAAGAGGTTAGTAGGCGCATTTCAGCTGAAATGGAGTAAGAGTGTCCAACCATGTAAACGTATTCACTTCTACTCTTTAAAAACTTCTTCTTTCCCATCCTCCTCCAGCACAATTATATCTTGTATTGACCAGCATATTTGAGTAACTTAGGGTCCAATCCTATGCATGCTTAAACAGAAAAAAGTCCTACAACTCCCAGCATGTGCATAGCTTTTTCCCGTCTATACATGCATAGGATTGTGACCTTAGTATTACTTTTCATGTACACAGCATTTTAATTTGTAAATATTACCATTATTGTTGTTCATGTGCATGGCAGTTCACAGAATATAATGAAATCATAAAGTTGGAATGGTTCTCAAAGGTCATCTAGTCCAACCCCCTCTCCTGCTGATTTGGGAAATCCTCTGCTTACATTCATCCTCTATTTTAGAAACGTTACCCAAGTCCACCACCTTCTCAGGCAATCTATTCCACTATTCCACTGATGAACAGCTCACACCTTCAGAAGGTACTGGTACTTCTTAATGTTTCCATGAAATCCCCTTTCTTTACCTTTTTGAACCTGTTCTGAACCTCTGCAATAAGGGAAAACCCATTTGCTCTATCATCTCTGTGACAGCCTTCAAATAATTGAAGATCATAGAATAGTAGAGTTGGAAGGGGCCTATAAGGCTATTGAGTCCAACCCCCTGCTCAATGCAGGAATCCCCCTTAAAGCATCCCTGACAGATGGCTGTCCTGCTGCCTCTTGAATGCCTCTAGTGTCGGAGAGCCCACTACCTCCCTAGGTAATGGGTTCCACTGTTGTACTGCTCTAACAGTCAGGAAGTTTTTCCTGATGTCCAGCCGGAACCTGGCTTCCTGTAACTTGAGCCCATTATTCCATGTCCTGCACTCTGGGATGATCAAGAAGGGATCCTGCCCCTCCGCTCATTACCTCCCTCCAGTTTGAGTAGGTACCATTGATAAGCACTCTTTAAGTCCAATTCTGTAGTCAACTGTGGATCCACCTAATAGTTGTTCCATCTAGCCCACTTTTAGCTAGTTTGCTAATCAGAATGTCATGGGGCATTTTGTCAAAAGCCATCTTATCACACACACACACACACACACACACACACACACACCACTAGTCTTTTCTGCAGGCGAAACATACCCAATTCCATTGACAGACTATTCACTTCAGTGGAGACAGTGAACACATCTTTTACAAACACTGAGCTCTCCTCTCTTTTGATGGTGGCATTGGCAAACTGTGTGAGAGGGAAGATCTTCAGATACCTTTGTTCTCGAGTGGAATGTTTGCTGGCGATAGAACATCACCCTGATCTAGAGAAGTTCTGTGCTGGTTGACATTAGTTTACTTTACTCTGGAAACCTCAATTCGGAACGAGCACAGTTATTTTACTCAACATTTCATATTATCTGAATTTAGAAAAATTTAAGCAGCGGTGGCAACTGATATCTGGCTACAGCAGGGTGGCCACCTGTGTATTTAGGGCGTCATCACAAGCAAAAATTCAATAGCTAAACCTTTTTCCTTCCACAGAGATGCAATGCTGAGGAAAAGGTTAGCCTGTTGATTTTAGGACCCACTCAGAAAAAAGTGTCATCCTTAGTCTACAACTGGATTGAACTGGAGTCTGTTGAAGAGATGCCAGTAATTACAGTAAACATTTTGAATTTAGGATGGATCCTTTCCCTGGCCAAAAAGCCAGATAATACATATCTATACTAATCACTTTTAAATCATTTTCTTAATTTCAACAGGGTTGATTTTGCACTCTTCCGTGATAATGGCATCTATTTTGTGAATAATTGGCTGTTGCAAATGAAGTTGGATGGGTTTGAAGCAGCGAAAGAGATTGGCATTTAATTGCTTTGTGGTGTTTTCTCGTGCACTTGTTCTCTAGATGCAGGTTACAACAGAGCCTTCCCTTCCTCGCATTTGTTCTTTTTGCTGCCTCAGCTAGCTTTGGCAAGGAACTAAGTAGGTAGAGGGCCTTTAGAGCATATGCAACAGCAGCAACAACAACAACAAAAAGTGCCCCACTGCCAACATAATCTAATAACGTTTCTAATTTGCTGAGGTTGAAGAGCTTCACAGATGTTGGGAATTTAATAAAATATATCTTGGCTTTTCATCTTTGCCAGCAGCTCAACACTTCTGGAAATGCTGCTTTTAGCTTTGACTACAGGAGAAGGCAGGTCTAAAACAGCAGAGAACGGAAGAGTTCCACTATGGACTAATAATGGTCCAGCTCAGAAGAATTTGATTTTATGCTGAGTTTTGGGTGAAGCACGGTAACTGGTGTGGAATAGGCAGGTCAGGGCTGCAAGAGAAGAAAGTGACTTGATCGTGAGATTAGAACTAGGCTCTTTTAGGACTGAAAATAACTGTGTTACCAAGTCGACCGACCTGAAATGTCTAGTTAGTGGACAATCTTGGCATATATGTTTTTTGTATTTATTATATATTAGTATTTATTTAAGTATTAAGTATTAATTACTAATTATGTGTTGAGTATTAACTACTAAGTAAGTATTAGTAAATTTAAGGTGTTTTTCTCTTGCTCCTCAGCCAAGACAACTCCCAGAGCGTCTTACATCAAAACAAGACAGTCCCTGCCTGCAGCCTTACAATGCGAAAAGATATGACAGGAAAAAAGGGTGGGGATGACGAAACGAGGGAAAGCGAGAGGTCTTTCAGCTCCAGCGCCAGTTGAGGAAAGGGACTGATGGAGCTGGTCTTACAGCTGGTGTACTGTCCCTTTAAATGAATGTTAGGAAATGGTCATCTAGCACATGTGAAAGTAAAACCAGCAAGGTTCCCTGGGTCCTCAGTAGTGATGGCCTGAGAGTGCTTTGTTGAGGCCTCTTATGTCTTGGTCATCTTCATAAATGTTGATGCTTCTAGAAGACTTGGATATGCTGAGCGTTACCTAAATGTATACATAAGTGACAGACTTAACAAGTGGAACGTCCCTGCTTCCCATCTCATCTCTTGCCACTGCAGCTGGATTGGCTGCAGTACCAATTTGCAGGGTCCTGTTCTCGTTTCTGATCACTAGAATCCATATATAACCCTTTATAGGCTCCGGTCAAACTGCAGTCTGGACCATTCTTTTGCTGACCTCGAGCAGAAGGCCTGGATTCACGTGAAAAAGCTGCAGCTCAATACTTGAGTGCCTACTTTGCATACAGAAGTTAGGTTTGGTTTCTGGCATCAGGTAAGGCTGGAAAAGACTCCTGTGTGAAACCCTAGAGGGCCCTGTTTCACACGATCATGGGGGGGGGGGGGAGGGTAAATTGCCAACAGAGCGGGGAGGGAAACCATGACACTTGCACTTACCAGACGACCGTCACCCTGTGGAGTGCATGGTTTACTTACCCCTCATTGTTCCATGGAGAAAGTTGTGGCTTCCCACTGCAGCAGTCATATATCCTAGTGGGCCCCACGATGCAACTCAGGCTCCGGCAGCCTCCCCAGCTGGTGAAAGGACTCAGAGGCAGCAAGAACGATGTTGCTGGAATTGGCAGTTGCTCTTGCGGGCGAATTTTATGGTTGCCACCTTTTTTGTTTGTTTATTTTTCTCCAAAACAGGGTGACCTAACCATGGAGATCCCATCAGACAACACATGAACTACTATAGACTAGAAATGTGAAGGCCTGGAAAAACATGCAAAAAAAATCGGAAAAGAACTATTTTCCCCCGAAGCCTTTTTGGGGGGCTTTTTCCCTGAAAAATTCAAAAGAAATGAAGAAAAATGGATTATGGAATGTTTTATTTTAGCATGATGAATAAACTGTTTAAGACAAGGTGTTCATATATTTACTTCTCCAAATGATTTCTAAAACTTTTTATGGGAATGGGTGCTTTATATCTGCTTGACACTGTGGAGGACTAGCAGAGACATAAATAATTGTCTTTGTTACTGATGTTAATAGTTTCTTCGGGGGGGGGGGGTAAAATTGTTTTTTGCCTGCTCCTCATAAACTGGCAAAACCAAAGTGGTTCCTTACAGTTCAGGAGCTTGTAGCTCCATTTGTTACAAAAAAAGTAAAAAAAGTAAAAAGTAAATTCAATTTGTAATAATTGTTTGAATACACTGTACTTTTAATATACCAAATGTGATAATTTTATGCCAAACCAACTTGTACATAACCCTAAAGTAACAAAGTGACTTTCAGTCTGTAAAAAGTACTAATATTGCATTTTTGTTCTCTGAAAATTTCCATTTCCCCCCGAAAAAAACAGTTGTCTCCCCCATGGCTTCAAAATTTCCAGAAATTTTACATCTCTGTTGTAGACACCTGCTGCTCATCTTGCAGAAGATAGATAGCAGGTGTGGGTACATTACCCACATTGGGGAGGGAAATCTCCCTTCACACAACCCTCAAATCCATCGTGGATTGTGTTTTTGAACAAGCCCTCTGTCTTCCTTGCCTGCTCCCCCATCCCCCTACTACAGATAGTAACTTTGTTCATGGACCTTACTGGTAAAATAAACTTCTTAGGCAGGCAGCCTCTTGGGTCCTGGAATACATGACTACCTGCACTTGCTGAAGGCCCACTGACAAAAACCCCTGGACTTGTTCCTCCTCTTCACCATTGCAACCTGCTTATTCACCTACTCTTGCTTTGGCCCATAGAAATGATGATGAGATGGAGGCATAGTAGATGCCACTGCCCCAGTGCTCACTGGGGTCCCCTCCACAAGGATTCGCTTTTGCGCCCGGTTAGGAGATTATGCACACTATCCCTGAAGCGCCTTTATGCCTAATACCTCTGCACGAGAGGCGGCGACAAAAGGCGCTTCCCTCCCCTCCCCGCCGCTCCCCAGCTGGCTGGCTGGTAGGCTGTGGGCAGCAGGCGAGCGATCCTCCTCCTCCTCGCCTTCCTTTACCCCCTCTTCTTCCTCCTCCTCCTCCCGCCGCCCCCCCCCACGGGCGGGCGGGCTCTCTTCCCTCCTTCGCCGCGGCCAGGCAGCCCCCTCCTCATGCTGCTCCGGCGAGCGGAAGGGACAGCCGGCGGGCGGACGGTAGTCGGCCGCCTTCCCCACGTGTCTCCCCAGCTTCAGTTCGGCAGCTCAAGCCCACCGCAACTTTTGATAGCGGCGGCGGCGGCAGCTGTCAAAAGGCACTTCCCTCCCCTCCCCTTCCCTCTGGCTGGCTGGCAGGCTGTGGAGAAGGGGGTGAGATCTGACAATAGAGGGAGGAGGAGGAGCCGCCTCCGCGGGCACCAGCCTTTTCCTTCCGCTCGCCGGAGCAGCAGCCCCCTCCCATCAAAATGCGCTTTAATGGACGGAGCAAAAAAAACCTCGCTATTTAACTCGCATTCGATAACGCGCACAATCAGGGAGATAATGTGCCTCTACGCCCCATTTGCGTTCCGCTGGTGTAGAGGTAATTTTTTAATGAGACTTGAAAGAGCTTTAAATCGCTCTTGTTGTAGAGGTAATTTTTTTAATGCACCTTGAAAGAGCTTTAAATCGCTCTTGTAGAGGCAGCCTGGCTCTCTGCCTCTCAAGCGAGGATGAGAGACAGAAAGGATGAAGAGCAATTGCAGCTGGTGACAGTGGTGGGGGTGAGAAGGTAGGCTCACGGAGGGAGGGGGTCCATTGAGAGTGTCTTTCCCAAGAGCCCTCAAAACTTACAGCCAGCATTGACCTGCTTAGCTCCTTAAACAGTTTTGACCGGTGCTAGCTTGCAATTACAAAGGGTCCAAATTCCAGTAGTAAAACCAGTTCTGTATGGCAAGAAAGAGGAAGATCAAGTAAAGGCAAATTGGAGGTAGTCTTGACAAGGGAGGTGTAGACCAGGGAGAGTTGTGGCCAGACCAGTGAGTTTCCCTGCCTTTCCAATATGCACCTTTCTGGGGAGGAGGAGGAGGAGGAGGAGGAGTGCTTTCTGCGATGGGCAGCGGTTTGGCAATTCACTGGGTTGAAGGCTGCTGGGTAGTTTTTTGCAGCCTTCTTATTTACCTGGGTTTGTATTTCTGGGCTGGGAGTCAGAGGAATCCATTTAATATTGCTGTTACCATTTATTTTCTATCTTCCCACCCATTCCCAGATCAAGTGTGAATGTGGCAAACTCTTGTCGTTGTGCATTACTGCTTGGAGACCGAAAAGCATTGCTTTTCTTTACTTTGAGACTCCTGCTAGGACACGGTTTTTGAGACAGTATCCCTTGTCCTGGAGACTTATGTAACCACGGATGTGTATACTGCAGTTTTGCATAGTGCAGACTGCTTCATTCTTCTTTTGGGCCTATATTTAATCCAGCAGAGAGTCAGCTTTCAGTGATAGTTCAAGCAAGCAGCAATATTCTCAGCAATTTGTCATTGTACGTAGGGCTGGAGGGCTTCTTACCCATTCAGCCACCACTGTCTTGGTTATTCACAATGCTCCGCTTCTCTAAAGCTTCAAACACCTGCATCTTATGAAAGACGACATTGTTTCTTCAAGTGGAGAGACAACACATGTAGTGTCTACTTCACTAGCAGAGGAATGGGGAGGGTGACTTCCCATTTATTCACCCCATTCCCACACCATTGCATGGGAGCCTGGCCATTTCCGCTCATCTGCAGTCTACTTCATCATGACTTGCTCTAGCTTTCTTAACTTGATATGAAAAAATGCTCTTATCTTTATAGTTTATTTAAATTTTGCTCTGAGAAAATTCCCTGGAATGAAATTGTTCATTTTTCTCCCATTGTTATCACAAAACAAAACAGGTCATGAGTTCAGAGGGTTATAATAGGCAGCCACTAAACTTGAGATTGGCTAAAATAAACACGCTATTATAGCAGGGAAGTAACAGGAATCTTTTAGACATGTGTCCAAGCAAACCATTTTACTATTGCTGTTTATTCTGATTTTTTCGTTGATGCTTATTTGTTAATTTATATACTCGTTATTCTAAACTGCATCCCACAAGAAAAAGATCATGTTATTTAATGAGAAAAATGTAATGAAAAAGATTTAAAATAGAATATAAATACAGAGAGAGAGAGAGAGAGAGAGGCCGCCTCTTCACGGCGCCTCTTCCGGCATGCAGCAGCAGTTGGTGCGCCGCGCATTGACACTCCTGCCGCCAGTCTTCACACCTCCTGTCGCCCACCTACTCTAAGGAAAGTGTGTTTTTTGTATTTTTTTAAAAAATTGGGAGGAGAACAACGGAGGCGGTGCAGTGAGGTTATGGCTCGCTACTCCACCCCCTTCCCTGCCCAGCCCGCTCCACTCTGAAAAAAGTCGGGCTAAATGCCCGACTTTTTTAGTGTGGAGAAAGGGCCTTTGCCACTAGATTGCTTTGAATTGGCGGCAGCGTCATGTAACCCAACTGCCGCCATTTCGAAGCCACCGCAAGGCAAAGTGCCCATGAAGCGGTACCCAGAGAGAGAGAGAAAGTTATACATTGGATTGGATCCAGGCAAATGCATGCCCAACAGGGCTGGCAGAAGTTGAATTATTCACCCCCAAATCCCTCAATCAGTCTCCTAAAAACAAACCTCCAAAGGATTGAAGTTGTGGGCTAAATGGTGTGGTCTGTGACATGTGAGATCCCTGGAATTGGGTAGAGGTTGCCCATAACGGGGTCATCCATTCCTCTGAGGAGTCTTTTCAGAAGGTAGTACATACATTCCCTACTCTGTCCAGTACACAATGAGTAATCTAGACAAATGGCAAAATGATTTAAAGCCTTATCTCCAGCAGAGTTACATAAGAAATGATGGAGTTCTCCCATGCAAGCTCCGTCGGCCGACTATCTTGTGATGGCTTGCTGGAATAATAGCCAATGTGTGACTCAGATGGATTTCCCATTTGGCACACCTCTTCTGCACCCGCTGCCCTTGTTTGTACAGAGGGAGCTGTCCCTATCCGAAGGTAGATTTGTCTATTTGTCTAGCCTAGGATAATGTCACTTTATCACAACCATACGCAGGTAATTGTTTCATTAACACCTCACCACCTTATCAGCCTGTTCACGAATGCAAGTGTTGCAGGTCCTGGGCACTGAAAATATTTATCATGGAAACCCTGGTTATGATTATGGAAACAATCTTTAAATTGCCCAAACTACTTGTGTGAAGTAAGATACCATTATTGTTCCTATTTTACAAGTTGGGAAAGTCAGGTTACAACTCCACAACAAATGTACATTTTTCCAGTAACAATGATTCTTGCAGAAGATCATTAAACTCAATAATCTAGTGTAGCTTCAGTTTATAACTTTTCCTCCCTTCACATAGTATTAAGCAATTTCCTACCAATATGGACTTTTAAGGAAAATATAAAGATTCATTGCATATCACTGGAAGCTAAAAGTTCTACTCTTAGGGCTTGGAAATATTCTATATATTTATACCTAGACAAGTAAATTAGCAATAGATGAAGTTGTTGGTTTTTGTTGTTGTTTTTATATAAAGCAAGTTTATCTAGAATGTTTCAGGTTGATTTCAGAACCCTTGATTTGTTGCCTTGAGCCTGTAACTGAATATTAACAACCAATTGAAACAACCTGCCTTTGGCCCAGCAAAAATATGAAATATACGTTTTAAATAAACAACCCCTTTTGGAGAACATTTTCTTGTTCTCTTGGGCCTATTCTATAAAACCTCTCTCTTTCTCCCTACCAATGTGTATATAGCTACCAACTTTGGAGACTGTTTCATGCATCTGACATTTACCCTTGAAAGCTTATGCCATAAGAAATGTTAGTCTTCCGAGTCTATTTTGAGTGTGTTTTTAAATTCAGTTCATGGAGAAGAATAAAGCTTTGGTGCCTGACTGCATTCAATTTGGACAGGGCAGGGGAGGTCTTCTATTCCTTTTCGTTGTTCTCTTTCTCTCTCTTTCAACACCAGATTTGTGGAGCAGGAATCCTGATCACGGAGTGGGCAGGTGCAGAAGGAATGTCTCCATTCATATTTTCTTTAATCCAGCTATTAGTATTGTGTATTGTTTATATTTGCTCAGTTCAGGCTATGGTTGCCTTTATTTATTTAAGTTCATAGACCATTATCCATATACAGCATATATTGCAATACTACAAATACATCATCAGTTACAGTGCTCTGGAAGTTTAGAATTTGAACTGTAATTCGTGTGGTTCAGGCTATGGTTAATATGTGGCTATGGATTTATTAAATATTGTGCGATCCTGATGAAAATACAGTACACTATTAAAACTCTCTTAGCATTTATAGTATCCTTTAAAGGGACCCTGGTATTTTACTTTGTGCAGATGCTAAGTATTAGCTGGGGATCTTCAACGTTCAGGGTTCTTCAGGGGTAAAGTTAAGCTAGTTTTCTTGTAGTATGGCTATACCTGAGATGCCTAAGGACAATCCTATGTAAGGGCTTCATCACACCTAGTATCCCCCCCCCCCCCCGGGGTTGCTTCTGCGGCTTCCCCCTCCATTTCGTATTTGAGTCTAGCGTTTTGAATCACACGTGGTCGGTATAGCTGTGACATCTCAGCTTGGCCTGTTGGAACTTGCCTGTTTCGGACTTTACCCATTGAGGGTTAAATCGAAACAGAAACTAAAACCTGCGACCTCAGGGCGAGAGAGCAGCAGGAGGGAGACGATGTCATGAACCCAGCACTGAAGAAGTGGAGCAAAGCTGAGGTGGGAAAACCACCCATGTGATAATGATCTAAGTTTAGACAGAAAAATAGTCCTACAACTCCCAGTATTCCCAGGCAGCAACCCTTTTGGGGTCATGGGCACATTTGGCAATTACAGAAACTGCTGTGGGCACCAATACAAAATGGCTGCCATGGGAGGTGTGGCAAAGGACAAATAAACTGCCCAAAAGACTGAGTACAAGGCAGAGGTGGGGGCTGAGCCCCAACATACTAAACAACTCATTTGAATCCACCATTTTCAGCACCAACAGAAAAGGGGAGATAAAGGAAGGGGGCATGTATGTGCGTAGCAGGAAGTCAGTCTGTGCTGGGAGCTGTCTATATGAGCAGAAAGCCCCGCAGTAGCTGAGTATCTGTGCTGTGTCTGTTATATGACGCAGGTGCAGCTTCGCAGACACCACGGGGCTTTACAGCAAATAGCACATTGAAAAAGTCAGGGATTTACCCCAACTTTTTCAATGGGAGCAACATCAGTATGGCTCTTCCGCTCTGGGGCTAATCTGGGGGCAGTCCCTGGTGGAAGATGACTGGCGATTGGTCACCTTCCACCAATAAGAGGGCAGGGGGCAGTTCTGGTACCTGGATGGCCACGTTAAACCCTTGGCATTGGGATTACCTGGTGCCACCCCTGGAGAGGAAGACCGTGAGGTTTTGGAGAGAGGTGGTGCCAGCCCAGCGCCGTGACCCCCTCTACAAGGATTCGCTTTTGCGCCCGGTTAGGCGATTATGCGCATAATCGCTGAAGCGCATTTACACCTAATACCTCTGCACGAGAGGTGGCGAGAGGTAGTGAAGCGCATTAACGGATGACCAAAATGCACTTTACAAGTAGTTAATGCACAGAAGCGCTTGTTCACACAGTCAAAATGCGCTTTAACGGCCGAAGCAAAATAAAACTCGCGATTTAACGCGCATTCGATAATGCGCATAATCGGAGAGATAACGCGCCTCTACGCCCGATTTGTGCTCCGTTCTTGTAGAGGTAAATTTTTTAAAGCGCCTTGAAAGAGCTTTAAACCTGTCTTGTAGAGGCAGCCTTTGTTTCTGCAGGAAAGTGTATGACAACATCAGTTCCATAGACATCTGGTGAGGAAAAGAGTCTGTTGGAAGGCTAATGCTTTGAACCCTCATCTTGTGTTCAGCCTGTATATATGTGTAAATAGGTGTTTTACAAAACCACCATAAATCTAACGAAGTTGGAAGCCTTAAAACGCCTCACTGCTCAGAAGAGGAGGGCATGTGTGTAACAATTCAAAATGTCTTGATATTAAGCTGTTTTAAGTCTGCAAGCAACGTTTGGAAATGTGTCTGGTGCTGAGTTTTGTGGCCTCTTGTGATCTGGAGGGTGCAAGCTGATCTATCCAGGGCTACACAGCACTTAACTTCTAGAGAAAGAGATTCCATCGGGGGCTCATGTTTCCTTGGAAATTCCACCCTTTGATCTGCAAGCCTTTTCTCCTAATCTCTGATGTGTGGGGACTCCTTGTACCTACTAGATAGGAAGGGAACTTGCATTCTGTGCTTGTCAGGGCTATTTTCTTCTAGCCTGTCTTAATATATTCCAGGGCTCAGCTGGTGGAGTTGAAAACAGATGCTGGGGCTCAAGCCTGGCACAAACTAAGCTAGGGAATGAATTGTGGGTTGGGCATCATAGCCCAATACTAGATTTGATGGACTTCTGGTCCTCTTTATGGTCCCACAACTATGATGGTATAGAAGAAGCGCATTCATGTATTCACTTGGTCTGCACTGTGCTGTGAAATGGCAGACAGCTGTTACAGGCAAGAAAAATCTTCAGCTTTACAAGTGTCGCATAGTAAAAATAAGAAGCTTTGTATAGATCCATTACCTAAAGTCCTTGAAAAAAATAGTGGTTCTTCCCCTGCTCCCCGCTCCAAAACTGTGTGCTTAGAGGGGTTCATGTCTGAGAACAAAGTAACCACACATGCAATTACTAGTTCAAAAATCAAGGGTTTTTTTCTTCATTCTTTTGCAAGGATCACACGAAAGTCATCATTTCATTTCCCTACCTATACTTGAAAGAGAACCGAAACAAGGAGCCTGGGGGAAGTAGTCTAAACTTACGCAAAGATACGGAGTCATCAGAAACTGGTCCTTTGTAAAAGGAATGTTCACGGAACTTTTATGTCAAAAGCTGGCAACCAATTTGCATATTTTAATTTTGCATTGGCCATCCAGTTCCAACAATTTGTATGAAATCTGCTGTGGAATCATGGCCCATGCATGCATTTCATTTCATTCATGATGCCTTTTGGGCAGATGGCGCCAACTATTATTTATTCATAGTCAGCAGTGTATAAAACTATGTTGCTTCATAAATGTAACTATTGCCATAGAATCAAATTAAATGGAATGTGTGCAAAATTCCCTTCATAAAGGAATACCTTGCATATGGCCTCTGGACTTTAAAAGATTGATTATATTTTGTTTAGTCATCAGAGAACCTTGTTGAAGTGCAGGATGTAAATAACTTAAATAAATAAATAGGATAGAAATTGAAATAGCTCCTCTTTATAGGATGCCCGTTCCACATAGGAGTGCTCAGTGTTGCTTTCTTCTCATGTCCTGTTCTTAATTTGATATGCATTTTAAGGCTGAGCAGGATCTTTTGAAACAAGGGTTTGCAAACCCACTCCAGGCTCTGGATTTGAATTCTAGTTACGAGGACAATCCTCACTGGCATTAAATATGGTTCGGGGTGGTGAGCACATTTAATGTTAAACTATGGGTAAAGGAGGGGTAGGCAACATGTGCCCATGGGCATCAATGCACCCACACATACCTTCTTTGGTGCCCATCAAGACACTTACTCCTCTCAATTTTATTCATGGGAAACTAAGAGGGCAGCAGCTAGAGGCTCCCACTTCACTTGAAGCAATTCCAGCTGCAGAAAGTATACACACACACACACACACACACACACACAATCTATCTATCATCTCAGGGATGTGCACGCCCAAAAATATCGTATTTTATCGTTATTGGAATTTCGGACCAAAACAATTATCGTCTCAGATAATACCATAGGTTAATCGTATCGTCTTCACGATAATTATCAGAAATCCGATATTTAATTTGCAGCCCCATTGTGCCCTATAGAGCTGATTTTTTAAAAGAAAAAATGTCATAACTTCTGTATTTTCAAAGTTACAGGCTTGAAACTTGGTCACAATGCTTATGGGGTATGCCTAAGTATGTATATGAAATTTGAGATTGATCCCTCCAACCCTAGATTTTATATGAATTTATTAAAGATCGTTTAAGTTCTGACAGGTCAGAATGACAGCTCGCCACGTGCATTCATTCAGACCTGTCAAAAAGTTGCACGATCTTTCAAAATTTCATATAAAATTGAGAGTTGGAGGGATCGATCTGAAATTTCATACACATACTTAGACATACCCCATAAGCACTGTGACCAAGTTTCAAGCCTCTAACATTTAAAATACAGAAGTGATAAGTTTATATAATCCGATATAATCGGGCTGAAAATTTTGGGATCGGATATTTATTGGAGATTTTTCTATCGTATCATTATCGTTAATCAGATGTCCGATAACGACCTTATTGTATCGGACATTTTAATGATACAATACACATCCCGTATATATATATATATATATATATATATATACACACACACACACACATATATATATATACACACATACACACACACACACACACATACATATATATATATATATATATATACACACACTTTCTGCAGCTGGAATTGCTTCAAGTGAAGTGGGAGCCTCTAGCTGCTGCCCTCTTAGTTTCCCATGAATGCCTCTGGGCAGATTACTTGCCCTTTGTGACTAAGCATGCCTGCCCCTGGCAGCCATTTTACGGTTGTCCCTAGGACAGTTTCTCAAATTTCCAAATATGCCCACAGGCCCAAAAGGTTGCCTACTCCTGGGATAAAGTCTAGTTTAACCATGGTAAAAGCAAATAAGTATCAGAGGGAGGGATTTATGCCAAGAAGGAGACAATGGCTGAATTCGGACAACACGATAGTCAATGGTGGGGTAATAAACAACTTTACAGTTGTTCATCTAGGGGGTACTCCCCACACAACATGGTAATAATCAACCGTGGTGTGGATTAAGATCAGCGCTGAGTTGACTATGGCTGCCTCTACAAGAGAGGTTTAAAGCTCTTTCAAGGCGCTTAAAAAAATTTACCTCTACAAGGAGGGAGCGCAAATCGGGCGTAGAGGCGCGCTATCCCTCCGATTGTGCGCATTATCGAATGCGCGTTAAATAGCGAGTTTTATTTTGCGGCGGGATGTGAAGCTGGCGCCCTGCCTCCCGAGTAGTGCTGCTGCTGCTGCTGCTGTTGGCTCCCCGCTCGGCTCCTGGCTCCGCTCTTACCGGGCTCCCGCTGACCTCTCGCTCCGTCTTCCAGCTCCCTTTTCCCTTTTTCTTGCCCTGTTCCACCCCCGCCCCCTGTGTGCCCTGCCTCCCGAGTAGTGCTGCTGCTGGCTCCCCCGCTCGGCTCCTGGCTCCGCTCCTACCGGGCTCCGTCTTCCAGCTCCCTTTTCCCTTTTTCTTGCCCTGTTCCCCACCCCCTTGCTCCGTTTCATTCAATCGTCAGTTCCTTCGCTCTCCAGCATAACAACTCGCAGGGACCTGCCTTAAAGAGACAAGCGCCCGCGCACCCGCCCTACCTCCCCCCTCCCCTCTCCCTGCCTGCCTCTCGTGCAGAGGTATTAGGCATAAATGCGCTTCAGCAATGAAGCGCATAATCACTTAACCAGGCGCAAAAGCGAATCCTTGTGGAGGGGGCCTATGGCAGCATCCGGACGACATGATAGTCAATGCAACTGACAATTGTTTCCCCACCACCACCAGTTGCTTAATGTGTCATCCAAATTCAGCCAATGGGTATTTCCAGATGGAGAGGTCCTAACCTTAATAATCCAAAGACATTATTTTTGTGTAGCTATTCTGTCTTTTTCTCAACAGATTTTCTGCAGTAAGAAAAGAGATAGGCCGTGGTTTAAGGTGTCTTCTGAACAGGGCCATAGAAGAAATGGTGGGAAATATTGGGAGGGTTATGAGTAGAAGATGAAATCCTGTAGAGCTCCCCCGCCCTGCAATAAAATTCCATGAATGAAGCAGGGCAATTGCACCATAAAAAATCTAATCTAGAAGCACCTGATGTGTTTGTTCCTGGTCCTATGTCATGATTTGCAGGAAGTTGGCATTATTTCTTCACCATCTACAAGCCAAGTTCCCACCCTTAACAGGGAGCAATGAATTGTGGGAGGGGGCAGGCTGGCAGCGAAGCGGGAAGGGCTGGTGGCGGGCAGTGGCATAGCCCCTGCAGCAGCCCAGCCCCAGCAGCAGCACCTCCTTCCCAGGAGGGGATTGCTGAACCAAACAGTGCAGTGATGGGGGGGGGGGGGAGAGGCGGACCCAGCAGAGTGAGTTCGCTCCTTCATTCTGCCTCCATTTCAACTTGAGGCTCCCAAAGGCAAACCTCCCATGTAGCTCCAGGACTGGGGCTTACTCCCAAATAAGTTGCATTGGATCGCAGCTTAAGTGCAGTTGTTTAGGGGATGTTTCTTAATTATTCTATTTTAATTTCCCAGAATGGTGAGTCCAGCTGAACTGCAGAGATGTTAAAGCTGCCACGGGGTAACTTTGCTTGCCATGGTGACGTTCATGGGAATGTTCTGACATATCACAAGATGAGTGTGAGATCACTTGTGTTTGTTACTTGTTGTCTTCAAGTGGAACTGCAGGCATGACCATGTGATGGCTTCTTAACGCGTACTTCTTCGGGCATCTAACTGCACGGGAAACTGATCATCAGTGGCCTCTGGCAATGGGATGAGCTGTTACTGTGATCTCATGCTCCACTTCCCTGCATTTTGATTGCTGCAGCAAGTTTAAGCACCTGCCGATCCCCATGTACGGAGTCTTCAGGTAACTGGCTTGCCAGCATGAACATGGCACTGTGGTGCCTTTGCTACCCAGCTGTAGGCCTAAAGCCACCAGAATATTCACAATCTTGCAACAGTCAGCTAGGCATCTACATCCAAATGGATTCCTGAGCTGCCAAGAGTCTTGCTACTGCTGACTGGGGCTAGGAGCTCCATCACACCTACGCCCCCTCCCCCCCCCGGTTTGTATCCGCAGTTTCCCTCTCCATTTCCTTAGCAAGTTGAGTGCTGGGCACTTTCATGTCTGTGTGCTGTTGTGCTATTTCACCTTATGTATCTTTCCACTTGTATCACTACTATGCTGGAGAAATCTCTCACCCTGGACCCTAGGTTCTCCTTCCCCATGCAGTTAATTTTTAATATATTATTTTTATTTTTTATTTCTGCACAAATACAATAGCATGGCAGCCTGAAACTGTGCAATTACAGTAAAACGGCACACTACGCTTTCCCCTAAGGTCATATTAAACAATATAAGTGAATAGAAAGTATTACAGTTAGTATTTGGAGAAGTTTGTGGTCGATGTTGTCATGGCAAGGGGAAGCCGACATTGTTCTGGTCAGGAAACCTAGTCATGCCTGCTCAGGAGCAAGAACCATAGAGTTGAATGAGTCCGAGTCCCAAGCACGCTTGCCTTCTCCACAGGGTGTTCGGGCCCACTCTCTCCCTCCCCCTTCATGGTTGAGCAATTGAACGGATAACTGCCCCGCCCTCCTCTTTTGTCAGCGAGACCGCCCTACAACACACACACCCCAACAAAAAATGGGATGGTCTGATATTGCACATGGACAGCAATACATGGGAGGAAGGAGCAGCTCTATTGCACACGGAGGGGTGAAAAACAGACTTTCCCCGCTCCAAAATAAGATGGAAAAGGGAGGGGAGCCTTGAGCACAGGACAGGGAAGACGTCATGTGAATACCGTGCTGCAAAAACACATACCAGGCATGGCAAGAATGCAATAAATTGCTGGTGTGATGGAGCTCTAGATCTACACTAGTGCTTTTTATTGGTATTGAAGTGCACTAATAAGTGTTGAGGGAAATTACACATTCCATATACTACTTTTCTAGCATTCCCCCCCTGCTTTTTATTCTGCATTATCCAAAATACCTATAGCGTCATCATGATAGGATCATATCAGTATGACATGAGGGTAGATCTGGCTGGAGTATGTCCAAAATCCTTAGTTAGTGAACACAGCATTTCAAACAGGGCAAGCTTTTTATTTGCTTTTGTGAATCTTGAGCCTTTAGCCTGGAAAATATGATGAGAATGTGGCTCCATATTTATGAGGACTCAACATTTTACTTTTGAAAATAGTATTCATAAGTGGAGATGATCTGGCATCAGCCTGCCAGTAGAGCTGGGGGGCTGGGATGTATCCGATCTACAAACATGTACAGGAGCAAGTCATGCATAAGTCATGCATAGATGATGATGCTATTCGGAAGGTGATGACTAACTCTTTATCTGCAACTTGGCGAACTGCTCAGAAGTACTATATCAAGAGTGACGAAACAGCATGGCAAGGGGCAGTCCTAAAACCATGATAAATAATGATTCAAGGAGGATTCTCTAGATGGGATGCTGTTGAGCAGTGAAGTGTTGGTTTTAATATTGGGCTGTTTTGTGTTTACGTAGCAGCTATGTCATAGCAGTTGAAGACAGAGGATAGTCATTCTTGTGAATGGCTTGGTTGTATGGCTGCCATATTAGTCTTTAGGTTTGTTTCTTCAGTGTTCTTCAAATCAAGCATAGCAGAATTATAGAATCAATGGAGAGGTTTCTTCTTCTTTTTAACACCCCCACCCAATGTAGGGGTGGAATTACAGAAAAAAATAGGAGAAAGCTTATATCTTCCCCTCCTAGAGTGCCACGGTTCCAAACCAAATTAGAGCCATGTGCATTTACACTGAACTAAATTAGCCATAGAGCGTCATCACACAGGGGAAAATCGCGTTTGCTTACCGTCGCTTCTCCGCCCACATTTCTCCCTCATTACTTCCTCCTTTGAAAGAGGAAGTAAACAACGTGCACGTGGTCCATTCAGTGGGCTGTTCTGATTGCGCTGCTTCTCCTGCACGTCTTTAAAAATAACTTCCATCTTTAAAAATAAGTTGGACTTACTGGGGTGTTTTTTTGTTGTGCGAGGAAGGTTAGAGGGGTGGGGGCGCGTGGGAGGCAGACGACATTGTGAGAGGGACCCATGAAGATCCGTGAGTGCCCAGTAATGAGCATGCAATAAAACGCTTGTCTGATGGAGCTCATAGTCTACTATGTGTGATTTTGAAAAACATTTAATTTGGTCCTAAGCAACATAATAATAAGTTAGTATGTTTCATAAAAGAAGTACACCTGAGATGCTCTCAAGAAGTATGTGTTAAGAAGCCATCACATGGTCATGCCTGCAGATCTATGAATAGCCCAAATTTTTTCTTATGTATCTGATGGCAGTCTCAAAAGCAGAGTCTGATGCAGAAGCTCTGTTGTGCATGCAGGTGCTCTTATGCGCACATGGCAGGAGTGGTCTGTATGAGACAGAAGCAGAAGGGATAGCATTTGCTGGCATGGCATTGCTTATGTGCCTTGGCACTGCAGAGAGTACGGGTCATTCATAGCCATTGCATCCACCCTCCAACCAAAGTAAACCTGCAAAAAATGAAAGGTATGCGTTAGTTAATATAAGTTAACTAGTTCCTAAGGGTGTAACTGGGACTCAGGTCACTATTTTGGTTTGCCAATGAGGACTTTCAGACAGGGGGAAATCGCGTTTCCTTACTGTCACTCTGCTTCCTGCTTCTCTTCCGTATTTGAAATGAGCTGAAATTACACAGGAAAGAGAGCAGTGACCACATGGCCCATACACTTCAATGGGACAACACCCTCCAGTGGGCGTTTTATAGCACATCTTCACCTGCACATGGCAGGAAATCCCAACAAATCCCAACAAATCCCAACATATTTCAGAAGAGTCGGGTTTTCTGAGGCTTATTTTTTAACGCTAAAACCGGAAAAATGGAGCGGGAGATGCACAGGAGGCTCACGGCTTCATCAAACTGACCTGCAAACATCTGTGAGTGTCCAGTCATGAGAGTGCTATAAATTGCTCATTTAAAAGAGCCCAATGGCTCCCCATGTTGTGTGCAAATCTGCATTTGCAAATCCTTTTCTGACTCATGTAGAACTCTTCACAGAAACCAGATAGACGTGCACATCTGCTACAAACATGGAGTGAAAAAGTTGTAAAAGTTTGTGGGAATTCAGCCTACATGACAACACCATTGGAAGATTTTTAGACATGACTGTGCGAGCTTTTCCCCCATCGTCCCCTCTTTTATGTGAAAACAAACAGCAGTAAGCTGCCTGACAAGTTTTCTGTGGGAAACACAAATGTTTTGTTCACTATAATTCATGCTTCTCAGTTCTCCCACACAATAGTCTGTTTCATCCCCTCTTCTTTCCCTGTTTTTAACTGAACTTTAATTTCTTTCAGCCAATTTTATTTGTCCCCCATGCTACCCCAAATCTACTGTCTTTTGGTCATCTCTTCACACCTCTTTCCCACACCCTCCTATAACCTTTACTTTCCTGTTTCTTCTTGTCTTTCCTACTCACTCTTGGGCCTGACTCACCTGCCTGGTTGTTGGGTTTTTTTCTTTTGTACAAACAGATCCCAAGACTTTTGATGGAAACTGTAGATATGCACTAGAAATGTATGATTCCCCCTCCGGTTCCTGTGTCATCATATTACAGCCAACCAAGGGTCCTTGTGCGGAAGAAAAGGCTACAGCAAAATCCTTAGGGAACTAAGGGGGTGCCTTCACAGCACTGCTTCCCTCAAAACCCCTGTGGTTTCCCTCCCCCAGGATGGCGTTGGGTAATCCCAACACCGAGGAGGTAATGTGGGAGCCGCCCCACCCCCTTCCTGGTGGAAGGTGACCAATCTTGATGCCATCTTGTGTGTCCTTGCCTCGCTCCGGAGAAAAACGTTGGGATGAGTCGTCAACTTTTTTCTTCCGCAGCTTTGGCGGAAAGCCCTGTGGTGGGTGTGCAATTGCAGCGGCATTGTATAATCGACACCACACCACCATGCATCCACCCCGAGGTTTTCTGGGCATTTAGACAGTGCCTAAGATGCACATAAATGCATTTTGTATTTGCAACTTTCATGTGTATAAGTTGTACATCAAAGTTGTTCAATGGGCCACAAATACATTTTTTTAAAAACAACAGCAGTAAGGTATTCAAAAGTTGAACAAATGGAGCAGGAATATCAAAGATGCTCTTTTCCTGGGACACCATTTGGTCTAGGGTTGGCCTTATTGGGCTGGTCTCTTTTTAATTTTATGAACTGCCTGGGGTCTCAGAACCTCCATTGTGCCTTCCAGGATTCAAATGTACTTAAAATTAACATGGCAACTTAGGAAACATAAAATGTCCTCTGTTAAGAGACAAAGAAAATGCTTAGAATTCTTGGATTAAAAGAGTACAGGTGTTAGGTTGACCAGATAAAATCCAGGTCAGGGCTCATGTAACTTTAACAGTTGCAGAGAAAAGGGAATTTCAACCAGTGTCATTTGTATGCAGTTAGTTCCTGGTGATATTCCCTCTTCATCACAACAGTTAAAGGTGCAGGCACTATACTAGAGTGACCATATACAAAAGAAGGCAGGGCCCCTGCAACTTTAACTGTTGAGAAGAAGAGGGAATTTCACCAGGAACTAATTGCATACAAATGACACTGGCTGAAATTCCCGTTGCTCTACAATTGTTAAAGTTACATGAGCCCTGACCTGGATTTTATCTGGTCACCCTAACAGGTGTGAGCCCATGTAGTAGGCAGAATGCTCAATTTCGCCTGCTGACAGCCAGATTCAAATGAACGTTCAGCCCAAAAGTTTAGTGGTTGTGCTTGAGCAAGCCATTCTCTCCCAAGTTGCCTTGTAGGTGGTAAAGAGGACATGGGAAAAACTGTATATGGTCCACCCTGCGTTTCCCTGGAGGACAGGTGGGATATAAATAAAACACAGTCTGCTCTACAGAAAGGTGCAGGCATGATGTTTCCTGAAACAATTAGCAAGGGCAGCTAATCAAAAGGCAATTGGTGAAAAGCATGCTGGACCTGGGGCAAGGATCAGGGCAGAAAAGGAGCGGCTCACAACATGCAACTCACATGCCACTGTCTCAGGGAAAAGGGTCTGGCTGCATAACAGATCAGCAACATCTACATCTGGAAGGTCCCTGAGGGCTTTTGATTCCTCCAACTTTGGCAACACAGCTGGAATGTGATTCTGCCAAAAGTGTTTCAACGCAGCTGAAGTGAAACGTGCCTTGCTCTTCGTTTACCCAATCCCTCCCAGCCCTTTGGAAGCCTGGACGGAAACACCTCTGTCAAAGCAGCTGTAGAAAACTGGGGAAGGAAAGGTGGTGGGGTGGGTTGCCTGCAGTTAGTTTTCCCCAACCTGGTGCCCTCCAGATTGCATTGACCTGCAACTCCCAGAATTCCCAGCCAACATGGTGGCTGGGAATTCTGGGAGCTGCAGCCCACACAATCCGGAGAGCACCAGGTTGGGGGAGGCAGGCTTCCTTGGGCCCTAATTCTTCCTGCTGAAACTATGCTTGATTGTAGAATTTAAAAATCTGTGACTTCCAGCAGGCAAATGGGGAAAAGTGCCAGCACCTAGGCTAAATACCTTGCTGCCTATTCTATCCCCAAGCCTATTGATCAACCCTTACTTTGTCATTACTCCATGCCTGTATCGCAGGACTGGCAGTAATTCGCCCTGTTCGTCTTTAAAAGGTGAAAAGAGATGGTGTCATATGGGCAAAAGATAAAGTTGCAAAGCTGGTATAGCAAAGGCTTTGTATTGTCTTAAGCTGGACGAAGATGAGCCAAGCTGGTGCAGTCAGCGGTTTTGTCCGGCGACCATTGTTGATTGGCTGAATATTTGAGCCTATCTTCATGGCCAGTTTTGAAAGGGCAGGATAAATTGTGCTCACATCCAATGAGGTACTTATTTCACTTCTCATTGGTTCCCTGACTTCTTTGAGCTAAGGTGTGTTTGTTTACTATTGGCTTAAGCAGCAGGATCCAAAGTTTACCATTCACAACACATGTCCTGACACGGTTGTAAGGGATATTATTTGATAGTCATTTGCTGTGTCCATTAGAATGTGGGGAGGACAGTCATCCTCTTCAGCCCTTACCTTCTCAATTCATATAATTCACAATAGATGAATTACTGAGGAATTATAGAGATGCGTAACATTTTTGCATAGGTCAATTCATGATTGCTATGCTTCCATCTTTTTTCCTACAAAAATTCTCTTTTTAAAAATGATTGAAAATAAGGCTCCAGGCAATTAGATTGTAGTGTCTGTGTCCTCAGTACTGAACAATTAAATGGCTCTCCCAGTATATAAGATGCCAGTGGCCAGAGGGTCTTTTCACACTGCTGAAGTCAGCTTTTAATGCTGGCAGAAATGGGTGTGTGCATTTTGCCTTTGTAATTGGAATCTATCTGGCGTGTTCACAGCAGATTGTGGCTTGAAGGCTATGTTTGGAGCAAAGTTATATGAACAAGAGGCACAAAGATTTGTGATCACTGACAACTTTCTTTGGCAGTAAAGCAATTGCATTGATCTTGTGCCAGAGCTGAGCCATTCAATGTAAACAATAAACAGCAGACTGTGGACGTAAAGGCAGCCTCTTTGTCCTAAGAGGTAACAGACTGCCTTTGTAAGTGAGCTGGGCCGTCCTTTAAAGTAGCCAAAGGGAAATCAAGAACAAACCAAAAAGGGATTAAAAGATCTCTGCTGTCTTCTCGCTTTAGGGTTCTGAAAAGGAATGTTCATAGAACTCTTCAACTGTTCCCCACAAAAAGGGGAATTTCATTATCAATATTATTAAGCCTGTGCATCACTTACAAATTTTAGTGGATTTAACCATCAGGATTTTAATGAATTGATCAATTACAGTTAAACAAACTTGTTTATTAACAAAACTTTAAGGCCATATATTATATGAATAAGATGTGAAGTACCTTGCGATTCGGTAACCAAAAGATATTATTCTATTAGAAGGAAAGTCTATATTTATTAAAAACATTTATATTCTGCCTCTCATCCATGATCTTTCAAGATGCCTTACAACAAGATTAACAGTGCAACCTTATGCATGCCTCCTCAGAAGTAAGTCCCATTATGTTCAACGGGACTTACTCCCAGGAAAGTGAGTATAAAATTGCAGCAGCACCTCACTCACTTCTTTCTCTGCAGCCCAGCTGATCTGCCTGCCTTCTTCTTTCCCAGGCCCTGCACCACCTCCAGTCAGGGAAAGCTCTTGTTACTGATCAGAGATGTGTCCTTTCCCCCTGCTTAGCCGGGAAAAGCTCTTATCTAGAGCTCTTCTCTGCTGTGGTAGAAGGATCATAGCCTGGGGAGCAAGTTCCCAAGTGACTCAGTCCTACTTATTTCTGAGGCTTGCCTTGGGACTGTTGAAATGCTTGGAAAGCCCAGGGTAGGTGTGCGGTGGTGCGATGCCAAAGCTGCAGAGAAAAAAAAAGTCAGGGGTTACCCCAACTCTTTTCTCTGAAGCAAGGCGAGGACATGTAAGACAGCATCAAGACAGCTCCAAAGCCCCGTTCCAGAGAGGCCTTTTTGTAGAGTGACCAGATACAAAAGAGGGCAGGGCTCCTGCAGCTTTAACTGTTGTGATGAAGAGGGAATTTCGCCAGGTGCTGCATACATACAAATGACACCTGCTGAAATTCCCTTTTCTATACGATTAAAGATACATGAGCCCAGCCCTCCTTTCCATACGGGCAGCCTAGTATTAGGTGCATAGGACATAGATGCATCAGCTACGTTCTTGTGAACCCTGGCTCTGCTACACCACTGATAGGGTGTGTCTTCCTATTTGCTGTGAGTTCATTGGCTTCCTCCATGTATAGATGTCACGTGTGGGCATCACCACCAGTAGAGTCCCTGATTGGTGGGCTATGGCAATGCATCCAGGGACCCTAGTGGCATGACCACCAATTTTACATCACTTTGTGTTCTCCTGTGTTGTGCAGTTTCCCCTCATGAGCTCAGAGGGATACAGTGTCCATTCTGGTGGCCTAGCAGTGTCATATCTCTGCTCTCAGCACAATTAGGGTATAGGATCACTCCACAAGTACCCTAAAGTGCAGGCTGTCCCATTTTTAAAAAATTATCAGATCAGCATATTTAACACATCATTGAGTTTAAATGGGGAACATTGTTTTGCAAAAGAGGAATCATTATTTTCATGCAGCAGGGAACCAGTCGCAAGCTTACGAGGTGAGGTGAGGTAACTGCCCCAAGGCAACTGATTTTGGTTGCTGTCTGAGGCAATTGGAAGAGAGATGGATTTGACCCATTGCCATTGACATGATTGGAATTGGAACAATGACTGTTATGAAGCTCATTCCAATAAAACCTATGGAGGAAAACTTCCTGGTAGATTGTGCTGAATGTTAATGTGGTGCCACTTGCTTGGAACGCTCTTTTGCAAGTCTGCTGCTAGCAGGTGTAAACAGCTTCAGTTGTGCTTGACTTACCGCAACACAATCCATTCCCAATGCTATTTCAAGTGGGTTTTGTTTGTCTGTCTACACTGAAAGGATTTCCAGACAATCATATTAAGAATGGTGGTTTTCAGTGTGTATTTTTGTAAAATACCGAGACCTGGGTGGGAGAGCAAGGAGGAGTTAGTCTCTCCCAGTTATGCCCACCAGGGTACTTGGTTCAGCATCAGGGTAGACTTGAGGGCCGGGGAGGGGGGGGGGTTGCTGTGGTCTATAGGAACTCCATCCCCCTCTGCGGGCTCCCTGTCCATGTGACTACTGGTCTGGAGTGTTTGCACCTTGTGTTGGGCCAATGGGACAGATTAGGGATTTTGTTGGTGTACCACCCACCCCGCTGCTCAACAGACTCCTAGGTGAGCTGACAGAGGTGGTCTCGGGTACACTGTTGAGGTCCCCCAGACTGTTGTTTCTGGGGGATGTCAACATTCATGCCAAGGGCACTTTATCTGGGTCAGCTCAGGATTTCATGGTTTCCATGACAACCATGGGACTGTCCCAACATGTCACTGGCCCGACGCATGTAGCAGGGCACACTCTAGACCTGATTTTTTCCATTGGACATGGAGATGGTGATCTAAGTGGGGGACTTTACATCAACCCCTCTGTCATGGTCAGATCACTACCTGCTGAGGTTTAGACTTACAGCAGCTTTCCCCCTCTGCAGGGGTGGGGGATGGTTTCCAGAGGGCTCTGGGGAGTTTTCCGGCTGATAGGGCTGGCTCTCATGTCGAAACCCTGGTTGATCTGTGGAATGCAGAAATGACCCGGGTGGTTGACACGATTGCTCCTGAGCACCCTCTCCTGTGTAGAGCTTGTACAGCTCCGGGATATACCCCGGAGCTGAGAGTGATGAAACAAAATAGGAGATGGCTTGAGGGCAGATGGAGACGAACTCCTAGTGGATGTAATAAAACACTGGTAAGTGCCTATGGCAAGTATATTCAGGGGCAGTGAGGGCAGCAAAAAACAATACTTTGCTGCCACTATTAAATCATCAATCTGCCGCCCAGCGGAGCTTTTCAGAGCTGTCCGGGGGCTTCTACATGCTGGCCCCAAAGACATGATAGAACCATCTGAGGCCTGCTCTAATATATTTGCTAGGCACTTCCAGGATAAAATCTTTGGCATCTGCCAGGACTTAGACTCCAGTGTTATAGCAGGTGAATCTAGTGAGGTATCCAGAGCACAGGTTTGTCCTGTTTTCTTGGATGAGTTTCAGTTGGTACAGCTTGATGACGTGGACAAGGTGCTTGGACGGGTTCGTGCAGCCACCTCTGTATTGGATCCTTGCCCCTCTTGGCTTATAAAAGCTAGCAGGGATGGAACAGCCAGCTGGGCCAGGGAAGTGATTAATGCCTCTCTATGAGAGGGAGTGGTCCCAGACCTCCTGAAAGAGGCAGTAGTGAGACCACTCCTGAAGAAAGCTTCCCTGGACCCAGAAAATCTTAATAACTTTAGGCCGGTGGCAAACGTTCCATTCCTGGGCAAGGTCCTTGAGCGGGTGGTTGCTGGCCATCTCCAGACACTCTTGGATGAGACTGATTATCTGGATCCATTTCAGTCAGGTTTCAGGCCTGGTTTTGGTATGGAAACAGCCTTGGTCGCCCTGTATGATGACCTATGTCGGGAGAGGAACAGGGGGAGTGTGACTCTGTTGATTCTCCTTAATCTCTCAGCGGCTTTCGATACCATCGACCATGGTATCCTTCTGGCACGACTGGCTGAGTTAGGAGTGGGAGGCACTGCATTGCAGTGGTTCCGCTCCTACTTGACAGGTCGGCTCCAGAAGGTGGTGCTGGGGAGACATTGCTCGGCCCCATGGATTCTCCAGTATGGGGTTCCGCAGGGGTCAGTTTTGTCCCCCATGCTGTTCAACATCTACATGAAACTGTTGGGTGCGGTCATCCAGAGTTTTGGAGTGCGTTGTCATCAGTACGCTGATGACACGCAACTCTATTTCTCTATTTCTGTGTTGAACCAGTGCTTGGCTGCGACAATGGACTGGATGAGAGCTAATAAACTGAAACTTAGCCAGACAAGACTGAGACGCTGTTGTTGGGGGGTTCCTCTGACCGGATGGAGGGTGTTCAACCTGTTCTGGATGGGGTTCCACTCCCCCTGAAAGACCAGGTTCATAACTTGGGGGTTCTCCTAGAACCATCTCTGTCACTTGAGGCTCAGGTAGCCTCGATGGCATGGAGTGCCTTCCACCAACTTCGGCTGGTGGCCCAACTACGCCCCTATCTGAACATGGATAACCTGGCTTCAGTTGTCTATGCTCTGGTAACCTCCAAGTTAGATTACTGCAATGCGCTCTATGTGGGGCTGCCTTTGAAGACGGTTCGGAAGCTGCAGCTTGTGCAGAATGCAGTGGCGAGATTGGTAACAGGGACCAGAAGGTTTGAACATATAAGACCAATTCTGGCCTGCTTGCATTGGCTGCTTGTAGGTTTCCGAGCCCGATTCAAGGTGCTGGTTTTAACCTATAAAGCCTTACATGGTTTGGGACCACAATACCTGATGGAACGTCTTTTCCGACATGAACCTACCCGTTCACTACGCTCAACATCAAAGGTCCTCCTCCAGGTGCCTACTCCGAGGGAAGCTTGGAGGACGGCAACAAGGGAGAGGGCCTTCTCTGTGGTGGCCCCTCAATTATGGAATGATCTCCCCGAAGAGGCCCACTTGGCGCCAACACTGTTATCTTTTTGGCGCCAGGTCAAAACTTTTCTTTTCTCCCAGGCATTTTAACAGCTCTAATTGAGGTTTGATTGACATTAGGGCCAGGCTTAACAGTTAAAATGTTTTAAAGTGTTTTAATGATAGCTGTTTTGTGTTTATGGTTTAAAATTTTGTATATTGTCTTTTTAATGCTCAATCTTTTTAATTTTTGTAAACCGCCCAGAGAGCTTCGGCTATGGGGCGGTATATAAGTGTAATAAATCATCATCATCATCATCATCAATTTGTAAGGTACAAATGGAATTGAAAAACTAGCAAAAAGGGAATATAGCTAAAGGGTTTGTGGGCTTGGACACCTCAAGATTTATTTCCTCCTACTCAGCTCTCTTTTTGCAAAGAATGTTTGAGGAGGGAGGTGTCCACACCTAACTTCCATGGTACCTAGGTGTCCCGGAGGGATACCTGCTCAAGACAATTATATCATTATATGTATCCTGGCAGGTGTTGTGGTGAAGCTCGGGGGAGAGGATATGACTAGTTATTGGGCTCCATCACATCTACTTTTTTCCCCCGGTTTGTGTCTGCTGTTTCCTCTCCATTTCCTTAGTGAATCAAGTGCTGGGGGCACTTTCACTTCTGTACGTTGTTGCACTATTTCAGCTCATGTATCTTTCCACCTGTATCACTACTATGCTGGTAAAATCTCCCGCTCCACCCCCTACATTCTCCTTTCCCCTGATATATATATATATATATATATATATATATATATATATATAGTCTGCGCAAATACAATAGTACGACAGCCTTCAGGCATCCTCCCCCTCCCCCTTCACTGTTGAGCAGTTGAGTGGAGAACCACCCCACCCTCCCTTTTTGTCAGCGAGGCCGCCCTTCAACACACACACACCCAACAAAAAATGGGATGGTCTGATATAGTGCAAGGACAGCAATAAATGGAAGGGAAGAGCAGCTTTATTGTGCATAGAGGGGGGGAAACCGGACTTTCCCTGCTCCAAAATAAGATGGAAAGAAGAGGTGAGATGAGCACAGGACAGGAACCACATTGTGTAAGTACCACACTGCAAAAACACATACTAGGCATGTCGAGAGGGGGATAAATCACTGGTGTGATGGAGGTCATTGTTTGGGATCACCAGTTTTATGCAGGGTTTTGGGGGGGGGGGGTTACAGGTTTTTTTTTGCCAGAGATAGGCAGCCATAAATGACTTCCTGCCAGATGTCAAGAGGCCCATCTAGCTGATTTTAAAAAAAACAACAGAAGATGGAAAGCCAGCAGAGTTTGGATAGGCTCCCCTCTGCCTATTGACAGCAATTTCTAAAGATTGCAATCAAAGATCCTGTTCGGATGACACGCTAAGCCACTGGTTAAGCATTTTGAGAGAAACATTATGGCTTAGTGTGTTGTGTGAACCATGGTGGCTACATAACCATGGTTTAAACATGCTCACTAACCTTTTGCTGCAAAAGGGTTAGCAGCCTAACCATAGTTTAGCATGTTGTCTGAACAGACTCTATAAATGCTTCTCTCCAACTGCAGGCACAGGGATTGTGAAGCTTCACTTCCCCACAGATGTCTAGTTGGAGGGCTATCCAGATTACTGCTAATTATAAATCACATTGTTTCTTTAGAGCAGCCATCCATGAATGATTCCTGCATTGGGCAGGGGTTGGACTTGATGGCCTTATAGGCCCCTTCCAACTCTACTGTTCTATGATTCTATAACCTGGTGCCCTCCAGATGTGTTGGACTACATCATGTCCAGCCAGTACGACCAGGGATTAGATATTTATTTATTTAATTCATGTGCCATCTTTGGACCAAAGAATGATGCTCAAGTTGGCCATGTATGATGGGACTTGTAGCCCATAATATCTGGAAGACACCAGGATGCTGCCTACCCCTGTCCTTGACTGTTCAGAGCAATTGGAACCAAAATGTTAATATAGCAGTATTACTGGCTGATCATGAATTCTGTGGGATACCAAGTTTATGTACAAACCAATTTATGTAGAGTAAAAGTGGAAGTAGTTGTTGAAGGGAAAACAGGTCCCTCTCCTCCACAATACAAATACAGCTAGGTGCTGTTCGAAGATACTTGGCCAAGACTTGATTGAATGCACACACAAACATGCCCAGCATATTATAATCTTATTATGAGATTGGGGGAGGCACAATACTTTTGCTTCATAATAGTCTCATATACTTTAGATGACACAGCACAGCTTGATGGGGTCATCTTTAAATACTTTCAAGTAACAAGTAACTTTTATTTTAACAGTTCATTTCCAATTCTCCAAATGTCACAGCTATCCCTGTAAAATGCCAAAGAACCAAATTAGGTAGGAAAGGAAGATGCAGAATGATCTAATTCTCAAGGCAATTTTCTCAAAACATTTGGAGGTAACCAAATATGCTAAATGTGTCATAAGCAGCTTCCCATAGACATGACATTCTTTATAGTATTGTTTTGTGCAAACTGTACTTAAGTTCATTAGCTTAATGTCACTACAGACCTTTGAATGAGTTTGTGCAAGTCAACACAATTGCTCCAGGAAATCTTAACATGACAAATTATATATATGGTGGCCCTTTTAATGGGCAGAGGCTCTGTGCCTAAGAAGCATAAGAATGGAACGTCTAACTGGAATGGTAAACCCTATATGCCAAATAAATAATTTCAGGCCCAAGCTAGATGTAATGTTAAATAGGTTTTTTCATTTCATCCCATTGACCTTATTGGCGCCAATGGCATTTAGGGTGACCACATGAAATGGAGGACAGGACTTCTGTATCTTTAACAGTTGCATAGAAAAGGGAATTTCAGCAGGTGTCATTTGTATGCATGCAGCACTTGGTGAAATTCCCTCTTCATCCCAACAGTTGAAGCTACAGGAGCCTTGCCCTCTTTTGTATCTGCTCACTCTAGCTGTACTCCTGCAGCATTGACTGTTGTGTTAAAGAGGGAATTTCACCAAGTCCTGCATGCATATAAATGACACCTGCTGTAATTCCCTTTTCTATACAACTGTTAAAGGTACAGGAGCCCTATCCGCCTTTCCATATGGCACCCTACCAATGGGGAATTTTCTCCCAATGCAAACATTAGCTTCTTCAGGATCAAAGCAGGGGAGAAAATTAAATTCCTGATCCATGCCTGCTCTGATTCCATTAATTAACCGTTCCCAACAGATGCAAAACCTGCACATTAAATGCAAAGATGTGTTTAAGATCAATGTCTGGGGCCAACACACACTTACCTTTCATAGGTGGCACACAGCAATGTCCATGCTCTTTTCTTACTCAAAAGTAAGTGTGGGGAGTCTGCTCTGAATTGGGACTCTATCATGGCAGGTGGGGGTTGTTTAACCTTTTGTCTCCCATTGTGGTCCCAATCTGGCTCTGCACCTGCAATTGGCACGGGAAAAGTTTCCATTCACCTGAATGGGAGCGATCTTCCTACGCTAATTACAAATGTGTGTTGGGGGGGAGGAGGTTGGGGGGCTGATCTGGATCAGGACCACAGTTGAGGACAAAAGGGTTAAAGCCACAAACAGGTCCCCTGCACTTACTTTTGAGTAAAGAAAAAAGCATCCTTTGAATCTGCATGCTACATTTGAAGGTAACATGTAATTCGGCCCTTCATGTGCTACCATTTCTTGACAGCATTCACTGGGAGCTAATTGCATGTGGAAACAATGAAATTTGATCTGGATTAGGTTGCACTATGGCTGTTCTTCATTTGAACGGCAAGTTCAGACATGTTTCCGGAGAACTGGTTCTTAGCTCCGCCAAGTGGCAAGGCCCTGTAATAACATGAGCAAGGTGTTAATGAGATGGAGATATGAGTGTAAGGATAGTTTAGCTACATCAGCCTTCCCCAGCCTAGTGATTTCCAGATGTGTTGGACTACAACTCCCATCATCCCCCACCCAGCAGGGACAGATTGGGATATGAGCTACATCTTATGGGAAGCCTCACCTCCTGCAGCCTAGGGAATCAAGACTAGGGGGTCTTTGTCATGTGGGACATCTAAGTTTGGATGGGCACCACAGCTGGTTTGTGAGATGCTTGCAATCGCAGTTGCTCTGCCTCCTGCCTGATCCATCCATCAGTTTGTTGTAGCAATTGAGATCCTGGTTCTGCCCCATGTCAAACGCGTGAAGGGACCAGTGGAGGGAAAGTGTGGGAGATGAAGCATCTCCTGTCACTCTGTTGAAACATTTAAAATTATAATTACAATTTCCATTTAAAACCTGCTGGCACCCCAAGATCAAAGCAGCCCAGAGAAGGAAAAAGTTCCCCTCTAGATGCACAATGCATTATGGTGCCAGGGACATGCATCTGAGTAGGGATACTACCTGCTGTTTAATATGTGACAGGGAGTGCAATCCTATGCACACAAAAGCCCCCTCTAGAAGGATTTGGTTTGGCGCCTGGTTGTCCGATTATGCGCATCTTCTCAGAATCACTTTTACGGCAAACCACTGTACACAGGAGGCGGTTAAGTGCATAACTGGTTTCCTTACCGACTGTACGAAACACGCTTTAGAGGTGTTTAATGTGGAGAATCGCTTGTTCACATGGGCATAATGCGCTTTAACGGCCACAGTAAATTAAAACTCACTATTTAACGTGCATTTGATAATGCGCATAATCAGAGGGAAAATGCGCCTCAACCCCTGATTTGCGCTCCGCTCTTGTAGAGGTAAACATTTTAATGCGCCTTGAAAGAGCTTTAAATGCCTTTTGTAGAGGCACTGAACACAGCACGAGTTATTCCTGATGCATAGGTCTGTACTGAGAGTAAACAATATTGTTTATTTCTTTTCAGTTATGGAGCAACATATTGAACATTATTTCTGTGACTACCCAGATGTAGTGATTTAATGTTATTCATATTACAAGGAGATGTCTTCAAGGGGGTTTTCCTGCGGCTTGGGTGAGTTGTCATCTGTTGCAGGGGACCTGACGTCATGCCTGGAAAAGTTGCAGTGTCTCAGAGTTGTTTTACAAGCGGCTCCAGAGCACTTGCTCTGCAATGGGGAGACCACCCCATCCCTAATTTTGTCTCAATCCAGCAAACTGAGGGAACGTGGCAGATCTCTGTTTTTATAAACCGGAGATGCACAGCTGTGTATCAACAAATTAAAGGATAAAAAACTCCCTCCAGGAATGTGCAGATCCTCCCTTCCAATCCTGACCACCTGGATAGATAACTTGAGATTTTTGCTTCTTCATATAAAAGTGGGCGTAATGGGGGGAAGTGGGTGGGAGCTATTACTCCCTGACAGTTTGCTGGAGTGTTCCACCATCACCCCACCCCAGGAGTATGGTTTTCCTGGCACTGAAAATGGGGTTTTAGGGATGGCTGGCTCTGCCATGTAACACTGACGGAGCAGAGCCGATTTCAGCATACTGCAGAGAATAAGAGCAACACGCTTTCCTCCCGTGCTCATCAAGATGAGGCCCCAGAGGGCCAAATATAGAGTTAATACAAAAAGGAATTAGTCTTCCTCAGGTTTGCAGCCTAATCATATGGTCTGCTTTGCAAGGCGAAAATGAACAGGAATAGGCAGAACAGTGTTGGAGTGTTGTATCCATGCAGCAAACCACTCACGATGTTGCACTACTAGCAAAGTGTGCAACTACATTGTGCAAGTCTTGTATGAGTTGGATGTGAGAAGAGAAGGGAGAGCCACACTATTATGCAACCTTTTGATTGCATGAATGTTAACAGTTTAAAAATACTTCAAGTTTCAAGGCCCAGAGAAACTTGGAGCATTTTAAACAGTTATCATTCAAGACCCAGAGAGCAGACAATGCAAGGATTGGATTATTGTTGTTAGCTGCTGTGGCGATACCCCACATTTCTGTCTCTTTAGGTATGGATGGATGAGTGTGTTTGGAGAGTGCAGAATGTTGGACTGAGTGGGTGTGGCTGATGATGCTGGGAAAGGGAGGGGGAAGAGTATATATTGTGTGAGGGAGTGTTTGGGGGAGTTTGAGTGTTGGTTGGGTGGAGGGTAGTTAGGTGAAAGATAGATGTGTTTAGCTGTGTGCGTTCTAGTCAGGAGTGTGTGGAGAGAAATTAAATAGGAGATTTTAAAGATTTAGGATTATTATTAAGATTATTAGAATTGTTAAGAATAGGCAGGTTTTAAATTGAATTTTTAAGAACTGTAAACAGCAATAAACATTTTCTTTTATTTTTGCTACCACAGACCACATGTCAGCTTGGCTTTGTCATCTGCTCTATTAGTTAATAAAGAAACACATTACCTTAAACCTTCAGCCAATATAATCACAGAAGAACCTTTTCAAAACCTCAATACCTTTTCCCTCTGCTAAAGGGAAACGTGGTGTTTCTTATACCCTTCCCTCAGGTGTTTAAGTGGTGGTGCTTAGCCTGAGAGGGGTGTGCTCGTCTAGGCCTGGTGTTTGAGGCTGCGGCGGCACAGCTGCATTCACAACTTCTTTGTAGTGGGAAGGCTGGATAGAAATGTAATAAAATAAAGAAAATGCTGATTCGTAATAAGATGCCAACAAGCATGACCAGTGCAGAGATGGTGCAGTGGCCCTATTGCAAACACTCGTAGGATCAGACTACTATTAGTAATCTCAAAAGTACAAATGTAGAGGCAAGGATATTTATTTAAGAGCTAGCCAAATGTCTGACTTCCAGAGAAGAGCTTCATCCTTTTTAGCACCAGTATTGATTTCTTTTTTTATAAAGGGGTAGCGGGATTACTTTTTGTGTGTTGTCATGTCAGAATTGACTTTTTGGGGACTTTCCGGTGACTTCCTTGAGTTCTTTTCAAAAATAGCTTTTGGATGCCCTCAATCAGCCTTTCCCAACTTGGTGCCCTCCAGATGTGTTTGGACGGCAACTCCCATAATTCCCAGTCAGCATTGGTGGCTATTGGCCATGCTGGCTAAGAATTATGGGATTTGCAGTCGAATACATCTGGAGAACACCAGGTTGGGGAAGGCTGCTGTAGATGCTAATGAGATGGTCTTAGAAGTTTCAAGACTCCTCCAGACGTTGTTATTATTATTATTATTATTATTATTATTATTATTATTAATTACATTGATATTCCACCCCATAGCCGAAGCTCTCTGGACGGTTTACAGAAATTAAAAGTGTGAACATTAAAAAGTCAATATACAAAATTTAAAACCATAAAATATAAAACAGCTGATATTTAAATCATTTAAAACTTTTTAAGCCTGGCCACAAAGTCAGTTAAAACCTCAACTTAAGCTGTTAAAATGCCTGGGAGAAAAGAAAAGTTTTGACCTGGCGCCGAAAAGATAACAGTGTTGGTGCCAGGCGGGCCTCATCGGGGAGATCATAATTGGGGGGCCACCACAGAGAAGGCCCTCTCCCTTGTTGCCGTCCTCCGAGCTTTCCTCGGAGTAGGCACCCGGAGGAGGACCTTTGATGTTGAGCGTAGTATAAAGGTAGGTTCATGTCGGGAAAGGCGTTCCATCAGGTATTGTGATCCCAAACTGTGTAAGGCTTTATAGGTTAAAACCAGCACCTTGAATGGGGCTTGGAAACCTACAGGCAGCCAATGCAAGTGGGCCCAGAATCAGTTTTATATGTTCGAACCTTTTGGTTCCTGTTACTAATCTGGCCGCTGCATTTTGCACAAGCTGCAGCTTCCGAACTGTCTTCAAAGGCAGCCCCACGTAGAGTGCTCTGCAGTAATCTAACTTGGAGGTTACCAGAGTATAGACAACTGAAGCCAGGTTATCCATGTCCATATAGCAGCGTAGAAGGCACTCTGTGCCACCGAACCCACCTGAGCCTCAAGTGACAGAGATGGATCTAGGAGAACCCCCAAGCTATGAACCTGCTCCTTCAGGGGGAGTGCAACCCCATCCAGAACAGGTTGAACACCCTCCATCCGGTCAGAGGAACCCCCTACTAACAGCATCTCAGTCTTGTCTGGATTGAGTTTCAGTTTATTAGCTCTCATCCAGTCCATTGTCGCAGCCAAGCACCGGTTAAACACATCCACAGCCTCACCTGATGAAGATGAAAAGGAGAAGTAGAGTTGCGTGTCATCAGCGTACTGATGACAACACACTCCGAAACTCCGGATGACCGCACCCAATGGTTTCATGTAGATGTTGAACAGCATGGGGGACAAGACTGAACCCTGCGGAACCCCATACTGGAGAATCCACGGGGCCAAGCAATGTCCCCCAAGCACCACCTTCTGGAGCCGACCTGTCAAGTAGGAGCGGAACCACTGCAATGCAGTGCCTCCCACGCCTAACTCAGCCAGTCGTGCCAGAAGGATACCATGGTCGATGGTATCGAAAGCCGCTGAGAGATCAAGGAGAATCAACAGAGTCACACTCCCCCTGTCCCTCTCCTGACATAGGTCATCATACAGGGCGACCAAGGCTGTTTCCATACCAAAACCAGGCCTGAAACTCGACCAAAATGGATCCAGATAATCAGTCTCATCCAAGAGTGTCTGGAGCTGGTCAGCATCTACCCGCTTAAGGACTTTGCCCAGGAATGGAACATTTGCCACCGGCCTATAGTTATTAAGATTTTCTGGGTCCAGGGAAGCTTTCTTCAAGAGTGGTCTCACTACTGTCTCTTTCAGACGGTCTGGGACCACTCCCTGCTAGCTTTTATAAGCCGAGAGGGGCAAGGATTCAATATAGAGGTGGTTGCACAAACCCATCCAAGCACCTTGTTCATATCATCGAGCTGTGCCAACTGAAACTCATCCAAGAAAACAGGACAAACCTGTGCTCTGGATACCTCACTAGATTCACCTGCTATAACACTGGAGTCTAAGTCCTGGCGGATGCCAAAGTTTTTATTTTGGAAGTGCCTAGCAAATATATTACAACGGGCCTCAGATGATTCTACCATGTCCTTGGGGCCAGCATGTAGAAGCCCCCGGACAACTCTGAAAAGCTCCGCTGGGTGGCAGATTGATGATTTAATAGTGGCAGCAAAGTATTGTTTTTTTGCTGCCTTCACTGCCCCTGAATACAGCTTACCATAGGCACTTACCAGTGTTTCATTACATCCACTAGGAGTTTGTCTCCATCTGTACTCAAGCCGTCTCCTATTTTGTTTCATCACTCTCAGCTCCGGGGTATACCACGGAGCTGTACGAACTCTACACAGGAGAGGGCGCTCAGGAGCAATCGTGTCAACCGCCCAGGTCATTTCTGCATTCCACAAATCAGCCAGGGTTTCGACATGAGAGCCAGCCATATCAGCCAGAAAACTCCCCAGAGCCCTCTGGAAACCATCTGGATCCATTAGCCTCCAGGGGTGGACCATCTTAGTGGGTCCCCCACCCCTGCAGAGGGGGAAAGCTGCTGTAAGTCTAAACCTCAACAGGTGGTGATCTAACCATGAAATGGAGTTGATATAAAGTCCCTCACTTTCAGATCACCATCTCCATGTCCAGTGGGGAAAAAAATCAGGTCTAAAGTGTGCCCTGCTACATGCGTCGGGCCAGTGGCATGTTGGGACAGTCCCATGGTTGTCATGGAAACCATGAATTCCTGAGCCGACCCAGATAAAGTGCCCTCGACGTGAATGTTGACATACCCCAGAACCAACAGTCTGACGGACCTCAACAGTGCACCCAAGACCACCTCTGTCAGCTCACCTAGGGAGTCTGTTGAGTAGCGGGTGGGCGGTACACCAGCAGAATCCCTAATCTGTCCCGTTGGCCCAACACAAGGTGCAAACACTCCAGACCAGTAGTCACATGGACAGGGAGCCTGCAGAGGGGGATGAAATTCCTATAGACCACAGCAACCCCCCTCCCTGGCCCTCAAGTCTACCCTGATGCTGAACCAAGTACCCCGGTGGACATAACTTAGAGAGACTGACTCCTCCCTGCTCTCCCACCCAGGTCTCAGTAATGCAAGCCAGATCGGCCGCCTCATCCACTATTAGATCATGGATGAGGGCGGTCTTATTTTGCACTGATCTGGCATTTAAAAGCAGCATCCGGAGACCCGAGGGCTGACTGATAGGGCAACCAACAGACCTGTGGATGTAAGGGGGACCGGAACAAGGCACAGGCATTAACTGTCTGGGCTGTGTTCCCCTTACCTGGCAAGTCCTCCTCACAAAGCCATATCTCCCTCTACCCTTCACTACACCGATTGGGGCCCCCTCAGATCCCTCCACTTGGCCCTGCATCCTCCCTCCCAGGCACATAATTACAAGCTGCAGGCAGCAGCTAGCACCCTCTCCTCCCCTGGCAGTAGGCCTCCTTCTCCTGCAGGTGGTGGCTTTCCCAAGCAAGGGAGGTTACCTTTTCTCAGTCTGGCCTGCAATGTGTCAGACAGGGTGTATTTATTAAAAGCTGTTTAAAAAGCCTGTTCTTTACCCAGTAGAAATACTATTCTCATAGAAAGCACTATGTGGGTTATGATTTACTTAAGAACAGTATGTTCTTAGAACCTTCTGTTTTTGAGGCCTCCTTAAATTACACCAAATCACAGAATGCCTTGCTCTTTGTTAGAATGCTTGACAAACATGACAGGCATAGTGGTGGATGTCTGATTACACGTTCCTACAACAGCTGCTTAATTACATTGCAACCTTTATTATAAAAGCACCTTAAAGGTTTCAGCTGCAACTAATGTGTAACAAGAAACACTTGTTATATATCAGATGCAGGACAGTCAGAAGTGTGAGTGACGTTGATGTAATCCCCCTGGTACAACTGGTGAAGGAGGGATTTGCTGATCTCTGGAGTATCCCTGGTGGCTTTGTGGTGGGGTGTAGGACCATGCAAACTCAAGATCAATAGGCCAATGCTGTGTGTAGAAAAAGTAACAAAGCATCTCACAGCACCTTAAAGACTAGTCCAGATCTACACCTTGTGTCAAATCATTATGATCCCATCAGGGTAGCACTATATCCCTCTTGTGCTTTTATACCTGTAGGACATACTTGGGCGTCATCAGACGAGCGTTTTATTGCACAGTCATTACTGGGACCTCATGGATTTTCACAGGTCCTATTCACAACACTGTGTCCAGCGTGCCTCCCACCCCTTCTAGCCTTCTTTGCACGACACAAAAAGACCCTAGCAAATCCAAATCATTTTTTAGATGGAACTTGCTGCTAACTCCTGCTGTGTGCAGGAAAAGCAGCATGATCAAAACGCCCCTCTGAATGGGCCACGTGGACGTTGTTTGCTTCCTCTTTCGAAAGAGGAAGTCATGAGGGACAAAAGCGCGGATGGAGAAGCGACAGTAAGGAAATGCGATTTCCCCTGTGTGATGATGCTGAATGACATTTGTTATGGAATTTTGGATAATGTGGAATAAAAAGCAGGAAATAACACCATGAAAGTGGTATATGGAATGTATAATATGCTCCAACAGTTATCACTGCACTTCAATACTGCTATAAAGGAGTAGTGTAGATCTAGCCTAAGACATGCATTATGGCATAAGCTGTTATGGATCTTTTATCTGATCTTGTATCTGATGAAGTGGACACTAGTCCACAAAAGCGTATGCCTCAATAAATGTGTTAGTCTATTAAGGTGCTACAGGACTCTTCGTTGGTTTTGCTGCTATGGGGTAACTGTGTGTAAAGAAATGGAATATTGCTCTGAAAGAAAGAGGAAGTGAACAATGACCACGTGGCCCATTCAGTGGGCATTTTTATCCCACTGCCTCTCCTGTACACAGCACAAAATGGCGGGATGTTTCGCTACAGCCAAACAAGGTCGGATTTCCCAGATCTTTTTTTACAATGGGAAAATGAGCAGAAGGGATGGGAGACACGTGAGAGGGGGACAGTGTCGTCAAAAGAACCTGCTAAAAAATGTGAGTAGGCAATAACAAATACTTGTCTGATGATGCTTTTAATCACATGATCATGTTCCAAAACATGTCCCACTAGGAAGCACTGAATCTTTACAAAAGATCATGTCATTATTATCCTTTACCTTTAGGCACAATAGAGAATTTTAGTAAACACTTCCTTAACCTACAATCTACTGCATGTAGGGGTCTAACTTGAACATGTAATGGATCATGGTCCATATAGCATGACAATGGGTTTCTGGGGTCTTAAGCAGGCCCCCTCTTTTCTATGGAATGGCCATCTGGATTCCATTCATGTTGTAGAGGAGGCTGGGATGTGAGGTTAAATCATTCAGAGGTATGTCCACTTACTACAGAAGGTGGATGGGTAGAAGGACCATGGGGTGCCACGGGGTGCCACAGTCATGTGTCAGACCTGCTTGAAGTGGTTTCACTACCCCTCTCCTTTCTGTAGTTACCCTAACTACCCCTCTCCTTTCCGTAGTTACCCTAACTGCCCCCCTCCTTGCGTGTGTAAACCGGGCCTTCGAAAACTCTTGCTCATCCAAGTAGAGACTACTGGAAAAGGTGGACAATGTCTCTGTTGAAGAGTTCTAGGCACCATGGTGTAACAGTAGCTGATGGACTTATTTACAATCAGTTAGAGCAGCCTTCTTCAACCTGATGTGTTGAGTTACACCTTCCATAATCTCACAGCCAGCTGTGTAGTTCAGCATGGAGAACACCAGGGGCGGACCTACACTGCTGCTTTAAAGCACTTTAAAACGGTTTATAACAGTAGTGACAACTGTTTTTGGAGTGTGTCCTGGGCCCCAACAGTTGTCAGTACTGTTATAAACCACTTTAAAGTGCTTTAAAGCAGCAGTGTAGATCCTGCCCAGGTTGGGGGAGGCTGAGTTAGACCTTTCTCAGTTTGAGAGAGACCAGCTCAGGCAGCTCAAGTAGCTTAACTAGTTAAAAGTTTTGTAGAATGTTTTGTAGATACAAAGGACAATACAAATGCTACATATTATTAACTGTAGTTGGCACGGAAAACATGCCTTTGGCAGCCAGCGATACTTATCCCTGCCACAGCAATTGAAGGGTTTCTTGTTTAAATTGAAAAGGCTAAAAGGTCGTGTCGCTGAGTGCATTTTGCAAGTATATTTTTAGCAGTTGCATTGAATGGGCTCCAGTGGAGGTATGAAGAAGAAATGACATCTTGGCAACTTTTTTGCATGACTTCCACTAAAGGGGTTCTCAAAATAGTGGTGTGTGCACTGGGTGGGTCAAGGTTTGGCTAATCCTGTTTCCAGGCCTGGGTCCTTAAATGCCTTTGTTCAGAAATATCAAATGTCTATCACAAATCAACACATAAAATCCTAGGAACGTAGATTGAAGAATACCTTGGTTACAAACTATACATTAGGACAAAACAAAATTTTAACTAAAGCAACTGCTACCTGCATATTTATAATTCTATTTTAGAAGACTGAGGTATGGGAAGGGTTGGGAGCATAAAAATGGGATGTGTGCATCAAACTACAGGCATATTCATCTAAGGATAGATTCAGGCCCCCTCTACAAGAATTCGGCTTGACGCCTGGTTGTCCAATTATGCACATCTTCTCACCATCGCATTTACGGCTAATTCCTATAAATGACAGGCGGTGCAGCGCATTACCGGCAGTATGAAACGCGCTTTAAAGTGGTTGAAATGCGGAGAATCGCTTGTTTACATGGTCATAAGGCGCTTTAACTCCTGTGGAAAATTAAAACTCGCTATTTAACGCGCATTCGATAATGCGCATAATCGGACAGAAAAAGCGCCTCAACCCCTGATTTGCGCTCCATTCTTGTAGAGGTAAATTTTTCAATGCGCCTTGGTAGAGCTTTAAATCGCTCTTGTAGAGGCACCCTCAGACATTTTCCACACCACTCCAGTGCAACCTGTTCCTAGAGATGTCTGACCTGGCCATGGTGACACATGCCTTAGTTATATCCCATTTGAATTACTGTAATGTGCTGTATGTGGGGCTGCCTTTGAAGTGTGTTTGAAAACTTTAGCTGGTTCAAAGAGCTGCAGCCAGATTGCTGGCTGGGGCTGCTTATGGGGAGCGCACAACTCCCCTGTTACAACAGCTCCACTGGCTTCTGGTCTGTTTCCGGGCACAATTCAAAGTGCTGGTCATGACCTATAAAGCCCTATACGTCTCAGGTCCAGGTTATCTAAAAGATCGTATTCTCCCTTATGAGCCTCCCCATGCCCCGAGATCTTCAAGGGAGGCCCTTCTTTCAGTCCCACCACCATCACAGGCACACCTGGTGGAAACGTGGAAGAAGGCCTTCTCGGTGGCTGCTCTAGGACTCTGGAACTTCCTTCCCAGGGAAGCTAGACTGGCTCCCTCCTTGCTATGCTTCCAGAGGCAGGCAAAAACTTTTGGGGAATAGTCTTGATCTCTGTTTATGCTTGGATTATTTTAATTGTTATTTTTATTTTAAAGGTTTTAAATGTTTTAATGTTACAGCAGGTTTAATTATATTTTTAACTTTTGTATATTTCTATTTATATGTTTTAATTGTATATGTTTTAATTTTGTAAAGCCGCCTTGAATCCCAGTATTGGGGAAAAGGCAGGATACAGATAAATATAGCAATAAAAATAACAACAATGTAACTTTTGCAATTATTATGAGCAGTGCTAAACTAGTGAATTGAGGTTAGTGGAAAAGATTCCATTTATGATGGAATCCAATTCAGATGTGATGGAATTTGGAGTATGTTGTCAGCACATCATGCATAGTTACATGATGCAATATGCGTAAGACAGCTGGATAATGACAGCAAGTCCCATCCCCACTGTATATGCATTCATTTGCACATCTGCAACACGCTTATGCATGTACACACTGATGTGCAGAGGTTCATACACACAGTTCCAGATGGTACATTTTGAAGTGTCTTCAAATGCACGTATGACTGTACTCACATATTGTATTACAGGCATAGACAAAGGCACATTACAAATAGATGCCTGTATGGCAGAGGGCAGCGTCACTGCAAATCCTTTCCCATCCTATGCATGCTGGCTGTATATATTGAATAATGTGAAGAAAGGTTAGCCTGCAGAATTAAAAACAGGGTTGCTGCTGCTGCTGCTGCTGTTGTTGTTGTTGCTGGCAGCCACACAACTCTGCCCCTTTTTTTCTTTTCTATGTTTCTAAATATGCTAGAATGATAGACTTCTATTTCTAGACTACATTTGAAAGAACTGAGTCAAAATTTCAGGCCCAGTATTAAGGGTTGGCCTCTCCAGCAGGGGCCCTCCGGCAATCGAGTTGCTCCTCTGCTCTGCCATTGCAACCTGCTTGTTCACTTATCGCTTGTTCTGGCTCAGACGATGATGGTGGTGAGAAGGAGCAGCAGCAGATGGCTCTGCCTACTTGCACTTTGGCTGGCCTACCTGGCTGCCTATCTGTGAGAATGCAGGTGGTAGCATAGGTGGGAAAGAGAATGGTGACAATGGCAGTGAGTAGGGTGACTCATTGAGGGTGTCTTGCCCCAGGGGCCTAAAAAAAACTGGAGCCAGTATTGAGTCAAATCCAGACTGTTGAGAAGATCCTCTACAGGATCAATACCATTATTGGTTTTTGTGAACCACCCAGAGAGCTTCAGCTGTGGGGTGGTATAGAAATATAATAAATGAATGATAATGTAATGAATTATCTTTTTATATCACAGGATGCCACCTGAAACACACACACACACACACACACACCAAGCAAAGTGCAGAATGTTCAGAGGCCTATCAGGATATTAATGCTAAGAGCCCTATCAGGCATTTTGACTCTCATTAGACAACCAGATTACATGTCTGTGTTTCATCCAGTTTCATGCAATGAAAATCTATGTACAAAGAACACGTGTATATCCAGTTGTATGATAATCAAAAGACTTTGGATGTCCCCTGGCTATTTGTATAGATGATATTATGCGGTAATGTTAATTGTTAGACAAGTTTGTTCTAACTTGTATAGCCACAAGCGCTGTTGTCCCATTGCCAATGGGACTGTTGGCCAGTTCTTGTGGTTCATTTTTAGTCCATGTGAGCAGTCCAAACTGTGCTCAGATTCACATTCATGGGGATGATCGCGATGGCTAGTATATAGTTAACTATTTTTAGGCACACCCAAACCAGGGGTGGCCTGAGTCTAACTGAGAGCAGCAGGCACCCTAGGTGAACCATGCAATTGGTATCCCCACCCCCAAACCCTAGGGGCAGTTCTAGGCTGAGATTTTTGGTAAACTGGGAAACATTTTGACCCTATTTTTGGTTTAATGAAGAGCCAATCCCCCCACCACATCTTCAGAAGCAAAAATATTATCATTTATAATAAAACACACCCAAAATGTTTATTTTTCTTTACTAAGCACTGTATCGGCATAGAGGGTCTGATAAAAACAAAAAAGGAGATGAGTGCAGCTGTCTGCTCTACGAAGGAATAGACGTTCCATTCACAATGCCGAAGGGAAGTCCCTGGAAGGAGGATTCCAGCTGCATCTTCAGGGTGACATGGCCAACAAGATGCTGCAAGCCCTATACGCAGCCCTCTGAGAGCAAGGGCTTTATCACACCTACACTCCCCCCCCCGTTTGCTCCTGCGGTTCCCCCTCCGTTTCCTATGCGAGTCTAACGTTTTGATTTACACGTGCTCGGTATTACTGCGGTACCTGTGATACCTGCAATACCTGTCTGTGCCTTTCGGACTTTGCCCGTTCAGGATACATCGAAACAGAAACTAAAAACCCCGACCTCAGGGTGAGAGAGCAGCAGGACGGGGATGATGTCATGTGAGTCCAGCGCTAAAGAAGTGGAGCAAAGTTGCGGTGGGTGTGCTTAAAACCGCCCGTGTGATAACGACCCAAAGGAAGTGGCTGCTCTTGGGGAGCCTCTCACTCCCCACCTCCAACTAGGAGCAGCAGCAGAGCAGGAGGATATCCCATGCCGCCTCAGGGAAGTCTAGGCCCCAAGGGTGGCCTAGCAGCTGCCTGATCTACCCCCCCCCCCGCCATCCCCAGTCAGTCCCTCTGTCACCCACACAGCCTCTGTCATATTCCCTCTGTATGCCCACAAGCATTGAAATAATGACATCTTTATTTTATTTGTATTTTTAAAAATTGTATCACCCCCTCTTGAATTTGATGCATAGTGATATATCAAACTTGGCCTCCTAGGCAACCGTCTAGATGAACGGGCTGCCCCTGACCCAAACATGCAACATGTTGCATGGAATTATCTTTTTGCCCTGTTGAAGTAGTTTCTCCTCCATGTAGCATATCAGAAACCTATCTCAGTTTTTAAAGTGACATGGTGGCTGAAAAATCACAAGTCTAGAGACTGTGCCTTGGCTTCATGGAACTGGCTGTACAGTTCATTGAGTCCTGTCCAATATGTGTGCCAGGTTATCATGGAGAGAGCCAGGAACAACTTGACGTGATTCCACCTACAAAAATTACGATCAAGGGAATGGCTGCTGACTACATCTTGCGGATGGACAAAGTTGTCATTTTCAGTTTCTCTCAATTTCTAATTTTTCCAGTCATAAATGCATTCTGACCCCATTTCTCTGTCATTGGTGATTTTTTTAAAAAAAAGTCTGCATGAAAATTTGTATGCATTTTCCTACGCATTTTTCCTAATACACACATCTCTGTATGCAATTTTGCCGAATGTATGCATTTTTGTACACTGTTTCCTTACCATTATTTTCACTAATATACACATTTGTGTATGCATTTTCCCCTAATATATGGATTTTTATAGCCCTTTTTTGATTGGAGAACTCCATTGCAAAATTTGGAGACATATGAATACTGAAGAACAACTCTGTTTTGGTTTGTGTATTGGCTGAGGAAGTGCAGTCCTTATCAGTTTGCATGAAAATGCAAAATGAACAATTTATAACAGCTACCTTTTAGTTTACTTTTCTGCATAGCATGGTTAGAGGGTTGGGAATTGTTCCAATCAGTAAGGATAGGGAGAGCAAAGAGATCATGGAACATGTGCAGTGGAGAGAGCTGTTTCCACATTGTGAATTACAAAGACTATCAGTCAGGTCAACCAGCAGCAGAAAGGAAGTAGTCGGCAGCCTGGCATGTGACTGCATTGCTGCTTATATTTTGGAGAGTGGGCATCCAGATGGCAGGTGCAGTTCAATGTAAGCAACTGTAAAGTGATACACATTGGGGCAAAAAAAAAAAAAACCACCCTCAACTTCAAGTATAACTTGATGAGATCTGAGCTGGCAGTTACGGACCAAGAAAGAGATCTTGGGGTTGTAGTGGACAGCTCAATGAAAATGTCAATCCAGTGTGTGGCTGCTGTAAAGAAGGCAAACTCCATGTTAGGCATTATTTGAAAAGGAATTGAGAATAAAACTGCTAGTATTATACTGCCTTTATACAAATCTATGGTGCAACCACACTTACAATACTGTGTACAGCTCTGGTCTACACACACACACACACACACACACACACACTATATATATATATATATATATATATATGCTAGAAAAAGAGCAGAAAATGGCAACTAAAATGATCAAGGCATTAGAGCATCTCCCCTATGAGGGAAGGTTACAATAACTGGGATTGTTCCAGTTCGAAAATAGGAAGCTAAGGTGAGACATAATAGAGGTGTATAAAATTATGCATGGTGTGAAGACATTTTTCTCCCTATCCCATAATACTAGAACCCTGGATCATCCCATCAGGCTGATTGGTGGGAGATTTGGGACAGACAAAAGGAAGTACTTCTTCACGCAGTGCATAGTTAAACTGTGGAATTCACTACCACAAGATGTATGGCCACCAATTTGGATGGCTTTAAAAGGGGGTTGATAAATTCCTGCAGGAGAAGGCTATCAATGGCTACTAATCCTGATGGCTATATCAGAGACAGTAAACCTGTATACACCAGTTGCTGGGGAACATGGGTGGGAGGGTGCTGTTGCACTCGTGCCCTGCTTGTGGGACCCTGGTCCCTGGTCAACAGCTAGTTAGCCACTTTGTGAACAGAATGCTGGAGTAGATGGAGCCTTGGTGTGATCCAGCATGTCCTTATGGAGGTGTTTACTTAGAATTTGTATACCCTGCCCTTCCTCCAAAAGGAGAATAGAACAGTTTACAAGATTAGTAAAGCAAGTACCAATTGAACATCCATAAAATCAAGACTATCCTTGAAAGCAATTAAAATGCAACAATAATAACCTAACCTGAAAACACCAAAAGCAACAAGTTAACAAGCCAAACTCTTCTGTAAATAAAAAGGTGTTTACCTTATAGTTAAATAGTCCCAGTGGAAGCTATTTTTGTCCTAGGCCCAGCGGAAGTTCAGTTGCCCTTTAAAGAATCGCTCCTACACTTATAGTTTAGAAGAATGCCTCAGACCTATAATCAACCACGGCTTTGATCTCTGAAAATAGGTGTCTTGCTGTTAAAGTATTTCTGGATGTTCCAAGAAATGGACTGCACGTTTTTAAATATTACAGTGAAGAGAAATGTGTCTGTTACCCCGGCCATCAACAGAAGGGAGACAATTCCACAGTACGATAAAATGGAGAGAAGAAGGGTTGAGTGTGCTGCTTTGGGTTTCTTGAGGAAAAAAGACAGGATACAATTGCAATAAATAAAGAAATAAAAAAATAAAAACAAACCGTCCATCACTGTAACACTATGAAGAGAAAAGCTGAAACTCTTCCCAGTATACATACATACATTTAACTGATCAGGCCATTAGGCAGACTGAGGCAATTACCTCAGGCAGCAATTTGGGGGTGGGGCAGCCTGCCAACTGTTCCCCACCATTCCCCTGTCTTGGCCTATTCTGCACCCCCTAAATTAGCCTGCTGCCTTTGGGTGTGGTAGAAGAAGTTCTCTCTTTCTCTTTCCCAGTGTTGAAGAAAAATTCAACTGTAATTCCTGTTGGCTTCAGGGGAGGGGGGCATGCCATCTTGTCCCTTGTTTCAGGCAGCAGGGGGTTTTTGGGCCAACCCTGAACCTAATAACACCGATGTCAATGGTTTTGAAGATGTAAAAGAGAGTTATATTCTTGTTCAGTAGCAAGTATAAGTTTTTTACCCTCAGTACTTATCACAATATAAAATGCACATCCTAGCAAGCACTTCAGGCTAAGACTATGTGGCAATGCAACCTCATGCTTTCCAACATTCACATGTTGAGGAGCATCAATTCACAGCTAGATAATGGTAGGGTGACCAGATAAAATCCAGGTCAGGACTCATATAACTTTTAACAGTTGTAGAGAAAAGGGAATTTCAGCCAGTGTCAATTGTATGCAATTAGTTCCTGGTGAAATTCCCTCTTCATCACAACAGTTAAAGTTGCAGGGGCCCTGCCTTCTTTTGTATATGGTCACTCTAGTATAGTGCCTGCACCTTTAACTGTTGTGATGAAGAGGGAATATCACCAGGAAATAATTGCATACAAATGAAACTGGCTGAAATTCCCTTTTCTCTACGACTGTTAAAGTTACATGAGCCCTGACCTGGATTTCATCTGGTCAGCCTAGATAATGGTCTCTTTCAAAACAATGAGATATTGGGTGCCTCTAGACGGCTTATTTGCACTTCATTGAATGTGCACTGGCGGCATTTCGGACAGACGAGCGGGGTGCAAATCAGACGTACAGCTGATTTAAAGTCTCCGATAAAGCGCATTCTCAAGGTGTCCATTTACGGCGATTTTAATTTTTTCTCTGCAGTTAGAGCGCAGTTTCTTAATGTGACCAACATAGTGACCATTCGGATTAATGCTAACAATGGGTGTAATCTGGAGGGCAGGGCTGGTGATGTCATGAGAGAATGACTGCCCCTTCTCTTCCTCTACCTAGCCACCCCTCCCACTTCTCCATCGTTGACCGCCGTGATGGCTGCGAAAGGAAGGGGAATTTCTGTCTGCTGCGATTCCAACTCAGTACACCTCCCCATGCTTGCTCAAGGACATCTGCCCGCTAAAGGTTATGGAGTTCTGTTGCCCTCCGGTTACAATGTTGCTCTTCACAAAGAGATGTGCTGTTTTCAGCAAAAGTGCCCATCAGTCAAGGAACACCCCGTCGAGATGCCATCACACTCCAGTTATGCTGGGCACTTCCGTGGCCGGCAGAGACTTCTCAGGGAGGTGGTCGCCCAACAGCACTGCCACAGGGTTCTGCGGTGAATAGGTGGATGAATGGCCAGGTGGGAGTGGGGTTAGGGCTACCTGTAACAACTCCCTGACACTGATGGCTGCTTTTTCTCCTATCCCCCCCTCCTTCTCTACCCCACCCCAGTGAAACTGCTGTCCCTCCGTGTAGCTATTCTCAGCAGGCAGCAGGGAAAGTTGGCGTGCTGGCTCAGCGCTATGGAACAAACCATGCAAGAGGTTATGCATCGCATTTCACACCTAGAGTGTACCATCTGGCATTGCCGTCTTGCAGTCCCCATGCGTCCACAAGCCGTGCCATCGGAGTGACGGAGCAGCGTCCCTCCCCCCCCTCAGTAGTGCTTTCTCATTCCCTCTCTGGAAGGTGTGCAGTAGAGTTCTGCTTTTGCTCTGCTCCGGAATGCTGATTGCGTGTTCGGATGACGTGTGGTCACAGATGCAGAAGTCCCCCTCCTTCCAACCCTCCCTTTGCGATGCTTGCCGCTTCGAAGTGCCCTGCTCTGAGATGACCTAACCATTGTGCCTTACTGGTCGCCTTCGCCCAGGGTGACGGTGCCTTGCCTTTCTGATTAATCCACCAACGCTTTGCAAAGCCCAAGTACCCATCATGTAACCATTTCTATGATACTTCCAGAATAAAGATAGTTGATATTGCCATCATTCCAGTGTGTCCGGGACAGGCCATTTGGGGTGGGGTGGGGAACGACTGGGATGTAGGGCGGGCTTGCTGATGCCACGCAGCCCATATGGAGGGTAACCAAGGGCAGGAAATTCAGGTGGGAGGTGCCAACAGCCACTGGGGCGGTCCTTTCAAGAACTTTTCCTCCACATCAAACCTGCACCTCTTATCCGACTCTACTGCGAAACTCCCATATAAACAATTGTAAAGCGCAGTATATAAAGCCAGTAAATTGACTTCACGGCTGTCGTCTATCACTAAAGACACGGATTCAAATAAAGGAAAATGCACATATTTGGAGAAACAGGTGCCAAAGCAACATCGTATAGAGGCGGCCATTGTAGCTCAGATTGTAAAATAATAATTGGACATACCTCTCGGCTCTTCCTCCTTGTGAGGAACTGCTTAAAGGCTTCCTGCCCGAAGAGGATTGGAGAACGGCAGGGAATAAACAGGAAACTGAGAGAAATAAGCAGGTGGAAGGCATGGCGTGATGGAGGATGGGCAAATAGCTTTTAAAGTGGATTCAAGATATATTTCGGGAGAAGGAACAGCTGCTGGCATGGGGGCAGCTTTGGTATTAGCAGCTGATCAGCCATTTTGGTTTTGCGTCTGACTGGCAAAGATAGCACTACACAACTGTTTTGGAAAAAAGAAATAAGATTATGATCTGCTTATTTTGAAAGCCCAGGTGTAACAGGGTGCGTATATCCTTGCAAGCATTTATGTTACAGTGGCTGTTTAAACAATTTATTGCCTTCCAACATCTTGCCTGCACTTTTTAATTAGCGCTGCTATTCCTTTGTCATTTGTGTATTCCCCCTCCCCCCCCCATATATATGAAAGCCCAGATTGCCCAATGGTGTAATAATAAAATGTGAAGACTGGTAAGTACGTCAGGCTAAGTGTTCTTTCAAGTAAAAGTGGCTCTTACTTGTTTGTTTTTGTCCTGTGCAGTTTTAACTTTCTGAGTTAGTTATATAAGTGTTCCCTTTGGCTCATTGTCAAGGTTTCAGATTAACGATTGCTATCCTGCACTCGGCTGGGGAGTCAACACACACAGCTGGTCCACGTGCCCATGTTGTATTCCCAGCTCCTAAATATTCTGTTGAGCGATCTATTTGTGGCAGAAAGGAGCAGATCATCAAAGGTGCAAACGCAAAGAAGTTGTGGTTGTAAAACGTGCCCAGTGGCGTGGCTCAGAAAGGACGACTCCAAGATGGAGTACCAGTAATCAGAGTTAACCTCTTTTATGGGCTGAAGTAGACATTCCATAGATGTACAAAACAATCTACCAACTGTCTTTCTCCCCCACAGAGAGCAGGTATGGGAGAGGGAAATGTGAAGGGGAGAGGAGGGGCAGTATCCAAGTTTGCTCATGTGCCAGTAGGACCCACCACTAGCACAACAGGGATCTCACAGTTCTAGAAGCAAACAAACAAGCAGAAATGCTTGTTTCCAGAACGGGGCAAGTCAGCGGACCTTACAGAAGGAAATTCCAACAACTGGTCCCAATCTGGAAAGAAGCATTTCTGCTTGTTTCGGGGGTTGCTTTTTGAACCACTAGTGTTCTGGTGCATGAATGTTGGGTCCTGTTGCACAAGGGAATAAGGGAACACAGGGGCAGTAATGGATACTGCCCTAGGTGCATAATGCCTTCTACGCCCATTATTTTGCTACTCCAAATCACCCTCCAGTTGATCCACTCCACCACACACATTTCGCATCTCCAAACATGTGTTTGCTTGGCAACCTTTTTGCAATTGAGAAGCAGATTGTGAGGGGTAGCTTAACCCTTCCCCTTACAACCACTTCCCTACTAAGGTTTTCTCCTGGCTTTTTCTCCTTCCTCCTCCCCCAGCTTAGGTTTCCATGTTTGCAAAGTAAACATGGGCCCTGAACACTGGCAGGGGTTAAAGCAGCCGAGAGGACACTTGGCAATGGAGAAGACGTCACTGGGCTATTTAACAATAGCTGCAGTGCAACATGTGCTATATAACCCAAGTCACATTGAACTCTGTGAGGTTTACTTCTGAGTAAACATACACAGGGTTGTGCCGCACCTTGGAAGGAATCATTTCAAGTCAAGGTGGCTTTCATTTTCAGTTTCTCAAACAACCTCCCCAACACTCACATGGCAATGCAACTGTAAAGTGAAATGGCTATCCTACTACATGCAATGGTGATATGATTATCACTTGATTACTGCCACTATTTCAATTGCCAATATGAACTGGCTCTCGGTATAAGCCAAGAGGGTGTCTAGCTTTTATAACATTAGTAGTATTACATTTCTTCCTTATTATCCTATGCTTTTCAGGATTGGAAAAAAATAATATCAAGATGCAATTTGGGGCAGATGGAAGCTACCTTCATCTTGTTTGGGGTGTTAATTTTCTGTTGGAGACCTGCCTTTTTACAGTCATCTAATGGCAGTGTGGACGGAACTAAATCACTGGTCTAAATCAAGTTGACCATTTTTTAATTCCTATGTTTCCTGAACAAGATTGCGTCCTAATTTGTTGCTGAAACAAAACATATATTGGTTTGCAATGCTTTAAACTTCTAGGAGACTAATCCAAAAGTTCTGGTCATGTTGTTGCCCATGTTCCTTTTACACTACAAAATTATGTCTGCTTAGAGAAAAAGGTCCATGTGCGCAGAATTGAGAAATTAATGGGTTTCTGTTTGACACTCTCTGAATACATGAAAGGGTAGTAAGCAAGATCCCTTCCTTAAAGATGAAGGGTTCTGTCTGAGGATGGTGTTAAGTATTTTGGATGATGACCCAAGTGTCAGAAGCTTTTCAGAAACAAGGACTGGTAATCACTGAGGAGGACAATATGTTGCTTCATTTTATGGAAAGTCCATATAATTTGATTTGATACAGTCATATATACAGAGCATTCGGGACAATGATAAGCAAAGTATATGGATTAGAGTGTGATCATTATGGTTTGACCTCAGGAATCATAATTGCCAGTGACTGAACTCTAAAAGAACCTCTGGCAATTGTATAGTGGCACAACAATGTTTGGGATATTGCTTTATGTAAAAGGACAGATAAGAACATGATAACTCTTAGAAAAATGTCTTTTGTGGCTCATGTATCCAATTAAAACAATAATTATTTTAACTGTTTTAAGGTCAGTTTTGGTTTTGGGAACCCGCTTGCTAGCCTGCCCCCAAGAACAATAAGGTTGGCGGTAGTGGTCCCTATACCCTACTAAGAGGCATGTGGCCCCATCTGTGGCTGCTTTCAAGACTGTTTTAAGAACTCATCTGCTCTCTCTTGCTTTTAATTAAGAGAGTTTTAATATTTGCTGCAGAAAGGTCTTTTAAATTATATTTTCAATTGGAACTGGTTTCATTGGAAATTAATATTCAATATGTTTTTGTTATGTTTTCTCATATTGTTTTATTCAGTGTGCTGCCCTGGGAAGACTGGTCTTGAAAGGCAGCTATGAAATGGAAGAGAGGAGGAGGACGAGGAGGAGGACGAGGAGGAGGACGAGGAGGAGGAGGAGGAGGAGGAGGAGGAGGAGGAGGAGGAGGAGGACAATGTCCCAGTTGAATGGTGAACCCTGCATTCCCAGACTGCTGTCTCAGCTGTTTTCTTGGGGCAGACACTCTAGGGGGATGTCTATACCTGGGGGAAGTCCCATGATAGCTGCAGATCTCTGCTGTGTCAGTTATACGATGCAGACGCAGCTTCGCAGTCATCGTGGGTTTTTCCCACAAAGCTGCGTATTGAAGAAGCCAGGGACTTACCCTGACCTTTTCAATGGGAACGAGGTCAGTATCACTCTTCCACCATCTGATGTTGTTCTGAGGCCAATCAGGGCCAATCCAGGAGTGGTCCCTGGTGGACAGCAACCAGCAATTGGTCACCTTCTACCAGGAAGAGGGCAGGGGGTGAGCTCCAGTACCTTGATGGCTGTCGGCAACCCCGTGCTCCCTCCTAGACATCAGAATTACCTGACGCCACCCCAAAAGAAAAAAATATAGGGTTTTGGAGGGAGACAGCACCAACCTGGCGCCATGAAGACTCCCCTCAGATAAAAAGTCCATTGACATTGTGACTTTGGAAGTGCTGCACGTGACATTATTTGCACTCAGTAATCTCTCCTTTTCTGTGTTGCTGCTGATGATTTTTGTAACACAGCCCAATACTATGCATGCCTATTCATAAATATGTCCCATTGATTGCAGCCTTATAAAACACACACACACACTTTTAAAAGTTAATTCTACAATCAATTGGTTGATCTCTTTTAAAAAAACAAAGACAAAACTTATTTTTAATGATTGTTTCTGATCTAAATATCCACTCTGTTCAATGATGCTACAGTCACAAATTTCTGCCATGTGGTTTTGAATGCCATCTGGGTATATGTGTTTGTTCTTTCGTTCACAGACAATATCTTCCTTCCTTCCTTCCTAAACAACATGAGGCTGGAATAATGTGTCAATACTTATTATCAGATGTGATAAATGCTAAGTTTGAGCAATCTATACTGAATTTGAAGGAGATTCCATGACCTTGAACAAGCGGAACTTCTGAAGAGGTGCCAGGAAGTCAAGTTTCTGAACATGTGGCTGTGTTATGTAAATTTGAAAAACACAGTTCTGTAAATATATGTCTGATAAAAAATTCAGTTTGGCGTAATTCAGAGAGATTCCATCACCCTCCTATTTTAGCCATTGTAATACATGTCTGGTAGAAACAGGTTCCTAGCATCAGAGGGTTGCACTAAAACCGTGGGTTTTGTGATAAAATAATCTCTTTTGTCCCCCAGCTGCCCTGTAATTCTTTAGAAGCATATCTCTACTCAATGCAGGCTTCACCATTCACTTCGGTGATATGGAACCAACTCCTCCCATAAAGTGAATGGCAAATACCTTTTAGGGGGGAGTCAAACATGAGAGGGCTCCAGGGCTATGCTGGCCAGGCACTTCCCAGGTGATGCACCCACAACCTGACAAAAATGTATTCAGCAAGCATGTGAAGCTACTCCATGCGCATTCTCCATGCAAGGGGAAATCTCACAACAATGCCAAAGGGGGAATGTCGGGATTCCCCCCCTGCAGGAACCCTATATGCTGGTACCCATCTAAGGCCCTCACATGTGTCAAATGCATGGCTGATGGGGCATGGCTGCCAGGTTCATTGGCAGTAGGGTGGGGCTGGCCCGTGCAAGCCTGTGCCCCCTCAACACACATGGGGTGTTAAAAACATAAGAATGTAAGAAGAGCCATGCTGGATTAGACCAAGGGTCCATCTAGTCAGTTAAGGAATGCTTCCTGGAAAAGAGCTGTTTTCAAGAGGTGGCAGAAGCAACACAGTGATGGCACCTGCCTGACTTCCAGGGGCAGAGAATTCCAAAGAAAAGGGGCCACCACACTAAAGGCTGGCTCCACGTAGAACCACCAGGAGCATGCTCTTTAATGACCTCAGTGACCGGGCAGGAGAAGGCGCTCTCTCAGGTCTCAAGTTGTTTAAGGCTTTGAGCTCCATTGTTCTGAGTAACAGCAGGATTTTATATGCTCACAGCCGGGGATCTATTATTATTATTATTATTATTATTATTATTATCATCATTATCATCATTATATTTATTTATATCCTGCCTTTTCCCCCAATATGGGACTCAAGGTGGCTTACAAATTAAAACATGTACAGTTAAAACAAATAGAAATATACAAAAATTAAAAATATAATTAAACATAGTACAATTTAAAAATATATGGAACATTTAAAAACATTTAAAATACAAAATAGTTTTTTTAAAAAAAATCCAACTATAAGCAGCACATCCACAGAGGTCTCAACTACTCCCCCAAAGGCCTGCTTTAACAAAAACGTTTTAGTCTACCTCCAAAAGCACACCAAAGAGGGAGCCAGTCTAGCTTCCCTGGGAAGGGAGTTCCAGAGCCCTGGAGCAGCCACCGAGAAGGCCCTCTTCTGCATTCCCAGGTGGTGGGATGGAGAGAAGGGCCTCCCGTAAAGACCTCAGGGGATGGGCAGGCTCATAAGGGAGAATACGGTCTTTCAACCATTGTTGGTTTGTTATTCTCAGTGATCCTAGGGACAGTTCAATTTGAAACTTGAACCCATCATATCCCCTAGAAAAGCCCATTTCAGTTATGGCTGGTACCCACTGGGGTTAGTAAGGCCAGTTTAGGACAGTAGAGGACAGTAGAGCAAATGTACCTGAGATATCTCTCTGCCACAAGTGGGTGAGGGAAAGGTTGGGGGGTTGCTGCCCCATTTGCCCCAAATATAGAGCTACTCCTGGCCAGATTTGAGTATGTCTGCAACCTCTGTTCTATACATAAGCACTATTCATTTTTAGGCTCTGACCATATGTCTTCACATCATCAGCCTCTCTTTCTTTCTTTCTTTCTTTCTTTCTTTCTTTCTTTCTTTCTCTCTCTCTCTCTCTCTCTCTCTCTCTCTCTCACACACACACACACACACACACACTCACCCCCATCCTCCACAACCTGCTTTTAGTAACATCTTGCCTGACCAAGAGATCTGGAGATCACAAAAGATTGCACATTTGGGGAGGTGACCTTTCAGCTGGCCAAATAAAGGTATTATTACACCAATATGGATTCTTATCCTCCTCCTCCTCCTTCTTGCCCATGTGGCTACCTTTTACTTATAATATTAATATTATAAGCAACTTATTATTCATATTAATAATTAATATTATTAATATATGAATATTCATATTCATATTAATAATAAGTGCTTTCTCTCTCACTTGTCATACAGGGCAGTAAATCCCTGGTGAAAGGAGTCTCCCAGTCACATGCACAGAGCATGCTTTGTTAACCTCTTGTCATTAGTCAATACTTGCAGATTGCTCGCAGTGAGGTATGAGACTCTCCTATAATTTTCAGTCACACCTACTTCTGGTGTGGTCCTATAGTTTAGCTTTGGCAGCCACTCTCGGAATCAAACTGTTTCTTTCTTTTTTTCCCTTTTTTTTTTTAAAGTGGCGGGGGCACAATTTCAGGTCTAGTCCCTGCCCCTGGAGGCAAGGGTGGGATGGCCGTGTAGAAGGAAAGATGGTGCTCTGCTACTATAAATATAGAGCATAAGTTAATTTTCACAATGTCTCTTCATTCAAAAAAAGAAATAGGTGGAAATTTCAGTTTGGGTCCACCTTGCCTGCAGCGGCAGATGATGGGAGTGTAGCAAATAATAGGCAATCCATCTTCATAATGGAAAACTCAACAGGCATTTCAAAGGAAATAAATATTGTGTTTCAGACCCTCCCTAGCACTGTCTGCCTGGCTCTTAATTTGCATGGTTTTATGAAACACAGGAACTGCCTGTGGCCTAGTCAAATCAAGTGCTTCCTATTTTAGCTTGGCGCATGCATTTCTCACGATATAGTTTCACATCAGTTACTTCTCTGACAACTCTATTTCATGGTGAAAAAAGAGGCATCTGACTATCTGTTGAGTATAAATGCATGGATGCATTTTCATTTTTTAAAGCCCTAGATTAGGGGAGGACAGACTTCAGGCTTGCAGTGTGTGTGTGTGTGTGTGTGTGTGTGTGTTTACTAGAAGTCCAAGGTCCAGAACTGGAGCCAGATGCAAAATGGTGGCTTTGGGTCAGAGCCAATTACCTACTAAACCCCAATCAGTAGTGTTGTAGTGGAGCCAGGGCTCACAGGACAGGGTTCACACATCACTATAAGCCATGGTGGTAACCATGCGTCTGAACCTGGTGTGGGCAATCCAGCATGGATTATTTCCCCCCAATAAACCACCATGAGAACCCATGGCTTGTAGTAGGGCTGTTGAAGATATCTTGTTGTCAGGGTGGCTTGTTGTGATGTCTGAACCTGAAATGTCTGAACCTGAAATGTCTGAACCTGAAATCTAAGCTGCCTTGGGCTCCTTGCAAGAGGAACAAATGTGGATCACGACCACCACTACCACCATCATCATCAGTGCACAGATTTAAATATCTAAATATAAGACACTAGGGGACCAAGTGTCATTGGGACCACAGGGAGTGGGAAGTGAGAATTTAACAATTTCCCCCAGCATTGTAATCCCTGTACTGCTCTCTTTCCCACAGCTCCTAGTTATATATATATTTTAAATGGGAACATTAATTTCATGCGATTAATATCACGTTTTGCCCTAATAAACTGAACTAACTGCTTTTCTATTTTAGCACTTCAGACGCAGTTTTTACTTTGTATTGTGGAAACAGCTTTGCCAGTTTCACGTTCCTGGTTCTGGTAGCATAAATTAAATAGACAAGGGCTCTCTCATTTACAGTACTCTGGCATGAATTTCATTCTCCCATTAAAAATAAATAAAAGGAGGGGGGCTCACGGCAACACAATTACTCTCCCATCGAAGTCTGCACTTGGGGATTACCTATAGTCCTTCAGTGAGAGGACTGAACAAGGGGGATGGATGTTGTTGGATACATCTTACAAGGGGAGGGGGCCTGGCTCAGTGGTAGAACACAAGCTTTGCACTCAGAAGGCCCCAGCTTCAATACGCAGCATCTCCAAGTGGAGCTAGAAAAAATCCTGCCTATAACCTTGGAGAGTTACTGCGGCTGCTCTTTCAAGTCTCATTAAAATTTTTATCTCTACATGAGCGGAGTGCAAATCGGGAGTTGAGGTGTGTTATCTATCCGATTATGCACATTATCGAATGCTCGTTAAATAGCGAGTTTTATTTTGCTGCAGCCCATTAAAGCGCATTTTGACTATGTAAACAAGCAATTCTCCGCATTAACTACTTCTAAAGCGCATTTCAAACAACCGGTAAGACCACCAGTTGTGCGCTCAATTACCTCCCGCATACAGTCATTTACCATAAAGCGCTTCCGAGAAGATGCGCATAATCGGAGAACCAGGCGTCAAACCAAATTCTTGTATAGGGGGCCCTAGACAGTGTTGGAAATATTGGACAGGATGGCCCAATGGCCAGTCTCCTTGTAAGCCCCCTTTGAAGGTTCCTAAGGTGATGCAGAAAAGCCAAAATGGCCTAACCTTTTGTTGCCACTGTTTTGTTGCCACGTCACTGTTTGACACACTACTCTTAGTGTTTGCATACTTGTGGGGTACTGTCTACTGCAATCTTCCCCAATCTGACGCTCTCCATATATGCTGGACTGCAATTCCTTTAATCCCCAGCTAGCATGGCCATTGTCTGGGAATTATGGGAGTTGCAGTCCAATATACATGGAGGGGGGGGGCTGTTGGGGCCTACTGCATTGCATGCAATAAAGCAGGAATGTGACTTGAGAAATTGATATGACCCCATGACAAGTTCACTAACTAACCCATTTTGTTCCCAGACAGTTTCGACTCCCATCAGAGACAACTTTTGCTAAACCCTCCTGTATGCTTTTTTATTATGGGGGGGGGGGGTGTTTCTTCCTGTTTAGTGGTTTCAGATTAACCTAACAGGAAGTGTAAATTGTACACAACATCCTTTTCCACAAAATGCATGTTTGTCATTCATTCTCTACAGCATTTACATTCTGGGCTTTATTTCCTCTTCCACTACAGGGTCCTGTACTACAATATCATTTTCCCTTGTTCTGAAGCAGGACTAGTCACAGACCAAAGGGCTTGAATGGCATTTTGTCACCTTGGAGTTGGCCTAACAGAGATATTACAGTAATGTGGATTTTAGGCATTTTCTTTTGAGATTTTTGTGAACATGACTAACTTCACTTTTCATGAGATCATTATTCAAGGTATGTCCTGGGGTCCGTCTACATGGAGATGGGTTCTGAAGAGTTTTCTGGTTATATCCAGATTTTCATGAAATTTGTTTGTTCTGTCAGCAGCACAGGAAGCAAGAAAAGCAGTGTATATATTACCTAAATACCCACTTTTTGGGGTCAAATGGCATATGAAACCACCATATTTCGGGGTTGGGTGGGTTGAGTCAAGCGTGTAGAACTGAACGTCATCAACAGCGTAGGTGCTGCTCAGCGAATGAGCAAGGCTTGCTCCAAGCCCCTCTCCATGCTCCCCTGCTAAGGGAAGTGTAATGGAAGAGATGACATATGCCCTGGTAATTTACCCCCATACTTCTCCCCTCTCATCCACCATATGTCTTCAGAAGTGTGCTTGGTTTCCAGAATGGTTACTTTGATAGAAAGCTATGTGCTGCCATAGCATCAGAAGTGTGTTATTGCATTATTGAATGTCCTGCTTCCCACAGTCTTCATCGTTGTAAAGGTGGACAATGAGTAACTATCCAGTATATGTCAAGGAGATTGATGATTTTGATGTATTTCCATGATACCCCATGGCCCTTGCTGAGTGACTGTGTTACCACCATTGTAAGCAACAGTGAAGTAGTTGCAAAGGTGTGGCATGAAAAGTTCTTAAAGCCCGTAAAACACAAGTAGTCAACTTTGAAATAGTAGTAAGGTTAAAAAAAAAAAAAAGCGAATCAGAATAGCTCTACCCTAGCCCCTGAAACTGAAATAGAGCAATGTGAAATTATGCGAAGTAAAAATAAAAATTGGAGCAGGAAAGTGCGAAACGCCCTATATTGAAGTGCATAATCGCACAACCGAGAAATAGTGCAGCAGTAAAGAGTGGAACAATGCCTCTGTGAAATAACGCTAAGTGAAGTGGGAAAGGAAGCCTGTCTCCAAAGCGTGCTACTGCGGATGTGGGGAAAAGGGATGGCCCAAACACAATGATGTCACAACAGAAAAACACCCCTTTATCTGTGACCGATCACAGCCAGGTCACAGAGAAACTCCATGGCATGCCCGCTACACAGGATATGATGGGGGGGGGGGGGCGCTCATTGCAGTTGAACAATGCAGGAGCCACATTTAACGGGGAAAACACAGTAAAACGCCTTTGCGAAAATGTATTGTTTTGAGATGGAAGCTGCACAGTTGCAGCGGAGTGACACTAATGTCATGTGTCATGAATGAACATAATGTGCTTCACTCTGCACTAAATCACCCATGTAGATTGGCCCCTGATGTGTACCAGGTGAAAAATACCTAGTATAGCTATATCTGTAGTTTCCACTAGGTGGCACTAGATGCTTCTTAATCAGGACTGCTCCTAACCTATTTCAAATAGCTTATGGAAATGATCACTCACAATTTTCATTCATTCCTTTTAACGTTCTTTTCCATTTTATTTCTAGTACCCAATATTCCTGTCGTACCTAGAATGATTATTAATGGCCAATGTCAGTGTGAGCAAACTCTTAATATAAACTGGCTGTTCTCTTTTTCACAGTTATGGAGATACCATGTCAGCTGCTACTGCTTTAGTTTACTCCTATAATGCCAGGACCTGGTTTGGTGTTACATGTGAACCTGCCCATCCTAACAAGCAAGTACTCATGAAAATGAATGAATAGCTTCAAGGTCATTCTAAGTAATTGGATTAGTCCATGCTTGATCCTGCGTCCCCATTTTCTGTTTCATAATTATCCCAGCAACTTTGGTGGGTCAATGGGTTGTGGTTGCTAAGAATCACACTTCTCTAGTCTCTTCTGGTCAATGGAAAAGTCATGTCTTGCTTTAGCAGCAGAATCTGTTCTGACCCTAGTACACAGCAAACCCCTCCCTTTTCCTTTTAGAGCCCTCGCTTTGGAAACCAGAAACCTATTTTATAATTCAGTAGAGATTTCCTAGGATTAAGCCCACAGTAAGAGTCCTGTCTATATTTAGAACATCCGTGACATCAGCGATAGCAGATGGTTGGCTCTCTGTCAGCAGAAGCAAAGTAGTCAAATGTTCAGCTTTTCTACTGGTAGTGCATGACAGATTTGTTAGCAAAAAACCTATATTCAGGCAGTACTGTGTGTTATCCACGGAGCCTGTGCAGGGCATCAAACTAGTTTTCCTATTATTGTGCACTTTTGTTATATTAATCCAAAGCAGTGGAGGCTGGTGGCTCCGATGTCAGTGGGGCAGTGAATCAGAACCAGTCAGAAGTCTAAAGGAGCTATCCAAGGTGCAAAGCTTCAGAGTTCTGGCTGGTTCTGACTGACACCTGGAGTGGATCCACTGCCCCACTGACATCGGAGCCACCAGCCTCCACTGGCCGAAAGATTGAATATGTGTAAATATATTTAATGATAACTTTGAACGCTAATTTAAAAATGTGAATTCTAGCAGGACATTAGCAGTTCCTGAATCCACAAGAAAGAACAGATATGCCAGTTTCCAGAACAGGCAGGTCAGCAGAGCTCATAGAAGGAAGCTGATGGCTTATGCCAGTTCAGAAACAGGTGTTTCCATTTGTTTCTGGGGTTGCTTTAGGAAGCTGTAATTCCAGTTGTGACAGAACTACAAAAGTGCAGCAACACTTAAAATCACGTTAAACTATCAAAACCTCTTTGAAAGGTCATTCGTGGTTATGGATTTCTCTGAGGGTGAGTTTACCCAATCATATTTCACAAGGAAACAAAGTAAGATTTCCCTGTAGTTCTTCTGGGGTTATGTGTGCTCTTAAATGCATCCCCACAGAGTGCAATAAAGATAAAAAATACCTGAAATGTAACGTTGATTTTCAGTAGCTGAATTTCCCAAGGGGTGCATTTGTAGGAACAAATACCTTCTAAAGAATTATAGGGAAACAACATTCACCGCACAGGGCCATTTTTCTCTGAATAGTGAAAGCGTTCATGGTAGGGGATCCCCATAGGGAACTACTGGATCCTTTTTTCCAAGCTCACCAAGCAAGTCACCATTTCTTGGCCTAATTTGTCTCACAGGACTTTTTGAGGATAAAATGAGTTCCATCCCCACCTCCTATGTATACCACCTTAAGCTTCTAGAGAATGGGGGGAATACAAATGTAACCAAAATATACTCTAAAGGTTTTGAGTAAGAGAAATGGCATGAGTGAGCATTATCATGGAACTGTCTGGATCACATGTCCTTTGAAGTGTGTGTGTGTTGGGAGATCAGTGGGTGGGGCTGACTGATTTCAAGCCCTCCCACCAAGATGTGAGACAATAAAGAGGACTGCTGTGCAATCCACAAAAGCTTTATTCAATAAATAGATACTTCTTCACACCCGAAGGGAGTGTGAATGCTGGGATTGATCCTCTAAGCTTTATTAGCCTAACAAAGCAAGGAAGTTGCCTATCAACTAAATGGACGGTTTTCTGCCTTTCCTGACAGGCTTTTTCTGGACCCCTCCTTCAGGGAGGGTCTTCAAGCTGTAACCTCTGCCATGTGGCTAGTCTAGTGGGCCTGCTCCCACCTCCATTCAACTCTGCCTGCTTGACTCTGTGGCAGATTCTGGGATCTGTCAATTCCAAGACTCCCTCTGACTCTGACAAAGACTGAATTCTCAGGGAAGGGGTGAAGGGGGAAGATGATCTCTGAGCCTGGACCTCCTGTTTGATAATCTCCTGGGAAGATTCCACCTTGACTCCTTGAGTGTCTTGGGGAATTTTCTCCCTGCTTCCACTTCCTGTCTCAGCTAGTCTTCTTCAGCCTCTGAGTCCAATTCGGGATCCATACCAGGGAGGCTGAGATTGATGCTGACACTGACAAAGATAACTTCAGACTTAGTGCTGAGGACTCCCAGAATGATTGTCCTTGAGGACCTCAATATCCATGTTGAGGCACTCCAATCTGGTGCATCCAAGGACTTCATGGACGCCATGACAACCATAGGTCAGTCCGAACAAGTAATCAGCCCTACACATGTGGCAGGTCACACTCTGGATTTGTTTTTCTCAGTTGGGCAGGAAGATGGTGATCTGAAAGTAAGGGATTTAACATCTACCCTTTGTCATAGTTGGATCATTACATGTTGAGGTTTAGACTTTCAGCAGTTTTTCCCCTTGGCAAGGGTGGGGAACTATTAGAATGGTCCACCCCTGGAAAATAATGAAGGTTAGTGGCCCAAAGGGCTCTGGAGGATATTCTAGTCAGTATGACTGTTGAAAACCTGTTCGCTGTATGGGACAGGGAAGTGACTAGGGTGGTTGACAATATCATGCCCAAGCGTCCTTTCTTCCTTAGCAGAGCCAAATTAGCTCTTTGGTACACCTTGGACCTGAGGGTAAGGAAGCAAATGAGATGTTGGTGGAACACAAGTGTGGAAAGACTTGTGCTGAATCCAACCAAACACTGGTTAGAGCTCACTATCAAGCCTACGTTTGCTGGTTAGGATGGCAAAGAGGAAGTTATTTTCCATTTCCATTGCATCTCCACAATGTCATCCAGTAGGGCTGTTTCATGTGGTGAAGAGGTTATTACAATCTGACCCTGAGAGGGAACTTCATCAAACCCAGGTGAGGCAGTGGATGTCCTGAATTGGTACATGAGCAGGGTAATGGACTGGGTGAGGGCCAATAAACTGAAACTCAATCCAGACAAGATGGAGGTACAATTAGCAAGTGGTTAGTCTGTCTGATTAAATGGTGTTCAACCAGTCTTGGAGGGGGTTGCTCTCCCCCTGAAAGATCAGATGCTCAGCTTGGGGGTGTTCCTGGATCCATTATTGTTCTTTGAGGATCAGGTGGCCTTGATGGCCAGGAGAGCCTTTTAACAACTTAGGTTGATATACCAGCTGTGACCCTATTTAGACAGAGACAGCCTGGCACAGTTATCCATGCTCTGGTAACCTCACAGTTGGATGAATGCAATGCCTTGTACATAAGGCTACCTTTGAGACAGTACTGAAACTTTCGTTATTTCAAAACAGAGCTGCTAGGTTACTAATTGGGACTGGCTGATATGATATGATATCAGTGCTTTGACAGCTGCACTGGCTTCCAGTCTGTTTCCAAGCCTGATTCAAAGTGTTGGTGTTAACCTTAAAGTCCTAAATGACATGGGACCAGAGTATCTAAAGGAACATCTCGTCCCATATATACACGCTTGGACCATTAGGCCATCTTCAGAGGCCCTCCTCTGGGTGCCCCCACCAAAGGAAGCTAGGTGAGTGGCTACAAGAGAGAGAACCTCCTCAGTGGTGGCACCCACTTTTGAAGTGACATTCCCAAAGAGGTTTGCCCGATGCCTATGTTATCTTTTTCAGTGCCAGGGCAAAAACATTTCTTTTCTCCCAGGTACTTTAGAGACCTAGTTCTAGACTTTTATGGCTGTGCTTTTTGCATTCATTTTAATATTTGTATTGTATTTTATATTTTTAACTGTCTGTATGGCATTTTGGTCTTTTAACTGTTTGTAAAATATAATAATAATAAATAAATAATATAAAAGCCATTGTTGTTAATTGAAAGGTCAAGAAAATCGGACAGTCTTAGCTGGGTGCCTCAGAGAGCAATACTATAGCCTCTAGGATCCGAGGCCGGAGAAAGCACTGCTTGCCCCCTTGCAGACAGTATGGAGATAACTGTGCTGGCTGCCTTTATGAACTTGCAAACATGGGCTCGTAGAAGAAGGAAAGGGGGCCTGCCAGTGGGTTTGGAGGGGAGGAGACTGGGGACATGAGGATACAAGCTATCCCCAGCCATCCCCAGCCTCCTTCCCTCCCCCTTTCTGAAGCCTCCGCTAGATGGGCAAAAACTCCCATCTAGCTAAAATGTAGAGTACCTTCCGCTCTGCATTGGATGCTTGTAAGCCTCTGAGTTTGGAGGCTTATGGATATCCAGGGCAGAACATGTGTTGCCAGTCAAAAATCCCTGGCACCATCATGATCCAAAGCCAGAATGCCATCCCAGAAAAGACCTTTCTGGTACGTACCCAGGATCTCCAGGGGAACACAGCGTGAAGTGGGAAAATGGGGATGCAGCATGGAGAAAGATAAAGTAGGCGGGGACGGGGGCAGAGAGAGAGAGAGAGGGACAAGGTGAAAGACATTTATAGTTAAAAAACAAACCTACAAACCAACTGGGTCCATTGTAACAAGTTAGGATTAGAAGTGGGTCTTGAGCAGAAAAGGTAGACAATTACTTGCCTATTGTTGTAAATGAACTAGCTCTTTCCCCACCTCAAAACTAACATTGGTTCTCACTGCTTCTTCCAAGGATTACTCCTAAATCCTATCAAGGGACATGGAGCCCTTGGCCTCACTTGGCCTCTGCACCTCCATGTCCTACAGGTGGTGAAAAGACCAAACACCCTCTGCCATGTGGTAGGCAGAACACAGTGTGCCTTCGCCCACAGACTGGCTTTCCCCGATGGCTTTTGTTTCTTTGCTTCTGTCTGTAGAAAACAGATAAAACAAAGTCTTCGGATATAAATCAGTGCTAAGCAGACGGGCGAGCTGAGCCTCTGTCACAATGTATTATCCATCGTGTTTGTGCCGCACGGCTGCTAGCGGTATGGAAATACGGAAAAGCTGAATGGTACAAGAATGCAGCCCAAAAGAAAATGAGAACAAGGTAGGATATTCAGTCTGAAATATTGTTAAAACCGGGATGTGGTCTACAAAAACGGCATGGACAGCAGCAGCAGCAGCAGTCAGAAAATGGTCACTTAGGGTGGTTAAATAGATATTTCATTGTGCTGTTCCTTAAATATGGGTAGCTGGTCAGAGATCGAGGCTACCTCCACAAGAGAGGTTTAATGCTCTTTGAAGGCTCATTATAAATTTTACCTCCACACCAGCGGAGCGCAAAACGGGCGTAGAGGCGCGTTATCTCCCGGATTATGCGCATTATCGAATGCGCGTTAAATAGCGACTTTTATTTTGCTCCGGCCGTTAAAGCGCATTTTCGCCGTGTGAACAAGCGATTATGCGCATTAACTTCTTGTGAAGCGCTTTTTGGACATCAATTAATGCGCTTCGCCGCCTCTCGTCGCCTCCCGTGCAGAGGGATTAAGAGTAAGTGCGCCTCCGCGATAATGCGCATAATCCCCGAACCGGGCGCAAAAGCGCATCCTTGTGGAGGGGGCCCTAGAGGCTTTTTCTCCGGGACAGCCATAGTCTTTGAACCAGAGGGGGGAAAGTTGATGTGTTGGTCCAGATACACAAGGTTGCTCAGCTGTTCAGGATTGTCACCAGCCTGGTCCTGTGGTAGCAGCAGAAGGGTGGACGCAGGAGCAGTGATGTTTCCAAGATGGGAACATAAAGGCATGAAAGTGCCAAGTCAGTCTATGTCATGCGCATACTTGTGTTTTGTTTTAAATTAAAAGGATCAAAATTTGCCATCCCTTCCATTGTGCTGCAGGCTGCCATCTGAGGCTGCAGCTTTGTTTCATCTCGCCTTGTAGTAGGGTTAGCCATGTTTCTCCTGCAGTAGTTTCCTGTTCAAGCCAGGATGCTGGTAAGAAGTGCACTTTTGGTGAAATCGTCCCCACTCAGCCATGAAGCTCACTGGGATGACTTTGGGGCTAGTTATTTACTCTCAGCCAACCCTACCTCACAGGGTTGTTGTAGTGAGGATAAAATGGAGAGGTGGAGGATCACGTCCTTGGGCTTCTTGGAAGAAAGGCAGGATATAAATGTAATAAATAAATAAATAAATGCTATAAATTTAATGTTCTACTATGCATATGGAAGCGACTTATATCTCATGCTTTTAACATTTGAAATGTCTTTATTGTAGACATGCTGATTTATTTGCTATGGCATCTTAAAATGGTATATAAGCATGGTATTTTCCTCATGATCCCTTACCAATGTCTTACAATAAAAATAAAGATATTACCTCTGATACAGACACAAGAAATTAAATTAATAATTTCAATCTCAATTTGAAATGGCTATCATATATTTTTGATTTATTTCATGTATTAGTGTTTTGGCAAGTATTTTATTTGTACAAATAATAATAATAATAATAATAATAATAATATTTATTTGTAGCCCGCCTCTCCCTCCGGATCGAGGCGGGGAACAACAACAATATAAAACATAAAAATCACAACAGTTAAATTTTTAACAAAAAAAAACAAGAGAAAAATACAACATTAAAAACATCTTAAAATTCATCTGGATAGGCCTATTGTTAGAGTCTTAAAGGGTGGCTTAGAGCCTTTAAATCTGCTCTGTGCCCATCAGGGGAGGGTGTAGTAGCAATTTTGCCACCCCTGGGATGGCAGGGAGGGGGTTGGGGGGGCGATTTGTGGGGGGTTACTGTCCTTTTTCGCTGGAGAGCAATTGCGCTCCCTGCTCTATTTTTCTTTTAAATGGCGGGTGCAATGTCCCTGTTTATTTTCTGGGCCATCACGCTTCCTGTTTGAACTCAGAGCAACAATCCCATAAACTGGTAAATCCGGGATTGTCCCCCACTCCCTCTGTCTACACCTATAAGGTGTAGAAAGGGCCTAAGTCTTAAATCTCTCCCCCACCCAACTAGTTTATTAATTAGGAAAAATACAATGCTGATGACTGGACATAGGGCCTAACATTTTTCTAGTGAAGAGGTGAGAATAACTCCCCACTGAATGAATGAAATTCTGCTCCAAGTGAGCACAGCCTCATCCCAGGCAAACCCTGTGGAGAGGAATAGAAATCCCATTGGCTGTAGAATTGAGCATAAGTGGAGGTACAAAATTAAACTCTCTGAGGCTGAATTCGGACGACACATTAAGTAACTGGGGGGGCAGGAACAATTGTCAGTTGTATTGACTATCATGTTGTCCGGATGCTGCCATAGTCAACTCAGCGCTGATCCTAATCTACACCACAGTTGATTATTTATTACCATGTTGTGTGGGGAGTACTTCCTAGATGGACAACTGTAAAGTTGATTATTACCCCACCATTGACTATCGCGTTGTCCGAATTCAGCCTGATAGATGCTGCTCTGCCCTCAGATGGATAGGGTTGCAGCCAATATCCTACGAGTCTTTTTCAGAAAGTTCTTCTTTGCCTTTCCTTCTTTTTGACACACTTCCCTAGTGAAAGGAGCGGGGACAGTCATGCCCCTTTGCAGAACAGTCACTGGCCATTTCCTTAGTCAGTTATTGAAAGCCATCCACTAATATCCATAAACTCCTACCCACCCTCTCCCTCGCCGGGTTCAGACATCAGGACAACCTGTGTCCAGTGAGGGTAATTACGCTGATTGCGCAGCTCGTGACAGGCATATGTGAGGGAAAATAAGCAACCAAGGATTGGATGGTGTCCCAAGGCCAACCAAATCACCCCCAAACCCAGAACATTTTTTCTGCATTGCTTACCCCTCTCCTCCCTCCACTTTGCAACAGTTGTTTTGAACATTTCCTCCTCACCTAGCCATTCTGGGCTCCCATTGTGGTGCAATGATGTCACAGTGCCAAAAAGCCAATCAAATTTGGCATTGTGACAACATAATTAAGGGCAAACAAAGCAAATTCAGAGTGTGGGAATGCTTCTTGTATCTCACTTCCCTTACTCTGGGTAAATGGGATGGGAACAGGGCCATGCTTGAACTCATGGTGGGTGGGGAAGGGGGAGAGAGATTGGCTACTGCCAAACACCCAAACTTCTCTCTCTTTCTGGCTCCACCATGTCTTTTATGCTGCTACCAGTAAGATGGATGAACACTTCCCTCATGTTTGCAACCTCCTCCCAATTGAGAAACCTGTAGCCTGTGAATAGGGCTGTGAAGTCAGAAGGTGTATATGGGCTGAGCCCTTGTTGCTTGCTCAAGATATCGGTAAAATTTCTATACTTTCATATTAAGCGCATCTCTACATGAGGTTGTTATCCTGAACCTTTACTGAGGCTTCTGTTTCCGGATTTTTTGTGGGATTAAGATTGGCTCCTTTACACATTCTTTTTTCCCCAGGGGGTTTCTTTCTCTTTTTTCCCCAGGGGGTTTCTTTCTCTGCCTTTCTATATGTTTCATTATACAACCATTATTATTATTATTATTATTATTATTATTATTTAGATTTCTATACTGCCCCATAGCCAAGGCTCTCTGGGCAGTTTACAAAGACTAAAACATTAAACATTAAAAAGTTATATACAAAATTTAAAACCATAAAAAGCATAAAAACAGGCAACATACAAAGACAGTATACATTTATAACAACTTTGAGACTCTCAGCCAGGCCTGAAGATAGATGTGGGGTCAATTAAAAACCACTAAATAGCGCTGCGGTGTAATGGAATTATGCAATTACACAAGACTCTCATTCCACCATTTCTAAGTAATACCAGACTTTCCTTGTTATGGTGGGGAAACGTGATAATGGTTGCAAAGCAAAAGGGAGGACCTGGACCGACAAACTACCGTGTTTAAGCAAATACAAGTGCACAATCAAACCCTTGCGTAGAAAAGCTCTAAATTTTGAATTACATGGACCCCAGATCAGAACTTGGGACCCACACAGACCTCTTGGCTTAAGGTCTCTTAATAAAGTCATTGACATGCCCCCCCCCCAATTGTGAGTTTCCAGCTGTCATGACTGTAGAAAATACCATAAAGATGCCTATTGGAAGTACACTGTCATGAGATTCCTCTGGCTCCACTCCCAAACCTCTATGCTGTCTGCCCTGTACCCTCCATATAGGTACCTTTCAATGTATATCTAGATGACAGCACTTAACTAACATAGCCCAATGTTGGGCAAAAGTGGGAAGGGCAAATGCATTCAACTTGAAAGCAGCAGGAACCAGCCAGCCCCACATATCATTCCTAGTCTGGTGGAACACGTTGTGGCAGCCCTGCAACATACCTTCAAGCCTTGTAATCCTGAAATAGGTGATTAAAACAAACACACAAACAATGGATGATAACCCTGTGATTACAACTGTGTACAGGTGGCTGGTACACATTTCATTTACACCTTGAAGAGAGACGCCTTCTCCCATGTACATCTGCCCAACTGCTGCAATCCTCCTGGTTGTGCCACTTTCTGCAGAGATCTATCTGGTGACAACCTTTTCCATGGTGGCACCCACTTTCTGGAATACCCTCTCCTTCCCCGCCAACCCTGCTGCCACTCTGTTTCTTTGCTCCTTCCCTCTCATCTTTTGTGCTGGCTCTTTTCATCACCATTTCTTACCAAGCACCAGCATTTCTCCCTTTTTCTTTCTTTTAAGTTCAGAAGAGCAAAGCTGCAGTTACACCTGGCACATTGATTTCCCCAGTATGCCTCTCGGCTCACATGACCCCGTAGAGGCTAGGAGTGTCATCAGATGGGGGAGGGGAATCGCCTTTCCCTACCGTCGCTTTGCCTCCTGCTGCTCTCCCACAATAGGGACAAACAGCTTCCTCTTTTTTCACACGGTGAAGAAAGAGGAAGCAAGCAACGACCACGTGGCCCATTCATTGGGCATTTTTATCGGGCTGCTTCTCTTGCACACAGCAGGAAATGGCGGCAAGTTTCGTCACAGCCAAAAAAATCGGATTTTCCGGGTCTTTTTTTTTGTGATGGAAAAATGAGAAGAAGGAGCGGGAGAAGCATGGGAGGTAGACGGCATCATGAAAAAGACCCACGAAAATCCATGAGTGGCTAGTAATGACCATGCTATAAAATGCTTGTCTGATGATGTATTATATGGCAAAACAAAGATGCTTGGCCCCACTGCAGCTTCCTCTGTAGCCAGCTGAGCTCTTCTAAAGGTAGAAAGAAAGAGCCACTGCCAGGGAGGAAGTAAGGAAGGGAGAGGGACTGGAGTGCTGGTGTGGGGAGGGAAAGCAAGTGGAGTACCAATAAGGGTGGGGGAGTGGAACCAGTGGGGGAGAGAGACTGCATTTGCATTTGGGGGCTCTAAAGGCTGAAGGGCCCTGAACCTCTGTCCGCTGGTCCAGTCCTAGCAGCTTCACTAGGGATGGAAATATTTTAAATAAACAAATAAAATATACTTAGCAATAAATTGTGCAGGAGTAATGTTATCCCCACATTGAAAGGATGGTTGTGTAAAGTCTGAAAGGTTGCAGAGATGACTAAGCTATCTGAATATGTCAGTTTAAAAGATGATAAACAAAAGACTGCCTGTTTTTCCCATGTCTGTCACCCTTTTATTGCCTTTATGAGGGACAGAGAAAACTTGAATATAGACAGATATTAATGTTTTTCCTTATTATAGTCTGACCATGAAGTGAAGTTTACCAGTGTTTGTTTTGCTTTCTCAGATGTTTAATCACATGCTAGCTATGAATTATACCTTCCAGTAACGTTAGATATGTAGATGCTTGTCTTTTGTATGAATGCTATATTGTTTATAGAATGAGATTTCCTTATATGTATATATAATACACACACACACACACACACACACACACAAATAAACTTTATTTATTTATTTATTCACTCTACTTGTGAAATGGTGTAAAATATAGTGTGAAATATGGTGTAGGAAGCTGTAGATGGAGGGGGGAGTTGCCAGAAAGCACCCCACCCCCATGAATGGAGGGACTTCCTGGTCCCAATTCTCTTTTGTGGCTTGCTAAAATTCATATCGCTAAATGCTTCTTAGATGGATTATAGTCTTTATATAATGCTTGCTTGCCAGCAAACCGCTTAGGAAACAGCAGCAGAGGCAAATCGGTTTTGGTTAGAGATGAACCTTATCAGGCCTGATAGACTTTCAGTTTCCCGTAACACAGAGAGATAATTTTTGTTCATCATGACAGCTTTTTTTTTAAAAAAAATCTTCCTTTAAAGAAATGCTTTAAAAAATATTTTGGTTCCCTTTTAAAATATTATTCTACAAGAAGGTTTCAATATTATATATATTTTAATCTGTTCCTGTAAAACATTTACAACCCTGTATGTGGCTACTCAAAAGTAAGCCCCATTGAGTTCAATGGGACATACTCCCAGGTAAGTGTGCATAGGATTACAGCCCAGCCTGCATCATAGTTGATTATTTTAGGTGCCCTGCTGTGATTTGTTTTTCTTGGCTTTCAGGAGGTTCTTTATTTTTGTAACTATGTGAGGAAAATGCAGAATGTGTTAAATTCAACAGTATAGATACAATTTGAATTAGTGAGGCTTGTGCCAGTGGTCTAATAAAAGGATAATTTTATATGCTTGACCAGTTAAATTATTTGTGACTTTTAAATACCTGGCTTTAATTTTGCGAGAGAATGCAGAACTTCTACAAACCTTCTATTAGCTCCTATAGCAGTGTGTGGCAACCTTTTCAAAAGGACTTCAATTTCTAGATAAAGATTACTAATCTTGTACTGGACCAAAAGGGGAGAGCCCCTGGCTAAGGGTATAATAAGTAAGTATGCGAAGTGAATAAACATCCCAGAAGATAGTGATGGGTAATACCAAAGGACTCTCAAGCCAGTTATATTATGTTGCACTAAAGTTGGAAACCAAATGGCTACTAGTCATGATGGCTATGTGCTACCTCCAGGATCAGAGGCAGTAAGCCTGTATACACCATTACTGGGGAACGTGGCTGGGATGGTGCTGTTGCATCGTGTCCTGCTTGTGGGTCCCTGGCTGACAGCTGGTTGGCCACTGTGTGAACAGAGTGCTGGACTATATGGACCCTTGGTCTGGTCCAGCAGGGCTCTTTTTATGTTCTTAACCACCAAATGATTGGTGGTCAGGGAGGGCAAAGTGGGGGCAGGGGAAGGGGGGCCTCTGGGAAACCCTGGAGGGACAAATTTGGGCAACAGGTAGGCATAATCCAGCCCCCACCTGAGGTTCTGCACCCCTGAGTTATAACCATGAAATCAAAACTAAACAGCTAACTAAAGATAATGCAAAACATAGCAGAGCCACGTCACAAAAATTCTTAAAACAGTCTACGAGCAAATTAGGGTGCCTCTACAAGAGGCATTTAAAGCTCTTTCAAGGCGCATTAAAAAAATTACCTCTACAAGAACGGAGCGCAAATCGGGCGTAGAGGCGCGTTATCTCCCCGATTATGCGCATTATCGAATGCGCGTTAAATCGCGAGTTTTATTTTGCTCCGTCCGTTAAAGCGCATTTTGACTGTGTGAATAAGTGCTTATGCGCATTAACTGCTTGTAAAGCGCATTTTGGACATCTGTTAATGCGCTTCGCCGCCTCTCGCCGCCTCTTGTGCAGAGGGATTAGGCGTAAATGCGCTTCTGCGATTATGCGCATAATCGCCTAACCAGGCGCAAAAGCGAATCCTTGTAGAGGGGACCTTAGAGAACATTGTTCAGGTGACCATATGGAAAGGATGACAGGGCTCCTGTATCTTTAACAGTTGCATAGAGAAGGGTATTTCAGCAGGTGTCATTTGTATGCATGCAGCACCTGGTGAAACTCCCTCTTCATCACAACCATTAAAGCTGCAGGAACTATAGTAGAATGACCAGATATAAAAGAGGGCAGGGCTCCTACAGCTTTAATGGTTGTGATGAAGAGGGAATTTCAGCAGGTGCTGCATGCATACTAATGACACATGCTGAAATACCCTTTTCTATGCAACTGCTAAAGATACAGGAGCCCTGTCCTCCTTTTCATATGGTCACCTACCACAATCCCATGTATGTTTACTAAGAAGTAAGTCCCCGCCTGTCAGAAAGTCACATCTTCATTGTCCACCAAAAGCCAAGCAATGAAAAAAGCTAGGCAAACTTCTCCAGAGGGGGAATTCCAGAAAGGAGCTTGTTTTTTGTGTTTCTGCTGCCATGCCTTAGATTAGCCTTTCCCAGCTTGGTACCCTCCAGATATGTTGGACTGCAAATCCCATCATTATCAGCCAATATGGGCAATGGTTTACAGAATTATGAAAAATAGCTAAAGAGGCCATGGGTGGAGGAGAACTCAAAAGCAGCCCAAGCATGCTCAGTGGCATACTGATTTGACTCTTGTGGGAGGGGAAATGGAAACGGGGTGGGGCAGAGGAGTATCCTGAAAGAATACATGGCTGGCTCGAATGCTGAACAAGAATACTTCATACTGCAACATTTTGTTGCAGAATCTACTTGTAAGAATCTAAGATGGATGTTACTAAAGCATGCACAACCTTCCCAGACCACTTTCATGTCAAAGGGAAATTAAACAGTTTTATATACTTTCCTTATAAATGTTTAAAAAGAAGGGTGATAACAGTTACTGGCTGGCTCTTTCCCATAGTTCCGATTACTATTTCTATTGCAACAATTAAAGGAGTTACTAAAAGTCAACACTAAGCACTGTGTGCAATTAAAAATGGCATGATTCCTGCCTAGAGAGTAGCTACCTTGGAAGCAAGTCCCACTGAGCAAACATGGTTAGGATGAAATATAAGAACATTTTGTGAATGACTGGATACACACACACACACAAAGACAGAAAGTGATAATGATGATGAAGTGGAAGGAACCGGGTCAAAAGAGTCCTTGACAAAGAAGTAGTAATGTGAAGGCAGGGAAGGGTTACTAGGTAACAGACAGTGCAGAAAAGCTGAGATTATTGATTATCTGGGGAAAGCTTTGGATCCATTACACACTGAACCAAAAACATCAAGCTCATTCTATATAGATCAGCCATGATTCAGACTGAAGCACAACTTCTATCAGTTCTGACTTGGATAATTGGTAAAGAACGGGCAAGATTTCCATAAAAATCACATTAAAAATAACATTTTTTTCTACATAATTGTGCTCTCTCTGTAATATTCTGGCACAGATTTCTGGCATTTAATAGCGGGCCCACAACACGCCATATTGCTCACTCAGAACCTCTAGTAATGTGCCAACGAAGACATGATTCATAAGGAAAACTGAGACCAGCCAGTGCAAAAATGAATACACTTCGAATGTATTTCAGACATTATACCAGAGTTCTAATTTTAATATTCCAGATAAGCACTAAGTGTTGTGATGCATTCTTCAGCATTCCTGTGAATCTAGGACTATTTGTAAATTCTGCTTTTATTTATCCTGTGCATTTGCCATCTGCTCAAGGATTAAACAGCAAGGTTAAAGGCCCACACTGGAATATATTCAAAATGACATGCACATTGACAGAATATATCAAGAGCATTTATACTGGTTACTTCCTTAGATACACTGTATAATTATAGCATAGGCCAAATAATCACACTTTTTAATGTAAAGGGATTTGCTTCATGGGCATCATTGTGTCATTATTTATCACCATGGTCACTTGGATTGCCTAACCTATGAGTTGGCTAGATATAAGGTGCTCTGATTAAGAATCACATATGCTCAGAAACATTGGAGGGGCAGTAGCGGCGGCTACTGGAAAGGGAGGGAGCCAGGCATTCCCCTTGTGCTTGGATTTTACCAAAGGAGAGGATGGGGTCTTTTTAAGTCTTGTCTCTCCTTGACAAGGATGCGAAGCTTTCGCATCCTTTAACAAGATGCGAAGCTCCATTTCCAGACTTGAGCCTGGCAAAGTCTGCGAATGTGAAATTGTACAATTTTGCAGCCTTACAATTTGAGAAACGGAAAATGAGAGCTTTGGCTGTTGGGCGGTACATAAATGTAATAAATAAATAATAAATAACAAGAATAAAAAACCTAATGTATTTAACAGTTCAATTTTCCTGAAACAAAAAATGGCAAAAAATACACTACTGCATACTGGATCATAAATTAAAATTGTGTTTGGCTGAGTTCCACTTTGGAATCCATACGAGGAATACAGAATCACACAATCTGGGGCAGAACCTAGTTGGGTGGATTCCATAAGCATCCATAATTAGTATCACCACTTGCACTGCCCACAGTTCCTTCATCCTTTGGTGGCAAATGGAATATGGAGTTCCTGAGATACCCACAGGACTCCTGGTTTGAGCCTTGTAATGCCTGTCAATGGAGACTTGTCATGATATGGATCACTGACATTTTGATGAAATAATTTTTGGTGGAGGACGGAGAAAGGGATTGTCACTGTATTCACTGTATTCTTTTTTATTTTGCCCTTAAGGAGAGACATTTCTTAATCTAAGCCAATGATTCTTTGTAGAGTTAGTTTCCCATCTCCATAGGAAAATTATGCTTACCCAAGTTGTGCATAAATTACGTAGGATTCACATAAAATAATTTCTGCTCTACTAAATATTTTAGCTAAAGGTAGTTATATCTTTCTTAGCCAGTTATAGCTTCCCTTTTGTCTCCCTTGCACATGGATAAAGTATATGGACAAGGAATCCACAAGACAAGAAAAAGAGACTACACTCCTTCACATAAATCTCTGTGCCAGTTTAATGTTCCCCTTTGAAACACCCTGTGATTACACTAGCTAAAATAGCTAGTTTGAACTGGAAAACAGTGGCAATAATGGACATTTTAAAGAAGGGGTTTCATCTTTTCCATCATTCTTGGCCTTTCAAGAACAGTGGCTTATTCATCCTAAAGAGGAGGTTATATCATAATCAAGTCTAACCGAAAGCTCAATGTGCTAGTCATTTTGGAATCTAGTTAACTTCTTATGCTAAAGAAATTACAGTAAGATTGGAAATGAGCCCTGGAGCCTGATCCTGTGGTCCATAGAATCATACAGTTAATAGAACATTTCTATGATTTCATAGAAACATAAACAACAAATATAATCTGTCTGTTTTCATTAAAAGGCTCAGAATCTATTCCACACAAACAAGGTCCAATACACTGATGGTGTGGTTTAATTTAACAACAGTTGTTCCTCGGCCTTGCAATGGGCCAGTCTGCATGATCAAAATAAGCCACCACAGCTTAAATAAGCCATGGTGGTTTGTTGTGAACCGCAGCGCATAGCGATGTGTGCCAGGTGTGATTTGCATAATCACCACTCAATTGAAGCTTATTGTGTAATCTGAACTGAGGTGTCATGGCTTATTGGAGTGTGAGTGTTGTTTAATTCTCAAGTGACCCCCAGTGGCTGGGTTTGGTCAACAGGACAAGCCAACCCCCCCCCCCCCCGGCTGGGGCTTGCAAATTCATAAAGGGGGCTGGCACATGCTGCAGCTCCTCACAAGTAAATTAACCCATGATAGACTGTGGTGTTGCATGAACTAGCCAATGAATGAGGATATCAGAGGATGTGTAGAGGAGAGGAAGACTGATGGGGCCAAATGAGGTATTATATTGAGATGCATGCAAGATTCTCCTGATGGTGTTTTTTCATAAATGAAAAATGAGGAAAGAAAGAAGATCCTTGACTCTTTTCTGAAGATTCTTTTCTGAAGAGAAAAGGGAATTTCAGCAGGTGTCATTTGTATGCACTCAGCACCTGGTGAAATTCCCTCTTTAACTGTTGTGATGAAGAAGGAATTTCACCAAGTGCTGCATGCATACAAACCTCTACAACCGTTAAAGATACAGGAGCCGTGTCCTCCTTTCCATATGGTCACCCTACCTATTCCCTATTTATATTTTCCTCCGCAAGAGGAAAAGCAGTTGAAGAGGTGGTTTTGAGCAGAGAAATGGTCCCTGGACAAAGGGTTAAGTTACGATACTGCTGCTCTTCCATCCTGGTCCCAATCTTCAATGACTATTTTTAAAGAAACAAAGAAAAAACTAACAGGAGACATAACATTTAGTGGTTGGGCCTTTAAGGAACATTACAAACATGCTCCTTATATATGCATTCTATAATTTCTCACTCTGTGAGAAATGAAGCACTCAGATTCTGGCAACATTTGAAGCCTCTGGGTTATGTACACATTAAAGTGTGACTCCATGCGACACTCAAAATGCGAAAAGTAGCTAGGCCTTGACTGCCCAAAATGTTGAAGTTTCCTTTCCGGTAGCTGAGGGAAGCTGGAAGGCCTGTCTTGAAGTGATACTGAAAGGGAAGAAGATACTGCTGGCAAAGCAGTCTTTTCCCTCCCGTTATCTTTCTAAACTGATCTCCCCTGCTTCTCCTCCCTCCAACTGCTAGGCATGGGCAGCCTTCATGTGAAATTGCTTAGTAAATTATTAAATGGCCAACACAATACAGCTTCAAACAGACCAGTGGCTGCAAATCTACCCACCTGCCTCAATTTCTGCACTAGATAATCAAACTCATTCAGTTCATTCATATGGCAGTATATGAATATTATCTTCAAAACGAGCCCATCAGTTTAACTTTATCTTGGTTGGGAAAAGCAAACATATGTTTCCACAATGGTTATTATGCTTCCTATTCAAGCGCTTGGGAAAGCTCTGGTAGGCATTTAAATCTTTGAAATATCAGGTACCAGGCAGTCACGTCCCTGCCTTCTTTAGAATCTTGTATTATACAATATTCATTTTTCAATTTGTTCTCCTTGCTGCCTTTGAGCATTGTGCCTTTGAAGTTCAAGGTGTTGCGCTAGAAATCTGCCAAAGCTTCAGTGCTGAAGTGGCAGTTCAACTCTTTCTAACCCTCTCAAGGGATCTCTCCCATATTATTTTTTAAAGCTTTTGAAAATTTCTTTGCTTTTAGGTTCAAAACCAAGTGACAATTTTATGGGTTAATTTGATGCAGGTTTGCTCATATCTAGGAAAAGTAGGGTGAAGAATGACATTAGGAGCAATGAAAGCTAGTAGGATATGTCTCCTAGGCACATCCTCAGAATTTCCTGACATAGATTATTTATCTCTTAATATAATTAATTCATAATCAGGATAGGAAAAGTGAATGGCAAAAAGGTAGATCTACACAGCCTGTACTCCATCCCTATCCCCCATAGTTTTATGTGTGGAGTAGTGATTAAATATACTATATGGATTGCAGTGGCCATGGGTCCTATGTTACAGGGGACAGTTCACTATTTGAAGGCATCCATCTGTTTGAAAGGCTGTCCAGTCCAAACTCAGTTTAAAGTTAAAGAACCATAAGAAGGGAGTGTAGGAGCTTGAAGTTGCCCATCAACAGTACCTGGACAGCAGACTGAGCAAGCACACAGGTCATCTGGAGGTTCTCTAGATTAGAAAAACAAACAAACCACCACATCCTTACCAGGTCTTGGATCTTTTCGCATTCAGAACAGGCTCCTTTAGATAGGGATCAACAGTGGCCACCTGATTTTGAACTAAAAAGGGAATGCCATTGAAAAGAATAAACTGCAATGAAACAGCGCCATCTAGTGACAGAATAAATCCCATCATAAATAGATGCCAGATTATCTCTGTGTTATAAAAACACAGGATTTCTGGGGGGAAACTGCAAGAGATGCCCTGGCTGTTGACAACATCATAAAAATGACCCACAAACTTCCATGAGTGGCCAGTCACGAGTGTGATATGAATCACTCATTTAGAGAAGCCCCTGGTCACAGTCTTTCAAACTCTGGTTAAATGTATTGTATTTCTATTGAGATTCCAGTTATTATTTCTAAATTTGCATCTGTCGTGACACAGCCCAACTCCAGGCTTCTGCTCATGAAACTGGCAAACTGACAACACACTCCAAAACGGTGAGACCTCTTTTATTTGTGAAATCACACGGAAATCAAGCATAACGGTTTCATTTCTGCATACATCCACATAAAGCTGATGACAGCCAGATAGCTTTAGGTTCAAACGGCTTGATGCGAACAGCAGTCATTCGGGGGGAGACATGTAGGGTTGCCCCTGTCTTATCTGAGCAATTAACAGTGGTGCCACACCCGCTGACTCATCAAGAACAGGACCAGAACCCTAGGATTAAGCTCCAGCATAGGGATGCATGAAGCTCGACAGAGACAGATCCATCTTGCACAGCCTGTCAGAAACACTGACCTGATCATGTAAGCAAGATGTCAGGGCACAAACCTCTTCAATCTAGGAAACCTCCCTTGCCCATAACGTTGGCTCCGAGGAAGGCTCTCTCGCAGGTCACACACACACACACACAATCCAGAAACAGCAATGATCAGCCTAGGAAGCTTGCCCTGTGCTGGTACTTTGGCTCCATCCAGGGAAAGTCATCTCTCAGGTCATAGAACACGATTCAGAAACAGTAACAGCAAGTCCAAGTCTATGAAAAGCCTCAGAGCATTTTTCATGGCACAGTCCTTAGAAATTCCAAGTCCAAATAGCAACAGAACATGTACAGAGTGCATCCAACATCTCCAAACAGATAGAATCCCAAAACACAAGTTTCATGGCAAGTGTAGAACAGATGTTCCCTAGCAAAGGGCCTCCCCTTCGCTCGTTCCTCTTATAGGCTGGAGGCTGGCTATTCCAAGCCACTTTGACTGACAGGACTTCAGGCCTGTAATCCAAACTCATGTGCCAATAGGGCGGCACAGTTATCTCCTCTTGATGACAACACCATGTGAGAGACAGCTTGCAAGATAGCCCCCACCTTTTCCAAACATACATTTGTTCTCAAGGAAACTTCCCAGCTCAAAGCCTCGGCTAGCAAGCCTCCCACAAGAAACAGCAACAGTGATAAGCTTACAGACACAGACTGACACAGAACTTTCTCACAACAATTCTCCATCTTTAAACTCACAATTCACAAGGCCTGCCTTGTGAATTGTCCATGACATCCAACAGCATCTCTCTTTTGTATTAACATATGCAACTGTTGTAGAAATTTCCACCATCTTTTGTCTTGTTTTTTGGTGATGTGTGGCCAACCTACTAATCAGTGGCACTGCCAGGTTTGTGTGTGGGGATGCTGTTGCTGCTGCTGAACAAGATGCTTCCTGGGGCTCCCCACTACACTGGCTGTTTTGTTGTCCTGCTATCTTCCCCCACCAGTAGCCAACTGTTCTCCTCCACCCCCACCCCCATTTATCAGGCAGTGGCAAGAAGGAGTCCTTTTCCTTACGTTTTCCAAAACATTTTACAGAGGTTGTGAGGCACACTGGGCAGACAAGCTCTGGTGTTCCCAATGACCTCTGTAAAACATTTGTGAGAGGGGGGAGTAGAAAAAGGGACCCATTTATTTCCTTTCTCCCCAGTCTCTTTGCCCCCTATTTCTTCCCCCCTTCACTTGCAGCAGCAGGAGAAGGTAGGGGCAGCTGTGGTGGTTGTGCCAGGGCCAGGCAGCAGTGGAGCTGGGGCAAGCAATAGCATGCAGTAGGAAGTGCTGCACTGGCTGGTCAAGGCTGCAGCAGTGTGTGATTTTAAATCCAAGTATTTTCAAGTGTGAGAGTGGCAGCAAGCTGTACTAATCAGTTCACTGTCTTTGGGGTATGTGTGCGGCCAATAAGGGCACTGGAGCAGCATTTAAAATGGCATGTAGTTGCAGCCTCAACTGGGGAAAAACTGTACACCGTGACTTGTTCCTCCGCCATTGCTGCCTGTCTTTTGGGGGGGGGGGGCTCCCAGACCATGGGGCCCTGGACCTACACCCCATGGTCCGACACTAGAGACACCTCTGTTACTAATTATTGTGGAGTCATTATCAAATAGATTATATATATAATTACTGATTCACTTAATGATAATATCATAGTATTATAATGGGACCATATGATAATATCTCCCCATATCATGTCAGAAGAATGTATATTTCTGCTGAAAATATTTGTAATTTAGAAGTCGTTCTGTTTACACAAGACATCATTTGTATGAGTGAAAATGTTTCCTTCCTTTTGTCTACCCATTGCTTAGCCTAAAAAAATTAAGGAATATAATATATGGTTATATTTTTCATGTGGTGCATTCCTATCAGCAAAGAACAAGGCAGAGCACATCAAGGCATTGTATACACAGGTCAATGAACATCTGTCAGATGGTTGCTACTTTATGCTGCAACCTCCTTGGGCTAGAATTTGACCTACTTGTATTATTTGGAAGGTGAATGATCTTATTCCATATTCCAAATTGACAATTAGTTTAACCTTTAACAATACAATCACATGAAATACATTGATACCTGGTTCAGTTGATGGTTTAAAATCTCATTAACTCCCTCCTTCTTTGGATTTAAGCAGGATGAAGATGTTCCTTAATTTGTTGAAATATTGGACCTGAAGAAAACAGTATTGTGTCTTGATTGTTTATGCTCCACTGCACTGCATGGCTCACTTGTTTGCACAATGTCTTCCAGACTCATTATTTTCAGTACTGCTTTGAATAGTGGACACAGAACTATGAATAGTGTAATTTATTTAGAAATGTATAGCCCACCTTTTGAAGGGCATCCTCAAAATGGTAGATAGCATGAATAAAGTAGTAATTACAATAAAAAAATACTAAAAGCATCCCAGGGGCTATAAGACACTGTGTACCTCATCTCTGTGGAAGGAGAGACCAGCACTCCCCTTAAATTTATTTTTTGACCCAGAATTCCAAGCACCAAGAAGCAGCTGCATCTAGCCACCCTTTTATTTTCCCACACTGCCCCACCTAGTGCCATACTGGGGCATTATGAGAAATTTAAGGGTGGCTACTTAAAACATAAGAACATAAGAAGAGCCCTACTGTAGGCTGACCAGATAAAATCCAGGTCAGGGCTCATGTAACTTTACCAGTTGTAGAGAAAAGGGAATTTCAGCCAGTGTCAATTGTATGCAATTAGTTCCTGGTGAAATTCCCTCTTCATCACAACAGTTAAAGGTGCAGGCACTATACTAGAGTGACCATATACAAAAGAAGGCAGGGCCCCTTCAACTTTAACTGTTGTGATGAAGAGGGAATTTCACCAGGAACTAATTGCATACAAATGACACTGACTGAAATTCCCTTTTCTCTACAACTGGTAAAGTTACATGAGCCCTGACCTGGATTTTAACTGGTCACCCTACTCTACTGTATCTGACCAAAGGCCTATCTAATCCTGCTTTCAGTTCCTACAGTGGCCAACTAAATGTCTATGGGAAGCCCACAAGCAGAACATGAATGCAAGATCAGTCTCCCAGCAACTAGTATGCAGAGGCATGCTCCTTCTGATACTGGAGGTAATATATAGCTATCATGAGTAGTTGCCATTGATATTCTTATTTGCCATGAATTTGACTTACCAGAATGGACCCACTGACAGATCAGGTGGCTCACCAATGGAAACTTTGCCAGCATTGCAGGAAACAGGCAACTAGCATTCAGTAAAACATGGTAGCTCATGGTCATCAAAGAGTCCTAAAGACCATAGAGGAAAATGCCAAAGTCATCTGGTGAAGGACATAATGTATAAAGTCAGAAACCTGTGAGAGTTGGAATATTTGGTATTGAGAGAGAACATACTGTAGATACAGTGGGCATAACAGAAACCTGGTGGAATGGAGAGCAGTGGTAGCTGGTGGGGCATCCTCCTTGACACCCATTTTCCCACTGAATTTTCCAGTCCCCCTCTGCTTGGGGCAGGGGGCAGAGTTCGTCCATATATGACATCAAGGCAGTGTGGGAGGAGGCAGTGCAGGACCCAATGATGTGTGATATGCCAGAGGATTAGAGGAAGTGGTCAAAGGGGAGGAGGAGAAAGGAGAATGCATAGAGCTCTGCTCCTTTCGCAGATGCCCAAATCCACTATGGAAGACCACACAGAAATTGGAGGACTCACAGCAAAAAAAGTTTTTTTATTTTTTTTAAAAAAAACAGATTAGTTCAGATGTCTGCCTGGGAGTTTGATGTGGTTGGGAACACAAGCAGAGTGCCCTCCCCACCCAGCCTAAATGACGACCCACCTTAAATGGAAAGAACCAGTGGGATACGGTAATCTCTGGATACAAACACTGTAGGAATGACAGGGAAGGGTGTACTGGAGGTGGTGAACTCTGTCCATCAAAAAGGGCATTGCAACTTGAAATCTCAAACAAGGCAGGGTCTTCTACAGAACTGCTATGGGTGACAATACCAGGCCCTAAAAGTGTGTGTGTACGCGAGTGTGAGTGTAAGAGTGAGTGTGAGTGTAAGAGGGAAAGGTGAAAAATCTTTCCTTGAAAAATGAAATTGAAATGGCGAATATTATTCTTAAGCATCAGTTTGGGCAAAATATTAGGCAGTCTTCTGTATATTCAGAGAGGAGTGTCATTTTAAAATTCTCTGAGAATGTTAGACCGAACCGTGTATTGGTGGTTTTTAGCTGGTGTTTAAAGGCTAAACATGCATTTCCTCCGTCTGCCTGAAAGAACAACATGCTCAGGAGTGGGGTAGTGTTTTTTTCTTTTTAAACACCCACACCCACACACCCAACCAACAACAATATTAGGATGTAAATGTCACATCAGTTTCAGAGAAGTCTCATAATCTGGGCCATATACATTATGTAAGGTTTCCATGGCAACAGTTTCTCGGAGGGGAAAACGCTGGCTGTCTGCGGTTTCCACAGAAACTGCTCCCTGCTGAGACAGGTGCCTTGGAGGGAAGAGAGTAGAAATGAGAAGGGTCACATGATCTCTGCAGCACACATGCATTGTAGCATAAGCAACAGTGTATTTTTCCACTCTTATTCTTCACTTTTTTTTCATTGCAAGGATATACGGTCTGGGCGGGAGAGGGATTTCCTGTGTCCTGTAATGTAAATCTCTCCATCATAATACCTTTGGCCTATATGGAGGTGGTTTTGTTCCTACTGGCTTGGAAATGCCACTCCTCGATAGAAAACTGAAACCAGCCACTTCCTCTTTTAAGGTCCATCATTTCACGAAACGTTTTGCATGGGAACATTTTACTGGTAAATGAGAACTCTTTATTTGACTTCTTTTATCTAAAGAGCCAGCAAGCAGTAATATGGATATAGGGGATGGGAAACCATTCTCTGGAGAGAGAGAAAACAAGCCAATACATTTTTTAAGAGACCATGGGTTTTAAAAATCAATCACATATTAAGAAATATGAAGTAAATCAAGATACAGTTGTGTGATTTTGGTCCTGCCTAATCCAGTGCATGATTCATTTTCAAACCACAGTCAAGTGTTCAATAATGTTTGCAAGATATATTAGCACAGTCCTTTCATTTACACAACATAGCACCAGTTTATTTCCCTAATTGAGGGGGGGGGGGGAATACAGTGGTTTAGTGCTGGCATATAACTGCAGATTAACATGCTGACAATTTCATTTTGTCTTGTCACCTCTTTTCCTCTTTTATGGGGAGAACAGCATGACATGCTTATTAAATCTGGCAGCTGGGTTGTGCATGCATGGGAGAGGCAAATAGAGCAGATCTTGCAGAAAAAGCGCGGCTTTCAGATAGCAACCTCCTTTTCCCTCCTTGTCCTGGGCTTGAAAGGCGGTTCAAAAGGCTCTTTCTGTCCTTTGTAATTATTAATTGCTGGATCCGTGCACAAGTCTCGCAAACAATTGCAAATGTAAGTATTGCTGGCTTCTTTGCGGCTTTCAAATTGCCAATTAAGAGGGTGTGTGTGTGTGTGTGTGTTTAAAAAACCCCACATACTTCAGTGTTCCTAGTTGAAAGAGCAAGAAGATGAAAGGCAAAGAACAATCAGGCAGGAATGTGGTTATTTTTGCAGCACTGAACTGACTTTCAATGGAACGTATAAGAGAGAGAGAAATAAAGTATTTGGTAGTTCTATAGAGCAAGTAGTCGTGTGTCGCAGTGATTAGAGGCTGCAGGGTGGGTTTTTTTGTGAGGTAGTATTGGGAACCTCAAGCAATTTTCACAATTTATTTTTGAAGTGTTAGATCTAGAAAGGTGTAAGGAACGACTTATTTTATTTTAAAATAAAAATAATCTGGGATCCATGGTTTAAAAAATGGGGGAGGGAAGGAATCCAGCCCTGTTGCAGAGAAATTCTACAGGATCTGCTTGGAATAGATGAGGCATATAGCCATTGTAAAGGAGTATTAAACCTGCACAAGAAAGGAAAAGAACAATGCCAACAGAATGGAGAGGAATGCCTTTCCTCCCACTTTTTATAATGAAGCCTTTTCTAATGTATAAAGAGGATGATCTCTCATCACCAATGAGGCATGAATGCTTAATAATGGTGCTTGGGGAAGGTTGGAAAGCCAGGTTTTTCTCAGTGATGCAGGCATAGATTTTAATAAGAAGGATTCTATTTTTTTCTTAATACTCTGCGTTTTATACCTGATCGTAGTCATTTTTGTTTACAGGGTCTCGCTTTCACTGCATAAGGCTACGGAAATCATGGATGATAGAATGCAACTTGTGATATCTCATTAAAAATAAAAAGTGCATGATAGAAGTGGTTCAACTGGTACCGTCTGTACTCATATCTGATAATTGCATGAGAAATGCCTGCCATTTCCAATTTGTCTTGAGTTGTCATGTCCTGTTCGTTTATTTCCAGGATGTGTTATTTAATGGAGATTCAGTCATGGCATCCTACTTCTTAACTATGTAGCAATTTTATTACTACAATTCCTTTACATGCTTATTAAAGGAGGGCAGCGTGAAGTGACTAGAAAGCTGTGTATACTATGTCTCAATTTTTACAATCTTGTAGAGGCCACGGTTTGGAAGCCTGGGAAATGTGTGATGGGCTTGCAAATTCCCTTCTCCATTTTCTGGGTTGCAGTAATCATTGCTGTGACAACTGAATTGGATGAATATGGTTAGCACGAATTTGGGGAATATATGGGGTGGGCGAAGCACTGAGTGCAGTGAGTGTGGTGCTCTTCCTCCCAGTTGGGGGAGTGCGCTGGGGAATTGGAGATAACAGGGCGATTCCCCTCATTTAGCATTCTGCTCCCCCTCCTAGGTGGGAGAGGGAGCAGTATTCTAAGGGTGCCTCTACAAGAGGCATTTAAAGCTCTTTCAAGGCGCATAAAAAAAATTACCTCTACAAGAACGGAGCGTAGAGGCACGTTATCTCCCCGATTATGCACATTATTGAACGCGCGTTAAATCGCGAGTTTTATTTTGCTCCGTCCGTTAAAGCGCATTTTGACTGTGTGAATAAGCGCTTATGCGCATTAACTACTTGTAAAGTGCATTTTGGACATATGTTAATGCGCTTCGCCGCCTCTCGCCGCCTCTCGTGCAGAGGGATTAGGCGTAAATGCGCTTCTGCGATTATGCGCATAATCGCCTAACCAGGCGCAAAAGCGAATCCTTATAGAGGGGACCTAAGTGTTTTTCATCCACCCTACAATCTTCCAATGGAAGAAGGTGCATTGCAGGCAAAGCTGCCCCAACCGAGGATCGCTCTTCCACTCAGTGCCTTGCTTGGAGGTGGCTTTGATGCATGTAGCTGGGGAAAGCCCACATGCACTGAAGCCAGGAATGAGGTGGACTGCTTTGCTCTGCCTGGGCTTCCCCGGTGGTGGAGCAAAGCTGAACCACCTTAAACTGCTTCATTCCTCCATCACAAAGCAACAGAAGAGCGAAGGGGACTGAGGCTGCCTCTACAAGAGAGGTTTAAAGCTCTTTCAAGGCGCTTAAAAAAATTTACCTCTACAAGAACGGAGCGCAAATCTGGCGTAGAGGCGCGTTATCTCTCCGATTATGCGCATTATCGAATGCGCGTTAAATCGCGAGTTTTATTTTGCTCCGGCCGTTAAAGCGCATTTTGACTATGTGAACAAGCGCTTATGCGCATTAACTACTTATAAAGCGCATTTTGGTCATCCGTTAATGCGCTTCGCCACCTCTTGCCACCTCTCGTGCAGAGGGATTAGTTGTAAATGCGCTTCAGCGATTATGCGCATAATCGCCTAACCGGGTGCAAAAGCGAATCCTTGTAGAGGTTACCTGAGCTGGCTCAATTTAGCCTGCCCTGCAACCACCCCAATGGGAGAAAGTACAAGGCAGGTGAAGTTGCCCTGGCTGACATGCCAGGTGGACAGATGCTCCTATAGCAAGCCCCTTGGCTGGGGACGCTTTGGTGTATACCAGTAAACCAAAGCCAGGCCCTTGGCCAAAGGCGCTCTGGCCAGTGCTTCAGCTGAGGGTTGAATGAAATTGGGGCATGGCCACACACCTGGACATAATCAGGCCAAAATAATTAGCTCCTACCCCCACCCCTAACAAGCTCCCCACCCCTGGCTTAGAGGTTAGTGCACTATATTTACCTAATTAGGATGTTATGGCAAAAATTGGTTATTGCAGTCCAGAAATAGAGGGAAGGAATCACATGGAGGAAAGTGGAGAATATGGGTAAACCCATGGTATATTCAGCTTAAGGCGACTCGACCTAAATATTTTGCTATTTTGGCCAAAGGTATTCCTGGTTTGACTGCGATGAATCAGAAACTGAAGTTGTGGATAGCTTGTGCAATGCAGAGTTAAAGCAGAATTGACACTTTACTTGTGCAAAGATGAAAATAGAGAAGCTTTGTGCTCGTGGGATGTCACCATTGCATAAAGCTGTTTATTTATTTAATATTTCTATCCTGTCTTTCCACCACTAATAGTGTTCAAGGAAACTAACAACAAACAAGAAAATATGAGATTAAAATATAAAATTATAATCAAAACATAAAAGCAAATAAATTAAGAGCACTTCAATAAAAATATGAAATAAACAGCACCCAACAGTTAAAACCTATTTCAGTAATTGACAGATCAGCCTAAGGGTCAAAATCGTACCGACAGATGACTATCATAAGATGGCTAGCCTGGTTTCCCTTGGCAAGGAGTTCCAGAGCTCCTGGGCGAAGCTCTGAGAAGGCCCTTTCTTGCCTTCCTGCCAAATATATATTCAGTCATGGCAGGCAAAGAGAAAGGTCTCTCTCAAGGTACCTAAAATCTAAGTGGGCTCATATGAGAGTGAATATCATATTTCAAGTAGCCTAGTTCCAGGTCATATAGTGCTTTATAGATTATAATCAGATAACCTATTGCTCCTAATGCTGTACCCATTATATGGAATGTGTTGACTTCCACTTTGCAACAGCTTAACTGGCTACCAATTCATTTCTGGGCTCAATTCAAAGTGCTGTTTATAAGAATATAAGAAGAGCCATGCTGGATCAGATGAAGGGTCCATCTAGTCAAGCATTCTGTTCACATAGTAGCCAACAAGCTACCCATGGGAAATCCACAAGCAGGATGGGAGAGCTGTTGCATTCATGTCTTGCTGCAGCATCTGGACCAGCAGTAAATCATTGGCTCAATTCGGACGACACAATAAACAACTGGTGTGGGGGAAACAATCGTTAGTTGTTTTGACTATTGTGTTATCCGAATGCTGCCATAGTCAACTCAGCGCTGATCCTCATCCACACAACAGTTGATTATTTATTACATGTTGTGTGGTGAGTGCCCCCTAGTTGAACAACTGTAAAGTTGATTATTACCCCACCATTGACTATCATGTCGTCCGAATTGAGCCATTATATACCAGTTGCTGTGGAATGTGGGCGGTAGGGTGCTGTTGCACCTGTGTCCTGCTTGTGGGTTCCTGGTCGACAGCTGGTTGCCACTGTGTGGACATTCTGAACTAGATGGACCCTTGGTATGATCTAGCATGGCTCTTCTTATGTTCTTGCGTTCTGAAAACTTTTCAAAGGCAGACCTACATAGAGCACATTACTATACTCCAAACAAAATGTAACTAAGATATATGCCACCATGGCTAGATCTGATATTTCCAGGCATAGGCACAGACAAGCACAGTTGGTGTACTGGCTTAACTTTAGCTATGCAAACATACACCTGGCCACTACTGAAATCTGAGCATTCCGGTTCAGGGGTAAATCAAGAAGTACACTCAAACTATGAACTTCAGTCTTTAAGGAGTGTGCAGCCACATCCAAGGAAGGCCAAATCCCTATTCTTTGATCTGCCTTTTGACTGATCAGGAGCACCTTGTTCTTGTCTGGATTAAGCTCCAGTTTGTTCACCCTCATCCAGCATATTACTGACATGATGACATCAGACACTGAGGTAGAACTTGAATAGCTTCCTTATATTTAAACTGAAAGGAGAGAGGGACTTGGGTTTCATCAGCATACTGGTGGCATTAAACTCCCGAACTCCAAACACCCTCCTCCAGCTGTTTCATGTATATTTTAAATAGCATGGGAGACAAGATGGAACTCTGAGTGACACTATAGGTAATGGCCACAATATTAAACAGGAATCCCTCAGCACCACCTGCTGAAATTGCCCTTCCAAGAAGGACTTGGAGACCTCAACTAATTTCCGTATGTGGTCTAACTCAAGTGATGTATAAATTTGATTCATACATTTTGTGCATGTTGTAAATATCGCATAAGCAGCTGGTCTTTTGCAAAATGTAGAATAGGTTTGTAGGTGACAGAATATCTGGTCATCTGTTGTTATTTTCAGGCTGGCTCAAATATAAAATTTATATTTCATGGAAGGAAGTACTGAGGAGTAGGCATGGAAAATGTCATGCCAGAATGAATTGGCAAAACTGTAAAACCCTAGGTGGCCATGGATTTGTGATGGTTCTTTAGCCTACAGATTAAGTTTAAATTAGTAATCAGTTACTGCTCAGGCAGTAGGTAATTAGAAAGCGAAAGCAAACCAGTGATGCTTAAAACTGGTTAAGGACTGAAATTACGCAATGCCCAATATGGATTAATGTCAACTTGTTCTTGGTATAATATATTTTTGAACAATAAGCAAATTTCGGCCTTTGGGTATGCAAGCATCTATTTTTTCTAAAGCAGAATTTAATGTCTTATTGTTTCCAACTCTTTCTATTTCTTTGCTGAGATGACCACTGTTATTTGTTCACAATAAATTGCAAACTGTTGTTGCAGTCTGAAAATGTATTAAAATCGATTAATTCAAGTATATATGATGAAAAGGCAATCTGAAAGCATCAGACACATAACATAGTTTCTTTATGTAAGTTTAATTACAAACAGTACTGCATGGGCCTTATCAGCCATGAAATACAGTACTTAGGAATCAATAATTATTGATGAAAAAAGAAGAAATTATTTACAGTGTAATTACTGAGATGCTGGTGGTAGTTCAGTTTAGTGCTGACCTTGACACTTTGGGTACAGAATATAAATACTTGTCTCTAATTCATCACGTTAGCTTGGTTCTCCTAAGAAAATGTGAACAGGGGGAAAAACTGCTCTGAGGCAACTTTTGGCTCTTATATTGTTTTAAACAAAGTTGCACATTAATTTCTGTATTTTTATTGACCAATGTATAGCCACTTTCTATAGCGTCAGACCTGACTATCTTTTGTTCTCTCTTGTGGGTTGTGTAAATTCCATAGCAATTCAAGTCTCCTGTTAGGGTTGATTACATGACAAATGGGAATGGACAGTTTTTCTATCAGATTCTGCCCTGTCCCCAGTGCACTCACAAGACCCCAAAGAGCTTAAACCTATAGAACAAAATCCATCCAGCTTTTATTTATTTATTTATTTATTTATTTCATAGATTTATATGCTGCTTACCATACTTAAATATATATATCTAGGTGGTTTACAAGTAAAGATTTAAATATATATTAAATAAATAATAAAAATATTAAAACATTTGTAAAAACATTAAAGCCAAGAACTCAAAACATCATAATTAACAAACAAACCAGGCAGTGCCATCTATCAGGGAAGCCCTAAGCAAAGTGATTGGTCTTTAATTGGAGCCTAAAGCATGCCATAGTTGGTCACTCCTGGCAAATACTACAGGCAGGGTATTCCATAAAGCAGGTACCACCACGGAAAAGGCCTGCTTCCAGGTTGCCACAAGATGGAAGCCTCCAGGCTGCTATACAAGGCCTCCTTCGATGATCTTAATGATCATACAGGACTATATTGCGTTTAAGCCTCTAGAATGTTTTATTAAGCATCCTCTTATTAAAAAATAAAAAGAATCCCATCAGGCATGAATGTGAATAATCCAAGGCACAGGATTATATTTAAAAGTAAAATTGAATTTATTTAAGAAAATTAGAGCGTGCATGAGAGATTTTGATACAACCAGTGGAACAAGGGAAAGGGTTATGCCCACCTACCAAACAGCATCAGTCCAAATCACAGTCTGTCTTTCACACCCACCCACCAGCTGCTCTTATTAGAAGAAAATTATATGGGGAGATCCAATCATGGATGCCCCACGTAATGTCCATATTGGCCATCAAGTTATTTCTGCTTATTTGTGTTTAGGTTGGCTGTTAGTGGTGATTACACTTCTGTTGCTGTGTACGCAAAGCATATATGAAAACACATTCTTGTTATGTTGACTTGCATGTGTCCAACCAACAAACGCTGCAGTAATAAAATTTAAATGGAGGCAGAATTGCTACATAGCGCAAACTGCATGTGGATGGTACCAGAAACTCCAGATGACATTTGCATAATATTTGCTGAAAGGTTTTATTGTTGTGGTTAATAGTTGCTGGTCCTTAGACAAGACAAGCAATGTTTCTTTCAGAAAGATACAGACACACTGCAACCTCTCTTTTTTCCCTCCCCACTCAGCCTGCCCAGTTTTTGCGATGGGCATGGCTTGTTTTCAATCAAAGTTGTAACTGTGATCAAGAGGAATACCCACCAGCAGACAGGATGAAATCCAGAATGATAGCCCTGTATAATGGCCTTTCATAAGTGGGACACAAATTCCGATAACAATTGGAACAATGGAAGATGCCATAGACCATGTTCCATCATAGACACTTATGAGTAGGGCTGTGAACAGATCCAGATCCAGATCCCGAATCAGGATCAGTGATCCAGACCTTCCGGATCCAAAATGGATCAGGGAAGGTCCGGATTGTTCTGGACCAGATCGTTCTGGACTGATTTGGATCATTGCGGATATCCAGGGCTAATTGGCCTTCCAGATCCCTGGGTGCCGGCTGTGCAACCAGCACCCAGGGACATCAGGCCAGCGGTGAGTCTGGTTCTCAGTAGAGCAGAAGTAGCGGAGGGTGGCGGCGGCGACGAGGAGGCAGCAGGTAAGTAGGGAGGGTGGTGGGAGGGCGGTGAGTCCTAATCCAGTTCCGAACTGGATCGGGAGAGGTCCGGACCGGATCAGGCCCGATCTGGACCGGATCGGGCCTGAACTGGACCGGATCGGGCCTGATCTGGACCGGATCGGGCCTGATCTGGATCGGATCGGGCCTGATCTGGACCGGATCGGGCCTGATCTGGACCGGATCGGGCCTGAACTGGACCGGATCGGGCCTGATCTGGACCGGATCGGGCCTGATCTGGATCGGATCGGGGGGCTGTTCACAGCCTTACTTATGAGTCACTTTTATATGCCTTTTGATATAGTTTTAGCTTGTTAGATTACTCATAAGATTTTATGTAGTGTTATCTAGAGCTTCAGGCTCCTACCAGCACTGGGAATTTGTGGGAATCAGAGGTACTTTATTACTAATCACAAATTTCATAATGCAGTCTGGAGTTTTGACATGCATTGGGAAAACAACTTCCTCAAACATTGGCGGACAGAACTATTACACCCATCTCTAGCTCTTTCAAAGACAAGAGTTCTTTTCTGTAATTCTGGTATGCTAGAACAGTAACTTAGTTAATTACATTTGTAACAATACATAAATGTATATGTATATGTCAGAAAATGGAGAGAATTTCTTTTTTATAGACTTTAGATATCCTTAAACTGATCAGGTATTCTATAAAAATAAAAATAAAATTTAAAAATCATTATTTTCACTTTCAATTATTTTGCCCTTGTTCTTCCCTTGTATAGTAAGTAGCTACTAGTTAAATATGAAAGTTTACGAATAAAAGATTTGTGGAAAATGCTGGTTATTTTCTAAACTACCCAGTTGGATTCCTAATTGGGTTGTGGAGCCCTACATGCCTACTGCTGTATCAGCACAGGGCTCCAGTATCAGAGGTAGTATGCCTATGTACACCAGTTGCTGGAGAACATGGGCAGGAGGGTGCTGTTGCACTCATGCCATGTGTGGGGGTCCCTGGTCAACATCTGGTTGGCCACTGTATGAACAGAATGCTGGATTAGATTGACCCTTGGTCTGATCCAGCAGGGCTCATCTTATGTTCTTATGTTCCTTTAACGCTAACACTAAATGCATGGCCACGAAGGGACAAGACATATGGGTGGATCAGCATGGAGGCATGGGCTGCAGGTGCATTCTTTCTATCTTCTCATACATATAGTGAATATAAGAAGCTGGATATATATATATATATATATATATATATATATAATATGTGTATGTGTGTGTGAGGAAGCATTGTAGAGCTATATAATTGAGAAATTGTAGTGTTGTATAATTGAGAAATAATAATAATAATAACAACAACAACAACAATGCATTCAAGTCTGTGTGTAGATGTGTTGGTCCAATAAACAAACAAAATGTCTACCAAGTGAAACAAAATGTTTACTTTCTTTGCATTTTAAAAACACTTTCCTGAGTGTCCAATTTCTGTATATCTTAAAAGCTTGAATGCCATATTTTGGGTACTAGTTGATTCAATTACATAATAATGCAATGCCTAAATACAAATACCTATGCATCATTTCTATTCTAGTTGTGCTGAGAATATGCCTTAGCAACAGCTGCTTTAATTTTAAGCATTTCAACGGAACATGCTTATGAATTAAGCATATGTAAGATCACATTCTAAATCATCATTCATGTTTAGGATTATGAGAAGTGCATGTTAGTATGAGAAAGTTAACATAGGCAGAGGACGAATTTTGAATATTAATTAATATTTATATTAAACTCTATGAATGAATGACCTTATGCTGTTGATTCACCAAGGCTCGTATGCCTTCTGATTCTTCATCAACCACAGAACAACAACAGGGTTGGAAGCAAAATTCAATTTCAGAGCAAACTAACGTTCAGAACAGATTTTGCCATAGGGCCTTAACATAATTATTGATTGGTAGATCTGGAAGGCTACCTGTCCTAATCGATATTGCTTCTCATAATAGTGTTGTGTTTCCATAACACAGCTTCAATCCTGGAATACAATAGTGCTTTTATGGTAGGTTGATAATTGCATTTCCTATGTGCAGGAAATGGCATATTTTCTTGGTAGCAGGTACTATTGCGTTCAGTGAGACTTCCTAAAAAGTAAGTGTGCAGTATGAGGCATGTAACATACCAGAACATTGGAATGTAGCACAACCATATAGACTGTCACTTCCACATCCATGCTTTAGCCATGAAATTATACTTTCACTTAGGCTAATACTATAATCCTCTTAATACCCTGTAAATCAATGGCAACAGACTACTAGTGTACATTGCAGGAAAGATTCAGATTAAATCATGGATGCCATATTAATGTAATAGGAGATGTGGTGCTAGCAACTGGGCGACTGTCCAGGTATCCAGTTTTCCTGGCAAATGGGCCCTTATATCCATATCCTCCCTCTGCTGCTCTGAAGACTTCTGTATAAAAGAGATTTGGAAAAACATGTGGAAAACCTGAAAATGACTGGCCTGGAAAGAAACCCCACAATTCCAGTGGTCTGATTGATTTGACCAAACATTTCAATATGGCAATGATTGTCTTCCTGCAATTTTATCACAAAAACTCAACTTTTTCACCGCAAACATCAATATTCCTGTAATAATCACTACCCTGTCAAGTTACCTGTGCCTACAACAAAGAATTGGCTCTTAAAGGCCCCTGAAGTTACATGCATGGGCAAAGCTTGGGATTTGGTTCATTGAAGAAATCAGTTAGGACTTTGCGGTTGTTTTCAGGCATGTCAGCCTTTTGTAGGTTTTTGGTCTTGAAAGCCTGAATTTGTCTGTCTTTGTAAACCAGAGATAGGGCAAAGTGTGAATGTTCCTTTTGACCTACAGCTCTCATTACCCCTTACTATTGGCTATGCTGGCTAGGCTTGATGGAGGTTGTTGACCAAAACAAACTGTCAAAATTGCCCAGCCCTTATATAAATGGCATAGAATGTATTATTACTGATAAAATAAGAATAAAAATACTTTGAAAAAATACTGTAACTGTATATCAGGGAAAACTGTAGCTGTTGAATTTCTGTTTGTCATATGGATGTTAGAAATATCAAATACAAACTATTTACTAGCAATTATACATAGGCTTCAACAAAAGTGGACCAAATATCCAAAGAAGTATCTTTATGCCACCCATTCAAATATTGAACTGTTATAAGGTCCTCAAGTCATTGCATTATAGGAGGTGAGTGTTTATCCTTCCAGTGATGTAAAAGCGATGTGGAGAATCCATTTATGCTGACCATGTATTCATTTCTGTGAAGCAGGTAAATAATTTAAAAGAGCCTGTGCATCAGTGAATATTTTTTAAAAAAACCCAATACAAAATTTCAGTGTAATAACCTTCCCCAAAAAGAACCAACCAGTGCACATTGCCAAAACATATATTTAAAAGAAGCATGAGCTGTATTGCACCACCAGCAATTAGCTGAATTAGACAATCCCATATTAAAGAGATGTTGTGGTGTCCAATAGGCACGAAACAAACATTTTTGCTGAATAAGACACAGCCTAAGAGCCATAGACGCAACAGGTAGATGCCAAAGCGGTGATCAAATGATTAGGCATTTTTCTGGTGGTGACCACAGGAGTTTCTCTAATTCCCAAATGTGCCCATGGGTTCAAAAAGGTTGGGGAACTCCTGATATACATGATTCCCCCCCCCTTTTTTTATTGTTACAGCAACACTCTAAAGCAGCCTTCCTCAATCTTGGTGCCTTCCAGATGTGTCCGCCTACATCTCCCATCATCCTCAGCAAGCATGAACAATGAGCATGATGGGAGTTGTGGTCTAAAACATCTGGAGGGCACCAAGTTGGGGAAGCTGCATAGAGATAGGTTAGGCTGGAAAATAGTAATTGGCCAGAAGTCACTGGGATTTGAACCCAGGTCTTTCCAGTGCTGGTCCAGCACTTGGCTGATGTTTGGTGCAAGATAAAATGTTCCATATTTTTGGTACATATGCTTGCTTTATTTAACATAAAAGCAGGACCAAGCTAAATGCTACATGGTGGTTTTCAGTTCGTACACACACAGCAGATACGTGCTTTTGCTGGAGTGATGTATTAATTTCTATTTTTCCTTGTTCTACGCATCCCCCCCCCCCGCCCCCTCCCATTCAGCTGTGAGCACTATGGCATGATTCTTTTTCTCAGCTCTTCTCACTCCCCCACTTTCCTCTTAAGAATGAAACACAATATCTTAACCAAACAGCCACTGAAGAGGCTGGTCATTGGCTGATGTTGTCCCCTGATACGGCAGTCCCGCCTCTTTGGTTGTGCTGACAAGCTGTTTATGTTTTTTGCAAGGCCACCCTTTAATTCAGACTCCTGATGGTTATAATGGGACCAATTGTCTGAATGCTGCAGGGAGCAGTCTCTTCTCCTCAGAGAGGCTGTATTTCAGTCCCTGGAAGGACATAATGGAACGCCTGTAAGTAAGCTTCTAACTGTGCCATCAAGTTTCCTTTATTTCCTTTAATACTATATAGCCTGGGATTATATAAAATCTTCATTTAGCAGTGCTGGGGATGAGTTTATCATTCAGAAAACTTTGGATTCGCACAAGACTCAATTCTTTTGTCTGTTTGGAAGAAAGCCTTAACCTTTGAAAGAGCAGCTACTTTGTATTCAGTGACATGCTTCTAAAGATTTCTCTGTTCCTACCTCAAATGGGAGTGAGATCATCCTGTGGAGGGTAGTAGAAACAGATGGGGAAAAAACAGTAGAATAAGGTTAACAGGACAGCATAGCTGAAGAGGTATTTTTTCAACTATAAAAGAACTACGAGTCATGAGTTAGTTGACATGAAGCGCTTCTAAGACATTAAAAATCTATTAACATTCAGAAATTTATTACAGGGTGGACAAGAGTGGTGTGTGTGTTTGTGTGTGCGTGCGTGCGTGTGTGTGAATGCATGCATGCATGCATGGAAGGTAATAATCATAATCCTTTAGAAAATAGTGGAAGTTTAAGAGATGGCATGCAATAAAAATGAAAAGTGCTGAGCTAGTGCTCTGGTGTACTAAGAGGTCTTTCGAGTAATAAATAGTCCATGATCTGCGGTGTCAGAATAACTGGCCTGCTTAAGCTTATGAAGCATTTTCAGATTCAAAGAGTTTGGAGATGTCATTAGGTTTAAAACTTCATTCAGTATTTTTGCTCCAACCTGCAATTTCCATCATTTCTCAAAGCAAATTTGCTCCTCTAGATAAAGAACTGCAAAGTTAACTGAAAGCATAAAATGAAGTATTTTATAGACACAAAGTGCTTTTTTTATTTTAGAAAAGAAATTCTTATCAGAACCCTTTTCTGCAGGAATGGTATAAATTGCTGTAGCACCAGCTATATTGGTTGGGAGCTGGCATTTAGTGCAACTGATCTCATGAAAACTCCACTTTCTAAATGGGGAAAATCCCGATACAGTGGTTAAATTATTTCCCCTAGGCTACATGGTATGTAATTAATGACTTTTAGAACTTTAATGAGGAGTATTTGCCTTTCGTTTTATTGCAAAATTTCTACCAACAGTCTTTTCCAATAAAGAGTACATTTCCTGTAGGGATTTGCTTTGGTTAAAAGAACTACCTAGGTTTTATAGAGTGAGCATACATGCTAAATATCAGGTGAAGCCATCACAAAAGCAGCTTTTTCGTGGTCTGGCAGGTTTCCCATGCTTTTAAAGCTGCTTTCATCTGATGGGTGAAAAATTGCCTGTTGAATTTCTGCTAGCCATGCAAGCTGTTGAAGGAAGAAGCGAGGGGGAAATGGCCACATTACTCCAGAGAAACCTTCTTAAATATTGCCATTAAGAATGACCAGTGGAACTGGATCATTCTCTTTGCCATTTGTTACTGCTGCTAAATGTATTTAAAATTTATATTGACAGGACTGGAGGCTGAGCTAGGGAAAAGAATCTGATAAGGGTAGTTTCAAAATTCCCTGGCAGCAATCCTATTTGCTAGCTCACCAGCCCCCCCCCCCTTTTTAAAAGCAAATAGAGCTGGACGACCTCTATTCTTAAATAAATGAACATATGTCCCTTTGTCTCTTTTAGTATGGAATGGGAACATTGTTAATGTGTTATAGAAAGTGACCCTCACATTGTATACTGAAAGCAAAGGTAGCTGTGATGGCCGTAAGCAAAATCCATATTGGTGTAATACGTCTATTAGGCCAACAAAAAGGTCACCAAAAATGAGATCTCTTCTTCAGTCAAGATGTTACAAAAAGCAGGTTGGGTCGGGGCCAAGGAAAGATATAACACAGACTTTATATCGGCTGCAGTCTTGAGATGGAATGAGGAAAGAAGGGTCTTCAGGCATTCAGACAAGGGTCTAGCACAGGGGTGGGCAACAACAACAACAACAACAACATCTTAGTTTCTTACCCGCCTCTCCCTCTGGATTGAGGCGGGGAACAACATTAAATACAAAATAGTATAAAATACATAAAACTGATTAAAAACATAAAACGAATACATTATTAAAATAACAATGAAACTCTTATAATTCAACTAGGTAGGTCTGCTGGAGGGTGGGGGAGCACATAAGCTACTCTGGAACCCTGCAAGAGCCTGTACCCTCCCCCCTCCTGCCCCAGAAGCGGTTGTGCTGCTAGAATCCCAGTGATATTGGTGAAAAACAAGGCGCTTACTCCCTGCATGCTCTGTTTCTCAACTGAATTGCTGGTGTTTTGGCAGTGGCGGTGGTATCAACATCAGTGGCAGCAGGGGCCAGGTGAGGGAGCACACAAATGGCTATGACAAGTCACATGCGACTCATGGGCCATGTGTTGTCGACCGTTGCTCTAGCAAGCTTTCAGATTCCACTTGGAGTTGCCCCTAGCCCTGCTGGGAGGAAGAAAGGCAGTTGTTTGATCCCCCAGTTTTAAAAACATAAATATATAAGCAGATAAAAGCAATTTCTCAGTAAACCGTTGGGATTTATATTTTGTAAACTGGAGCTTCAAACGTATCTGCCTTTCTTCATCCCAGCAGCCTTAAGGGCAGCTCCAACACTCCAGGGGTGCCTCTTCACGGCTTATTTGGGTCGCCTTTACTTCGGTTTGACGTTATTTTGTACACACGAGCGGGGCGCGGATCAGATGTGTATACGACTTATAGCCTCCGTTAACGCGCGTTTCCAAGGTGTCGATTAAACGTGACTTTTAATATTTCTCCTATGTTTGATCGCCTTTTGGTCGTGTAACCTCCACTGTCCATTTGGATTAATGCTAATTGTGGGCGTAGTTTGGTGGGCAGGGCTTGTGATGTCATGAGTGAATGCCTGCCCCTTCTCTGGTTACCTCTCCCAAGTTGTGGACAAGGTGGGAGAGGTTGACCCAATGCTTGCTTTGTCATTTCCTGTCTCCTCCCTCCTACTTCCTTCTTCTTCCCTTGACTGGAATGTTCAGTAATGGCTGACCTTAGGTTACCGGTACTTAAAGTTTCTTTTAAATCCCCACTGGAATCTTTCTTTCGTCGAGATGCGTGGCTACTCACATGGAGCTCGTTCTACAGGAAGCAAGGGGGTTAGAATAAGGATGTACATTGCTCATTTTGAGTATAATTTGAGGTCCGCTAAGGCTTCCCTCCTCCCCCGCCCCGCTCCCTTGCTGGGATCAAGGCTTGAAAAAGGAAGGGAAACTTCTGTACGTGCAAGCCAGTTCCTGCCATTCAGCGATGTTATTCAGGAGTAAGGAGCATTGAGCAGGTGGGGGGACTTTCTCCCCGGGAACCTTAGCGCCCAAGCGGGCTTCGTATCTTCTCTTTCTTTCATTGATTTTCCTGGAAGTTTGTGTGTGTGTGTGTGTGTGTGTATGTGTGTGTGTGTATCGCAACGAAAAGAACACTTGTTTTATTATCATAAAGCAATGCAATAGCTTTATTCTACGAATGGTTACATGTGGCCAAAATCCCATTGAAAAGTGTAGCCGAAGCAATCTGAAAGGCACAGCGCAAGTGGGGAAAACACAGGGGATTGGGTGGAACACGCCAAACAAAAGGAAACATGCAACAATCACTTGGAAATTAATGTCAGTCCACAGACACAACGTCCAAGTTGGACTGATGCCTGCTGTGCAGGTAATTCAAATGGCACTGGCAATTGCTGGAGTGGAACTGGAGAGTGGGCACACCACACTATATGCTCCAGTCTTCTCATTCTGCGCAGAAGGCGACGCAATTGGTATAATATCAAGAGGACTGGGGGGTGGCGGGAAGAGAGGACATCAGTGCCATCCAGTTTTTTTGTTGTGGCCATCGTTCATCCCTCCCCCACTCCCTCATTACCAGTCACCCACTTCTGCAACGCATAGACCAGGTTATGGCATGACGAGGTCGCAGTCTAGACCGCTCAGCATTCGGCATTCCAGAACCGTAATGTGCTGGCATCTTGGTGTCCGGAGACAGACAGAATAATGGGAAGTTTGTATGGAACTAGGACATCAGTGCGAAATGCAACATTGTAACAGAAAGGCAACACAAAAATTTGTCCTTGAAGCAGCACATTTCAAAGACGGCAGATAAGGGGAAGCTGCCGCAAGCATGGTAAAGTGGGAGTGTACAGTGGCGGATTCTTGGCGGGAGGAATAGGGGGGCAGAGGCTCCACGGCCGGGTTCTTGCCAGGGCCGTCCATTACCTGGAAAAATTATGCTTTTATGGTTTTACATTTGGTCCCAAAACCAATGCTGCCCTGCTAAAAGCTGTAATTGTAGGAACACCCAGTGGTCAGAAATCGTACCCACATGCGAAGTGACACACAATCGTGATTGGTCAGGTTGGCAGGGTTAACGAACAGCGGGAAAGTCGGGGGGAGGTACCATCAGGAGACAGGGTGGTGCTTTCGTCAATTTTTCCACGTTCAGCCATACAACCCTGAACCGACTCTGCAGCGAAACTCCGCATCTAAACAATTGTAAAGTTCATTTTATGATGCCCGTAATTTGCCTTAATGGCTCTCTTCTACCGCTATTAGACGTAAATACGAATATAGGAAAAAGCACATATTATCATAAACAGGCACCAAAGAGACGTTGTGTAGACCCTCCCCCCAGGTGAAATCTGAAACCATCACATCACCTGGTAGAGTCTCATTGAAATGTCTGTAGAACCTTCCTCCCGGGTCCATCTGAAGATTGTGATCATGCAGCAACCAAGACAGGGTTTTGTTTTGTATTTTAATTCACCTCCCCAACCCAAAATGTGCTTTTTGTAACGTATTGCCTTGTGAAAACATCTTAAAAGCTTGCACGTATTTCGTGATCATTTGGTTGGTTTAATAAAGGTATTACACTAATGGGGATTTTGGAACTTTAAACTGAATGAATGTTCAAAACAATGTAGGCTTTATGTTTTCATTTCAGACATGGGAAATGCAAACACTGGCTTAAGCATCACCTGGAAAAGGTGCCTAAAGCACGTCCCTCTCCCTGTCAAGTTATGCTGCTGATAAAAAGCCCTAAAGCTCTGTTATAATGTGCTGGGGGTGGGGGTGGGAAGGACAACATTTCTGTCTTCTGGAATTCTGTGGGTCATCTCTCCAACAGTACCAAAGTGCAGTTTGCCTGGCTGAGGCCTCATCTACAAGAATTCGGCTTTACGCCTGGTTAGCCGATTATGCGCATATTCGCTGAAGCGCTTTATCGTAAATGCTTGTATGCAGGAGGTAATTGAGCACTCAACAGGTGACCTTACCAGTTGTTTCAAATGCGCTTTACAGGTAGTTTATGCGGAGAATCACGTGTTCACATAGGCAAAATGCGCTTTAACGGCCAGAGCAAAATTAAACTCGCTATTTAACACGCATTCGATAATGCGCATAATCGGAGAAAAAACGCGCCTCTATGCCCGATTTGCGCTCTGCTCATGTAGAGGTACATTTTTTAATGCACCTTGAAAGAGCTTTAAATGCCTCTTGTAGAGGCAGCCTATGTTCCCATTGCATGTATTTACTGGGGGAAAGGTACTTGTCTTTTTTAAGGACGCTTGTGCTTTTTGTTGATGCTCCATCTGGAGTAAAGGCATCAGCCATATGGATTATTAGCTCTTAATGCTGCCTTTGGCCTTCACTCATCTTGATTATGAACCTTTTGGCAGAGAAAGTTGCATCAAACTTTGTACAGTGCATTGTACAAACCTTGCACAATGCGCTCTATTAAATGGTTGTAGCACATGATGATGTGGATCTTACAGGGCTGAATCAAAGCTGCATGTTCTTCTTGTTGCTGTTGTTTGAATAAGGCACGTGCATCACACCCATTTTGAAACTGAATGATTATATTATGAATGAATGAATGAATGAATGAATGCATTCATATTGTTGCAACAATACATGATATTATTTTAAAGACTATGGTGGGGAAAATCATGGAGGGTAGGTCTACCAACAGCTAGTAGCCATGATGGCTATAAGCAGGGCCAGCTCCAAGATGCCTTGGGCAAAGTGTCCCCTAGTGGGTCTCCTCCTCTCTCAGTGGGTTCTGGCAGGTTTGCCTGCTGGCAGTGGCAGGCAGCACTCTGCAGTGGCAGCACTCTGAGTACCACCAGGCAGCTGGATTTTGCTGCTATTTTGATTTCCCACAATGCCTCCAATATAGTATCACTCCAGGCCTTGTGGGAGATGTAAGTGGTTGCTAGACCCAGTTGCCTGGTGCTGCTTGGAGCATCAGGCCAAACTTTCTTTAAAAGTGTGTCAGGACAAGTATCATTGATATTCCCTGCTAAAATGTAGGGATCCTGGCATCTACCCAAGCTTGCCAGGTGCTGATGTTGGTCCAAGCTCTATGCCACTTTAGGCCTGATGCTGAAGACAAAAATAGTAGGAAAGAGTTAATGCATGAGTGGAGAACATCAGATCTGGCACCCAAACCCAACTGTCCAGTGTCCCCCAGATGCCCATGCCTGTTTTCCTCTGGTCCCACCCCCTTTTCCTCCAACTATCAATAAAGTGGTGGCTTCCCAGCTTTTTGTGCAGCTTTTCTCCCATATGGCTGATGCCTTTACTCCAGACAGAGCCCTGCATCCCATTGCCTACATTGTATGGAGGTGAGGAGAAGGCTATCTTTGTCTCTTCAGCCATTTTCTCAGCATCCGCCATCTTGCAAGACACTGGTGTGGTGTTGGCAGGACCTGTCACTGTATCTCAGCAGGAAAGCAACAGCAGCAGAGGGTTTGAATAAGGGTGGTAAGATGAAGAGTTGGTAGGAAAATTCTTCCCACTCTTTCCTCCTGCTGCCATAGCCATCATAGGAACATAAGAGGAGCTATGCTGGATCAGACCAAGGGTCCATCTAGTCCAGCATTCTGTTCACACAGTAGCCAACCAGCTGCCCACAGGAAACCCACAAGCAGGACATGAGTGCAACACCTCCCTCCCACCCATGTTCCCCAGCAACTGGTGTATATAGGCTTACTGCCTCTGATACTGGTGGTAGCCATCAGGACTAGTTGCCATTGATAGTCAGGTGCAGGTCAGTAAGGCAAGACCTTCACCCCTTTATTGGTCCTTGCTGTTACCAGCAAGCTCTGCTGTGCATAACGGGGAACTGCTACTGGCTCATATAATTAAATAAGACATATCCATTCTTCTTCTTCTTTCTTTGGCTGTTTACATTTTTAATTTTAAAACAATATACAAAGAGTGACCATCTGATCTACCAACACATCTGCAGTTCAATTGCTTCCAAACATCTAAAACAGAATTCTGGAGTCTTACCAGTATCAAGGAAAACATATGGTCCAGCTTCTACATTATCTTTTTGTTGTCGGGGATGAGCAAACAGTCCAGGAAGGTGTGCCTCTGTGCTTCCTCTGTTTTCCCCTTCTTATCTTTTCCTTTTCTCTTCTCTTATCTTGATGTTCAGGATTTGCATGGTTATGTTTATATACAAACACATGTATATAAACTTCCAGTTTTAAATCACATTTGGAACAGTGTTCAGGACTCAATCAAGAATGCAATCTTTTGATATAGGAACATTAATAACTCAGCTATGTAGTTATTACATGTTCTTGATAGTGAAGAACATGCAAACGAAACTAAGAAACATGTTTGCATGTTCACTATGAATTTATGACTTGCAAATCAAACACGATGATATCCGTAACACCTCCTACCACAACCTTCTCAAACCTGGTGCTGTCCAGATGTGCAATACCAATAATTCCTAGCCAGGATGGCCAACGGTCAGGCATGCTGGGAGTTGTAGTCCAAAAGATCTACAGGGCACCAGCTTGGGGAAGACTGTTGTAGCATCTCATAATGCTTCTTAAACTTCCATCACACCTAATCCCCCCTGGTTAGCCTCCACTTTTTTTTACCTCTGAGGCAGAAGCGTGTCAAGCTTAGATCCCTTTCACCTCGTTAGCTATTCTGTTCCACTCCACTCCACCCCTCCCCTTCTCTTTCTCCCTCCAGTCAAGTCCTGGCAGATGAGTACTTCAACCAGACCGCCTTTGTGCCAGGCAAAAATGGAACAATCCTTTAGTCTGGCTCTTTGGGGGCATCGGGGAAGTACAATCCTGTCTCTGCAGAGATTTAGGTGTTGTATGATTTTTAAAAAATGCTTTCGAGCCTCGGATGCAAGGTTTGGGTTTTATATTGAGGCTTGGAGCCAGCTGCTGAATTGCTTTTCTCTGCTAGGACCTGATGCAATCCATTCAAGTCCCCAGTTCCTTTAAAACTACATGGAGACTTAGGGTGTGTTAAATGCACTTAGGGAAAATAATCCAGACTTTTAGTGTTCTAGGAAAGGCTGGGGAAGAGGCAGGGTGTCAGCAGGACAGGCACAGAGTCATGTGAGTACCATGTGGTAAATCCGCACACCAGGCATAGCGAGAGTGCACTAAACCGCTGGTGTGATGGAGCTTTTAGTGAAAGCATTTCCCATCTTCTCTGAGAATCACTGAGACCGTTACTCAGTCACAAAATACTGTTTATGTGCATGTGTGAATCAGCCTTTTTCAGATTAAAATATGGAAGCATGGCATATGCAAGGTTATACTCTTCTATAGTATGAGTGTGTAGAGTTAGAATTAAAAGGGGCAGCTAATTAGAATTTACAAAAGAACGAATCCAGGGCTCAATCAAAATGATAGTTATTGTTTGTTCTGCAGTGTGTGTGTGTGTAACCAGTAGATTTGGTAAAGACATTGTTTATCTTCCAGTTTCACTACAGATATTTAGGCTGAGCTCAGATGTAAGATATTATGCTAATTCCATGCTGTAGAGCTACACCAGGGGCAGAGAAATACAATCTAATGATGGGCTTTGAGCTGCAGTTGCTGATTTGCACTGGGTTACCTATGTTTATCCTGCAAGTCCCTGATCTACCATTTAGTCTAGGGGACAACTGTTTGGGGATCAGCACAGTCTCTGCCTGGCTTGAAGTCGGATGTGCTGATGTAGCGCGTGCCTTCTTTGGCTACTTTCACACATCTGCGTGCAACGTAACCACACCAGAAAGTGGACAGACTGTGTAAAAAATTCTGCACGGTTGTCTGGGGTCTGGAAGGAATAATATTGTGACAGTGGGTGTGTTTGGACAACGCTTTAGACAACAGAAGGGTTAATAACACACTCACCGTGAGTTATTTTGCCGGTGCGCACCACACAACATGTTGCCCCTCCCCCCCGTCATACGGCTGAAAGTCCCGGAGTCCTTCTGGGCTGCTGCGTCTCTCTCCCTCAGTTCTCCGGTCGCATCCCATCATGCACTGCAAGTTCTGCTGGCTGTATAGGAGTGGCCGGGTTTTTTTGGCTGCTCCTGCTGGCAAACTCTTTGACTGAGTGGAATAGTACACGGAGAGAGGGGGGTTCTCGACACACGACACTTTAAGCAACAGATTTCGGGATAAACAACTGAGCAGCCCATTGTATTTCTCCTTTGTTTAATTGCCCAAAATAGCCTACCGTCAGTTGTGTGTGTTTTGTGTGTTGCCTGCCACAAGACATAATAAGCAACACAACTGACTGTTGCCTCTTCGCCCCTCCATTGATTATTTTGTTGTCCGAACTGAGCCAGTGTTTCCTTTGGCATTCCTAACAGATCACCTGGGCCAGCTGGTGTCATTTCAATGAACTGTGTGATCTGCTAGGGGAACGTGGTTTTTCCATGGCTCACTCTCTCCTCTGTGATTACGGCTGCCTCTACAAGAGAGGTTTAAAGCTCTTTCAAGGCACTTAAAATTTTTTACCTCTACAAGAACGGAGCGCAAATCGGGCTTAGAGGCGTGTTATCTCTCCGATTATGTGCATTATCGAATGTGCGTTAAATCGTGAGTTTTATTTTGCTCCGGCCGTTAAAGCGCATTTTGACTATGTGAACAAGCGCTTATGTGCATTAACTACTTGTAAAGCGCATTTTGGTCATCCGTTAATGCGCTTCGCCGCCTCTCGCCGCCTCTCGTGCAGAGGTATTAGGTGTAAATGCGCTTCAGCGATTATGCGCATTTTGCGCCTAACTGGGCGCAAAAGCGAATCTTTGTAGAGGGGACCTTAATCAGACTGTGAATCAGGTCAGCTGGAGCCGGGCTAGGGTGTGTGCAGGATTTAGCTTTATCACTAAGCTTCAGCCATCCCGGCATTTTGAGCAATGAGTGATGGACACTATGTACTCAATCCTGCTCAGTCTTAATTTCATTGGATATTTCATAATTCACCACCACTACCACCAGTGTGATTTACTAGGCTTGGGGACTTGTATACTGATACAGCACTGGAAACAGGCGAAGAGCTCATGAAACAGGCTGTGGATCTGTTTTTAGACTGGTTGTAGAAATATTAATTTGCACTGATGAGATCTAAAGTTGCTTTAAAGGTATTTGGCTGTAGTGTCTCAAATTCCAAAACAGATTGGATAATCAATCATTTGGACTGACTTTAAAAACACACACACACAGCTTTAATAACTGTGATTTAAAGCAGCCAGCTATTCAATATTTGCAGCCTCTTTGAGATTCAGATTACTTACATTTGTGAAATTTTACTGACAACTGGACAGAACACGTCTCTGTGTTCCTTTCTTCAGTTCATGAAGAACAGATGTGTTGAATGGTCGGGAAGTTTACACAGTAAAATCAACTGCCAGGAGGAGAAAAACACACACCCTACACTGGTTTAAGGTTTGGCTACATTGCTTGTTTGCTTTTTGTCCTGTAATTACATCACTGGTATGTGTCTATGTAAAGGCAGAAATTTAATTGGTAAATGTTATGGGGATAATGCCTTAATGTTTCAGAGCTCATCGCACCATAGAATAATTGAACAAAGGTATTTGTAAGGAAAGAGTTCTTCAAAGGAACTTCTGCTTCTTTTCCTCATTGCATTTTAAAGGTGGAAGCGAATGTTCTTTCGCCACTGCCTTTTTAAATACTCTATAAGTTCACTATAACTCGTTGCATTAATTTTCACTGAGAAGTGTTCCATGAAAGTGCTAAGAAAACACTTCGGCTGTGATTTTTAACAGGAATTCTGTTGTTTGTGTGAGCGTGAAAGATGAGAGAGAGGAAGGGAGGGAGAGCAGCGCCCCTCCTCCAAGTCTGTTTTCGGAAGGAGGGGTGATGGCACTGAGTGAGGTCAAGAACTGGCACTTTGAAAATTTTCTGCTGCAGAAGAATAACATCTATTTTGGAATGTCGGTCACTGCAGTTTGAGAGTACCAACTATCAGCTAGGCACTTACAAAAACAAAGAAAGAGGGTTTTATCCATTCCTGTATTTTGGGAATTGGCTGGAGAAGTTATCTGTCCGAAGAGATTGTGCGATGCTGCATAAGCAGGAAAAGCCAAGACAAAGAAAAACAACGATTTCCTGTGCTTTTAATGGTTTTTAAAACCCGGGCCAAAGGCATATTGCTTGTTTGTAAAATGTGAAGAAGTGTCTTCATACCAGCAATATACCCATATCTTCCAGGAGAAAAAGTATCTTTCATTTTAAAAAAAGCTTTTAACAATTGTTTGTTGTTTCTTATGTTCTGTCTTTTTGTTTTTTTAAACCTGAATCCAATGTGGACTTCTTCTTCTTCTTCTTCTTCTTCTTCTTCTTCTTCTTCTTCTTCTTCTTCTTCTTCCTCCTCCTTTGGGTGGAGAAACTGATTCAATAGCTAAGGTAAACTGGCACACTTGGAGGTGCTCAGTATTTTCATTTCTCATTTTGAAGATGTCAGGAAATAACTTTGTGTTTGTTGAGAGGTCTTAGAGACTTTGGTGGCTTTGTTCCAGGTGTTTGAGCTGTTTTATCTTTATTCGTTAGCAACTTGTTTCAGGTGCTGAATGTTTAGATTTTAATGATGTACGTGATACATTTTAGAAGAATTGAAGGTATACATGAGCAAAATGGAAGATAGGAAAGTTGGTGTTGTCAGTTTGGACCAGAGTTTTATAAAACCTTTTGTGAACACATTGCAGAGTCTTATTGTAGTTTGTAAATTGATTGCATACTCTGATCTTATTGTCTCAGTGCTAGATAGCAGAAAGTGTAAATTGTTGGCATTCACTTAATGTTAACAAACCTTCCACTGGTGATTTGGCAACATTTCACCTGAAAAGCTATGGTGTCAATCCCTGAGTTTCTGGCATTCACAGTAAGAGTAATTAATTTTGAAAAAGCAACAACGTGCTAGTCCATGTGGGGGCGGGGATCTAAAATACACAGTTGGACAATACCTTTATTAGGACCAACCAAACTTCCACAAAAATGTGCAAGCTTTAGAGTTCGCCAGAGCTCCTCATCAGGCTAGGCCAGTACAAAAAGCAAGGGATGGGGAAGAAACAGAAAAGACAAAAAAATTGGTTAGATGTTGTCGCTATGAGATCTGCAGTTTAGATTGTCATGGTCTCAAACTTTGCCATCTGAATGAATGATTTAGTCAGCAGGAAGTGTGACAAGTTTTGGATTACACTTAGCAATGTAATGAATTAGGAACTTGTGAATTAAAGAAATTTGTATCCTATCAAAAGAGTAATATGAGTCCACAAAGCAGCTTAAAAGTTCTCCTCAGGATGAGACCATCAGAAAACTAAGCTTGCTTGACATTGGACCATGTGTGGAAACTCTGTAACTTGAAACAGGTTTCTTTTTATGACAACTGTCGTTATTGCTTGTCACATAGAATGTGTGAAACTGCTGTAGTACATTGTTTTTATATAACCACTTATCACAGGATTGTTGCCTCTTGGGAGCCAAGCTAGGAGAAGATAAGGTCAACACAATCTGCCTATTTTGCATAAACTTAATGTTGGAAACCAGATTTGGTTTCTTTCTCTTTTAGAACACACCCTGAAAGTCCTATTTACTTTTCTTCCTAGGAGTATGATTCATGGGGGTAGGGCGAATGGTTGTAGGAAGCCATTGCATCCTTACCAGGGAGTGAGGCCCAATCCATATCTTGTTTTCATCTGCATGGCGGCTGCTGGGAAATGGCTGATCCTATACTTTCACTGGTAATGCTTGAGGGCTGGTGGTTGCACACATGGGGCTACCTCCATGGTTACGTCTAGCTCCATGGTTACTGGATTCAGTGGTTCTTCTCGCCTTGCAAAGTGTGGCGCCGCCCTTCGGTGAGTGAGATGGGCGACCAGACTTTTCCTCAGCTTTGAAGCTGCCTAGGTGGCCAGAGATTGTGACTGCAGCTGAGCAACAATATTTCTTTATTTGTTTGTTTATTTATTTATTTATTTAAAATATTTCTTGGTTGCCTTTCTGGGCAGAAGCCCTCCGAAGGCAGCTTACAGCAATCCTCACTGCCTTCCTAGTTCCAAAGTTGGCCAGAAGACTGGGGATTGTTTGGCAACTATGGGCGGTATTGTTAGTGCAAATGATGTTGCACTAGCAGAAACTAGACTTTGAACTATGCGCAAGAAAGGAATCCCACTAAAGTTATCTTCAAGCAACCATGGTTGCGCAAGCAGTTTCACATAACTTGTGTGCAACCCGCTGTGCAACCTGTTGAGCAATGCGTTGTGCACCCTATTTGTGCAACTGGTTATGCAACTGCTTACACACAGTATGCAACCCATTGTGCAACTGCTTGCACACCCACCTGAACAAATGTAATGGGCAAGGGCTTGCACAATGGAAAGATTCAGTGAAGTTCTGAAAGCACTATTTGAATTTGAAGAATGTTACTAAATGTTACTAAAGTGCCTTATTATTATTATTATTATTATTTCTTACACTTATATACTGCCCCATAGCCGAAGCTCTCTGGGCGGTTTACAAAAATTAAAAAGATTGATTAAAAAGACAATATACAATATACATTAAAAAGACAATATACAAAATTTGAGCATTAAAATTTGAACATTAAAAAGACAATATACAAAATTTGAGCATTAAAAAGACAATATACACACAGGGCCAAATTGACGACCCAGCCGGGTGTGGGGGGAGCAGGTGGGAAGATTGGATGCCACTGCCTAAAGGCACTTATGTCACCTTCAAGTAGCATCACCCATGTGAACTAAGGCTGCCTCTACAAGAGGCATTTAAAGCTCTTTCAAGGCGCATTAAAAAATTTACCTCTACAAGAATGGAGCGCAAATCGGGCGTAGAAGCGTGTTTTCTCTCCGATTATGCGCATTATCGAATGCGCGTTAAATAGCGAGTTTTATTTTGCTCCGGCCGTTAAAGCGCATTTTGACTATATGAACAAGCGATTCTCCGCATGTCAACAGTTTAAATCGCGTTTCGGTCGTCCAGTAATGCGCTTCGCCGCCTCTTGTACAGAGGTATTAGGCGTAAATGCGCTTCTGTGAATATGCGCATAATCGCCTAACCAGGCGTAAAGGCGAATTCTTGTAGATGAGGCCTAGGTCAATAGCATCTCCAAGTAAATTTGCCTAGTACTGGACTGCAAAGCTGAGATTCACCCAGGTTACCCACAATATTTCAATTTTAGCCAAATCTCTCTTTATTCCACTTATTAGGACTTAGGTAATACTTTTTTAAAAATCCACTAAGGTTCCAAAATAACCAGAAGACCTGGCATATTTAATAGATACAGGAAATATATAGCTGTTGTAGATTTATGAAAAGCAACAAAATTTGTGAACAATTGAGCAATGCAGTGAGTTTTACAGCAAATACAGAAATTAAGGGCACAATCCTATGCATGTTTCAACAGATGAAAGTCCTAAAACTCTCAGGGGAATGTTGGGAGTTGCAGGAGTTTTTTTCTGTCTAAACATGCATGGGCTTTTGCACCCTAAGATGCTCTTTCCCTTTCCAGACCTGGATAGTATGCAGTAATTGCATCCTAGCATTGATATTTGTGCAAACACTTGGTTGCAAGTGCCTGCTCCTTTTCAACACTGAAGATGCTAAAGGAACTTGAGCCCCTATTACTCATCCTGTTAGTAATTTACAATTCAGTCTCATGCATGCAGTCCCCAAAAAGTAAACTAAACTCGTTAAGATCAGAGTTGTAGAATGGTTGTGATGAATAATTCATGGGAGCTGTAAGCCAAGTAAAAAATAATATCTTATTCAAGCCTATAATATGTGGAATCCTCAAAGTCTATAATATTTAGTCTTTTAAAGTCAGGAAGTGTAACAGAGACCAACAAAATTGTGAGCTTTTCCACACAAGGCTGTTAAGTGCTGTATCTACTTTGGGTTTCATTGCAGAATTGATATCTGAGCTCTACACAAAGAGCTTTTCCTTTCCTGGTTTTACGCTGCATAATCTCTAGGTAGCGCTGTGCTACAGCAGAATGTCATAATTATGCAAGTAGGAAAATATCTTTTCTTTCACTTTCATAAATAGTACCCCTTTTCCCCTGCTCTAAAAAAAAGAGGGGGGAGGGCTCTTAAAAAACAGAAGCAAAACTGGAGGATCATGAGGTCAGCTAAAGAATCTGTAAACAACTGTGAGTAAGGAATCATGAGCACATAATAAATGCCTCGTGTAGAAAAAGCTCATGAATGTTACATTAGGTGAACAATCACTGGATTTCTGTGTCTCTATCTCTTTGACTCACATATAGTAGAGTGAAAGCAAGCGTAGCTAAATTAAGACAAAGACCTAATCTCAGACATGTGAAATATGCAGGGGGTATTCTGGAACTTCCTGTCCTAGCTGGCTTTATTACTGGGGGAGTTTGCAAACAAGCAAGCTTGATATTTTGTTTGACACTTTAATGTTATGGAGACAGCAGATGAAAGGAAAGTTTCAAAATATACCCTGGTCACTCACTACAGGAAACAAATTGACAATGTAGAGTTGGGAGTCACTTTAATATCCAGTTTTCAGATATAGGAACCACCTTTAAGCCCAAACTGCAACATGGGATTCACTTCAAATTTGCCACTGCATATGTCTGTCTCTTGCTCTCTCTCTCTCTTAAAACAAATGAAGAAGCGAAACCAACAAGAAAAAGGTGGTGGTGGTAGTGTATGGGCAATAAACCCACTATAACTACTACTAATGTTAGCATGACAGAACATGATGGCTCAGTTCAGACAACACATTAGTCAGCGTAGTGTGAAAACTCCACTCAATGGTTGAGTTTTTAGGCAGTAATCCCCACACAACATGTTCTAACTCTACCGTTGTGTGACTGTGGGCTACCGTGGAGTTGAGTAAAATTCATTGTGACGTTTCATTGACACTTCCTCCACCCTCCATCCTTCACTGGTCCTCCTGATGGTATCCCACCAGCCATTGCTGCAAGAAAAATCCCGGTGGCTGTCCTAGAACAGCACTTACTCCTTTCACCGCTCTTGCCATGGAACTCTGCAGCCAGCAGGAAAAGTCAACGCAATGCAACGGAAAACTCCAGGGAGCCCTCCACACAACGCACAATGCAATGGTTGTGCAAGAACTCTCCTCTGCACAGCGTGGCTATTTTGTGTGGAGTGTTTTCCAAAATAAACCTCCACCATTGCGTGGAATTTTCCCACCAGACAACACATTTCTCAACAGTGGTGTAAAAACTCCACCATGGAGTTCTAAAACCACCGTAAAGAAACATGTTGTCTGAACTGAGTCAATGAGAGACATGTATTGAGAGGACATGAAATATGTCAAACACAACTTTCCCTTATCCCAACACCCATTTATTCTTTTTTGGACTCTATTTTACATCCAAATGTTAGATAGAAACTCAGCAAAATATTTTGACTAGATCTCCTTCTATATTATATCAGAACTAGTCAGAATATATTATATTAGAACTAATCAGAATATTTTACTGATTGACTGATAGGATTTTTATCCAGCTTCTCACTGAAATAGTTTAAAGCAATCCCTACATAACTCAGTAAACACAAAAGAAATATGTGTGCCTAACTTTGGAATTGTCACATGTAATGTAACTTACGTGACTTGTTTGTAAATAGTACTGGCTCCACTACAGGGGGTGGAGTGAAAGTATCCAATGTCTAAATGATTATTATTGCGCTTGCATTGTCTGGTTGGAACCTGGGTTGACTGAACTAGTTTGTTGTGGGTGTATCCTATCCTAAAAACGCCTTGGTCCAAATTAAGATTGTGCTCTTCCCTAGCTCTCATTTTCGACTTGCCAGTCCGCTGCTTAAGCATCTGTTCTTTGGATTTCAGGCAGTATCAAGTGACTGCATGATCCAATGTCTTGGCTATTCAGGGCAGTGGCTCATATCATTCGACACTTCATAAAATAACAAGTTTTCAAAGACCACATGCCGCTTGCTTCAATGCCAAGATTTGATGTTTTGGAAACTATTCAAACTTCGGTCACAGGACGTAATGGTACTTTTCAGATCAGCAGAATGTTTTAACTGTTTTGGTATGGCCGCAGATAATTCACAGACCTGGGAAGGACACTGAATCTTGTTGGGAGGGATAGGGCACTTTTGTATGATTTTCATTAATATTTCACCACCACCACCTTAGAAATAGCAACACTGCTTGTGAAAGCTCAATTAACTCTAGACACAACAGCTTGCTTTCCTTATCTTTGAAAGTGAACGTGATGATCATAACCCTAACTGGGATTAACCCTAGCTAACCATATGCTTCTTGAGTCTCTCACAATGTTTGGAGTGCAAACCACATAAAGTTCAAGAGTCCATCTAGCAACTCTTTCCTTAAGCTTCACCTCTTGCCTGGCTACTTCCTTCCTGCCAGGATTGTGTGATCCTAATGTATATATGCATTTATGTATGCATATATTTACTTACTGTCTTCCACTACATTTGCAGCTCCCAGAGAACTTGCACCAATGTATTGCACACTTTCCAGGGAACTTTGGTTATTGGGCGGTTTAAAAGTGCAATAAAGAAAATAAAAAAATACATGTTTAAAAACAACAACAATAAAAGCCATCAGAAATAATTCAATCGGCAACAATAGTAAGCAGCAGTAATTGCCATTCAGAGTTCTGCAAACCCAAGCCTGCTGATTCCTTCCTCTTGTGTGTGGGTGGTACTGTTTTGGCTACATAAGCAACACCACTCACAGCCCTAAGATCAGAAATAGAGAGAATGATTTGCCACATGATATTGGGAGAAAAACAAGGAGATCCCCTTTATATCTGGAACTTCTATTTCTGCTTTAACTGAAGAGCAGGTTTACAACTATGCACTGTTGGTGCAGAAAAAGCAGGGACAGTAAGACCAATCCGCCTGCCTTCCCCAACATACTTTGTTGTGTTTTCAAAGGCAAGTAGAAACTGCTATTTCCTTGCAGGAGCAAATGGCCAAGAAGACAGTTTCAGTGCTCCTGCCCTTATTATTTTGAGTACTTGCCAGGAGCATCTGACAAACAATTGGCAGAAAATGCACAACTAATATGCTGGATTTGTGTAATCAGAAAACATTTTCCATAGTATTCAGATTAGCTGCTTCAATGTGGGGTCTTGAGATATATCAACCGTTGCTTAACTTTAACACAATCTGGAATAGCTTCAAATCACTTTGCTTCCACAAAGTTTCCTTTAAGATGAGAAACATTAGACGATTTCAGGGAGGACCTTAGTACACTTCTGGGTGGATTGGCAGGGATTAGTGAGCTCATCTTGTTCAGCATTTGCACATTAAGTGGCTTCCTATTGATTACTGTATTAAACAAGGGGCGGGGGGCATGGGCATGGGCATGCTAAGGGTTTTATAAAAAAAATATGAGTGACATGGTTCAAAAATTTTCTCCCTCATTTTCACTAAGCAAGTTCCATTAGAAATCAAGAATTATTCCTTCCAAATAAACGTGTGTTGAATCAGAGTATTAGTATTACATTCATACTTTAATGTTTTCAGGAAATACTTACGTGCGTCTTTTGCTGCCATGCCAGGCTGGTAGTTGTCCCTGCTTGCTAATCCTGTAATAACATTCTGGTGATCAAAATCAATGGGCCAGCACTCTGCCTTGAAACAGCTGACTGCTGACTAGGAAAGGGGAAAAATACACCCAGCGAATCTCATTGCAGCTCTGTACTGCATCCCTATCCCACAATCCCTTGCACGGTTTGCTGCAGTCTTTCAGCACGGGTTGACTGAGAAAGATGTACTAAATAAAGATGGATTGGCTGGAATCCTTTTGGGGGTCTCCCACTTGTCAGTGACCTGGAGAGGGGGTGGGGGAATTAATGACGCCTTGACTGGGCCTCCTTTCATTTCTTCCATTATTTGCTCCATGGGATGGGGCATTGTTACCTAAAGCAAGAATTATATGCAGCATCTCTTAAAAGCGACTGTGCAGTCGTAGGGATTCTCTTGCAGTTTCACACGTGAGGTTTTCAAACTCGATATTTTACTATAATTATGTTTGGCTCATCTGGACTACTGCAGGACGCAGCTCCATCCTGGAAAGGATTTCTTACTTGGCATCGCATTGATTAAACTCTTTTCCTTGAAGATGGGTATGTCTTTAGCATTCGTGTGCGTTCTGTATTGTGCCTGCCTAGTGGCTAGTAGGCGATGTATTATGGTGATGCTCCCTGCTGTTCTGTTTTGCTTTTAATAAATAGAGCTGTATGCTTTAGGGATAGATAAGGGACCAAATTGATTGAAATAATATGGGAAAGAGAAACCTTTTGTAGTGAGTGTGTGTGTGAGAGAGAGAGAGGGAGAGAGAGTTTCCCCTAATTTTTAGTACATTTTTGTGTATTTTAAAAAATGGATTATTATTGATTCTGCCAGGAAACATGCTGCTTTTATAGCTTCTTCTCCTCCATAAGGTTCCCCCCCCCCCAAGTGTTCTGCTTGTGGAATTCTACTGATACCTTATCCTGTCTTTTTGAAGCAATCCTTGCCTACAGATTTGAGACTTGAAAGATCCATTGAAAATGTTCCTCCTAGAAACCTATTCATAATGCATGCCTTAGACCCTCTGGGTTCTGTGAATCATTGATAAGTGGTAAGCGATTTAGTCTGTTCTTTCAGAGTCTAATCACAGCTCTGGTTGGGTGGAGCACTGCCTTTATTTGAAAATCCTAAGCATTTTGAACAGGCCACCATCAATCATCTTTATACTTTTTGGTCCACACTGTAGAATCATATTTTTAATACAGATCAATATGTTTATTAAAACTGAATAAAAGACTTTCTAGAGCCCTCCTTTCTTAGGAGTTCTATTCCAGATGGGTGTGGCTGCAGACACCACTGGTTTCTTTCTCCATGGACATAAATATTTTCTTGGGGTTCTTATTATATCCACAAACCCATTGTGCATATACTCTTTTGTGTGTCTTAAAGGCCATTTTGATAAGAAATCAGGAATTGCTTTGTATATCTTTACAATCGGAAACCTGCAATAAGAAACAAGGATGATGTCATTTTCTGGAAAGCTTCGTAATACAAGCATTGATGCTTTATCAAAGGGCTGCTAGATATTTTTGGCTGTTACTCTAGGTTTCATTTCTAGAGGTGACTCTTTATACAGTGTTGATGATTTATTTAAGTTGGTTTATCCCAATGGTATGTGTAATCTCTCTACCTTTCTCAAAAATGAGTGAAAATCATTATTTCTTATCTTAAAGACATCAACTTCTCTTTATAGCTTTGCACTGAATTTTAACACAGTTGGTTTAACCCTTTCTTATTCCATAGCCTCATATGCCTAGATTTATTCCACCTTGACGGCACATGAAATTATGTATGTGCTTCTCAGGTTACTAGAAAACTGTTTCGCATCATGAACAATAAAGTATCTAAACATATAACTCATGTTAGAAAGCTTTTAGACACATGAGGTGCTCTGGTTGTTAAATGTAACTTTAAACTAGGGGTGTGTGAAGTAGACAATAGAAAGTCTTTGAACAGGGAGACATGAGTTCAAATCTCAGCTATTTAATGAACTGATTGGCTGTGTTTAGGTGATCTTCCAAATCAGGGCTTGCTCAAATCATCATTTTCCAGTTAAGATAAAATGGCAAGCTATGGTTGGGTTAGATCAGGAAGCAACCTATTAAGTTACATATGTGAGGGAAGAAGGGAGTGTTCAAGAGCCATGGCTCTTTCCCTTAAATCATGGATTGAAGGATTGTCTGAATGAAGATATTGTGTAGCCTCAGCAACTCACTTGCTGCAATCTTGTGCACATTTACATGAAAGTAAAGCCTCGTTAACTAACTTGAAGTTATTTTAAAACATGCATGGGGTAGAGGTCCTCAGTGGGAACTAAGTGAGAGACTGGAAACCTTAAGAGTTCCATAGTTCATAATTATTGGGTTCGGATGATCAGCAGAAAAAAGAAGCCACTGTGGCTTCATTTCCCCACCCCACGTGTGCTGCTTGCGCACCTGCTGTTTCCTTAATTATCCTCTACGCGGTGCAGATTGCCATGTTGTCTGTATCTGGCGAGGTGCACAGTGGAGATGACTCCCAAACCACCCCACAACCCCATGGCTTGTTGCAGTTCTGGGGTGGTTTGGAAGCCAGCCATCCCTGCTGCACACCTCTCCAGCTTTGAATGGTATGGCAAACCATACTGGAGTAAGGGTAATTAGGGAAATGGTGGGCGCATGAGAAGCATGCACAGGACGGGGAAAAGAAGACACGGTGGCTTCTTTTCCTCCACTGATTGTCCAAGCCCAATATGAATGTTTGCCTCTTCTTTTTTTCTCTATACAAACTTCGGGTGATTTACTTGAATGTTGTCTGGCCTGGGACCCTGGATGCCAAAACGGTCATAGTTCCCAACTATAACAGAGGCCTAATATTAATAAAGATAATGAAACAATATTATGTATTATTAAAGTATTAATTGGGAAATCCTAGGAAAACATGGTGACTATGGCCTATGCAGGAGTTCTAAATTGGGGAACATGGGTGGGAAGGTGTTGCTGCACCGTATCCTGCTTGTGGGTCCCTAGTCAACAAGTGGTTGGCCGCTGTGTGAACAGAGTGCTGGACTAAATGGTCTCTTGGTATCATCCAGCAGGGCTCTTCTTATGTTCACTCCCTCTGTTGTCGCTTTAATCACCATCTATGTGTGGAGAGCAACTTTGTGAAGAGGAGAGCCTCCTTGTATCTGGGGAGGCTTTCCATGTGAACCAAAATGCTGGAAAACCAGCTGACTGGATCGTGTGGAGCCTCCTCGGATAGAAGAGCCTCTCTTCTTTATGAAGTGACCATTCCACATGTCAAGGGCCATGAAAGCGATGATGAAGGTGTGAGAGGCTAGAGAGCTTCTTCTCCTGGTATGTTTACTCTTCCCTAATTTAGAACACCTGAATAGGGCTGATATAAATCCCTTCATCATAAAGAGATCAGGGTGGCTAACACCCTTGATAAAACATAATACATCATATAAACACCATTAAATTCATGACTTTAAAATAAATATATATATATATATAATAAAACATGTATTTAAGTCCCCAATGCTTGCACAAATGAATGCATCTCTAACTTGCTCCTAAATGTCAAATGACAAGTGTGTGTGAGGATAGTATCTGAGGCAGTAAGCCTGTGTGCACCAGTTGCTGGGGAAAATGGGTGGGAGGGTGCTGTTGCACCATGTCCTACTTTGTTGGTCCCTGGTTGATAGCTGAATGGCCACTGTGTGAACAGAGTGCTGGACTAGATGAACCCTCGGTCTGATCCAGCATGGCACTTAAATTCTTAATCTCTGCTGGAGGGGAGTCCCATAGCTGGGTGGGCTGCCACTGAAAAGGCCCTGCCACATATTATGTGTTATACTTCTATCTTACCCTTCCTGAAAGGAACTCAGTGTGGCAGATATGATCTTCCCCCACTTATTTTATCATTGTGCCAAGAGATGGTGACTGGCCCAGGGAGCTTCACACCTGAATGGTAATTTGAACCTGGGTCTCTGTAGCCTTAGACCAACACTTTAACCACTATCTCAAACTAGCTGGAACAGGGATGTGTGCATTCTGTGCTTTAAACACGAAGTGGCAAATTAACTTCTCTCTATATAATGACTACTTTGTTTAATTTCAACTGCTTTGGGTGAGTCTGAGCAAGCAGCTATGTGGGGCACAGAAGCCCTGTGCCCTGAACCAGTAGAAATTGAATCACCAACCCCGTTGGCTTCTGAGATTTCACCAGGCACTGCTTGCACATGTCCAAGCATATCTCTGCAATCATAAGATCTTAAAGGGGGGCAATACTTATTCAGGTAATTACTCAGCCAATCCAATTTCAGAGGCTTGGTATTTTCTGTAAACTTTCCTTTGTACTCTGCATCTCTGACTACTGGTAGTGGCATCAGCACATAGGCTGTTTTGCCCCTTCTGAAAAGAGAGAGGCTTGCCGCAGTTGTCCATGGTCTTGTAACATTTTGCCATAAAAAGAATGCTGCAAGCCTCTGTCATTTCTGAGGCAAGGCAAGCCCTTTACTGCTGTTTTCATTTTGTTTGACTATATTTGACTATTTTCCCTAGTGAAGCATTTCCTAACTATTATTTCCATAGCACTGCTTCTCTTGCACACAGCAGGAGATAGCAGCAACTTCCCTCTTTAAAAACAAGTCAGACTTATTGGGGTGTTTTGGGGGTTTTTTTGGTGGCACGAAGAAGGCTATAAGGGGCGGGAGGCAACGCGGGAGGCAGACGACGACGTGAGAGGGACCCATTAAAATCCGTGAGTGCCCAGTACCAAACATGTAATAAAACACTCGTCTGATGGAGCTCTTAGTGTCAGAACAAACTACACTTGTAGGCAGCAGACCCATTTGTTTAAACTTGGCTTTGCACCAGCCTTATATATAAGTAGGTGTAGGGTCCCATTTTGGTAGGCTGACCATATGAAAAGGAGGACAGGGCTCATGTAACTTTAACAGTTGTAGAGAAAAGGGAATTTCAGCCGGCGTCATTTGGATGCAATTCATATCTGGTGAAATTCCCTCTTCATTACAACAGTTAAAGCTGCAGGGGCCCTGCCCTCTTTTGTATCTGGTCACTCTAGTATAGTGCCTGCAACTTTAATTGTTGTAATGAAGAGGAGATTTCACTAGGTACTAATTGCATCCAAATGACGCCGGCTGAAATTCCCTTTTCTCTGCAACTGTTAAAGTTACATGAGCCCTGTCCTCCTTTTCATATGGTAAGCCTACATTTTGGGAGCCAAAGAGAGGAAGCACAGCAGTGTGGGGGAGGAATGCTAATCCTCCTCTATCTCTCTGAGGACATTTTTCTCCTCAGTCAAGCTCCAATAATGGAAGCGTTCTCAGCTGGGCAAAGGCATGGTAGGGAAGAGGCTATGGTGAGGTAAGCAGCAGGTGTGTGGAGGATTCTGCACCTTTATTTCTGAAGGGGCAGAGTTTTAAACACACAAGTTGGCTACTGTTGTTCACTGCTTGAGCCTCAGAATGGAGTAGCTCTGTGGTAGAGAACATGCTTTGTATGCAAAACATCCCAGGTTCAACCTTTTGATTCTCTAGACTCCTGCGTGATGCCCTGGAGAGCCACAGTCAGTCAGTGTGGTAGTAAACCAAGAGTAAATCTGGCCTACTACTGGATCTCTTGGACACAACTCCCAACAGCCCAAGCCAGCATGACCAATGTCCAGTGATTATGGAGAGAACCAGGTTGCAACGCTACCTGTGGTGTAGACAATGTTCAGGTAGATGAGCCAATGATCTGACTGAGCATAAAGCAGCTTCCTATGCACTTTTAACCGAAGGCTGACTAGAGAGCCAGTGTGGTGTAGTGGCTAGAGTGTTGGACTGGGAGTTGGGAGATCCAGGTTCTAGTCCCCACTTGGTCATGGAAGTTCACTGCATGACTTTGGGCCAGGCAGAGCCTCTCAGCCCAACCTACCTCACAGGGCTGTGGTGAGGATAAAATGGAATGGAGAAGGTTTAAATTAGGGGTGTGCACGGACCCCCCGGATCGGATCGGGACCCGGATCGGGACCTCCAATTTTGTCCCGGACCGGTTCGGACAAAATCGGAGGCCCCCCGGACCGGATCGAGAAGCGGACGGCTCTGGGGGGGGGTAAGCCCCCTTCCCCGCCACTGCTTACCTTCTCGGCCCGTCCGCTCCCGTCCGGCGCCGGCGGCTACTACCAGCGGGCTCCGCGGCCTACTCTCGAGTAGCGCGCCGGGTGATGACATCACCCGGCGCGCCACCCTGGAGTAGGCCGTGGAGCCTGCTGGTAGTAGTAGGCGCCGGCGCCGGACGGGAGCCGCCGGGCCGGGAAGGTAAGGGTCCCCCTCCCCCCTCCGCGCGCCCCCTCCTCCCCTCCACGCACCCCCTGCTTACCTTCCCGGCCCGGCGGCTCCCGTCCGGCGCCGGCGCCTACTACTACCTGCAGGCTCCGCGGCCTGCTCTACAGTAGCGCGCCGGGTGATGACATCACCCGGCGCGCCACCCTAGAGCAGGCCGCGGAGCCTGCTGGTAGTAGTAGGCGCCGGCGCCGGGACGGGAGCCGCCGGGACAGAAAGGTAAGGGCCCCCCTCCCCCCTCCACGCGCCCCCTCCTCCCCTCCACGCACCCCCTGCTTACCTTCCCGGCCCGGCGGCTCCCGTCCGGCGCCGGCGCCTACTACTACCAGCAGGCTCCACGGCCTGCTCTAGAGTAGCGCGCCGGGTGATGACATCACCCGGCGCGCCACCCTAGAGCAGGCCGCGGAGCCTGCTGGTAGTAGTAGGCGCCGGCACCGGGATGGGAGCTGCCGGGCCGGGAAGGTAAGGGCCCCCCTCCCCCCTCCGCGCGCCCCCTCCTCCCCTCCACGCACCCCCTGCTTACCTTCTCGGCCCATCCGCTCCCGTCCGGGGCCGGCGGCTACCACCAGCAGGCTCCGCGGCCTGCTCTAGAGTAGCGCGCCGGGTGATGACATCACCCAGCGCGCCACCCTGGAGTAGGCCGCGGAGCCTGCTGGTAGTAGTAGGCGCTGGCGCCGGACGGGAGCCGCCGGGCCGGGAAGGTAAGGGCCCCCCTCCCCCCTCCGCGCGCCCCCTCCTCCCCTCCACGCACCCCCTGCTTACCTTCCTGGCCCGGCGGCTCCCATCCGGCGCCTACTACTACCAGCAGGCTCCGCGGCCTGCTCTACAGTAGCGCGCTGGGTGATGACATCACCCGGCGCGCCACCCTAGAGCAGGCCGCGGAGCCTGCTGGTAGTAGTAGGCGCCGGCGCCGGGACGGGAGCCGCCGGGACAGGAAGGTAAGGGCTCCCCTCCCCCCTCCGCGCGCCCCCTCCTCCCCTCCACGCACCCCCTGCTTACCTTCCCGGCCCGGCGGCTCCCGTCCGGCGCCGGCGCCTACTACTACCAGCAGGCTCCGCGGCCTGCTCTAGAGTAGCGCGCCGGGTGATGACATCACCCAGCGCGCCACCCTAGAGCAGGCCGCGGAGCCTGCTGGCAGTAGTAGGCGCCGGCGCCGGGACGGGAGCCGCCGGGCCGGGAAGGTAAGGGCCCCCCTCCCCCCTCCGCGCGCTCCCTCCTCCCCTCCACGCACCCCCTGCTTACCTTCCCGGCCCGGCGGCTCCCGTCCGGCGCCGGCGCCTACTACTACCAGCAGGCTCCGCGGCCTGCTCTAGAGTAGCGCGCCGGGTGATGACATCACCCGGCGCGCCACCCTAGAGCAGGCCGCGGAGCCTGCTGGTAGTAGTAGGCGCCGGCGCCGGGACGGGAGCCGCCGGGCCGGGAAGGTAAGGGCCCCCCTCCCCCCTCCGCGCGCCCCCTCCTCCCCTCCACGCACCCCCTGCTTACCTTCTCGGCCCGTCCGCTCCCGTCCGGGGTCGGCGGCTACCACCAGCAGGCTCCGCGGCCTGCTCTAGAGTAGCGCGCCGGGTGATGACATCACCCGGCGCGCCACCCTAGAGCAGGCCGCGGAGCCCGCTGGTAGTAGCTGCTAGTGCCGGACGGGAGCGGACGGGCCGAGAAGGTAAGCGCCCCCTCCCCCCCCCCCGCTGTTCCCTTTCATCGGCGGGCGCCCGCTGGCGCCTGCCAATGGAAGCGGCGGTGGGCGCCAGTGGGCGCCCGCCGATCCGCCGATCCGCCGAACCGGTTCGGAGCCTTTTCGGACCGGTTCGAATTGGATCGGCCGATCCAGCTGCGGGATCGGAAATCGGATAATTTATCCGATTTCCCACTGGACCGGACTCGGATCGTGGATCGGGTCCGATCCAGTGCACATCCCTAGTTTAAATACACCGCCTTGGGTTCCTTGGAGGAAAAAAGACAGGATATAAATGCAATAAATAAAAGAAATAGTACACAGCAAAGTTATGAGTTGGCTTTCACTGATTGGTCAGCCTGGTATACAGCTGCATTTATCAGGGGCCGTGTGTGTTAGCATTATCTTTGGCTAAAGTGTTGTAGGAATGTAATAAGCTGCTTTCTAGTATGTCGGACAATTTGTCTGTCTAGCTCAGTATTGTCTAATCTGGCAGGCTGCATGTTTCAGACTCTCAAGAGGAGGTGAGCTTTCCCATCACAGGTTACCTGATCCTTTTAATTGGAGCTGACAGGGACTGAACATACTACATGCAAAGCATAAGCTCTACCACTGTAGTCCCTCTGTAGCATCAGAAATGTATCCCCTTCATGTTTGCACACTGGGAGTATTGTCAGTTGGCCAGATTAGTAAAAATGTCACAATTCACTACCACAGGGTAGCTCTTCTGGATGTACGCAGTATCATAAATACCTGCCAGGTTTTTATTCAGATAAATTTTTCAGATTTTTTTTTAAAAAATCTCTGATTTTTGATTTGTTGTTGTTGTCGTTGCACATATCGTAAACATGTTGTGAATTAATTAAAGTTTTCAGCTGGGTCAATTTCTGAATAAAGTTCAAGATTCAGGTAGGATAAAATCCTTTTCCCAGTGTAGGCTCCCACTGTAGAATGGCTATATTTATTCAATGGGGGTGCACTTCCTCTAGCTACGAATTATAGGTACCCAATTTAGCTTCAATTGTATTTTTTTTAAAAACCTAGCATCTAAAATTATCTCCAACTTGGTTGATATAAAAACTGCCTACTTTCACTCTGTGATCCACTGATAGAAGGAGCCCACGCTCTTCGACCAGCATGGAACTATGTCTGAGTAACTGTGGGGTTTCCAATATGGGGGAGCCAACATTTCCCCCTTTTTGGTTCACAGCAATCCTAGGGGCAGCCACAGGTCCAACCTGTAAGCATCACATGACCTGCAGAGCCTTATTTGAATGTCTGCAGGCTCCCCCCCCCCCCCACTTCATCTTGGGACTCTGAACATGTGATTTCACCATCAGGTCAGATTTTTCTACTCCCCCATTTCTCACCCCCCATACCCCATCGCCCAACCCTGCTTTTTGTAACATCTTGCCTTATAAAGAGATCTGGAAATCTCAAAAGCATACACATTTCTTGTGATTTTGTGAACTAGTATGGATAATACAACATAGTTCTTCTCAGCATCTGTCCAAGCGGTTTTAAAACAAGCATTTGTGGTGTATTATTATTATTATTATTATATTATTATTATTATTATTAAATCCTGGATGCTCTCCACGTTATAATATTTCTTCAATAATGGATCACAATTGGGCAATATGCCACTTTATTATATTAAGCAGCACATATGTATTATATTTAAATAAGTAAGTAATGCAGGTGCAGGGGAGCTGATCTGGATAGTACCTGTGGTAGTGGATGGAGAGGGAAGGATTAAAGCCATCTTATCTCTCATGTTAGTCTAAAGTTCATTGTTAGCAGGAAGTTTTTTAAAAAAAACGTCTAAAGCTTTTTGGTTTGTTTAAACATTTCAGCAGCGTGCCAGGTAAAAAGGAGCGAGACCCACATGTCAGTGGTCTAGGATGGCCAGTGAAGGTTCCAACATCCCAAGTCCTGTGGTGCGTCAGATTGACAAACAGTTTCTGATCTGCAGCATATGCCTGGACCGTTACAAGAACCCCAAAGTACTTCCCTGTCTGCACACTTTCTGTGAGAGGTAAGAATGATTTCCGCAACTGTTTTTTCCATTGTTTGGTCTGTCTGGACCAGCCATCCTCAACCTGGTGCCCTCCAGATGTGTTGGACTGCAACTCCCAGCACTCCCAGACAACATTTGGAATACTGGGAGTTGGAGTCCAAAACATCTGCAGGGTACCAGGTTAGGGAACATCAGTCTGGTCTTCTACAGCCATCAGTTCCACAGAAGTCTCAAGTTACATTTAATTAACAATGAACCTTCAATCCAGTCAAAATGTTCTCTTGAAATATAAAACTAAGTGTAACCAATTAAAGGATAAAATATCCTTGGGCTTGTTAGACCTAGAAGAAGAAAGAAGAGGATTCAGCCTTTAAGAAGGAATGCCAAATGTATTCTGAGATCTCACTGTGCTCTTTTGGTAAACATTTTGTTCGTATTGTGACTCTCCCCCTTATTTTCTAGGAACTCCCTAGAAAACTGAACTGAATTTAGGCTGTAAATCTAAGCACATTTTAACTTTAACATAAAACCCATCAGCATGAATAGGATGTTCAGATTTGAAGGGTTAAATATCAACACATAAAATTTATTAATAAAAGAAGGATTTATTGTCAGAGGTAAGACTACTGCTGCCATAGATGTCTGGAAGTGTTGCTGACATCTTTTGTTCAGGCAGGTCTCCTGTGCCTTTAACAACTATAATATATACAGAACTTTAACAGAGGACATTTTTCCTGCATTGCATTTCCATGTTGTATCATAAAAAGTATGCTGCAACCCTCTCTGAAAGTGATCTTTCCACAGTTTCTGTACTAGTGCCTTTTTCTGGTGTTTTTATTTTCATTTTGTAAGACTACTTTGTCTCATTTTAGGCTCCATTTATCTTCCTGTAATTTTAAGAAAGCTTTCTCTTTCCCTTCCTTCCTCTCTCTTGGTATATCATCTTAGAGGCCATTTCAACTGGAAAGACAGCCATATGCATCTGCTGCCATGGGCTGAATTTAATCTGGCTTCAACTATTGGCATTGCATTGCAAATGTTCCACATTTGTAGTGGTGGCCAAAAGCCAAATCTGGGCTGAACACAGCCTGTGGTTACAAATCTGCACAGTTGCCTCACCACAGGCGGAAGCAGTTAGATGTCAGCAAAGTCTAGGCCCTAAAGCATTGTAACTCATGTGATGGGCCATGGTTGGCTGGAAAGCATGAACAATAATGCTTTATGTGCTGGGATGTTAGAGTAGAGATTATCCTAACTTTTAAGCATTATAGATGTGTGGATGTTGTAGGTAGCAAATGTTTGTCTTCAAAATGTTGGTACTGATCTGGTGTCTCAAAATAACATAGAGTCAGGTTGATAGTATTCAGCTATTGGGTGGTATAGAAATATAATAAATAAATAAATAAGGACTGGCCTGTCAAGAAGCCAGTATGATATATCATATATGATATGATAATTGTACAGTTGTTAAAATCAGAATCAAAGGGTCACATTACATGTTTCACACATGCACCAGGACGGAGTTAAATGAGATTGCAGAGAAGCTAAATGACTTCTTTTCATCTGCCTCTCATCTGCCTTAGGGCAGATACCCGCGCCTGAATTGATATTTTCAGGAAGGAAGTCTGAAAAACTGAGGCAAATGGTGGTGACAAGAGATGAAGTTCTAGACCTTATTAACAAATTGAAAATTAACAAATCAGCAGGTCCAGGTGGTATCCATTCTAGAGTTCTTCAAGAACTCAAATGTGAAATTGCTGATCTTCTAATAAAAATATGTAATGTATCTCTAAGATTAGTCTCTGGACCAGAGGATTGGAGAATGGAAAATGTAACATCAATTTTTTTAAAAAGAGATCCAGGGGTGGGTATCTGGGTATGGTGGGAGATTCAGGACAGATAAAAGGAAGTAGTTCTTCACACAGTATGTAGTTAAACTATCAAACTATCAAATGTAGTGGCCACTGTGTGAATACAATGCTGGACTAGATAGGACCTTTGATCTGATTCAGCATGGCTCTTCTTATGTTCTTTTGTGTTCTGGTATCAATGTATCTTTTTACCATCCTCCTTAGGTGCCTACAGAATTACATTCCAGCCCACAGCTTAACCCTTTCCTGCCCAGTGTGCCGCCAGACATCCATCTTACCAGAGAAAGGGGTTTCTGCACTTCAGAACAATTTCTTCATTACCAACCTGATGGATGTCCTGCAGCGAACTCCAGACAATAGCATTGAGGAGTCTTCCATCTTGGAGACTGTCACAGCTGTTGCTGCAGGGAAGCCACTCTCCTGTCCCAATCATGAAGGCAATGTAAGTGGACTAAGCTACTGTAATGTTTAGGAATTGATTGGACGGTTCTCTGTGGATCAAGTGGATTCGAACATTACAATTGGGGACTATTGACTTGCAAATTATTGACTATTTATTCCTGTAAAAAAAATAACCTGATAGATTTTATTCAATTTTGATTGTGTGGTTAATATATGAATGTTACATATATAAAGAGAGTCAATTAGGATATATTTGAGTTATGATCAGATTAATCTGTAGTGAGCACAGTATTGAGACTTTTAGTTGTATCTTCATGTTGTAGGCTATTTATTGCAGTGAAGTGCCATGGTATTCAAGATGGTTAGTAAGGTATCTTCATTGCTATTAAGCTCAGATATTAATGTTCCATTATTCGGTAAGCTACATTTTATGCATCCATTTCAGTTTGTAAGTGAAAGCAAATGCTTATGATTTGGAAGGTGAATTACGGCTTTTACTTCTTTCTTTCACCCATAAATTCATATATTTGTTAAGTGGCAAGGCCCAAAGTTAATCTCCTCCATTACCAGCACTGTTGTGATTGCTTACGTATCATGAATGTATACAATCCAGAATCATAGTGTGTTTAATATGGGAAGCAAGTGAATTGCAGACAGTGTCTGCAAAGCAAATACCTCCAGATCAATTAAGCAAACAAAACAAACCATACTATGGAAGAAAAGCAATTCCCTTCCTATCAGGTCATTAGCTAGTCTGACCTAGGGAAGAATTCTTTTCTGACAGCAGGTTGATCCTGCATGTGAACAAAACTCATTAGGATGAAATGTTATTGGATTCAACATTGCACCACCCAGCATCATTGCTCCCCAGTTTTGGTAATCAGTAGCACCAGAAGATTAAATGTATGTGTAAAGCACGTATGCTAACAAGGGACATTGGGAAGAAATGGAGCATATGGGTTGAATTATGCTGGCGGAATGGCATCACTGTTGATACATCAGTGAGCACTACGTTGCATTCAGAATGCACCCATGTAATATGAACAGTCTTGCAAGCATAGCTTTGCAAGCACTGCCTGGCATGATTAGGAAGATTTTTATAGAAGTAGAACACACTATTATTATTATTATTAATAATAATAATAATAATAATAATAATTTATGTATTTATTTCTTACCTGCCTCTTACCTGGATCAAGGTGGGAAACAACATCAAATACAAATGATATAAAATACATAAAACTGATTAAAAGCATATAAAATTAATACAATATTAAAATACCAATAAAACTCCTAAAATTTAACTGGGTAGGAATGCCGGAACAGATCAGTCTTTATAGCTTTCTTAAATTATGGAAGACTGTTAAGTTGGCGGATCTCTCCTGGCAGGCCATTCCACAGTTTGGGAGCGGCAGAAGAGAAGGTCCTTTGGGTGACAGTTGTCATCAAATACTTGGCAAGTAAAACTGCTTAAGCATGACAGAGGTAATGCAACTTGTGACCAAATTGGCCATGGTGGCCCAACTTCACATGTATGCTGATACGATCTGAGCTAGCAGTGACTGACCAAGAAGGAGATCTTGGGGTTGTGATAGATAACTCAACAAAAATGTTGACTCAGTCTACAGCTGCTGAGAAAATGACAAATTCCATGTTAGATTCAATTAGAAAAGGAATTGAAAATAAAATTGCCAATATCATAATGCCCTTATACAAATCTATGGCGCAACCACATTTAGAATGCCATGTACAGTGCTGGTCGCTGCACCTAAAAAAGGATATTGTAGGGTTGGAAAAATGAAGAAAAGGCCAACTAAAATGATCAAGGGGCTAGAGCAACTCAATCATGAGGAGAGATTACAACATCTGGGAATATTTAGCTTAGAAAAGAGGCGAGTTAGGGGAGACATCATAGAGATGTACAACGTTATGCATGGTGTGGAGAAAGTGGATGGGGAGACATTTTTTCCCCCCTTTCATAATACTACAATCTAAGAAGTCATCTCTTGGAACTGACTGTGGGAAATTCAGGACAGATAAATGGAAGTACTTCTTCACACAGCACATAGTTAAACTATGGAATTAACTACGACAAGATGTAGTGATAGCCACCAATTTGAATGGTTTTAATAGGGGATTGAACAAATTCATAGATGGCTACTGCTCCCGATGCCTCTGTGCTTCCTTCAGTATCAGGGCAGTTTGCTGGGCAGGAGGGTGCTGTGACACTCATGTCCTTCTTGTGGGTCTCTCATGTGCAGTTCATTGGCCACTGTTTGAACAGAATGCTGGACTAGATGGACCCTTGATCTGATCTAGCACAACTCTTCTTACGCTCACACAAAAATCATGCTTACCCCCAGCTTTCTTCATTTTTGCAATATAATTTAGGGTATCGCTGCTAGTATTAAATAGTTGGGAGTCAGAAACCCTTGCTGATCTGCTGCAAAACACACTGAGATCTACCATTAGATCCAGATCTATCTTCTGCCCACCCCAGTATAGGATTGTATTTATTTGTATTTGCAAGCATAGTGTAAATTTCAACATATTTAATTAAAATTACAACTATAAATCCATGTCCTGATGTTAACGCATAAGATTGCCAATATTTCATTGACTATGCAGAAGGTTAAACTCTGTCCATCTGCATACATGGCTATTTATAATATAACACAGTTCTACTTTTGTGTGGTGTTTGCAGAATTTAAAATGGAAACATTGCTAGTATAGAACAGGAACAGTGCAATCCAATGAATGACTATTCAGAAACAAACCCCACAGAGTTCAACATGAATTACAATTAGATAAGTGTGTATAGGGTTGTAGCCTAAAGTTGCAGTCTTATATACACTTACCTGGGTGTAAGCTCTACTGAACTCAGTGAAGCTTATTTCAGAGTAGACATGCATAGGATTGCACTATTAATAGTAGTAAATACTAACTGAAACTCTATAGCATGTCGCTGTTTTGGTCACTGTAGTGCGGTTTATACTGTACAGGCAGGTGTAGTATGGAAAATCACTGAAACTGGATTCACTTTCAAAGGCTTGGGGTCTACAGCTACTAGATCTGAAATGCAAAGTGTCAAATAACTATTCAATTTAATTCCAGTTTAATGTGTCCAAAATAATTGCATTTGCTTTTTAGGATAAACATGGTAAATTATTTGGGTTTTAATTGACAAGAGTCAATAAGGATAGGTGGTCAATTTAAAATGTCCAAGCACTGAAATACATTTTACTGCATGCTTATAAATACTGAAAAAATCTCCTTTCCCTGAATTCAGTGAATTGTAGCAATATTGCTAAGAGTTTAGGGTCTCGGTAATGAATTCAAAAGTTTGCTTTTAATCTGAGAGACTTGTAATCTAACAAGAGTCATCCCCTTCTTCTCTGTAATCAGCTGATGGAATTTTACTGTCAGTCTTGTGAGACAGCCATGTGCCGGGAATGTACAGAAGGAGAGCATGCAGAACATCCCACCGTACCTCTGAAAGATGTAGTAGAACAACACAAGGCTTCTCTTCAAGCACAGTTAGATGCTGTCAACAAAAGGTATGAAACTAACTCTGCAATATCCATTCTAGGGTTCTAGAATGTCAGTGTGGAAACAAAAGTGAAACTAGTTTTTAAAGTAAGTGAGCCTGTTTTTATGACCCCTTGAAATAGGTACTTATGACATTATTGAACGTCAGTAGTCACTGGGGGTGATGGTGGTGGAGGGAACAGACAGAAAATGCCAGTGATCATGTTTCCTGTTTCGTGTACTCTTCCATACAGTATAGATTTAGAAAGTGAGTAAGTTGCAGCATCGCTCTTTTTATTCTTTTGTTAAAAGGTAGCTGACACTAATCCTTAGATACTTTCATGCTGTGTTTCACTTTTCTGTTTACATTTTTTAGAGAATAGTCTAATTAAATTTGTAAGCTTGGAAGACATTAGGTAGTATCCAAAGTCAGCAGTCCACCAGTGCTAGTGGGAACAACCGCTAGTGCCGTGGGAAATTAGCACATCCTACAGCAACCCTGGAAACTAGCTGAAGCGAGTGTTTCCGGAATGGGATAGATCAGTGAGTTCCACTGATTTGTTTCGTTCTGGAAATGCTACTTTTGGTCAGCACCTGTCTGCTCTAGGGAGTGTTAGCTTCCTGCTGCGTTCACAGTTTTCCTAGTATTGCAAGGGCAGCTTTGGATATTGCTCACTGAATGTGATTGCACATAATGCTAAATAAGGTTTAACATTATGAGAATGAGCATGTACGAGCCCTGGGCTCATGCTCCCCTCTCCTGCCTTGGTGCAGTTGACCAGCAATTGATGAGAGTTTATTTTAAACCACAATTCTTGATTCCCCCATAAGGACAACGCAGGAATCTGCTCCTGCTCCATGCTGTGCAGGTTGAGGAGAGGATGCAGATGTGGGTTGTGCTTCACACAGACACATTCCTGCTTGTGCATGTAATGCTAAATTATGGTTTAGTGCTAGCAGTGGAGGATGATGGCTCCGACGTCAGTGGGGTGGTAAATCCACTCTGGGTTTCAGTCAGAAATCTAAAGGAGCTATCCAAGGTGCTTCCTTTAGAGTTCTGACTGGTTCTTACTGAAATCTGGACATTGGAGCCACCAGCCTCCATTGGTGGTAGTGGTATTATTATTATTATTATTATTATTATTATTATTATTATTATTATTTTATCTACAAAATTTGTAAACCGCTCCATATCTGAAACACATTCCAGAGCAGTGAACATAAGAATTAAAAAAGTAAAAGATACAAAAATTAAAACACCATTGAAATTATAGTTTTTTAAAAAGCAGAATGCCAATAAAAACCATGGCCATCTGTCAAGGAATGCTTCCTGGAATAAAGCTGTTTTCAGGAAGCACCAGAAGTGGCACAGTGTTGGCACCTGCCTGACCTCCAGGGGCAGGAAATTCCAGAGAAAGGGGGCCACCCTGCTGAAGGCAAACTCACCCTCTATGTGCAAACTCACCCTCTCGAATAGAATTCCCCTAAGAAAGACTTGGTAACTGAATATTACCAAGGTTTGATTAGTAAAATAAAAATTCTGTGTCACAAGACTTTAGAAGCCAAAACTATGGCAATACTGCTTGAAACACCATGTATTATAATTTGTTCTGCAGGCTACCAGAGATAGATACTGCACTTCATTTTATTTCTGAAATTATACATCAGCTGACCAACCAAAAGACCAGCATTGTAGATGAAATTCATTCCACTTTTGATGAACTCCAGAAGACTTTGAACGTCCGCAAAAGCGTGCTGCTTATGGAATTGGAAGTGAATTATGGCCTTAAACATAAAGTAAGACCCTTGTTCTTGTCAGTAAAATGTTATTGGTTTTAACTACTGGGTGCATTATGCCACTGGGAGAAATGACGTCTGAAATCTCATCATCTTTGGCAAAGAAATTGTGGGAAATGGCCTGTGTACTATATAAGGTTAATTTAGATCTCAGTTTTAATTTAACTGTGCACTTTCTATTTCATTTTCATTATGTCGAAACTAGTGAATTGTGCAAATAAACAGCTTCAGAAACATTACCATAAAATCTGTTTGAAAGAAACAGTAATTGGAAATGGTATTAAAGGAATAACTATTCCTTGTTGGATTCCCAGGGCATATATTAATATCCGTGTAACTGCCATTTTTGAAAAGTAAAAATTCTACTATTGCCACCATTCATGGCCAATTTTTTATGGTCTAGTTTCATTAAGCATAATGTATAGTATAGCAGAAAATAATAAGAAAACATGACTCTTACATTTTTAGATGAAGGTGATGATAATAAAACAGCTACAGACATAGGACAGCAATGAAAATTTTAAGTATGTGATTTGTATCCTTAATGTGTATTAAAATCCAAGAGCCTGTAAATAGGCATATTATTAGCATAGTAAAGCATTGTGCAGAATCTCCCTCTCTCCGCTTAGTGTAAAAAAAGGGAAAATATATGTTTGTAATGATGCAAATTTGTGTGTGTCATTTGAAAATAATTCTTTGTTGTGTATTCCTACTGCCGTTTGGGATTTAGCTCATCGCATCTGCATACGGAGCTTGTGGTCAGATTTAGAATTCTAGCTAGACATACATCTGTTTAATTCAGCCTGTCCTTGAACAAAGATGGAGCAGAAAGAATTGTACCCTCAGTTTATTTTATCCAACAGACTTTCACAAAATGATACAAAACACATTAAGCCAAATATATGTGTTAAATGTAGATGTGTGTGATTTTCATTTATTTTGCCACACAGTAGTTACTTATTGGCTGTATTTTCTTTCTTTCTTTATTCTTTCTTTCTTTTTTGTATATTATTATCCAAATCATTTTAAGCCCTGTAACAAAGTGATCTGGTAGGCTTGACAGCTGGACCTGAACATCTGTCAGTCAAGAGCGAGACCTCCCCCCCCCCCGTGATAGAATCAGGGAGGGGACAGGGAGAGATTACAGCCTCATTGGCAGTTGGAACTGACAGTTGGAATTTCTCAGGAGTAGGGGGGCAGGGGACAGCCTGAGGGAGAGAAGGTGGTGTATTCAAACTGTACCTGTCTTGATCACATATGTAGTTGTACTACTTTCTAAATCAGGGTGCAGAACCTCAGCCTTCTGGGTTTCTCTGGAAGGCCATGACCCCTTATCTCAAATTATAATATGCTTATAGTGGACCTTTAAAATGCAGTAAGTAATCTGGTTTGGACATAATATCAAACTACGGCTTAGTGTCACATGCACAAACTTCAGCCTCATGAGTTTCCCCTTCCCTCTTCTCCGGTGTGGTGGCAAGGAGGAGATTGGAAGTGTTGCTTCCATTTTCAATTAACTGTAGTTTTTTGTTATGTCCAAACCCAGAACTATCGTTATTCTTAACTATGGTATTGAGTAACAAGCCAGGTTTGTAAACCATAGTTTGTTTCCTAAACTATAGTTAAGACTAATCATAGTTTGTCTGAGTTCTGACATAATGAATAACAAGGGTTAGTTTAAAATGGAAGCAAAAGCTTCTGCTTTCCTCATGGCTGCACTGGGGGAAAAGAGAAGAAGATGCTCACAATTATGATGATCCTTGGACATTTCCCATGACAGATGAAAACTTACTTATATGTGTGTTGCTTGCTTTATAACTTGATCTAGCATGGCCTAATCATGGTGTTGTCTCTCTATCCAGGTCCTGCAGAATCAGCTTGATACCCTATTGGAAGGACAGGAAAATATTAAGAGCTGCAGCAACTTTACTGCTCAAGCACTTAACCATGGAACTGAAACTGAAGTCTTGCTTGTAAAGAAGCAGATGAGTGACAAGCTAAATGAGTTGGCTGTCCGAGACTTCCCACTGCAGCCCCGTGAAAATGATCAACTAGACTTCATAGTGGAAACAGAAGGGCTGAAGAAGTCCATTCATAATCTTGGTACTATTTTAACTACAAATGCTGTTGCTTCTGAAACAGTGGCCACAGGTGAAGGACTAAAGCAGACTGTGATAGGACAGCCTATGTCAGTCACCATCACTACCAAGGACAAGGATGGGGAGCTCTGTAAATCTGGGAATGCTTACATCACAGCTGAGCTGAGCACTCCTGATGGGAGTGTGGCAGATGGAGAAATACTTGACAATAAAAATGGCACTTATGAATTTTTGTATACTGTCCAGAAAGAAGGGGACTTCACTCTTTCATTGAGACTCTATGAACAGCATATTAGGGGCAGCCCATTCAAACTCAAGGTAATCAGGTCAGCAGATGTGTCCCCCACCACTGAAGGAGTTAAGAGGCGTGTTAAGTCTCCTGGTAGTGGCCATGTGAAGCAAAAGGCTGTAAAAAGACCAGCTAGTATGTATAGCACTGGCAAAAGGAAAGAGAACCCCATAGAAGATGATCTGATCTTCAGAGTAGGTAAGTAGTATATTCTCTTCTAAGTTCTTAGGACTGAAGTGGCCATCCACATTGTCTTATTTCAGCATGAATGTCAACGGTCCCCTCTACAAGGATTCGCTTTTGCGCCCGGTTAGGCGATTATGCGCATAATCGCCGAAGCGCATTTACACCTAATACCTCTGCACGAGAGGCGGCAAGAGGCGGCGAAGCGCATTAACGGATGACCAAAATGCGCTTTAACGGCCGGAGCAAAATAAAACTCGCGATTTAACGCGCATTCGATAATGCGCATAATCGGAGAGATAACGCGCCTCTACGCCCGATTTACGCTCCGTTCTTGTAGAGGTAAATTTTTTTAAGCGCCTTGAAAGAGCTTTAAACCTCTCTTGTAGAGGCAGCCAACATCAAAACAAAATTATGTAAACTACAGAACCATAGGGCTTTTTGTAGTATAGAGAGGTGTTACAGATGAATGTACTAGAAATGAGCCATATTAATGGGTCTTAGTTTTTTTTAATAAAACCTAAAGCTAAATTTCCCTCAAGTATTCTGTACCAAACAATTGCAAAACTAAGATTGAAAATTCAGCCCATCTGTATTGCATATAGAGTTCAGAATTCCTGAAACAGTATTTCTAAGAACTGCATTGATGGAAAAAGGCAAATTGGAAAATATTTTGAGCATTCATTTCCCCTATATATTTATAATAGGTCTTGTCTATGTTTTATGAAGTAAATGGTAGATGGAACCACTTCCCAAACAGTGATCTGAATTAGTGTGATATTTGAATTTAGTGAGTGGTCTCAACAACTGCTTGCACATGTGAACTGAAGTTACATGTGCAAGCACTTGTTGATATCACTCATGGTTGCAGTTCAAGGACCTGTGATGCTTTTTTTTTTTTTTAAAGGATACACAGTTCAAAACTTCATTAATGAAGGTATTTTTCAGCAAGTCACAAACATGTCACTTGCTGAAGGGAATACCTCAGTAAATAGCGAAGTTAACAGTACACTTGCTCAGGACATGTCTCTATCCATATCTGCAGACTACTTCCCTGTGTTCAGTGAATAAGCCCTTCCAGAGCACAAATGACTTAGGGGAATTTAGCTCAAATGAGCTAGGAAATCATTTAGCACTGCAACTCTGGTTCTGGTCTGGGGACTTCTACATGCTGGCCCCAAGGACATGATAGAACCATCTGAAACCTGCTGTAATATATTTGCTAGGCACTTCCAGGATAAAATCTTTGGCATCCGCCAGGACTTAGACTCCCGTGTTATAGCAGGTGAATCTAGTGAGGTATCCAGAGCACAGGTTTGTCCTGTTTACTTGGATGAGTTTCAGTTGGTACAGCTCGATGATGTGGACAAGGTGCTTGGACAGGTTCGTGCAGCCACCTCTGTATTGGATCCTTGCCCCTCTTGGCTTATAAAAGCTAGCAGGGATGGAACAGCCGGCTGGGCCAGGGAAGTGATTAATGCCTCTCTACGAGAGGGAGTGGTCCCAGACCTCCTGAAAGAGGCAGTAGTGAGACCACTCCTGAAGAAAGCTTCCCTGGACCCAGAAAATCTTAATAACTTTAGGCCGGTGGCAAACGTTCCATTCCTGGGCAAGGTCCTTGAGCGGGTGGTTGCTGGCCATCTCCAGACACTCTTGGATGAGACTGATTATCGGGATCCATTTCAGTCGGGTTTCAGGCCTGGTTTTGGCACGGAAACAGCCTTGGTTGCCCTGTATAATTACCTATGTCGGGAGAGGGACAGGGGGAGTGTGACTCTGTTGATTCTCCTTGATCTCTCAGCGGCTTTCAATACCATCGACCATGGTATACTTCTGGCACGACTGGCTGAGTTGGGAGTGGGAGGCACTGCATTGCAGTGGTTCCGCTCCTACTTGACAGGTCGGCTCCAGAAGGTGGTGCTGGGGAGACATTGCTTGGCCCCGTGGATTCTCCAGTATGGGGGTCTGCAGGGGTCAGTTTTGTCCCCCATGCTGTTCAACATCTACATGAAACCGTTGGGTGCGGTCATCCGGAGTTTCGGAGTGCGTTGTCATCAGTACGCTGATGACACGCAACTCTACTTCTCCTTTTCATCTTCATCAGGTGAGGCTGTGGATGTGTTGAACCAGTGCTTGGCTGCGACAATGGACTGGATGAGAGCTAATACACTGAAACTTAATCCAGACAAGACTGAGATGCTGTTAGTGGGGGTTTCCTCTGACTGGATGGAGGGTATTCAACCTGTGCTGGATGGGGTTGCACTCCCCCTGAAGGAGCAGGTTTGTAGCTTGGGGGTTCTCCTAGAACCATCTCTGTCACTTGAGGCTCAGGTAGTCTCAGTGGCAAGGAGTGCCTTCTACCAACTTCAGCTGGTGGCCCAGCTACGTCCCTATCTGGACAAGGATAACCTGGCTTCAGTTGTCTATGCTCTGGTAACCTCCAAGTTAGATTACTGCAATGCACTCTACGTGGGGCTACCTTTGAAGACAGTTCGGAAGCTGCAGCTTGTGCAGAATGTAGCGGCCAGATTGGTGACAGGGACCAGAAGGTTCGAACATATAAGACCGATTCTGACCAGCTTGCATTGGCTGCCTGTATGTTTCAAAGCCCGATTCAAGGTGCTGGTTTTAACCTATAAAGCCTTACACAGTTTGGGACCACAATACCTGATGGAACGCCTTTCCCGACATGAACCTACCCGTACACTACACTCAACATCAAAGGTCCTCCTCCGGGTGCCTACTCCAAGGGAAGTTCAGAGGATGGCAACAAAGGAGAGGGCCTTCTGTGTGGTGGCCCCTCAATTATGGAATGATCTCCCCGAAGAGGCCCGCCTGGCGCCAACACTATTATCTTTTCGGCGCCAGGTCAAAACTTTTCTTTTCTTTTCTCCCAGGCTTAACAGTTAAAATGTTTTAAAGTGTTTTAATGACAGCTGTTTTATGGTTTTAAATTTTGTATATTGTCTTTTTAATGCTCAATCTTTTTAATTTTTGTAAACCGCCCAGAGAGCTTTGGTTATGGGGCGGTATATAAGTGTAATAAATAATAATAATAACAACAACAACAACAACAACAAGAGAATAGGCTGCTGCCTGTCCACTAGATCTAGCCCAGAAACTAGCATATTTACCAGATTCAAAGGAGCACAGCATAAGCAAATTTGGATTACTCTAGGTAGCAGAGTGCCCACGTAAGGTACGTAGAGGACAACAGAGAGAAGATCAGACCTGCCTTTCCAGAAATGAAGTTTTATTGATAAAGTAAATAAATGGCAATTTAATAATTTAACTATAGAAATATGTACTAAAAACAAGTGGGATAAAGGAGGATCAGCAGTTATAGCCTTTGCTTACACAGACTTACAAAAGAGTGGTCTCCTGATTATTTCCAGGACGACAAAAGAAAGATGTTTGTCATGTTCCTGGTTAACAAATAAGGCTTTAGGTAGAGTTTAAAGTACATCTTGGAAAGATCAATTGAAATCTCAAGGTTCTCCGTAAGCAATCAATACATGATAGTGTGGCTTTGATTAAATTAGGACTCAGAGAAAGATTGAGCATTAAATGATTTTAGGAGGTCTCACATTAGTGTATGGAGGGGTATGGACACTCTCCTATCCAACTCAATAAATGACATTTGTCCTAGTTTGCAAGAGCATCACTAGCTCACCTTCCCAAACAATCTATATTATTTTGTGGCAAGATGCTCAAAAGGGGACAAACAAAATGGTTGCAGATCATTGCTCTCAAGCAATAATTACATCAATCAATAGTAAATAATGAATCTTTTATCTTTTGAGAAACTGTCAATATTTTTGAATGCTTTAATCAAGATGTTTTGGAAGCTTTATTCTCAACAAAACTTTCTCTGTTAAAAAGTGAGGATTTTAGTACTATTGCACCGAAGAAAATGGAATGCTGGAATAAGCTACTTGGAGAATCAATGGTTGTATATGGTGGAAAGAAAATTTATATTTGTCTGCATTCAGTTAAAGCTGCTGATATTTGAATATCAAGTTGATTCCCTGCAGCCATTTTCAAAGTAGGAAGGAAAATGCAAAAGCTTCCACTTCGGAGATTAAAATATTGGAGTTAAAGTGGGTGTGCATGTTCAAGAAAACATTCTATATTTCTCAAGTACAAATCTCTGATCGACCTCCAACCCCAGTTTTCAAAGTGATTATGAAACATGTCAAATACAATGCAGTGTAGTATCTGCCTTAAAAACTTAAATTAAAACATCACATTAAATTTGGTGCACACTTCCACAAAGCCATGGGGAAAGGAACAAAAATATACCTTCCTCAAACTGGAGCTTAGTGAGTAACGAGGCATGCAAGGGAACGTGTGAGGACACCAAACTAAAAAGGATTGGCTTAAATTGCTTCAGTGTCATCTTCTATTTCTTTCTGGTTGTCTGCTTACTCTTGGAAGTTAATTTTTTCCAAAACAGAATTCCTCCCGAACCCCTGTTATTTCTATTGTTTGACCATTGCAGATGTTATAGTTTCATTTTCTGTTCAATCTTGAAAGATCCTTTTCTTTGTTTTCACAGTCTTATATTTAACAACCTGTCTGATCACCATAGGCAATAAAGAATTCCATACAGATGAGCATATGGAATTCCATGCTGCCAGTAGGCTGGCAGAGGAAGGATGGATCACTCCGTGGTTGGCTTCGGGTGTCACTTTAAGCCATGATGGGTTAATAAGCTGCTCACAGTAGATTATTTTGAAAATACTCTACTGTTATCCCCCACACAATCAGACAAATAAGCTATTGTGCATATTATTATTAAGCTACTATGTGCAATCTGAGTCATCTCCCCCACTATCCCACTGCAGTTCTCCCGCCTGAGGACTGTTTCATCCATTGACAACATTGCAGCAGCCTGTTTTAACATTCCACAATGTTCTAATGAGAGGGGAGAGATTAATTCAGTGCTTCAACATCACCCTGACAAGTGGGGAAATGGGGTGGCTCAAAAGCACTGGAAGTATGCAGGATTACAATTGTGCATTTCCTCCCATAGACATTGCCGGGATAGATGCCTTTAAGTGCTCTCAATTGCCTATTTTGCCCCACAGAGAATGCCCATGAAGTATAGAGTGATCTGAACCACTCTTTCTGCATGACTCTATAGACGAGCAAATTAATCCACAGTGCCCAACAGATGACACTATAGCCCACAATGGGTTAAATAACCCATTCTGCAGATTGTGGATTATCAGAGTGGGTTATTTTGGCCAAATAAGCAATTGTGGATTAAAAAATATCCAACATGACATGATAACCCATGATGGGTTAAATAAACCACCATGGCTTATTCAACCCATCGTGGGTTATCATGTCATCCAAATCCAGTCTGTTACTCTGGCTAGGCTGCTTGATTTCCGTGCTTGCCACAGAGGAAGGTAAGGCTGTAGTAACAAGCCAAGCAGGCTAGCAGAGGAAAGATGGAGCAAACCACCCATCAGCCCACTTGGTGAAGGTGACTTTTTTCCTTACTAGCCTGCTAAGTGGTTAGTAGCCTGCACTTCCATGCAGGCTGCGGAGAAGAGGGTTCCTTTCTGGTCAGCATGCAAGCACAGACTGCTAGTCTCTTAGTAGGCTAATTAAAAAAACCCTCAGCAGGCTAATAACTTTTATGGGCTGATTCACAAGGCACTGTTTCCCCCCATACCCCACTCACAAGTTAGAATGGGCTCATTCTTTCTGGGCTGGTTCAGAAAAATCTTGGGAGAAAGCTTCGGCTTTGTCTGAAACTTCTCTGACATTTTGGAAGGGTCTGGCCCATTTCTTTGCCAATTCTCCACTCTACCCAGGCTCCTCTGCCTCTGGTTTCCTTCCTCTGACCCACCCTTGCGAATCCCCTTTCCTTTCCTCACAACTTAGCTTCCATCATCAGGGAAGAAGAGGCACAAAGATGAGACTTCGCATCAGGGCTAAAGGATTGAAATGATTTTTTTTGGCAGCCATTTAGTTAATTTCCTTTCCAATTTGTGTTCTCATCTTCTTTTTAGGTACCAAAGGAAGAAACAAAGGGGAGTTCACAAATCTTCAGGGAGTAGCTGCATCTACAAATGGAAAAATATTAATAGCAGACAGCAATAATCAGTGTGTACAGGTATGCCGACTTTTCTTCTTCGTTTCAGTTTACAGATCTTTATATAAAAACACAGGACTGATCAAATGCATTGAAGCAGCAAGATTATAGGATTCATAGTAAATGATGTTGTGGAATTAATAATTACTTCTATGTTAAATCTGAGGGATGGTTCAAACACTATTTTGCATTTTATAGCACCTTTCTTCTAAAGGGCTTTGAGCTGCATCATGGAGTTCCCATGCAGTTTACCATCCAGGTACTTAGGTCCCCTCTACAAGATTTCGCTTTGACGCCTGGTTGCCCGAGTAAGCGCATTTACACCTAATACCTATACATGAGAGGCGTTGAAGCGCATTACTGGCTGTATGAAACGCGCTTTAAAGTTATTTACATGCTGAGAATCGCATGCAAATGTTGCTGAAAGTAATGAGCTTTGTCTCGGGGAACTGGCCAAAGAGGTTTCCCTCCCTTTATTCTCCCCGCCCACCAGAATCTCCCGCCTTTGGCTACCTGGTTTACCTGCCGGTAATCACCTGGTTAACCTGTTCGGCTTCCTCTCTCCCCCCCCCCTCGCCCGATTGCCATTTCAAGTGAATTGCTCAGGGGTAAATGGGAATGTGCCTCAGAAGTTTCCCCCTCCAGCACCCTTTGAAAACTTATTTTTAATCAGGGCTGCCTCTCTCTCCCCCACTTCGCCCGATTGGCATTTCAAGTGAATTGCTCAGGAGTAAATGGGAATGTGCTTCGCACACACTCACGCCAAAACAGACAGGCGGATGCTGCTTCGTTCCTTCCCCCTCCTCTTCCCAGTTGTAAAACATACACACGCACGCACGCGCACACACACACACACACACAGCTCATGTCAGGAACCCAGCAAGAAGCGAGGGGACGATCTGTCTAAGCTGATAGCTAATTATCCTTCCTATCCCCTTTGCTTCTCGTGAAACCACCTCCATCTGGCTCCGTGTCTCCATGTAAAAAATATTCCATCAGGGTACTTCAAAAAACCTTTATTTTCGGTTCACGTTGGGTCTCCCTAGAGCTTCCATCCAGAGAGACGGAGAACAAGGAGGAAGTTGCCAGGAGGAGACAGGAAATAAAAATAAACAAAACAGTGGGAGCTTTTCCCAGCAAAGGGGCAGTTTTATGCATGACATCAAGATCACAGTCCGCCCACTCTGATTGTTAATGCGCCTCCTCAGAAAATTGTTTACACGGACATAAAGCACTCTTACTCCCGCGGTAAATTAAAACTCGCTATTTAACACGCATTTGAAAATGCGCATAATAGGAGATAAAAAGTGCCTGTACTCCTCATTTGCACTCCGCTCTTGTAGAGGTAAATTTGGTAATGCGCCTTGAAAGACCTTTAAATCGCTCTTGTAGAGGCACCCTTAGCTTCAGAAAGGGAAGGCATGTATAGAATTGTAAAGTTTTGGGATCCTTTTGTATCAGGGAGAACAATCCTATGGCCCCTAGACAGCACCTGGAGAGGGGGCATAGGATGTTTTGGATTCCTGGATCCAAGGTTGGAGACAGTGCTCCAACCTCGAACCCAGGATTCCAAGCTCCCTGTCCCCTCCCCCTTACAGCTGGTGTGGAGAGAACTGCACTGGCTGACTGTATGAGTTCACAAACGTGAGCTCAGGGAGGAGGGACAGGGGGCAGCTCTGTGAGCAGGGAGAGGAGGAAACCAGAGCAGCTGGGCTTATGAAGAATCCTCTGGCCGCCCCAGCCTCCTTCCCTTCTGCTTTGCAGAATACCAACTAGACGGGCAGAATTGCCCATCTAGCAAAAATGCAAGGCAGAAAGAGTGTGGAGATGACGATCACCTCCAAGCTCCTCTCACCCTGAGTAGGACACTTGTCACTCTCTGAGTTCAGAGGCTGACGGGCATCCGGATAGGATTGAGTCCTTAATTACTGAGGCAGATCTCACACTTAGGAGCTCACATGAATGTATTAACCACACTTTGAATTTGATAAAGTACTTTTAAGTGCTTCTTGAATGATATAATACCAAATACTGCTTAGCCTGGGACTCAATTTATTTCTGCCTAAAAATCTGGTACTTTAATACCTATAGGTGAGTTTCCTTCCCCTTCTTTCCTTCCTTCCTTTTTTTGTGACAGATGTCAGAACTGTTACCTTACCCAAATAATTTTGTTTCCTAAACTCATTGGAACTGAAGGATGCTTTAAACCATTGCTAGGTTGTAAAGTGTTGTGTACAGTTCTTCAGACAAACATGGCGGCTTTTCAACTCCCATATTGGGGCACTGATGCACTACAGCATGAAAGGAACAATTGGCTACCACTCAGTGGTGTATGGGCCTCTATAGATCCCAGATTTTTTTCCTCCCTGGATGCATACATACAGGCCATTTGTACGTCCCTATAAAAATGTGTGTGCAGGTGTGTTTCTGGGCATGAGTGTCCTGCAAATGTGTATACGTGCCAATGACCAGAGACTGACTGTGGCTCTTTAGTAGGCGAACAGATGGTGACAGACATGTGAACCAGTCCTTAAGTCAGCAAAATATGCCCACTCAGCCATGAAGCTCATTGTGTGATGTTGGCCAGGAACTACTTCTCAGCCTAACCTACCTCACAGGCTTCTTGTGAAGATAAAATGGGGGTAATTAAGAACCACATTGAGCTTTTTGGAGGAAAAGCAGGATATGAATGCAATAAACAAATGAAAACAAATGGAACCTGCCACAAAATGTTATGATGTGGGGTGCTCCTGTTGAGGATGCCAATCACTCTGTTTCACACCTTCCCCAATTTTCTGGTCCTCCAGCTGAGCATGTTCAGTTCTCATTAGGCTGTCTCCCTAAAGACTTTTTGTACTTCTACAAATCTTGGGGTAACCCAAGCTTCCTGATACCTCCCTCTTGTGCATAGATGGAACCCATTTTGGCTCAATAAGCAATGGCACGCACAGCCTAAATCTCAAAGATAGAGGGAGTTATAATAAATGAATAGTAGTTCAGAATCCAAAGCTTTGCAAATGTTGAGGCTTCCTATTCTCTGCTGTTAAATGCTCTATGTATCCATAGAGAATATCCATGTTACTTGTAGAATATGTCTCTGCTCACAGAGAAGGAAGTCCCTGTGAATACAGAGCTCTGTGTGTACATTGAAACTTTGTCAATGCTTGTCATGTGTCTCATCTAAATCATAAGTATAATTGCATATTATCTGACATTTTTAATACCTTTTTAAAAAAATCATAGATATTTTCCACTGATGGTCAGTTCAAGAGTCGTTTTGGTATCCGGGGAAGGTCTCCTGGCCAGCTACAGCGGCCTACAGGAGTGGCTGTGCATCCTTGTGGCGACATCATTATTGCTGACTATGATAATAAATGGGTTAGCATATTCTCCTCTGATGGAAAATTTAAGGTAAGCTTAAAGTACGAATGCAAAATATAAGGAAAACCAGACCTCTCGTCTTTAAATTTACAGTTAAGAACTTGGTACTGAAGACTGGATGGGAATTCTAATCCTGTATTAATTGATTGGAGGAAGTGATGCTGATGCAGGAAAGAATGACTTATGAACATTGATGAAATTATTTTGTTTATTCTGAAAATAGATGGAAAGAAAAAAATTAAAACATTAGCCCTGATCCTGACGGAAACACATATACCAGGTTATGTTGTACCACAGCTTTTCCAAACTCTTGCACTAGCTTACTGCAAAATCTTCTCCACATATATACAAACAAACAAACAAATAAACAAACAAACATCCTAAGGAGGATTTGTGGTTTTTAGGGTTTAACTAATTGGGGGTTAATACTAAATACATAAGGGGTACTGATGAGAGCAGAAGAGCAGGACAGTGAGTAGAGTGTGTTTAGGGTTTACACATGCCCCTTGAAACTAAGTAGCTTGTCCTACACAAGAGGATGAAAATACCCCATTTGGGTGGCAATCCTAAACACATTTAATAGGGGGAAAGCACTGTTGAATACAGTGGAACTTGCTTCTGACAGCATAGAAGTACACTATTAAAGGACTTTCTTCACTTCTCAGTGGCTCATGGAATGGGTAAGATAGGCTCAGTCACCATCTGAAAACACAATGGGGTACTAATTCCCGGCAAAGAGCAGTTTAAGAGCAACAGCCCAGAATTTAAATTTGCAGGCATTTCTGAAGCAGCCTCAAATCCGAGCCCCTATTATTGTCTTGCTTGTGGAGGTTGGGGGCAATCAGAGGCTACATACAAATTATGAGAGTCAGTCAGTCAGAGAGAAGAGGAAATATGGTCAAGAGCCAACCACTCCTGCACTCTCGCCTGAGTGAAGTACCAATGTGGACCTCCAGCGTTTGAAAGCTCTCCAGCCCCTTGCCTGTTAATGGGGTATGTCTCACTTGTATGAAGTATTTTAATGGAAATAAGGAATGTTTATTATGAAGAAGATTCTAATTGTTTCTAGCATCAGCAAACTACCAGATCAAACAGTTGTGTGCTATGAATTTGGTACAGGAGGCATCCGATGGTTATATCAGTTTATTTCAAACAAATAACATGAAATAGTTTGTTAACATTTTTTTAAAAAACAGCATGAAAACAGTGAGGTAAAAATATATCCTAGACAAGCCATAGCAAAAATAACAGCACCAACGTAATTAATGAACAATCAAAGGGCTAGCAAGTCTTATTCCAGAGCTTTTTTAAAAAGAGAGGTCTTCAACATACCTTAGAAGGCCATGACACAAGCAAGATGAGCCTTCCTTGGGAATGAGTACTAAAACCTATCATGAAGGCCCTATGTCTGTTTCCCAGAAGGCACCTGAGCTAAGGGGGCATAACTCAATGGTAGAGTGCATGCTTTTCATGCAGAAGATCCCAGGTTCAAACCCGATCACCTCCAGGTAACGCATAAGAGGGCCTCCACATGATCCAAAGGCCAAGTTCATATTGGAGGAAGCAGTCTTTCATATATCCTGATCCCAAATCACGGAGGGCTTTAAAATTCATCACCAGAACTTTGAATTGGGCCCAGAAACAAACTGAAAGCCAGTGCAGCTGTTTCAGCAAGGGAGTTGCATGCCTCCAATAGGCAGCTCTAGTTAATAACCTACATTCTGGGCTAAATTAAAGTTTCTAGACACTTTTCAAATAGAGCACATTGCAATAATCCAAATATGATGTAACTAAGGCATATGATACCATGGCCAGATATTTGTGTGTTAAAAGGAAGCTTAAATCTCTTTCTTTGTTCCTGTAGACAAAAATTGGATCTGGAAAACTCATGGGACCAAAAGGTGTCTCTGTGGATCGCAATGGGCATATCATTGTAGTGGACAACAAAGCCTGTTGTGTCTTTATTTTCCAGCCCAATGGGAAAATAGTGACCAGGTTTGGAAGCCGAGGCAATGGAGACAAACAGTTTGCAGGTATCTCTTGAGGGTTCATATGCAGTCCCCTTTTGTCTTCTGCTTACTTTCAAATGATATTTCAATATTCTGGAAAAGCAATATCCTTACTTATGTGCAGTGAGTAGTCTACAATTTTTGACTGGCCAAGCCGGTCAAAAGGAGGGAGGGAACCAGTTTGGCTATTGCTGCATGAATGTGTTCAGGCAGCAGAGTCTAACTCCACCACCATTACCACCTTCCTTTCCTGTTCCAGAGCAGAGAAGGGCGACAGGGAGGGCTTGCTGGTCTGGCCCTGCGTGCCTTTGCCACATAACTGCTAAACAACCCTCAGCAGTTACACAACCCTCATTGTGTAACTGCTGGCATGATCCTTTCTCACCTTGGCAGCTTCAAAGTTGCAAAGAGCGCTTCTTGTTCGTCACATTTGCCAGAGAGTAGTGCCACACTTACCATGACAAACTGAATTGTTGAAGCCTGCTTATATATTGTGGCCTTGCCCTAAAATGGGAGACATACAGTCTTATGTCTCCCATTTTAGGGCAAGGCCACAATATATAAAAGGTACAACAGGTTTTCAGTAACATGTGATCAAGAAATAAGCATTATCTTTTTCATATTGTTAGATTGTTGTATGCTGAATGAATATCACGATTCATAAACTAATATTTCAAGATACACAAGTAAATCTGAGATAGTGTTCCCAAATACTGTGTTAGTTGGCATTTTGTACTAAAGACAGTCTTTGTGGCTCATGTTACAGTTAATGTTTAATCTTTTGGAGCAATTAGAGCCTTATGTTCTGTGCCAGAGTTTGTACAGGTCTTGATTAGATACCAGCCTGTGCTTGAAAATGCTTAGGTAACTGTCCATTAATGTCCCAGACTTCATTTTATCCTCAAAGACTGTGGAGATACTAATCAGTGCTTAATAGGGTTTCATATGTGAGCAGATTTCTTTCTGCACATGAGAAAAAGTCTACAGACAATAGAATGTAATTGCTTTGCAAAATGGAGCATACAGTTTCACAAGAAATTGCAATACAAAATGGCTAGTTAGCAGAAATCATGTAATTTACTACCCATCTTATTGTGTATGTCTCTCAGGCTCAGACTGCATGATACACAAAGTTCCATTTTGTTCATTTATTTGAAAAAAAGCAGAAATTAGCCTGAGCAGGTTCCGAGCTGTGGCAGATGGAGAGAAACTGCTTCAGAGTGCAATCCTATGCATGTTTAGACCGAGAAGTGTCCTACAGTACCCAGAATCCCCAGATAGCATAGAATTGTGCCCTAACCCTTCCCCTCTCTGGTCACATTTTAGCTGAGAACTACCATCCCTTGCTGCTTTTTCATCTGAAAGGACAAACACATAAGGAAGATTGAGGGAACCCAGATCTTTTATCCTATGGGTGAAAAAGCAGGTGTGTGTGTGTGTGTGAAACAACCTGAGGGAGAATGGTGCTGACTCTCCATCTTCCCAGACTATTTTTTAAAAAATAAATGTGTGCCAGAGGGAGGGGCATATAGCTTGACACTGTTTACACATCAGATTTATTCATGCAGTTCAACATATGCATGTAATGGTTTTATGTTGAGGTGAACTACTGAAATGTATCGTTGGCATAGCTCAGTGCAGAATTTGAGCATTGTAGTAACTCCAGCCAGTATTTTTCCTGTCTCCAGCAAAAAGGATACATCTATTTGGTGAAGTTTTTTCACCAACACACAATGGGTTAGATCAAAAATGGTTTGGATAATACATTTCCCCCCTCCTTTTGGCCTACTGTGTTGGTAAGCCATAATTCTTAGTTGTGCAACCTCTGCTATAGACAGGAAGAACAATGTGCAACTAGACACGTATTATACTTTCATAACATCATTCAGTGGATCATCTCTGTTTTGGGGGCCACCATATCAGTGCTTCAAAATCCACATGTTGGTGATGTACCAATTCTGCTTTGCAATTATATCTTTTTAAAGACTATTTATAAAATTTATGAACAATGAAAGTATATTTTCCCCATTAAAGTATCTATGGAACAATATAAAATAATGAGATAGAAAATCCTATCCCTCTCAGATGAATAATGCTGCTTTTGAAATGGTATAGGGTTAAACAGAATGTGGATCTAATTTTCCTTCCAGTTGTTCATTGGGTCTCTGGAAAGGGGAAATGCAATATTTCAGGAAAAACTGCAGGGACATACCCATGCTCTGACTTTTGTGGTTTACCTACCATTTCATTTCTTAAAACCTTGTTCAGTGAATGCTATGATGAATTCTTTAATTATTACAGTTCAAAATCCCAGCTGCAAAAAGAATTCCCATTCACTTGCATCTGTTAAATAAGTTCTAAATGATCTGTTGCTTAATGCTGATGCTGTACGAAAAATGAAAATCTAAGTGGGGAAAATCCAGTCAAACTATTTAAATATGGCAATGTAGCAAATGTATTTTAAATTTATTCTCTAGAGTAATTGTACAGTTCCTCAAGTTCACATTTTTGTTGGGTTAGTAGCTGATTATTTTCTGGTTTGGTTATTAGCTTGAGTTGTAAGTACTGCAAAGTGGACAAAAGGGTGCCAATAGGGCAAAGAAATTCCAGCTTTAGAAAAGGATTTTCCTTACAACCAACCATAGCAGGGGAGGATAAATTCCACCTCTATTCTGCTCTGATATCAGCTTGCCCCTCCTGCACCAGCTAAGGTCCCCTCTACAAGGATTCGCTTTTGCGCCTGGTTAGGCGATTATGCGCATAATCGCAGAAGCGCATTTATGCCTAATCCCTCTGCACGAGAGGCGGAGAGAGGCGGCGAAGCACATTAACAGATGTCCAAAATGCGCTTTACAAGTAGTTAATGCGCATAAGCGCTTATTCACACAGTCAAAATGCGCTTTAACGGACAGAGCAAAATAAAACTCGTGATTTAACGCGCATTCGATAATGCGCATAATCGGGGAGATAACGCGCCTCTACGCCTGATTTGCGCTCTGTTCTTGTAGAGGTAATTTTTTTAATGTGCCTTGAAAGAGCTTTAAATGCCTCTTGTAGAGGCACCCTAATGCAATTTGCATTTTCAAAAACCTGCATGTTAAATGCAAAGACTAACTTCAGTTGCCAACTGTGTATTGGCCAGCCAGGCTTCCTGCTCTGCAGCCTTCTGTGTACTTTCCGGCCATGTTCTTCTTGTGCCAGATCACAATGGAAACAGCTCCTTTCAAAGTGTAAAAAAATAGGGAAAGGCTTACCTTCGACACCCCCCTCCATATGTACAATAAATGGAACCAACTTCCTGCCCCAGCACATTTCTTAGAAATGGTCCCACCCACCACAAAAATAGCATACATTCCCTCTCCATTTTCACAGGTGGTGAAATTTGGTGCAAAAAAATTCAGGCCATTGCTAGGACCACCCAACTTCTAGTACTGGCCTTACAGAGTCCCTTTGCTATTAATATTAAAGTCCTGAACTGTGCTCTGAACTGTTATTTCAAACGTTTGACTGTTTATTTCCAAATATTATTAAGTCTTTGACACCAAAATAACAAAAGAAAGAAATTAAGGTAACCTTACCCACCCGCCACCAATCTTGACCCTAATAAAATTTCCACACAGCTATTTATACATTTTAAAAATAAGGCCAAACAATGCATTTGCTGGGTCTTAGCTAGAAAAATGATAAGAGTAAAGTGCAGATGTTTACTTGTTGGTGAGTATTTTTTTTCCTAATATGATTTTTCCTATGACCTTGGATTCCATGGGATCTACAAGTCATACTATCCCACTAATTAATGTACAGGTTTAAATGAAGTTGATTCACTTTCAGACATTCCATTTTTCTTAACACATACATTTCTAAAAACGTATGTGATGAATAAAAAAATGCTTTCATACATTTGTGAGAAATCATGCATTGTATTACAATGGCTAAATTAATTTCCATTAAGAAACTGAGGTCCCCTCTAGAAGAATTTGGTTTGGTGCCTGATTGCCCGATTATGTGCATCTTTGCAGAAGCGCATTTACATCTAATAACTACACACGAGAAGTGGTGAAGCGCATTACGGGCTATATGAAACGCACTTTAAAGTTGTTTACATGTGGAGAATCACATGTATACATGGCCAAAATGCGCTTCAACTCCCACAGCAAATTAAAACTCGCTATTTAACGCGCATTCGAAAATGCGAATAATCGGGGATAAAAAGTACTTCGACCCCCGATTTGTGCTCTGCCCTTGTAGAGGTAAAAATTTTAATGCACCTTGAAAGAGCTTTAAATCGCTCTTGTAGAGGCACCCTGAAACAACTTGATGAATTACGTTAGCAATTTTAAGTGGAATTTTGAACATACTTTGGCCAGTATCTAAAAAGCTACTTCACATGCATTCAAGGGCTCATGCGTGCTGAGTGAGATGTTTGTACCTTCTTTTTTGATAATGAAAGGTTCTTAAGCCACATCACCAACTACTTTTTGAAAATCCACCTGGTGTCAAAAATGGTTTACAGCACAGCGTGTATATCTGCTTTTCAAGAATCCTAGACAAAAGAATCGTAAGCGAAAGATCATACCAGTCTTATAAAGAACATATAGCTCTCTCAAATTAAAGTGGCTAAAGGAATATTTTGCAAGAACAAAAATATGTTTACTTGAAAAAATAATTAAATGTTTTTGATTTTTGATTTTTCCAAACTCTGAACGAATCATTATACGTTCGAACATTTGAATAGATTGTTGCCATGATTTAACTTTTTTTTTCTTTGCTGGACAGTTTTTTATTTATTTCTTCCTGGGTTTTTTTGCAGGCCCTCATTTTGCAGCTGTCAACCACAATAATGAAATTATTATTACTGATTTCCACAATCACTCTGTCAAGGTAGGAATGGTATTAGTTTTTCAGGAATTGTAAAATCCAGTTAATGCATAAAAGTTGTTACTCCAGTATTTAATTAAATTCACAAGTTATGGAAAGAGAATGGATTAATTATCTCCTGAGAATCATCCAACAAGAGCGAATTATCTAATGTGGGGGAAATAATTGGATTGGGTCTTTTGCTTTGCCTATATATATATATATATATATATATATATATATATTCTCTTTGAGTTGGTTCAATAAGTACAATGTTGTTCTCTATAAAACATTCCTTAGAATCATTTCACACCATCATTTTGCCATGATAATTGTTGTGGGATATATGCTTGGAGAATTTTACTATGTTCAGGTGATCAAGTATTCAAGTTACTCTGGTCCACTTAACATATTGCAAAATTTCTGCATGGAAGACGGATGTCATCAGGATGCATAACACTCAAGTGTGTCATGGGTTACATGGGGAACTACCTTATACCAAGGCCAGATCTACACCAAGCAGGATATAGCACTATGAAAGTGGTATGAAAGCAGTATATAAAAGGCAGGAGCCACACCAAGCAAGATATAGCACTTTGAAAGTGGTATGAAAGGAGTATATGGTATGTGTCAGTGGGCCCCAACAGTTGTCAGTGCACTTCAATACTGCTATAAAGCAATAGTGCAGCTCCTGCCATTTATATACCACTTTCATAGTGCTATATCCTGCTTGGTTTAGATCTGGCCCCAAGTCAGCCCTTCCAGCTATCTAGCTCACAGTGGCTTCCCAATGGCTGAATTCGGACAACACATTAAGCAACTGAGGGCGGGGGGGGGGAACAATCTTCAGTTGTGTTGCTTATTATGTTGTGTGGAGAGTAACACGCCGCTCACAAACTACTGACGGTATGCTATTCCATCCAAATAAGCAACTGAGAGAAACAACTGGCTTGCAAGTTGTTTAGCTCGAAGCCAGTTGTTTAAAGTGTTGTGTGGAGGGGTGAGTGGGTTAATGGCGTGTGGTGAGTGGGTTAAAACACAAGCCCATAGAGGCAGGTGGCAAGAGCGACCAAAGCGGCGGCTGCCACTCTGCTACAACTGGTGCAACTTGCAGAGGCTGCTGGGATGGAATTGGGAGGACTGAGGGAGGAGAAAGGGTGGGGAGAGGGGTGGGTGCTGTGTCAGTCAAATGCTGGGTTGACTATTAGTCCACTCAACGCCAGCTCCAACCACCCACAGTTGTGTAGGAATATGTTGTGTGGGGAGTACCCACAAAATAACCAACTGTGAGTTGCTACTCAACCCACCATTGACTAAGGTGTTGTCTGCATGCAGCCAGTGTTTTAGAATGGAGCCTTTTTCAGCTCTACCTGCATTTGCTTGGGATTGTACCTGTTCTAGATGCAAAGCATATGCTCTACAACTCACCTACAGCCAAGGGTCATATGTTATTTCCAAGTGTCATGTGTAAGAATTTTGTAATATGTTAAGTGGCCCACTGTAACAGGCCACCATGCAATCACATAAGAGTTGCACTTATTACACATTACAGCCCTGATATGTAACAAATTTATAACTGCTTTATACTCTTCTTATATTTGGAAAGGCAGACTAGGAGAAGTACTTTGATATAACTAGATTTTCTGAGCGCTTTCATAAATGCTGTAGTAGACAGTGATTAAAGCATTTTGTTGAAAATGCCATAGTTGAAAAGAAGAATATAATAGGTTGGCCTGTATTAAAATTCCAACCCTCGGGGGCAAGTATCAGCAATCATGGAGATGTCTTACAAGTAGTTTCTGGTATAAATTAATAACTTGTGCTTATTTCTAAACGCTATTTCTCTTTAATGAAATATTTTCTTTAACTTTGAACTTTGTATACTGGGTTGTTTTCCAAGACTTAAAGAAATGAGAGTGTTTTACAGCACAATAGAAGCAACATTTAGAGGTTTTACTCAAATTTTTACTCAAATTTTTCTTCTTATGATTGTCAGCTGCCTTGAACTCCATTTTCTTGGTGGAAAAGTGAGGTACTAATCAAATAAATAAGTGTCCAAGAGCCAATATCATTGTGGTTGTTTTTCTAATCTGTGTACTTGCATCAAAATAAATACTTATGCAAAACCTCATAAATGATGTGGGGAAATGTCTGGTATGAAATGGCACCTATATTAGCAAATCAAATGGTGTCAATCCATTGAGCAAGTATGTGGCTTAACAGGAATGGAATTGCAGTCCACATGTTCTTGGACTGCAACAGGAATTGCAGTCCACATGTTCTTGGACTGCAATTCCCGTCAGCCAACATAGCCAGTCGTGAGGGATCATGGAAATTGTAGTCTAACAACATTTGAAGGCCCAGAGCTTCCCCATCCCTGCTATAGAGTAAAGGTCTAACTACAGGGTACATTAAATAAATGGTGTGCAGCTCTGGTTCTTCCTTTCTTTTAGTCAAAAATATGTACAGGGGAGCCATTCCAGATCAGGATTGTAGTACATGGAGAAGAGAGGATTAATCTTCCCCTCTGCAGCAGTTAATAATAATGAAATAAAGTTCAATTGGTGCCAATGGGAGGTTGTTTCTGGGTTTAAAAAACAAAAAACTATTATCTGCTGTGCAGAGGTGGAATTTTCAGGGTATTGTGGATGGAGAGATTAGGGGCCCTTTTTTGCAAAAAAGAATGAATGAATCAGAGATGCATGCTATGTATTTGTTTTGAGTGGGTAACCTCCCTTGTGGACTATGGGAATGCTGTGGCCATAATATATCTTGACTTCAGCAAGGCTTTTGACAAAGTGCCCCATGACATTCTGATTAACAAACTAGCTAAAAGTGGGCTAGATGGAACAACTATTAGGTGGATCCGCAGTTGGCTACAGAATCGGATGCAAAGAGTGCTTATCAATGGTACCTTCTCAAACTTGGGGGAGGTAACAAGCAGGATACCACAGGGCTCAGTCCTGGGCCCAGTGCTCTTCAACATTTTTATTAATGATTTGGACAAGGAGGTGCAGGGAATGCTTATCAAATTTGCAGATGACACAAAATTGTGTGGGATAGCTAATACCCTGGAAGACAGAAACGAACTTCAAAGTGATCTTGATAGGCTGGAGTGCTGGGCTGAAAACAACAGAATGAAATTTAATAGGGATAGATGCCAAGTTTTACACCTAGGAAAAAGAAACCAAATACACAGTTACAAGATGGGGGATACTTGGCTCAGCAATACTACAAGCGAGAAGGATCTTGGAATTGTTGTAGATCACAGGCTGAATATGAGCCAACAGTGTGATGTGGCTGCAAAAAAAGCAAATGCTATTTTGGGCTGCATTAATAGAAGTATAGCTTCCAAAACTTGCGAGGTACTGGTTCCACTCTATTCAGCACTGGTTAGGCCTCATCTTGAGTATTGTGGCCTGTTCTGGGCACCACTCTTCAAGAAGGATGTAGACAAGCTGGAGCGTGTTCAGAAGAGAGCAACAAGGATGATCAGGGGTCTGGAAACAAAGCCCTATGAGGAATGACTGAAAGAACTGGGCATGTTTAGCCTAGAGAAGAGAAGATTGAGGGGAGACATCATAGCACTCTTAAAATACTTGAAAGGTTGTCACACAGAAGAGGGCCAGGATCTCTTCTCGATCATTCCAGAATGCAGGACACGGAATAATGGGCTCAAGAAACAGGAAGCCAGATTCCAGGTGGACATCTGGAAAAACTTCCTGACTGTTAGAGCAGTACAACAATGGAACCAATTACCTAGGAAGGTGGTGGGCTCTCCCACACTAGAGGCATTCAAGAGGCAGCTGGACAACCATCTGTCAGGTATGCTTTAAGGTGGACTCCTGCGTTGAGCAGGGGGTTGGACTTGATGGCCTTATAGGCCCCTTCCAACTCTACTATTCTATGATTCTATGATTCCATTTAATGTAATGTGTAGTTTGATTCCGTTTTGAGTGAGGCCCATCTTTAGTAAATGACAATTTTGCAGGGCCTATCTTCTTCCCTGTGACAAGCTACTTTTAATATTCCCCTCAGAACAGAGGTTTCCTTACTACATGACTGTGACTGTTCACAAGCACGGGAGCTTTCCCTCTCCCAGGACGGCGTCAGGTAATTCTGATGCCAAGGAAGGAGCAAGGGGTTTCTGGGTGGCCATCCAGGTCCCAGAGGGCCCCCCTTCCTGGTGGAAGGCGACCAATTGCTGGTCACTTTCCACCAGGCTCTGCCCCTGGGTTGGCCTTGGATTGACATTGTACCCTTTGAAAAAGTCAGGCTAAATCCCTGACTTCTTCAAATCAGAGCATTGCAGGGAAGCCCAGCAGTAACTGTAAAGCTGGACTGTCGTCATCTAACTGACATGGTGCAGATCCACAGCCACCGCGGGGTTTCCCTACTTGTAGACAATCCCTAAAATATTGGTAGTCTAGTCAGCAAAATGTAGTGTGTCCATTTTAGGACCTCTATGTTCCTTTTAATTTTTGCATGTGTGAGTAATATAACTCTTACTTGGAGATAGATGGCCAGTTTCAAATTGAGACCATTTTTCATAGGCTTCTGAAATTATGCAGGAAATAACTGTTCCTGTGGTTTGGAGTACAATGAAGAAAGCAGGACCATAGGAGAGTCCATAAAGTGGATTGTTGGCATAGTTTAGCCATAGGGGGGCTACTATTTTGATAAATCTACACCCTGAGAAGCAGTAATTGTTTGCAATGCAGGATTTCCTCATGATGACAGAGATTGTTAGGTCTATGGCCAGGCTCCAACAAACAAGAAAATAAAGAAGCAAGAAGTCTGATTGAAAATTGAAAGGGATTTATTATTGACTTATTAATAAAATTGAAGGATATCTGAATTAAGTTCATGACTCCAAGTGTGCAGCCCAGCAAATTAATTTCAAAGCACACTCAACTGTGGCTGGATATTGTCTCTCCTTCCTTGCTTCCCCAGTAGTGTTGGGATGGAAGCGGAGGACTTTTTATCCTTTCTCTGTAATTGTGATGTATGATTATAGTATATATTCCTATATGCCAGCAGTTTTTCAATTTTTTTTAGCTCCAGGGAACCTTTTCTGCATTGATTTGTAATACAAATAAAATGGCCTTAACCTTGAAATAAATCTGAGAACAATATCACATTTTATTTGCATAGGACAGTCTGTCTATTGGAGAACCAGTGTGGTATTGTGGTTAGAGTGTTTGACTAGGACTTGGGAGACCAAAGTTCAAATCCCCACTTGACCATGGAGCTCACTGGGTGATTTTGAGCCAGTCACTAACTCTCAGCCTAACCTACCTCACAGGGTTGTTGTGAGGATAAAACAGAAAGGAGGATGATCATCCTTGGGCTCCCAGGAGGAAAGGTGGAATATAAATGTAACAAATTCCCCAGTTGTGAGCTTTCTTTGTATCAGCCTCATGATATTATTTTGTTTATGTATGTGCATGTGCAGGTTTTTTAAAAATAAACTATTTTGGGATTTCTATCAAATGAGAAGCAATATATAAATATTGCTAATAAATAAATAAAATTCAAAATGTAGGGCAACTGAAGCTTCCAAAAAGGGTATTTTTTAAATTATTTGTAATCAAAAATACGAATTGTATTCTAAACTTGTCATGAAACAGATTGGAGCCCCTAATTTTTATTTAGTTGTTTATTGTAGTTAAAAATAAGCAAATAATGCCAATTCATTATATTTTAGTATACAATATGCAGAGCCGGGGTGGGGGAAGCAATACAGCCTCAGCAACAGCAATGGAAATGACACCTGATATAGATAGGAGAACTTGTATCTTCTTTTTTTTTTCCAACAGAGGGAAGAGCAATTTGGGGGGAAACGGTGGTCAAAATGGCTCAAGGGAAAAAGGCTCAGAAGCCCAGCGTCAGCCATGCCAGTCTTCCTCATCAAATAGCAGCTTCAGTGGCAACATTCTGTTGATATTTACTTTTTCTTTGAGTCAGGGTGCCTCTACAAGAGCGATTTGAAGCTCTTTCAAGGCGCATTAAAATTTTTACCTCTACAAGAGCGGAGCGCAAATCAGGGGTCGAAGCGTTTTTTATCTCTGATTATTCGCATTTTTGAATGCGTGTTAAATAGCGAGTTTTAATTTGCTGCGGGAGTTGAAGTGCATTTTGGCCATGTAAACATCCGATTCTCCGCATGTAAACAACTTTAAAGCGCGTTTCATATAGCCCGTAATGTGCTTCACCGCCTCTTGTGTGTAGTTATTAGATGTAAATGCGCTTTTGCGAAGATGTGCATAATTGGGCAACCAGGCGCCAAACCAAATTCTTCTAGAGGGGACCTCAGTGAAAAGAATCACGGAAGTAGATATAACGTTTAGTTCCAGCCTTATGATAGCTTCTCATTACAGAATATTTTGTTTCTGTGTAAGAGAATAAATTCCAGGTTAAGTTTCTATTTCTACTATTTTTACTAGTCTGGTGAGGAATCCCTGGTTGGGGCAGAAAATTCTGGGAAGCTGCACAGTCCATTTCTGCTGGCCAGACCTATGGGGCCTTGCTATGTTTCTGCATGAACTGAGAGTGCACCCAACCTTTTCTGCAGCATTGTAATGCAGAGAAATGGTAGTGGCAATTTTCAGGGAAGATTTGTCCACCATCACTGCTCTTCTCATTGTGAAATCCATGATAAGCTTCTGAGGAATCCCAGGGGGTCTCCAGAGCATAGTTTGGAAACCACTGCTATAAGCACTCAAGGGTTTCAATCCAGCAAAGTAGACCTCTTTTCTGCCAGTGATAGAAGAAGGGAGATCCAAAGTCTCATAGTTAACGAGAACTCTCCCTGTGTGTTAGCAAGCATGGCCATAATAGTTTAGGATTTCTTTTTTTAAAAATTTGCTGGTTCATTCTTATGAAGCTTGCTATAATTTTCCTTCACAGGCAGTATTGCCGGGGGTGGGGCGTTTCACCTTAAATTGTCTCAGAAAATAGTAGTCGTATTAATAGCAGTAATAATAAGAATAATTTCCTCTTGTCTTTGGCTCTTAAATTTCATCACCTGATACTATATAAGGTAATATTTAACTTGATTCTTAATGTTCTTATTCATATAGGTGTTTAACCAGGAAGGTGAATTCATGTTGAAGTTTGGATCAAATGGGGAAGGAAATGGGCAGTTCAATGCTCCAACAGGAGTAGCTGTAGATTCTAATGGAAACATCATTGTAGCAGATTGGGGAAACAGTCGAATACAGGTAGAAAAACTTTATTTTTCAAGTCAGTGGGCTTAGTTTGATATGTGTTGTTTAGATAGGGATCCCTCACACCGGCCCGCAGCCACCTTCAGGGCTTAAGACGTAGTTTTCTAACTCTATCACAAAAATATCTTCCAGCACAGTCATATCCATGCTTACACAAAAATAAGTCTCATTGATTTCAGTGGGGGTTACTCCCAGGTAAGGACTGCAACTTAGTATGCTCTGGAGAGAACACAGGCATGAATAGCGGAAATCACTGTGTAGTCCATGAACTCTTCTAAAGCTCCTAAGAAGAGCCAAGCAAACCAAGATCATTAATTGGTTATTTGAGCTGGATTAATGACATGGCACAATATTTAAGAAAGTACAATGTGGTATAGATATGTCTGCTTGCCCCAAATAGCTTATCTTTTTTAATACGAAATGAAATGCTTTGTGCCCATTTTTGCTGAAAAATACTTTTAACACCCTTATGTTTATTTGGAAGTAAATCACAGCAAGTTCAGTGTGGTTTATTCTCAGATAAGAGAGCATATTTCTGCACCCAAAGTTTGCCTATGGTAAAGTCTAGTTTGTAGTTCTTCCCCTCTCTTCCATGATCTCAGCTCTGGTGTTCAACCCAGTAAAGCTGTATGGGTCTTTGATTAGTCCCTGCCATAAAAAAATATAAAAAAAGTGGAGCCTTGATTTATAAACCGTTTAGGACAGTACACTGATTATCATATTTGTTTGTTCATTTTTGAGACATTGGTACACTGACTTTCCACCTCAGTAAGGATAAAGAATAAAGTAACCACAACAAGGGTAAAGTAACCACAATAAAATCCTAAAACAGGTTTATAATCAATGCGAATGAAAACAGCAATAAAGCAGTTGAATAGTCTTTGTACTTATTCACCAAAAGGGAATTTCCCAAAACTGGTGCCCGCCAGCCTGATGGATCTTAACAGTGTGGTTGCTCTTAAGGCCTGGGCAGGTGTGTATAGGTGCAGGCCTGATCCCAAATTGTTTGGAGTTTTAGGGTCAATATCAGCACTTTAAATTGAGCCCAGAAATGAATAGGCAGCCAGTGCAACTAGTACAGTATCAGTGTTATATGCTTTGAACACCTGGCCTCCACAAGCATTCTAGGGGCTGCATTCTTTAACAGATGACGTTTCTGGCCTGTCTTTAAAAGTGGTCTCACATACAGGGTATTATAGTAGTCTAATATGGATGCAGCTGAGACAGGTTCACTTTCTCTAGAAAGGGTTGCAGCTGGCAAACCAGCCTAAACTGGTAAAAGTCACTGTTGGGCCTTTGGTCAATGATGCCACTTATGTGTACAATGGGACAGTGGCAGTTTCTGTTTAGCAATTGTTTGCCCAGGCAAACTACAAAATTGATGTGCAAGCTCTCCATATTTAACTTTGTAATATATGGAATGTGTCTGGTCCATTTACATTCTTTGGGCAATGGGCAAGAACCCATGTAGTCTTACACACATTTTCTATACTTCATGCGCGCTGTTATCACTGTTTATGCACATTAGCTACAACGTGAACTCATTATGGGTTAGCTTTCTTTGTCTGATGCATGTTCTCGTTATCTCTTTTTACAGGTTTTTGACGGAAGTGGATCATTTTTATCGTATATAAATACATCTGCTGACCCACTTTATGGTCCTCAAGGTTTGGCCCTTACTTCAGATGGTCATGTTGTAGTTGCAGACTCCGGCAATCACTGCTTCAAAGTCTATCGATACTTACAGTAACCGCTGGAGCTGGATCATGCTCAAGAAGTTACTGGCTTCTGAGGGCCAATGTAGCTCTTTTTTTGCGTAGGATGTCTACTCCTAAATATTTCAATTTTAACACTGGAGGAGTCTCCAGTTTTTTGTTTTATTTCCAAACCTACCTTGTTTACATAGGACTTGCACCTCATGTGTTCCACACTGAAGGATTAATAAATAAGACCCTCTTCTTCCCCCCTGCCCCCCGATCTTAATTCACAAAGACAGTGGAATACTAGAAATGTGAACTGTGGCTTGTAGATCAGGCACTTATATAACTGACTGACTAATTTTTTGAAGGAGGGGAAGAATTTAAAAAGCTACCTTATTTAAAGGGGTTTGTTCAACATATGAATGGGAGCGCTTGTTTAAAGCTTCCAAATTTGAAAGCTGTTAATGTTAAGCATTATTTAACCCAGCAGGAAGTCTGGGAATCTTCTAGATCACATTGTTATAGTAGGTATTACACTTGTAACATTCTTCAGTCTTAGTAACTGTAATAAGTAGTTTCTTTTAGTAATAAAGAGATATGGTTAACCCTTCCTGTACTAGGTATCAGACCTAACACATCTTAATTTTTAGCACTACAAGAATCAATGCAAAACTTCCTGTCCTATGTGGGATTGATGTACATGATTATCAACTTTCCTACTACTCTGTGTGTTGGAAGGATTTCCCAGGAACCTGAAACTTCTAAAGCTCTGGAAATATACTCTTATAAGGATCCTATTAACATCAGACTGATTCATTAGCCGATTAGGTTACATGTCAGCTTATCTAACTTCACAGATTCGTACAGGTTCTTGCTACTGTTGTGAAAATAGTCCATTTTTTTCAGTTACTCGCTTTCACATGGGTAACAAGCCACACATGGATTCCATCGGAGAACTATGTTGTACAACCAAAGGAAGTTTGGTGGTTGACAGTATTTTAGGGTAAAAAGCAAAGGTTTACCAAAGCAGACTTTTTTTTAAAAATTCCAAAAAGATTGAGCATAAAATCAATAATGAGGGTAAGATGCCTAAAGAGGGATTTCAAATACAGTTCATAATTTTCTTTATCACACGTGTATGTAATATGAGAACAAAGAATGAGGAACGTAAATATAAGTGATTTGATCAACCAAATATACTTACAGCCCTTCTGTGTGAGAGAATAGCCCAAAAGCATTTCTCCTCTCCCACCCCCCAACTTCCCATGTACAAGTCTTGTAACTTAAACTCATCAGATTCACATCAGAATGCTCAACACATTTCCTGTTGTGTTTTAAGTAATTTCCAACAACATTAAGGAGCATAAATTTGGAATACCTTTTACATCAAGTCAGAATAATTTTTTTTGATAGAAAGCCATGTGAGGTCATGTACTGTCTCCATCCGTATGCAAGAAGACATGGTGATCAGTGTGGCTCCAGTTTCTGAAATAATCTTACATTTGTTCTTGTTCAGTCAGGCTGGCAACATATCTGCCAGTCTGAACATCTGGTGTGGGTAGAATCCAATATGTTGCTTAAAACATTTATATAATGAATCCAATGAGAAGACTTGCAAAAGAAACACGATTACAGAGCCAGACCTTAATACAACAGCTAGAAAATATGCTAAGGTGTCGATTAGCAATGTTTGCAGTCTTTTATTCCTTCTCTGTAAGAATAACATAGTAACTTCACATACTTTAAAAAATAATCCTCTTAAAATAAGTATCACCAAGAATCTAATTGTATGGTTCCTGGATGAACAAAAAAGTTTCTGGAAAGGCAATTGATACTCTTAGTCTTGGACACTGAACCATTTTGAATGCTATTTAAATTCTGTTGGGAAAGGGATATCCTATTTATGGTTTTATGTGTATTATCCATGTAAACAAACAAAAACCTTAAGCTGTCCCAACATTGCTACTGAGCTTCTAATGTAAAGAAACTCAAAAATCCTTAAGTATGTTATTGCTCAAGACTTTTCAAGGCACATTGTCAAATCAATCTGACAAGTGTTCTTTTGACAAACAAAATCTTCACTTGAATTTAAAAAAGGGTACTGAGCCAAATCCTTCAATGATCTAAATAGGGATTAGAAGTTCTGCCCCCCCCCCCCCCCCTGGGTCTTCTCTTGCTTTTAGAGAAGATTTGTGGTCTTTTGTACTCCTGCTTATTTTAAGGAACTTGTGTAGGAGAAGCCCCCTGTGAATTGTACAAGGGAAGCATCAGAACCTCCATTGTTTAACTGACACAGAGAGACTATTTTATGCATGTAGACATGTCCATGCATTCCTTAAAATGCTTCCCTAAAATAATAGTTTCTTAATTCTAGTAAATATCTTAGTAATGCTGTATGTACTACCTTGCCTCAAATATGGATTGTTGCTTCTTTCCTATCCAACAAAGCTAACACATGTTAAGGGATTATGTGGCCTTCCCCTCAATACCTTTTGAGATCTTGGTTCTTCCTTGATGAATTGTTAAGACTCTGTGAAACCTGTTGGTGATGCACACTATTACAAACTGGTGCTAGTATGGAACCCTGTTAAATTGCAGATCCTTGCAAGATGCCATTGAAAGCTTAGCAGCATCATTCAAATGGGCACAGGGCAGTGGGCTGTAGCAGTGAGTGCTTGAAAATTAGCTAGCAGTAATCCAAGTGTTTCTTGCTCACCAGTTTTCTAATGCTTATTGCTAAAGAAAAATAATTTCTGCCCTGTGCCCAGTTAACTGATCAAAGATTTCCCAAAATGACCACCACTGCAGAAATGTAAAATTTTTGAAAATGTAACATTTTTGAAAAGAACAACTTTTGTTCCAGCCGAAACAGAATTACAGTGTTTGTTCTGCTGAACTAATATCTGGTACAAGCAAGTCAGACTCAACTCTGCTACTCTGTCGAATCCAGTTACAACCCAAGGCACATCTTCGTTGCAAATGTAGGCTGGATTAACAGTCACAAGTTGCCCCAGGGATTCTTGGTAATATTAGTTTAGGTTTGCACTATAGACATCCCTCTTTTGTCAGGTGGTGCTCAAAGGTGCAGTAAGGAGTGGTAAAACATAACAAGCAGTGCAAGTGCGCATGCATTTATTCAAAGCAAACAGTTGCTGGGAATCTAAAAATACTGTCCATTCGTTTTTGGATAAACTCACAAACTGTATATTGGGTGTTTTTTTAACTGTAAAAAAGAAAAATGCTAGTGAAGTTTTTACACTGATTTAAAGTTTCAGTAATGTAAGAAAAAATATGGTCTATTGTTGTTGAACTTTGTAAACATTGCAGGGCTTTCAACTTTACAGCTAATTTTTCTTTTAACAATTAAGGATCTAGTGTTGCCATACTGAAAACAAGTGCCCATTAAGTTATGCTTGTTGTGTGAGGAAATGGTTGTTGTTGTTTTTTATGGATGACAGCAGGGAACAAAGTGATAAATGTCCACTGAAAATGCTGTTAAAGATAAACTGTGATCAATGATTTAAGAGGTTTGTTTTTTGGAGAATGTATGAAAGATGTTTTGTACTGTAGTGTAGGATGATTCCAAAATAGTGGTAGTTTCTGATGAATGTACAACACTTCAATGGATGTTTGTGAGCAACACAGCCTTAACCCTGATGCTTTGTTTTGTTTTGTTTTTGCTTTATGACATGGGAATGTTCCATAATGTGCATCGTGTATTGTAATATCCCTGTGCTAGAATTGTTTCATATGTTGTACTCTTCCAGTCCTTGGAGTGAATGATTTTTTAAAAAAATTATTTTGTACATTCCAGCTTTATAAGCCAGTTTCATATGTTTTGTGTAAAGAATGCTATAAAGGCTTGCACTTTCTGAAAATGATGCCGAAGGATCTTAGTCATCCCCCCACCAGAGTCATGCAACCTCTCCTGTTTTAGAAGAAAGATAAACTTGTCTAGTTAAGGCTGAGGATGAAAGCTGTTCATTGAAGGCTGTGTGTAGGTTAGTTTCATGTGTGCCATGGCATTTTTATGCTTTATCCTACAAAGAAAGCTTAAACTTACCTTGTTTTGGAACAATAAGAAAATCCAGAGTCAAATGTGTATCTTTTATCATGCACCCCTCCCCCAATAAAAATAAATGAAAAACAGTTGTTTCCTCTTATATTTCAGAACTGGAAATGTTTAACTTGTTATACATACTAAATAAATACAACTGTTGCTCAGTTGTCTTGTTGATAGGGAAGAAGTTAGGAAGATATATGTAAGCACAGTCCTAAAACTTTAACATTGTACAAAGAAGGTAAAGAAGGTTTTTGCTGAAAACAGTATTTTTTCTGAGCTTTCTTTGGGAAGTAGGAGGGAACGTGTATTATTCACCTTGGCCAATAACTATGTGAGGACCGTTCACTCAATCGGTTCCACACATACATCCAGTTAGTCTGCTACTAGTAGATCAACTGAAGATTTATAGATGTGGGGTTTAAAGTAAGTAGTAAATAGTGTGATTATGTGCTGCACATTCCCAAGTGATGAGACTTCTGGGGTTCAGAATTTCCTTGTTATATACAAGCAGCATCTTGTGGGAGCAAATAGCACTACTACTAATCCTAAATTAAATCTGCCCCAAAAGCTACAACTGTATGTTTTAGCAAACTCTAGCTAAACTCTCAGCGCTTTATTATTATTATTATTATTATTATTATTATTATTAATTTCTTACATTTATATACCACCCCATAGAAAAAGCTCTCTGGGTGGTTTACAAAGATTATGTCTATGTCTACCGCAATTGTTCCCTTCCCCACAAACAAGCACATACTATATACAGAAATGTAATTTAGCATGTGAATATTTGCAAGATCATGGCTCTACTTAGATCACCAACTGATTAGCTGTGCACTATCAATGAATGGTTGTTCCACATGGAAAAAGTGCAACCATAGTTGCTTAAAAAGTACTGGATTAGCTGTTCCTTTGTTTGCAGACAGGACTTCTTGGTTACTTTTGATGCCATGTATTTTTCGTGGTAGAGTATGACACCTGGTCCTAGGAAATAATGGAGAATTCCTGGATTTTATCAAAGCAGCATGTCTCTCTCCACGCCACACCCCAGAAAATAGAAGCAAAGAGAGGTATTCAAGTAGTGTAGTTTTTTAGAATGTAGCATTTAAAATTTCATTTAAAACATTAAAAATAATGCTGTAAATGGGCTATCATGCCCATCTTGAAGATTAGCCAAACTCCCCCCACATTCTAGACTGAGAGAGGGGGCGGTGAGCAAGAGCGTGCCATTTACAACCATTTGAAACAGTCTGCAGTGATTATATCCTTGTTGCAGCTTGAGATGGGGATAGGGGGTCTCATTCCAAATCTGAATGTTAGGTTGATAGGCCTACAACTCTCTAATAAAGGCTTTGCACCTTCTCAAATCCAGGGATATGCAACCTGCAATGTAATTTCAAAAACACTCTGTAAGGGAGCTCAAAAAGAGAGTAAAAGGTGCTGCTGCCCACTTTGGGCTCTGGCCCCACCTACTACCACCATGCAGCCCTGAACAGATTATCCATTCACAGAAAAAAGGCTCCTTGCAACATAATATTCCAACAGCACACAATAGCATATGAGGGTAGAATCTGCCAACAGTGTCCACACAGCTACCTAAAACCATCACACGGGGCTGTCTATATGATGCCTTTGCCCCAAGGTGGCTCCGAATCTGCGCTGCATCGGTTATATGACACAGCCACTGATTCGGAGCCACTCCGGGGGAAAGAGCTGAAGATTCGCAGCTGGCAAGTCAAGGACATACCCCTACTTTTCCTGCCTGAGTGAGGTCAGCATGGCTCTTCTGCCATCTGTCCTTGCTCTGGCACTGCCGCAGGGGCATTCCTTGGTAGAAGGTGACCTCCCATTGGTTGCCGGAAGCTACGGGAAGGGGTTGGTCCAGTGAGACTAATGGTTGCTGGAAAGCCTGTGCTGCCTCCCCCAGTTAGGATTATTCACCACCCTGCGAGCAGGGATACCACGGGGGTTGGCGGTGGAGCAGCACCAACTTGGTGCCATGAAGGCAGCCACAGTGATGCTGGAATCAGACAGCACAGCAAAAGGAACTCAAAGGATTTCTCAGTTTTCTGTCAAGATGTAAAACTGAGCTCCTTCACCCACTACCCCTTTCCTAAAGCTAGGCCCAGTTGAATGCACCCTTTCAAGCCAGGATGTTGGGGAGAGATCACAAATAAAATGGGAGGGGGCAGGAGGCATTTGCAACTAGATTGAGTCTTTGGCTGCCTCTACAAGAGGCATTTAAAGCTCTTTCAAGGCGCATTAAAAAATTTACCTCTACAAGAACGGAGCGCAAATCGGCCGTAGAGGCGCGCTATCCCTCCGATTATGCGCATTATCGAATGCGCGTTAAACAGCGAGTTTTATTTTGCTCCGGCCGTTAAAGCGCATTTTGGCTATGCGAACAAGCGCTTATGCGCATTAACTACTTGTAAAGCGCATTTTGGTCATCCGTTAATGCGCTTCGCCGCCTCTCGCCGCCTCTTGTGCAGAGGTATTAGGCGTAAATGCGCTTCAGCGATTATGCGCATAATCGCCTAACCAGGCACAAAAGCGAATCCTTGTAGAGGGGACCCCTGAGGGTCATCAGATGGGGGGGGGGGAATTGCAGTTCTCTACCATTGTTTTTCTGCTTCTGCTCCTGTCCCATGATACTTCCTCTTTCTATGGGAGAAGAAAGAGGAAGTAAGCAAAGACCATGTGGCCCATTCTGGGCCGTTTTCATTGCCCCGCTTTTCTGAACAGAACAGGAAATGGTGGCACATTACATTTTAAAAAAGCACATCGGATTAAAAGGGGCCCATTTTGTGAGGGAAAACAGGCAAGAAGGAGCAGGAGACGGATGACATCATCTAAAGGACGGGCGAACATCCCTAAGTGGGCAGTAGCTACAGTGTGATAAAACTCATCTGATGACACCCTCTGTCTTTTTCAATAGTTGAGACTGTTTTTTAAATAGGGTGTGTTTAGAGAGAGAGAGAATGAGAGAGAGAGAGAGAGAGAGAGAGTGAAGAGGAGGCGGTGGAGGGAGATACACAAGTAATGATTAGAGGGAGAGGGAAATCAGGATTGTGTTTGAGTATAAAATACAAGTATCTTTAGACAGAACGTTAATTCTGTATTTTATGCTGTTTTGTATTTAATGTTCCCTGCCTCGATCCAGAGGGAGAGGTGGGTAAGAAATAAAATTATTATTTTATTATAAACAAACATCAGGATGAAGCAAGCCCGAAAAAAACCCTTTAGAGTGACACCATAGAGATAGAAAAGGTATAGAGTCTCATTGGGCGCCTACACTGCTGGTGACCTTTTCATTTTATTTTGCCAGGTTTTTAATTAGTGAGAAACCGTGCTGCTGTTCTACCTTGCTATTGCGGAGTAGGATGCGTGGTTTGCAAGGGTTTGTTTTTGCTTTTAAAGTAGATGCAAAAGTAAACGGATGCAACAGAAAAAATAATAATTTAGTAATATAAATTTGAGAGAGAGATCACGCCCAGTATTGTTTCTTGTTTAAATTCGATGTTTTCCAGAGGGTAGCCGTGTTTTTCTCGTGCAAAAAATAATAACAAGGAGTCTTGTGGCACCTTAATGTTGTAAACCACCCTCATCTGTTTGTATTTTAATATCCCTGGGAGTGTCATTGAACTAAATAATACTTGCTTCTGAGTAGACATGCATAGTATTCCACAGAAAATAAATAAAATAAAATCCATGCACCATTATCTCAGTGATTCTTATAACCCTTCAGTTTCTTACTCGAAACACAGAGATGCCGAGTGTAGAGAGACACTCAATAGGAAGGAAAGGGGGAAACACCCGTAGCGGCTTCTAATATTTACCGGAAGTGCAGCATGTAGGCGCGTTTTCCTCTTCACTTTTCCCATCTCTGTGGTGCGGAGCCCAGAGAAAGGCGGAGCGACTAACCCTTTTCAAGCCCGGCAGGCTACGCTTCATCTCAGGGGCGCCAGATGGCGCTAATCAGCTGGGGGAGGCGGAGCGGCTTCGGCTTCCCGCGGCCCTTTCCTCTCAGGCTCAAATAGTTCCCGCCGTTCAGGGAGGGACCCGCTGCGGAGGGAAGGAGGCGACATGGTAAGCCGCGTCCACTTGGGTCTCCAGCTAGCGCGCCGACCGGCTCCCAGTATGGCGGGAAATGAGGCTCCGGGGGCGGGTGGTCATGGAACGGACCAGGGAGTCCCGCTCCTGGAGGGCTCAGTTGACCCTGTGGGAGCTGAGGCTGAGATCCTAGACACACACTTACCCGGGTGTAAGCGTCATTGTGAACTCGGCGGCACTTACTTCCGAGTAGGACTTACTTCCGAGAGCCCAAAGCGCGAGAGATCCACGTCTTTAAGGAAAAGCAAGCAGCCCTCACCTGGGCCAGTAGTTTCTTCTTACTAGAAACCTGGATCAGCAAAGGCACACCTGTATCTCTCTGTATGTTTCTTTATTACATGTATATCCTTTCAAGAAATTCAAGGCAGTACAGGAAGAAGCTCCCCACACTCCCATTTGATCCTCTCGACAGACTTGTGAGGTAGGTTAGACTGAGAGAGAGAGAGAGAGTGGCTGAAGGTCATCCAGTGAGTTACATGGCTCAGCAGGGATTTGATCCTGTGCCTACCCAATCCTAGTTCAATTCTCTACCACTACATTACCCTGTTATATAAAAACATAAGAAGTGCCATGTTGGATCAGACCAAGGCTCCATCTAGTCCAGGACTCTGTTCACACAGTGGTCAACCAGGGACCCACAAAGCAGGACATGGTGTAACAGCACCCTCCCACCCATGTTCTCCACCAACTCATGCACACAGGCTTACTGCCTCGGATAGTAGAGGTAGCACATAACCATCAGGACTAGTAGCCATTGATAGCCTTCTCCTGGAACTTATCCAACCTCCTTTTAAAGCCCAAACTGGTGTGGCCATCACTGCATCTTGTAGTAGTGAATTCTATAGTCTAACTATGTGCTGTGTGAAGAAATGCTTCTTTTTATCTGTCCTGAATCTCCCATCAATCAGCTTCATGGGATGATCCTGGGTTCTAGTATTACGTTTCTCCAGTATGCCTTTTTCTGTGGCTTGTTTATTTATTTGATTTATAACCCTCCTTTCTACCAAAAAATAGCACTCAAGGCATCTTACAAAACCATTTAAAAGAGATTAAACAAACAAACAAATCATTAAAAGACATAACAATTACATAGTAAAAACAGCACCCAATCCACAGCTCCACTTACAGACTTCTTCAATAAAGTGGCCTTTGCCTGTCATCGGAAGGGATAGCAGAGAGGGAGTGAACTTCCCCTAGGAAGGGGTTCCACATCCTGGGAGCGGCCCCTGAAAGTCCCTCCCTGTTAAATGTGCTTCTGATGGTGGTGGTGGTTTCAAAAAAAGGTCTCAACAGAAGATCTTAAGGGCTGGGTAGGCTCTTATGGGAGAAGGCGGTCTTTCACATAGCCTGGATCCCAAGCTATATAGGGATTTATAGGTCATAACTAGCACATGGAATTCTGCCCAGAAACAGACTGGTAGCTGGTGAAGTTGTATCCTCCCTGTAACTGGCCCCGGTCAACAGTCTGACTGTAGCATTCTGGACCAGCAGAAGTTCCTGAACGGTTTTCAAAGGTAGCCCTATGTGGAGTGCATTACAGTAGTCTAAATGGGACTACTGTAATGTGTGTGTGATCGTGGCCAGATTAGATGTCTCTAGAAACGGACACAGTTGTCAGACTAGCCTCAGCTGTGCAAACGCACTCCTGCCACCACCAAGACCTGGTCATCCAGGTTCAAGGCCATGTCCAGAAGTGCACCCAAACTGCGAGCGAGAGTCTTCATGGGGAGTGTAACCCCATCCAGCACAGGTTGAATCCCTATTCCTTGATCTACTTTTCAACTGACTAGGAGCACCTCTGCCTTGCTTGGATTAAGCTTCAATTTGTTTGCCCTTATCCAGTCCATAGTTGTCTGTCAGACGCTTTGGGGGAAGACCAGTGAAGAACTTGAGCCTATATATTCCCAGTCTAAGTTAAGTACTCTAGCCACACTACTACACTCTATCATATACACAAGATCCACCACAATCTGGTACTCTGCAGCTGCATCTTTTTGCAGAGTAACCGAAGGAAGTAAGCCCCATAGAACACAGTGGTAGATTTACCAATGAGTAAACATGCATAAGATTTGGTGGTGTGTTAATTATCTAGAACTGCTTTATTGGGTCAGTACATTTAAATCAAGACTTTGCATCTCACATTGGCTAGCCACATACCCCTCGGAAGCCCACAAACAGAGCATAATGGTAATTTCTATCCCGTGTCATTTGGCCAAGAATCTGATCATCATAGAGATACTGCCTTAATTGGGACTAGTAGTTGCTAAAAGACCTACCCTCTGTCTTTTAGAAAGCTAAGTCAGAGAATGTAGTGATAATTGCTATTAATCTTAGGCAGCGAAGATGCTCTTGCGTCTTTATCATTCTTGCAACCTCAGATTGCCTATTTTGCTTTCTGTGCAACACAGTTTCTCTAAACCAGCAAGATGCATATGGAGAAGTTCACTCTTATATGACAACCAGTAGAGATGGACAGTCTTATCTGCATCACAGTGCCATGGACGTGCAGGAAATACCCTATCACTGCTGTTGGAATGCCCTCCCTCTGGAGGCCCGACTGGCTTCATTAATGAAACCTTTGATGGCTAAATCCACCAGCCTGCACACTGTCTTGCTTTAATTGGATTTTACAGTTTAAAATTTCATATTGATTTTAACAGATTAATGTTTTAATTTGTTTTAGACTTGTATATTTATTGTTCTATTTTATATGAATGATTTTATCTGTACGCCGCCCTGGGATCCTTGTGATATAGGGCGGGATATAAATATTTTAAATAAATTCAGAAGCGGGGGGGGGGGGGAGGTGAAAGCCACTGTTTGAACAGGTCACTGACAACTTCCTCTCTTCAGCTTTGTTAGCAGCTCCACTAAACTTGTTATACTCTTGAGTTCTTGGAACTTAACACCTGTTGCTTCTCACACATTCTGATAACCACAAATAAAACTGTGATAGGTTTTAAAGGGCATGAACATGTCAGCATTGCCAGACAAGTAAAATAGAACTCTCTGTACTTTGGGAACTTAATATTGCATCCTGTCTCAACTTTGGGTTGAAAACTCACGTTCTGGCATGTTTATGTCACTTGCTTTCTCAAGAGATTGATTAAAGGAAAAATGGTGCTTTATCATGCCTGTCATCGTCTGGCAGTGGCTTCTCAGCTAAGTCAGGGCTTTTTTCACTGTGGCTCAGGATAAATTTCTATGCAACATATTCCCTTAAGCACATTTTAGTCTTTGTATGTTATGCTTCCCTAGGTCTCTCATGGCATTGTATCCTGTCTTCATATACTGTGGGGGTGGAGAAGAATGTCAGCCTTCCTCCTCCTGAAGGGATAGCTGCTGTTTGCCCCCACCCCATTTTTTAAAAAGTGCATTCCAGTATTAGAAAATAAGGTTCTTGTGTGTGAGAAATAATGCCCTTCTAATCTAATTGGCCCCAGCAGACATTGGGGGAAGTTAGCTAGGGGTATACATTTAGGCAGCTTGTGGCCCTCCAGATGTTTTGGTGTTCAACTCCCATCAACCCTAGCCAGCATAGCCAGTGGCAACAAATGTTGGGAGTGATAGGCCAAAACATCAGGATGGCCACAAGATGCCCACCCCTTGCAAGGGAGCCTTTCCCTCTGAATATGAGGGGAGACCTAGCTGACAACATTCCTGTGCCCCAGCTAACAAAGCTTCAAAGCAGAAAAGTTGCTTGAACAAGTGCGTTAAGTATAAGGAGGCCAGGACAGTCAACCCTTCCCCTTTTTTAATCTTACATATCCATATGTCCCAAGTGAACAACCCCAATAAACCAAAATAGTTATGAAGGAAGAAAGCCAGCAATGGTGTGGGGTCTATTCAGTGTGTTGCAGAGAGTAGGGCTGTGCACCACCTCAGGGCCGAACCCTGAATCCAAACTGAAGTGGGCCAATTCAGTCCCAATCCGGATCAGCACCAGATCAGGCTGAGGCGGTCTGGAGTGGATCAGGCCAGGGCCAAAACACTTTGGGCAGGTTCAGCCTGATCCGGGTTGATGGTAAGTCGCTACCCCCTGCCCACCTGCTGGACTTAGCTGACCCGTCCTGCAGTCACATGTCCTGATGAGAGATGCCATTTAAATAAAAGATGGGAACTCCATAGTTTCCTACTTCTAAGGTCGCAAACTATAGCAATGGCCGTTTACAGCCACTGTAGTTTGTGACCTTAGATGTAGGAAACTGCAGAGCTCCCATCTTCTGTTATAATGGCAGCTCTCATTGGGAACGTGCGACTGCAGAACAGCTTAGATAAGTCTTGTGGGCGAGTGGGGGCAGCGGCTCTGGGTTTGGGTGGGCAAGCAGGGGGGAATCCAATGGACTCTGGCTCAGCCTTGTGTCTGGCTTTCCCAGGCGCCCACTAAGCAGCTGCACGGCGGGCGCCCAGGAACCTGCAATGGCTGACCTGCTTCGATGTGTCCGGATCTCGCTTTGGATCTGGATAAGAAGCGGGTCGGCCCAGGCCCAAAGCACCCTGAGTCGAATCTGGGCTGATTGGCCTCTGAAGCAAATAAGGGGTGGGGCTGTGCACAATCCTAGCAGAGAGTGCCGCATGTATGACTATTTGTCAGCTGGACAGAAGATGGTGGTGTTACTATTATTATTGAAGAGACTTATCTACCGCTTACCATATTTAAAACATATCTCTAAGTGGTTGTGGTGTATGCAAGGTGCAATGAGCTCCTGACTTTCAGGGAACACATTCATTCCCTTGAGGCCAAGGTAGTTTGCTGATCTGGAGAAGCTGAGATAGGCAGAGAAGTTTGTGGACAAGGCTGCTGAGGATATGAGAGTGGGTTGCAGCTCCTCTGTTGTCACAGAGAAGGAGGGTCTCAGGGAAGAAGGGTGTCACTCCAGGGAAGAGTGAAATGCTCCCTTAGAAGGGACCCATACATTTCCAGGAGGCAATGTAGGTGTGGACTCCTGGTAGTGGACAATTCCATCATTAGAAACAGAGAGTGATGGGATTGTGACAGGTATGTATACTGCATGGTGGCTTGTCTGCCCGGTGCAAAGGTTGCAGATAACATGCTTAGTCTTAATAGGCCAGTAGATATTACTGGGGAGGAGGTGATGGTTGCAGTGTGCATCAGCACCAATCATGTGAGAAATGTAGTTGTGAGGTCCTTGAAGCAAATTTTAGGTTGCTAGGTAGGATAATAAAACCTAGGGTTTCCTGCTAGACACGTGGAACTGAAGGGTCTTATATTCTTGTTTGTCTTTTTAGCAGTCCTGTGAGGTAGGCCACTGTAGTTTTACAGATGATGAACTGAGATTTGTAGACAACGGCTGAATTCGGACAACACATTAACCAGCTGGGGGAGGGGAAACAATCATCAGTTGTATTGACTATCATGTCGTCCGAATGCTGCCATAGTCAACTCAGTACTGATCCTAATCCACACCACGGTTGATTATTTATTACCATGTTGTGTGGGGAGTACCCCCTAGATGAACAACTGTAACATTGATTATTACCCCACCAATGACTATCGTGTTGTCCGAATTCAGCCAGTGTATTGGCAAAGGCTGTCCATGGAGACTGAGGACTTCAAAAGCAAGAGATACTGCTTTTGAATCCCATCATTCTGTCAGTTTGACCACACTAGAAGGTATAAGGCAGTGACCTCTTGTCTCATATAATCTTCCTTTCCTGTCTTTTGGTGCACCATTGCTACTTCTCCACAGCTGAATCCTTCCCAGCAAAAATTGAACCCATTCACTCATCTCCTGGATTGAGCCCAAAGCTAAGTGAAGGCTCCTGAAAGCATGTTTAGCAGACTAATCTGCCACATAACTTACTGTGATCTACTGAATGGTCTACTGAAACTAATTCCAATCCAGATGAGAAAGCTGTATACTGAACAATGCTCCTTGCAGAAAGTCATAGAATATAATTAAATATTAAAATGTAAAACAGAAGATGTAATAATTGATTCTGCACTATGTACACACAGTTTCTGTTTTTCATTTTGGAAATGTGTAGTTCACTTTTGCAAACCAGTTCAAAGGCAGGCTCTGTGCTGCTTAAATGCCCTACCAGCCATATGGTAGCTGCACACAATTATAAGCTAATATTTCTGCATTCTATGTAAAAGATCAGACATTGTGGGTCAATATAGGTGGTGCAGTCCACACAGATGAAGATGTGTCAAACTTTGGGGTTCTTTGGGATAGAATCAGGTATACTGTTTCCTGCGCTTTCTGTTTTTAGATATGAATTACTGGAAATGTATTCCGTGGGAAGCTCCCACAAAGACATATCTCTAGACATATCTGAAGATGTGAGCTTCAGATATATCAGTTATGTTGCATGTTTTTTCCCTGTTTAGTCAAAGAAAAGGGGGCTGAGTGTTGAAGAGAAGAGAACTCGGATGATGGAAATATTTTTTGAAACGGTAAGTGATATTTGTTTGCTATTGGAGGCTGTATTGTGTATGGTTTCAGTGTGAGCGCATATTGAGCCTGAACTGAAAACATGCAGTTGCCAAGTGGACTTGTTTTCCAGGTTTGGTTCAAAGGCATTTGCTGCGAACTGAATGTTTGTCCCAGAAGCCTTCAAGATGTCAGAGAGGATCTAGAAATGTACAGTCAGGTTGCACAGAGAGCTGGACCTGCCAAAAACAGCATGAGAGTTTTCCACTTGCCTGCTTCTTCGGGCATGAGGCTACTTCTTAAATTGGGCTAATTGTATGATTGACAACCATGGTTACATAATTTGGCTCTTTACTAAGATTTTTCAAAATGGTTTCTGAAATGTGTGAGTGGGTTTAGACATGACTTAATAAACCAACATAAGAACGTGCCTCTTTCTTGCACATGCAGTCCATTTCTGAGATATGCAATTAAACCAGGACTCCTCCAATTAACCTTTTTCCTGGTTTGGATAAAATGGAAACCTATGGTTAATTGAAGATTTCCTGGCTTGTTTGTGCTGTGAAGGGAGGACCGAAGAGGTTGCATGTATGGGACAAAAGATTTGTTTGTATCTCAGCTTATTCAAGCACTTTTCTTTGAATGTTTTAGCTATATTTCGTACTTTATTTATTGTATGTGAGGATCATGTATTATGTTGGATTGTTCAGTTGCTGGCAAAAAGCTGGTTTGCACTTAGCTATATTTTCAGTCCAGCCTGAGTAAACACAGTTCTTTTTGCCAAGCAAAAATAAAAAGGTCAGTATTTAATGCAGTGATTAAGAGCAATTAATATGAGGAAATACCATTTTTTCTTCGCAGTTTCCGTAATGCTTGCTTATGTTTGTGCATACTGGATACTTTTAGACATTTGCATATAGGCTGCTGTAGTGTAGCAACAATTCCTTCTAAAATCGCATCATCCCTCATTGTTGGCTATGCTGGCTAGGGCTGATGGAAGTTTCAGTCCAACATTGTCTGGAGAGCCACTGTTCCACATTCCTGAGTTAGAACATATAGCAAAGAGCAAGTTTTCTTCTTTACTGAGTAACTGGACAGAACAGCTCCTGAACATTTCCCCTTTGATCTCGCGATAAGGACATAGGCCAAATACAACCTTCGGAAAGGTGACTGGAATATTCCTTGGGGAGGGAATATCCCCTGTTCTTCTCCTGTGGGAGAAGACATGACAGGCAGAGGAGGAGCAAGGTAGTCCCTGGCAAGGATCTTGTGTTCTTTGTCTGTTGCCCACGACCCACCCATACATGTGGCGTTTGGAGAAAATAGGAGCTATTGGGCAGATTGCTTTTTTAAAATCCCTATCAGAGAGGCTCCTGTGGTAGTGTGGTTTAAATGATAACTTATCACACAGTCCTGCCTTACTAGCACTCTCAATGCATGTAGTCCGAGGAGACAGGGAGGGATGTAGCAGTTTCAGTGAAGTTTCTCCCCTTTACTGTAATGAGAAGGAACTCCAAGCTGTCTTTGCTTTACTCAATGCTTTCTGTGTTGTCTCCTCCTGCCTGCCTTGCATTCAGTAGCAGAAGGCAGAGCAGAGAGCTAGCAAAAGCTAAGAGGTGGATCAATTTGCACCCAACCTCAGCTTTGGCAATGGAAAGATGGAACAGCTCACAAATCTGCAGACAGAGCAGAAGAGAAAACAAAAATGCAGAGATGTCTTTATAGTGTTAAATATATTTAAAAGTTTGGGACAGTTCAGTGTAACTTGTCTAGTACTTTACACCTGTGTTCACCAATCATGTGCCTTCTAGATGTGTTGGACTACAACTCCCATGCTGGCTGGGAATTATGGGAGTTGTGGTCCCAGTACATCTAGAGGGCATCAGGTTGGGGAAGGGTGGTTTACACATTTATTGGCATGTGGAAACAAAAAATAATTTAGCACTTTTCTGTATGACCACAGCTATCCGAGGTACTTTCAGAGAATTATTGGGGAAATCCTGCTTGCTGTCAGAAAGAAGAAGGTGTGGAATTAGTCAAAGAGCTAACCAGCTTCTTCCATCTCTCACATGTGAAAGTGGTGTTGTGGTGGAGTGTCTTATGTAAGTTGTAAGGACTGTTGAGTCATGACTGTTAAGCTTGAAACCACAAAGGCCTCTTTGCTGAGGAAGTAATTCCAAAGTGCATTGGATGCTTTGCATTTCACTATGATTACAGCAATGGTGTGTTTATTTCTCTCTCTCTCTCTCTCTCTGGTAACAGAAAGATGTATTCCAGTTAAAAGACATTGAGAAAATTGCTCCCAAAGAGAAAGGAATAAGTGAGTATCGAGACTTGTTTCCCACCAAGTCTTCATCATAAGAGCAAACTGTTTTTCAAGGTCTTCAGATCTTCCAAACGTTCCTAGAATATATCCAGATGGAGGGCTTCTAGTGCTAACAATCAGAAAGCATTCCATCTTTTCTTCCTTAATGGATTTTTTTTCTGGTAAGAAAAAAGACAGAAACAGCAACAGAAAAAATTGAGAGGGCTACAAATGTTGTCTGGACCCCCTAGTAACATTCTGTGAATGATGCAGTGTGATTGCACAATAAAAGGCTAGTCTGGAAGCACCCCCATTATTCACAGAGGCTTTGGAGGGATGATCTTCATAGCAATTCTCTAAGGAACTATATGAATGCTATGATCCTTCTCTTACTGTAATGTGCAGCAGACTGGTAGAGGATAAAAGAAAAGCAAAATATGTTGACCTTGCTGCTATTGTTGACTTACTAAAAGAATATGGAGCTCCTTATTAGGCAATTTATATATAGTACCCTCATTTTACCTGGATGTAGACTTTCCCAGCAGACATTTATAAGCAATTAAAATCTTGTATTTCTGGAAATGTTGAAAATGGGTGAGGGCCCACCCACCCTTTATCCAGACATGTGATTTTCTGCAATAGGTAATAGCTTATAAAACTAAACTCTGTAACCTGTTTTAGGAATGAAAAGTATGTTGCATGTAATGGGGACTTATCTATGGAAGAGACTAGCCATACCCATGGCCCTTCACAATATACCAAATTAATGTACTCTTTGATTATGTCATCTATGTGCCAGGTATAGACAGCATAGGTGCAAAGAGAGACATTCTCAAGTTTCCGAAGAGTGCTGTGTTTTCTTTAAACTGCTGATTTGCTATAGAGTTTGAGCGTGATCTAGATATACAAAATGACATTTTATTTTGGACTGGCTTTGAAGACCAGAGTTAGGTTTTCAGTGTTTTAGACTGGCATGTAGATTTCTTTTTGACTGATATATTTTAGAAATGGTCACAAGCTATAATTGTGAGAAATGAGAAGGACCAGACACCCAAATAAATAAAATTTGTTCAATGTACTTTCACATTTCATGTGAAGTCCAGTGACCAGAACTGTACCTAGTATTCCAAGTGTTGTTCCATGATAGATTTGAATAAAGCATTATCATATTGGCCTCTTTTGATCCCTTTTCTAACCATCCTAAGCATGGAATTCACCTTTTTCATGGCCGCTGCACACTTAGGTCAGCCTCTTAGGAATTCTTCCCACAACCACTTTCCTCCTACATGGTGAATTTCATGCTGTCAACTTATGCTAGAAATCCACGTGCAACTGTATTTCTTCCTGCTATTCTATACTAATTTAGAACCGGCTATTCTGTAGTGACTGGAAGAACTTTATGGGAATTGTTTGAAAATCTCCTAAAAGTAGTCAACTCTCTCCACTTCCTTTTTTAAAAATAATAATACAGTGTTTGTTTCTTTGGCAGCTGCTATGTCAGTAAAGGAGGTCTTACAGAGCTTAGTTGATGATGGTATGGTGGACACTGATAGGATTGGGACTTCCAATTATTTTTGGGCTTTTCCAAGTAAGGCTCTTCATGCAAGAAAACGTAAACTGGAGGAACTGCAGAATGAGGTAATTCAGAGTTGATATTCTATGTGCCACATATCAGAAGTGAACATAGGAATGGCTGGAGGTCAGCCTACTCCCAAATACCCCCCCCCCCCATTTCCACTCATGCATCAGTTAAGTCTGTGTGTTTATGATTGTAAACCTTTTAAATTATTTAATTTTGTCCTGCTGGCCTTTTCGTTCTAATATTATTTATTTATTACAAATATTTGTAAGTCATTCTTTAGTGCAAAGACTTTAAGAGTGGCTCGGAGTTATATGTGTGACCTAGTGCTTAGGTCCTAGACATCTGTTTAAGGTATTAGTTTAATAGCATTTAAAGGCACAATTCTATGCATGTTTAGACATAAAAAAGATCTTGCAACTCCCAGAATTCCCCAGCTGGCTGGGGGATGTAGCTCAGGGGTAGAGCACCTGCTTTGCATGCCGAAAGTTCCAGGTTCACTAGCATCTCCAGATTGGGCTGGAAACATTATTGCCTGAAACACTGGAGAGTGGCTGCCAGTTAGTATCAACAATACTGGGCCAGAGGGACCAAGAGTCTGGCTTGGTGTAAGGCAGCTGCCTATGTTCCTATGAGTCCCCCCTCTCCCCCGTCTAAACATGCATAAAATTGCACCCTAAAATACTTATTGGGTACAGTAATAATTTTTCATCCGTGGTGTTGTTTTGAAGGGTTTGAAACTGTCTATAGATTTTAGGTTATGAGTTCACCCTTGTACCCTTGACTGAGATTATCATATGCATTCTAGGTTGTGAGCCCTTTATAGCCTTAGCTATGGTTAACATAGATGCATACATAACAATGCACAGTGAACTATGGCTAAGAGCTGGATGGGTGGAGGAATAAAGTGATGTATGGTCTCCTTTCAGTAAGCACAGTTTATGCCTTAGAGAGAGATGGAGGGCAGAGTAGAGACTGCACAATCCCATGAACTGTTCTTCGTTTCCGAACTGTGGTAAAGGAACAAAAAGCATCATATCCATACCTATAAACTATAAAAATCACCATTATTCACAACAAAGAAAAACAATGCAGAAGGTTGAATGGCATCCTGAAAATTATTATTCCAATATATGTTGCAAATAAAATCCACGTTGTCATGAATCTCTTAGTATTCCTTCCCCTTTTGTTTCTCAGTTAATAAGTCTGCAATATGCCATATCTTTAAATACCATTATAAAATGAGAGGAGAATTATTTTTTCTCAGTTAATGGCTATACATATCTTAGCTACTGTTCATGAATTACTTACTAAGTCTAAATCAGATTCTGTTACTATATTCGTCAAATAATGTTGTATAACCATGTTGGGATGTACTCATAAAGAGTGGCATGTAATTTCTTCAGTTACCTTGTCTCTCCAAACTTGATTGATAACTACACATGCCCCAAATATATGAAACAAATCAGCAAGTAAGCGGAGAGGCGGGTAAGAAATAAATCGTTATTATTATTATTATTATTATTAGATCATTGCTGGTACACATTGTTTCTTGTATTATAAATTAAAGATATCCCATGAAGGGTAAGATACTATTAAAACTGAAATCAGTTTAGATAGAACATTTTTTTCAAATACATACCCATTGATTTTGTGGAATAGTTTGAGTTAGATCTCTTTCCCATTTCTGCTTAAAACTAACGTAAAGCCCACGTCATCATAGGTGCTAGTAATCCTGCTCCTTTCCTGTTTTTTAGCCCCTCTGTCACCTCACCACAGAGGGGCTCATGAATAACGCAAATGTGGCTCATGCATAGTGAATCTTTCCTCCAAAGTTTGCATGTGGATGGTCCCTTCCTCATACACCCCATTTGGCCGCCTCTGCCCCTTCCCTCACCCCACTGGCAGTGACAGCCTAACCTTGTGGCAGTGCCCACGGCCCACCTTCCCGCCACACTGATTAGCCAAGCAAGACTGTCTGTCATTCCACTGGCAGAGGGGCAGCCCTGCCTATTTGGTGTGGAGGAAATTAATTGCTATTAAAATTCAAGCTTTGAACTTTTTTAAACTTTCAAAATTTTCTGCATAGCTACACTGCTCAAGCTTCAGTTTAAAACAAAAAAGAGCAAAATCAGTCTGGTAGTTATCGAGTAATAAGCCTTACACTATCTTTTTCTTATATAAGACACTAGTTTTCATCTTACATACTTAAGGACATTTGATAAATGTTACTGATAAGACTTCAACTTTCACCCATTGATATTTCTAATTCATATGGGGTCTTGGAACATCCAGTGATGCGAGCTGAAATGTACTTACTGTTTGTAGTTAAAAGGTCTAGGTAAGTATGGAGTGCCTGGATTGGCTAGCTTTGTGCCTGAATGGAAAGTGAGTGCTGATTGGCTAGTTGTTTAGAGTGCCTGGATTGATTGGTTGTGTAAGAGTGGGAGGAGCTAGAGAGCGAGTGGCGTGTATATATGTGTCTGACAGAGAGAGCTGACAGATTGATTGAGGGGAGATTTAAGGGGGATTTTTGAGAGAGACATTGAAAGGGATTTGAGAGATTGAGATAAGATTGTAGAGCATAGATCAAATGACGAACAGTTTATAAACGTATAAGAGTTCTGACTGAAACCAATAAGCATTGAAACCTTGTAACCGATACGCAATTGAACTGAAGTAACCATTAAGCTTGTTGACACGCAATTGCTTAATAAATTCTTGTTAATTCACTCTCCTGGTGTGGTCTGTGGGTGTACCTGATGGCAGCGGAACAAAGAAGTTATCTGGAGGCCAGGTTGCTGGGCTGTGGTGTTGTGGGGCCTAAATAGTAAAGGCGAAATAGGGACAGCAACAGCAGCAAGTGGTCGAGGATAACCTCACAGCCCACCCCTGCCCTAGAGAGATCTAATTTAGCATGTTTATTTTTCTTGCATTTAGTAAATAAAGCTAAAAAAAAAGTACGCCATTTTAATTTTTAGCCTAATATATCACAAGTAATTGACCTGGAATACTTGGAGGGGAGAAAATAAAGCACATTTAATTTCATTTAACTGTTATATTATGTAGACATTTTTATTGGAATACGTGTAAAAAATTTAAGACCATAGTACATACTTCCCTTCCATTGTTTAAATTCAAGTGGGGGTGGGGGTGGGGGAAATTACTGAAAACTATTGCCACACCAACCAGATTTGGACAACACTCTGCAGCGCAGGTGCCATTTTGAATATCCAATATCCTCTTGGGGGGTTTCATGTCGTGTGGACCCAGTAAGTGTGGGTTATTGTTAAACAGACCATGGTTTAAGCAAGGATTATTTAACTGTTGTATAGCCCACACTTGGCAGGTTTGCACATCACAGCATTTTCTTACTGGGGATTGCCTATTCAAAATGGCGGCTGCACAAATCCAGAGTGTGCTGCAACTTCACAATGGGTTAAGTAACCCAAGGTTGCTGTCGTGTTGTGCGAACAGCTGCACTAATTTTAGCAACCCAAGAAATGTGCATGATATGCTGATCTCTACCCATCTACTTCAACGGAGTTCAACTCTCTTCTACAGAGGTTGTTGGGACACTTTAATTTTCACTGTGAGACATATGTGTATTTCAGTGACATATATGTATTCTCTCACATACTTGTTAAGGAAAATCACCTGAAAAACATTAATGAAGAACAAAGGAAGAGCTGGATCAGAGGATCCATCTAGTCCAGCATTTTGTTTACACGTTGGCCAACCAGCTGATGACAGAAAACCCTCAAGCAGGACATGAGTGCAACAGCATGTTCCCACCCATGTTCCCCAGCAACTGGTGTACATAGGCATACTGCCCCTGATACAAGAAGTAGTAATTACAACTTTGAAACTGCCTGGCTTGCCTACTATTAACTTTGCTAGTGGCATACATTCATTTTTCTGTGGAGAAATTAAGGACTGGAAAATGTTCCACCCCACATCAGTCGGGACAGCATATTCCCTAGTTAGTGTGTGTGTGAGAGAGAGAGAGAGAGGGTATTCCACCTAATAGCTCACAAATTCCTTTCAAGATCAGAAATATTCCATTAACATGTTCTTAATTAAAACCATCCAAATGGAAGTATCACATATCCCATGCTATCTCATCTTTAGCAATGTTCATTGTGTGAGCTGAACCCCTAAAGATCAGATGCTCCACATGGGCTTCTAGTACTGTCAGATCTGATTCAAAAATGCAGAAATAGCAGCCCATCGTGGACTGTATGTTTGAGATGGTAAGTAGGGGAATAGGATGTCTGAGCACTCTTCCATGTAACAGCTGTGCAAATTGAAAGTTAGCCTCAGGGCACTAGCCTAGCTTCTGCCTAATATACAAGCTTTTCACATACAAGAAAGTTGGCTTTGTTTTTGTTTTTTACACAAGCTTTCAAACATGTGAGTCCCCAATCTGCAGTTGGAAGTGGTACATTTGAATTAACCACTACTATTATCCTAGTATGCCAACAAATTTCAGTGTAGCCATTGTTTTTAAGGAGATGCATATGTTAGAATGTGTTGCCCGCATACTACTGAATTCATGCCTTATGCATAGACCAGTACGATCCCTCCTCAAAAACAAAACACCTCTGTGTCAGTATTCAAAGTCACCGATTCAGCTCAGCAACTGTTAAAACCTTTATACTTCATTCAGCCTGGTAAAACCTTTTATACTTTGTTCAGCCTTTGAGGAATTGCTGAGCCACACCCAGAACAATTTGGACTAGCAGTGGCGTCTGACTCATCTGAACCCAACCAAGAAAACAAGCCTCTTTGTGCTTGGAAGTTTTAATGGTGTGGCGAGAGTGACTAAAACTGCGTGCATGCTGACTTTGCAACTGAAATGGACTCCTGTAACACTAAAGAAGTATAATGTTTTTGACTTTTGTGTCCCAAACCAAACTATCTGTGATATGGAACATAATAATAAAACGCCTGATGTGTATCTCTTTGGAAATTGGTGATCTTCCAACTGGAGACATAAACAAACAATCCCATGATAATTAATTTACATAAGACTTTTACACAAAGGTGTTTTAAAATTTTTATCTTGTTACTCTTCGCATCAGTTCTCAAAAATATGTAGTCACTTTCATTTACAGGAACTGAGGTTGAACATGACTTGGTTCAAATAACCTCGACTGAAGCTGTGGCAGATCAAATATGTAAGCCTACTTCTACTCAAGCCAGGCATAGTCCAAAATCCAACAATAATAATGTCTTATCAGTATAGATGGCCAAGAGCCAAATTCAGCTACCATAAACAACTACATACTTAAAGGTATCGTTTTCAAGTCTTGTTTGGATTACATAGACTTCTCCAGCTACCTCCCTATAAATCACACCTTGGAAAGGACCATCCTCTCATAGATCAAGTCAACAAACAAAGTGATCAAATAGAGTGTAAGATGTGTACTGGGAACAATAGCTCCATATGAGCCTAGCCACATATGGATAAAGAAAGGCAGGATACCTCAGAACCAACCTGACTAACTTAGGGAGGATTTCTTTGTGACTCCAAATATGAAATTAGTTAGATCTTGATCATGAACAAAACCTCTCTGCAGGGTGTTCCTAGCTCAAATTTATTCATTTATGTACAAAAGTTTTACCCCACTCCATATCTGAAACAGATTCTGGAGCAGTGAACATAAGAATTAAAACAGTAAAGGATACACAATTTGAAACACCATTGTTACACTAAAACAACAACAACAAAGAATGCCAACAGAAACCTTGGCTGTCAGTCAAGGAATGCTTCCTGAATAAAGCTGTTTTCAGGAAGCGCCAGAAACAACACAGTGTTGGTGCCTGCCTGGCCTCCCAGGGACAGGGAATTCCACAGAAAGGGGGCCACCATGTGGAAGGCTCTTCTTCTGGTGGACTCCAGTTGGGCCATAGGTTCATATGGAACCACCAGGAGCATGCGCTCTGACAACCTCAGTGACTGGGCAGGTTGGTAAGGGAGAAGGTGTTTTCTCAAGTGAATGTGAGTGCAAAACAATTGTGCACCCCTGCTATCCATGTTGGGTGAGATTTCAGTGTTTCAGTCAATTTTATCCAGATTACAGTTTCAGCCAGTGTTGGGTAGTTGACGCTGGTTACACTTGAGTTTAACTTTGCAATATCTAGCAAACTCACTAGGTGGCCCTGGACAGGTCACAATTTCCTAGCCTGCCACATAGGCTTGTGAGAATAAAATAGGATAGTTCCATATATGCCACCCTGAGCTTCCTGGAAGTGTGATTTTATATCTAAAATGTGACAGATGCATGTGTATGACAAGCTTCTGGTATGTGTTGCCCTAAGTGAAAGTTAGTCTGTGAGTTTGTGTTGTTACAGTTTCCAAAAGCCTGTCTGTTATGAACTTGCTATACAAAGAGCTTGAACATTGTGAATAAGTAACTCCTTGAAGCAGAATATGTAAGATGTGTCTGTTTCCAAGAATGCTCTCATTTTGGAGAGAGAAAAGGGTGGACCTCCAAATTGTGCAGCTTGGAGAATCTGAGCAGATGCTGGCAAGTTTACCCTCACTCCTTCATTGCTTTATCTTCTTGCTTTGCTTCCCCCAGCTGACATTCTCCCTGGTTTTCCAGTGCCCTAAATTGCTTTACTGGTGACTGACATTTCTTGTTCTGCTGCTGGGGGTGATTCCAGTTCCAAGGTGGGAATTTTTTAAAACAGTAGTTATTAAACATGTGCAGTTGGTAATGTTTGTCTTGCAGTCCAGATAATTGGATATGCCCGGTGGCTCTTGGGCTTGCTCCTTTTTTCCTCCTCTGTCAGAGCTCTAGAACCTTTTTAATGCATGCACAACAGGTATATATTTAAAATGTATCCCATCCTTGAATCTCCATGCTGGGAATAGGTTCAGCTGTGGCGTGGGATTTCTACCTGGATTGCATTTGTCAAAGATGCAGGAGCTCTGCTAGAAAAAAAAGTTGGCAAGCTTATTGGCGTCTTCAGTGGAAAGGGAGGGCCTTGGGCATTTGGAGTTAACAGCAGACGGCATCAAAACTAGCCAGGACATGAACAGTTCTGTGTGAGATTATCAGCCTTAGATTTGGGTCGCTGGGGTGGTGGAGGTGGTGGTGGAGGTGGAGTGGGGTAGAAAGTACATTTCAGTGGAAACTGGTATACAGGAGAGAGAAGGAACCATGAATAAAACCATAGGAAGACAGGAACACAGTGGTTAAAACACTGAAACATACAAAGGACAATGCACAGGTCTTGGGGAAATAAGGCCCAAGCTAGATGTGTGCAGGGCAGCCACTTAAGTTTTCATGTTTTCCCTGTTTGCATATACAGTGGTGGCCAAAATTGTGGACACTTTTTGAAATTTTCATGTTTTGCAACTTTGAATGCTTATAGAAAATGTTCTGTTTCACAAAGTTCAAATGTTTATATATCAGTTGAAAGAGAATTTAATGCTGAATTCAAAACAAAAAACAGAATGCAAATACCTGCAGTTAAAAAAAAGTTATGCTTACTTTATTCTAAAAAGAAAAACAAGTTGTGATTGAGTTGAGAAGCAGTTTGGAATTGCAAACTGCACTGGCCAATCACAGTCCTTGTTTTGGGGGCCAATCATATAGCAGTAGCTGTGATACCTCATGTTTCAAGTTGGGGAAAGGCAGTTTTGCTGTTTGTTCTGTAGAAGACAGAACAAATATCACTGTATCTGAGGCACAATTATTTTTATTTATTACACTTATATACCGCTCCATAGCTGAAGCTCTCTGGGCGGTTTACAAAATTAAAAGATTGAACATTAAAAAGACAATATACAAAATTTAAAACCATAAACATAAAACAGCTGACATTAAAACACTTTACAACATTTTAACTGTTAAGCCTGGCCACAATGTCAATCAAAAACCTCAACTTGAGCTGTTAAAATGCCTCGGAGAAAAGAAAAGTTTTGACCTGGCACCGAAAAGATAACATTGTTGGCACCAGGCGGGCCTCATCGGGGAGATCATTCCATAATTGAGGGGCCACCACAGAGAAGGCCCTCTCCCTTGTTGCTGTCCTCCGAGCTTCCCTCGGAGTAGGCACCCGGAGAAGGACCTTTGATGTTGAGCGTAGTGTACGGGTAGGTTCATGTCGGGAAAGGCGTTCCATCAGGTATTGTGGTCCCAAACCATGTAAGGCTTTATAGGTTAAAACCAGCACCTTGAATCGGGCTCGGAAACCTACAGGCAGCCAATGCAAGTGGGCCAGAATCGGTCTTATATGTTTAAACCTTCTGGTCCCTATTACCAATATTTGAATTATTAGAATTATTTCTCATATAAAAATTGTACATCATAAATAGTGAAATGACACCAAGGAAAAAAGTTGATTGGACACCCAGGAGAAGAAGCAGGATTGTTGTATTACGTGAAACAGGTATTTCCTATGCGAAACTTGCAAGGCACTTTGGTTGTTCAGTGACTACATCCGGAGTTCGAAAGTTTTGTTTACGATATAATGAAACAAAGTCAATTAAAAACAAGGCAGGAAAAGGCCGTAAAAAGTTCACATCATCTGTTGATGACACAAGAATAAAAAGGCTGTGTCTCAAGGAGAGAAAAAATTCATCTGAGACCATCAAAGGTGTACTTGATGCAACTGGTGTTTCTGTCAGTTCCAGAACAATAAGGAGAAGACTATCAGATTTTGGACTAAAAGGTAGGATTCCGTGAAAAAAGCCATTTCTGAATCTAAAGCAGCGCCGGAAATGACTACAGTGGGCAAAAGAACACAGTGAATGTACAGAAGATCAGTGGAAGCAAGTTATTTGGAGTGATGAAAGTAAGAAAAGCTTATTTGGTAGTGATGGGCGAAAATATGTGAGATGTAGAGTAGGAGAAGAGCTACATCCTGATTGCATTGAGGCAACTGTAAAATACCCAACAAGCGTTATGATTTGGGCATGTATGTCAGCAGATAGTGTTGGCCGCCTTCATGTAATCGATGGCATGCTAAACGCACGAAAATACATTGATACCATCTTGGAACCAAAACTGTTACCTTCCATCAGGGATCTCTTTCCAAACAATGCACCATTTATTTTTCAACAAAATTCAGCTCCCTGTCACACAGCAAAAATATGCAAACAGTGGTTCACAACAAAGGGCATTCAATTGTTGACCTGGCCAGAAAACAGCCCTGACCTGAACCCAATAGAAAATGTGTGGCACCATTTGAAAATTCTTGTACGAATGAGGCATTCATCAAATAAAAGCCAATTAATTGAGGCTATAAATGATTCCTGGAACCATGTCATAAAGAAGGAAGAACTTAAAACACTTGTTGGCTCAATGGGACATCGCTGTGATGCTGTTTCCAAAAATAAAGGCTTCCCTACCAAATACTGATATTACATTTCAATCATAACTAAAGTATCTGATATGTTTTTGTCAGATTTTATTGTAAATTGATCAGGATCGCAGTATTTGCAGCATAACTTCTTTTTAACTGCAGGTATTTGTATTCTGTTTTTTGTTTTGAATTCAGCATTAAATTCTCTTTCAGTTGATATATAAACAATTGAACTTCGTGAAACAACATTTTCTATAAGCATTCAAAGTTGCAAAACATGAAAATTTCAAGAAGTGTCCACAATTTTGGCCACCACTGTATGGTGGAGTAGTCTTTTATCCAAAAGAGGCTTTGAACATCTAGCCTGGGCCTAAGGAAAGACTGGAATATCAAAGGTACAAGAAGGAATATAGGAAACCTTTGTTTATACCATGTACAGGCATTTTTAATTAGGATTTGCCGTCAAGTTTGATGGCAAATTTGATATTGATATTGTTGATGTTGATATTTTGTCCCCACAGTAGTAGCTAAAAGAAATGGTTTCATTCTTTCACAATCCATGCTTCCAGATAGCTAATCGATTGAACTAGATATCTACTGTTTGAGACTGAGGATCCCAGTCAAAGCTACCTTCCTCTAACATAATGATAGCATGATGTAACCAGTTGATTTTCTTCAGGCTACAGAATAGCATTACTACCTTGATGACACAGCAGATTTCCACTACAACATGGCAGTGGGTAGCTCTCCAAATATTACATGTTCAGTTTCCCAGGCCATTACCTTATGGTTGTTGTTTCTGTGTATTTTGTATAGATTCTATGCTTGATTACTTCTGCTGTTAAGCAGGAAACCTGAGCAGTCCTTTCAGAATTAATAAAAACTGGGCAATTGCCCTTCTTTCCTCACTATAGCTTGTCAAAGTCTTTGTTCAATTTCAAACAGTAAATTTCAAACTTCTGAATCTAGTCTATAGCTTTAAAAAAAAGCTTCTCTTTCTAAAAGAATGTCGTTTTTCCTTGAGAAATGAAACTAAGGCATGTTATCTGAATGGAAGTCAGTTTGCCAGATGTTGAGAGGGTTGTTGTGCACTTCAACAGAAACAAAAGCCTGTTTGTAAATGGCTTGGTAACTTCTTAAGAACTCTTAGGACTTAGAATTGATGCATAGTTACAAGAACTGGGATTTAATCCGAAACATATACATAGGAAGTAAGTTCTCCTAGAACTCAGTTGGATTTACTTCTCATTAGACATACTTAAGATTGGACTGTAAAACTTGCATCATTTCAAGCCAATATTCCTAAATATTCTTTTTGCTGTTCACATACTGATGACTATGAAATTCCAGAAATCTGCTAATAATTTCCCATTAAAAGAATAACCAGGATTTGGTGTCAGGTGGAACATACAAAAATCAAGGATTGTGGAGATACAAAATCATATCATTTTGTAGCTTTTCATTAGATTCTAAAACTCTCCCTTTGCTTTCTGCTCTGCCCCTTTTAAAATCAAATTGGTGTATGTAGAATACTCAGATAGGGTCCTTCTATATGACGTCGCTTTGGCACCTGTTTCTCCGAATATGCACATTTTCATATATTTGAATTTACGTCTAATAGCGATAGACAAGAGCTGTGAAGGTGCATTACGGGCACAACAATACTGCGCTTTACAATTGTTTATATGCGTACATTTGCATCAGAGTTGAACGAGGAAAAGTTGAGGAAAGTACTGCCCTAGTGGCTTTTGGTACCACCCACCTGCATTTACCGCCGTTGGTTTCCCCTGCCCACCTGAATTTCCCGCCGTTGGTTACCTGTTACCCCTTCCCGCGATGTCACGGTTCTTCACATGTGAACTTGATTTGTAAAGGTTGGACGTGCACGCTTGCCCTGCCGTGATGGATCCTGTGCTGCGTCCTTCATAATTTCCCTGCCTGTACATTTACAGTCATTTGTTAGATGTTTTTATTGTCAGTGGGTGTTTTTTTTCAATTTCTCGTTTGCTACTGAGATTTGGTACAAAATTGTTGGATAGCAATAAACAGTCTATAAACTTCACTGTGAAAAATCATGCTGCGTTTTCCTGAAGAGTAACCCCATGCAAGAGGGTCACAGGCTTGACGACTCCAAAGCGTGCACATATTTACTCAGAAGTAAGCCCCACGGAGTTCAGTGAGGCTTGAATTGTAGCCCTTATGGGACAAAATGAGAGCATGTCCTGGCAGAAACCAGAGTGAGGTTACTAGCAACAACATGATCAAGAACAAAGGCATCTACAGGCGTATGATGGGGGGAATAGATTAGGGGGGAAGGGAACTGGAGTAGATACAAAGCCTTAGCGGACCTCAAATTACATTCAAAATGAACAGTGCACATCCTTTTTCCAACCCCCTTCCTTTCACAATTGTCAGCCATCACGGCGCACAACGATATAGCAAGGCAAAAATATCTAAACAATGAATCTGCTCAGAACCTCAACACGTACATGGAGAAGTGGGAGGGGTGGCCAGGTAGAGAATAAGAAGGGGCAGTCATTCACTCATGACATCACCAGCCCTGCACTCCAAACTACGCCCACTATTAGCATTAATCCGAATGGTCACTACACTGGTCACATTAAGAAACTGTGCCCTAACTTTGGAGAAAAATGTAAAGTTGCGGTAAATCAACGCCTTGGAAATGTGCATTAACGGACCCTTTAAATCGCATATATGTCTGATTTGCGCCTCCGCTCATCTATCCAAAATGCTGTCAGAGCGAAGTCAAGAAGGCGCAAATAAGCCGTCTAGAGGTCCCCATAGTCATCTGCCCCTCAGGTCCAGCCCGCAAGCTCAGTTGTGGAGCCACTGAAGTTTCATTCTTTCTTTTAAACGCATGCAAATGTTTCCTTCATAATTTTGTCTTACTATACAAGAAATACTTTGTCTGGATTAATTACTTTCTACTTGCTAGCTGTAAGGCTTTCCAGTTGGCGAAAAAAACCACAAAACCCTTTAGTTTTCTGCAATTACATATATATTGGCATGAACATAATTAATTGAATAAGAAAATAAGAGTTAAACATACTGTTCTAATAAAAATCGATCCTCTGAAATATTGACTATCAGTATGCTGTTGATCAAAGTCTTAATAACAATGTTATTCCCACAGAAGGGGAAATATGGAGTGGATGAAACAAACCCTTTATTTTATGGAACCATGAGAGCTACAGGGGAGTAGATAAATTCTCTGCTCAAAGATAAGATGCATTAACCACTGGCCAGATTCTAGTTTGTGTGATGCAACTAAAGGGCAAATGCTCTGTAAAAGCTGATTGCGGGATAATAGCTCTAGGCAGTTCCCTTATAGAACAAATTATGTTGGCCCACTGGTGTTTAATGCGCTAAACTTTAGAGTTGTGCTGGGCTCTTTTTCAGCCTAGATATTCAGGACAAAAGCAACAAAATGGATGTTGCTTTGCCTGGAGTTTATCCAGTCATGCCTGCAGACTATTCATCTAGTTTGTCCAGAGCTAGACATTTTCATCCCTTTGCACATGTTGCTTGGGACTGTTGATTGAAATAAAAAGAGCTTTTGCAGATCCTGCACTGATGACAGTTAGATTGGTATGCTTGTGCATAAACCTTCTTTAATGATATAAAATAGTTTTCTGGATTTGACTAGTAACATTTCAAGGTGACTCATTTTAGTTTTGTAGGAGTCTGTCTGTCTATATTTTAAGTGCCCTGGGTAAGAAAGAAGATTGTTACCCATTAAGATTATTTTTTTTAATTGGGCCCTTTTCTGAATGGTTGAGACATAACCATCCCAGCTTTATAAATCATGGTTATGAAGCCAGGAATGAACATCAGGCCTGCACACCCTTTCCTAGCGCCTGCTGGTTTTGGCATGTCAAACCTGGTCAAAGTAAACTACAGTTTCCCATTGACTATGTCCGCATGTAGTCAGGAGCGAGCAAGTGTTCTGGTGCTCAGCCACTCCTGCTGGGCTAAACAAGCCAGAGATGCTCCATCCCTGGATTGTTGTCTGAGATGTGCAAACCGGGAATTCTGGGCTGTTGGGGTAGGAACAACCCAGGCTTGTAATCCATGGTTTGTTACAAGGCTGGATTATTCCTTCTGCAATGGCCCAGAATTCCTGGTTTGTATGTCACAATGTCCCTGAGTCGTTTAGTGCTGTGGGGCAGGTGGGCGATGGGAGCTAGCAAGCTCTCCTGTTCCTGCTTGTTCATAACTACCCAGGGTTTGTTTAAACCCTGGGTAGCCATAAAATACAAAACCAGGCCATACGCCAAAATAGGAAATTGTGGCTTACTGTCAGTTCACTAACCAGAATCTGAAATCACATTTCAATCCTGGTTAGTAAATCAACATTAAGTCACAGTTTACTGTTTCAGACATTTTTTTATTTGCAAATAAATCAATAGCAAACAAAGAAGAAAAACAAACAAACATATAATAAAACATATCCATGCACAATGATAATTTACATTACCCTTAACATAAAAAGAAAAAGAGGGAAAAAGAAGGGCTTAGCACTTCCATTTCAAATATATACGTTAATATAAGCAGTCCATATACCTAAATAAACATCCATACAAAATTGATGGCTCTAGGAGATATGTTCAAATGTAGCAAGAGCAGTAAGGTCTTTAGTCCACTGAATGATAGGTGGTGGGTGTTTCCTGTTTCAGGTATAAAGGGAAGCTCTAGTGTAATTTTAATCAGGATTGAAGCTCTGTATGGCAGGAAGTGGCAGGTAAATGAACAGGACTGGCACTCGCTTCTGGCTTGATTACCCATGGTTTTTGAAAGTGGAATCATTGCATCTGATCTGATGTAGCTCCAACTGAAAATAGAATGTACATTATTTCTAAAAAGCAACTAGATATGACAGCCCCTGGGACACTTTTTCCTGTTTTGCGGGCAGGGCCAATCCAAGATTTTTGCTGCCTGAGACAGAAAAGTAAATGGCACCCTCACCCACCCAAGTCAAGGTGCTTAACACCCAAAGCCAGGCAAATTATTTTGATACATGAGGCAGAAAAATTCACAAGCACCTCTCCCCATCCCTGGCACTAAAGCTACAATAATAACAAAATAACTTGCTGCCCAAAAGAGCTGCCACACTCTGTATGTGTGTTTTTAGTATGTGTGTGTGTTTATTTCTGATGTTTCCAAAAAGTTTTATTTCCATCACATTGCCCACAAGGAATTAATTTGGCAAATGTATGAATAGCTAAGGCGTTCGGTTTGTATGGTGGCTAGGACTCAGCAGTGTGGTTAGGGAATACTTTAATATGTCCTTATGCCATCGCTGGATAGTTTTCCTGGCTGAAAAAGAAATGTTAAAAGAGTGCTATAGCTTTAAAAAGCCACTTTAACAAGGGATACTTTGGGTGTCTGGTCTTATGGGACATTGGTTTGATTTCTAGCCAGTGTATACATTAGGGCTTATATTTTCATAGCTAACACCATGCTCATAAACATGCTTGTTTGGAAGTAAGGCCCATTGATTTCATTAGAACTTGTTGCCAAAGTATGTGTTCTTAGCATTGCAATGAGGTTTGTAAAAACCTTTCTACTATACTGCTAAAACAAGTTGCTCAACAAGGTTTTTGATTAGAGCACTTAAAAGTATTGGGATCTGGAAGTCTGGAAGACAAGACTGATTTTCCGTATTCGACTGAAAAAACAAGAGAGCAGCTCTGTAAAGATATCCTTGTGCTAGGACACCTTTTGAAAGGCTTCGCCATAAAAGGAGATGTGGACAGAGTGGGAGCTGTAAGTACTTGTCAGTGAGTCAACAGAACAGAACCTTAGCAATGTAGCTTGCATGGTGTGTTATGAACTGTTTTCAGTCTTCAGCTGAAAGACTAAATATTACGAAGTACTATGTAAGCAGACGTTTCAGAAGCCTTAGAAATACAGTGGATCAACCCCACCCAATAGGCTATGCATTATAGATATTATATGCATTTTATGGTGCTGAGACTTGAATTGCTTGCAACTTAGGAGCATGTAAGATAATTCTCCAGCCAATTGTGCTTTTTCTTGGTGAGTTAATGCTGACTTTGTGGATGCCACTAGCTGCTGATGAAACCGTGGAAAGGCATAGGAACTCTCCAGTCTTTCTTGAATGTTGGAAGGATATATGCAAGTGTGCACACACAGACCTGATTTGCACATAACCCATAGTTTGTTGCCTTACACAGGGTTTACCTGTGAAGCATGATTCTGGGATTGTGTGGCGGGAGCACACAGCATAGTTACCCTAACCACCCTCCCCTTTCATGCCTGAACAGGGTCAGTATAAGACCATGTCCTAATCAGAGATGACTTAAAGTAATAGTATGTCTGCCCAGATATTATGTCTGCCCAGAAGTCCCTGTAAAAACAACCATGGCAAGAGTTGAAGTGGCAAACCCTACTTGGAATTTGTGAAAATTGCACAACTGAGGTGCAGCTGAGAAAGCATTCTGTGAAGGGTTCATTGTATGTAAAGAGTTAACAGTTAGGAAGTAGAGTGATTAAGACATAACAATAAGAGTGAATTCCCCAGGGCTAAAATGGTAATTTCTCAAATGTTCCAGTAATGGCTCTCTGATCGGCTACAGCTCAGAATGTGTGGAGCCAGACACAAAAGGATGGCCAATGACTCTAACAAAAGGCTCGACAAGGTGTTCAAGAAAAGGAAGGGTATGGCCGGCAGAGAGGGGAGATGGCTTTCTTTAGGAATGGAGGTAAATTCCATTCCCGAAGATACGTTAAAAAATATATATAGCAGGAGTAGTTAGACAAGAGATGAACCTGCGTTGTTACTCTTGTCTGTCTGTTTTTCTTGCCTTTGTAACTTCAGTTCTATGTGTGTAAATATCTTAAGCAAAGCGTACCTTACTATGCCAAGAATAGAAAAGAGTTTTGATTTAAAACTTGTATTGTTGGAGATTCCTTTTCATACCCGCCTACAGCTCGAACCTTCACGCTACTGAAAAGGGGAAAAGAGACAGGTGGAAGCTTGGGTCCCAGAAAAGGGACAAGGTTGCTTTTAAAGAGGCAAGATATCTTTAAGGAGCAGAATCAGAGTGTCCAGCCAGGAAAGTGGAACTCTGAAAGTCCAGGAGTGGAACCTGGACACATTCTCAGTCCACATTCTATACTGGGAGTCTTCACAGAGAGGATCTAATTGCTGAACTCTTCACTTGATCCACTATCTCAACCCTGATCCCCTGAACGCATAGTAGTCTGAGTCAGCATCCCACCACCACCATTGGAAGAAACTGATTTTGTGCTTTTGGAATTTTACTGGCGAAGTTTAAAAAGTAAAGATTTTATGGAACAATAATATCTTGGCCAGATTCCTGATTTATCACCCAAGGCAATCTGTTTAAAGCTGACTGTACATAATTTCTGAAGATGGAAAATAAAATTATAAGGTCAAATATAAAGATGAAAAAGTTAATATTGTTTGGATTCTGGTTCTTCTCTTCTTTCAGTTCTCAGAATATTGCCAGAAGAAAAGGACCTTAGAAGAAAGCATTGAAAAATCAAAAATTGGACGTCAAGATACGGTAAGTTTTATTGTGGGAAAGATGTAGAACTAATTATAATCTGAAAAGGTTAGGATATTAGGTGAAAGGATGGAGTAGGAATGATCTGTCCTGCATTCTCTTCCCTGAAAAACAGCTCTGCACTAGTACTTATATTTGTATATTAAATTGAATGGAGTGGAGGACAGGACATGCAAAAACGTGTCTTAAGTTTGTCTGCTGTTTAAAAAAATTTTTTTTTGCTTATTCCTGTAAGTTGCTGCACTTGCCAATAAATTTAAACTTTTGGAATGGGTCATGCCTACTTCTGTATGAGAGTAGTCTTACAAACCTGATGATGCAAGGATGTTATTACAATGTTGTTTCCAGATGTGCCATGACAATAATGCAACAACCTATTTGAACTACTATAGGCAAGAACAGTTGTGCCCTGTTCTCAAAGCCCAAATACATGTTTGGACTCTGAGCCTGTCCTCTTATATCAATGGATCTGATGCTTCTATTTTTAGAGGAAAAAGAAAATAGAGTGCTACAATTGTCTTGTAATTGCTGCCTTTTAAGTTTAATTTTCTGGATTCTCCCCAAATAAATTGAACCCAGGCAGAACGTGCTGCACTAACAAAGGAGCTTACTGCCCTTCGACAGAAGAAAGACCAACTAAAGGCAGAAATAGATAAATATAAAGAATGTGATCCAGATATTGTTGAAGAAATCCGTAAGTTATGCCTAGAGTTGCTTTAATGCACTATGTTTTTACAGAGAATAACTGTAATGTTGTAGCATAGCAGTGTTTGTAGCTCATGAGAACCTACTAAAACTAAGAGGTTGTATATAAATACAGTTGCTATTTGTAAAAAAAAAAAGTATTAATTCAATTAATTTGCCATTGTCAGAGGAGTATCTGATGTGTAGAGGAGTAGCCTACACATAGTTTGGTGGTAATAAACTGTATAGGCATATTATTAATAGGCTGTGACACCTGTGCTGTTTTGTTAGGCATTTTAGAAGCACAACCTTGCTGGACCATACCAAGAGTGGGTTTAGGGTGCAATCCTATGGCCCTGGGACAGTGTCCCAGAGACTGTAGGATTCTTTGGAGTCCCCTTTCCTCGGCTGCAGACACTGCTACAACTACTGGAGAGGGACTCAGCATTACAATTCCTCTCCCCTACCCCCGCCACAGCTGCTGTGGAAAGAATGACGGCAGCTTCCCAAGGTTGCAAATGCGACTTCAAGTGAGAGGGAAAAGGGGACATTCCAGTGGTGGGAAGAGGAGAGGTCAGGATACACTCTATACTATGACTTCTCCAGCTCCGAACTGCCCCTTCCAGTGTGACTCCACTAGACTGGCTTAGAGACCCATGAGGTGGGGGGGGGGGGAATTTAAAGGAGGAAGAAAGGCAAAAGTAACATCCATGGTTCCACCTGCTCTTCCAGCAGCAAATTCTGCCATGATGGGCTGTTTTGATTGTGCTAACCACCAGCTTGAATATAGGTTGTCATATTGTGTGAACCCAGTCTACTAATGTTGCTCCGCAGTAGTTATTGACATCCATCAAAAGCTATTGACAGAGTTCATGAATTTGTCTAATCCTAATTAGGGATATTGCAAGAGTCCGCTTGGGTCCACAAGGGCATCTGATGTGCCTGGTGCGAGGATGGACCTGCGCCAGAGTGCTTGCAAGCCCTCGAGAACGCTCAGGTGTGGGTCCGCCCTGGCTTCTGCCATCACGCCCTTTGCCCCTGCTGCATTAATGACAGCCGCCATTAGCGTGGAGGTGAGGAATACGTGATTTTCCCAGCCTTGGGGAAATTGCGCGTTTCTCCCCTCTCCGTCCTGCTGATGGGGGCCTTAAAGGCCCTATTAACACTGGCATTAATAGGGCCTTTAAGGCCCCCATTGGTGATGGTGGGGAGAGAAGCATGCAATTTCCCCAAAGCTCGGGAAATTGCGCATTTCCCCCCACAATGCTAATGGCGGCTGGCATTAGCATGGAGGGGGAAATTGTGCACTTTCTGGGGACTCTGGAAAGCGCGCTTCTCCCCCCCTGCATTGGGAAAGGGCCAGGATGAATGGCTTGTGAGTGCTAGCAAACCTTGCGAGCACTCCCCGGACTCACCATTCCCTAATCCTAATGAATGAATAATAAATAAATAACTGTGTGAAGAAATGCTTTCGTTTGTACTGAATCTGTTGCCAATCCATTTCATTGGGTGACCCCAGATGCTGGCATTATGGGAGAGGGAGGCAAACCTTTTCTATCTAGTTTCTCTGCACCAGGCATCGTTTATAACCTGAGTTCTGCTCCCCCTTAGTAGTCCTTTTTAATCAACAAAAAAGATCCAAGCTTCTTAGTCTTTCCATGTAGGGAATGTGCTCCATATCCCTTCTTCATTTTACTTGCCCTTTCCTATCCCTTTCCAGTTCTATGATACACTTTTTGAGTTGGGGTGACCAAAACTGTACATAGGATTTTAATTGTGGATTTATTATAGATTTGCAATATGATACTGAAATTTTTATTTTCAACCCTTTTCCTAATAAATCCCTACTATGGAATGTGCCTTTTCATAGCTACCCACTGGATTGATGTTTTCATTGAGTTATCCACCTCAACTCCAGTATCTTCTTCCTGGTCAGTCACTGCTAATTCAGACTTCCATCAGTGTATATGCAAAGTGTAGGTGGGGTTGCTTGGATGTGTATATGAGCCAGTATGGTCCGGTGGGTAGAATATTAGATTTGTATGTAGAATAACAGTGGCTTCTTTTCCCTGCTAATTGTCTGAACCCGGCCATGATCTTTCAGCCTGGCCTATCCCAAAACTCCTGCATGGAAGAATGGGGTTCATATGTGACAAGTAATAACAACAGGAAAGCTAGTGATTTGATGTAACTGGTTTGTTCATCAGAGCAAAATTTGCTCTCCAGTACATTTCCTAGCACCATTATTTATTTTCATGTTTGCCCATCCCTATTTTGTATTTGTTTGTTTAGGTTGTAGTTTTTTCATGGTATGAAAATAATAACTATTTCCTAGAAGCCCTATTTCCTAGATACCCAGAACAGAAGAGCTTTTCTAAGTGAGCAGGATCTGTGCTCTCTCTCTACTCCTTCCCTACCCAATGCTCAGTTTAAAGAGAAAAAAAACCAAAGCTTTTTTGTACTTCTGCAAACCTTTGTGTTCTCCTGAACAAACAGACACCTCCCTATTGTGCATGGAAAGTGCTATTTTGGCTACAGTCATGTCTGAATGCCAGGAATAGATGGAATATCTTGCACATTGTTGTGATGAGGATGGTATTGGAAGTCAGAGAACTGCATCTTTTGGCAAGACACAGAGACTATGAATTGGTGTTTCAAAAGTTTGCCTGAATCAATCCAGAATGTAAAGAAATCCACCTCTCTTTTCCTTTTCTGTGAGAGCTGTTTCCTAACCATTGCCTTTGGGTTGCCTTTGCGCTAGGCGAAGTTTGGAAGATCTCTATAACTCTTGTCTTCAGTTAAATCCTTGAAAGGATTTCATCGTCTGCATTAATTTTGCATTGTCTTTCACCCAACATCTGTAGAGGCCTCCTGTACAGGAAATGCGTAAAACAATGTCACATCTGCCTTTACACTCAAGCAGTGCATATTAAAAACAACTGTATAGTTGTGCCTTTGTAGAGCTGCATTGTTAAAGCACTGGATCTAGGTGAACCTTTTTTAAAAAACTCTGTCAAGCCCCATCAGTGCAGGCTTCCCATGTCCCTTATGGAAAGGGACATGTCGAATCTCATCAGTCCATAAGTACTGTCTCTCCAAAAAGTGTCTGATAGGGTTTGTCAGGACAAAGTAACAAAAGACTTCTATCAACTCTACACAAATACATTGTCTACAACCATATGCTAGGCTTAGTTGTACTACCCACACGCCATTGACCTATTTGGGTTTCTCTCTCTCTCTCTCTCTCTCCCTCCCTCTTTCTCTCTTCGAAATAAAAGAGGCGTTGCTTAGAACTCAGCTCCACAGTCAGCAGTAGAAGGTGAACTAAAAATTGGCTTGCATTTTAAATATCCTACCAAATGCACACACAGTAGCTCTCAGTCCTCTCCGTGTAGCACCTTCTGGTACTGCTGTTGTATTGACAACATGGACAGAAAGCAGTTTTTCTTGATTATCTCCTATAAGCTTGCATATCCATAACAAGCAGCAGTCAGCTTTGCTTCATGTGGTAGAGAGTAAGAAGAAAGCAGTGCAGTGCAGTAAATGCAAGTGTGGGTGCAGATCGCAGGATCTACCTGGTGTTGTCAAAGAATTCAGCATCCTAAGCATATTAGCTTTTCTTTTTAAAAGTTGCTGTTTCCTATATCTCTAATGTCATAGTTCCAATGTGTGGCACTGATGAGTCTCATATACTTGAGATGTACTAGATTTAATAAGAGACTTACTTCATGAGCCAATCATGTCCGTATTCAAAACAGTCTGTTTTATTTTTAAGTACACATTTAGATAGTTACCACAGCACATCATTTTCTAATCTACAGTGCAGAGTATTTCCATGATTAATTGAGCTGTGCATGAAAACTGGCACACATCTCCCTTTGTGCTTTACTCAAAAACATGAGCCAGTTTGCATGTTGTGATGAGCCACCCTGAAAATAGGCTATGGTGAGTTGGGTCTTATCAGGCGCTCTTTGGCTTGCCATGGCTTGTTTCCCACTGAGTCCTCCCAGCACATATCCTTTTGCGCCACAACCTTAGCAGACTACTCCACTAATGAGTATAAATGCACTCATTAGCAGAGTAGAGCTTAGTTGTAGTTTTTTTCCCCACCTTTGGGGAGATTTGTGCTAATTTATTTATTAATAACTTTAGAGGAGAGGTTACTGTGCTTTAGAAAGTTCACTCAAATCTCCCCAAAGGTGACAAAAATGTTAAATTTGAGTGAATCTCCTTGAAGGTTGAAAAAATAAAGGTGTCAGTGCCTAGGGTGGAGGAAATCAACTAGTGTCATTTCAAGATGTAATAAGGGATACGAGACCATGAGGAATGACCAGTTTTTTTTGCTGCTCTTGCTAGGCGGCTCTGAAGCCATTTCCAACAAGCCAAGAGCAAGCCATTGGGCTGGGTTTGTGTGTCACAACAAACCACTCGTGACACAAGCCATCTAACAACAAACAATGGGTTCTCAAGGTAGCTTGTGCATGGTTAACAAAACACCCTGAGGAAACCAGGCCGGGTTCAGATGACACCACAAGCCATCCTGAAACAAAACCATGGGTTGTTGTGTTGTGCAAATCATGTCACTTTAATAGGGAACATTGTACTTAGCACCCTTGAAGTAGCAGAACCAAGTACCAGAATTTCAGCTGGATAGCATCAGTATCAAAGCTTTGGTCAAGAAAAGGTCTAAATTCTGGCCCAGGAAGAGTACATTTCTGTTACAGGAATAAATTAAGTGAACTCCCAACTTCTTCCAACCCCTAGCAATCCTTAGATTGCAGCAAGCAGTGAGGGAAGGTTTAAGATGCCCCATCTCTATGCACTGAGATGTAGGGTGTGTGTGTTGTATGTGGGAAGGGGGAGAATGGGGTGGCGGTGGAGAAATAGTGATCATGTGTATGTGTGCATGTGTGGAGAAGAGTGTGGTCTGGATGTGTATGGGGAGTAAGAGTGAGTGTGAGAGAGAGAATGTCTGTCTTTGTGTACGCACACATGGATGGCCTCTGCCCCACCCCCCCACCCCAATCTGGCACCAGATCTCAGGGATGAAAAGGTTGTATACCCCATCATATATTCAAATGTACTTACTTTGCATAATTCTGGAATGGTATGGAGCTCTGCACAGCACTGTGATTCATCAACTTTGGGCCCAGCAGTGAATTGCTGTCCTGTATTGTCTCCCCTATTCGCCCACCAAGCTGTCAAGGAAGCAAGCATTGCTTCGTAGAAATGAAAAGCATTCCACTCTAAACTTGCTCTTGTAACTTCCACTTGCAGGTTACAGATTGTACGGTTCTTGTCGAAGAGTAGGTTACACTTCTAATGACCTGCAGAGCAGTCTTTGCTTTTTACAGGAACCTCTCACTGTTTTAAGTACAAAGGACGACTCTTTAGGAGGAGTGTGCAGCTGTAGTTGTGGAGCTTCACTCTGATTTCAGATGAGATCGGAATAAATTTATCCGCGTTTGCAAGTAATTCGGGAATATCAGACGGAGGCATGGCATGGCGGAAATGTTGTCTGTTGGGGGGGAAATATGAGTGCACCATGCACTGTCTTAATAGTAATTAACTGAATGCCTTTTAGAGGATCTTGATCATTGTTGGTTAGAACAAAAAATCCATGTAGCTAGTGTGCTGGTGGATATCTGCAGTCTGATAGCTCATACTGGCCCAAGCCACTTCTTGTTTTGTAAATTTAGCTATTCTTTCTATGTTAATGCACTTGATGCTTTTCTCAAGGACAAGAGCTTGAGGTTCCTGTTTTTTAAAAGATTTCATTTCACTGCAACTGGCCTTAAAAAGCAAAATGCCAGTGATATATGCAAATACTTTTTGCTGAAAATTCAAATTGTGTGTGTGGTTAGTGGGAGTAGGCTAAAACCCTGCCTGCCAAATCCTCATCACAAAGTATTAACGTTACTGAAGACTGAGAATTCTACCCTTACTCATTATTTTTTGTTAGTATTGGGCCTTTCTTTCCATAATATTGCCTTCTTAAAACTGATCTTTTCACATTAACTTTGCAAAGAGGTTGAGACACTCTTCTACTAAAATATATCCAATACATAGATCCTGTAAGATACCAGTATAGCTTTGCTCATTGCAACAGCACTACCCCAGTCCCAGAGTTTCCTCCTTCTAAAATTTGCAAAGGACCCTTCAGCTTCTGTTCTTCACAAGCAACTTCCTATTAAACTCTACCAAGCGACCATACCAGAGACCTGAGAAGCCCCTGTACAGAAGCATCATCAACCACTATTACGACCTGTTTCTACCAGCCTTACTCTTTAAGCATTTAGAGGCAGTCCCTTTCCAGTTGTACCTTGGAATTCTTCCAGATGAAGCTTTTATTGTGCAATTGTCTTGTCTTGTTCACAGAATTCTACAGAGTGTCCAGATGATGACGTCTTTCATTTACAAAATCCCCTCCTCCCCGTGTTTTCCCACTCTTCTTTCATCTCTTTTCTTACTACAAAAAATCCATTAAGGAGGGAAAGGTGGAATAGCTGCACAGTGCTATTGGTTGGTGGCTCTATGAGCTGTCCATCTGGAAGCACCCTTCAACACTGACTAGTTGTCGTGAAGTGCAAATGCAACTGCGCTAATCATGGTTTGTTAATCTTGAACAACCCGGAAAGAGAACTTGTGGTTTGTTTTGTTGGGTTGTGAACTCTGGATTGTTTAAACCATAGGTTGCTGTGATATGTGAACTCGCAACCATGGATTGTTCTATAGACTACAGAGGCAGCGGGCAAAAGCAGTTTAAAATGCCAGCCTCTCTACAGGTAGCAGTGCTCTCGCTTGCCCTTTGCCTGAACGTATACTAATGGTGAAGTCTGCCTGGCAATGCCAGCCAGGCAGATCTGCTCCCCTCCCCTACCCAAAGCTCAGCACTGCTCCTTGACAGCACAAAGACTACTAAGAAGGGCACCTCATTGCCAAACTGTATGTACCAAGCTGTCCCACCGCTCGGAGGTCAAGAACTTTACCCCAAAAACACATTTCTCCCTTCTTCAAAGTGGTCACACCAACCACCCAATCTCCAGCGATCAAGAACTCTGCCATGGTGGGAATGGATTAACGTTCTCTGAACAGTGATTTGGCTGGGGATGGGGAAAGGGTGCCTTTCTTCATTTAGGTACAAGTGGTGCCCGGAACAATCAATGAATCTTCCATGCCCCTTGTGATGAACAGACTAATGGTAAATGGGCAGCCAACACAGTGAAATCCTGACAGTACTACAGCACAGCGAAGCTGGGGAGGCAGTGGGCAAAAGAGGTGGTGGGATGTGGGGGGAAACAACCCAGGGATCAAGAGAACAAATGGTGGTTTCATCAATTGTCTGCTGAACAAACTCTGGGTAGGGCAACGAACCATAGTTTAAATAAACCATGCAGTTTGCGTGATGTGCAAATATAATCAATGCATATCCCTCTCTTCTTTGTGTTCAGACTTCTGGAGATTGCAGGCTTCCTTTGGATTAATACATTTGAATGTTTCACTGGCTCTGTTGTGCTGGATGGAAAATAACAAGACCAGAATGAAAGTTAAGATCAACTACAAACAGTTAATGGTGAATGCTTTTTCAGGCGGAGGGAACTGAGAGATACATATAGAGTCAATGAGAGGAAATTAGCTGAACTTGCACAACACAAAACAACCCAGAAACGCCCCTATTCTTGAAAGTAAAAGTGGGCAAGTGGTTGGGAACAAGCATGCTCACTCACTCCTATGCAGACGCAAACAGCCCATGGCTAACAAACCATGGATTGTTTGATTGTGCGACACAGGTCTAAATGTAATCAAATTTGGATCACACATAAGGATAACCCAGGAAATGATTATGAATTGAATCTTGAGTTGTTACATGCAAATCTTGAACTATGGTTTAATTGGGTTGTTAACCCAGAGTTCACAGTCCTACAGCAAACCATAGTTTCTCTTCCTGGATTGCTTGTGGTTAACAACCCATAGTGCAGGGCTTGCAAATAACGACAAGCCACAATTTAATGACAACCCATATTCAACCTGTACTCTGGGTTGTCATTATATGCAAACCAGATTTTGTCTCATTTATTTGTCTACTCATACAGTACCTTCCTTAGCTTAGAGCTTTCACCTAAGAATCACTTGGACAGTGAGGTGTCTACTAGAAGTATTTTGAGTGGTAATGTGGTTAAAATGTGGTCTTATTTTATGCTCTTTCTGGAAACCTATAGCAAGTGTTGACAATACAAATTATTGACGGTTTTTAAATCGTAGAAAAGTTCTTAACACTTTCTCTTCCTATGTTATGGAAAACAAGGTGTACATGCCTATTTCCCTTTCCTGTTCAGTTGAGGGTTTTAAAAATAATTAACCAAGTGCATGGTGAACAGGAGTGCAAGTTTTAAATGCTGTGAAATCTTTGCCATTACTTAATATAGTTCTTTGAGTTATCTAACGTACACTAAATCTCCTTGTTTGTCCTACAGCCGCTCATTTTGCAAGCTAAGTAAGTCTTGCCTACAGTACAAACTTTCTAACAATGAAACATTTTATGTTGCATCCATTTCTCAGCGTCCCTAGAGACAAGGTCTAGGCTGTGCATTGACCACTGCCAATAAATAATACAAGGCAAGCACTGGCAAGACAGAGGGGTGGGTGTGGGTGTGGGAAATATGACAGCTCTTTCAGTTCAGCATGGGAATCTATCTGTGTTCTTATACAGGGAGGAAGAGAGAGAGAGAGCTGAAGGGCGTTTGTTTGCTTCATCTACACTCCACTGCTCTTCACACTGTTTGTAGGCTAGTTGTAGAATATGCTTTGCCTTGCTCTGTGAGCTGGCTATTTGCACGAGTAGACAAATGTGTCAGCGTGGACTTGTGAACCTCGGCTACAGCAGGTTTTTTTTCAATCTCGAAAATACATACTTTGATCATGAAAATTACAGCGCCTAATGTCGGTAGCAATTGTCTCCCATGCGTTGCTGGTCACTTGAATAAATTGCCCTCATGAGGGAGGGAGGGGATTGAAAAGAGCATGTGAACTGGCCCATGAGGGAGGCTGCGCCAGTCGTTTCAAAAGCAAAGCACCCACAAAAACGGAGGATTTCATCAGGAGGTCAAAGATTCTGTAATTTCTATTCTCATAAACGTGTCCATCTGTGGTGAAAGGGAAAGGGAAAACCACAGGAATGATTTTCCTTTAAACATAACAATAATTTTCCTTGGCTGTATCAGGGAGACGATTCTAACATTCCTGGTTGATGCGCCACAAAAAGGTGGGTGGCAAGGCTCTGGAGGAGGATGTGCTGCGGACCACCAAAAGGTGGCGCTGTAAATGTAGTGGGTCAAGCAAGCTGGGGAGGCGCCCAAAAGAGCTACAGTGGAAGGTGAATAATTAGGCTCCATTCTTATTGAACTTCATATTTCCACCCTGTGGCTGGAGAGATGTCTTGTGGTACGTGACAGTAGGCTGAGGTTGCCAAGTTGGGATTTTTCCTTTTAGTGCACTTGTAGAAACCATATCTTCAAAATGTTGGTTCACTTTGATATAACTTTATCAATCTTATTTGAGGGTTGGTTGAATATTAACTTCAAAAGAATAGCAAAACATTTCCAAGCTATTAAAAGATATGAGTTGTGCTCTGTATTTGCAAAACCATTTTCAAAATACAATTTTAACCCCTTTGAGCCTGTTGTATTATGGGTCTGGGACCTACTTGTACTGATTTTTTTTTCCAGGTCAAGCAAATAAAGTTGCTAAGGAAGCAGCAAACAGATGGACTGGTGCGTCTGCGTTTACATTCCTTTTGCAGCATTCATGCCCCTTCCCTGAGCAAAAATAAACTCAAGGGAAGAAGCAATCATTCATAAAACTTTAACATTGTTAGTTGTTAGCTAAGGAGCAAGCTGTTTGGCAACTAATGGGTTGCTAACAGCTCATAAAGCCTTCTGTCTTTGGTGAAGTTTGCCATTGCTCAAGAAAATGTTGACTTAAATACAATGCCTGCTACTCCTCATGGGTGCATTATTATAAATACGTTTTGCCTGCTCTTAGCAGTAGTCATAATCATTGTCAGGTATAGTTGCAGTTTTCGTCCTGATATAAGCCACTGTATACTGTATATTAAACAAGTCCACCCTGTAAGACTTACAGTGTAAGTAATCTGCAAAGTAGGAGCGTTTGTTCTTTCCTTTTCGATTGTGCACAGCCTATAACGGAAGGTTATCTTTACCTACAAACCAGTAAAGCACTTGATTTTAAGCCAGTAAAGATTGATTTAGGTGAACCTGAAGCACACACAGCTCTTAACTTTGCCTAGCAGCTCTTAGATCATGGTATGCTCTTCGTACGAAGCAGCTGCCTCGTGCAAAATTAGAATGGCTTGCTCAACCCCAGACATCCACATTTAGGAGGATCATTAACCCCTGGCCATTAACACTGCTGTGGGAAAGAAAATGTGCACAGTCCATGTACTAAAACATGACCTTGGAGATGCATCTTTATCTCAAAAGGTATTGGGGAAAGGCCATCTTGGCTAGTGCCTCACCTTTGGAATGTCCTTGCCAGGCAGGCTCACCTTGCATCAACTCTTTAAAAAAAAAAATCAGCATCAGTCGAATACCTTTTTATTTTCCCAGCCCTTTTAGACCTTGATTAATCTGGTTTTATTCTCTTGCTGCAATTTTATTCATGTTGCCGTTTTATTGTTATTTTGGCCATCTGATTTTATTTGGTTTATACTTCATTGGCCACAGCTTGGGAGCAGCAATATTGAAGGGCTGGGTAAAAATAATAAGCTTTTTTTTCCTTTGTTGATCAGCTCTCTTTCTCATCAACAAGTGTTTGCAAGCAATGGTATTCTAAGAACTGAATGCTTGCGAATTGTTAAAGGCTAGTGCTACACTTTGCTTTGTCCATGTACTGATCTCCTTCCTTGTTATTTTCCACCTCTGTTGTAAGCATCAAGTATCAGTTACCATGTAAAAATTCCAATCATGGAGAGCTTCCTTACACCAGATGACCTGATGGAGGTTTGAGACTGGTGTGAAAGTTCTAGTCTTCACATGAGAGGTGGAAGTCGCATAGTAACTGGTGCTAGACGTTGCAATTGAGAGCTGGAAAATGTACACGAGGAAGAGCTTGGACCATCATTCCCCAACCTGGTGCCCTCCAAATATGTTGGACTACAAGTCCCGTCACCCCAACCATCATGGCCAATGTTGGCTGGAGATTATGGGATTATAGCCCAACATGTCTAGAGGGTTGGCATGCGGTTGTAGAGGGCTGGCAAGAGATGGATAATACCATTTAGATTCCCTCTAAATTTTTGAATATTTATTTCTTGAAGCCAGAAACCCCTTCTATTTAATGTTTATGTTTTTCCCCCCACTTTGTCTACAGATAATATCTTTGCAGTAAAGTCTTGGGCCAAACGGAAGTTTGGATTTGAAGACGGCAAAATTGATAAAACATTTGGTATTCCGGAAGACTTTGACTATATTGATTAGTATGTTTAGAAAGGATGGCGCATAATTTAATATTGTTCAAGAGGTTTTGTTTTCATTCTGGAGTTTCATTTTCTGTCTTTCTAACTACTGTTTGTATTTTGGTTAATAAAATGCAAAAACATACTGAAAATCTATGTTTCGTTTCATTCCTTGACCCTCCCAGTTATTTTGTCTCAAACTGAGAGCTACTAATAAAAAATGCATAGACTAGATGCCTTGATGTCCACTGTGCTGGTTCCATGATATAGGAATGGGTGAGGTCCAGGCAAAAAGAAAAAAGAAGAGACACTGAGGAGCCACATTCATTCTTCTGGAATATATTTGAAAAATTATTCTTTGCCCAAGGGTGGTGGTGGTTGGGGATGGATTTCATTCATTTAGATATTTCAAGCATTTTACCCCATTATTCAGACAGACTCCCAAAGCACTTTACATATCAATACAATTTAAAAAACCAGTCCCTGCTGTCAAGCTTCAAAATCATAAAGTTCGATTATTTGAACAATTTCCTGGTAGTTTAGTCAGCTTTTCCAAGCTATGGTTTTGGATCACTGAGTTATTTTTAAAAGCCAAGTAGACCCAAATAATGAAGCAATACAGATTATGTGAACATGCTCTTGGGAGAAGTGTACGAAGATAATATCCTGGGACAAGCAGAAGATGCAGTAAATTAGTAAGATGTAGTAACTTTGTGTGCGTCTATCGGAGAGAGAGAGACGACACAAATGCTGTACACTGGAAATGACTTTTTTCTTCCTCGGTGATTGAAATTTAATTGTAAGATTGTGTCCTTGATTAAGGGTCTTTCTACAAGACTCATTTTGTCAAATAAACATACAGTTGTTGCTAATCAGTTTCATCTTCAAGGTGATGCTTGTTACATTGCTTGGGGTGGAGTTGTGAGCTGTAGGAGGAGAAGCAGGAACTACAGCCTGTACTGAGGCCACCTGGCAGCAGCCCTCATTTGCAGATCTGGCGCAATCCTCCATTTTGATCATACTGTTGGGCTTCACATGCATGCCATGGAGTAAAGACTTTGTGGAAAGGGTGCACTCCAGAACCCCCATTGTGCAGGTGCCCGTACACATCTCACAAGAATGCCTGTGGTTGGAGTTCTGGCGTGCATATGACTCCCTGACCAAGCTTCCTCTTTGCAGCCCTAGCATACCAAACCAATTATTTTATGGCAGTAGCAGCAGTAACAGCAGAATATTGAAAAACCCAGGTGAAGAATGGGTAAAGGTTGCTGCCAAGAGGCTCTCCTCTCCTCTTACATGCACATCTACAGGGCAAAGAAGTGTGGATCAGCTAAGACACTCCATTTTTTACTGATGTTATGGTTCTTCCTGTGTGTGCATGCATTAAGTCTCCCAAGAAACTCTTTATAAGACCCATGAATATGACATTCCACAGTGCCATACATTTTAATAGCAGTCTGTCCTTTGAAAATATTAAAATATGTTCTTTTCATATGCTTATCTTTGAAAACCTTGACATGCAACATTTTAGCCCTTTATGAGAAATTGGCCTATAATTCTGAAAACACTTTCGAAGTCTCATCTCTATCATGGACTTAGAGTGCGGCCTTGGATCAATCAGCATCTTTCATCCTTAATTCCCTTACATTAAAATGGAAGTGATAATGATTTACCTGGCAAGGTTATTGTGAAAGTGAGCACAATTAAGATTATTGATTGGCAAAGTGCTTTATGAAATGATATATGAATAAGTACTAGAAATAACATTATTACATGTTTTAATTGTTTTTCCTTAAAAAGGGGGCGATGAAAGATCTGGAGAAACTTGACAAGAAAATGTAACATTGCACAATATTAATTTCTCTTGAATCTTAAGACAGTAATTCCAAAGATGCATTCTGTCCATATCTAATTTTAAAAGGTCAATTTCGCTTGAAAGCTGTTCTCTCTCTCTCTCTCTCTCTCTCTCTCTCTCCTCTTTCCAATGTTTTATTGTTAACAACATGTTCCATACTTTTTTAGTCCAGAAAGTCAGTTGATTTCCATGTAGATGATAATTCCACCCTTGCAGCTGCAGGAAAATTTGCTATCAATTTCTGTTCTTGTTTGACACTAGGGATAGGGTTTTTTTGGTGGTTCCATCACACCGATGGAGCTCATTATCAGCTAGAGGATCTTAGGCCTCATCTTTGCAGCTCTTCAGAAGAGCTCAAAAGACGCATTTATTCTCAATTGTTTTATCCTAAGAGTTCGATGGGGCTGCGTGGCGGAAATTGTTTTTTTTGTGTTAGAGAGTGACCCTATGGTCCCTAGGTGATCATTCCAGGGACCATTGGGCAGTTTGGGCTCCCCCCTCTGAGGTCACAGACAATGCTCTGACCTCAGAAGGGGGAGTTGGAGATCCAACCCACAACCCCTTTGCAGCCAGCTGCTTCTCCAAGAGTAGAAACTTGCTTTTGGAGGGGGAAAAGGCATTCCTGTAGTCGGGGAAGGGAGGAGATGAGTGAATCAGGATACGAGTTATCCTTAGCCTCCTTCCCTCTCTGAAGTGCTCCAGCTAGATGGGCTAAAAACCCTGCTAGCAAAATCTGCAAGGCAGGAAGATGATGAAGAGGGGATTGCCTCCGCCACTCCTCTTGCCCTGCATTGGATGATCAGATGCCTCTGAGTTGGGGGGCTTCCGATCACTGAGGATGCAATTGATATTGTTTTTAATTTTTGGATTCAGTTGTAGTCCTATTGTTTGGCTTTTATTACTTATTACATTGTTAACTGGATTTTAATTAGTGGTGCACTGATTGTGGAATGCCCTTCCCAGAGAGATTTACTCTGGTGTCTACATTGTCCTTTTGGCGCAAGGTGATGACTTGTATTATTCAATGCCATTTTAAGGCCGTTTGATACTCTTTAAGATCACCATTGTTTCATTTCCTTCTGTGGCTATTTTCCCCCTGGATTAATTTACTTAATTAGTTTTGCACTGTTTTACTTTACAAAATATTATTGATAAAACAAAATATTTATGATGTTTTATTTTGTAATCTGCTTTGTGAGGGCTCTTTTGTTCTGTAGATGGCCTATAAACATCTCTAAATAAATGTCTTTTACAAAGCCCAAGAAAATGGTCAAAGGGTCATAACTGGATGTTTCTTTAATTAAACTGACTGCCCCCAAACTCTCTAAATATATTGCAATCCCTCTACATCTGCAGCATATTAGAACTAGGCTTCAGTGCAGCATTAGTTTGTGTTTCTAAAATAGCAGACACAGATCACAATCCTCCATTTAGGATCAGGCTGCTAGTAACAAACTTGTTATGGAAGACTTGTAGAAAGACATGAAGAGGACACCTTTTTCCTCTTGAGGCTCAGTTGTAGTATTCACAAGCATTTCTTGCATGACTTTCAACTGAAAATGAAGGTGGGAGTATACATGTAACCCTCTGCCACTAAACTCTTGCTAAAATGTCTTTGTATAATCATTGTTTTCTAATTAATCCATTTAAAAACAAAACAAAAGCATTCACTCCTTTGAACTTTCATATGGAATGTTCTGAATTGCAGCTGTGTTCATAATATTAAATCCTCTAGTTGGATTTAATATTAAACAGAGCTAACCTTGTCAGTCTTCAAATTCACATGTTCAATTTAGTTTTTTTAAAAACATTTTTGACCAATTGGACAATTTCTGAAACTATAACTTAATTCATGGGTTTTCCAAGTCCTATTAGTAATTTGTGTCTTACTTTTAACAAGCTGTTTCTTTAACTCTTCATATAGTAATCCTTCAGTTGGATTTTTGTAAACCCCATTTTTTATTTTTGTCCTGCGCTGTGGGATTCTCTTTGTCCATTGCATACAAATATTTTGAACAGCTGCAGCAAAATTGTCAGGATCAGTCTTTTCAAAAATGAAATAGTAATCAGCTTATAGTCAATTCTGCACACATTTGTAAGAAGGCTTGAACGTACCTTGAAGTGTAACTTAAGGTGTAACCATAAAGATATCAATGCCAAATAAGAGGCAGACTGACATTTGCCTCCAGGCTGAGTTTAAAAAGTAAACTGACACCCAGCAGCCTTGAACGGGATGTTCCAAAAAAGTTGCCACTTTTTGTGATTGGGTGCAGTTGGGTAATTTTAGACTCCAGACTTAATGGTCTTACATGGGCCCTCACTCTTTGGATAGTAATGTGTATTACGTCACTGTAAAAGGTGGTAAGCCAGCCTGGTGTGGGAAGGGGGGGCACTCCTGCATCAAAGTTCTGCTCTGAATGTTCTGTTGGTTGTGTGTGTGTGTTTATGTCTGCAGGTCTAGCTAAAAAATCTTTAGTTTGGATCCCTTGATATACCTTAATCCAAACACTGGTGCTCTTTCATCCCCAAATTACTTGAACTGTCACTGAACTTCATAAATTGAGATCACTGGGATTCATTTTATGAAATTGGCGATTCTGCTACACCCAGCGTAGCCTGGGCGTGGGGAAGCTTTTGCGGGCATGGGAGAGGAAGAGAGAGGTGGCTGCGTCTCATTGGCCGGTTTGAATCAGCCACGTGCGGTGGGGTGGGGCGGAAAGAGCTCATTTAACAGGCTCTGCCCCTCTCAACGGCCTCTTCATTTGGCGCGGCTCCCTCCCTCCCTCCCTGTAGACAGTATGGGCTTGCTGGTCGCCATGTTTGGGACCATGTAGGATTTTTTTACTCTTGCACTAATTCATCATCATAACCTTTATTGTTGGAAGCCAATGGCCATATCAACATTCAACAAATCATACAATCATTAAAACCTCAACTCTATTATCCCAAAGATTCATTAAGACAAGATGAATTCTTTATAAAATTATGGCCAAATAACCATCCTACCTCGACATTTCTGCACTAATTTGTTCAGGAGTTTTTTCGCCTACTTCATACTGTAAGACAGCTGGGAGTGTTGTTTTCTAATTACTCCATTTAAAAACAAAACAAAAGCATTCACTCCTTTGAACTTTCATATGGAGTGTTCTGAATTGCAGCTGTGTTCATAATATTAAATCCTCTAGTTAATATAATAATAATAATAATTATTATTATTATTAATATTAATAGGTCACAATTATGTTTGGCGGAAAGATAGGGGCACCCAGAGAGGAACTTCAAATGGTGACCATTTATTGGCACTGTTTAGGTGATCGGTAATTCCTGAGGCTCCCAGCTTTGAGACATGTGGCCTGGCAGGGAGATAAGGATTACCTTTGAGACCAACCTTTCTCACTCACCTGTAACCTTGTGGTACAGGTTGGTGGTGACACCGGAAGATCTCCCGACCCCCCCGAAAGGGGGGGCCTTGGGAGGGCGATTGACACCTCGCCCTATCGGGATATAAATGGGTTGCCTGATTAGGATGGGCTTGGAAACAGGCCAGTCTGGATGCTGATAGGTTTTTACCCGCTTTGCAGATCTTAAATAAATTGTGGCCCTGTTTAAAATCCAAACCTTGCGTCTGTCTCTTCATTTATCTACCTATGCCCGCAAATACCTATCTGTCCTCTCTAGAAATAATGTGAATTCCATACATTTTTGCACATACAGATTTTTCACTCTGTTTACACGTGTGGCATACATGTGCAGGAAAGCTAGTCAGTTGTGGCCTCCCCGTAAATATACACAAGAGAAAAACAAAACCACTTGTGATTGTCTTACATGATGTTCCACTAATAGGATTTGCAGTTGTATTTCATGTCCTGTGAATGGTATGGAGAAGTGCAAATGACTACCAGTATTTTTCCAGTATAGAAGTATTTCTCTATGTTAAGCTTATGTAATATAAATGGAGTTTGCTACAAGTCACTTATGGTAGGAAAGGAACCATGGGCATTAAGATGAACTTGTAAAATCCAGTTATTCAGGTTCTCCATGACAAAAAGCAACAGGAAATAGGAATGAATGACAGATGTGGGGGAAATGCAGCTTTTAACCACCCTATGTTTGGGGTTCTCAAATGTTTTGCCTTGTTGCTTAACATTGGGAGATTTTGGTTCAATACAGATAGCCATGTATCAAATTCTAACTTAACATGTGATAAATTGTTTGCCTGTGATATCCTGCTAAAGGGATGGAGAGAAATCTGCTGCTTGCACAGATATCTGTAGGAAAAGACAAGTGGTGAATTTCTGTTCACCACATGGGTACAATTTTAAAAGATTGGCGTACCACATGGTTACCAAGTTGCCGCTTGGTGAACAATTGCCTGAATTCACCACATATCCTATGTGCATTCTTTGGTGAATGTTCATTTAATTTTCTGGTAGCAAATGGAAGGATGAATCCAGGGCTAGATTTAGGGGCAGGTAAGCATCTGTAACACTGGGCTTGGAGAGGGAGGACCTCAAATAGCAGCTGAAACAAATAGTGCAAATGGTTCATCTTCCCTTGGAAAGCTCAAGTCTTTCAGTATTTATGGTTGACATTGTGCTTGGAAACCTTTTGTTTACCCAATTGGTTGCACGCACAATTCTTTGAGATCAAGGGGCTGTCTATATACGGGGAAATCCCCGCGGTAGCTGTGGATCTGTGCCGCATCAGTTAGATGACGCAGGTGCAGCTTTGCAGGCACAGCGGGGCTGTCCTATGATGCTGTGATTTGAAAAAGGCAGGGATTTACCCTGACTTTTTCAACCAGAGCAATGTCAATACCGCACTTACGCCATCTGACAGCACTCCAGAACAAATCCAGGGGCGGCGCCTGGTGGAAGGCAACTGGCAATTGGCCACCTTCTGCTAGGAAGGCTTTGTTTTATATGCTGGGTGCAGAGAAGGGACTGACCACTCCATCCTTACTCTTCCAGCTTTCTCACTTGCCTTTATGCAATTCCTGGTCTTCTGTATCTAACAAGCTAGTGCTTAAATAGAGGGTGGTTCCACTTATTTGGGAGCACAATTAAAAGTGATAATTATCACCTTTAAAGTCCTAAATGGTTTGGGACCAGGATATTAGGGCTTCTCCACTTGGCTGCAATAGTGGAGGCCCTTTTCTGTGTCCCATTGCCACCAGAGGTTCGACTGGCTAGAATGTGACATGGGACCTTTACAGTTGCAGTATCCAGGTTAGGGAACTCCTTACCCTGGGAGCTCCAATTGCTCCTCTGTGCGGGTATTTCAGCACATTGTTTGTTTTCTGTGCTTTTGATTTTGTTCAATTTCTTTCCCCCTTCTGTGACTTTATTATATGATGGACCTACACCCACCAGTTCCTTGCAAATAGAGAAATTTCACTTGTAAGTCTTGTATGAGACTGAAGAGTTTATTGGAGCCTTTTTTTAAAAAAGTTCTTAGTACTTAATTCCATATGTGTTTCCCCATGTCGAGGTTGGAGACTTTAACTATATCCGAATGTTCCCAGTATCAAACGTTTGGTTAAAGATTGCCCTCTCACTCCACTTCTCCGATAAAGACCATTTGAGTTCACTACACTTGTATACATTATATATGTCTATAAAACTTTAAAATCTTTTAGATGTTCTTCTAGATGTTAAGAAAGCATCGATCTCTCCAAGCATAAGTAATTAGTCTAAATATTATAATTAATTATACTACATACTCTTCCCACTTGTGGTTTACAGGTTTAGCACAGCTTTAAAATGCATCTCCTCTCAAAGTGGAAAAGAATCCTAATGCTTATTTTCAAACATGAAAGAAGGTCCATTCTCTTGTCCTAAGTAATGCCAAGTAGGATAATTTCTTCCTGAAAATATATGGCTGTGTATTTTCTCTTCCTTAGACTACAGTATGTTTCATTTGAAGAACTATTACTCACTGAAAGCATCTCATTATTTCCTGGTTGTCTTTAATTGTAAGGATGACAAATGAAGACATGCTAGGGAGGGAAACTTCAACTGTTTTGAATAATAAGCAAATATTTTATTCTCTCTAATTCAAAAGTTCCCAACCTTGGGTTCCAGGATAATGTTGAAGTACAATTCCATTGGACATATTGTCTGGGGATGATGGTAGTCCAACAACATCTGGGGATCCAAGATTGGGAACTGCAAGGAAAGGTAATTTTTTCAATTGCACTCATATTTTAAAGACAAAAATGGTCAATAGTTTTTTTTACTATGTATTGTGTAATATAGTGGTTCAAAACATACCTGAGTACTGTGATTGCTAATATTAGTTAACAAATACTCCCTATACCCAACTAAGTTTTTAAAAAAAATCAAATTAGAAAACTGAGGGGTCCCTTTGCCACAGCTCAGAAGCAGCTACTTATTCTGTTATCTGTTTGTTAAAAATCCATTCTTATATTAGGTAAAAAGATAAGGAATATGGTGATGGGTCATCAACAGAGAAATGTAGACCCAACCCACTGAATGTATTGGTGGCCCTCCTTACTCAAGGTAGATTTGAGGTAAGCAACAATTTACAAACACCAAAGCTGGTGATTAAGAATATAATTGGATATCTGGCCTCCAGATACCTTGGACCATCCTCAAATATCCCTTGGTTTCACAGAATGGGAACTCACTTGTCCTCCTTGGAAGGCAGGCTTCTGCAAAATACTTCTCCACATCCCTGAAAGAAGTATCCAAGCACAGGAATATGTTACTTCTGTGGCTGGAGGAATTGGCTTGGCTTTAAAAGCTATAGCAAGTGGGACCAGGCTAGCAGTAATATTTTTGTTTATAAGGATGGAAAATTACCCTTATCTGAATCTTGTTTAGGTTATAGTAACAGGTACTGGGGTCTCTGATACTGCAGATATCACTCACACCATCATAATTTCTACCACTGTTCTAGGTTCAAAACCAGGGAAAGGCAAAACTTATTTTGTCTCCCAGTGATGGACCTTAAAAGAGCTGCATTGTCTTTAGTCTTTAGTATGGTGCCAATATGAGGCCATAATGGACAGAAAAGCATCATCCCCTCAGAGCAGGCTCCCAGTCTGCGCAGTAAAGTACTTCTGAAATTGAGGCGGTTTTCAAAAATAGCTTTTATTTGTGGTATAAAGATTTACAGTTCTGTTTAATTGTTATTAATAGTGATATACCACTTCATATAATAACATCTCTAAGCCATTTATATAGAAAGCCCTAAACAACTTGGCATCAGGTCATCTTAGGGATTGCCTCACACCTAATGTTCCCCCCACACCTAATGGTCCTTGGGAGGCAGGCCTGGCCCAAGGCATCCTGCCGCCTCAAGCAAGGAAGCAGCGCTGCCCTGGCGTTGGTGTGGTGCCATCCTCCGCTTCTTCTGGAGGACAGTGGAGGTTCCTTCCCTCCCCCTCCCTAGTCGATGGCCATAGGGTCTCCTGAGAGAGTCAGCTGAAATATTACATCAGGTCCCAGCCACAGGTGTGGGTGGGACCTCTCATGATATTTTGGCTGAAGCTGCCAGGAGGACAAAGAGGTGGATGGGTGCCAGAGGGAGGGGAGGGAGGAAGAGAGTGGCTGGCCAGCCAGCTGGGAGGCAGTGGCAGGCTCTGTGGGTGGGGAGAGTTGCGCAATTTGCCAGTCTTTCTATTTGACATAAATTAAACGGTGTAACTCGAGAAACAGAGATAAGCGTCCATAAATCAGTCCATGGTGAGAGCCTGAAGATTCCGTCCGAGCCGAGTTGTAACAATACTGGAATCACAAAACGTTGAAGAGTCGTCAGAAGTCTGGTCCAAAGGTTCAGGATACGTCCAGGCAATAATAAGGTTACAGAGAAGCACTGAAGAATGGTCAGGATATGGTCCAAAAGTCAGAACAAGTCCAGGCATGAAACACGAAGCTGGGAAGTGCAAGGTACCAGATACGAGAGTTGCTTCCAGTATTCTGGCTGAGTGCTGGCGAAACTTTAATGGAAAATGGATTAATGATCAATTGCTGTCAGCTGGATTGAAACTCAGCCAGTCCCTGCTTGCTTCCATGAAGTGTCATGCCCCCAACACTCCCAGGCTCAGCTGTTTCTTCTATCCGGCTGATTCTTTAACTGCCACACAACACTATTCTGTGCCACCTAATGCGCCTGCATCGTTCCATGTAATTGTAGGGCCGGCCCTTTCAGGAGGAGTACTTCTGACATGCTCCTGAGGTTCACCTCAGGAATACCTGCAACAGAGCATTGAGTGTTGTGGCATCCACCCTCTGGAACACACTCCCCAGCGACGTTAGGCAGAGGTGTCTTCAGTCTTGATCTTTAGATGTCTGCTTAAGACCCACCTCTTCGTGCAAGATTTCCCAGAAGAGTTACCCAAGCAATATGGTTATAGTTGATACAATTATTTTACTGTGTTTTTATTGTTATATTTTATGTTTTTATTATTTATTTAAGCCACTTAGATAGCCCATTGGAAAACAATATCTATATATAATAAAATAACATAAGGGGACTGATAAGTAAAACCTGCCACAGGGCATGCATAAAATAGCTCTTTGGATCCTGGCCTTTGAATGTTTTTGTTTCAGCTCTGTTGATTATTTCCCTCCATGCTGTTAGGCAGAGGTCTTCTAGCTGAGTGTTCCCCAGGGATGATGTTTTATATATCTTTTGAAGGCTTTTTCTTCTTGATTGTAGAGAGACTTTGGAATATATAAGAGGCTGAGGAATTCTGAAGACATATCATTTCCATTCATTATTGCTACAAGCAGACTGGCTTTCAAACAAGCTTCAAATTTATGGAATTATTCCTGTCCTTCCAGCTTCTCTTAACATTATAGATGGTTTTCAGATTCCTCTCAGGGATGGTGTGTGGTGTGTGGGAGTAGGAATAATCACAAATTCCTCCAAACTCACCCTCTAACTCCCAACAAGTCCAGGCACGCTACAGTTGGTCTTTTGGTCATGATCTAGAGTTGATTTATTTATCTAGCACGTCAAACTTAGCATCAGGCCTATTGGTCTTTGATGACTAGCTGTAATGTGTATGGTCGCCTTGTGTCAACCCTTGAAGTCAGACTGCTATCTGACCTTCCCCAAAGAAGGTTACCAATATCATGGCAACCCCAATAACTCAGTCATAACATTTCTACAGCTGTCCAGCAAATAAAGTAATTCCCCTGTCATACCTTTTGGTGCATATATATAAAATGTGCTATGTGTAATAGAAATACACACAGTGTTAAGAGACTATGAAACACAGCTATTGGACCTTTATCTAAAATAAGCATATGAAATCTACACAGGATTTAATCTCTGACAGGAAGTCAGCACACTGGGTTCTTCTTTCTCCAGTCTAAGCACAAACATAATCAGCATTTTTCTTTTTCAGTATAGTTCAGAAAAGGGACAAAGTGACACTTATATAACAAGCATTCTAAATTGTTGTTAGGAAACAGACAGCCTACCTGTACTGAGATTGTAAAGGCATGAAGAAGTGTGGTCTGAAGAGAAACAGTTCAGGAATTGAGGGCAGGGAGAGAATTTCAAGGATACAGAACATGTTAACTGAAGTTATTTGTATGGAGAAGGACAGATTTCCATGTTTTACCCAGCAAATGAGGTCTAGGAGGCAGAGTTTATACTGACTTGCTTGACAATAGCAATTGGCTACACCTTAGAAGTAGGGAGGCCAAAAACAGAGGAAACGCAACACACACAAAGAGAGGATACCAATTTGCATAAAATTTGCATATGATAATTTATAGGTATAGATGCAATTTTTATTTATTTATTTATTTATTACATTTCTATACCGCCCAATAGCCAAAGCGCATTAGGCACATCACAACACCTAATGGGTTATTTAGAAATAATTACTATAATTTAAACAGAAATACAGTACGTCATGGCATAAGTGGGAAAAACTGTGGCAAGGTGTCCTGTGGGTCTGCCTGTTTTCAGTCTGCTGTTTAGGTGCTGTTGATGAGCAACTGATTTTATGGTTCTTTATGTTCAAACCAAAATTAGATGGGACAGCCCTTCAAAGAGAGGAGGCATTCAAACAGATGATGGTCCTCTCACAGCCCTTCAAATTGAGGACTGACCTCTGTGAATGAGGACACGTGGACACCCTAGGATGCAAGTAGTCCTAAAGGCTAAGATCTTGTTCATGGATACCTGCCTATCTTCTATTCTGATATGAAACCACAAACCAAAAAGAAAGCCTTTAAAGTTGTGGAGAAACATAGCCATGGCTTTTCCTAAGATTCTGAAAGGCCTCTCTCTCTCTCTCTCTCTCTCTCTCTCTCTCTCTCTCTGTGTGTGTGTGTGTGTGTGTGTGTGTGTGTGTGTTTATTTTGAGCCCCCTTCATTTTCTTCTCAGATTAAAATATTGTGATGTGTGTGCCCTCCCATCCCTCATGTGGAAATTTCAGGGCAAACGTCACAACTCTCCTCCTAAAAAGTGCCTGAACATAGGTATTCATAACATTTAAAGATCGTCCAACTAGCTTGAGAAGCTTATAAAAGATAAACTTATAAAAACTAATTTTAAAATGAAAACTCTCACATTTGAAACAAAATATTGTGAGGAATTATTTCACATTGTTGTTTGTTTACAGGTTCTACATTCTGGGATTTGGGCTCTCCAGTGATAAGAATCACAACATTTTAGTGTGCAGAATACTTTATTTTCATACAAGGACTGGAGCAGTTGCTATGCCCCATTAGCAGGAATTTTGAGTCTGTTTGCTGTATGAAAGGAGAACATATGTCTTGGATCAGCAGTAGGGGAATGCTTGCAGCTGTATTATGTTTTCACTGAAGCTTACCTACCTCCTCTAACAATCAGTTCATAAGAAATTCTAGCCTCCGGGTGAGGTATAAATATATCTAATTAAAAATGAATTGCTGCGTATGGAACCAATAACAGATATGGCTACAATTAGTGTAAAAAGCTTAAGCAATGATTTTGTTATATTTGGAAATACACAAACTTCTTGTCAACTGAACCTAACAGAGCAGAGTGAGAAAACTAGCATTCATAATTATTTGCTGGAGTGAAATCGAATTGAAAATATGCATTTTAATGAACCACTTGGCAAATGAAGGAGCATAGTACAACACTACTTGTAAATGAAATGAGAGAAAGGCTAAAGTATTCGCTCCAGCCAGCAAAAAAAAGAAAGAAGAAAAAAAATCATAGAGGAAATATTTACATTCGAGTATGTAGCCATAATAATGTATAATGCCATATTTCTAGATATAAAAAGGCAGGACTGTATATGAAAATAATATTGTTTATATTATAAATATATAAGTCTATAAGGATGTTAACAAGTAAGAGAGGGGTACAACATTTGTTTACTGAACAATTCCTTATAAATACACAAGAAAAGCACGTAGTGCCTAACTATTTATGGATATTCTTCATGCCGTACAGTCAGGCCTTTAAAACTAAATGACCAATCTTTGCAAAACATGATGTGTCATTAAGATTTCGATCTCTTGTGTTGCCTAGACAGTTTTGGATTTTGTACAGTTAGAAAGGCTCAAAGAATTTCTAGCAATGTTACATGATACAATTATTAACATTGTGATGTCCCTGATAACCAGAGACACCGATTGTGACCTTTCTTTTGAGAGTTAGTTGCAGGTTTATGTGGTTGGATCGAAATTTAGTCATCTTTAGAGTAAACCCTTTGAGATCGATGAGACTTAAGGATTGCCTATACGGCAGCAGGTTGCCGCTGTGATAATCAAAGCTCTGCGCTTTTGCTGCTTCAGGGTAGCAGCGACTAATCAGGGGTTGCCATCTGTCTGGCCACACCTCCGCCGTGATTCTGGGGTGAGGATAGATGGCGGATACGCCGTACTCACTTCACTCCAGAGAAAGAAGTTGGGATAAGTCCCTGACTTTCTTTTTTCGCAGCTTCATGGGAAAACTGTGGGGTGTCTGCTGTGTCATATAATTGATGCAGTTCCACCTCGCACCCACCCCGGGGCTTGTGTAGACAGACCCTTAGTCAGCACTAACTTAAATCCCATTGATTTCAATGGATCTACTCTAGGCATGATTAAGTCTGGCTCTAACCCATGGTTTCATTTTATTACTTCCAGTATTTGACTCTCTTTGGTCATGGAAATATTTTCCTTTGCAGAAGAGTAGCTGTATTTGGTCATGTAGTATAGCACTTAGTTTTATAGGCGCTGTTCAGACAACATGCTAAGCCATCGTTAGGCAATTAACCCTTTTGCAGCAAATGGTTAGTGAGCATCTTTAAACCGTGGTTATGTAGCCAACATGGTTAGGAATGGTTCACACGACACGCTAAGCCATAATGATTACCTCAAAATGCTTAACCACCATGTCTTAGCTTGTCAGCTGAACAGGTTCATAGACACACCTAACAGGAGTTAGTGGCACTGGCACAGTGTGGCTAAGATACAATTAGGACTTTTAGAAAATGGGCATGTATATTAATGATATAAATCTGTCTTATATGGAATCCTTGAGTCCCAGTATTGCCTATATGCTGATTGTCAGAGGTGTTTCCTAGCTCTGCTGAGTTCCTTTTTATCTGGTGATTTTGGGGATTGGACCTGGGAATTTCTCAAAGCATGTACTCAACCCCCATGTTATGCTCTCTCCCTTGATACCCAGACTAGGGAGCAGGAAGAGTGTGGTTGACAACAGTCTGCTTTTGAACAAACCAGAAATCTACATTGGCAGCTTCCATTTGTGCATCACTGCTTTATTTGTATGCTGTTTTGCCAGGAGACTCTGCCCAAAGCAGCTCACGACATAGCAAAACAAACAGAACAGGATCAATTACAAAGAACCATAGTGCCAATAAGTAAATACATAATAAAAATATCAAACAATTCATACAACATTGAATTAAAAAAAAATACAAATAAACTGGCCTGTTCCAACATCTTAAAACCAAACAAGGGAAGGGGGAAAGCCTAACACAACAATAAAGAATAAAAATGCACTGTATACAAGGCCACATGGATCTCCATTCCGCAGACTTCCATTTTGAGAAGAAATTCACATTTTAGTTTGGAACATTTTCTCTTCCTTAATGGAAATGTTAACTAATTTTCTTGTAATTTGGAGTTCCGAACATAGTCACATTTTCTCTTTCCCACTGTATCCTTGAGTGGATAAAAAGCAGTGATGAGTAAAATGTCACCTTGCACACATTGTCAACAGTGCCAAAAAATAAAACAAAAAAACCCCTTCACTCGTTTTTGCTGATTATTTGGTACTATCTTTTCATCTCTACTGCACTGATTTGCTCTCTGATGTCATCAGATTCCTGCACTGAGCATGGGGTTGGATTAGATAACCTCTAATGTCCCTTCCGACTTTACAATTCTTTGATTCTTTGTTTCTATTTGTACCCCACCTTTATACCAAGTAAATGACATTCAGGCTACCTCTTCTTGTATGTAGGGTTTGCTTTATGGATATGAGAACTGGATTTCAAGCCATCCCTGAAAATGCTAGGTACTTCAGCACTTTTAGACCAGATTAAATGAAGTCCAGGTAGGAGACCATTTGTGATAAATCTGGAGCAGGAGTGTTTTTATCAGAAATAAGGAAGTGGATAATTCATAACAGAGAGACTGAGCTTACACATGGTGCCATTAGCTATTCAGACTGCACAGAGCTGAAACTTTTTGCCGTATTACATTACCAGCTCATGTGCTTCCAATTTAATTCTGCAACAAGGTTAGACAACCATATCTTTATCTCTTCAGAGAATAACTTCAAAATTGTAATGCAGTATCCTTAACTGAACTGTGAAATAACTATGCAATGCACACCGTTCTCAAACTGATTATCAAGATTTTTTTTTAATCCTTTACATGTCATTTCTCCTAAGCATAAAACTGCTTACATAGATAGAATGACTTAAAAACAACAACATCCGGTAGTAATAATCAATGAATTAAATGCAGCATGCAGCTGGACAAAATTAACCAGACTCATCAAAGGCTTAAAAAGATCCCAAACAAACAAAAAAAGCAAGCGAACTCTTGCAACCTTCTCAAAATGTGGACAGGGAGGAAAAACTTCCCATCTCAGTGGGTGAAGTAGTTACATAGACTTGGGACCACTGCTTTAAAGGCCCTGCTCCTAGGAGTACATGTTCTCAACTCACATTTTGAGGGTACACAGAGCAAAGTCTGATCTTCCAGACAATTTATAGTACAGTGGTTGATAAAGATAGAAACAGTTCCTAGAAGTATTGTATCTCCTAGGCCATGAAAAGTTAAATATGGACCAGAAGCAAACAGGTAGCTAGTGCAACTGACAAAGTACTGGCTGAATATGTCCATACCTCCCACTGCCTATTAGGTGACCCACAGCATTTTATACCAGTCGAAGCTTGTGAATCATCTTCAAGGGCAGCCCCATTACAGCAGTCAATCCCGGAGGATATTAAAGCATGAATCAGCATGATACCTGGTCTAGGATGACCAGATAAAATCCAGGTCAGGGCTCATGTAACTTTAACAGTTGTAGAGAAAAGGGAATTTCAGCCAGTGTCATTTGTATGCAATTAGCGCCTGGTGAAATTCCCTCTTCATCACAACAGTTAAAGTTGCAGGGGCCCTGCCTTCTTTTGTATATGGTCACTCTAGTATAGTGCCTGCACCTTTAACTGTTGTAATGAAGAGGGAATTTCACCAGGAACTAATTGCATACAAATGACCCTGGCTGAAATTCCCTTTTCTCTACAACTGTTAAAGTTACATGAGCCCTGACCTGGATTTTATCTGGTCAGCCTAACCTGGTCACCATCACTACCTGCTTCTTCAGGAACAATAATAGATCTAGGATAAGCCCTTGGCTCCAAACCTACCTCAGATAGGGATACTTCAGTCCCATCTATCACAGGCATATTATGTCCGACTTTTTACACCAGAATTGCCACTGTGTCACCTAGATCCAGTGCTAGTTTGTTCCACCTTTGTTTACTCAACCGTGGCCTCCGTGGACAGAGAGAGCAGCTCCTCTGTGCTTAGTTTGAGAAATATAGAGCTGGGTGACTAAAATTAAAATTCTACAGGAAAGACATCAAATGTTCTTGGTGGGTTGTTGTTTGTAAAATCTTTATTAATCAATCTTACCCCCTTAATGTTTCCTGAGACATGATGACAGAGAGACTAAGCAAAAATGTGAATCTTTAAAAACACATGATTTTGTAACAATAACATGTTTTTTCAGTGCAAAAATGGTAACCATCAAGATTGCCAAACAATGCATATATTAAACTTTTTATTGAAACTTAAAAAACAATAACACAGCAGCATTTCTAGCAATATTGCAATTGTTATTCTTCTTGTGTTTCTGGCTTTATAAAACATCATTAAAAAGGGGACATTGTTTGACTTTTAGACTCCCTGTTAGCAAAATATCAGTTTGGCATGCTCAGACTTATGCACATGGCTCTTGTTATGAATAGAAGCTGCATATCTAATCCTCCAACATTATGCTAAAAATTGTTCATTTTGAACTGTGGACAAAAAATAGGGTGATGATCAAAATAAAACACCCAGGAATGCTGGGACTGTGTTAATGTGTGTAAGTGCAAGACTGTTGAAGTGAAGGGGTTTATCCAATCTCACATTATGTGAAGGGAGCTCACAAAGGGTGACTTACCTCTAGCAGCTCACAGAGGCCGCCCCCCCCAGCCCCTCCTAAATGGGGGAGCTTCATCCACAGAAGGTGACTCTACCGAATTTTGGGAGAGCACTATCTGCAGCTAATTTGTTTTATTTGTATTTATTTATTACATTTATATCCCGCCCTTCTTCCAAAGCACCCAAGGAGGTGTACATGATCCTCTTCATTTTATCCTCACAATAACCCTGTAAGGTAGGTTAGGCTGGGAGTCATTGAGTGGCCCAAAGACAACCAGCAACTTTCATGACCAAGTGGGAACTAGAACCTGGGTATCCCAAGTCCCAGTACAATGCTCTAACCACTCTATCACTCAGCTAAGACAACTTGTCCTCTGCAGATGTTATGACTGTTTATGATTGTTAATATGGAGTAGAAATGAGAGTCAATGTGGTATAGTAGTTAGACATTTAGTTAGAGCGTTGGACATTTCTGGAAGATTTGGGCTTCAGTACCTCCTCCTCAGCCACAAAACTTACTTGGGTGACCTTGTCCAATAATTACCACTGAGACTAACCTACCTCACAGGATTGTGATGAGGATTAAAAGAGGAAATTTGTATGCCTCCCTGAGCTATGTTAAAAAACATAAAAGGATTATAATCTAACCAATTTAGGAGGCAATCCTGTGCATACTTACTTGTAAGCTCCATTTGGTGTAGTGGAACTAAAAATGCATAGGATTATTCAATTATTGTTTCATGTTCTTTTGGAAGCAACTTTATCCGATACATGAAATGGCCTAGAATTTTGGTATCTATATACACTGGAAGTATAATTTTGTATACAGTGGAAATGTGCAGGGTGGCCACATATCCTATTTTAGAGAGGACACCCCTCTATTTTTAAAATTATTTCATAAACAAATAATACAACATAAAATACACCTGACACCAAACATGAAATAACCTATTGAGAATGACCTGCATATAGCAATAGAAATATATAAAACTGTAGGGCTAAGCAACCCTCTTTTTGAAGGGGTGTCTGAGGTTAGCCCACTGTTTTGGAGATGTCCTATCTTTGAACAGTTGTCCAGTCCAAGGGGGAGTCTATATGAGGGGAAAGCCCTACAGCCATTGCAAAGCCATCCCAGGGCTTTCCCTCAAAGCTCTGATTTTAAAAAGTCAGGGACGTACCCCGACTTTTTTCTGTGGAGCAAGGTGATGATGGCACATCCATGTCTGTCGCCTTGCTCCAGCATTGCAGTGGAGGCGTGGCTGGCTGATGGCAACCCCTGATTGGTCACCATTAGCTGGACAGTTAGGAGAGGGTGGGCCAGCAAGCTGAATGGCTGCGCTTCCTTCAGTGTGGGAGGAAGGGCTTGAAAAGCCCCATGAGGTAGGAGGGGGAACCAATGAGGGACACAATGAGGGACAATGAGGGACAGCAGCGCTTGTGCGGCGGAGCAAGGGGTGGCAGTGGCTCTTCTTCCCCCTTCTTTCCCTTCCCATTAATGGCTACAAACCCTGTGCTTGCTCCTTGGCATGGGAACAGCCCCCAAGGAGGTCAAGCGTGGGGTTGGGGGGGGGCTTGTGGCACCAATGTGCCCTCATCAAGGCACCCCCCAAGTCCAGATTAAAAATAAAGAACCATAAGACGGGAGAGCAGGGCATTTAAGTTTCCCATCAACAGTTAAAACCTGTACAGGAGGCACACAGGACAGCTGTTGTGGTGAGATGCATTGTATTTCTACTAAAATCATAGCAATTCTTTCTAAATGTGTGTGATTGTATATCATACACACACAAACACATATGAGACAAAGATCTGCATAAACTGTGTATGTGATACATTACCACATGCAAAGTTTATGCAAATCTGTGTCCTCTTTTGTCCTTTTTGGGTAATGTGATTCCCCCTTTTTTGCCAATGTGTAAGTGGCCACCCTAAATTTATATGCCGGCAAAACTAGTTGTGACACTGGATATGCATGAATGCATCTTACATTGACCCTGTTCAGATGACGCGTTAAGCCATAGTTAGGCTGCTAACCCTTTTGCAGCAAATGGTTAGTGAGCATGTTTAAACTATGGTTATGTAGCCACCATGGTTAGGAATGGTTCACATGACACGCTAAGCCATATTGTTTGTCTCAAAATGCTTAATTACCGTGGTTTAGCGTGTCATCTGAACAGGGTCACTGTGTATATGTGTGGGTGTGAGTGTGGCTAAATGTAGCAATTTTGTGTGGGCCATACCGTTTTCCCCACTGCACTGATTCACCATGCAAATTTCCCCCTGAAGTTGTTATTCACCATCACTAAGATACTGAGAGATGCATTTGCACATCTCCAATGTCACATCTGGTATGGCCCTAAAACTATCATGTTTTGAGGTCACCTCAGGCATCTAATGAACCAGGCTGCACCTTACAAATTCCACTATAAATGTATTAATCTTAAAGCTGTCACAGGACTCATGAATGCAGCTACTCTTCTGAAATGTATAATTAAGGTGAAATTATAAGAAGACCATTCAAAGTTGGTTTTGTGTAAGTTCTTAGCAGAAATTAGAATTGTTATTAATTCCAGGCAGAAACTTGATCCATTTTCACCTGTCAATTCTTGATAGCATTTTTGCCCCTATTTATTACAGGTTTCAAGTTCAGATAGTTGATGTTGCTGCCTTGTGAGATCATGGTTTTACAGAATCCAGCATCACTGTCTTGGAAGATTTCAAAGCTTCGCGTTTGTTTTAAATGCCTCTTTAAGCAGAGACAATGCCCAAACAGTGTAAGCTTCATTTTAAAAGGAAATTAAGCTTACAAATCTTGGAATGCTTTTATAACACAGTAAACCTGTCAGGAGACTCTAAAAAATATGCTGTGGATAAGTATCTACCATGCTTACGTAGAAAACTGTTTATGCTGAACAATACATGCCGAACTGAAAGAATAGCCACATTGTGTGTTTGCACTTCCATTTCCCCGTTTTTAATGTCTATTTCTTCTAATAATTGAAACATGTTAAATAAGTAAGATCAATCAAGTAGTCAAGTAGTTATATGTTTAGATTTATTGTACCAGCGAATCAAACATACTGTATAAATGCTACTTACTGTCTATCTGATTTTCTGGCCTGTTGGCCGCAATAAAGTTGATTGATTGAGTAAGATTAATCAAAGTATGCCATACCTTTTTGGTAGGTTATTTTATTTTATTTGAAAACCTTATATCTTGCCTTTCTGCCTGACAACAGACATCCAAGGCAGCCCTACAACAAAATAAAATTAACACACCATTAAGACAATATAAACATCAGATTTTTAAAAACGGAATTATGTACTTTCTTACATACTCTTTGACTAATGGAATAAATTTAACGTTATAAAAATGATAGGATACAAACAGATGATGTTTTCTAGGTTTCTGTGTAGAGATTATGCAAATTAACAATGATGATCAAGTTTAATTTAAATCAGGGCTTACTAGAGTACAGCCTCATAACCTGTTTTGAGTGTCATCGCACAACACTGCATGCTTACACGTTAGCCCTTTCCTCTGGAATTGTGGTGATTCTTTGTCAATACAACACAGCAAGTTGGAACTGAAACAAAATATTGCAGTATGGAGAGTTCCTGTTTGGGGTGCTAGTAAGTCAGCCATGCCCTTTTTCATGACACTCCATTCCAACCCCTCATGTCAAGGCTGTGGAATGGCCTGCCGGGAGAGATTCGTCAATTTAACAGTCTCTCTGAATTTAAGAAAGCCATAAAGGCTGATCTCTTCTGGCAGGCCTACCCTGTTGAATTTTAAGATGTATTGACTGTTATTTTAATAACGTATTAGTTTTATATGTTTTTAATCACTTTTATGTATTTTATAATATTTTTGTATTCAATGTTGTTCCCCACCTCAATCCAGTGGGAGAGGCGGGTAAGAAATAAATACATCATCATTATTATTATTGGGTTTTATTGGGTGCCTGATTGCTTCTGCGCCTATTCAAGCTGCTATTTTAAAGCCCTAAATGGCTTGGGAACCAAATATCTGAAGGAGCACCAACTCTTATATCAACATGTTTATTCTTTAAGATGGGAGTTTTTTTTCTGTCAAGATGGATGCACCCATCTTATGCTGGAGGGGATTCTAGATGGATCTGTGAAGCCATTAGCAGAATGGCCAGTATTTATTTTTTTGGGACGCCATTGGTCAGATTGTTGCTATTTTGTGGACTGCATTTGCAGCAACTGTAGAAAATGAGGACACTTTGGGCATGCTAAAATTATTGGCAATCTTATGGTCACCTCCAGGATAAACAGGCAATTGGACTGCTTGATTTCCAAGGTATCTCCCAATTCTATGATTCTGTGAACTGAACTGCCTTTTCTGGTCCATAAGAGGGTCTTGCATGAGTTGTATGAACCATCAGTGGTGCTACTGTACTGGATATTGACACATATTGAAATGGTTTCAGTATATTTGTTGTTAGATAAGGGGCAGCATTAACAGCAGCACCACAACATGTGCATTAGTCACATTGGTTTCACTTCTCATTGTTGCCAGCAAGTTACTCAATTGCTTTCTTATACCAGTACGGTAATTGGAAATGAAGTTTGCCTGGGAGAGCAAGCTTTGACTATTGATTTCAAGAATGTGCATTGGATTCTTTTAGAGCATTTGGACTGGTCAGCTCCCCAGGCATCATCAGATGCAGTGCAAGCATTGTGTATATAAAGTATGACTCAGTATTTAGTTGAGAGAGGGTTACTTAAGGGGTGGAAGGTTCATCTTGACTATTCAACAGAGAGCCACACCTAAGGTTTTTAAGGCTCGCCCAATGCTATATACTCTGAGGGAGGCAGTAGCCAAACAGTTATCTGCTTTGCAAACAGAAGGTGTAACTTTTCCAGGGCCTTTAAGTGAGTAGGAAACCTCTATTGAGTGCATATATAAGCAAGATAACAGGGCATGAATCTGTGAAGATTCTGAACTTGCAGTAAATTCCAAAACATAAATATTTGTGTTCCTAATTGTCAAGGAGTTTTCTATGAAAAATCTTTCATAGGCCTATCAATGAGTATGTATCAAGACCTCCTTTGGGCAGTGTCTATTAGCCCTCATATATGTCTGTTTCAATATAAATCTCTTCTGTACATTGTGACCACTGGACCATCTTTCAGCATATCTTGGATCAATGGCTGTCAGGTGTTATTTTGATGATATTTAAGGATTTGGAAGCCATTCTTCTGGAGTTCCAATCTGCACGTGAACTGACAAAGGTGCTTCATTTTCCAAGATCAGATTAAATATTTTATTGACCAACTGGGAGTCTAACTGCAGCAGGAAAGAAAATCACGTGATCGTAAAGGCCTTCAACCTAGTGAAATCTTTCATAATTGCATTTTTATCTACATTTACATACTATTTATTTATTCATACATATATACTATTTAATATTTAAAAAATCTAAGCAGTTCACATATCAATATTAAAATCACATTAAATGTACTATTAAAACACTATTAAAACAATTTCAGTTACAATAACAATAAAATACATTTCAAATAGTGTATTAAAAACAACTTCAAACTACAATAACAAAACAATACAAGGAACAGCAATTATTTATAACCTATAGAAGGCCTTGGTGAACAAATGGGTTTTCAGGAGGCATTTGAAGCATACTACATTTCCTGCCTCCTGAACTGCAATGGGGAGGGTTTTTGAGAGGCTGTGTGCCACCACTGAAAAGTCTTTGAGATATTACATGGTGACGGAATGACCAACAAAGCTTTGCAAGTGTCCTGGGTGCTCTACAATGAAGGAACCGCTCAGTTATCCTGACCTGATATGCCAAACTCTTGTTAAGCTCCTGACCATGGCTCTTTACAAGTCCATCCTTATTAAAAAGTCAATTCTTATTAAGAAGCAGCAGTCCAGAAGCACTATTTAAGGCAGCTTTCCTCAACCCGATGATCTCCAGGTATTTTGGATTTCAACTCCCATAAGCTCCAGTCAGCATAACCAATAGTTATGAATGATGGAAGTTGTAGTCCAAAACATCTGGATGGCACCTGGCTGGGAAAGGCTGATATAAGGGCTCAATTCAGCAAAATTCAGTTGTCTACCTTGGAGTTACAATAATAACTTTTTTTTTCCTACCCACCTCTCCCTTTGGATCGAGGCGAGGAACAACACCAATACAAACAATATAAAATACATAAAACTAATTAAAATAATATAAAATTAATGCATTATTAAAATAAATAAAACTCTTAAAATTCGACTGGGTAGGCCTGCTGGAAGAGAACAATCTTTATAGCTCTCTTAAATTCTAGAAGACTGGTAAGTTGGTGGATCTCTCCTGGCAGGTCATTCCACAGTCCGGAGTGGCAGAAGAGAAGGTCCTCTGGGTAACAGTTGTCAGCCTAGTTTTGGTTGACTGTAGTAAATTCTTCCCAAAGGACCAGAGCGTGCGGAGCAGATTGTATGGGAGAAGGCGATCCCGCAGGTAATCTGGACCCAAACCATGTAGGGCTTTAAAGGTTATAACCAACACTTTATACTTTGCCCGGAAACTAATTGGCTGATTTTAAAGCTGATGTAACTATGTACAGCACATTGCAGAAGTCAAGCCTCGAAGTTACCAGTGCGTGCACTACTGACTTTAGGTCTTCTAACTCTAGGAAGGGGTGCAGCTGATGTATCAGCCGAAGCTGTTAGTAGGCACTCCTGGCCGTTGCGTCTATCTGGGCTGTCATTTGGAGCAACGGATTCAGGAGCACCCCCAAGCTGCGAACACAGTGTTTCAGGGGGAGTGTAACCCCATCCAGAACTGGTTGACTCACCTCCAAACCCAGGTTGGGGCCTTTGACAGTAAGCACCTCTGTCTCGTCTGGATTCAGGTTCAGTTTCCCCCCCTCATCCAGCCCATTACTGCCCCCAGGCATTCATTCAGAGGAGACACAGGCTGCATTCGGACAACACATTAGTCAATGGTGGGTTGAGTAGCAACTCACAGTTGGTTATTTTGTGGGTACTCCCAACACAACATATTCCTACACAACTGTGGGTGGTTGGGGCTGGCGTTGAGTGGACTAACAGTCAACCCAGCATTTGACTGACACAGCCCCCACCCCTCTCCCACCCCTCCATCCTCCCTCAGTCATCCCAGTTCTATCCCAGCAACCTCTGCAAGTTGCACCAGTTGTTAGCAGAGCGGCAGCCACCGCTTTGGTCACTCTTGCTGCCTGCCTCTATGGACTTGTGTTTTAACCCACTCACCACACACCATTAATACACTCACCCCTCCAAACAACACTTTAAACAACTGGGTTCGCGCTAAACAACTTGCAATCCAGTTTCTCTCAGTTACTTATTTGGGCGGAATAGCATACCGTCAGTAGTTTGTGAGCGGCGTGTTACCCTCCACACAACACAATAAGCAACACAACTGATGATTGTTTCCTCCCTCAGTTGATTAATGTGTTGTCCGAATGCAGCCACACTATCCTTACCTGATGCTGTTGTGAAAGGCATAAATATATTTGAGTGTCATCAACATACTGATAGCACCCTGCCCCATGCCTCTGGATGATCTCTCCCAGCGGTTTCATGTAGATGCTAAACAGCATTTGGGATAGTATGGCGCCTTGTGGTACACCACACAACAGCTCCTTCTCTGAGGAGCAACTATCTCCAAGCATCACCATCTGGAACCTGAAGCATAGTGCCCCAGATTCCCAATCCCCCCAGGCGTTCCAGAAGGATACCATGGTCGATGGTATCGAAAGCCGCTGAGAGATCCAGATGTACCAGCAGGGACACACTCCCCCTGTCCATACTCAAGCGTAGATCATCCACTAAGGCGACCATAGCAGTCTCAACTCCGTATCCTGCTCTGAAGCCAGTTTGAAATGGGTCTAGATTATCTGTATCATCCAAAACTGCTTGGAGTTGGAAGGCAACTGCCCTCTCCTTACCCAAAAATGGAAGACTTGATACTAGTCTGTAGTTATTAAGATCCAGGGGGTCCAGGGAGGGCTTTTTTAGAAGCGGCCATACCAGACTGTCCTACAGACTGTGCCCAACTGATCTTTGTTCCCAATTACTGCTCTTCAGCTGTTCTTCACTAACTTCCCTGTTGCTACCTACTTGTTGGTTTCTGTTGCTTTCTACCTTCTGAATTCCATTTTGTGAGGTTTTATTCTTTTATTTTTTTAATAAATATTTTTAAGGGAGGGAGAGCTTGTCCTTTTTGATGGTCTATGAAACACTGTTTCTTAAATCAAATAGATTGAGCGTGTTGCTTTCATGTTAAGAGCATTTTTAAGGAACGAGGGACAAGAGTTATCTGACAGTTTTGATAGTAATATTAACTAAACCTTCTTATAATGGAAGACAGTAGGACTTACTTCTGAGTAAGCACACTTAGGAATGAACACCACTGAGTTGTTCAAATGGATAATTTATTATGCAATAGGATTCATTGTAGATTAGTTTCTGAAATTCCTATAGTTTCTTCTCTTAGGTCAAACACAATGAAAATAAGAATTAAGTTCCAAGTAAACAGTTTCCTTTTGCAAAAAGAAGAGATTGTCAGTCATCTCCTTCCTTTGATCATGCTCACATTTCTTTCCATCAGTGCTAAGTCTTACTAGACAGGCTGCACCCTGAGGTACGTGTTAAACACTTGGGAAGACATCACCTTGAGTAATGCTAGTAGGACTCAAAAACATTTATCGGTTTTGACAAGAGTTTCTTATATAAAAAAATTTGTGAGAGAAAGAAAGCTGCTTCCCTGGTGTGATTCCATGCTGCTCTATAAGATTCTATTTTGGCTTGTGCTAATGTATACAGAGGCCTTGTGGACAGCCAGAGTAACGTATTAGATAGAGTATTGGACTAGGTCCAGGGAAACTGGGAGTCAAATTCCCACTCTTGAGCCAATCATTGGCTTGGTTCACATGTAACGCTAAGCCATGATGCTTTGCTAACCACTAATAATAGATTATGCAAAAAGCCCACTATGCCCATTCTGCAGAACACGGATTCTCTGCTGTTTGGATGGCTTAACTCATTGTGTGTGGCAGAAACATAATGGGTTCCTTCAAAACAACAACAGCATCATGGCTTAATTCGTTTTGTGAACCCAGCCTACATCTCAGTCTAATCTACTTCACAGCACTGTGGATCTGAATTCTGAGCTGAAGCAGACCAATTTGGACCAGAGCAGCTTCCCCTGCTGCCAGCCACCCCCCCACCAAACATGCCTGCTGAGCTGCTCAAGTCCCCTGTTCCTTACCTGGACCTGTCACACCTCTTCAAGGTAGTCACCATTTTTAAGAAAACAGCTGTAATGTTTGTAAATGGCAGCTCTACAGCTACAATTTCCACATGAGTTCTTTTATAGAAATAGATGAGTGGTGACTCCCTTGAAGAGGTGTGGACAGCTGTGGGTACTTGTGACAGGTCCAGGTAAGGAGAAGGGGAATCGCACGGCTTGGTGGGTGTGTCCAAAGGCGCACAAGCTGCTTCATCTGTCCAGCCTGTTGACTGTCCGAATAATTTGGACATCCGAATCTCACTTCAGATCCGGAGCAGGGTGGAACTGGTCTGAAGCAGGCTGAGGCAGATCAGGGGTCCATGCATAGACGTAGTTGTGAAGATAAATGTGAGAGAGAACTCTGCTGGTATAATAATAACAACAATTCATTTCCCTTTTGTCAAAAGTAATGAATGCATTTAAACCAGGAAATATATGTATTTCTATATAAAAGCGAAATGTTATGTTCTGCACAATAGAAGATATTGGCATGCATAGGCCCCTGCTGATTTCATTAGAATACTTTTGAGCAAGTCCCATCTATTCTGACCCTGAATTTCTATCGTTCAGCATATAAAGAATAGCAAACGCATACACATGCTTGAAATACATTTTGCAAAAAAAATTGGATACTTATTGGAACATGAATATATATATATATATATATATATATATATATATATATATTCCTTTTAAAAACAAAATCTAAATTCCATTTTTCTCACTATTATCTTTTCACATGCTCAGGGTGTGTCAGTATTAGCTAAATTTTTGAATGCTAAATTTAAATAACAAGTAACTAGCAATTATTCACAAGGTGCTGCTGCGTAAGGTGAGGCCTCCTGCTCATGCAAGGGAGCAAGTGGAACGGCATGTTTTAGAGGACACCAGCTGCCTGATCTTGTGCTTTGTAGCTGCTGTGCTACAGAGAGCATACATCCATCTTTAATACTTTGGAATTCACAGATGATGATTACATTTGTGTCCCCCTTTTTCTTCTTGCAAGGAACCCAAGGTGACTGCATGAATATAAGGGTATGTGAAGCAATGGAAGAGACAACGTAGGGGCAATTCCATTCCAAACAATAAAGACTACAAGAAGGGAGAAGAGCCTCAACTTGGGAGTAGGTAGGTTCTTATGTGGGGGAGGGGAAATCAAATGAATCTTGACATGTTTCAATAAATGTCAGAAGCAATGAGATCTGATGTGTCCTGTCACATATTGTATTTCTTGGTGAGAGTGAGCTTTGTTGAATCATTCTCTAAAGAGGTACAACATCTATAGTAGGGCAATACCTTCATTAAGGCCAACCAAAGTGGTGCACAATAGTGAGGATTTCATCAATTTGGAGCCCTCCAAATATTTTGGAGTTCAACTACCATAAGCCCCAGCCAGCCTGGCCAATGATCAGGAATACTGGGAGTTGTAGTCCAAAACATCCAGAGGGCACCAAGTTGGGGAACCTACAATAGTGTACGTAAAGGTCATTTTTTTTGTTGGCCATAATTAGGCTGACCATATGAAAAGGAGGACAGGGCTCATGTAACTTTAACAGTTGTAGAGAAAAGGGAATTTCAGCCAGTGTCATTTGTATGCAATTAGTTCCTGGTGAAATTCCCTCTTCATCACAACAGTTAAAGTTGCAGGGGCCCTGCCTTCTTTTGTATATGGTCACTCTAGTATAGTGCCTGCAACTTTAACTATTGTGATGAAGAGGGAATTTCACCAGGAACTAATTGCATACAAATGACACTGGCTGAAATTCCCTTTTCTCTACAACTGTTAAAGTTACATGAGCCCTGACCTGGATTTTATCTGGTCAGCCTACTTTTAGGCCAGGGGTGGGCAGAAAGTAGTTCTTCAGATGTTTAGGACTTCAACTCCCCCCTGTTTTAGGGTGCTTTCTGGAGGGATCTCAGACTCCAAAATAAGCTGGTAGAATCTTGAGAAGGTAGAGTGGGCTATATCATTTCTGGCTTTAGGTGGGGCATGCCATTATTGAATATTCCTCCACATTAAAGTAACAGCTCTGCATGTAAAACAACAACAACCCTAAAACATGTTGAAGGCAGCCAAGCGCAGGTCCTGCTCTGCTGCTAGGAGTTCAAAACAACCACCACCAACAAAATAATTAAAAATATGATGTCTGAGCTGTACTTTGAAATGGTACAGTCTATTCTACCAGTTTGTTCTCTCCAGAGCCTTCCTCTTGTCTTTTCAACAATAGGATATTGTAGACAAAGGCAGTAGATCCATTTTGTATCACAATGGGTGCATGATGCAAAATGGAAACTATAGTTGGTTCATTCAGGATGGTAAAATGCCTGATAAGTTTAGTTAGATATTAAAAGGAAATGAACACCACTTATCCCCCACCCCAATGAACCAGTTCACACATAATGGCAGCAAATCATGGGTTTATTAACCCACGATTTGCTCATGTTAAATGTGAACATCCCACTGTGTTTCAGGACCTGCTTCTCATGTCTGCATGACAAGAGTCCAGAAACTTGAACTTTTTCATTACCGACAACCACACTGACTAATTGAGGAAGAGGTTTTTAATCTGCAGTTAGAGCTACAATCATGACCACAATGAAGTAAAATGTCACAAAAGATTGTGGAAGCATTCATGTTTTACAGAACTCTTCATCATGGTACAGAAGGCAGAAGATGGGGGAAGAAATGTAAGAATCCAAAAATTAGGCCAAATGTGGCTATGAGGTCTGCATTTTAAGCTCCTTCTCAAAATAGGGATTGCAGAGTGAATGAATTAAGGAGCAATCCTATGCATGATTAGAAAAAAAAAGGTCTACTACTAACAGCATGCCCCAGCCAGCCAAGGCTGACTGGGGCATGCAGGCAGTTGTAGGTCTTTTTTTCTGTCTAAACATGCATAGGATTGTACTCTTAGTCACAGGTAGGTGTTGCAGGTATCAGATCCACCGAGCATTCTGGAGCAAAGAAGCAACAGCTGATCTTCATTGCTGAAAACATAAAGGCTGACTGTACCTCAGCTCATTTTCTAAACTCTTTGGTATTAACTTCTGAATGAATATGTTTATGAAGTAAAGCATTAACTGATTATTTGCATCAACTAATCCCATGGAAATGAACTGTTTTGGCAAGTGTAACACAACTTAATTCCACAGCATGAGATAGTGACACTCCCCATACACACAGGATGTCTTTCCCCAACGAAATCCTGCTGCCCCCCACTTCTTCCCCAAGATCTGCAATGGAGTCCCAGCTCCATATATTGTCATCATCCGAGAAATGTGACAGGGTCTTTATAGTTGTGTTATCAAAGCTGTGGAAATTCTTAAACTGGGAAGTTTGCTTGTTCCTCTCCTTATTGTAGAGCGACCAGATAAAATCCAGGTCAGGGCTCATGTAACTTTAACAGTTGTAGAGAAAAGGGAATTTCAGCCAGTGTCATTTGTATGCAACTAGCTCCTGGTGAAATTCTCTCTTCATCACAACAGTTAAAGTTGCAGGGGCCCTGCCTTCTTTTGTATATGGTCACTCTAGTATAGTGCCTGCATCCCAGTGTATAATTTTGCTTTGCTTAGGGTGGTCATATGGAAAGGAGGACAGGGTTCCTGTATCTTTAACAGTTGTATGGAAAAGGGAATTTCAGCCGGTGTTATTTGTATGCAATTAGTTCCTGGTGAAATTCCCTCTTCATCACAACAGTTAAAGTTGCAGGAGCCCTGCTCTCTTTTGTATCAAAATTTCCTGACTGTTAGAGCAGCAGACAATGGAACCAATTACCTAGTGAGTTTGTGGGCTCTCCCATCCTATAGGCATTCAAGAGGCAGCTGGACAGCCATCTGTCAGGTATGCTTTAAGGTGGATTCCTGCATTGAGCAGGGAGTTGGACTGGATGGCCTTATAGGCCCCTCCCAACTCTACTATTCTATGATTCTATGTTGTTTGCACATTATATTTGAATTCTAGGGCTACAGCATTAAAGGACCACTAAGTCCCTTTGAACTCAGTAGGACTTACTTCTTGTTAACTTGTATAGTATTGGCATGCACATGGGTAGATAGATAAGCCAGCTACTATGTTATCTAGAGCTGGTTATACTCTGGATACTTTGTTGTTTTTGCTGCAACAGACTAACAGAAACACTTTAACAATCTTTTGTGGACAAGTCCCTACATCAACAGATGCATACTATAGTCTAGGCAAGGGCAAATTGTGGCCATCCAAAAGTTGTGGCCAGCAACACCTGCCAGCCCTAGTCAGCATTGCCGGTGGTGAGAGATGGTGGGAATTGTAAGGCTAAAACAACTGGAGGGAGACAAGTAACCCACCCTTGCTATAGTCCATGAAAGTTCATGGACTTTCAGGTGTCACAAGGCCCCTTGTTTTGTGTTCTAACTTTACACAACAAGAGCCAAATCAAACCCAGAATCCTGCTTCCTACAATGTCCATCCAAAGGCCTTAGGAGAGACACTGCACCATTGATAAGAAAGCCAGTGTGGCCTAGTGGTTAAAGTACTGGACAAAGTCCTGGAAAATACAGGTTCAGATTGCTACTCAGCCATAAAATTGAGTGCGTGGACTTGAGCCAGCTTCTTTTTCTTTCTCTAGCCTACCTTATATAGAGAGGATGTGAGGTAAACCTCTTTTCTCTCTGTCAGGCTAACCTTCCTCATATAATGTGTGAAGGCAAATTTCGTGGGCTGGGGTGGTGGTCTGCCCTAGAATCTTGAAAGCCATCCTGAGCTCTTTGGATGAAAGTAGGTATTTTAAAAAATAACAAATAAATTATCAAGAGATAAAAGGTTAGATGAAATAACTGCTTCTGTTTTGCAGATTCGAATGGCTGCAGGAAGTTCCCCACCCCCAATGTAGCTGTGTGGGCTGAATTTTTCTGGTGCAGAGCACAAGGCCTAAATAACGGGTTTTAGAGTGTGGCCCAATACGTGTGCCTAGGACCTCTGCCCCCTACCTTACCGCCCCCTTCTTTCCCTTGTGCGTCGCTCGGGCCTGCCTTCCATGTGCTCTGGGCGGCGGCAAAAGCAGCCGCCTCCGGGCGGAGCCCAGCGAAGAGGGGAAGGCTGCATTCTCATTGACAATGTTCCACCCTGTGCTGCGCTCCCTTCCTCCCTATCTCTGTCGCACACACGCGCAGAACGGAGGGAGGAGGCGGAGGCCGCCACCGCAGCAGCAGCTGTAGCTCCGCCAGGCAGCCAGCTCGCAGCCTGAGCAGCGAAGACAGGCGAGCAGCGGCAGCATGGCGGGGCTGCGCTACCCGTCTCAAAGCAGCAGCTACTGCCGCACCGCCACGGCCATGAACCTCCTGCTCGGCGTCTTTCAGGTCCTCCTGCCTTGCTTTCGTCCGGGAGAAGCGCAGGGCCAAGGTAAGGAAAGTGGAAGGTTGGAGGAAAGGGGGGGACTTTCCAACGAGAAGGACGTCCTGGCGTGGAAAAGAGAAGGGCAGAGTGGTGCATGCGTGTGTGTGTGTGTATATAGACGGCTTCCGAAGGGGAAAGCTGAGGTAACACCCCCACCACCACCACCAGACGAGCCCCCTACTCCCCGTGAGCACTAGCAAGCCGCTTCTCTGCCCTCCCTCCTTCCTCAGCCTCCCTTTGTGCTGCGGCAGAGGCGCTGCGCTGCTTTCTTCGTGGTTCCTAGCCTTGTGAAGACAAGAGGGCGAAGCTTGAGCGAGTTCTCCTTCCTGCCTCTTTGAGGGAGCTTCGTGCCTTTTTGCTTTTCGTCTCTCTCGCTTTCTTCTTAAATGTTCGTGCAATTTGGGGTGGGGGGGTTGATGCAGCGCGGCTGCTGCAACGTTGTGACGGGGCCAGACCAGTAAGTGGAGTGGGGAGGTGGCGGGAGAAAGGACGAGGCGTTTAGAGGCACACATACAATGCGTGGTGGCTCCTTCCCTTCCTCCCCCCTCCGGCTTGGCACTACTTCTGGTGCTTCTTCCCCCTCCCCTTCTCCCCGGGGGCGAGGGCAACACGTTGCAGGGCTCGCGCTGCTGAGAAAGCCATGCGGCCCCCTCCCCAGCCGCCGCTTAGAGGCGGAGGAGGCCCCGTCCTGATCTTTACCCTCTGCCGAAAAGGGGGAAAAAAGATTTAAAAATTGGCTCCAAGCACACCTTTTGTGCGCCAGGTTTGCTGTCCTCCATTCTTTCACGTGTGATCAGCAGCATTTAATATAGAAGCGCCTCTGAGCCTAGGCACGAAACAAAACAAAGCCCAATCTCATGCATGCAGCGCCCACTGCGCGAGGCCCAATCATTCATGGGGAGGGTTCCGCCCGCTCGACTCCCAACATATATTAGATCTAGGCCTCGAGGCTCCTCTCCTGCCCTCGATTGAAATTGAGATTTGGCACTCAATGGGATTTTTGTTTGTTTTCACCTAGCAATTGATCCTATCCCCAACGTGGTGGAGTTGTGGCAAGCGGAGGAAGGGGAACTCTTGATGCCTGCTCAGGTAAGGAAATTCAGGGCTGGTGGTAACATGGAGGGCACCAAGCAGCCAGGTAAAAGGAGAAGTCATCCTGCTTGTCTTCAAGTCAGCAGGGCCAGCCCTACTATTAGGCAGCGTCAGGTGGCTGCATCAGCTGCAGATGCTGGGAGCTGCAGCAAAATGTTGGGAGTTCAGAGCTGTGTGTGCTGTGCAACTTGCCTTGCACCTTCTAAGCTGCCCTGCTGCCCTCAGATGTGATACAGGATGCTATTTCAGCACCAGTGTTGAAGATTTAACTGGCCATTTTACAGTTATTTCATACAGAATGGAAGGGTGCCATCATGGCCTTTGCCTCAGGCAGCTAAATATCTCAGGCCAGCCCTGACAGTATGATTCTTCTCTGCACTCTGCAACCTTGTCCTCCACGTAATTTTGCAAGTCATGGTGGCTTCAGTAGAGATGGCAGTAGTAGTGTTCAGTGGGGGAAACTGCGCTTCTACATCACCTTCCCAGGGTTTTGGCAGCAATTCCTATTTCATTTTAACTCTGAAAGGGAAATATTGTATACATCAAGTAACATGTGATACTGCTTCAAGATGTTGAAGATGTTGCACCTGATATTTGTAAGACAATCCCAGCTAACATACTACTACTGCAGCATTGTTTCTACAAGGATGATTGTAATCCTATGGATATTCAATGGAGAGCAAATCTCATTAAATTCAATGACATAAAATGCATAGGGTAAGTTTATTAGTTCAGTTTTAGTAAGTTCATTTGTGTTTGTAAATGCACTGTGAGGCACTGCATCAGGGCATAAGCTTATGTCTCATGCTAGTTTTCCTCTTTGCAGTACAATATGCTGAATTTTCCCCTAAATATTTCTGGTAAGGTGATAGAATACAGCCACTTAAAACAGAATTTTCTGGATTTTAATTGTGAATAATTGTGAATGAATTCATTTTCTCAATATAAACGATAGGCTTTGCTAGACTAGTCACAATGTCCACTTACTTTGGATGTTTGGAATAAGTTTCATTGGACTTCTGAATAAAATGTATAGGATTGTGCTGCTCTACTGTGACTTCCAGGGAGGGGGTATATTTACTAAGCCTGTCACAATTACCATCATGAGGAGCAGGACGTGTATGTAGTGTAGGAATACCTAGACAGTTGAGGCAGATATTTCAACATCGCTGTTTCTCCTAGTAGTTCTCTCTGCAACATCACTATACTCAAACCTGGAGCTGCCTCTGCCATCTGCACAAGTGAAAAATCTCTTCCTTTTGGACTAAAAAGAAAACAAAACTGCTGCAGAGTGTTAGCTCTGCAATGGCCTCTGGGGAGCAGGTCTATTACCATTACTGGAGGTGGGAGAACTTTTAAGAGATGACACTAAAAACAGAGCAGGCTGGTGGCTCTGATGTCAGGGAGAACCAGTCAGAACTCTAAAGGAGCTATCCAAGGTGCTTTGTTGGAACTGATTCACCGCCTCACTGACATCAGAGCGACCAGCTTCTACTGACTAAAAGGGTTTGCTCCTTTTGATGTTTCCTCTTCAGCTATCATGTGAGAGTGGGGGGGGGGGGTGCTACTCTCCTTTGCTTGGATTTTTTCTGTGAGAGAAGAACATCCAGTTGGGGATGCAGGTTCCAGGATGTAGTTCAGTGTATTCTTTTGTAATTTCACTTGTAGGGTGTCAGCAAAATGAATTAATTGTATGATTTTCTTTTTAATGCTGTGGTATTTGCTTACTTGTTTTGTCTTAATGCTTCAACATTAAACAGTTTACTTTTATTAACTTAATATATGTCCAATGTGATTAGTTTCTATGTTCCTGGATTACTAACTGATTGTGTGTAGTGCTGTTTATCAGTATTTTGGTGTTAATGTTCTTCTAGTTCTTCTAGTTATGTTTTTGAGATGAATTGTTTTGATATGTCTTGACATGATATTATGTGTTCTGTGGAGAAAATGGATAGGGAGACATTTTTCTCTCTCTCTCATAGTACTAGAACCCAAAGGGGTCATCCCATGAAGCTGATTGGTGGGAGATTCGGGACTGATAAAAATAAGTACTTCACACAGGTCATAGTTAAACTATAGAATTCGCTACCATAAGAGGTAGTGATGGCCAGTAATTTGGATTGCTTTAAAAGTGGATTAGACAAATTGATGGAGGATAGGGTATCAATGGCTACTAGTCATGATGGCTAAATGTTACTTCCAGCATCTGAGGGAGTATGTTTATGCACACCAATTGGTGAGAGAAATTACCAGGAGGATGCTATTGCACTCATGTCCTACATGTGGTTTTTCAGTGGATTCTGGTTGGCCACTGTGTGAACAGAATGCTGGACTAAATGGACCTTGGTATGATCCAGCGTGGCTCTTATGATATGTTAATATCATAATTTATTGTAGTTTATCTTTATTTACTACTATATTTTATTTCTATTGATTGGATATTCTTGTACTGAGGGTGTCTTGTTAGCTGAGGGGTTTGAGGGTTTTTTTGGAAAAAGAAAAGTAGGGTACATAAATGAGTTCGTTAGCTAACTTTGGTTACAACAAACCACAATTTCCCAAAAATTGTATGTAATGCAAAGCTACTGTTCATTCTAGAGAGAAAGCTCGCATGCAGAGAAAGAGGAGAGGGAAGGGGTCCATGCAAACTTGAGGCTCTCTACAGGTCATTCACAATAATTTAAACTATGGTTTAGATTTGCATCTGAACTGGGCCTGTGTGCATTGAAATTCCATGGGAGGATATAAAAATGCACTGTAGTTAGGAATGCAATGTGTTGTTACTGATGACTTGTAAGTCTGTTCTGATCTTTTGTTTTACTGCGCTGTCCCGACCTCCATTTCTTCCTGTCTGAAGGTACATGTTGCACAGGTTTGGCCCTGCCTAATATCTTGAATCAAATCAAGCCACTTTATCAGTTTCACAGGCAAAGACTTATAAATGGTCAACCAGATACTGTGTTGAGTGTCTTCAGTTAGAGTTAGCTTACTTTGATGAGAAGCCAAATTTGTGCTTGGCATTGGAATAGCTTTAAGAGCCTTTACCTGAAAGATTACAAATATATTGTTTCTTTTTAGCCCCTATGGGGAAAATATTTATTTACCCATATCATCAAACATTCTTTTCCCTTGTGGGCAAGTTTCTCTTCTAATCCTTTCCTTTCAGTCTTTTCTATTCCTTTTCTCTGAAAAGCTTCAGTAGCATGACTTCCTATTCATAGATGTACTTGTAGACAAACTAGTATCAAAATAGTCTGTTTGCTTTAGGCATCTCCATTGCTTACACTTTTAAACTGCAGCAATGAATTGAAGAGATATTTTCATAATTGCTGTAAAAGAGCTCAGAGAAGTGGATTCCAAACAAAAGAGCTGTGTTCATCCATATTGGGCTGCTTCTTTAATAAGGGAATTCAGTTTTAGGTTCTAAAACTGGACCTAATTGTTCAGTTGTTTGATCTCTCCCAGTAGCTTGTATTCTTTTGTTGTTGTTCAGTTTGTATGTAATCCTGATGCCAGGATATTAACAAAATGTTTGAATTGGCTGAAAAGTGAATTGAGAGTTATTCTGTTGTTGTTGTTGTTGTTGTTGTTAAGGTTAAGTACTCAGACTCCATAATTCTTATTTTAAGGAATGGTGGAACTTCAATGATTGTTGGATGACTTTGGAATGCCCGTAAAAAGATAGAAGATAGATTTTCCATATTTTTTTAAGGATATGAATAAAGAAAACAGTGAGGCAGAGGAAGTTCAAAAGCTGCCATTGTGCTTTCCCACATTATGCCTATTTTAGCTGTTTGTAGCTTAAAAGGAAAAGAAGCAACTTCAGTAAACTTTGCTTACCTGTTCAGTCGGAGATGGTCCTCACTTGCTATAGGCAATTGTGTGAGTGACCATTTTGTAAGCCAGTATTTATGGTACTTATAACAGCATTGAAAATAAACCCTCATATTGATTATGAATTTCATTCAGAAATGTTGTGTGTATGCTCATCTGAATTCCTGGCTGTAACCTATTTAAAGAGGGTTCGTTAGTGGGTCCTAGCCTATTCAGTGAATGAACTGCAGGTAACTTTTCAAGGGAATAAGAAAGACCTTATGGGAATGGCTATATCTGATGCCTCTTACCCCAGCTAGCAACTGTCTCATGTTGTCCTGTTTCAGTAAAACCAGAGTTGTTTTCATGTGCTTTAAACAAGCACATGCAATTTTAACCGTAATTACTATATGTGAATATAAACCATCAAGCTGTATATGAAAGCAACCACAAATAGCTGGTTTGTTTTGAACTTTCTTTTGTGGAGCATTGGCTAATCTCTCTTTAAAGGGGCAGTAATTCCTCTTTTATTTGTGTGGTGTTTGCGGGTATATATTAAATAAAATGAAGTAGCTGTGAAGGTGTTTAAAAAGATTGTCTTGTCCCAATTGTTAGCAGTTTCCACAGATATTTTACTTAAATCACCATGGGCATTTCCCAAAACATTTGGAATAGGACTTGACTTGAAAGAGATTATACAGCTATAATAAAAGTTGGTACTAATTAAAAAAAGAACCCTAAAAAAATGAAACATAAAAAACAAGGAAGATTGTTCTTACCAACTTGGTAAGACCAAGTTGAAAATATGAAGCAGCTGCTCCCTATCCAAATATGAATGCTGCCCCAGATACATGAAGGAATTGGTTCAGTGGGTGGCAGCTGATGAGATTTTATTTGTGCTTGTTCATTAAGACCTATAGCCTGATAAGGTTAATCACAGCTTGAATAGGACTGCTAATGAAACCTTTGTTCATTTGGATTTTGAATACACTACATGTGTGACTGAGGTCTGGAAAATTTATACTATTTTACATTTATATCACATTAAAAACCTATTGCAGAATAGCCTATGTTATTTAGTTATTAATTGTTCTTATATACTGCTTAACATTATAAAATCTCTTAAGTGGTTTAAAAATGCGCTGTTTAAAACAGTTTCAGCTATAATAACAATGCAATACAAAGAACAGTAAGATGGAGCAGTATATGATTAATTGCAATTAATTCATTGATTATGCTAATATTATGCCAGAAGGAAAGGCAAGGAACTTAAAAAGTTGTATATTTACTAATTGTTGGCATATTCATTAGGGGAAGTCAAAAACATTAGTGATACTGCTCACCAGACCTGGGGACTAGAATTCAGTTACTCTTGTTGGGCTATTATGAGTGCATTATCTCTTTTCGTGAATATGCATGCACACACACAAATCGTATCTAACGAAGCTGCGGCTATTACAGCCTCCAGGGACTGTACACAATTTGAATTTTCTTTTTAAAAATGTATCATTGAGTGGAAGGGATGTGTGTGTTACATTTTGATAGTCTAAAGTAGTGTTTGGTGAAACTGTCAAGTTTGAGCTCATCAAGATTCTCATTTTTCCACTGCCAAGCTCATTTGGATTAGGGCCCACTTTGGATTGTGAGCGCTTTTTGACCCTGTATGGAAATTTGTATCCATGACATTTTTCAAAATGGACACATTATTTGTATGCTTTAATATGCATGTTTCCATTGAGAAAAGCAGCTTTGTGTGCATTTTTCAAATCTACGCATTTACACATTTTATTTTGTTAGACATTCCCCCTGCCCACCAAAACCCATCACAAGTCTTAAAAATGTACAGATTTCATCAGCAAGGTTCGTTCATTCCATGTCTAGGAGGTGTGAATTAGGTAGTCTTGTATTAAAATGAGAATCCAACAAATTTCTCCCTCATCCCTAGTTTATTTAGTTATTTACAAAAGATTTTGGAGTGGTGAGCAATATATAGAATAATAAAATAATTAAAACTCCCTATTAAAATTACTATTTTTAAAAGACCAGTTATGCTAAAACCCGAGTTCTGGTATAACCAGGGCTGGTCACTCAAGGAAAGCTTCCTGAAACTACATTTTCAGGAGGCGCCGGAAGCAACGCAATGTTGGCACCTGCCTGACTTCCAAAGGCAGGGAATTCCATGGGAAGAAATGCAATTTCTTGCTACTTCCCTACCAAGGATGATAGGATACGCCATCGCAGCTGCAAATGGAACAATCACTCAGAGTCCTGGTCCTCAAGCAAAGCCTGTCTGTAGGGACTCTTCAAGAGGGAATTGGGAAGCCCAAGTATGATTTGAGCATATCCGCCTGGGTTCCAACATTGCGAATGGGATTCACCAGCATCATTTGCAATAAATTACTGGGTTGCCCGTAATAGGCTTTGGGGACCTTGCTTTCCCAGGGCCTAAGATTATGAATGGAATGCCACTTGTCAACTCTTGTATGAAGCTATGATTTCCGCGACTCTCCCAGGAGTCTCCAACCAGCTGCTGATACTTTGTTGCTGATATATAAATGTTGTTGATTCATTGGCTGTTGCCCGTTAGGCTCTCTTTGTGTGTGTCGTGTCTGTTTGTTCCTAATGCCTTCATTCCTGGTGTTTTTCCTCTATGTTTACAATCTATAAGTGATTCTTCTAATCTTACATTGGCTCTTCAGTGATACCTTCACATACAGTGTTATAATCTCGTCTCTTTTGATCAAGTGATGAGAGCTGACTAGTTGCAGATGGGGAAATCAGATACCTCCAGACATACTTGAAGTTTGAAGCAGTGCTGTATGTGAAAGGATATCAGCTTGTGATTGTAGCAACTTAGAAAGTCCGGAGTGACTTTTTAAAATTCTCATTAAACTGACTGAATGCACACTTGCAAATGCAAGGGAACTGGTGTTGGCCGTGCTGCAAATGGAGCTTCTTCCATGTAGATGGAACAAGGAGGGAAGGGAGCACCAACAAGCTGGAGAAAAAGGAGAGCAAAGCTCTGGTGCTATGTAAAAATATATTTTTCTTTATTTCTTTTATTTTATCTTCTGTCTGCTCGACGCGTTTCGGTTACAAAACCTTCATCAGGAGCTACACAAAACAGATATAGCCACATTTCAGCCAACTCTAAAATACAATGTAAAATCATTAACAATTATCTTAAGCATGCACGAAACAACACCCATATCAAACTGAAACACATCTTAGTTTACATTCCTTTGCTATCAAACACAACAAAAGTATTCAACATTTACACATTAATGTGAGAGATTTTATACACTGACCTGGAGCACTTCTTTACAATTTGTGATTGTTATTATGACAAGCTGAACACAGAATAAGAATTCAGGTCAAAGTTTTTTGCTCATGTATTGTCCTGATATGCTCAGTCTGGTTAAGCATTTCACAGATAAAAAATATGGGCCAGAATCTTTGTTTTTTGGGGGGATAGAAAAGGTGAGAGGGGGTGAGACAGCACTCAGTAAAAGAGAACTTTTCTGGATTCTATCCTTAAAAAGCCTGGAACCCAGTGGATTAAATTATTCATTAGATTTATCCTCGTATAAACAATAGTAAAACTTTACAGTAAGGTTCCAGCATAAAAAGTAGCAGATTGGTAAAAACTTTCCCAAACTGCTACCAGAGTGTTGACAGGATCATTGAGTCATAAGGCAATTAAGGCTGCCAGCTGTAGAACGAAATGATTTAAATTGCTTTCAAACTGACCCTGAGCTCAGAATTTTGAGAGACTGAGCATATCGGGACAATACATGAGCAACTTTGACCTGAATTCTTATTCTGTGTTCAGCTTGTCATAATAACAATCACAAATTGTAAAGAAGTGCTCCGGGTCAGTGTATAAAATCTCTCACATTAGTGTGTAAATGTTGAATACTTTTGGTGTGTTTGATAGCAAAGGAATGTAAACTAAGATGTGTTTCAGTTTGATATGGGTGTTGTTTCGTGCTTGCTTAAGATAATTGTTAATGATTTTACGTTGTATTTTAGAGTTGGCTGAAATGTGGCTATATCTGTTTTGTGTAGCTCCTGACGAAGGTTTTGTAACAGAAACGCGTTGAGCAGACAGAAGATAAGATAAAAGAAATAAAGAAATATATATTTTTACATAGCACCAGAGCTTTGCTCTCCTTTTTCTCCAGCTTCTTCCATGTAGCCCTTTTATCCTGTCTCTTAAGGTAGTTCAGTGTTAGCTAGTTTCCCAGAAGATAAGCCTTCGAAGCAAGTACCTAGGTGCTCATATCTCAGTCTACTCTGTGGAACTACATAAGACATAAGAAAGGATGAACATAGCCCAGTATTTCAAAGAGCCATATCTGAGAGAAGGTTGTACTGAAAATCAATCAGTCAATGGATTCCTGTTTCTTTAATGCATATCTATGTGGTAACCAGCCTGTGGGATTTTATTACATATGGATGTAATAAGGTATAGCTACTCATGCTGCCTTTTGAAAATGTCTACCCTGGTTAGATATATTTATGTAATTTAGAATAAGGTCACTTTTGTTAAGCCAGTAAACCTTATCATCTACTAGATAGTGCAATTTCCTCAAATATTATACTCATTAGAATAAATCCTTAGATTTTAATAATAGTGTTTTGGTGATACTCACTGGTTCGCAAAATGCAGGAGGCATATTTTAAAAATTGCAATATTGGATTCCCATTGGTCAAAGTGTAATTGAATAACTCTGGTAGTCGAATTGCTAATGTACAACTGTATGCTGTACAACGTATACATTTTTGCTGAAAACCTTTTATGGCATTTTCTCTGTTTACTATTACTAGGCTGAAACAGAGGAAGATGTGGAGAAGCATCCACAAGAGCAAAGGTAAGCGAAGTTGAATAATGAAACAGTAAGCCACATTTCCACGATTCCATGTGGTAACCAGAGAAATGTAAGATTAGCAGTTAACATTTTGCTTATCATTGTTGCACTGAGTGTTTTCTTTGATCTCATCTTACTCTGAATCTCTTATGGGAGACTTCTTGTTTAGGAAATAATATAGACGTGAAACTGACTAATGATATTTGCATTGTAATGCTATCCTTTTGCATTTTACAAAACATGCAACTTAATCTTAAATAGGTTTGCCTAAGATTGCAGTCTTAGATGCTGTGCTAGAGTGGCATACCTATAGTAGAACTAATATACACAGAGATGTTCTTATTGTGATCAAATGAATATTAAAATTGGCTTGTCATCTTGCATTTAGTTACCATTTCTAGTAAAGAAACACTTTCTCTCTCTTGCTGCCCTATATGCACAGAGCTTCCTTTCAGAACATCTATGTGATGCCGGCACTCTTGCTTCCTTCAAATCCCCTCTTAAAACCAATATTTTCTATAAAGCCTTTGGGACAACTCCCTAGTTCCAATACCCTTCTGTAACTCGCCCTGTAACTAAGCCTAAGCTCATGAAGCTGAAAGAATTGCTTATTGCTTCCCTGTTTACCATGGCTTTCTCTCTATCAGTTGTTTAGCTCCTTGGAGCAGGGATCTGTCCCTTATATTCTATAAAGCATCATGCATGCTGATGTCACTATATAAATAACAAGTAAAACATGCTTCTTGGGCAGCATTACTTTCACTTGTATTATTTTACCATTTTAATTTCTTGAAAATGTCAAAGTACTTGGGCCTGTATAAATAAGATAGTTTTCCATTTCAGAGTATCTATACAGACAGAAATTAAAATAAGGTGAAAGTAAATGTTTAAAATGCAGAAGTGAAATGGGTCTTGTTGGTGAGGGGTTTTTTTTTTTTTAATTTAGAACTGAATTCAGTTTCATTATTTCTGGCTTGTTATCTGAAGTGGAAACAAATTACTTCTACCCTACCCTTGCCTGTAGGCGATTAATGCCTAGAGCAGATGGTAGTTGCGCTGCTCCTTGTATTTCTACCAGGGAGAGGGAGGATTTTGTCAGTGAAGGCTGGTTTGACATGTATGTTGATACATTAACTTTTCTGAATATTACCTTCCCAAACTGGAGTCCACTCAACATTGCACTGGCCATTTTCAGGCCTCCTGGTAACATAAACAAGTGTCCTCTGTTGTGGTTCCATGCTCTTCCCAACATCTTGCCTGTTCAAGAACATACGTGACAGTCTATGAATAGCTCTTGGCATAAACTAGTACTTTTTAAAAATTTATCTTCCTAAGTAACAGCAGAGTACAAAAGCAGCAATCTATGTGGATTGCTGCAATGCAATGTCAGTAGTGCCACCCTTGAAGATGGTTTGTAAGATGATTAGTTAAAAAAAACACTCAGTATCTAGATTATTAACCTGAGCTGGATATTGAGCTTAACTTGCCAGTTAAAAACCCACACTGGCTACTGGTCCATTTCTGGGTTCAAATAAGGATGTAGATTTTTCCCTGGTCCCAAGTCATTTTGGCTTTAAAAGTTAACTTAAGTACTGTTGTTATGCACAAGAACCTGCCTGAGTATTAAGATCTTCCTTTGTGTCTTTTTGTAAATAGGAATAGGCCCTCTTCGGTGTGGCATCCCCAACTCTACCCCAGGTAGTATTGGGGTGTCTGTTTGGTGCCAGGAAGGCAACCATCCTATGTATAGGCACGGAAGGATGACTTAGATGAGTCTTTGGAAGATTATTATTGGTGGTGTATCTGGACCTCTTCTGCCCTTTATCAATCAACACTAATAAAAAAGAAGCACAATGCAAATATAGCAATAGGTGGTGCATTGCCCCTAAAAGACTTCACCTAATACATTCAAATTATAGACCCGCCTTCCCCAGTTAGGTGCCATCCAGAAGCATTGAGACTGTAGCTTCCATATTCCCCAGCCAGCACATCTGAAGGGGCACCAGGTTGGGGAAGGCTGCTATAGTCAATACTGTTGGAAGGAATGTGGTTATTCTTGGTTCATTCTTCATCTCTGGGAATGTTCAACACTTCAGCACTTCTAAAGTTATGGTTCTTTATCATTTTGAATCTGTGACCATGGATTCCTGCATAAAGATGTTCTTGAAAAAATTGTATATAGTGGCATGGTCGTGTATAGCGTGTAACTGGACATCTCCAAAGCAATCAACTAAATAGTGGATTGATAAAATTTGGCAGACCATGATTATTTATCAAGTTGCTCAGCAAGTTCAGCAAGCAAGAAACCATTAAAAAAAAGATATTAAGGCACCATTGCATTGCATTTATTTGTTGTGTGGAAACCCTTCAAGTTGCTCCTTAGCCTGTTTTAATCTAGCTGTCCCACATGATGTACTAAGGATTATAATCAGAGGGTTTCTTTATTTCTTTAGTGATCTTGTTGTAATTGTATGTGTATTCTTGGTTGTTGGGATTTTTTTGCCTCTTTTTTATTTTATTTCAAAATAAGATAAAATTCCCTGGGACAACAACCTTTTTATTCACCTAAGTTTCATTATTTCAATCTTGGGTGGCCTACCTTGACATGCAAGCATCTCAATGAATGCCACCTGTCTTTGTTCAGTAGTTTTCATTGGTGATATAGCTATTAGTGATGTTGCTGATGTAAAGCAGATGGAGACTAAAAGCAAAAGTTGAACACACAGCAATTTCTAAAAAGATGATAAAATATCCCATGATTAACAAGCGTAGATATAGTAAATTGTCAATACATAAGATAGCAATATCTAATGCTGTATTCTTTTAGAAGTCTGAGCTAATTTTAGAAATAACTCGTGGTGCATAGTAAACTGACTTCCTGTGCATGAGTGCATGTCATGTATGCACCTCAGAATATCTATTTAAGGTAATTTGATGTGTAGATTAGGTGGTGATAAATCTATTTCCTTTATGCCAATTGTCCCTCTTAGGTTAGAACTCAATATGTGGAGGTAGTTACCTATGCATTGTTCACCATGCTAGAATGTTGGAATAAGTCTTTCTCAGGAATCTTTGTAGCATTCTAGGCAGGTCAAAATTACAAATTGTGAGGGCCAAAAGGAAGATTTAGCTTGTGTTTCTCTAGTTACACTTAATCTTTTTGAGGTAGTTAGCACTTTGTTTAGATTAGATAAGGAAATGTAATCAGCTAGAAATTCTTAGGTGAATAAATTACCCAAATCTATTTTCTTCAATATGTTTGGAAAGTAGATATTCGAAGATGAAAAAGGTATTAAAATATTTATTACACTTAGATAGCCGGTAAAATCTGCCATACTAGATTAGTATTGTCCCCCCCACCAATCAAATTAAATAAAAATCTAATCAGAAATTACCATCAAAACATCATCACTGTGGAATTTTGAAGGAAGACTAGATAATATCTATATGGCATTGCTGTATGCTGAAGGATACATGCAACACTGTCAAAAATCATGTAGTTAAAATTACATTTAACTGAGAGATGGCGTTGAATATATTGCCAAATTAACCTATTGGAAGTTTTAGGTTTTCTACATGAAAAGAATAAAAGACTTCCTGTAAATATACTTTTAACACAGGTGTAAAAAAATTACTCTTCAGGTAGGTATGGAACTTGAGATACGGAACCCTTCAGATGTTCAGGACTAATAGAGGATGTATTTCCATGAGAGAAGAATGAAACCAGACCCTTGTTTTAAGAGAATGTGCCCCCTGCCACCTAGCTGAAAGATTTCCGTAGGAAGCACTTTGCTGCAGCGGAGGTGATCTGTCCACAGACACATGGGATGCTGAGGGGGTGGGGGACTTACACAAGATACTTGAAGTATGGCTAAGCTGGGTCAGACAAAGCTTTCCCTTTGGGCATTTTCTCAGAGGGCTTGCTCCAGGGACTGAAGAACTGCTTGAATTCAGAGCCTGGTTGCTACATGACCCATGCCCTTTTAGGTGAGTTAACAGGTTTTTCATCTCTCAGACTAAAAGTGATATGTCAGTCCCAATGGCTTGATCAAGTGTTTCAAGGCATTGGCTGAAGTAAGTGAAAATCCAGATTTTGAACAGAATTCAAAGGCAACTTGACATCCCCTGAATGATAAGAAACTCACAATAGAGTTCTATACACACATGCACAAAGCCCAGCATAAGGTGTATATGCTGTGTGAAATAGGCTCTTATGCAAAACATATCCTGGGTGCAGCTTATCTTTCCTTCTATACAGTTCTCACAACTTGAAAGAAAGCATGAGGAAAATAACCATAATAATCATGCCACACATGAAATAATAGTCTTTGAATCACAGCCTTGTGCTTCATTGATTTCCTCTGTTGTGGAGTTGAACAATTTAGCTTTTGGTTAAATTCAGTTGTTGGCTAACCGACAGCTGTTAGTTAAGAGTTCCATTGTTGGTTAAAACAGTGGTTTTTGTCACTTTAGAAAAGCTCCTTAAAAATTTGGAATATTTGAGTGTGCACTAAAATTGCTTTAAAGGAACCATGTTTCTTCTTGCTCGACGAGAGCAATCCTGTGCCCCCTAGACAGTGTCTGGGCATGCTATGGATCTCCTCTAGTGTCTGTTGATAGAACAACGAGTGCGGAGGAAGAGATCCACTTGTGGTTCTCCTCTCCCCCACCCCTTCCTTCCTTCCCAGTCTCCACGGAAACCTCTTAGAGAAGTTAGAAAGGGAAAAAAGGGGACATGCTGGTGGGCGGGGAGAGGAGAAGCCATGATACAACATATCAAATGGGCTTTCCAGTCCCTTCCCCACTCACTGAAAGGTAAGTCAGCTAGATGGGCATGTCCAGCTGCGTTTTGCATTTGAAATGGAGGAATGGAGGCGAAAACACCTCTATCCTCCCCTTGTCCAGACTGGCTCTGGATTGCAGGGCATAGGATAGGTGGAGGGCTCTGAACTCAGAGCACTCTGTCTATTGGGAGGTCAACCCATAAGATTGCGCCATTAATGTATTGTCTTGAACTGTTTACTATCTCTCAAGTTAATCTACAGTACAGAAGCTTTGGGGGTACTCAGTAACACTATCTCAGTAATATTGCAGGTCTTAGGGACATGCAGACATAGCGCAAATACTGGTGAATGCTCCAGATGAGATGCTGTTCTTTTGAATGGTTCTTAAGCAGCTACACTCTTGGTAGTTGGTGAACCACAGATGTATTATGGTATCTCGAGAAGTTCCAGTTACATGCAATCCACAGTAGGAGAGCCAGAATTGTGGCATTGTTTGTACAGCTGTCAGATTTTGTAAAAATTTTGCAGAGCACATTGCACAGTTACCAGCATTCTCTATTGGAAAAAAGTCACAAGATATTTTAGTAAAAATAAAAAATAAAAACTTTGCTGAGAAAACAATGAACACAAAATAGTTTGGCATTTGTTATGCCTGTATTGATTAGAAACAGCTTTCTTGGATGTTAGAGTTGTGACATTTGAAACATTCTAGTGAAACCTCATATAAAGGCCTTCAGTTCATTTGCAATCCTAACATTTTACAAGGGTTTTTCCAAAGCTCTTTGACCAACACAGAGTCATTCTTAATTTGACTCTATCTGAGAATACTTCCTTTAATTAAGTCTGAGAAATTTCAAGTTATAGGTCTTGATTTTATACAATATATTTGGAAAATAACCTGGTAGTAATATATGCTTTCATATTTATATGTGGTAATGCAAATGAAAATATGGTAGTAATGTAAGTATATATCTAGTATTGTATATTTCTAGACCTTCGTACATATTAAGGATGCATTCTTTTTAATAAAGCTATTAGGAAGTAAGCCCCATTGGACTCAGTGGGATTTACTACTGAGTAAACATGTTCTGGATTGTGCTGTTAATATATCTTCTTTCAATTAAGACTGCTCAACAGCTGGAATTCAAAAAGATTAAAAATAAACATAGAGCAGCATCCAAATCACAAGGCATCCTATCTACACAATATATCTAATCTAAAATTCAGTTAGTTGCACTCTTTCCTAATGGTCAACAATATTTCTAGCTTTGAGAGAGACTTATCTTGTGTTATTCACAAAAACAGTGTTTCCAGAGGCCCTGATCAACAATAAATTTAGAGCGGGCCAATTTTTGACATCAGTAAGAGTTGAAGAGCCAGGCAAATAACGGCTCTGCTCACCGATTGACACTGAAACTGATTCAGTCAAAAGTGGTGATTTCTAGGCATTGATGACAAGATTCAGTTTAGATTACACTTTGGGAAGCAGGTTGCATCACCTTGGGCATGACTTGCTTCAGCTCATGTCCAAAATGGAGTCTTCAGAAATACAAGGCTTCTGAGTGGATGAATATCAGACAGATGGTTTTGTCCAAGGGGAGTTCTGGTGGGCAGGGATTTGTTTCCCTGTTATGGGGGCAATTTGTATGAAAATAGTGTACATTGTAGATATAATCCTAGCTAAGTAATCAGCTAAATTTCAGAAGGATACGGGATTAGGGAGTTACGATGGATGAAAAACAGTTTGAAGTGTTTGTCTTCTGCTCAGTTGATGCCAACTTATAAGTTTCTTCAGCAACTTTTCTCAAAATACTGTGACTGGATGGAAAAAAGGAGAGCCCTGATAAAGTTATTGTCTGGTTGAAAGCAGGAGCTGTCATTCACAAAACTATCCTTCTCCTGGTTGGCATTTTCCTTTTCTGGATATGTCGTGTGGAAAATGCAGAATGGTTTGCCTTGGCCACTTTGTAGAATCACTGCTTCACCTCAGACGAAGCCAAAATTGCTCTGAAGTGATCTGTTTCAATTTTGGATTCAGGCTTTGTCCAAAGCTGATGCTCATCATGAACAAACCACAGTTCACAACCTAACAACAAACCATGGGTTCTCTTCATGGATTGCTTGTGGTTAACAAACCATGGTTTGTTAGAATGGCTGGGTTCAGACAACGCAATAACCCATGTTTCAACAACAACCCACACTAACTCATATCTAAACCTTTGAGTGTAGGTTATCATGTTGTCTGAACACAGTCAATGTCTTTGTCTTGGGAATAACACTGTTGTGCTAATTGTTTATTTAAACGTATTCACAGTAGTGGCCTTTAATACCATATAAGTAGAATTTATCAGAAACTAAACTTCAGTACGATCGCCTCTGAGCAGTCCCAAGATGTCTATATAAAGTATGCAATTATACCTTGATAGTTGTCAGTAATTCGTATTGCAGCTTTTTATAGCTGCAGGTTAAATGTAATCTTGACATGCCAGGAGTAAGTAGAATCACTTGGAATTCTTAATTTCTTCTGCTAGTGCTCAGATACCCCACCTCCGAAGATGCTATATCATTTTAAGCAATATAGCTTCACAGTTCCCATAGTCCAAAAATGTGTCCACTGTAGCAAAGTCAGAGGTCTAGAATCAATTGGTTTGGAAGCAAAATGGGCCCACCCACAAATATGGGGAGATTGCTGCATACTCAAGGGGATCCTACTGTATATAGAAATGCATTTCTTAAAAAAAAAAATTACCTTCCCCAAAAGTGCAAAAGGATTGTTGCTCCAAAAGATGGTTGCTTACTGTACATGCCTCACTATTGCATTATACTTTTAATGTTCCATGAATTCTGGATCGGGGAGGTGAGCACATCAGTTTGGGTTTTTCTGCAAGGGTTTGATCCCATTCCCCTCCCTACCCTTTATGGGAATACTATAGAGCTGATTGGTGGGTTGCGGGAGGGCGAACTGAATCCGTTTCAATCTCCCTGTAGTGCTGTTCAGAATTGTGTTGCAGTCCCCCGCAATCCGCAAAGCTTTCCCCCCATTCAGTTTCCTGTGCTTCTGTCACCCAGCACCACCTCCTCCTGGAATTCAGTAGCAGATACTAAAGAACCTTTGCAGCCCAAGCCTCTACCTCTCAGCCTGAAATATATTCCTTCCAATACCTCCCAGTTAACAGGTTCCTGCCCCTTCATTCTAGATGTAGGAAGACCTTTTGTAAAGAACAGGAATGCTTGGGTTATACATTGACTGACTGGATGAGAAGGCAGAGAACAGTTTCAAATCTTCCTTTTGCTTTTCTCAGTTCAGTGGCTGCTTCCTTTTCTCTGCATCACTACCTCTGCTTCCTTTCTCCATTACCTAGCAGTACTTGTAACTGGCTTGTCTCTCATACGCCCCTTCCACAGCAGAAATGAGGGAGGAAAAGACTGACCCTCTTTTGATTGTTCCCTGGAGGACTGATTCAGAAACAAAAGGTAACAACAGCAGACTGGTTTATGAAGGGGAACTATTGCAGAGAAGGAATATCTGGAGTAGATTTCCTTGGGAGAGAGAGCATTGTGTGTTTTCACCATTGTAACTCTGTTTTTGAAAATGGATGCTTGCTAGGAACATGGGGCAGTGTTTAATTTACAGAAAGAGGCTTGGAAGGGATTCAGGTTTATCGAGGTAAAAAGTGGTGTGGGGGAAAGACATTGTTAGGTCAGAATGGGATGTATGTAAAAGCTGGAAATCTGGACATCCTATATTGGGGAAGGATGAAAAAGGGGGACTGCTGTATCTGAGGGGGGCATTTGAGGCTGGGGGTCAGTGCTTGTGTGGGAGGAAAGGAGGGTCAGTAGGAGGGGTTGGAGAGATCTGACAAAAAGCTAGGCTGGATATGGGATTTTGGAGAGGGAAAGGTGTGTGTGAATATTGGGGGTGGGGTAGAAATTGTACCGGGATGAAACAAAATGAACATTCCTGGGAATTGTCTGCAGTATTACTGTTGCAGGGCGCACATTCCTTCTAATACCAAATTTGGTAGCCCTGTGCCTATTATTTTGTAACAAAATGGGCTACCCAGAGACAAGGTAATGGATTCTGAATGCTCAGAGGAGAGCCTGACTATCTAACAATGCTTCCATTTTTAATTTTTTAAAAAAAGATTTGGGGAGGCTAATGAGAAATTAGTATTTTCATTGTTCTCTGGGAGGCACAAAACACTCAGAGTGTCAGAGTGGGGGGGAAATAGGGTTGGGGGAAATTGGTTAACCTTACCTCCTAACAATGTATGGCAACCTTGCCAACGTGGTGTCCTCCAGATGTTTTGGACTCGCATCATTGCTGACCACTGGCCAAGCTATATAAACTCATAAGATTTAACCTATGTTACTGTGCCCCTTCTTTGATATATTTATGGAAAAGTATCCCATAAATATTGTTCCATAATCTCTCCTTCTGGTGAAATATATATGGTGATTCTATTATTGTTGCATTTTAAACATTGAATTAGTGCGTCAGGCAATTAGCACTAAGCTTCAATTTTGTTGGTAGCCTTAACATTTTATCAACTAGCAGGAAGATTAAATAGCTTCCAATAATTATCTGGGTTATTTTTGAAAGTTATCCTAATGGAAGAGGAAGAAAATAGCATTTCTGTACAAAAGAAAGAACATAGTCTGTTAGGTTTATAGATAGTGACAGTTGCTTTGTCTGGATATTCATGGAAAGGTAGCCAAGTGTCAGAATAATCCTCAACCCCTATCCTGAACTGTTGCTCTTTCAGAAATGCCACCTTCTTATTGCTAATTTTTCTCTCTGTTATTTTCTTGACTGTTATTTTTGTGTCTATTTAATAGAACTTTGTCTTCAAAATCATGTTTAAGAAAAAGTCTTGTGAATGCTTTATGAAATAAATGCTGGCACTTTTACTGGAGTAGGATGCAGTAAGAAAGTGGGGCAGAATTATTGTGATCGGGATGTGTTTTAAGATAAGAAGGTCTTTCTGGCTGCATTCAAACACAGTGCTAAACTGTAGTTTAGTATTTTGTGAACAAACCTTAGCTTGTGAGCTCCTCCTTCCCTAGATTTCTCCAGTGTGGCTGTTAGAAGGAAATTGGAAGGTTTTGCTTGTGTTTTCAACTAATTATGGTTTGGCATTCTGTCCAAAGCTGGACAAACTGTGCTTAGATTTAACTGTGATTAGTCTTAGCGCCTTTTGTTACTATATTGGAAGTCAGATATAGGCTCAATTCGGATGACATATTATGCAACGGAGGGGTAAATAACGTACTAACCGTGCGTTAGGCAGGAGGAGCTCCACAGATGACATGCTGCAGCCAGCGCTGCTCGGAACCAGCAAACGGCCGGCTGCAAGGAACTTGCGGCGGCCATTTTGGTTGCAGCCTCTCCTCCGTGTGTCCCCCAGCCGTATCCCAGCATGCACCATGAGTTCTGCAGGCTGCATAGAGCTGCCGGGTGTTTTTGGCTGCTCTAGGCAACAGAACTCTATTCTGAAACAGAATAGTCCACGGAGGGGGGGGGGCAGAATTTGGATGACACTTTAAACAACGGGGCTTCGGGCTAAACAACATGCAAGCCCGTTGTTTCGCTCCGTTGTTTAAAGTGCCTGATTAATGTACTGTCAGTTGTGTGTGCGTTGTGTGTTGCCCTCCAGACGACACAATAAGCAACACAACTGACAATTGTTCCCCCCCCTTCCGTTGCCTAATGTGTCGTCCGAACTGAGCCATACTGTGCTTAGTTTTACTATGATTTAGGAAGAAAAAGCCAGAAACAGAAACCATAGTTTTGAGTTGACTTATTTTCCTGTTTCCAGATGTAATGAGAAACATTTAAATATTATCCTGAGTTTCATCAGAGAGGGTAGGAAGAAGCCTGAAGCTTCTGCTTGTAATGCAACCCATAGCATTACATCTGAACCCTATCATTGTGATTAACAAGCTCTCCATTAAGGGGAAATGAAGACAAAAAAGTGGATCATTAACATTTTAGCATAATATCTATGATGAACATGCTGACTATAATAGTTCTAAAGAAAAAGGGTATTGTAGGGATGAAATCGTTAAAGTGAAATTAATGAGAAGAGCAAGTCAGATAAATAAGGTTACATTTTCAATTGTTCTAAGCCACCTAATGTGTTTGAGGAAACTGCAAAAGTGAGGTTTCTTCTCACTTGGGCAAGTAGATCAAGTCAGGTTTAATACTTAAGAGGTAAAGGTTATCTAATGCACGGAGTAGCTTTTGAATTTTTTTTGCACAAACATGCCACCTTGAGAGGGACTAGTTGTGTGTTGAAAGGCTTTTCCACAGTACATTGCTGTTTTGTCACTTTCAAAGCTTTGTTCCTGGCAAGTATTGACAGAATGGAATTGAAGGGCCTCTACTTGACCAGCTCCTTGACCCGTGGCTTACGAGCTTTGTTGCTGTTAACTGCTTTTCTTCAATGCCAGACTGATTTCTGTTGCAGTGTTTCCACATTGAGTATCTTTCGTTTCTCCTGTTGTTTAAGGCTTGTATCCTCTTATTATTATTTTTTTACATAAGTGTTCAATAGTGTTTGGAATAAAAAAAGGTATATTCTTGTATAACTGATTATTCTGTCTTTCCATAAAAGCTTATATTTATTTTTGGTAAATTTATTTTCAATAAATATATTTATATATAATAAACTTCAGCACTGTCAACCAGAAGAACTCTGGCAAATTGGATGGCATTACTGCTAGGCTTGAGACGCAGACCCAAAGCATATGGTATATTAAAAACATAGCTAATGTCTACATTATGTTTTTTGCTCTAGAGTACGTGCAAGGAACCTGATCTGGATTGTAACCCTAGCACGGGAGTGGGGCTTTAATCCTTCTCTTTTGGTGCAGTCCCAATTTGGATTGGGGCCCCTACTTTAATGGATCCATTATTCGGAATTGAATTGGGGGGGGGGGTAATTAAAGTCTCTTATCTGCACAATAAAGTCCTGAAGATTGAACCCAACACTTCCTTTTTTATTGTAGATTAATCTGTGCTTTGACCCATGGTGTGAAGAAATATCTCTGAGATAAAGTAGTTATGAGGACATACCTAATGAGGCTTTATGTGATTGTGAGAAATCTAGTGCAACAGATAATATCTTTGAATGGGGAGATCCACATTCAAGTTCCAGCTCAGATACAAAGGCCCACTGGATGGCACTAAACAAATTTCTGTTTCTCAGCCTTATCTAGGCCACAACATTTGCCATCCTGAGCTACTTTGAGAAAGGACAATATACAAATGTGATAAAAATAGATTTTGAAGGGGGCACGACATCAAAAAATCAACGAACTTGAGAAACCAATATAAATGTTAAAGCTACTAATGCGCTGCAGTCTTCTTAACCATTACTTCTTGAAAATATCTAGCACACACACTTGTGATTTTGCTTTGGGTAGCCTTCCCTCCAGATGTGTGGGACAACAACTGCCAACATCCCAAGCTACTTTGGCCAACATATTGTGGGCACCAGCTTGGGGAAGGCTGTAATAAGGCAGTCAGGGATAAAAACTGTTCTTGACAGGAAAATGTATTTCAGTACTCCACAATTTAATGCTATCTGTTCAATTTTTTAAAAGTTGACTATTTTTCTTTTTAGAACTCTGTGATTTAAAACTAGTAACTTAAATTGTGCCTGAAATGCTATAGCACCCAGCAGAGAACTTAAGAGTTCTGATATAATCTACTCCCAATAAGCTGTTGCCATCTGGAAGAGGTAGTTCTGAGGGTCACTTACCAGTTTTGAGTTACTTATCACACACAGCCCCCCCCCCCCAAATCTCCAAAGTGTACTAGGACACTAACACACATAGCTCACTTGGGAGCAGATCCATAGTCTGCCTCAATGAAGTGCCCTCCATATGTTTCAGGCTACAATTCCCATCAGCCCCAGCCAGCATGGCCAATGGTCAGGGATTATGGGATTTGTAGTCCAAAACGCCTGGAGGGCTCCAGGTTGAGGAACCTGCCTTAAATTCTTATGTGCATGGATCAAAACATGAAAAAAGATATTGTACCAGGAGCAGGTGAATTGATAAAACTGTTTTAGGACTGTACCGCTTCAGACTGCAGCCAGAAAAATCACATGATTAGTTTGGTGTCTTGATATAATCTAATATGAAATTATTTCTAGGCTGCCTTTATGGGTGGAACCCCCCTCAAGGGTGGTGTATAGGATAAAAACCACGCAAAGTGAATACAATTTAAAAATCGGTAAATCATATTCAATAAAATCCATAAAAACAGAAAGTGCCGATTAAAATCCATAAAAATAAAACTTGCCAATAAAAATTAGATGCTCAGATAGATAATGGCTCAATTCGGACGACACGATAGTCAGTGGTGGGATAATAATCAACTTTACAGTTGTTCAACTAGGAGGTACTCCCCACACAACATGGTAATACTGTGGTGTGGATTAGGATCAGCGCTGATTTGACTATGGCAGCATTCGGATGACAGAATAGTCAAAACAACTGACGATTTTTTCCCCCACACCAGTTGTTTATTGTGTTGTCCGAATTGAGCCTATGTGTTGGACTGCAACCAGAGAGAGCTATCACAAAATCTCTAATAACTCGTAAAGATAAACTTGGTGACTGGGCCAGTCACACATCTCAGCCTAACCTACCTCAAAAGATGGGTGAACAACCTTATGGAACTTAGAATATTAGAACTGTGTGTGGGGTGTGTGTGTGTTCAGAGTTCTAGCCTAGCATTTTCTCAAACTTACTAGTGCTCTTTGTCCTGGTCTTTTTTTCATAGCAGAGAGTTCAATAATGTGCCACCACTACTGTAGACATGTGAGATAGCTCAGTTTAGGAACACTTCTACCACCTCAACTGCTGTTTTATGTGTCGATCAGGCTGTAATTAGGTTGCTTAATTGGCTTCTGGTAGGTGGTTGAGAAACTGGCAGACCACTTGACCAGTTTTATAGGTGAATGATTTCTTATTTGCTTGTTGTTTATTTCTCACACTTATAGTTCTTTCTTTGTTTATGTTGATTTAAAATGTAACACTGCAATGACATAGAAGGGGAAAGCACACATGGAGTGGGAAATTATTCTCCACTTCCAAGGCAAATACATCTATACCACACTTGCCCTAAAGTTTCTTTATTTGCACAGTAGTTAGGTTAAATCAAATTCAACAATATTTATATAGCCCAACAGAATTCCATAGTTGTCAGTGAACAAATATGAACTACTTATATTTAACAAGTTGTTAGAGTTGCAAGATGTATACTTCAATTTCTGCAACCATTCTGAGCCTGTTGGTGTAGTTTGAACCTTCCAAGCCTAATGTAAATCATCCTTGCAACCATTAGTAAATTTGAAAATTAACTCTTGGCAATTTACCAGTATTGCACTTTTTACAAAGTTCAAAATACACAAGTGTGTTTCAGATGGCAATTAGTAGCCTAGGTGGTGGTGTCCCTACTATGAGTTATTTTAGTTTTTTTCTATATTGCCACTAAGGTTATTTTAAAGGCCTTGTGTATCTACCCTGTTCTGTAAAATGGAATCATTTGAGTGTGCACAATTGGTTTTGAATGTATCACACTGACGGAAATGATATACAGCATAAACAAATTATTTTAATAGTACACTTGGTTACTTGTGTATTTGTACATTCTTCTAGCTTGAGAGATAAGCAGGTAGACACCACAATGGGAGGGTGCCATTTGGCACAAAACGTTTTTCTGCCAGTCCTGGGCTTGAGTATGCCAATAGCTGGGATCTCTCTTGTGCGTCTCTTCCATAGTTTGTATAGATTTTTACCAGACTCCACTGTACAAAATTCAGCCTGGACTGTAAATAATTTCCTTGGAACTAAACATACCATCTAACATGACTGGTTCCTGACATCTGTCTGCAGAATGCTAAGTGTCACTAGCTGCATTCAGATGATCACATCACAGCTTAATAAGACAAGACACTCATGAGTTTTGTGTACCTGTGCATAGCCATTTTCCTCCTCCCTTTGCATGAGTGAGTGAACAAGCTGGAAAGCCTCAGGTAACTAGAGCTTCCCATTAAATCTGAACCAGGAACTTTGATTGATGGTTTCCAAATGAGACAAAATATGGAAGCCAACTAAAACCAGGGCTTAATCTTCTGGTTTGTTTGGAAAACAGTCATGATATTCTGGTTTGGATGTAATGGGAAGCTGCGGATAGCTGTGGCTTCCTTGCTGCTCAGATGAAGTGAGGAGTGAAACTGGAGCAAAGTAGCCGCACGTGTATATCTTGGTTTATTAAGCTGAGGTTTGATTGTCCAAACTGGGCCATCACATTTATCAAAAATTGAAACTCAGGGCCAACAGCGATAAAAGATGCTATGTCATGTCATATCAAGTTGATAATCTAAGCACTCTATTGGTCTTAGGAGCAAGAAATAATTTTCTTTGTCAGTTAGCGTTTAACTATTATTTCTCTGTGTTTGTGTGACCTCTCAGTAGCAATATGTATGTTTCAGGTGATAAGATTAAAGATATTTTCTTATTTAACATAAGGATTAGCATAATTATTTGAGGTGTTTCAGCTTGATTTAGTAATAGAAACATTGTTGTGGATGAATTTGTCTCGAGGATGATTACTTAAGATGTTGAATCTAGGAACACTATGCATATCTCACAAGCTGAGTAAGAATGATCTGATTTCTACACTAACTATGGCTTCTGTGCTAACAATAACATTATTTAAATACTACATACATGCTCAGTCAATAGGCTTTATTTTTATTTAAGTGCATCTTTAGAATATTAGCAGCAAGATTGTTGTAAACATAAACAATCTCAGCTGTGCACTGAGTAGATTGTAGGAATGCTAAATAAATGTTTATGTTCCTTTTATTAGCAGTTATTTATTATGCTTTTCTCTCTCTTTAGCATACCATGAAAGTGGGCTGAATGATATGAAATATGCTTTGCAAACTATTTACTGCAATAGGAGTAGCTAGAAAATGTTGTCTTTCATCTCTGCTACTTGGCATGAAATTGGTTGGCTGCTTTCATGCTATGCTAAAATAAATATTATTGCATCATGGGAATAATTAGGCTTTCCTCTTTCTAGGACATGCAAACTGGCAATATATATTCATGAGGAAGTAATTATGACTTTATTCAGTTGTGGCACCTTAAAGACTGCCATGTTTGGTATGGCATAGTGGTTTAGAGTCTGTTTGATCATATGGGTGAAGTGTTATCCTCAGCTGGCAGGTGTATATACACATGTGTAGAGAGCAGAAAAGGAAAAAAAATTAAACAGTGAGGTCACATGAAAATGAAATGTAAAAACATTCCTAAGATCTTCTGGAGAGGCTCTCCTTTAAAACCATTGCCTTCAAAGGCATGTTTAGTGGTGACCCAAGGGACGGGCTTTTCGGTGGCCATTACCAGGCTGTGGAACCCACTCCCAAAGAAGGCTAAGTTTGCTCCACTTTTGATGTCTTTCTGCCGGCAGGCAAAAACTGCTTTATTTAATAAGGTCTTTAACCTGTAATGGATCTGGTGGGTTGGGTGCTGCTTTTAATTTAAAAAATTCTGTAATACTTAGGTTTTTATTGCATTTTAGGGCACAGTCCTATTGGGATGGCCATAAGTCTCTTAGCTCTGGTGCTTATGGCCATTCAATGCAGAGTGGGATGAGCGGTGGAAGTGATCCTGCACTCCTCCCACTCTGCACTTTAGCTAGACGGGTTTTTTGGAAATCTTCACATGAGCCGTTATGGTCTGTCATTACGAAGCTGTACTTTGGTATTTCCCAAGTCTGTATTATTTCATTTAAGAAAAAAATGAAAGATACAGAATATCTCTTTAAATTTACAATAATTAAAATGATGTAATGCTAAATGTCATAATTTCAGTTACTTCTGTGAAGATGGAAATTGGATTTGCATTAGTAGATAAACAAGGAATATGTGCTTGGACATAATGATGTTTAGCAAGAGGTGTTTTTTTTAACTTCCTATTGCTTTGCATTTTTGCAACTACATTGCACTTCCTTTCAGCCTCTCAGTTTCTGTTAAAAGATGAGCTAACTTCTGTGTGTACATGGATTACTTCACAAAATACATGTACATGAACGTGAAATATCAAAACTCTGTTTTTGAATTTATAGAAAGAGTTGCCCAATATCAGACCACTGAAAATATTTAATTTGAACAAAATGTGCCTTAAGGCCAATCCTATTATCAACTGTAATATACAACCAGTAACATACCTTGTTGATGGATCCTGAATTTGCTCCTGCTGACAGTGGAAGGGTGGGTGGGGTGACATGACTTTAAACAAGCCCCTCTTTCTTATGCCCCCCAAAATCTGCTCTAAATGGCTAGAGGGAGGGAGAGGGTGCTGTTGTGCAAAAAAATCTCCCCCCCCCCCCTTTGATAGTGAGATCCCCTACTGGATCATGGTCCTGTCCGTGAATGGAAGAGTTACTTCTGTTCATGTAAGCCCAGTTTGGATCCAAGCCATTGGATTGGATTCAGACTAAGTAAATCACACTTGTTTTCCATTCAGATCAATGAGACTTTAGTTAGTCATGATTAATGCTCCACATTGACTTCAATGGGTCAATTGCTACTAACTTATTCTGGATCCGACCAATGCTCATTTGTCTCACCTGGTTCTTATTTGCTTTTGTTACCTTTATGGAGTAGATGGTTTAGTCCCTTGGGCAGAGTCCTCACTCTGAGGGGAGGGCTAAGAGAAGAAACAACTAAACAAGAGGGACTAAACCATCTACTCCATAGGGGTTACATGCTTCTTCTTACCTTTGACTTTATAGTCATTGTATTGGTAATATTATTAGCTAGGAAAGTGTGTGTGTGTGTGTATTTATGCTGTTTTCATTAAGGGTATAGGGCTCCTAAATGTAAACAGTGGGTGCTCCCACACTGGCTTGGCACTATTTATTCACTTATTTTTAATGGAGAATCTAGGTAATGTTCTTCCAAAGTGTTTTTTCCCTACCAAGTACTTGTTCGTTACAATTTTAAAAAAATTCTATACACACTTCCTTGATATTGGCTTTACCACTATCTTTTTACTCTCCCATGTATGAAACAAGCTAGTGTGGGTGAAACCTTGCTAATGTCATCCTCTCTGCCTTGTCTAGCTTGTTTGAGTTTTTAGAGGAAACTTATTTCTGTAGGTACCAATTCTGATGTGCATACATGCTGATATTTCCTTTTTTTTAAAAAAAAAAATCTGCCTTCCTCAGAGCAACAACAATGGTGTCAGCAGTGGGAAAGGGGTGGGAGGGTCTTCTGAGAAGAAAAAAGATGGTTCCTTGATTCCAAAACCCTGCCCAACACAGCAACAGGACACTGCCATATTGATAGTTGCAGTCTCAGGCTGCCTCTACAAGAGAGGTTTAAAGCTCTTTCAAGGCGCTTTAAAAAATTTACCTCTACAAGAACTGAGCGCAAATCGGGCATAGAGGCGCGTTATCTCTCCGATTATGCGCATTATCGAATGCGCGTTAAACAGCGAGTTTTATTTTGCTCCGGCCGTTAAAGTGCATTTTGACTATGTGAACAAGCGATTATGCGCATTAACTACTTGTAAAGCGCATTTTGGTCATCCCTTAATGTGCTTCGCCGCCTCTCGCTGCCTCTCGTGCAGAGGTATTAGGCGTAAATGCGCTTCTGCGATTATGCGCATAATCGGCTAACCAGGCGCAAAAGTGAATCCTTGTAGAGGGGACCCCAGCTGCTTACCCTTGGGCTGTGCTGCTGCAGGTGACCTTTCTCTGTCTGCCTCCCTCTCTCAATTCCAGTCTCATCATTAGGCAGGCAGAGAAACCTGTACAGGCACCTCTGTATCAGACTTGGTAAGGAGAAAGGCAGGCAGGAGCTGGGAAGGAAGCCTGGGACACAGCAGTAAAAGCATGCTTGGAGCCAGGAGGGTGTAGGAAGGTTGGGCAGCTGCTGCTCGGTTGTGTGGGTGGGAGCTCAGCTGTGTACAAAAAAGCAGCTCATTACTTACCGTCGGATACTCTGAACATATAGCTTCCATTCCGGAGAAAGTGGCTTCTTTTGCATCCTTCCACATCTCAGAAAATACTTTTACTCTCCCCCTAGTGTTGGATTTGTGTCTCTTTGCCAGCTTATCTGTACAGGCTATTCTATGGCAAAAACATTTTGTTTCAGGTCTACCAGAACCATAAATTAAATAGTGCATGCTCATTACTTGTCCAGCTACAAGAGTCCATTACCAGAGCAGATAGATGCGAAACAGATGGGTCTGTCACTTTAAATGTCATGAAATGTAAGGGAAGAAGGATTGGGTCTCTGGTTCATTTCTCTTAATCTGGACAAGTAATTCCTAAATTATCTTTTATGTTTGTTAACCCTGCAAGCTTATTTATGAAGACTCTACAAAGACAAGAGAGGTTGCATCATGCAGAATGTTGATATTAATTCTTCCTTTCTGATGAATCCAAAGTTGGCACCAATACTGGAGTAGTAGGAGTAAATTAACAGCAGCAACAGTAACGGGATATTGCAGTGCAGTGTGTTGCTCTTTTTTGCATCCATTGAAATCAGTACAGATGTAGGCTGCTGTCCTGAGAAGCTGCTCCAAATGCAGACATACTGTAGTCCTGTTAATGTGTGTGGAACAGACCTTATGCAAATGTATACATGGGAGAAAACTGGGAAAACTGCAAACTCAGGCACTCAATAACACGTACTGCCTTTGGCAATGTGCCTGTTGCGATTCAAACTAGGTCCGGGTTTTAGAGTGAAGGCCTTGTATTATTACAAAAAAAAGTTTACTTTCTTTACCTGAAATCTAAAACCTCTGAGAACTTGGCAAGAAAGATTTATGCAGTGAAGATAAAAATAAGCTGAAAAGTATGTTTGCTGTTGCTCATACTTTTTAAAAATACTTTATTTATTGATATTTTGGAAGTCTGTGTAGGATCACAGTGTTGCATTACAAGCCTATAGAAGTACTCAGAAGTAAATTCCATTGAGTTCAGTGGGGCTTACTCCTAGATATGTGCATACAGGATTGCATGTCTACATGGGTGGGAGGTTGATGTTGCACCGTGTCTTGCTTGTAGGTCCTTGGTCAACAGCTGGTTGCCACTGTGAGACAGAGTGCTTGACCAGATGGACTCTTGCTCTGATCCAACATGGCTCTTCTTATGCTCTTAAGACATATGAAAAGGTGTAATAGGGTAGAATATTGAGAAAATATCAGTTATGTGAAACCGCAAAGACTCACAAGTACACTTCTATCAGCATTTGTATGGGTATTGGATAAGCACATAGAACGAATGGATATTTAATAAAGTATTTTGATACATATTCACATAATTGATGTGCTTTTACCTCCGTTCTTGTCTCCACCGCTTCGTTTCCCCCCTCAAGTATTCTAGTCTAAAACAACTATAATCAAAACAAAATGATCCTCCTTTAAAAGCACACTTCTCGCAACAACCATTTGAGCTGCTATATAAATTATTATTTTTATTGCTCACAAGTTCCCAAGCACCAGTCACCTATTGAATAACCAGTTAGTAGATTAGGTAATATGCTTTAACTATTTTTTTCACAGGCAAAACATTGAACATCCATCTGTCCTATTAGACTTTTTGCTCCTGAATACTACTCTGTTTCTTGAGAGGAAAAAGGTGATAAACTTGCTGTTCTACTAAAAGTATATTCTTAGAAGCTTTTTAGTGTTGTTTGTGGAAGGTGCTGTAAAATTTAAAACCTCAAAGTTTCAAAATTCTTCATATCTTTGCTTTGATAGTCCCTTAAATTCCTGACTTTACCATTTTGAGTTTATTCAGCATTGTGGGTCTTCAGATTTTTTGAGGTCCTCTTTTCGGCCAACTCTTGGATTAAATTTTAGAATCCAAGTTATAGATGCTAAGGGCCAAACCAGAGGAAATGACAGGCAATCCTAGATCAGGACCCATACAATTGTATTTTCTTTTTCTAAATAGCAAACTACAATGGGTATGTGTGTTTCAGAGCACGGCCAAGTTCCCCCCACCACCATTTAAATCCCCCATTCCCAGCTTCTATTTGCCCCATGAAGCAAAACTCAGAAGGTACAACATACCAATATATTTTCTTCCATAGTGTAAATAACAGGTTTCGGGGGGTGATGGTTAGTTTGGATCAGGAAAAGAGTGGGAGGAAGAGCATTCACCCTTTCCCCAATGCTACAGCTCCAATCCAAATTGTGGGGCTCCTGCAGTTGTATTTCCCTTTCTTTGAAAACAAACAAAATCCATAGGGTATCACTTGTTCCAGCTAGTTGCTGAGACACACTTCACCTCAACTCTTTAAAACAATTTACCCTTCAGAAGAATTGTCCACTTCTTGTTAACCTAAGGAAGGCTGCCAGTGCTTTCTGATTCCAAACAATCCTCACGATGGTTATCAATAGTCATCATAAGGCACGGTGTTGTGTTTTGGCAACTGATGATATGGAATCTTTTCCACAGTGAACATATTCTTGTCTATTTTCACTAAAGTTGAGAAAATTGTGCTTTCTGCTTTTCCGTTTAGAATTTATTTTAGGACTATTTGTTAAAAAGCCAATAATTGAATGGTAAGGGGAAAGGAGATTACTTCAAAAAAGTTATGTTTGTGAAAATCAGATACAGTTTTGCAACAATAAATGTGTTACGTGTCATGAGGCACATATTGTTAATGGTATCTTACTGATGACAACTTAGGTCCCCCACCAGTTACTTGTTATATTTTATGTGTTTGATTTGCCTAAACATATTAGCCCTATTTGGGCATTCAAAAACCCACTTTCCACTACATGTGAGTGGGAGCGCAGCTGCTCTGTATAGTTACGCTCCCAACACATGCATGACATGTGTTCTCCCAGGTGTTTGTGGGTGTGACACTTAATCCTAGCCCCTTTGTTGCTGCTGCCCCTGTCCAGCCTTTACTATTAGGCCCCACAGCTCCACAGCCCAGCAACCTGGCCTCAGAAAAGCATCTATGTTCTGCTGCCACCAGTACCTTCCTCAGGTACACTTCAATGACCACTCCAGTTGAATGAAATTAACAAGATTTATTAACATAAAGTATATTGCGTGCACAGTAAGCTTATTGGTTTCCTCAGTTCATTTGCGTAGTGGTTTCAAGTACAATGCTTATATGTTTTAAACTGTTCCTAAAGCTAAACTGTTTCTTCTCACAATATCAATCAAACACCTCATCAGATACTCTTTCAACCTACCCTCTCTTAAATCAACCCACAATCAACCCCTCCTTCTCTCAACCCAAAACAACCCTGTCAGCTCTCTCTCTGTCTGATACATACCAAGTTGCCCAAAAGTAGGTATACAGTATAGTTTATTTGCATTTTATTACATTAGGTATACAGTGTAGTTTATTTGCATTTTATTACATTGTCTATTACATTTACGTTTGTTTAACACTGTTTAATCTCGTAAGTGCTCGAAATGTATTCCATCAATGTTGCAACATTCCTCGAACCTGTTCAGAACACTGTGACACACAGTACGACACAAATTCCGGTCTGCATCAATGTCCATAAATGCTTCCAAGATGAACTCTTTTAATTCGTTCACTGTCTGGGGATTCCTCTCAAAAACCTTATTATTTACTACGCCCCCCCAAAAGAAGTCCATTGGTGTTAAGTTGGGTGAATGTGGCGGCCATTCAATGCTGCCACGTCGTCCGATCCAATGCTGTGGGAAGGTGTTGTCAAGATAGTCCCTTACTGCAGAACATAATGAGGAGGTGCCCCATCTTGTTGGAAGAGCAGTTTGGCAATTCTGAGTTGTGGCACTACCACGTCACGTTTAGGTAATTGTTACTATCCACAGTTGTATGGAAGAAAACTGGTCCTACAACACCTTCGCTGGACAGTGCACCCCACACTGTGACGCCTGGCTGGTTCAGTTGAGATGTGATAGTCAAATGAGGATTTTCATCTGCCCATTACACAGTTATGCCTGTTCACAAATGTCAGAGTGACTCTCTTCTCATTTTCCTCTGTCATAGACGTCCTAGGATGTCCAGATTTTGGTGCATTAGCCACTGCACCTATTGCTTCAAATTTATCTCTAAGACGATAAATTGTCAGACGTGTTGGTGGAGGAGTGTCAGATGCTTCTTGCCACGCTGTGCGCACCTGCTCGGCATTTTCAGTGTTCCAGTACTGCGTTAGAATCCACTTTCTTTGTTCTTGATTCCAGTTCGCTGCCATCATACACAATATCAGTTAAAAAAAAAAAACTAAACAACTAAACAACTGTACCTACTTTTGGGCCTCACTCCCCTCACTCTCCACACCTGTCACCACCTGTCACTCTTCCCAATTGTTATTCTGACTCCACCCACACATCTACTCATACATTCTCTCCCCCTCTCATCAACATTCTAAACAACTGTATACCTACTTTTGGGGCACCCAGAATATAACTCATTCGCTCCCCAGCTCCTCCCACTCTCACACACTCCACCAATCCAGGCACTCTAAACAACTAACCAATCAGCATTCTCTTACCACTCATTCCATACTCACCCAGACCTGCAACTCCAAACAATAATAATTTTTGCAACACATTCACATCCCTAAACAGTAGAACATCACAGTGGGCATAGTATTAACTTCTGAGAAGGGAGTCTAACTCACATACTGTATGCAAGTAGTCCTCCATCCTATCCAGAATCCCGTGCTATCAGGGTTCTGGGTACATAGAGACCAATTTATGTACAGCTGTACACAAGTAGATTCCCTTCTGCAGACTTGCACCTGGGTGGTCCTATATCTGTGTGTTCATAATATTTTAGAGTGAAGCATCTCTAATCAATAATAGTTTTTGACAGTTAACTAATTTGAATTCTGGTATGTCAGTGCTTCCTTCGCATTCCCAGCACAATATTATTTTTGTAATAAAGCTTACATTAGATATTTCAGCATAAAACTACATATGAACTGAGCTCTTGTGAAATAAATTTGGATAGAATATGGTGAAATATTATTGGATTCAAGAATTTGTATAAGCCAGCAGTTTGAATACAATGTGGATACGAAAAAATTTGATATGACATTCATTTTTACTATCTTAACATTTTTTTCTGAAGGTTTCTAAGATTAGTGTTCTGTTCTTTTTCAGCTTCTCTGCAAAAATGCCTAATGGGAGGCTCCTCCAATTTCACCCTTCAATTCTCCATTTTGGAATGCAGTGAGTATGTTGTGTGAAAAATGATCAGGACAAATTATTTCTCAGAAAATGCTTTCCTGTTGTCTTTTCATACTGGTCATTTCATATATCCCCCCACCCCATTTTCCCTACTTTGTTCCTTGAGAGCACATACTATTTACTGGCCCATTAACAACACTAAACCCCATTATCTTGCATTATGGGAATAAGCCTGGCAAATCCTGAGATTCATGTGCTCCCCTTTCCTGGTACAGTATATGCTTCCTGTTTAAACCAACCAGTCTGTTACATCACGACTGAACCATTTTAAACTATGGTTTACTGAAGCAAAGCAAGATCTGAAAAATATAATCTTGGCTTGTTTCAGTAAACCACCATTTTAACTAGCCACAGTTGGGTCTGGTTCAAATGTGATGCAATAAACTCTGGTTGATTTTAACTAGGAAGCTAGTGTTTCCAGTTTCCTCCTTGTAGCTGCACTGGAGAAAGAGAGAGAAGTGGGGCAGTGTGTGTGTCTGAGGCTTACCCAGTCTTGTTGATGTAGTGGTAAACCTATGGAGTCAGGGAAGGTGAGGGAGGAGCAAAATGGACTCAGCTGGTTCCTTGCGGTGCTGGCTGAATCCTGAGCTGGCTTTGCTCTCCCCCACCCCTCTCCTGCCCCCTCCCTTCTCAGAAGAGCTGGGGCTTCAGAAAGGACGTGGGGCCTTGCCTGAACCTCCTGCAGGCTGGATGGGGTAGCATAGCAGGCTGAATTTAATCCACAGGCCCAAGTTTCCCTATCCTTGGTGCAATGTTATGTTTGAACCAGGCCACTGTTTATTCTAACTATGCAGATGCATCAGTGTAATCAATAAGGTTGCCTGAGACTTGCTCATGTCATGCCAAACCAGAGTTTGATTCTGTATCTGAACTATATCAAATTTATCTTTAATTTCAATTCTATTGTAGCTAAATTAAATGCTGTATAATATAATTCTGTGATATTTTCAATACTTATTTGTTGTGTATTGAATGGATTGTCATAATACTTCCCTCCTCTTGTTTCTCCTAGGTTACTGGGACTGCCGAAAGCTAAAATGCTGTATGCATACAATCCTAGTAGGGATAGAGATGTTATAGTGAATTCAGTGTTTACTGCTACTAGACATTTTCATGTGTCTCCTGTTCATAGCAGGGTGAGTGCTGATGTACTTTTGGAAGCCATTCTGCGGCAGAGTGCCAGAATTTCATGCTTTCATTGGCCTGAATCTTTAGTTAATTGGTCCCTCTTCCCTACTTTCCCAGCCATCGGTTTGTTCTTGATGTTCCAGCATATTTTTATTAGGTCTGAGCCAAATGTTCTCCCATGTATATTTTCAGTGGGAAAAAATGGCTTTCAGACTCTCCCAAAAGATGGACAAAAGTTTCCCTGTCTCACACCAGTTGTGCACCTTTTACCACTTCAATTGGCTGCGGCTTCAGTTCCATTTGTCTTGTTTGGAAATTGGCCTTGTTCCCCACCCCCACCCCTAACAGTGATTTCACCAGGTACATCGACATGTCAGTGTCACATTTTTAGAAAGACCAGTTTTGAACATAGGAGCATAAGAAGTTGCCTTATACTGAGTGATACCATGGGGCCATCTAACCCTAGGAATTTTTCCAGTCTACCTGGAAATGCCGGAAATTGAACCTTCGACCTTCTGCATGCAAAGCATGTACTCTACCACTGAGCCATGGATACAAACACTTTGCAAACACAGCAGTGGCACTGAGGTTGCATTCAATCAGGTCTGCAAAGAGAGTCACATTGGAGTACCACCACCGAGTATCTAGTATGGGGATTGAGTTAGGGTGCAAGCCTTCTCACTGCAGAGCATTTGCAGAGATATTTTAGAAAAATATCTAGAAAAAAGACCTAAAATATCACTGGAAAAGAAGGAGAGTGCATTCTGCATTATGGCTCAGCCTTGATTTCTACCATTAGTATTAGTTAATATTTTAAAATAGGCAAGCAAGAAGAGTACAAAACATTGCCTGTGAAGAGAGAATACACAGCTAGTCTGCATCTCTCAAAGGAAAAGTGTCTTTTATCAAACTTACATTTCCTTCCACTCTGAAATAAACACAAGTTTAAAATTGCATTAGTATGTACTATGCATATTGTAGAACTGCAAAACCTAAGTATATTTGTAATCTTGAATTAATATCTTGCATATTTCTTCTAGAGGAGAACTACAGTAGATTTCTAATAACAATGACCATTGCTTTAACTTTTTGGACCATGGATCGCTGCTCACCATGATTGGAAGCCTCTAACTGTAGCTTAGAAGGGGAGAGAGCATATGCGTCTGAGGCTAATGACTGATACTGCATGCAATGCTAACACATGGTTTAGTGTTGTGTCTGAACCCAGACACTGTCTCTGCTATAATTCTTTGAGAAAGAAAGAGCAACCATGTTTTGCTCTGTGCCATAAAAACCCAGTACAGAGCTGCTGATAGCTGTTGCATATTGGTCTCCAGGCTACTTGGAGGGAGGTGCAAAGGAGTGCATGGGGACTAGGTTTAGGGCAGTGGGGCAAGGAGTGGGTGGTGACCCCTTTCAATTTATAAGTCTGTAATAAAATTATTGCAATTTCAGTTTATTGAACATCAGACATTTTATTTTATCTGTAGGTGATTCCAGCAATGGGGAAAATTTATTTCAGAGTACTGTTTCTTCCAATAGAAGAAGGCAGTTTTGAAAGTTCATTATTTATAAATACCTCATCTCATGGAGTATTTTCATATCAGGTAATCTATTATTCACCAGCTTGAGATTTAGAAGATATTTGTTTTCAAATGATGTCATAGTGAGCAAAAACAGGAAACTCTGCCAGTGGTTTTCAGTAATGAGTAAGTAAGACTTGCAGAGTGCATTATGATGTACAGGGGACTGAAGTGTAGAGATGTCTGTCCTTCTGGTGTCTACTACCTTTTGGGATTTTTTACATTTATGCTGGGGAAGGAACAAGTGAGTGACTTCTCTCTCTGGTAGTTGAGGTGAGCCACATACTTTTCAAAGAGCTTTTGTAAACAGATTGGGGGGGGGGGAGAATTACATTTGAACTTAACTTTAAATGTTTAGGCTGCCATCTTATACACACTTAACTTGGGAATAAGTCCCATTGAACTCAGTGGGGCTTACTTCTAAGTAGATATGCATAGGATTGTGTTGATGTTTGAAGAACTTAGTTTTTAAAAGGAGGCTGTGTACTGCCTGGCTGTAATTTGCGCCTGTCAGGTACGAAACTTACTGTGGTGTGCCTCCAGAGGTTGGGATAAGGAAGTACGGAAAAAAGGCCATTCTTATTCAGCCACCCTGGCTCCATTAAATAACACATGGATCTTGTAGCATGTATTATTTACTGGCGCCAGGGTGGCTGCAGTATGCTACCAAATTCTTTCTGTTCCTTCCAGCCCTGGAGCATGCCTGGATGAGTCCAATATTCCACCACAAGTCAAAGACTCCCTTCCCACCAGTGTAGGGGGGCAGGGCATAGTTGTATTTAATTGTAGTTTCCTTTTATTTAGTTACTTAGCAGCCCCTTAAGACTACCATCTTCCAAAGGCAGCTTACAGTATAAGACATACAATTCTATATCAGTATAAGAAGTGCATAAAATCATTAATTTTAAAACCTATTTAAAACCAGCAACAAAAGCAGCATATCTAACAAAAACTTTTCAGTTAAAAGGCAACAAAAACAGATCTGTTTTTAAAACACACTGCAAAATAACAACAGATGGAGCTGGCTATATGCCTCTTGGGTGGGAGTTACATAGCCTGGTTCACATGTATATATTTTTAACTATGAACAGTCCATGAAGAGAACCCATGGTTTGTTGTTGGTTTGAGAACTGTGGGTTGTTTAAACCATGGCTTGTCATTTCATGTGAACCCTGAATAATGGATTATTTATGAGTTGTTTCACCAGACTATAGAGCCAGCAGGCAAGAGTGATAAAAAACAAAACAAAAATGAAACCTCAATCTATATGCCAGTACTGCAGTGCTACAAATGTATTTGGAATACAGTGAGGGAGTAGGCAAAGGAGGAGGAAAACAAACAGCCTAGTGACTGAGAAAACAAACCATGGTTTGTTCGATCGTGTGTCAAACCTTGGGTAGGACAACAACCCATGGTTCAAATAAAACATGTGTTAGTGTTACTTGTGAATCAGACCATTGGTTCACTTTATTGTATCTTATTGTATCTAGTGATGTCGAACTGTTTCCAAATGTTGGTGCTGTGTGTACCACTTTGGGATTTAGAGGCAGTCTAAAATAGGGCTGTGCAAAGATTCGGCTCCAGATGCCCAAACCTGAATCAGGGAGAGGCTATTGGGCTGGATCTGCCATTTTAGGCCAGATCCGCCATTTCGCGCCAAAGCCCTGGGGGGTCCATGCAGCCTACAACTCCCAGGAAGCAGTGCTTAGGAGGGCTGTCAGTAGTGGGGCCCAGGAATGAAGGGAGGACTGTTACTCACCCCCGACATTGCTAGCTCTGCCGGCCGAGCGCCCGCAGCTTCCCGGCCTGAGCTCCTCCCATGATCCCCAGCTTCCAGGGGCCGGCCTCGCCAGCTTCCCATCACGATCGGTAGCTTCCCGCCACAATCGGCAGTGAGCGCATGCAGAGGAACTCAGCCGAAGGACCTGCCTGCCTGGGGATCACGGGAGGAGCTTGGGCCGGGAAGCTGCGGATGCTTGGCCGGCAGAGCTGGCGATCGTGTGGCGGAGCTGGTGATGACGGGGGTGAGTACCAATCCTCCCTTTGTTCCTGGGCCCCACTACTGACAGCTCTCCCAGGCACTGCTTCCTGGGAGTTGTAGGCTGCATGGTTCCCCCGGGGCTTTGACGTGAAATGGCGGATCCTGCCTAAAATGGCGGATCCGGCCCAATAGCCCCTCCCTGATTCAGCTTTGGACATCCGGAGCCGAATCATTCATTTTTCAAAGGGGTTTGCAGTGGAGAATTTCTTATTGGAGTGGATTTTGTCCCATCTATATACCTATATTTAAAACTAAAGAGACTTATAAGGAGAAGTGTTTTAAATATTACAAAAATTGTAAATGAAAATTTTAAAATAGCTTCTACTCAAGTGTCTAATACAAGCCAAGGTGGTCAATAGACAACTTGCACAATCACCCCATATACATCATATTGAAAGCCCTATATGCATCATATGAAAACATTGTTGGTACCTTCTGTCCTTCGTTTCTCTTCAAATGTTTTAGGACCAAACAGTTTGTAGTCTAGCATATGTCAGGAAGGAAAAGTTGTTAGCTTCGCTTTTATTAAAAACACACAGAAAAGCAGTCAGGAGTGATATTTTATCTTCCTTTGTGTTGCTTTCCTCTCAACTCCTCTGTATTTATAAGAACTCAGTGGATGACATTTCTGTGATGGTCATATGGGGCAGTAGCATTTGCTGGAAAGGGAAGGAGCTGTCATCCTTGGTGAGTGGGCAAGTGGATTTCTGGAACCTTGGTCATTTTGTTCGTCTTTGCTCTCTTCCCTTCAGAGTAAACTGATTTCTAATTAGCTCTAAGGGACTACCCCAGCAGGAACTACAGAAAGGATCTCTTTTCTACTCCAGGGATCTCATCTAGAAAGCTAATGTCCCAGGATAATATATAACCATCTATATAGCAGAAATAGATGTGAATATACTTGTCTTTTAAACAACTTATCTCAGCAATCTATCTTGAGACTTCAAACCCAAATGTCATTTGGAATGTTCTCTGTTCATTTTTAAGAAGCATCAAAAAAGACCGAATGTATATTTACTTTCATATTTATTTTCCCCAGATATGGCCTAGGTAGATATGGATGAGAAATGGTGATTAAATGCTTTCCCCTCTTTCAGGAGTGATGTGTATGACATAGTGATGCATTGGTTCATAATCCAGCTGTGCTCTATGTATTCTGTTCATAATGCACTCTGAAAAAGTTCACTCCTTTCAGCATTTTTCAGGGGGGACTGCAAATAGAGCAGAAGTATTTGTTCATTCAGAGAAATGGCAGAAAGCATTTTCTGTGCTCTGAATCGGTTTTGTGATGTCACTACATGGCTAAATATGATTGACTGGAGGATATTTTGACATTCTCACACTGACTGTCATCTCCAACTGGCTGTGATCACCTGGTCAAAAAGAATTGTCAATTTTTAATATTTTTAAGTTGCTGAAGCAGCAGTGAACAGGCACAAAAGGCTGTAAACATTTTTGGGTGCCCTGGCACACTGAAAATGTTTCTATATGAACATCTGGTTCAGCCATAGTACTGAATAATTTTAACATTCTGCTAATGTTGATATATACTAGTTAATTTAGTGCTGTAACATGTCATTCAGTTTTTGTTAGAATTGTTTGGAAATAATATCATATACTGTTTTGAACCAGGTCTTTGGAACGGGAACTTCAAGGACCATTTCAGAAGAGTTTAGAAAGCAGTTAGCAAATACTTATTTACTGCTTCCACATATCAATAGTATACAGATCTCACAAGCACTGGTATAGTATATATATTTTTAAAGTAAATACTAAGTTATGTTTAGTGACCATATATGTTTTCTTGTTTAAAAAAAAACGCTGTACCTCAGCTCCCTGTATTGTCAAGCAAAATATTAATGCCTAACCACTACAACCTCAGGTGTGGTATGCACATGGTTTTGTTGCACTTACTCTGAGTTAATCTTAATCATTTTTATCTCACAATGCAGTTTGTTTAAATTAATGCATCATGTATTGGTGCAGTTATTTTGGGGTTGAACCATAGTCCCCTAGAGCGAAGGAGATAGATTGTGTGTGTGAGACTTTAGATTTGGAGTATCTGAACTTGGGTAGATCATTCAGTGCTAGACACTTCTGATTTGCTGATCTACACAACTTGCTCTAGATGGTCTACATAATTACAGTAAAACCTCCAGCATTAATGGGAATATGCTAGAACTCAAAATTAGCTTCCTTGCTCTATCACTCTCACTGTATGCTTCCTGACTCTGCCAGAGAAAGTCACTTTCTGGTTGTGACCCAGCTTCCCAATTTACCTATCTTTCCCCCCATCATCTATATTAAGACATCTGAGTTTGTCCTGAATAGTCTCTGCTTTCTATATGATTGGAACAAATACAGATTTCAACACACCTAGTATGGCCCTGAAATATTAGGCCATCTTGAAGATATTCTGAGGCAAATTATTGAGTGAAAATGAGCACTGTAACCTTAACTTTGAGTTGTTATTAGGGAATCCAATAATAATCTGGGCTGTGTTTTGTGAGTTGGTTAGTGAGTAAAAAAGTAGACTTCATAGCATTCCTATGTGCCGTTAGAGACCTGTGTAGTTTGGTTCACCCATCAGCTTCATGGTTAAGTAAAAAGGCCTTTTCACACAGGCCAATAATTTACAGTTTGGCTCAGCTGGGTGATATCAGTACCTGAGTGGTGAGATAGGTTTTGTTTCCAATGGGAAGCAAGCCTAGCCCCCCTGCTTCTTGGAAGAGAGTGTGTTTCTCTGTGCCATCCTGTCAGCTCCTGAACTAAGAGACATCTATAAAATCCAAATGCACTGGCTTTGTCTTGTGGTCTCACTCCAAGGGGCAATGTGCACATGACTGGGTTGGAGGACTTTTGTGGCTCTGGGGGAACAGTTCTCATCTACCTTTGGGGGCCCAGATAGATAATCCAGCTGTGACAAGTGTGAAATGAGCCTCCTTGATCTATCACTGTCGGGCTGGATAACTTCCTTGGATTCCAGGAGGGGAGAGGGGGAGTGAAAAGCTCTCACTACAGCCAGGCAGACATCATCCAGTCTAAACTTGGTAGAAATTCAGCTCCGACCTTGAAGTCCTGGAAACTAGAAAAATCTATGATGATGCAAGCAGGTGGTTTTAAAGAGTGTGTGCCAGCCTCTCTACACAAAATGTTACAAGCAGCTAAATCTCAAAAAGAAAAATGGATTTCTTGACAGTATCCATGCTTAGGTGGCATCTATACATCACCCATTCATATATTGAAAGCATTGTAAGGTCTTCAATCCATTGCATTATAGGAAGTGAGCGTTTAGCCTTCCAATGTCGTAATATCAGTCTTTTAGCTGTCGAAAGGGTATGGTGAATCCATTTGCGCTGACCTTGCATTAACTTTCAGGAAGCAGGTAAATCATTTAAAAAGGACATATACATCAGGAAATATTGAAGTGTGTTCCAGTATGAAGTTTATCCATATAATATCCTTCTCCCAAAAAGAGGCAACTATTGAACATTGCAAAACATATGGTTAAAAGAAGCATTCTCTGTGTTACACCTCTAAGCAGTTTACATAAAAATACATAAAATACAATATAAAAATCAAGGTAAAAACAATGATAGATACATTAAAAGCATTACCAAAACTCTAAAACAGGGCAGTGTGATGATAAGTCAGGGAAAGCCTGAGTAAATGGGTCTTTCTTCAGCAGGCATCTAAAGCTGTCCACAGTTTCCACTTGTTGGACTACAGATGCGAGAGCATGCCATTACTTGATGGCAAACTGTTGGTCGTGGAATGATCATGGAAGATCTCAAAGAGTCAATTTGGTAGATACAGGGGAAGATGGTTGTGGCTGCTTATGAAACTTTCTTCTAGACAAACATCGCGTTCATTCTGGTCCAATCAGCAAAAAAAAAAAAAAAAAAGTGGGGGAAGAGGACATAAGCACTTGTTTGCCCCACTTTGTTCTGTTTGCAGATACTTTTGTAAACAGAAAAAAGGATGGTTGCATATTTATTTAGCTGTTTAGTTGTTTTTAGTTGTTAATTATTATTGGGTTTTTTTTAATGCTTTAAAGTATTGCAAACTCGATCACTGGCTCTGCATGATGTGGCAGAAGCAAGGGGAACAGGTTTGCTAAATTAAATGTGGTAGCAGAAGCATTTGGCCTTAGTCATAACACTAAGGTTGTTTATTCTTTACCATGACAACATAAAAGCTGCTCAGTTCTTTTTTGTTTGCACTGTAGATGTGAGTTTCTGAGTTATTACTATTGTTCATGTTACATTGATTTTTAAAGTGACCTTTCATTGCATCTGTTCATGTGAGAGTCCTGGTCCTCCTCCTGTGTTGTTGTTGTTGTTGTTGTTGTTGTTATTAATATTAATATTTCAACTTCTTTTTTGTTGTGTTTGTTGTTTTTTTCAGGCAGAAACTAGGAATGTCAGTCACTTAAAAGTTCGTCTTGAATGCAGTTTACATAACAAATTGCATCAACATTTTAAGGTATGATTTATACATTAGTTCGTAAATTTACATTTAAGGATTATTCAGTAATATTTTATGTACCAGCCACACACATTTCCCAACTGAGCTAAGTTGAGTGGGTCTCAATTGTGGGCTTGAGGTAGCCCTAACTAGTTCTGGGGGGCTTCAAGATATATACCAACACTGTATTTTCGGGGGTAGTTCGTCTCTATAGCAACTTTAAGTTTATCCCAAGTAACAGCTAGCCCAATGTATATGACAGGAAACACTTTAAAAGGTGCTCCGGTAAATAGTATTTGAGATTAACAAAGTTAAATTGGATCATTCCCCCCTTAAAGCACTGATCTCTTCCTGGGCTCTGCTGTGGTGATGGACAAATTTGGTTTATACCCTCTATACTGGATTCTCTGTGAGAGATTCCCCATTAATCCTGACAGCTGTGATCTTGGTGGCCTCACTGACCTTTTGATGGCCTTGGCCATCAATGCACTCCCCTTAACTTATGCAGAATCTAATGCTGACAGTGCTGGAATGGCAAAGACTATACTGCTGGTGGCCCTCAACACAGGCTGAAGCTAAGCAATTGTGGCATTTATCATTTTGAGGGCTCAGACTAAGCAGTGATGGCACTTTGCTGCTAGTCTAGCTACATGCTTGCTAACAAGTGAAACTGTTCCCTTATGTCTGATCTTTCTGGTGTGCAAATCTATGTGTATTTCTGAATGTGTGAAAGTGTGACTGTATGTGTTTGCATGCACGTGCATACCTATGTGCAATCCCTGGCACCTGGGTTAGAACCTGATGCTGCCCTCAGGGCCAAAAAGGTTATGCACCTCTCTTCTAGATGGAAATTGGCTTAGTGAAGTTTGGCTTTTCCCACCTATAGATTCTTGTCTGTCTTGGATAAATAATGGCTTGTTCCCAAAATCTTTTTGCTTTAGACTGTATAATGCATTGATTGGACTTATAGGAAATAGCATACTTCTTCATTGGCCTAAGGTTGTGGAAAGTGTCCCCACACGCATCTCTGGATCTTCCTATCCTCTTCAGTTCCCTTCGCCACAGACAACCCCAGTTAGGAGGGTCCCTGGCCTTCCATGCTGCATTTTGGGGGGTTGCCAGAAGACAGAAAAGCTAACTTCCAGGAATTCCCTTCTGTTAGCATCATCGTCATCATCATCATTTATTTGTGTGCTGCTTTTCCACACAATTATCCCCAAAGCAGCTCACAACATGCATACGGTACAATGAAAACTCTTACAAATAATCATAATGCTGGCAGATAAATGTATAGTAGAAATATCAATAATACAATATCTAATAAAAGAATACAAATGAACTACACTAATCCAACAACTAAGCACTAAACAGAAGAGTGAATAAAGCACAATACAGAAATATATATCCATACCACATGAAGGTTCTCCACAATTAGGCTGCAAGCACAGGTTGGCAGCCATACTTGTGACAGCCTTCTTTTGTCCCAGTTCTCATCTGTCTCCTGTCATAGTTCGTTCCCCATCACTCATCTAGAGAGGTAAAGATTGCCAGTTGTTCTTCAGGCTCCACATACCCACAAAGTATTGACATTACTCAGCCTCTCTCCACTAAACATCCCTTTTAGTGCTGGTCTTTGGGCAGCAGGTTTTATCAGGCTCCAAGGTAGTGGGTGGGGTAAGGCAGGTGGCAATGTTCAACCACTTGATGTTAGTCCTTCTCCACCAAACATATGGATTCTTCGGTTCCTTGTTCAGATAGGGCAATAGTTTTTCATTCCCTTTAAAGGTGTTGGTTAAGTTAACTTTTAGAAGAAAGATCTAGTAATCATGTTAGATAACAGGTGTGCTGTCTGTCTGTCTCACCTCCCCCACCCCACACTCATGCACAAACTGATTACTTTTTGTTTACTTAACTGGGTTCGGAGGGATAGGGCTTCCTGGCTACTTATTATAAAGAGAAAAATATATAGTATGCTGTCCCACTACTTTGCATCCCTCCCAGAAAAATATGTCTTGGCCAAGTGTAAAACTGTGGTCGGAATTTCAACAGAGCATCTTTTTCACTTGTATCAAACATTGCAATTTTGTGCAAGGGCCTTCGGGGTGGGGATAATTGCCATTATTAGCAGCAAGTTAAGACTTGCAGTTCTGAATTTAATTATTTGTTCTCCTGTGATTAATGTTTTGGGATTTCCTTGTATTTTACATTAGAATTGCTGCTTTGCATCTGATGGTCAGCTGCAGCTAGAAATCAGTTTAATGGTCAGAATGGAAAACATGCAACATGAATTTGTGGACCTTAGACAATACTTACTGGAAAACCTTTTTGTAGTTTATGTAGCAATGGACAAAACACACACCTCGGGTAGGTAAAAGATAAGTCTGCATGTACTTTTTAGTTTTATGGCATTTTTTATTAATGCACACAAGTGTAATGGAGCTTCGACCTTTGATTTTGGTTTTGTTTTGACAGATGATTCCCCGGTAATCTTGTATGTGTTGCATTCAGGGAACAACCTTTTGTATGTGCAGGTAATTATTTTATGTATTATACTTTCGCGGTATGTCTGTATTTTGTAATTAGAATATTCACGAACTATTTGCAACCTGCCAGTAAAATTGTATTATAATTGTATGAAGTATTTCTGCTGGGTGAACGAAGCTTGCTATTATTCTCCAGGCCCAGAAAACCATAATTTTCCAGTTCTAATTTAATGAGAAACTGGGTTAGACAGAAGCACTTGAAGCCCAGGTGTACAAGTGATGGAAAGGTGAGGAGGGAGCATGGAAGCCAATTTTCATTCTCAGACCAATAAAATTTCTGGTGGGTGGAACAGGGGGAGGGGAGCTACTTCTCAGATTCTCTCCCCAGGGAAGCTTACTTGGCATCCTCACAAATGTCTTTTGGGTCTCAGAAGATCCCCAATGGTTTTCAATAACATAAGGAGGTGGGGGAGTGAACAAGGGGCTTCATTACACTCTCTCTTTGTGCTGAAGATTTTAACGCTCAGGAGGTGGGGTGGAAACACTCTTCTTTTCAATGTGGCTGTATGCCTCATTAGACATTCCAGCAATCTTATCTCCTGAGAAAGCAAAAGAGAGAGCATTCCAGTGTTTCTTGGGACGTCCTCTAGAGTACTCTGAGTGAATAAATAGGTCATATATATATTTTTTTTAAAAAAACAACAGCCAGCAAAATGTTCATGTGTGTCTCCTTATTCTACTTAGTTCTACTTAGTTTTAAAGTGGGCATGGAACTCTGAAACACAGATCAGTGTTTCTGTTCGGTAGTACATATACGTATCAAAGTAAACTTTAAATAATATTACTATACTGTATTGATTAACTTGATAATAAATAATTTGATGGCTTGATGTGACAAATGCAACTTACATTTCTCAAGAAGATGAACTTTACAGTGTCTGAAACAGGAATACAGACCCTGTTCAGACAACATGCTAAGCCAGGGTCATTAGGCATTTTGAGCTAAACATTATGGTTTAGCGTGTCATATGACATAGTGTGTTATGTGAACCATCCCTAACCATGGTGAATACATAACCACAGTTTAAACACGCTCACTAACCATTTGCTGCAAAAGGGTTAGCGGCCTAACCATGGCTAACTAACAGGCCCACTATCATAGAAATATGATGTGCTTTCTTCCCAGGATGTAAAACACTTTTCCCAGGAAGGAACATTTTCTGTGCTGTTTGAGCCAATATTGCTGCCATCCTCGGCCACAAATTTCACTGAAGTTGCTTCTATTGTTTGTAAAGGTAAAGTATTTGCACACATCTACATACAATACAACCCTAATGATATGACAAGCTGCACTAAAGTGGATATTACTTGTAACATATAAATTAAATATTTGTTTTCATTAGTTATGGTAAATGCAAAAAGGAAAGGAAGGCTCTGTTGCACAAGTCTTAATAGACTTAAAGCACAATCCTATGGGTTGTACCTCATGAGATAAAAGCCTCCGAACTCAGACGCTTCCATGTTTCCTATGGCCTGCTGAAGTGGTGCCGGCAGGGTGGGAGGAGCGATGGAAGCAATGTTCACCTCTCTATCCTCCATGTTTTTCCTTTTTCTCTAGATGGGCCTCTGAGCCTATATAGAGAGGACACACTGGCAGGGGCAGAACTGGGGATGGAGTGGCCATAGGATTTCTTGTATCCTGGCTCTCCCCTCCCCACCCACTGTCACAGCTTTTTGACCTGTCTGAGGCCACATCTGTGAAGGGGAGGGGGGAATGATCGAATACCCGATTCCCTCTTCCGAGGTCATAGCAGTATCTACAGCCTTGGAAGGGGTACTTTGAAGAATCGTATGGTCCCTTGGATGTTCTCCCAGGACAATAGGATCACTTATTTTAAGCAATTTTAGACTGCCTTTCTGGACATAATACTCTCCCATACTACTAGTAGTACTACTACTACTACTAGTACTACTACTACTACTACTATTTATCCCATAAAGCTGGTTGATGGAAGATTCAGGATAAATAAAAGGAAATACTTCACACATAGTTAAACTATGGAATTTGCTACTGCAAGAGATAGTGATGGTTACCAATTTGGATAGCTTTAAAAGGGGGCTGGATAAATTCATGGAGGAGGTTATCAATGGGTACTAGTCCTGATGGCTATATGTTACCTCCAATATCAGAGGCAGTAAGCCTATAAACACCAGTTGCTGGTGAACATAGGTGGGAGGTGCTATTGCACTGTGTCCTGCTTGTGGGTTCCTGATTGACAGCTGGTTGGCCACTGTGTGAACTGAGTGCTGAACTAGATGGTCTGATCCAGCATGGCTCTTCTTATATTCTTATGACAAAGTCCCCTTAAGGTAGCATGCAACATAACTCCCCCCACCCCCACAGGCAAAACCGAAAACGTATAAAATCATTAACTTTTAATATTACAAAAAATCAAAAATAAGCAGCAAATTTTTTAAAATGTAAAACAGCCAGCATGAATAATTATCACAAAGTACAGTATTTATTCTCTTCAGAAACTGTTGGAACCCTCAGACTTTATATGCTGAAATAAGATTCTCTCTTTCTTAACCCAGGTACATCGTGTGGCCTTGGAAGCAATCATGCTGTTAATGAGAGGATGAATCTCTTGGACAGTACAACCTTGCCAAGAGCATGTATTTCCCATCCAGTGATGGAAGGGTAAGTTTTAATGCTATCATTAAAATATTGAGATGCATATTCTATAACAGCCTTCCTCAACCTGAGGCCTTTCAGATGCGTTGGACTACAACTATTATGCCAAGCCAACATGTCCATTGGCCATGCTCTGTGGGAATGATGGGAGTTATAGTACCACATGTTGGGGCTGTTTCACTGTTTAGAATGAAAACAGATGGATGTTCTAAATCAGGACTATTTCATGTGGCATGACTGTGGTACACAAATAACTTGTAGAGGTTCTTTACCTGTAATGTGGCAGTGAGATTTGCAGATCTCCCATGAGTCCTTTGGGATAGATGGGATCCCATCATGTATGAGGTTAACTTCCAACATTATATCAGAAAGAGGAAGGGAAGAACCTAGATTGTTATCGCTCTTTTAGCCTTTCCTGTGCTGTTTATTGTTTTGCCTTATATTGCATTTTATTCTTTTAAAACTTCTATAGTATTTTCTACTAGGTTCTAGATTCCTGTTCGCAGATGCATGTTCATTACTTCATGAGGGCAACATGATATGATAGCTTGGATGTGCGGAAGACCCATTTTAAGTCAGTACCACCAATAGACGTGGCCACCAGATGGCAGTGCAGGCCAAAGTAAGCAGTTCCAGCTCTCAGGGAACTGAGGAAACAGACAAAAAGCCCTCTATTCAGTTGGAGAGTTCCCCTCAGCTGTCTGGAAATCAGAATTCCAAACCCTTGGGTTTATGTGCCTCCCATGAGACTGACGCCTTGGATTTCCCCTCATTTCTGCAAAAGATTAAACATGCTGTAATCAGAGATCTGACTTACCAGTTATTGCAACTGAATATACATAGGTACTCTCATAAATAGAACAGGCAAGAAGAAGCTCTTTAGACGTTTCTCTCCCTCCCTGCTAAAGGCAAAAAAGGGACTAGATGCAAGGCAACTAAGCAGGTTAAAGTGATTCTCCTTCACTCCTCAGAGGAGTCCAACCAAGAATCAGTTGATCCCAACCAACTTCCATCAGGTCGGTTGCCAACTCATCAGAGAACTTTTCGTCCTAGTCTGCATGAGGAGGATAATGAATCAGTGTCAACCCTTACTCTAGGACACCATCCTACCCCCAGTCCATTGGACAAGGAGGAAGGTGAATGTGTGGATTCTTAGCTTGTTAGAACTCCAGACTGTTTAAATAAAGATTTCTTGCCTTTGCTTTCTAAAGCTTTGCCATATTTCTGTCTTCAGCTTAAAGGAACCTACTCAAACAATATCCAGAGATGCATTTATGCTCCCTGTGTCTAAAATATCCATAATTCTTCCATTTCTAATCTATCTAATAGACTTGGTCAGGTTATGCTTTGTCTCACATTTGGCCACTGGAAGTAACAGGGTAAGGAGTCTTGCAGCACCAAGTGAAGAAATCTAGATCACATGATCTTTGCTTTGCCTGGGTGGTAGGAGAGTTAACCCATTGTTGGATGCTTCTGTCATGCCAAAGCAGGAAGTACCTTCATGGTAACCAATGTTCTGTTTTCTCTCGGTAGGTACCTTGGCGTTGATCCATTTGCGACAGTATTCCACATAGAACCACATCGCAGTGTTTCAGCATCTTGGTCTATATGGTTTACAAACAGTTTTGATTTTAGCATTGTGCTAAATGATGTCTATGTTTCAAGAGAAACCAAGGACATTTTAAAGGTGAGTTTTTCTGTTAGGCCTCACTAAAAGAAAGATCTCCTTTAAAAATACTGAGTCATGTACTTTGCACAAACAATAATAATGAAGACTGTACTAAGAAACATTAAATTCTGTGAACATTTGTATGCATCTGCTTCTTCTGCAGAATTTATTTTTGATTGTGCTAGCTACGGGAAATGAGAGTTATTTAGGGCACTAAAGCCCAACGCTGGTCACTAAAAGGACTGCTTAGCTTCCCCTTCTTATTGTAATTTCTGAAACATTGCTGGGTGTTGCCTACAGATTTTCAGACCTTTCCTCATGAGCATCCAAGACTGTCAGGATGCTGAATTTTGCACTCATTTCCAAATTCCACACATGGGCAATGTAACAGAATTGAAAAATGCACGCCACCTTTCTTATACTTGAATACAAAGATGCATTTATGTGGTTAGGGCCCAATCTAGCCCCTCTGCAGTATGTGCAATTAGATGAGGGGTGGGATGATGCAGTGGTAATCATATCTCTCACTATTTTAATCTTTTTAATGTTTTTGTAGCATTAGAAGCAAGAGATGTAAAACACGTATTTATAAACATAGTAATTGAACATATGTGAACTTCATGTGCAGTCCGTTTGATATGACGTTTTTGCCATTAGGTTCTGAACTTCACGGATCCTTTGACTCTACCTCCAGGCTGTTGGAATGTATTTTCCTTGAAACTCCATATGGAAGAACCTGTAACAAGTTTATTTTCGAATGTTTTTGTGACTACAAACGTTGGAGTGATCTTTGAGATACCGCTACAGATTTATTCTGCTTTGTCCCAGGTACTATATTGAACTGAACTGCACATATATATGATTTGTGGAGGAGGAGGAGGAGGGGGAGGAAGATTTTTTCTGGAATGATATTATCTCTTATACTAGCTATTAGTTTTTTGGAAATGTTATTCATAAAATTTAAAGGTAGGAAAATTGTTTCCGATCTAACAAAGTATTAATTTATGCAGACTCATTGAAGCAATGGATCTGTCTTCCAAATTTGTTTTATATTGTTCTTCAATCTGAATAGATTGAACCCAGGATGCTCTGGACCACTTTGCATATTACTGTAATTGGTGGCAAATGAAAGCATTGGCGCAAGAATCTGCAATCCGTATGCATCTTTCTGTTGTGAAAATAGTGTGAGTTACAAGAAACAGCTTAAACGTGCAAGTGCTTCATTCATCACTTCATGTAATATATGAAGTTCCTCGAAATTTTGATTTTCTTCTCACTTGTGTAAAAAAAATAATTAAGAGTGCGGGATATTACAGTGAGCCAGACATGCTGGTCTATGTTTAGATTCTTAAAATAAAAAAATAAAATTGATACATGGTGCTGGCTTAACAATTTTTCAATTAATGTTTTTCAGCAGGGAGATGTACATTTTGAAGCCATAGCACATCATGATGTGTATTGTTCCTTGAGAATGTCGGATACAGGTAAAATGTAGGGGGGAAATTGGTGTTTCTATGTAGGATCCTAATGGATAAAATATAAGGGTTAGTAATTGTGGGAATATTAGTTTTTGTAAATGTTCATTTCTCTGAACACTTAGTTTATTCTTTATAGATTTTATCATTCTTTTATGTGTGTGAGGTTGAACATGTTATAATGCAGACTATTTACTTTAGATAATTTGCTTTTTTCACAGGAAAATAAGGTGATATAGGTTTGGTAGTAAGGCAGGGATTCTAGGTTAGCATGAAACGGCAGGTGAGCTAGAAGATGGTGTTGCTATTAGGAGATAAGGCAGCAAGGGCATATTTTAACAGTCTTAAAAGGATGTGTGTTTTTTAGGTATTATTAAATTCTATTTGTACAAACAGCTGATCTTACATTTTTAAGTGTTTCCTCATTGTGCCTTTGACTCTGATGTTTGAAGTGATGGTTATAGCACCAGAGTAGAGTTCACAGAAGGAAACAAAAATTGTGTATCAATAAAATTGAACATTATTTATCATTTTAGCAAACCTTCTTTGGGAACGGAGCCTTTCTCTGGACAGCTCCACGTGGAATGTGGATTCTGATCTTGCATATGAACTCCATGAAAAATGGCAAAAAATTAAGCACAATGAAATTTGCAGGTGGGTATAAAGAATTCTCAGCAATAGAATTCTCAGCAATAAAGATCAGTTTTTGCCGGTAGCAGGGGTTTTGATGGGCAAGAGATAACTAAAACAAATTCATTGTGTCCTGAACTGGGGAGAAGGAGGACACAAACTCTTCTGATTCCTTAACTATGGTTGAAGGAAGAGATTTGGACCATGGTATTACATGTTTCATCCTTCGAGCGTCTCTGGTTTCTACAGATGGCCTCGCTTCCTGCTGCTGGACCTTTAGCCATGGTCCTGGCTTATATTTTATTTATTTATTTATTTATTACATTTATTTCCTGTCTTTTCCTTTTACAAGGAACCTAAGATGGCTTACATGGTCCTCTACCACTCCATTTTATCCTCAGAACATCCCCGAGAAGTAGGTTCGGTTGAAAGTCACTCAGTGAACTTCTGGCCAAGTGGGTTCTAGAACCCAGATCTCTTGAGGCCCAGCCCAGTACTGTAACCACTACACCACACTGGCCCTATAGTTATATAGTTATATTAACTAAGACTGTCCCTAGATTTTAGTGTGGCTTGGGGGAGGGCTTGGCAGAGTTCCTGGCAGTGATTCTCCTTCTACATAGGCCTTTCCCACTTCTCCCCAGCTTGCCTCTATACCTTTTTAAAAACAAGGTTTTTATTCTGCCACCGCTGGCAATGGTGACAGAAATCTTGGCAAGCTCTGGGCTTTCATTATTTTTCCTTTTCTACAAATGTTCAACACCAGAAGCAGAAGAAGAACCAAAGCTTTTGTTTCAGTGGCTTTCAGCCACAATGTTGTTTTTCCTCACAATACCCTGGGTGGGTAAACCAACATGGTGGCTGGTCTGTTGTCTATGGCAGTGGCAACATTTTTTAAAAGGAGGGTCTAGAGTAGGTGGTGGTGGTGGGCTCCCCCAGGGGTGTTGGAGCCCCAGGATTTGCCGTGGACCTGATGTTGATGCTAATCAGGACCCATGGTTGTTATTAAGCAGCCGTTCATGGGTAATAGTGACCTGTGGTTAGCATTTACCATGTTTAAAGCTGGTGGCAACAGAAGCTTGAGCAATGGTTAAAGTCAGTTGCAGGATTTTCACTGGAGATGGGAAGAAATGGTTTAACTGCAGTAAAAGGATCTGAAGCATTACATTTGTAGCAGCCTTTAAAAGTCCTGACAATCCTGTGCCAATTTTCAGCAAAATTAGCGGTGGTAAAACATTTAAATGTGTTGCTTTTTTTTAAGGTTTAGCATGAGACTGTCCAGTCTCCAGCAGGAGATTAAAAACTATAAGAATCAAACTCAAAATGTTAAAAAAATATTCCAGACACAAGGATGTAATGATAAGGCTCTTGCAGTTTTTTTCCGAAGAGATTATCATCAAAACCTGCAAATATTTATTTTAAAATGGTTTCTGTTGTCGTTAATTCAACAGGAAAAATCTTGGGGAAATTATTCAAGCTGCTCATCAAAAGCATCCTGAAAATGAATCATTTGCATTATCTTTTCCCCACTTGGTTACAGAGCTTGGTCTTACATTGAACTTCAGTGCAGCTGCACCAACAAATAGCATGGTGAGGCCATAGTTAGATTGCATATATTATTGAGGAGTTTTGTGTTTTGTTTTGTTTTTGTTAAAATTCCTTGGCAGTTTTACATTTTTAGACTGGTTTTGAAAAGGGGAAATTATTTATGTTCATATTTCACATGAACTTAATAGAGAATTGACTAATAGATTTAGTGTGCAATCTTATGCATGTTTAGTCAGAAAACAATCCTACATCTCCCTGGCTGGGGCATACTGGGAGTTGGACTTTTTTTCTGTCTAAACATGCATAGGATTTCACACTTATTGTGGTTGCAGGTGTCAATAGGATCTTCTAAACTTGATGGATAGGCTGAATTTGTGAAACTTCATAATATGGTACATGCCATTTCATTTTTAAACACTATTTAATACATTCAAAATTGTTGAGAGAACAATATTTAGCTTATATCTAGTTCATGTTACAAGAAGTTCTTTTCTTTTTAATACAAAATAAGAGCCATATAAAATTTGGCAATATTTCTGTACTTTTGTAAACATTTCAGAAAACCATTCAGGGGTTTGTAACGTTTTTGAGAATATTTTATATCAAAATTACATGTTTTAGTGGGAGGCTTGAGTGAAGTATTAAACATGAAGTATTAAAGTTTTTTTCTTAACTATTTAGGTAAAATATTTTACATTAAGAAATCCTTCATCCTTCCCAGTTACATTGCAACTTCTGCCTGTGTCTTTTTATCCTGATCCTCGAGCTCCACTGAGTCTGCTCAGCAAATGGTAATGAATATAACAGTTTAAGAATGACACTTTCCCTTTGTAATATAATCTGTAGTTAGCCACTTTCCACATGTTCTTTGCATGCATGAAACGGTGTGACTGGGTTCACACAACACACTTAACCTATGATGGTTTATTTTCTGGAACAGCCTATGATGGCTTAGTGTGTTCTCTGTGGGAAGCTCCTCCCCCATTTGTTTGCCTGATCGTCTGACAGGAGCACAGATTGTTTGCATAACCATCTACCCAGCATAGGTTGCAACCTGCTATGGGTTAACGTGATGTGTAAAGCCAGCCTGTGTGTCTGCATGTGTGTGTAGCTGTGCATGTGTATGGTCTTTCATTCTATTCAGAATCCTGATTGCAGAGAGTTCCAAATTCCATGGAACATGCAGAGATTAAGGGCGAGTGTAAGGCCAGTAGATGTTATGCTGCTTCTTCCTCAATATTAAGTCAGCATGTGGAGAGAACATCTGAAAAAGGATTTCATTATTTGTCCAAAATATCTTTAAATATAAAGAAGCTACCAAGCTATTTGGCTCCCAGTATCTCCATTTTTAATTAAGAACAAATGATTTCCTGCTGAATTACTAGAGTGCGTGTGAATGACTAAGAGTGTTGTGTGGGAAGTATATGATACACACAAGATGTTTCTTGTACAATAAATCATTCAAATTACCTAGAGCCATGAAATAAATTTGTTCACAAATTTGGCTCTTCCTCTAATGCATACATACTCGAATACATACAGACATACAAGTTTATACGTGTATATTTTTATCTTGGTTTATATAGGTTTGGTGCGAATGTACAGTCTATTAATTTTACAACCACTGAATTCAGATTGACAGAAGAATATGCTCATAGGGTAAGCCATGTTTTCCTCTCTGAGAAATGGAACTTATCTGCATTGATCAGACTTTCTGGCAGCTTATTTTTTTTCCAGATCATATTTATATAGAAATATGTCTGAGCGTGAAAGATTTTGGTAATTTTCGTAGAATATATAACATGCATTTAGTTTTTGGATTGCATAGTTGTTAAATGGAAATCAGTTTCGAGCGATTTGAAATAATAAAACTGCTGAAATTTGCTGGAAGGATTTTTTAATTTTTTTTCATATATATCTATATCTATATCTCCAGCACTTAAATGTTTTGTGTTTTTTCCTCTGATCTCACTGGAAACATTAGAACAAGGCTTTATCCTCCCCCATTCCTAGCACTTGAAACGTTAGCATATAGGTGGAGCCATGTAGCTGTATTTTCAGTGCCCCTGTACACTGCATATTACTATAAACACTATGGATCTTCGCTCCTTTGGCTTCTTCACCAATAGCTGCAGTGTCCTACAATGCACATCTTTTTTCCTCCCAGTGGTAGAACGATGCGTGCCAGGGGCTGATGAGGAAAAAAGATACTCTGTGACCTCATCAAAGGAATGGGACAGGCAGGGCAGCAGGAGGGAGGGAGCATGCTATGGGCATACGGAACTGCAATCTCTTATTTGCCCTTTGGCTTTTCAGTTCACTCTCACTCTGCTCTTCAGATGTGCTGTCATAGTTTTACATAGACTGAAATGTCCATTTGGTATCTGTTCCAAATTGCTATGCTGATTTTATTTCTAGCACTCCTCTTATGTTATGAAGTTTAGCCTAAGTTCTGCAGCGGTTTACATCGTCTACTGCTGGTATCCTCTGGTTTCCATAGTTACTATAACCTTTCCTAGAATGCATTGTTCTGGGCATGCTCAAGATTAGTGACTGAAGCCAAATGGTTGATATCAAGATCTTGTTTTTAGTCCATGTTTTGAGGCTCCCAAGTTGAGCATTTTCTATTACTGTTCCTCCCATTGCTGGAAGCATTTAGACACAGAGGCATGGTTGGGAGCAGAGTGGATCTCAGGATCCCTCGAATCCTTAGTCACTTCCTCCTCACCCAGCAGCATGCCGCCCAAATGTGCACCCCCCCCAGTATGAGGTCAGAGTTCTGACCTCACAGAGGGAACCTCATGGTGGCTGGGTGGAGCCAAAATGAGGGCTCAAACACTTCCAAGGTCTGAGTTCAGCCTACAGCCTCAGAGGGGTTTTATCTATGCCCCCCTGGGATGCTGTCTAGGGACTATAGGATTTCTCTCTCAGTTGATAAAGCCTTCAGCTCAATCAAATCATTTTTAAATTTATTAAAACAAGACATACTAACGAAATAGACTTAGAAAAGAATAGTCCCCCTCCCATCTCCCATAATAAAATGAAATTTGTGGGCAAAATAAAGAATTAGGTTTGTTGCTACACTGAAAAGTTTTAAGGTTTTTTTTAATACATTAAAAATGGGGACAAAAGTACCATAAGAAGCAATATATTGACACTATTAAGTGATTGTCATGACACCCAGAGATGGATAACATAGTAATGTTTTTGTTTTGCTATTTCTTTTTTGTTTTTATTTTTTCGTAGGATGAACTACAAGAAGACCATGATTACATAGGATCTAGTTCTGAGACTCTTAATTTAAAATTGCAACCTTTAGAAGCTAAGAGAGTTGGTGTTGTCTTTACACCTCTTGATTACAAAAGGGTAACTTCTCTTATATTGGTAAGGTAGGTTTATCCTTGACCTTCTGTGGATGGAACTGGACATAATCTTGGAAACGTTTGTTTTGGATTTCCATTCAAATACATTGAGTTCACTTCTGAAACTTCCTTCAAAATGTGAATTATATTTTGTATTTAAAGAAAAAAATATATAAAAGTATTTTGCTGTCTAAAGCACTGAGAATAAATAGTATTGGATAGGATATGTGCTTTTTTCAATAACAACAACACATGCATACATATAGGAGAATTTACTTTCCTTTTAAGACAAGAATTTGCTGGTTCACATCCCTGAACATGAGCACATTTTGCAGACAAAGCTCACACATTCTGGACCTTGCAATGCTTGTTTGTAAAATGCCTACTTTGGAAAAATGTGCACCTTAAAGACGCACATTTTCACACTTTAGTCAATAAAGGGAAAGTACACATTTCAGGGCACACTTCTAAAAAATGCGCCCCCACATACATACTTTTCCCCATTCAAATGGGGGTGGGGTGGGGTGGGGTGGGAAACTTGCCATTAGGAACAGGAATGAGGTGGGCTGAGCTAGAAGTGGGACTTGGGGTACCTCACCTTGCTATTTCTCCCATCCTTGCATACTCACTAGTATGCAGTATAGAGGTTTTGGAGCTCTTTCTAAACATTAAAAGCAAGGAGCACTAAAATTCATATCTTAGTCCCTTCAGCTCAGTTGCAGACTTTTTGTAATATCCTGTAGTTGTAAAATACAGCAGGTTACAAGTCAAATCTCAAAACTTTTTGTAGTGCATGTATTTGCATTGGGCCACTAGGGGATTTCATAGTGTTGCTTAAAGAAATGCACAGATAATGCTCCTCATCACATTCATGTTTTAGATTAGGCTTTTGGGTTTAATTTCACTTTAATTACAGCTACTCATTTTTGTGCATCCTACTGGCTCCCTCAGCTCTAATTTCCTTTGCAGCTTAAGCTTTCACAGCATTGTTGTTTTCTTACAAAGTGCCAATGTGGGGCTGCCAATACATATCAGGACTCTACTGTTGGGGGTAGCAGGCTTTAACCTTTTATTCCCATTAATCCTGATCTGGATTGGGTGTTCCGGGCCATTGTCAGAAGAAGAGAGTCCACTGAAATGAATAGATTCTTTTTGTTAGTGCCAATTGCATGTGCATGGGATGCCAGTCTGGATTGTGATCACAGCAGGGGGCAAAGGGTTAAAGCCCCATATTGGATAGTCAGAAACTGCTGGGCTTCACACACCTCTTGAAAACACATTTGTTCACTCAGGGTTTCCCTGATTTACAATAGGTCACAACACTGCTACGTTTTGCTGCTTTATTGTAATGTTCTTGAGGTATTTATTGTTTTATACATTTTTTATATTGGTTTTATATTGTAGTATATTGTGCTTTTATGTATACCGCTTGCAAGTCCTGGGACGTCAAGTGGTATAGAAGGAGCTTAAATGAGACCCAATTCAGATTGAACCCTATGCATTGGTGCTTTCTAAACAAACAAAGCAAACCACACTCAAGGTCAGAAGTAAGCAAACAAGGTAACGCGTAACATAATTCATGCATCATGGAAGTGTGGTTCTCAGAATGCAGAACAGACAGTACCAAGGCTATGGGTGTCAGGTTATGCAGAGAATAACCAGGGAAAGATTAAGTTCACTGTCTGTCACTGTCTGTGATTATATTAGTCTAGGCATTTGCACTGGAGGCCCTTGGATCCAATCTCCTAAGTAGGGCTTTGTAGAGGGAGTGTTGGTAGGACCTTTTGACAGTCCATTGGGTGGATAGTGATGAAGAGAGTTACTCCCCATTCTTTTTCCTCATCATGGTGCCACAACTGGTCCAACAGCTGGTCTTCTGGACTTCCATAAAGACTGGATTTGCTGTATATAAAGACTGAAATAACCTACATCCCCAGGAATTTCGTGTCAGCAATGCTAAAAGATTCATTGTTTTATAGATGCCCACTTTTTGTGCTGTTGAGTGTGAAATGCTTGGAAGCTACCTTCCTTTCCTTAAATTCAATTGTTAAAACCTCCTTGCTTTGTTGCAGGAACAACTTAACCGTTCTGGATGTGGTTTATGTTGAAGGCATCGGAGCCAGAGAACTATTGAAAGTAGGGGGTCGTTTGCCAGGGGCAGGAGGCTCCCTTCGATTTAAGGTGCCAGAGTCGACTCTCATGGACTGCAGGCGACGTGAGTGACAACCAGTTTGGCAGGAAGGGATGAAGTGGGATGTGCACACTCATGGGTACAGCTTTGTGTGAACATCACGCGCATGTCTATATTCTCAAACACCACCATAGTTTCTGCTGTGAATACTTGAGGTCATATTCATGTGCCATCACCACATTGATGGTATATCCTAGTGCACATATTTCCTACATTTCATGCGAGGAAAATGTTGCATGTAAAGTGAGATTACATGTCATTCTCTTACTCCCCTCTCTCTTGCGTGATAGAAATGAATATATTGCAATACAGTTGAGGGAAAATACAGTTTTTGTTCATTAGTATAGCAGTGCCTCGAGATGGCTTTTAATGGCTACTGTGAAAATAATTAAATGTTGATTTTGTTTTCTTCAGAACTGAAAGACGGCAGGCAAATTTTATCCATCACAAAGAACTTTAAAGTTGAAAACATTGGTCATCTTCCTATCACTATAACCTCTATGAAAATTAATGGGTACAGTTGCCAAGGATATGGGTTTGAAGTACTCAATTGCCAGGACTTTTTTCTGGCACAGAACTCTTCACGGGAGATTAGCATTGTGTAAGCATTTGCCTCTTTTTTATTGACAAACAAGCTTATTTCAGAATTGCGTTTGTTGCTTATTAAAGTCAGGATGCTACTTGCTTGAAATGTTGGTCTGTTCTCATTTAAAACAAATACTGCAAATGCGACCCCCCTTTTTTTTAGTAAACATTCTTTATAGACTTAAGATCTTACCTCTATAACTGCTTTAAAGATTTCTATAATATATGGTATTCATTAAAGTGCTAACTTGATAAGGAGTTATTTGCCTTGTTGGCTGCAGAGCTCATAATTTTTGGTGTTTGGGGGAAATGTGTTTTCCAGTCAGGGGCATGTTCTCCAAGAGGATAATTTTGCAAGGGCAGTTACAAAATTGAAGGGAAAGTTTTTCTATTATGTAACACGTTCTGTGAAGATGTAAGAGTTGCACAGTTAAAGGTTGCAGGCTCTGGCTACTGATTTTGAAACACCGTTCATCAGTAGGAAAAAATAATCAATACCTTTACTCTGTTATAAGCTCTAGATTTCAAACCAATAATTATAGATCCATTACACTGAACATCCTTCTACATCAGGGGTGGGGAAATGTTCCTGCCCCAAGGTCTGGTTTTCCTTGTGGGACAAGTCCCAGGGGACAGATAACATTAGGGGGCAGCAACACTTCCTGACATCATCAGAGCCATGGAGATGATCACTCCATACCATTGTACCCATGGAGAATGGGACACCTTTCTCTGTGCAGAGAGAGGCATGGAGGCAATCGCTCCATGTCTCTGTACAAAGAAAATGAATGCCCTTCTCTTGTCTGTACTAAAGGCAGCCTTTCTTAGAGTTGATAAGGATTGAAACCCCACTCTTATCTCTAATCACTGATCAGCTAAGATAAGGATAGGGCCTTGTCAGCACTGAAGAGAGGTTATCTGTCAAGGGATAAGAATGGACTTCTCTTGTCAACACTAGAGAAAGTCAGCCTTTCTCTAGTGCTGACCAATGGGAAAGGTCAGGGAGAGGGGGCACAGCCTGTGAATGAAGCTGGTGGGCTGAATGGGGATCCAGCTCTTGGGTGGACATTCCCTACCTCTCTTCTGCATAAATAAAAATTAATTATTTTTCTTCACTCAGCAGAAAATCTATTTGTAGTTTTTAATGTATTTATAGAGGGAGTGGAATATATCTATATATCTATATCTCAAAGTTATGTAACTGACTTGCTTTTGATGTCTGTGGTGGTCCTGTACCTTACATCTGTTGCACCCCTTCCTTTTTTATCTCATTCATTTAGAAGCTAGGTACTGGCATTACTTAGGATTTCTAAATTGTAGTATCCTTAAGGTTGTAATTCTAAGTTCTTATGTGTAGGTAGCATTTGATTTCAATAGGTATTATTTAGCATCTGTTACTCCAGATTAAGTCCTGAGTTATACAAAGGCAACATAGGATTCTCCATATTTAACCTACAAACGTTGGTTGTTAGGCTCACCTCTCAGAGGTCTTAACTGAGTCTCCTCCAGTTGCCACTCCTCCTTCAAGCGGCACATACACTGATAATTCTGACATTATTCAGTCTCTGTCCATCAAACACTGCTTTCAGCACTCTTCAAGGCAGGAGGATTCTTTATTAGGCTCCAAGAATAAGATTTCTCAGTAGGAGAGCGGCATCTCCTGGGGTACTTTAGATAGGAATCACATGGAGCCTAGAACAAAGAGTTAGTGGAGAATGAATTTAAAGGAAGATATGAATCTACTTGTGTGACATAGAACTAGCCCAGATGGAGAGACAGTGATAGTGCAGTAACTGCTAACCACAGAGGCTGCCCAAAACCACATAGAAAAATGCAGTAGCCAGCTTGATCCTCTTGATATAGCTGTTTCAATAACTTCTAGGTAGTTTATGGCTTCTACTTGAATCCTTCTACAACAGAATGGAGGAGAGGCTATTCTGTGTGTAAGGGTATATATACAATTGGATGGCTATGGTTGCAAGTAAAAACTGCTCAACGAATGGATGTTCCTATGTGCTAGAAGGGCTACATATGAATCAGAGGAAGGTGGTAGCAGGGAGAAACTTTTTTAATCTCTAAAGAAAAAACAGGTTCAATGGGATCTGAACCTTCAAATAAAGATCTCAGCAGCAACAACAATGAAAGCTATAGAAGCCATTAAAAATATCAGCAGTTTCATTGATTTTTATTTTCTCCCGATGCAGGTTTACTCCAGATTTCACTTCTTCTTGGGTTATTCGAGAGCTGACTCTGGTAACTGCTGGTGGTGTTGAGTTCCACTTCACCCTCAATGTGACCCTTCCTCACCATCTTTTACCCCTGTGTGCAGATGTGGTGCCAGGACCCAGCTGGGAAGAGTCTTTCTGGAGGCTTACGGTGCTCTTTGTCAGGTAAAGCATTTAATTCTCAAGACCTTTTCAATTTGGTACCAACTTAATGCTTATCAAACCAGTTCCTTAGCCAAACTAGAATAACTTTTCAAAACAAAATTTAACAGCTGCGTTTTGTAAGACACCATTGTAGCTTTTAATGTTGTAGCCTTTCTCCTTTTTTTAACAGACTTTTTGTGCCTATTAACATTGTATACAGTACTGATTACATTGGTGTAGACTGGCAGCGGGAACCCCATGAATGGAGAAATTACATCTATTTACCTTTTGGAAGTTGTGGCAAGAATCTTCACAATTTGCATACTTGTGTATAAAATAGCTGCCCTCAAAGTAACTATCAGAGGAAGAAGCTCTTGGAACAATCCATTACTAGGCGCTTAGTCCAGCAATACAGATGATGTAAAGATCAGAAAATGGGGACATAGACAGGACAGGACACTGGGACCATAGGAGGGGGTAGTGAAATTGTAGTAAACTATTAGAAGTTTTCCAGGGTTTTAAAGGGTGTATTGGGGGAAGGCTTTCAGGTAGTTTTATTGATGCAGATGGAGCCCTTTCCATACAAATGTTGACTGTAACAACTTTATAATCACACATTTGACTGGATGTTCTTTATTCTTCCAACATCTTAAACACGGCTGTTGCTTTATTGTATTTTGCACATTTCAACTTGTCTTTATTTAAGTATTTCTCTCTCTTGCAGTTTGTCTCTATTTGGTGTAATTCTGATAGCTTTCCAACAAGCACAGTACATACTAACAGAATTTGTGAAGTCAAGGCAGAGGCCAAATCCTAGTTCTTCTCTGCTGCAAAACAACAGTTCTGTGGACATCATCAGCTCTGAATCTTACAAGTAATATATCTTATATTTCTATGCAAGACACCTGAGGGGATTTTTTTAAAGTGTTAACTTGTTTTTGGTGGTGCTGTTTGATTTTGAAAATAGATAAGCACTGGTTGCTAATTCTACTGTATCGAAGAATGGCTGCCCTTAATATTTTGATGACTAGCTGTTGTCTTTATTCACATGATAATAAAAACAAGCTCATTGCATATCGTGGAGATATGCAAGGTCTCCACATCAGGAGCTTGCATCTCTTCTTGGTGAGGGAGGGAGGAAATATGAAAATTTTATTCCATGCATGACTTAGATTCAGAGGGCCAAGAAGGATGTGGCACTTTCCTATCTGTAGCCAATTTACATGTATTGGCTAAAAATAAATAAAAAGGCTTGTAATGAAAGACACTTTTTGCAGAACACAACCAAAACTATACAGAGTTGGTTTCCAGGAAAAATATAGTGTTCAGTATCATGACTCTTTTCCAGTTGCTTTATTTACCATGTTTTATACAATTATGAACAATGTAACCTTTGTACAATAAATATCATAACTTTTTTTTCAAATCCAGGAGCAGCTGCAAAACCTTTACAGATACATACAGTTCTTCTGATAAAGGAAAAGGAAAAGGCTCCCTTTCTGTGGGTGCAGCAACTAGTCGTAGCCAGAACGCTGCCAAAAGGAGTCCAGCAACATACAGTCATTCGCAGAAGAAACATAAGTGCTCTGTATACTATGGTAAACAAAAATCAAACACAGCAAGTGGTGGTACCATCCTAATAACTGAGGACAAACAGAACCAGATGACTGAAAATCAAACTTCGGCACCAAAGGAGGACATTTGCACTGTTAGTGAAAGCTGGCTGAGCCTGAAATATGCAAGTAGCATAAATGTAAACATGCAAAAGAACTTAACGCACCCAGGGAACTTTGTAGATAAAGAAGAAAGTGCATTGAAAAATGCAACACTTATGAAAAATACTTCTTCAGAGTGCAATTTGAAGGAGGGTCTTCACACAAATATGTTTCCTAAGGAAACGAATCTTAATACTTCAGAAAATATAGCTGAGCTCAAAGAACCTGAGCTGTGTCCATTGAAATCATCAAAGAAGCAGTCTGAAAGTCGCTTCCCAAGACATTCACCTCAGCAACAATCAGAATTTCAAGAAGTTTCCAGGAAGAGTAATGGTAATCTTTTTAATAGAGAACGAGCTCTTATTCTGTAATCTCAGTTGAAAGACATGTGTGCTGATTTGTAGAACAGCAGTCAGCAGAAGCTGGGCTCTGTGGATTTGCAGAATCTTAACTTCTGCTAACTACTGTTCTACAAATTAGAACACTGACAAGTATTTGAAAGACCCACTTAGTGTTGGGATTAAGACCTATTGAAAAAGTACACCTAAAATGAAGGGGCAAGAGCAACTCCCCTATGAGGAGAGGTTAAAACAGCTGGGATTGTTTAGCCTGGTAAAAAGGAGGCTAAGATGAGACATGATAAAGGTGTACATTATTATGCATTGTGTGGAGAATGTGGACAGGGAGAATCTGGGATCATTCCATGAAGCTGGTTGGTGGGAGATTCAGGACAGATAAAAGGAAAGAGTTCTTCACACAGTGCATAGTTAAATTATGCAGTTTGTTACCACAAAATGTAGTGAGGAACACCAGTTTGGATGGCTTTAAAAGGGGGTTGGATAAATTCCTGGAAGAGAAGGCTATCAGTGGCTACTAATAGCAAAGGTATTAACCCTATTTACACCCATTACTGGTGAATATGGGTGGGAGGGTGCTGTTACACTTGTGTCCTGCTTGTAGGTTCCTGGTCGACAGCTGGTTGACCACTGTGTGAACAAAATGCTGGACTAGATGGACCATTGGTCTCATCCAGCATGGTTCTATTGTTTTTATGTAACTCAATACACTTTCACAGGATCAGGATGCAACTGTATTGCCACTCTTTACATTTTATAACATTTAATAATGATTATTAAAGTATATTCAAAGCATAACTAAGCCTATATGCAACCCCATGTCTTTGAAAGTTGTATCTGAAATTAATATGAACTATAGAAAAGCACACTGTACATCTTACTTTTCCAACATTTTTATTTTTTTTAAGGGAATAACCAGCAAGTGCCTCTCAGGAATGAAACAGAAAACTGTGAGACTTTGAAAAAGCAGGTAAACACAAAGCCTCCTACAGAGAAGATGATAAATAAAAGGCCTAAAGATGAATCACTATGTGGTGGAAAACAGGCACTTCCTTCTGCTGAGGTTTGAATTGTTATATACTTCTTCTTTTAATACCAAAAAAGAACCCTTAAACAGCATTTTAAAATATATTTACATAAAGGCACTTTAAAAATATGAATAACATAATAGTAGGGAAGTGTAGTTGGATATTTCAGTGAGTAACAAATTGAGGGAGTTTCTATGCAACCTGATGCAAACTCATTGACTTGTAGGTGTGTGGTTAATGCAATGATTTTTGAGATGAAAAAGTACCACAAGGTTTTCCTCCTCTTACCCACTGTTTTAATACTGTGTCTTTGTCAATTTGCCTCATATACTACAGACTCTGATGATTAGTGACTTTACTAGCACTAAAGACCAAAATTTTCATGAAGTGCTGCTTTTGTGAACCAACCCCTCCCCCTCCCAGCAATTTGGGACATTTGTTTTAAAAGAGTCTGCTCCATTTTTACATGGAAAATGTTACATTGTATTTTTTACAGCCTCAAAAATGGCAATGAGAATTTGGCTTTCCAAAATTTGGGATTTGATATCTAGAGTCTTGAGTACATGCTAAGATTTGCTGCATTACTATCCAGTATACGGGTGCTTATATAATTTCATTTTAATGGTGTAGATTTAAAGCTTAGGTGAGTACTTAAAGCCCAAACAAAAATATTTTAGGTTGCAAATCTTATACACACCTTCCTAGAGTAAGTCCCACCGAATGCAGTTGGTCTTACTTCTGAGTAGACATGTATAGGACTGAAAGTTGAGACTTCTATTCCCACTGTGTAGGAATAGTTGGGTTTTTCTGTAACTATGTAATCTAAAGCTGCAGTAACTTTTCAGGTACATTTGTCCTTTACTGGAATAGAAATTCAGGTGAACGAGGGTGGGGGGAGTGAAAAAAGGGAGGACTTGTATTGGGTGAACATATAACCAAGCTAGTTATAAACTTGACAGATGACTTTGGTTTTAATACAGTCAAAGGTGTATAGAACATTGTTCCTCACATTTCAGTCCTTTATGCCTTTGTGGCATTAGCTGTGGGGAGACAATCATGGAACATGGAGGGTGACAACAAAGGTGTGTGCTAACTTACTGTATTTCAGTATCAGAAAACTATTGGCTTATATGCCCTCAGCGACATTTTTAACATGATGATTATTTGTTCATTAAGATGCTGTGAGATACGCTACCAGTGTATAGCTGTTGATACCTTATGATCTGGAGTACATGTATTTGTGTTACTAAGTCCTGTTTTTGCTTTTCAGCAGGAAGATGCTCACCGAAAAAGTGGATCTCAGGAGAAAAGAGAAGGACATTTACCAAATACAAGTTGGAATCGACATAGGACAAACAGAAAAAATAAGAAGAAGCATGTTAATATATCTGCACGGTATGCATGGATGCCTTTTATATGTGCGTGTTCTTTAATTAAAGGAAGACTTGCAATATTTCAACCACTTAAATTGGGTTGGATTTAAGGTCTGCTCAGAAAGTTTCTGCAGGTGGAAAGGAGGCAAGGAGGTGACTTTTGCCACCCTTCACCCTGCAGTCACCCGCACCATCTCCCTCCAGATTTTGTGGTGACATAGGCGACCGCAGGAGGAAGGAGGAAATGACAAAAATCCCTCCACCTGCAGGAGTCAAATTCTGGATCCAGTCATTATTTTTTGTTAGTTTCCTTATTACTCTTGTTCATCCTTTCCCAACCTAGCACCCTCTAGATGTTTTTGACTACAACATCCATTATCCCCAGTCATGGCCAACTTGGCCATTAGCTGTGGTTGATGGGAAGGTGCCAGGCTGGGGAAGCCAGCTCTTGTTAATTTGTTTCCTGTTCTTCCTCCAAGGAGTTTAAAGTGGCATTACAACCTGTCAACAACTCTGTGGGGAAGGCTGAACTATATTTAAGAATCTCTGTGCCAGGGACTTGTGTCTTCTAATAGTGTGCATAGTGATTGATTCCATAGTTGTTATTAATAAATATAAAGGTTGGAAGAGAAAATACTTTTGTTTTGTTTTGTGACTGTTGTAGGGTTCCTGAACAGACTGAGTTGAAGCATGTTTGCAATGAATTTGAAAGACCTGAACTTAGAACTAACATTAATATAAGACACTGGTATGCACAGAGCAATGGGGAAACTTGTAAAGGCGATGAAAAAGCTGGCATGGCTACTCAAAGAGAAGCAGGTACGCACTCAAGTTAACCAAAAGCAAGTAATATGTAATAGTTTTGATTCTTTATTTTGAATCCTCCCCTTTCTAATTGTCCTCAAGTCAAAGGCCTAATAAGTTTACTTCCTACATTCATGGGCACTATCCAATGCTGTCACAGCACTAGTGCAAGTCAACACTAATGCAACATTATTAGCACTCGATGGTGATTTGCCATCAAATTTCAGCAGCAAATCACTGCTTTCCTCTTTGCCTAGCAAGCATTAATGATGTTGTGCTTGTGTTAGTTCAGCACAAGGTCATTGCTAGCACTGTGTCAGTACTGGATACTGCCCCATGTGCTAACCATGGTGGACCTACTAGATCTTTGCCCTCTTTCTGTATATGAATGTTCCTGCCTGATGAGTAAGAATAGTGCAGACCAGTAATAAATACACTCCATTAATGTGTGGAGGTTTATAAAGTTCAGGTATCAGAGAAACTTAGGAATGGGTTCTGTCTTATCCTGTTCACCTGTCCCATATGAATATATGCTAAACCTGTTCAGTAATCTTTCCAGCTAATAAAAAATGGTGTAGAAGAGAATGTCTTGACAATTTGCATATTTGCCTGCTGGCAAGAATAAGTTGACAAGAGTCATAAGGTTTTTTTTCGTAACGATTTCCCCCCATCTACTAGAAGGTTTCTATCAGTGGCCCAAGAAGTGCCTGGAAAGGTTTTGCTCGGATTCAAGTTCAGACTGTGGAAGTTCTTCAGGGAGCGTACGTGCCAGTCGGGGCAGCTGGGGCAGTTGGAGCAGCACCAGTAGTTCCGATGGAGATAAGAAGCCAATGATCCCCAGCAGACACTTCCTCCCTTCCAGTAAGTGGCGGTGGTGCTGCTAGAATGTGTGTGTTCTGCGTTTCTTCTATTTTTGGAAAGCAATGTTGCATTGTCAACGCAAGTCAAATTCTTGAGGGTGTTTGAAAGGCAGGAATTCTAGCAATGCTGCACAATAACTGCTTATTATTACTGGATAACAAATGTTCTCCGAGGAGCCATCTATCTCAGTTGACAACACTTATAGTATTACTGTATTTGAGATTACCTGAATATTATATATGCAATACATACATACACCCCAAAAGGGAAAAAGCTTTCAATTCAATTAAATTCACAGTTAACTAATTTCCTATTTTTAGTCATACATCTATATTGGCTTATTAACCAAAAACACAAACAGCTGTAACAATCGTTAGGGCTACATGGCCCCTGTTTTAAAAAAGAACTTATTGGCATTTTTAATTTAGGTGGCTTCCATAATAGACAATTAGGAGTGAGGAGTAAGCTTTTCCTTAAGAATATTACAATAATGTTTTACTTATAGTACCTTCAGAATTACAGGGATCGCTATTTTAAATGCATTTTTATAAATTGTTAGTAGCATAATTTATGGTGTGAAAACTTTAAAGAAGTACCTTCTAACCTTGGCTATTAGGGCAAATCTATTGCAGGATGCTAGTTATGGGTATGCCTTTGCTATTTCCCTATCTCTTCTCATCTCCTGTAATCGCTAGGAAAAAAATAAGTAAGAAATGTTTTATACATAATTCCTCAGAGTCTCTGCTTGGTAAATTTATATAGTCCTAGCAGTTAGTGAACTATCTCAGATATATTATTAAAATGTCTGACTCATATCCATTGGTTTGTATAGGGGAAAATATTTCATGCAGTGATTTTCCAGTTGAAACACCCATCACTTTAAACCTCTCTCACAACATCTGCAATACCAGGTAAATACTTTTAATATATATTTATTTGTAAATCAGTTAAGCTCCAGCAGCTTCAAACCTAACTAGGAAGTGAACTGAAAGAAAAACATTAGAATTAACTTCATAGAGCTCGGTAGTGTCCTGTTTGTTTTAATTTTTGCAAACATAATATGTTCTAATCGCCTCGTAATGTGTTCTGATAACGTCTCTTTATAGTAAGTGGTTACTTTTAAAGATACAATTGTGTCTTTCATGTTGTTAATTATCCTTAATGCAGTGTTTTCCTCTAACAATAGAACTAGCTTGATAAAACCTGCCTGCCTGTGCATTCTCTCTCCTTCCCACTATTTGTCTCTCTATTTCTGTGTGTGTAGATTACATTCCTCCATTGAAATCAATGTGGATGTCCCACTGCCCCACTCACCTGCAGTATAAATCCATTTGATGACATACATATCTTATGTAATGGGGAAACCATGGTTGATCGTTCAAAATATAAAATGCTTTCTCTTTATTTTTTCGTTAGCAGAGATGTAAATAGTGTCACCCAGTATCCAGAGAATATATGCCCCAACTTCACTGACTTAACTGTAGATCCGGAGAAAAGTAAAGGTTAGTTAATCAAAATAATAACCTCTGATATTGCTGTTTGAGAGCTATAAATAGGCTCATTGTGTTTGCCAATTTATTTTATTTTTTGTCTATTCCAGTCAATTATATAATTGCCTTCCCAAACCTGGCGCCTTCCAGTAGTTTTGGATTACAGTTTCCAACCTTCCTAACCATTGGCCCATGCTGGCTAGGGATGATGGGAGTCGAAATCTGGAGGGGACCAGGTTGTGAGAGGTTGACTTATAAAATTGTACAGACATTCTGAGTTGTTCTGAGATTATCCAGATATGTTGACTAAAGTCTACACTGTCAGTTTTTCCCAATTTATCAAGTGTCATGTAATGATTATCCAGCCCACCTTTTAATATTGCTATTATTTTGTTACTCAGATGAGTTAATTATCTACTGAATGTATAGGCCTACTTGGCTAAAGTTTTGTATTACTTTGACTAATTTCATAGAAGGGTGTGGGTGTGTGACCTAATTCCTTTTTGAAAGGAAGTTTCCTCTCACTTAAAAAAAATCAATTTCCTTATTTCTCATCTGACACTGTGAGAAGCGAATGTACAATTTGGAATATTATCCTGATATTTTATGTCAGAATGGCAAGATCTTGTCATTGGAAGTACTTTTATTTGTAACAAATTAAGACAGAATATGACATATTGTAAAGCACAGATTTCCATTTGTTGTTTGAGTGTATTGTTTAGTATATATTTGTAGGAACTAAAATTGCATTGCATTGTAATGCTTGATGGCACCTTAATTTGTAGATTGTGCCATTCTTAATTTTACGTGCCTTTCTAGGTATCTATTCATCAGGAGATCTGTGGCCACCTCAACCCATCTGCCTGACAAATAGTGTAAACTACAGCCTTGAGAACAACATATCATGCGTGATCCAGGAAAACCCTTCATTACAAAATGGGCAAGTTTCTCTATCGCTTTAGAAAAATAATGCAATGCTGGAACTTTGGGGAAAAATTTGCATAACTAAGCTGGGGAGGGGGGTTGTTTTGTTAAAATGTTTCTGAAACTAAGTTTTGCTTTACTTATAATAGCTTCATTGATTGGAATGCATCTTGCGATGGCCAGTTTACTGATGTGTACTGTCCAGTAGAAGTGAATGAATACAATGCTTTTACAGAAGGTAAGTCTCCTACCATACTCTGAGAAGTTCTATATAGAAAGAGGCACAACATGGACTGGGGCTTGTCATTTCCCATCACGTGTTCGATGCTGTATCTCTCTGTCCAGCTGATTGCATTGGGCTGTGTAGGCATAGTGCTAACCCTCTTGCTCAATGCAGCCTGTCTTTCCTCTTCCCCTTCTCAAGTGAACTACGAAACCAAAAATGCAGATTACAGGATCCAAGTAAAGACGATTGCACTAACTTTTGTTTTAAAGCATGGAGCCATGCTTCAGTTTGGAATGCCCACTTGGTTGACAAATCCCAGAATCTATCCTTTCTCCTAAACCATAGAAAACATGAACTACCATAATGGCTTTCCATGCACTGCAGAGGTTCAGAATACAGCCTTCATTGATCACAACTGTCAATCTACTTGGAGCACCCCACCTAATATTCCTCCAACTTGGGAACCCACCAGTTATGTCAACCCACCAGTGAGTATCACAAGTGTTGTTTTCTTATGATTAGTATAGCAACCATCTAGTCATTTCGAACTGTCTTTTGCATACACTTGCTGCTCATTTCTTTTTAGTGGGCGCTGAAAATAGATGCATTTTAGATTCAATAGATTCAGCCCAGGTTGCTTCAGAGGTTTTTTTTATTCCACACCAGATTTTATTCTAATTTTGGTACATTTTATATATTTTTTCTGAGAGCCATTTATATAATTCATTTCATATTCAAATGCATTTTCTACAGGACTTGTCTGTGAAGAAGTGGTGGAAAATGCGACATCAAATTTTATTTTATTTTCTCTTGCACAGAAAAATGGAAATTTTAGTTGGATTTCAATAATGTCAGTTGGCAACTGAAACACAAGCAATTTTAGTCATGCAGCGTAGACTTTTTGAAAAGGAGAACTGGTTCAAAGAGCATAGGAAACAGAAGTGTAGTCATGAACCTGTCTGTTAGCTGCTCAACTGCAACCATGGCCATCATGACATACATAGAGCATTTATTTTGCTGTTTATTCAATCTCCAGAATGAAATCCTGTGTGTAAAAGGAAGGAAGGAACACTAGGGACCCACAGTGGGGCCTTTGGGTTTCAGGAAGAAAAAATGATGGCATTCCCTCTCATCTCCCCTTCACTTCTTTTACAACTAAGAAATCTTGCCTTTCTGGTATGCTGCACCATAGGTAGTGTGAGAAGAGCAAGATGGCCAAGTTTCAGTAGGCAGCTAGTCCTGCTGCTATCAAAGCTGGGGGGCTGAAAGTCTGCAGAAAATCCAACCATTATCTGAATCAGCTGACCAGCACAATCCCTCATTATAAGTAAAAGCTACAATGTTGAAATGACAAAACACAGCATGGAGTATACTCTCTGCCACTCAGGAAATACAGGGTAGTATCCGTTGATGTCCCAGCATTAACACTCATGACGTTGCACTAACATAAACCAACGCTGGTGCAACGTAACTAGCACAAGGGGGAAAGCAGCAATTTGCTGCCGAAATACAGAACCAAAAAAGGTGCCATTTAAAACAAAACAGAACAACAAGGCATGCAGGGAATACATGGCTTATTTTTAAGAAGAAACTCCCTTTTTGCATTATTATTATTATTATTATTATTATTATTATTATTATTATTATTATACATTTATATACTGCCCCATAGCCGAAGCTCTCTGGGCAGTTTACAAAGATTAAAAAACTGAACATTAAAAATCAATATACAAAATTTAAAACTGAAAAAACATTAAAAAACAGCTAACATTTAAAACAATTTAAAACTCTCAGCCAGGCCAAAAACTCAGTTCAAAACTCAACATAAGCTGTTAAATGCCTGGGAGAAAAGAAAAGTCTTAACCTGGCACTGAAAAGATAACAATGTTGGTGGCAGGTGGGTCTCATCGGGGAGATCATTCTATAATTGGGGGGGGGGGCACCACAGAAAAGACCCTCTCCCTTGTTGCCGTCCTCCGAGCTTCCCTCAGCACCCGGAAGAGTAGCTGTAGCATTTAAGTGGCAAGTCATTGTATTTTACTGCTATACTACTTACATTGTGCAAGAGTTGGTTTTCACTGGTACAACCGCATTAGCCCTAGCTACAACACCATTGGATTCTACCCAAATTAAATAAAGTGGGTTGTCCACTGAAATAATTCTTAAGTAAAGCACATATAGTTCCACTTTTCTGCCTTTGTGAAAATGAGCAACAATCCCAAAGGAGCTCATTCGGCTGCTCTTCAGAGCTTGGATTCAGCACACATTTTGGAGAAATGAGCATTAAATTGGTTAGCCTACAGCATTCTTCCTTAACATGAAACAAAACTCTGTTTTCATCAGGACTTATATAATTAATATGCAGGAAAGAATTTTAAGAGTAATGTAGGGTGCAATCCCATGTATGTTTAGTTACAGCATGTCTGGCAGGGGCTGTCTAAACATGCATAGGATTGTTCCTTTAGTTTATGAAAGGCCAAGGTCCGCATGATTAATATTAGCACTTTAACCAGATGTCTATCGAATTTGCATTCCAGATCATCCCCTGGGTTTTCTAATCTTCTTTTCTAAACAGTATTTGAGTTCTTTGGGTAGTATTCAGAGGTATCCATCCGCGAGTGCTAATGATATTATGACCCTGTTCAGATGACACACTAAGCCATGGTAGTTAAGTATTTTGAGCTAAACATTTAGGCTTAGCATGTGATATGACCCATGGCTTAGCGTGTCATGTGAACCATTCTTAATCATGGTGGCTACGTAACCATGAATTAAATGTACTCACTAACCATGGCTTAGTGTGCTGTCTGAACAGGCCCTATAGTGGTGGGAACCAACACTGTGCAATGATAACAAGCAGTGCTAGTTGTGGTTCCACAAACATTGGTTTCCACTAGCGCAGTGTCTTTAGCCCTAGCCCTACATTTGTTTCTCAATGTATATGTTTGTATAAGACTCTCTGTTATGCTTTCTCTTGTCTTTCAGTCCTACCTCTCAAGCACCAGGAGTCTGTCACCCATGTCTGGACTGTTTGGTTCCATCTGGGCCCCTCAGAGTGATGTCTATGAAAGTTGCTGCCCAGTCAGTGCCACCACTCAGCATTCGGCTCAGGTGGAAAACCAGGCAGTTCTATGTAAGCAGGAATACTACCCGAGATTTAACCCATTCCGTGCCTATATGAACTTAGACATATGGACTTCAGCAGCCAATCGGAATGCAAATTTCCCTCTTTCTAGGGACTCGGGTTACTGTGGAAACGTGTGAAAAGGAATTTGGTTTTTAAAATGTGAAATAAAGATGCTTTCAGTTTTGATTATTAGAATAAGCTGGTTGTTGAACTAGAATTCAATGTTGGTGGATATTTTGGCACTTTTGTATGGAAAATAAACTTTTTTTTTACTGATGTATCTAGATTTCCTGCTTTCTGAAAACGGAGACTCTTTAATAATAAGCTAAGGTTAAATTTCAAAACAACAAACTAGCAGCTTGTATCTGTAGCAACACAAAGGTCACTGTTGACATTGTAGCTACCTTCCTGCCCTGTACTTGGCGAGGAAGAAAATGCTACTAAACTTGCTTCCAGTGAAAGCATTTGCTGGCATTTATTTTAATTTTTATTTAGCAAATGCGTATTCAAGGAAGCTGCAGTAATAAAATATACAAACTATAAGAACAGTAAATGAAAACAAACATAAAACTACATAGAACATTCCCCTTAAATCATAATAAAACAACAACCCAGGAGCAGGATATGCATTAAAACCTTTCATCAAATAAAACAATCCAATGGTAATCTAGTGACTTAAAATGAGCTTCAACATAGGCCACCTCTATATGGCAGCAGTTTGACGCCTGTTTCTTCGAAGATGCACATTTTCCTTTACTCGAATTTATGGCTTTAGCGATAGATGATAGCCGTGAAGTCAAATTACTGGTTCTATATACTGTGCTTTACAATTGTTTATATGCCTAGATTTGCAGCATAGTTGGAGCATAGATCGAGCCTTGAGCGAGGAAAAGCTGAGGAAAGTACCGCCCTAGTGGCTTTTGGTACTGCCCACCTGAATTTCCCGCCATTGGTTACCTGTTACCACTGCCCTATCACAATCTCATGGTACTTCGCATGTGAACATGATTTCTAAAGGTTGGATATGTATACTTGCCCTGCCGTGATGGAGTCATTTGTTAATTTTTTTTATTGTCGTTTTTTTTTTTAAAAAAAAATTGGATAGCAACAAACAGTACATTTTCAAAGAGATGGGGGGGGGGACTGGTAAAGTTTCAAAGAGAGGGGGGGAGGGAAGAAGAAAATAGGGTTTACTGGAGTAGTCTCTGCATTCCGTCCTCAGGCGCAGGTCTCCAACTGATCTTCCTCGACCTTGTCCTTTTCTCCCCAATTCATCTCACACCCCTATTTCCTGCAGTTGCTATGATGGGAATGTGTGTGTGTGTGTGTACAATGGAAGACTTTACTGAGAATGATGGAAGAGAGGTTGGAACCAGTATCCACCCCCACCTCCCCAGCTGAAAACAAAATAGGTTGTCACCGCTAAGGCTGAGGGTCATATTTGGCTCATTAGAGCGTTGATTGTCCCACTGAAGTCAATAGTAAAAATCCCTTAGCGGACCTCAAATTATACCCAAAAATGTACTTGTTTCAACACAATCATTGAACAGCGAACATCCTTTTTCCAAGAAACTCCCCTTCCTTTCACAACAGTCACTATTACGATGGTCAACGATGTATCAAGGCAAAAATATCTCTGCGCAGGAGCTCAACAAGTGGATGGAGAACTGGGAGGGGTAGCCAGGTAGAGGAAGAGAAGGGGCAGTCATTCACTCATGATATCACCAGCCCTGCCCTCCAAACTACTCCCACTATTAGCATTAAACCGAATGGTTACTACATTGGTCACATGAAACTGCGCTCTAACTGCAGAGAAAAAAATAAAATTGCGGTAAATCGACCCCTCGACAATGTGCATTACCAGAGCCTTTAAACTGCATGTACGTGATTTGCGCCCTGCTCGTCTGTCCAAAATGCCGCCAGTACTCATTCAATGAGGCGCAAATAAGCCGTTTAGAGGTACCCATAGATGGCATGAAACAGACTATCTCCCTCTGTAGCCTGAAAAAACACCCGCAAGAATGCTACATAAGGAGACACGTACAATCATCCTTTTTTCCAACTTTAGTAAATGGATAAGAATTTGCTTGCTATAAAACCAAGCTCCTTCTAATCCAGCATTCAGTTTCTAGTAATGACCAGACAAGTGGAAACACATAAGCAGAAGGGGGGGGGCATTTTGTTTTGTTTTATTTCTGGCAGTCAGAGGTGACACCAGTTTTGTGACAGTGATGTATAAAGAACTAGCTCCTTTTGTCAGTCTGAGTAATCAGTTTCATTGGATAAACCTGGGTTCTAGTACTATAAAGGGAACAATACAAACCTCTATCATGCCATCCTCTTAGTGGTATTTCCTAATTAAACTCTCAATCTTTTAACTGTTCTGCAAAAGGAATGCTCCAAAACCTTGATCATTTTAAATGGCATTCCTATGGGGGATGGAGGAACTGTATCCCCCATTGGAATGCCCTAAAGCCCGCTGGGTTTATTCCAGAAGGGCAAAAGTTGGGGGGGGGGGGTCCCTAGTTTTTTTTACTAGCTGTTTTCTTCTCTTCCCATTAGTCACAATGGAAGGGAAAATTAGTGCACCTGCCTCAGGGCTGGTGCGCCCCCTCCTGTTATCCTGAAATATCCCCAGAACACACCACTTTTTGCTGTTGCCACCTCCAGAGCAGCAAAGGTGACAGGTTTCCATACCTACAACAGAGATGTTTATAAGGGTGGGTCTACTTCTCTACCTGCAGACTCTGCCGAGAAAGAGTATTGTCTGGCTCCTGGAATGGCTTTCCAGTAACCATAAGATTGCAGCCTTGCCCCCCCCCCCTTTTTGTACCTTGTTTGGTTTCATGATATTGTTTTTAAGATGGAGCAATACAGATATTAATGCATTCTTTTAAATGGGCTACACCACAAATTTGGCATTACGAAACTTATTTTACTTTCAGTTCCTTACCTAGTTCTGAATTTGTGTGTTTGAACTAACACTTTGGGGAGGGGGGGGTAAGCATTCATCTATCACCCATTAACAGTTAAAATAGAGCCCATCAAGTTAAAATAGAGCCCATCAACATATGCTAGTTAAATGCAGGCAAGATGATAATTCCATCAAGGTGGATTCAGAGTTAGTTGAAAAAAATGTACTCAAGAATATTCCTCATCAGACTCAGGGCTGGCCCTCCCATGGAGTAAGATGAGGAACTTGCATCAGGTGGTGGAGTGGGAGGAGCCATGCTCCACCCCCATCAGGAAGGCCCGCTACTGCTACCTCAGCAAAAGAGAGGCTCTCTGGAGTAGTCACCTGTCCTCTGTGTCTCTCATTGCACACCCCCTTTTGTTGCTGCCGTGTCAGCTCTGAGGAGAGCAATGTGGCCAGAAGAAGTGGTTGCAGAAGCGCTTGCCCAGGTCTCATGAGGGCCGTGTGACCGTTTCTTCCGGCAATGCAGCTCTCAGGAGAGCTGATGTGGTAATGGCAAAGGGAAAGGGGGTGCATGAAGGGAAGAGAAGAATGATGCAGTGGCAGCAAGGGATTTGTTGTGGGGAGGGGGGAGGAGAGCAGTGTGGCAGCAGTGTGTGTTCCTTCCTGCCTCAGGCAGTAAGAGAGCTTGTGCCAGGGCTGATCAGGGCCGATCAGACTGCAGGGAGGATTCAAGTGGGATGGTGCAAGACAATAGCACAGTGCTCTTGTATATATATATATTTTAATGACTTAGAAAGCCTACATGACGCCTCCAATTCTACGATTCTGTGCTAGTGTGAAGTTAGGGGGGGAAATTGTCCTCAATCTGCATCACTTTGTGATTTCTTAAATTCAATCTTTATCTGCCAGTTGTTATCTAGTCACCCATTTGAAGAGATATTTATTTATTTATTGCATTTTATCTCACCCAATGGCCGAAGCTCTTTCAGAGCTCTTCACAGATTGTTGGCTTTCACTACTCCAAATAGTTTGATGTCACTTGCTACTTGACTCTCTTTGCAATTTGTCCCTAACTCCAGATAATTGATGAATAAGCCAAAACAGTTTGATAGGGTTTGAAACAGAGAATTCTGCCCATTTAGTGTATTCAGACCTGCAGAAGTATCTGTAAATCTCGTAAGAACAATTTCCAAACCTTGATGGCTATAGAAAAATGGTGAAATGTGTAGAGGGAATATTTACTGCATAGGCTGCAGTCCTAAGAATGCTTGCAAAAATAAGCCCTGTTGCTTGTTTCTGATTATATATATGATCAGTATTTGGTAGTCAGAACCCAAAGGAAGCTTCAGTAGAGTTGGCCCTGACATGCAGCAGGATAAAGCAACCCACTTCAGGTGGTGTTATGAAAAGGAGAGAAGAATAGGTATCTAAATGATGCATCAAGACTCTTTAAAGTGTTGGCTCTAGTGGGTGGGGGCCCACTTGCACTCTTCAGACAACAAACACCTTTGGTTAGGACTGGGCTTGAGCATCTGGTGCACATACATGCACATGACCCTGTTTCCACAGGGCCCCTTTGCCAATGTCTCTCTTTCTGCATTACCTTTTGCTATTCTACCTTTTGCTCAAACTTCTCACATTTCTGCAAATATTCCTACAAATGAATTATGCCAATAAGAGCTTGTTTTGTGGAATGCCATGCAAGTCCACCACATGTACTCTTTTGGTATAATATTTGGACCATAGGATGCTCTGTGTATACTCTGAAAAAAGGCTGGGAAACTTGTGGCCCTCCAGATGTTGTTGGACGACAATTCCCATCATACTTCACTATTGGCTATGCTGTCTGGGGCTGGTGGAAGTTGCTGTTCAACAACATCTGGAGGGCCACAAGTTCCCTGCCCCTCACTTAAAGTAAGAAACACTACTGAAAATACTTTGCATGGATTTTTTAAATAGATCGTGTGATCATGGGCCAAATTAGAGATTAGCAGTATTTATTCAAAGGAGTCTTTCCCCTCTCATAGCAGTATTCCTAATGTGGGAAACACACCTGCATAGCTTCAGACATCATAGGTGTCCCAGAAATAGCTTGGCTTATCTACAATGAATTCCTGCGTAGACATTGGGATATAATGCATTACACATTTTTGTCACAGGAACTACGTGCAAGAGGCCTGTGTGAATGACAAATGTAAACATAGAAACAGCCTGAGAAAAAGTGCTATGACAAATAAGTTCAGAAATACTTGTTTCCTTTTGCATTACAGTGTGGGTGGATTACTAGTAATTAGAGGGTGATGGCTTTGTAACAGCATTCACTAATACTACCACATCGTGGAATGGTGTGTGTTTTGTAGATGGCTGCAATCCAACACTCATCTGGGAGTAAGTTCTATTGAATTCAACAGGGCTTCCTTCTGAAAAGACAGGTGGCTTTGTAGCTGGTTGATAGGACATACCCAAGCAATGCTCATAAACAGATCACTCTACATAATACTGTGATAGTTACCAACTTGTGTCATTCTGATTTTGCTAGTCATGGGATGAGGCAAGAGGCTGTACAGGGCACCAAAGCCCTACCACGTGACTTCTGAAAACCTTATTCAGCCACTTTTCTGTCATCTTATACTTTCAAACATCATCATCATCATCGTCATCATCATCATCATCATAAATTTATTTCTTACCCACTTCTCCATTTGGATCTAGGCGGAGAACAACAGTAAATATATAATAGGATAAAATACATAAAACTGATTAAAAACATGGTACACATTATTAAAATAGCCATAAAACATGCTAAAAGCATCCTAAAACATTCTAACTGCATCTGCAGGAACTAGGAACTTGCCTTTTTGAAAGACAGAAAGATTTGAGATTCTCAAAGAACTGAATTCTCTTCCTAGTATGCAGTATTCTGCACATTTCTTGCACAATCATGGAAGTGCAGCATAGACACAGACAGAAGTAGCCACCACACCCATCTGCCTGACATGGATAAGTACCGTTAATCATACAGTACTGGTTTTCATGACCAATGAACAGGCTCCATATAAGGAAGCTCCTTACAAGTAAAGGAAGTGTCAAGGAATGGAATGGACTGTCCAGAAGAGGACATCAAAGATGGTGAGGGGCCTACAGACCAATACCTATGAGGAAAGTTGAAGGAGTTGGGTATATTTAACCTAGAGAAGAGATGATGAGATGATATAGCCATCTTCAAATATCTGAAGGTTTGTCACAGATGATGGAGCTAACTTGTTCTCAGTTGCTCCAGAGGGCAGAACCTCTTGTCTCAAATGACAAGAAAGGGTTTTTTTAATTACATTTTTAGAAGAACAACCTGACTGTACAATCCGTTTGACATTAGAACAGCCTGCCTCAAAAGGTAATGGGCTCTTCTTTGTTAGATGTTTCCAAGCAGAGACTGGATGGCCCACCTATCAGATTTTCTGCAACAGACCTTTGATAAAGTATCACTTCCACTTTTTTTTTTTTTAAAGCTTTGGGGAAATTTAGAGTCAAAACAGGAGTAGCTTATGTCACGCATCACCCCTGGTATATAATTGTGAAAACCAGGAAGCTTACTTACATTTCCTGAATCCTAGACTACACAAAATGTGATGTTAAGTGTTCATTAGGTTTCCTTCTTTTTCAAGAAGCAATGCCATTATTTATCAACTAAGGATTACAAATGACATTACCATATAGCTCGAGCCCCCAAATGTTTTGGGCTCATGGGCACATTTAATAGTTTGAAAAAATGTCATGAGCGCTATCATAAAAGAGCTGCACCATTTGGTGGTGGGGGGGGTCCACTCACAGAATGACAGCCATGTTAGGTGCAGTTACTCACAAGACACTACTTTGCAGCCTCTGGGCCCATATGAGTCCCAAAGGCCTTCAGGGAAAACAAAGATGGCAGCTGGCTGCAAGCCAGCTAGGTGCTTCACTCTGCAACTGCCAAACACCCAACTTTTAAAATTTAAAATGAAAAGAAAAATGGGAGGGGTAGGGGTTTTTTTTGGACACCAAGGGAGGTGCCTAGGCACATTGGAGATTCTGGTTTGTGCGGAAAGCATGTCCCATTTCACAGGCCTGGCTCTGCAACTGCTTTTCTTGCTAGAACTGCTCTGCTAGCATAAGGGACCAAATATAGTTGGAAAATTTAAGAGAGTGGTGTGTTTGAGGAACATGTGACTTCTTGTCTGGGAAGAGGCGCCTCCCATTGTCGGTCATTCCCCTTCCTCTGAGAACTGCAGTGGGGAAATGCTTTTGTTACATCTGCATCCAGTAAACTTCCTCTTACACATATTTGCAAACCTCATCACTGATTGACACAGTTAATTCAACTCACAGCCAGGCAACCAACACACCCTCACTAGACTGAACTGCTCCAATATTTAGAACAGCCCTTTGATGATGCAAGTCTTATTACTCAAGGCAATAGGCCTGGTTTCAGCTTCAGCCTGCCAGTTCTCTTCCCGTTTTTCCAGAGTGCTACAGTAAATAGTAAGAGACTGAAGTAAATCTGTCATACAGGGTTCTCCCAGATGAGGCTTTTATTGAACCATCACTTGCCTGATTCACAGGATTTTATGGTAGTCCACACAATGTCATCTTCCACTCGTGACTCTCCAGTGTTTTCCCACAGCTTCTTTTGATGTTTTTCTTACCGAGGAAAATCCGTTAAGGAGAAAAAGATGGAATAGATTATTTATTTACTTATTTTTGGCATTTATATACCACTGAATATAAAAATCAGCGGTTCACAAACTTAATTGCTACAGCTATGAGCCCTCTGTCTGAACCATCCAGAGTTTTGCAGTTTTTACTTAAGGAGGACTGGAATCCAGGGGGGATAACAGAAGGCAGCTGTGTTGGGCAGCACATATTATGGTGAAATGTGATCCTGAATAAAAATTAAGGAGATACATTGTTTTCAAGGTTGAACTACAACTCCCATTATCCCCAACCATTTGCTGTGCTGGCTGGGGTTCATGGAAGTTGCAGTCCAAAACACTGATGGTGTGGGGCATCAGGTTGCCTACCTCTCTAGTGTGGAATGGAAAGTGAAACTAAAACACAGAAGGACTGAAGCACAAGGAATGTCTGCATAAGTGAGTTTATTTGGCTATTTTCTAGTTTCAGGATAACTAAAGAGTTACTATTATTCTATTTCAGTGTCGTTCATTAAAAATACAGGATAAACAGAGAGGGCCGGAGGAACACAGAATTGGGGTCAGAGGGGAGAGAAAGAGAATGGTTGAATCAGCCGCAGCTGTATACTGTGGTAAGGATTGAGTTGCCACCATGAGCAACAGCAAGAGTGCCTTTTATCAAGGGTTCCTACATTTCATGCACACTCCCACCACTTGATGGACATCTTGTTGACTTCAAACAATTGGATATTAGGAAATAACACCATACAATTGTGTTAGCTAAAATTAAAATGAATAAGAGCACAGCCATGCTTGATACTTAAACTGAACCAAAGGTCAGCCATCTTGACTGTGAATTGAACTATTCTGAACTATTTGCGTAAACTTTTGTTGGCCAAAAATAGGTCCAGGCTCGTCTCCTAGGAGGATAAGGCCGCTTTCCCACTAAGAGGCACAGAATCAATGATCTCATCCAACACAGTTTATTAAAGCAGTCAGCTGAATGGGTGACCTCAAGGACTCCTGCCACCAGAGGCCACACCTTGGAGCATGCAAGCTCCCCCTTATATACTTTTACAGCAAGCACCCTATGTCATTGTTACAGAAAGCGCACGTGCAGCTCCAGGCACTCTTGGATGAGACTGATTATCTGGATCCATTTCAGTCGGGTTTCAGGCCTGGTTTTGGTACGGAAACAGCCTTGGTCGCCCTGTATGATGACCTATGTCGGGAGAAAGACAGGGGGAGTGTGACTCTGTTGATTCTCCTTGATCTCTCAGCGGCTTTCGATACCATCGACCAGGGTATCCTTCTGGGACGACTGGCTGAGTTGGGAGTGGGAGGCACTGCATTGCAGTGGTTCCGCTCCTACTTGGTGGGTCGGCTCCAGAAGGTGGTGCTTGGGGAACATTGCTCGGCCCCGTGGATTCTCCAGTATGGGGTTCCGCAGGGGTCAGTTTTGTCCCCCATGCTGTTCAATATCTACATGAAACCGTTGAGTGCAGTCATCCGGAGTTTTGGAGTGCGTTGTCATCAGTACGCTGATGACACGCAGCTCTATTTCTCCTTTTCATCTTCATCAGGTGAGGCTGTGGATGTGCTGAACCAGTGCCTGGCTGCGACAATGGACTGGATGAGGGCTAATAAACTGAAACTCAATCCAGACAAGACTGAGACGCTGTTGGTGGGTGGTTCCGCTGACCGGATGGAGGATGTTCAACCTGTTCTGGATGGGGTTGCACTCCCCTTGAAGGAGTGGGTTCGTAGCTTGGGGGTTCTCCTAGAACCATCTCTGTCACTTGAGGCGCAGGTGGCCTCAGTGGCACGGAGTGCCTTCTACCAACTTCGGTTGGTGGCCCAGCTACGTCCCTATCTGGACAGGGATAACCTGGCTTCAGTTGTCCATGCTCTGGTAACCTCCAAGTTAGATTACTGCAATGCACTCTACGTGGGGCTGCCTTTGAAGGTGGTTCGGAAGCTGCAGCTTGTGCAAAATGCAGCGGCCAGATTGATAACTGGAACCAGTAGGTTCGAACATATAAGACCTACTCTGGCCCGCTTGCATTGGCTGCCTGTATGTTTCCGAGCCCGGTTCAAGGTGCTGGTTTTAACCTATAAAGCCTTACACGGCTTGGGACCACAATACCTGATGGAACGCCTTTCCCGACATGAACCTACCCGAACACTACGTTCAACATCTAAGGCCCTCCTCCGAGTGCCTCCTCCGAGGGAAGCTCGGAGGTCGGCAACAAGAGAGAGGGCCTTCTCTGTGGTGGCTCCCCAATTGTGGAACAATCTCCCCGACGAGGCCCGCCTGGCGCCAACATTGTTATCTTTTCGGCGCCAGGTCAAGACTTTCCTCTTCTCTCAGGCATTTGGCAATATCTGAGGAGTCTGGGTTTGTTTTGTTTTGTTTTTGTAGTTTTTTGAAGTGTTGAAGTGGTTTTTAAATGTACAGATTGTATGTATGTTGTATGTTTTTGCTGTTTTAATTTTTGTATATTGTTTTTAATTGTTTTTAATCCTATGTAAACTGCCCAGAGAGCTTCGGCTATGGGGCGGTATACAAATGTAATAAATAAATAAATAAATAAATAAATATAACTCAATGCATTTCAATACGAACCATCGCCCTTTGGGCTAATGCCAAGGACCACCATGTTTCTCGTAATTAGCTCATTATTGCACCTGGGTTTGCAAGGCTAACAAGTTGGCAGATACTGCTAGGACAAGATATCAGTTTCGCTTTGTACTTCTGGGGAATGTTGCAGCTCCAGCCAAGGCCGAGTTAGGCTTGTTCCTTGTTTCTATCTGCTACATGCATAGGCTGTTCATTTGGCTTTTTGGCTTTAAACAAGCATTCTCAGCAAACAGTCCCAGCATCCTATGCGAATGAGCATAAGATGGCTCCACTTTGGCTAACACTTTTGTGCCCAGTATGAAAATAATGCAGACATCTGTACAACTAGGATGTGAGTGAATTGTTGAACTTGCAATGTAACAATTAGGTGAGTTCCTCTCTCAGAATAAACTCGCAAGAAAGCTAGCTCTTTGTTAATCCAAGAAGTTATGTAAGTCTAGCAGCTGCAGTACTGAATAGCAAGTTATGTCGTGTATTATTCTAAAATTTCTATATAGCTGCTATGCTTTGTACATGCTCTGAGACCACGCCTTGAAACACAAGTGTGTGTTCTCCACTGCAGTGCTCCCTTCTCTCAATAAAGGGATGTTTGGACCTGGAAGCGCCTCCTCCGTGTTTTGGGCCGCAACACAATTCACTCCATTGTTAAAAGACACGGGTCTTCACATAGGCTCCAGGGGAACAAGAAAATTAAAGATAATTTCTCAGCTGAGATGACTGACTCCAATTTACTCGCCAGTAAACCCCAGTGGGTTCTGTGGGTCTTATTCCCAGTTCAGTGTGTACAGCCTTTTGGCCTTAAGCAAACATCTTTCACTAGAGCAATATGTTGCTATTCATAGTAGCAGACAGTCACATTTACCAAAAGATACATTGGAAATTCCAGAGGATGAGGAAAGAGAAGGCAGAAAAAGCATACACATTCTGTTGCTAAATGATGCAATTAAAAACAACTGTGAAAGCACATGAGTGCTCTTCAGTTGTTCTCAACACGCCACCTCACCCTACTCATGACGATTATGTGGAGATTTAAAACCAGGGTTCTAAATTATGCAGGAGCTGGCATGAGTAGAGTATGCACTCTGTTGCAGACATAAGCGTGGAGAGCTGTGGGGCTAGCAATGGGGATACATGGGAAGGAGTGGGTTCATAAAAACACAGCAAAATATATTGAGGCAGATGTTGGGATTATATGAGGGATGGGAAATCTCTGGCCCATGGCTCAGACCTAGCCTGTAGGGGTTCCACATCTGGTGCCCCAGTTCCCTGACCCCTCTGCCGGGCCTCACCCAATGGTCAGTGCTATAGAAAGACTGCCTTTCCCTAGTGCTGACATGCAAAAGACATTCCGTTTCTCTCTGCAGTGATCCTCTCTGTGCATGGAGAAAGAAGTATAATCATTATACAATATCATATAATCATTAAACAAACGGAAATGCTGGGTAATTAAAGACACCATATCCTGGTGCTGAAAAGAATAAACAGTAGGCATTAGGCATACCTCTTTAGGACGTTTAACTGACTATTTCACTCATTATTTTAAAAATCTACTCTTTTAAATAGCGTCTGATCCTTTTTGTAAAAGGTAATATATTTTCCAAATAAATAAATTTTCTAAGTTGTGAAAGATAGACTTAGTTTCTAGACCTGTACAACTGTAGTTACCAATACTTCCTGGAACAGCTAATCTTATTAATGATCAGTGAATCAGAAGTTGCTCTAGTATGTCATGCTGAGATAAAGAGCGCATGAAAGATATGATAAATAAATGATAAAAAGTTCTCATACCTATATTTTAGAAAGGAGGGGAAATAAATGGATTCAGACATTATTGTCACTGAGATGCTATTGATCAAAGGCAAGAGATGTTACTTACCTGGAGAAATACTTATTTCTGCTATAAACTAAACAAGTTTATTTTTACTGCCGATTACAGCAACTTAAATCTTAAATTCTTGGAATCAGGGACTAGATAAACTTAGGTCCCCTTTACAAGAGTTCGCTTTGATGCCCGATTCTCCTATAATGCACATCTCCTGACAATCGCGTTTACGCCTAATACCTACACACGAGAGCCGTCGAAGCACAGGACGGGCTCTATGCAAGGCGATTTAAAAGTTGTTTACATGCAGAGAATCACATGCAAATATTGCTGAAAGTAATGCGCTTTGTCCTGGAGAAACTTCCCAAACAGGTTCCCTCCCTTTATTCTCCCCACCCACCAGAATCTCCCACCTTTGGTTACCTGGGTTACCTGCCAGTAATGACCTGGTTAACCTGTTCGGCTACTTCTCTCCCCTCCCATTTCGCCCAATTGCCATTTCAAGTGAACTGCTCTGGAGTAAATGGGAATGTGCCTCGCACACACGCACGCCAAAACAGACAGGGGGATGCTGCTTTATTCCCTCCCCCTCCTCTCCCCAGCGAGCTCAACCATTGTAAAACATACACACACACACACACACACACCCTCATGTCAGGAACCCAGCAAGAAGCGAGGGGACAATATGTCTAAGCTGCTCGCTAATTATGTGCACATGTGCACATCCTTCCTACCTCCTTTGCTTCTCGTGAAACCACCTCCATCTGGCCCCGTGTCTCCATATAAAAAATATTCCATCAGGGTACTTCAAAGAAACTTTATTTCGGTTCACGTTGGGTCTCCTCTTCCTGGAGCTTCCATCCAGAGAGACGGAGAACAAGGAGGAAGTTGCCAGGGGGAGACAGGAAATAAAACTAAACGAAAAAGTGGGAGGTTTTCCCAGCGAAGGGGCAGTTCTATGCATGACATCACGATCACAGTCCGCCCACTCTGATCGTTAATGCGCTTGAACAGCAATTGTTTACATGGACATAAGGTGCTCTTACTCCCGCAGTAAATAAAACTCGCTATTTAACGCGAATTTGAAAATGCGCATAATAGGAGATAAAAAGCGCCTGTACTCCTCATTTGCGCTCCGCTCTTGTAGAGGGAAAATCGGTAATGTGCTTGAAAGAGCTTTAAATCACTCTTGTAGAGGTATCCGTAGTCTCTCTGTGAAAGTCTGCATTTTCAAATAAGCATTGTAAGTTGCTTAACCATACTATGTAACCATACTATGTAACCATCAGCAAAATAATATGTTGTCAGGTGGTTAATTTTATTGTTGTAAGAAAAATTATATATGTTTCAAAGTTTCAAAGTTGTGAACCAGGAAATCTAACATACCATATTGTTTTTTAATTATTATTTTTTAAAATGTTCAGCCTATGAGTGCCTTCTGCTTATGTAACCAAGAGGGAGATATCTGCTCTTGGCTACATAAGCATAAGGTTTTCAGAAGTACAAAAAATCTTTAGGGAAAAAATCCCATGAAACAGGGAAACCCAAAAAACAACCCAGTGAGGATTGAGAATGTTCAGTGCCCATGCAATACTGCAGCCTGTTAGGCAAAGGCCTAAAAACCAGTGGGGGTGGGGAGCATGGAATGGAGTAGCTGGAATCCTCAACAGGAGCCCTCTGACCTACAATATTTTGTTGCAGTTCCCACTTGGAATGTCTAAATTTGATTGGGTGATACTAAATCATGGAAGTGTAGGCATCTTGCAACATCTCTTCATTATGTCATTCTATATTTACCATGAAACTATTGCTCTGTATAAATTGTATCTTTTTATTGACCTTTTGGCCGCAAATAAAATTTTCATTTCATTTCATTTCATTTCCATGAAACATTTACTAGCTCATTGTTGCAATCTTTTATTTTCTAGTATTCATGTATGCTATCCTATTTTAAAGAGGAACTCCAATAGATTGGTCTTCCCCAATGTGGTACCCTTCAGATGTTTTGGACAACAACTCCCATCAGCCCCAGCCAGCATGGCCAAAAGGTGAGGCCCACTGGGCAGTCTGGTTGCCCTTTTCAAAGAAGCCATGGAGATAGTACAACAGTGACAAAGTTGGCCTCAAAGTCCATCCTTCAGAAGGACAGTGTTGAACTCCTTGAGAAAATTAATTATGTCCTTCTATATATTGTCTTCCATTAATTAGTGTGGCCCTGGCAGTTCAGGCATTGGTAACTTTGAGATTGGATTCCTGCAATGCGCTTACTGTGGGGCTGGTTTGAGGCTGCTTATAGGGGCCTCCTTTTGATGGTGTGTTACACCTTTGCTAAAACACAAACAAGCTTCATCAGCTGCCAAGAAGCTACTAGGCCATGTTTAAGGTGTTTGCCTCACGCTTACGCCCATGCTTGATCTTTGCGATTCTCAGAAGGAGTGTTTTTGATGGCACTGCATGGTCCTGAGGTTCACCGTAGTAAAACCAGTAATAGAGTGTTCAGTGTTGCAACACCCACCTTCTGCAACACACTCCCAATTGATGTCAGGCTGATGTCTACAGTTATGACTTTCGGATATCTCCTGAAGACCAATTTCTTTACACAGGTTTTTCCTGAGGTGCGACCCAGCCAATTACAGTTATCGTTTTATTGTTGATCAGTAGAATGATCATTACATTTTCATATTTTATTGTTATACTTGAGTGTTGAAGTCGTTATTATGTTCACCGCTTTGATCATTTTGTTGGGAAGTGAAATTAATGTTTTTCAAGAAATGCTTTAGAACTGCAATCACTATCAACCACCTGAGGCTGTCTTCTAATAACAATAGAGCTTTCTGCTTCTTTTCTGTGCCATGCTGCATTACCTGTTTTGCAAGTAGTGCCAGATAGCTTAAATTCAGGATTTGATGTGTTTACATTCAGCTTGATCTGCACTTCAGTTGAAACAAAGGCCCTTTCCACACCAGGCTGTTTGCCTGGGATGGCCCCAGGCTGATCCCTGTGCGCAGTACTTCCAGGATCGTCCTCCCTCCCTCCCTCCCTCTACACCTCTATGGTGTAGAAAGGGCCTATGTAGTACAGGGGAAGATGCATGCTTACTCAGAAGTAAATCCCATTGTATTCAGTGGGGCTCACTTCCTAGAAAGTGTGCATAGGAGTGCAGCCTTCGTTCTAGTGAATGAAACCTGACATTACCAGGTTGAATCCATCTCCTTTCTTTAAGTAGCAGGGACTCTGAGTCAGCCATGGCATCCTCCTAGACCAGCCTTCCCGCTATTTCAGGTCTGCCGGGGAGGCTCTTTTCCTTTTCTTTTGGGGCCAGTCCTAGGCAGGAAACATTGCATCTTTTAAATGCCTCCTGAAGACATACCTTTCTACACAAGCTTTCCCTGGTTTTTAATGTAGCTCATTTTACACTGCCTTTTTAACTTTTTAATGTTTAAATTTATATTGTTATTTTTATGGTTTTTAATTGTGCACTGCCCAGAGAGCTTTCGCTGATGGGCAGTATAAAGATGTAATGAATGAATAAATTAATAAATAAAATTATTGAACTACCTGTGGCTACACCTCCATCAGCCTTCCCAAAGCCCTCCAGTTGTGCCAGACTTCATCGGAATGATAGGAGTTGTAGTCCAATATATAAGGGGAGCACCAGGTTGGAGAAGGCCCCTGGCCTAGGTTATGAAAGTCCGTTCCAGACAAGGTTTTTATTGCGCCATCGCTCTGCCTTATTCAGGGAATTTTACAGGAGGGCCAGATGACATCTTCCACTTTTTCCATATTTTTTCTTTCCGTGGAACATTTTTTTAAGTAAAAGGCACAATGTCCTCTTTTACTTAAAAGATGAAAATCTCTCCCTGCCTTCTCTTGCCTAGGACTTTTAAAACTATCTTTAGTGATTTTCATAAGGGTAACATACATAAGAGATAGATATGTTTAAACCCCTGTAACAACAACACAACAACGACAATATGTGTTGAGGGCACATGACATCAAGATTATTTTGCTGAAACTAAGCTGGTTTAGGTCTGGTCTCCGCTTGTGAACCCCAATATGCCTCCATGTGTTCTATGGAATAAGAAAGATGGGTATAATTGCACCAAATAAATAAATAAAAAACGAAGTGGGGTCTGACCTCTTGTTTTTAGGCTGCCCTATCTCTGGTTTGGTTTTTGTTATTGCAGCATGATTAGTTTTGGGGGAATTCATTCTGTTCATATAGTGGCCAACCAGCTGTTGGCCAGGAACCAACAAGCAGGACACAAGTGCAATAGCACCCTCCCACCCATGTTCCCGAGCAACTGGTGTACATAGGCTTACTGCCTCTGCTACTGGAGGTAGCACATAGCCATCAGGACTAGTAGCCATTGATAGCCTTTTCCTCTAGGAATTTGTCTATCCCCCTTTTAAAGCCATCCAAATTGTTGGCTATCACTACATCTTGTGGTAGTGAATTCCAGAGGATACCAGGTTGGGGAAGGTTGTTTTAAAGAAATAATTGCCATCCCCTACTCTATGGACTTTTGAACCCTGGGGATCACATGGGAGGATCATCTGGATATCACACAGCTGCACCTGTATGGTTGCATTTCTTGGAAATGGGACCTCTCCAATGTGGGGGGAGTCTGGGCTCAGATCTTCCCAAAGCGATGTAAGCAGGAGGAGGAGCAGGCAGATTGTTCCTCCAATGGGCTCTTTCAAGGTTTCTATCTTATTGTTTTCCAATGAAAGTATCATTTTCTGCCTAGGCTTCTCTTCTGTAATATTGGGTTTTTATGGGAGGGGCTGTGGTTCTGTGGCAAACCACTTGCTTTACATTCAGAAGGTCCCAGGTAAGGAGAGACTGGAGCAGCAGCAATCAGACCGTTGCTCAAATGGGCTCTTTCAAGGTCTCTTTCTGTTTAGGCTTACTAGTGAAAGCAGGGCTGGCCCAAGACATTTTGCCGCCTGAAGCATTTTGCCCTCCCATTCCAAGTACAGAAATCAACTGGACTGGCAGTTGAATCTCTCATCAGTACAGACAAAGGGACAGTGTCCGCCTGAGGCCAGCAAGCTAGATTAGGGAGTGCAGAGGAGGGTGGCAAACAAATCTTTGTCCTCTGACAGCAGAGAACGGGTGAGTAGGTGGCTCAGGAGGAACAATCAGGGGTCTCCTGCTGCTGCCCCCAGCACCTGCTGCCTGAGGCAGCCACTTCATTCTGCCAAACAGTAGAGCTGTCCCTGTGTGAAAGGAAGAGCCCTTAAGCAGTTCAGTCATTGTTCTGCAAGACACCCATGGGTCCTGTCACTGAGAATAACGCACATAACAAATGTGGGATCAAAAGCCACACCACAGTAGGACATTTTTGTACTAACATCTGTGCCATGTAATTAAAAACAATTGCAACTGCAGAAGAGGCAGACAAATGACTTATGAAGGGGCTTGAGGGGGCACAGTTGGGCAAGCACTCCCTCCATGAAACGAGGAAGCAGAGGAGGCTGATAGAGCCCTCTCCAAGGATGCTGTCCCTTCCCACCCCCAAAAGATGACTAGGCAAACAAGACTGCTAATGTAATGAAGGCCCCACTGATGTGCTGTAAGCATTCTGCAATTTTATTTCCATCAGTTACTAGTTTTGGGATTACTTTCTTCTTATTCAAGTGAACATATGGTTGTGTTATATTTATTCCAACAATACTGAATGTAATAGCACAGCTATTTCGAATCTGTTGCCTTCCAGATGTGTTGGACTGCAACTCCCATCATTCCAATGATGGGAGTTGTAGTCCAACATATGTGGAGTGGAGGGCAAAAGCTTGGGGATGGCTGTGAGAACTCATCAATTTATTATTTCCCATTTAATAAACACATGCGAAGATGCACCTGTTCGGACCGCCTTGGAAACACTTTCGGGGACCCTGCCCCAGACAAGTAACATCCCCCCTAGCTGCCTTTCCCATTCCCGGATCCCTGAGGTTACTTGAAGGAGAGGCACTTTTTTCTCCGCCTAAAAGGGGTGATTGAATGACCGGACGGTAAAACCAGGCAGGCTGCAGTCCCAACCGAGTCTTCTCTCTGGAAGCTGCGCCGCTCTTCTCGTCGTCGCATTCGAACCAGCGCCCCTCCTGGAGGGTCGCGAGTGATGTCATGCGCTTCGACTCACTTTGGAGAATCGTCAAGGGGAAGAGAAAGGTGCGCAAACTGGACCGCGGCGGGGCTCCATCAGGCGATTCTCAGCCTGGGTGTGGCTGTTGTCGGGAAAACCCCCGGCCCTTGAGTCCCGTGGCGAAGGCAGAAAAGGGACTGACGCGCTCTCGACTCCTCCCATTCTAGGTCGGTCGCTGCGTTAGCCGAGAAGGGAGGGAGGAGAGAGAGAGAGAGAGACGCGTCGTTAACTCTGCACTGAACAACGTAGGGCTGCTCTTCTCAAGCGTCCCAAAGGCTTCTCCAAACTGGCTGCCTCTACAAGAGGCATTTAAAGCTCTTTCAAGGCGCATTAAATTTTTTACCTCTACAAACCATTCCGTCTACTGACACAGATTCTGACTCCCTTGATGGTAGGTATTTCCTATGAGCTGTTATTGTTTTGATTTTCCCGTTCCACTTTCTTGCCTCTTTTTTTGCCTTTTAAATCTATGTTTATGCCGCTTTCCAGAGCGATTCTAACAGCACAAACGTATGCATGTTTACTTTGAGTCTTCATGTATAGAGTTTCACTTTGTTTTTTAATTTCCCCCGCTGCCTGCCGTTTGCATTGCAATGCAAGGGCACGCTGGTTTGAACAGGCTTGTCCAATCTGGTGCCCTGCAGATGTTTTGCACTTGAAGTCCCATCTGCCCCAGTCAGCATGGCCAATGGTCAGGAATACCGGGAGTTTTGGTCCAAATAGCTGAAGGGCATCGGTGCAGAAGGCTAAGCTAGAATACCCATTAAGTAACGTTTTTAGAGCTGCTTCAAATATGTGTGCAAATTGTTGGTTCAAAGATGTCACATGCTACAAATGCTCCAAGGAACATCTAACGCTTCAGGGCAAATGTGGGCATGAAGGAAGGAAGCCCCCACTTTAAAAAGGTGCAATGCTGCCCAGGTGTCTTGTGCATCCGCAACACATGTTGCTAAGGCCCCCTCCACAAGGATGCGCTTTTGCGCCCGGTTCGGGGATTATGCGCATTTTCGCGGAGGCGCATTTACGCCTAATCCCTCTGCACGGGAGGCGGCGAGAAGCGGCGAAGCGCATTAAAAGATGCCCAAAAAGCACTTTACAGGTAGTTAATGCGCATAATCGCTTGTTCACACAGCGAAAATGCGCTTTAACGGCCGGAGCAAAATAAAAGTCGCTATTTAACACGCGTTCGAAAATGCGCATTATCGGGGAGATAACGCGCCTGTACGCCCGTTTTGCGCTCCGCTCGTGTGTAGGTAAAATTTATAATGAGCCTTCAAGGCTCATTAAACGTCTCGTGTGGAGGAGGCCTTTGTTAACATTTGTGCACACCAGGCATTCATGAACTTTGTGCAAGAATTGTCTCACTATGGAAGGACTGTTAGGCAGATACTTTAAATGAAAGGCCCAACCCTCCCCTCCCCACATGCTGCAAACACCCCCCATTCCCCCCTGCCTGGCAATTAAACTTAGGGAAAGGATTTTTCTAAACTTAATTTTCATTTCCAGGGAATATCAGTTCGGGAGGGACGTGGCTCTTCCCAAAATCCTGCTCCACATGGCAGTTAAGCTTAGAAAGAAACCTTCTATTGGTGGTAATGGAAGCTTGTTTGAAAAAGCTTAATTCCATGGGTTGGGACCAATTTTCCTCCCAACAGGGAACGAAGGAGGGAGAGTCCTACCAGCTACTCTCTCTGTGTGTGTGTGTGTGTGTGTGCATTTCCCCCCTCTTTTCTTTTGCATCCCCCCCCCACATTACTGTAAATTAATTTTAACTGAAGAGAAGCTATTGATTTAGGATGGGTTGGGACAGGGTACGAACTGATGGATTAATTTATTTTATTTAAGGTGATTCTTGATAAGAAATTAATTGGTTGGCTTTGCCTTGTGTGACATTTAAATAAATCCTAGCAATTTATTTCTAAATTTGCATATATAGATATAATTTAACGTATGCAATTTTTGTGCAGATTTGAATCATATGATGCTGGGCCCCAAATCTTTTAAGTGCCCAGTAATGTCCCTGCTCACAACAGAGCAAAGCAAGACATAAAACAATTCGGGAATAATACTGCTATATAACACACAGATGCACACTAGAAAAACATGGGAAGCAACAGAATTTTAATCAAATTCACTGCCTAATTCTACACAACACACACAGAGATCGGAATACAGAACAAATGAAAAAGTACAAGCACAGAAAAGATAAGGGGAGGGCAAAGGTAGACAGCCTTCAGCCTGCGGGTCTAATGCAGTGCTCCTCAAGGTGGCAGCTCAGTCCCGGACACTTCACCCACACAGCGGCATCCTCAAGCCACTGGGGAAGGTGCGACAGGTGCAGAGCACTCCTCTAACTATTAGCTTAGTCAGGTGGTTTTGCCAACCCCATATCCTCTTTCCAATGGGTAAAAGTATGGGGCAGGCGAAGCAGCTTTGCTTCATGTAGGCCTTCTCCAGTCGGAGAAGACCCACATGCAGCAAAGCTGGTTCCCAGCAGATGCATTGGGCAGAATATAGTCTGCATGCACACACCCGGCACCAAAGGATGTCAGGAGACTTGGTGGAGTGGAGGTGATTTAGCCCCTCACCGATTTAATGTTCGCCCTTGCCTGGGGTCAGGTGTCTCAAGGCAATATTTTTCACTGCAGAAAAATGTTTGAGAGAAGGGTCCCCACTTGACGATGTCAATTATACGTTGCGGCGGTGGCAGCGGCCAATGCGAGGCACGTTTGTGCTCCCAGATGCCCCTCTACACATGAGGGGCACCTTGCTGGCTTTTCCTCAAGCTGCTGCATGGGCGGCAGCTGGAGGGGCAGCTGGGAGCATCGGCTCCTCACTGGTAAGGTAAGCTTTTTTTTGGTTTTCGTTTTATCAAAATGTGGGGGGAGGACAGTGGAGGTGGTGCAGCGAGCTTACGGCTTGCTGCTCCATCCCCTTTCCCTGGGCTGCCCGCTTCGCTCCAAAAGGTCGCACTAAATGGCCGACTTTTTAAAATCAGAGCAAAGGGCATTTGCCCCTAGATGACTTTGCACTGGTGGCTGCGTCATGTAACCAAAATGCTGCCAGTGCGAAGCCATATCGACGGAAACAGTCCGTCTAGAGGTACCCAAGGATTGAATTACAGGAGAAAGTGAAAGCATTACAATGACCATACTTGAAGCCACCCCACCCAACTCAGCATGGAAGATCTCTCTTCCTACTTGCAAATTACTATGGAATTGAACATACTACTGAGAGAAATGGGAAAGAGAGGGAGAGAGAGTTGCCCCCAGCATGCCCTTCCCTGTCTTCCCTGTAGAGTATATATTCAGAGATGAACGTGTCTCACTGGTTCTCTCCATTCCACCTTGATCCCCAAGCCTCTGACAGGTGAGGTGGATTTTCTTTCTGAATTTACAATTTCAGGCACAATAACCACAAAATTCTACTTCTGAACTTTGGAATGATTCAGAGTTCTGTTTTCTCCTTATAAGTCACTGGAAGGAGGCAAAAACAGAGCAGTGACTGATGCAGGGGTGCAGTGGGAGAGATGGAATCAAGCCGAGAGAGGGAGAACTTCCTGATCTTAGCAGATGCTAATTGCAGGCAGGTAGCAATGAAAAGTGGTGTTGACAGCAGGGCAGGACTTTAGGGCAAGAGTCCAGGGCCCTACTTGAAGAATGAACAGGAAGGTCCCCAAACATAGCATGAATTAAGTGGATTAAAACATAATGCCATCTAAAGAGGATCCAGGGTCTACAATGATCTAACTGCACCACTGTATCGTCATAATAAAGACCATTACTCCAGTAGAGAATGATCAAAGAGACACTTACTGTGCCATTTCTTCCCTGCTCATAACGTTCAGTTGGCATTAGCACACAAGGCAAAGGGTAACAATTAGCTTAATTCTCTTACATAAAATGTTGCACTTTTGCTCCTATTTACCTTGCTATAGTATCTCAGAAACGAAAAACCAAAAGGAGGAGAACATCCAACTCAGGGCAAAAAAGGAGAGAAGCAGGTTCTCAGAATGCTAAGATACTTTATTTCCAAGCCCAACGCGTTTCAGCCTATGTTGTTTTTTAAGGCCTTCTTCCGGGGGTTGATAAGAGATGTCTGCAGAAATACTCTTAACAGGATGATAGTCTTCTACGATAATTACTGGCGACTATCATCCTGTTAAGAGTATTTCTGCAGACATCTCTTATCAACCCCTTGAAGAAGGCCTTTAAAAACAACATATGCTGAAATGCGTTGGGCTTGGAAATAAAGTATTTTAGCATTCTGAGAACCTGCTTCTCTCCTTTTTTGCCCTGTAGTATCTTAGTCCTAATCAGCGCAAATGTGGCAAACCTGGTTTACATGGGAAATATAATTCTGATATCAATGCTCATAAACATAATGATAGTATCAACTTGGCTATCGTTTTGTTTTCCTTGTTGTGTCTACATCTGGTCCAAGTGGACTGGCCTTCTGGTCCTGTGTGAGACTATCCTTGATGTTCTGCAGGTGTGTGGGATTCACTTCAAAGAAGTCATACTCATGGTGATGGCTTTGCCAAAGACTCACTGGTGTTCCCAAAAAGTAGCATGTGCACTTGATGTGTATATTTGAATCAACTGGAACTATGGGGGAAATTTCATGACTGCTCTTCTAGTCAAACTTCTCTAATAGCATTCTGTGGAGAAGGTCTAAAATACTGACTGTTGATAAATTGTTTTACAAGTAAAATAAAAATAAAAATAAACAACTATAATATGCTTTTATTTCTTTTCAAAAAATCTCTTAGATAATCATGACTAAGCCAGTCTGGCGCCTTTGGGTCATCTGTGTTGTTGGAGCTATGAGTCTTTCTGCACAACAGATCAATCCGTTGTGTGATGCTACTCATTTTTGCAACTTTTCTGCAAGGGCTTTGCATGCAATTCCATTTGGTCTAAGAGATAATGTCACGGGGCTGGATCTGGCCTCCAACAGCATTGAGCAAGTCAGAGAAGTAGACCTGAAGTTTGCAGTCCATCTCAGAACTCTTTTGCTCCAGTCTAATCTGATTTGGACAATTGATGAGGATGCCTTTCGCTTCCTTGTGAAGCTGGAGCATTTGGATTTATCAAGGAACAATCTGACTCGTTTATCTCCCTCTTGGTTCAGACACCTTTCTTCCCTGCAGAAGTTAAACATCAAAGGTAACTACTACTTATCACTTGGGGGAACTCCACTATTTTCTGACCTACAAAAGCTGAGATATCTGTACTTGGGAAATGATGATCACTTCTCTGCTTTATGGACACAAGACTTGAAAGGAATTTCTGTTCTTGAGGAACTGGAGATTGAGGGGCGAAACATTAAACATTATGAAGGAACTCTACAATCAATTAAGTTCATAAATCACATTATTCTGAATGTTTTCTCCACTACCATTTTATCCGACATGATATCTGATGTTCAGAAATCTGTGGTGTGTCTTGAATTGAGAAATCTACAACGGCTTGATAGTCTAAAATTTTTGCCTGTTAAAGCCTCTGCAAGGAAACTTGTTCTTCGAAATATTGCACTTTCAGATAAGTCTGCTAGTCTGTCTATACCAATTTTCGCTATGATGAGTCAACTGCATGAACTTGAAATAACAGATTGCAACTTCATGGGTAGTGGAATATTCAATGGTATTGAGAAATCTTCAAGTACTTTACGAATACTAACAATCAGAAATTTAACAAATGACCAATTTTATACATTTTCAAATCTTGAAAGTGTGATACCTTTAGTAGGGAATATTACCAAACTTACAGTTGAAAATACAAAAGTTTATCTGGTGCCCTGTAAACTTGCACAGGCATTCCATTCATTGCTGTATCTTGATCTCAGTGAGAATTCGCTTCGAGACCCATATTTGTACATTTCGTTGTGTCAGGGTGGCTGGCCTAAACTACAAACTTTAAATGTTAGCCAAAATGCTTTGAATCAGATTGAGATAGTAGCACAAAGTTCAGCTCATATGGTAAATCTTTCTAGTTTGGATATAAGTCGAAATACGTTTCAGGAAATGCCGAACTCATGTGTCTGGCCCAAAAGGTTGAAACATCTGAACATCTCTGGTTGTAAATTAAGCAAGCTCACACCCTGCATCCCTCAAAGTCTTGAAGTGCTGGATGTTAGCAACAATAAGCTCCAAGACTTTAGACTGACCCTGCCCCATCTACAGGAGCTTTACATAAAAAACAATAAATTAGCAGCCCTACCAGATGCTATCTTCATCCCTAGTGCTAGAATCCTGAATATTAGAGAAAACAAAGTACTTGAGTTCACTGAGCAACAACTTGAAAAAATTGAGAGTTTGGATGCCCGTTACAACGCTTTCCAATGCTCCTGTGCATTTATGTCCTTCATCAAGTCTCAGCCAAGAATACCTAATATCTCCATTGGTTGGCCAGAAAACTACATCTGTGACTCTCCAGATTATGTAAGAGGGGAGAAAATAGGAGCTGCCCAATTACCACTGACTGAGTGTCACTTGGCTTTGATGATGTCCTTAATTTGCATTCTGATGCTACTGATCACCCTGGTGGTGGCATCTCTTTGCTACAAGTTTCATGTCCTCTGGTATACACAGATGATCTGGGCCTGGCTTCAAGCAAAACGCAAACCCCAAAGAGCCCATAATAAAGAAATCTACTATGATGCGTTTGTTTCGTACAGCGAACAGGACTCAGAATGGGTAGAAAACATAATGGTCCAGGAGCTAGAGCAATCTCATCCTCCCTTTAAACTCTGCCTCCATAAAAGGGATTTTCTGCCTGGCAAATGGATTGTGGACAACATTATCGACTCCATTGAGAAGAGTAATAAAACCCTGTTTGTGCTGTCGGAGCACTTTGTGAAGAGCGAGTGGTGCAAGTATGAACTTGATTTCTCTCACTTCCGTTTTTTTGATGAGAAAAATGATGCAGCTGTTTTGATCCTTCTGGAGCCCATTCCAGACAAATCTGTTCCCAAAAGGTTTTGCAAACTGAGAAAACTAATGAATACAAAAACCTACCTTGAATGGCCAGGGGATGAAGAACAACAGCCTCTGTTTTGGTTTAATTTGAAAACGGCAATAAAATCCTAGGAGGCTGATGTGGGATGCGGGATCATTTCTGATTGAGCCAGGCAGGATCTACACTACTGCTTTATAGTGGCATTGACAACTGTTGGGGTCCATGACACATCTACACCAAGCAGGTTATACCACTCTGAAAGTGGTATATAGCATGTGTCATGGGCCCCAACAGTTGTCAGTGCACTTCAGTACCACCATAAAGCAGTAGTGTAGATCCTGCCTCCATATACCACTTTCATACCATTATATCCTGCTTGGTGTAGTTTTGGCCCCAGTTTTAGCAGCTGCATACTCCCATCTGATGTGGAGTATATGATAAGAGTAAAGAAGTGGCAGTCCAGGCCCAAATCTACTCTCAAGATCTCTCCATCTGTCCTTAAGTCATCCATAAAAAACTCTCCCTCATTATGCATTTTATGCACTTTGTCCTGAATCAAGGTTCAGGCAAAGTGTGCCTGTCTCCAGGGCAAATAGCAGGAGCTGATCTCTCAGAGTTTCCCCATTATTATATAAAATATTGCAATAAAAGCAGTCAAACAGAGCAGTGTCATAGTTGATTGCAAGTCAGAGAAAGCTTGGGTGAATAAATGCATTTTCAAGAGGTGTTTGAACTTGCCACGATTTCCACCTTTTGAACCGTGTGTGGGAATGTGTTCCAGAGGGTGAACGCCACTACTGAGGAGCCCCGCTTATGTGCTTTCACCAAGCAATACATTATTGATCCTGGAACAACCAGTAAGGCTTCCCGTGAGGACCTATAGTGTCAATTTGGTGTATTTAAGGAAAGGTGATCACCTAGGAATCTTGGTCCCGAATGGTTTAGGACTTTGAATGCCATCAACGAAACCTTGGATATGGTTCAGCTAACAGACAGCCATTGCAATTCTTTTAAGATAGGGGACATATATGTGATGCTTGGACAGAGGAGGGTAACCTCTGGCTCATTGGCCTAATCTGGCCCACACTAGGTCCAATCCAGCCTTTGAGGGTTGAGACCTCTCACCCACAGGTCCTGCCAGCAGCTGTCCCCAAGCATTGCCCCCTGGAGAAAAGGAATCCTCATGCTCTCTCCAATCAGAAATTGGAGATACGCTGTGGATTCCTCTGCACCACTTGGCTGTGGCTTGTAGGAACCAGCTCACGCAAGTGCTGGCTAAGTCCCTTCCTGCTTCGTTTGCACCTCTCATGATGAGGACAGGGTAAAAAGGAACTGCTGGGCTCAGCTACTGCTGGCAGGAGATGGCTCCTGGAAGTAGTGGTTGAATCACTTTCTTCCCTGATCAAGCCCCACTCAGAACACAACCTGGGCAGACAGGAGGCACTTGGCTGCCATTTGCAAGAGCCAAAGTGTGTGTGTGTGTGTGGGGGGGGAATGGGCACTGTAGTGCCAGTGATGTTACGGGAGAGACTTCAGTGTGGACCCTGGCCCCAGTGTGGACCCTAGATTGCCCCCCAAGATGCTCAGTCTGGGGGGCAATCTAGCCCCCCGGAACAAAAGAGGCTTCCCCTTCCCAATCTAGGTGCTCCACTGAACATACTAGCTGTTGCATTGTGCACTAGCTGTTGCTTCCAAACCAGGCATAACTGCACCCCTCAGAGCACATTACTGTAGATTACGCATGAGGTTAGCCAGGCAATGCCTCACCGTGGCTAAGCTGTACATAAAAACCAAGATGCAGGATGATGGGAATGAGCAGCAATTGAAGTGCAAAGGTAGCCTTCCCCAATCTGTGGCCCTCCAGATGTGTTGGACTGCAATTCCTATTATCCTGAGCTAGCATGGAGTCCCAACACATCTGAGAGGCACTGGGGTGGGCTTCTTAAGGGGAATGTATCTGTGACTGTTCACTCTGGAGAGTTGAAAGAGTTCTTTGTGTCTTGGCAGGCAAGGGAATGAGATAGGAGGAGGAGGAGGAGGAGGAGGAGGAGGAGGAGGAGGAGGAGGAGGAGGAGTTCTAAATGGCTGAAAACCCCCTAAGATTTAGTTACTGCAAGAAATAACTTCAAGATAAAATTTGCTGGTAGTTTGGTTCTGCCCTCTTTGCCATTGGCTCCACCCCTTTTTGCCTTCAGCCCAACCCACCACTAGAATGTAGCCCCTGAGAGCTTCTCCAGATTCTCGAAAACTGAATTCATCCCTTGCCTTGGGCAGAAAGAGGTTCAATATCCTTGTTATAAATATCTGTATTTTTATTTATTTGTATCCTATTTTGACTGTTGGTTGATGGTACTTTATTATAATTCAGTGTAAAGCAACATATAAAATATAACCATTCTCTTGTCTGGTCAAGAGGGCAGGGCTCCTGCAGTGTTGACTATTGTGATGAAGAGGGAATTTTACCAGGTGCTACATGCATACAAATGACACCTGCTGAAATTCCCTTTTCTATACAACTGTTAAAGATACAGGAGCCCTGTCCTCCTTTCCATATGGTCACCCTAGTTATCAGAAGCAGGGACTGCCTCGTTTTCTTCAGTATTTCAGCATGTGCAGAGTATTTGTATATTGAAAAGCCAGGAAGCATTTGCTATGATCCAAATTTTATTTCAGATCATCACTTTATGCTACTTACACTAATACGGTCAGCTTTTCCTGTGTAAATGAAGTATTTACTAGCAAAATTGTGTACTTAATGTTTTAATAAAACATTCTTATCAAATACGTTGTGCCTTACTGCCTATGAGTCTTTCACTTGAACTAGCATCAAGAACCTGGTTAAGCAAAAGTACCTGGATTTCTGCTGTATAAAACCTACCAACCCAAATTTACTTAAAGCTGCAGGAGACCTGCCCTCTGTGACCAGATGCAAAAGAGGGCAGGGCTCCTGTAGCTTTAACTGTTGTGATGGAGGGAATTTCATCAGGCACTGCATCAATACAAATGACACCTGCTGAAATTCCCTTTTCTATACAACTGTTAAAGATACATGAGCCCTGTCCTCCTTTCCATATGGTCACGTTAACTTAGTTACTGGCAGTCAGAGCTTTAAGCTAAAATAAGCTGGGTTTTTTTGTATTTGGGCTCCACTTTCTTCTGCCTTCAGTCCTACCCACTAGTGGAATGCTGCTACCTGAGAATGGCAGCATTCGGATGACAAAATAATCAACGGGGGGGGGGGGGGGGAAACAATCGTCAATTGTGTTGATTATTGTGTCCTCCAAAGGCTGACAATAACTTAGTCCTTTGCCTCTTCCCCCCTCCGTTGCCTAAAATGTCCGAATGCTGCTGATCAGCAACACAATGGACGATTGTCCCCCCCCCCCCCCGATTATCATGTAGTCTGAAATAGGCCACTGTCTCTGAAATTGAATTCAGCCCTCAAGCTAAACACCTTTTCTTTAACTCAAAGAACACACCCTTGCGGCTTTTAAATCTGTGTGGGAAAGACATTACAGATTAACGAATTCTCTACATGTAGCCTACAGGAAAAGATGTATTGGGGCAGGGGAGGGTGTGTTCTTTCCCTTGATATGAGAATAGCGATGTTACAGTTGTAGTGTATTTCACCTGTGGATGTTGAAGGATATGAGAAACCTTTCTTGTAATAACATTTATGCATGCTTGTAAATGTTCCTTTACAGCGATGTTGTGGCTCTGTTGGAATTGGTTGGGGGTGGGGAGGTTAGGAGGGAGAAATCCTGTGCTTCTAAGAGCATGTTGCTGCATCTGCTAATATCTGCTCTTCAGGACAGGGATGGGTTAAAAAAAAGAGAGCTGGTAACTGAATTTGGGGTTCAGTGCAATGTCTTTACACATTCTACTTCAGTAAGGGAAGTGCAGCACATTTTCCTTCAGCAAAAAGAACACACACACACACCAGACATCGAAACGGAACTCAGTGTATGCCTATTTGTGGACATCCTGCTTTCTGCAAGGCTTCTCTGAGAATCACTTAGTTCCACATCAGTGCTCTGTGACAAGTGAGATTTTGCACCCAATTTGAAGAAAGCCACAGATCTTGGATCCCTGTATTATCTCAATGATATATTTAACGTTTCATTTCAATTATTATATTTCTACACCTAAAAAAGGATATACAGTCGGAAAAAGTGCAGAAAAGGGCAACTAAAATGATTAAGGGACTGGAACATCTTCCCTATGAGAGAAAGTTGCAACAGCTGGGATTATTTAGCTTGGAAAAAAGGAGGCTAAGGGGAGACATGATAGAGGTGTACAAAATTATGCATAGTGTGAAGAATGTGGATAGGGAGACTTTTTTCTCCCCTCCCATAATACTATAACCAGGGGTCCTCCCATGAAGCTGATTGGTGGGAGATTCAAGACAAATAAAAGGAAGTACTTCTTCACACAGCGCGTAGTTAAATTATGGAATTCAGTACCACAAGATGTAGTGATGGTCACCAATTTAGATGGCTTTAAAAGGGGGTTGGATAAATTCCTGGAGGGAAAGGTTATCAATGGCTACTAGCCCTGATGGTTATGTGCTCCCTCCAGTATCTGAGGCAGTAAGCCTGTGTGCACCAGTTGCTGGGGGACATGCGTGGGAGGGTGCTGTTGCACCATGTCCTGCTTTGTTGGTCTCTGGTCGACAGCTGGTTGGCTACTGTATGAACAGAGTACTGGACTTGATGAACCCTCGATCTGATCCAGCATGGCACTTCTTATGTTCTTAAAATGACCAGAAGTAAAATGTAAGATCAATATAAGATAAAAAGGGCACAATAACATTTACAAATATCACAACCAAAATAGTACCTAGCCTTTACTGAGAGCCCATGACACATGGAGAGAAGACAATATAGAAAATGCATGATGGTATTTTTATTTTTAAAATACAATTTTGCCTTGATACAAACAGGCTTGACAGCACTTTACAACTAGGAAGCTATGTTCCATTTATTTCAAAGGGACCTTTTCCCCCTAAGTGCACAGTAGTCTTGATCCAAATAGGATCCTCCACACTCAGCATTTACACATGTTGTAGTTTTTGTATTTAAAACAACTTGTTCTGAGTAGACATGCATAGGATTGAACTGAAAATCAAGCAGCAGGAATGATCAGATGAATACAAGAACACATATACACACAAAGCAAACAAGCAAGTAAATTGTTAATTGTATAATGCACAATTGTTTTGTGCAGGAAATCCTGCAGTCCCAACTACACCCCATGTTCCAATTTTGAAAAGGTTGCAATCCTCTACACACTGACTTGGGAGTAAGACCCATTGCACTCAAAGGAACTTCCTGAGTAGACACACATAGAATTGAATTGAAAATCAAGCAGTGGAGTAACAGAACACACACACACACACACACACACACACACACAGAGCCAACAAGAAAATAACTTCAGAGAATAGTAGAGTTGGAAAGGGCCTATAAGGCCATTGAGTCCAACCCCCTGCTCAGTTCAGGAATCCACTTGAAAGCATCCCTGACAGATGGTTGTCCAGCTGCCTCTTGAATGCCTTTAGTGTGGGATAGCCCACAATCTCCCTAGGTAATTGGTTCCATGGTTGTACTGCTCTAACAGTCAGGAAGTTTTTCCTGATGTCCAGCCAGAATCTGGCTTCCTGTAACTTGAGCCCATTATTCTGTGTCCTGCACTCTAGGTTGATCGAGAAGAGATCCTTGCCCTCCTCCATGTGACAACCTTTCAAGTATTTGAAGAGTGCTATCATATCTCCCCTCAATCTTCTCTTCTCCAGGCTAAACATGCACAATTATTTCAGTCGCTCCTCATCGGGCTTTGTTTCCAGACCCTGATCATCCTTTTGCCCTCCTCTGAATATACTCCAGCTTGTCAGCATCCTTCTTGAAGTGTGGCGCCCAGAACTGCATGCAAAACTCAAGATGGGGCCTAACCAGTGCCGAATACAGGGGAACCAGTACCTCGCACGTTTTGGAAGCTATACTTCTATTAATGCAGCCCAAAATAGCATTTGCTTTTTTTGCAGCCACATCACACTGTTGGCTCATATTCAGCTTGTGATCTACATCAATTCAAAGATCCTTCTCGCTTGTCGTATTGTTGAGCCAAGTATCCCCCATCTTGAAACTGTGCATTTGGTTTCTTTTTTCTAGGTGTAGAACTTGGCATTTATCCCTATTAAATTTCATCCTGTTGTTTTCAGCTCAGCGCTCCAGTCTATCAAGATCACTTTGAACTTTGTTTCTGTCTTCCAGGGTATTAGCGATCCCACCCAATTTTGTGTCATCTGCAAATTTGATAAGCGTTCCCTGCACCCCCTCGTCCAAATCATTAATAAAAATTTTGGAGATCACTGGGCCCAAGACTGAGCCCTGCAGTACCCCGCTCATTACCTCCCCCCAGTGTGAAAAGGTACCATTGATAAGCACTCTTTGCATCCGATTCTGTAGCCAACTGCGGATCCACCTAATAGTTGTTCCATCTAGCCCACTTTTAGCTAGTTTGTTAACCAGAATGTCATGGGGCACTTTGTCAAAAGCTTTGCTGAAGGGCCATGTCCACAGCATTCCCACAGTCCACAAGGGTGGTTACCCGATCAAAAAATGAGATCAGATTAGTCTGACAGGATTTGTTCTTGACAAATCCATACTGGCTTCTAGTAATCACTGCATTGTTTTCAAGGTGCTTACAGAGTGACTTCTTTTTAATCTGCTCCAAAATTTACCCAGGGATGGATGTCAGACTGACTGGTCTTTAGTTCCCAGGTTACTTCTTTTTGCCCTTTTTGAAGACAGGGACAATGTTAGCCGTCCTCCAGTCATCTGGCACATCACCTGTTTTCCATGATTTTGTAAAGATAATAGACATTGGATTATTATTCTGCTGAAAAGAAAAGGAACTCTTTACCTCCCCACCTCCGAGGCTCCCATTTTTAAAATGCTGCAATCATCTGCATGCTTACCTGGGAGTAAGACCCACTGCATTCAATGGGAGCTTACTTCTGAGTAGACTGTTAGCACTGTTAAGGGAATCCACGAGGCAGGCAGTGGATTACTTTTGAGTAGACTGCTAGCACTGTTAAGGGAATCCACACACACACAAAGCAAGCAAGCAAGGGAGTTTTTAATTGTAGGAGTATTGTTGTGCTGGAATGAAAAAGAAATATTTACTTCCAGGATCCTCCCTCCACTCCACACATCCTAGGCTCCAATTTTAAAAATGCTGCAATCGTCTACATGCTTACCTGGGAGTAAGACCCATTGCATTCAATGGAACTTTTCAGTAGACTGCCAGCACTGTTAAGGGAATCCACGAGGCAGTCAGTCACTCCCCCTGGCCTCTCAATTATCTAATCCAGTTGGAATGGGGGGAGGGGGGAGGGAGACTCTACTCCGCATGCGTTCACTTAGAGGGAGCTCCATTATTTCCTATGGGAGCTTATAAATTGAATTTAAAACAAACTAAAGGGAATTTTAAGAAAAGAACACCTATTCTATCAACTCTAAGGTAAAAGGAAGAGGACAACATTGGAATTTTAATTATTTAACCTGTCAATTCATAAGGGGACCTCAACAAAAACTATCACCAGCCCAGTCTCAAATACCAAAGTCAGCCTGAGAAGATCCCCCCCACCCCTTTTCAACTGCTCTCCTTCCGTCAATCTTTCACCAATCTTCTTGAAATTTTCAGGTTATGTACAGTCAACATTTCTTTCTGGCACATGTAAATTTCAGGAAGTTTGGTGAAACATTTTCGATTTTATGAATTTTAGAATGACCCCCCCCCCCAATTACTTCTTTAACATGGTGGAATGTGCTTTTTACTTTGACCCCCTCTAGATGGATTCTGTTTGACGCCTGGTTAGCCGATTATGCGCATAATCACTGAAGCGCTTTATCGTAAATGCTTGTATGCAGGAGGTAATTGAGCGCACAACTGGTGGCCTTACCGGATGTTTGAAATGCGCTTTACAAGTAGTTAATGCGGAGAATCGCTTGTTCACATAGTCAAAATGTGCTTTAACGGCTGTAGCAAAATAAAACTCGCTATTTAACGGGCATTCGATAATGCGCATAATCGGAGAGAAAAAGCGCCTCAACTCCCGATTTACGCTCCACTCTTGTAGAGGTAAAATTTTTAATGAGACTTCAAAGAGCTTTAAACGTCTGGTGTAGAGGCAGCCTGAGTGACCTTAACAAGAGACTCACGACTGTGAGTCTCTTAAAACAAGAGACTCATGACTGTGAGTCTCTTAATAGAAAGGCAGAGGGGAAAAAAACCTAGAAAAAAGCACATGTAAAGGAACTGATCTTAATCCCACAAAGAATCCAGAAGCAGAATCTGTGCTAAGGGTGAGGGGTAAAAGATTCATGTAGAAATGCTCATAGTGTGGCTTTGAAGCTTCTTTAAGGACTTTCCCCATTGCTTCTATAATGGTTTCAGAAGCTGATGCAGGGGAAATATCTATCATTTCTAAAACATTTTGAGTAATCTTACCTTCCTGTGATAAGAAATCCCGCTGTGTTTGGATCCCCCTCTGGATCCCTACTCAATGGCCCCCTCAATTCAGAGCTTATTGCTTGAGACATTAGAGTGTGCCTGGGCACACTCAGCACATCCCTTGCACACACCTATGGGTGGGGTAAACCAATGAGCAACTTATAGACCAAGAACAAAGATTTATTAACAACGAAGGGGAAAAACATGGGTGGGGGGAGAAAAGAAGGAAAACAAACATGCAAATGAATAAACAATTTACAGGGCTTGTACAGACAACACCCTAAGCCATGGTTGGGCCACTTACCCTTTTGCAGCAAATGGTTAGTAAGCATGTTTAGAATGTGGTTATGTAGCCACCATGGTTACGAATGGTTCACACAACACACTAAGTCATGGTTTATATGACATGTTAAGTCATAATGTTTAGCTCAAAAGAACAGGGTCAAGCACAGCATGAAGAGAAGGAAGTCCATGAGATATATGGCCCACGGGGCTAGTTACCTCTTAAAACCTGCCTTCAGCTGTGCAGTCCAGGATTCGGAAGTAACAGTAGGCCTCAGTTACTGACATTTGGTTGTCAAGCATCTACTGACTGGTTGCTAGGGGAAGAGCAGAATGCTGTTGCTGCTGCTGTTGCTGCTGCTCTCGTTCATTGCCTTGTTTGCCTCAGCCTCTTCTGGATCTGTCCATTCTGTCTCTGTCTCTTCTTTCACAGTTTCCTCAGAACCTTCCCTCAGGATCTCAGTTTCCTTTTCTCTTCTTGTAATCCTTCTCTCCTTTTACACGGTTCCCTCTGAATCTCCCTTCAGTGCTTCATCCAAGTCAAAAAGGATAGACGTCCTGGCATTCCACCAGAGGGCAGGGTTACACTTTAAAGATACTGGGCTGGATCCAGATTTAGTCACAACTAACTTAAGGTCCCCTCTACAAGGATTCGCTTTTGCGCCCGGTTAGGCGATTATGCGCATAATCGCTGAAGCGCATTTACACCTAATACCTCTGCACGAGAGGCAGCGAGAGGCGGCGAAGCGCATTAAGGGATGACCAAAATGCACTTTACAAGTAGTTAATGCGCATAAGCGCTTGTTCACATAGGCAAAATGCGCTTTAACGGCCGGAGCAAAATAAAACTCGCGATTTAACGCACATTCGATAATGCGCATAATTGGAGAGATAACGCGCCTCTACGCCCGATTTGCGCTCCGTTCTTGTAGAGGTAAATTTTTAAAAGTGCCTTGAAAGAGCTTTAAACCTGTCTTGTAGAGGCAGCCTAAGTCTCATGGATTTCTATGGTTCTATTCTGACTAAATCTGGATCCAACCGACTTTGTTAGCCTGTGAACTTGTGCATTATAGTGTACTAGCTTTCACTACTACCCCACCCCACCAGATATTCTGTCAATTTGAGAGATAAAACATTTTATTAAACATTCTTAAGTGTTTTCACAATGAAACAATTTACTGACATACACTGTTTCAGAAGCAATATGCAATAGTGGAAGAGGGGCATTCAGGCACCTTTTGTGCATGAATAGGGGTCTTCAAAGGACATGAGAATGCCCCCTCTTTTCTAGAGGGATTCTATTGGCACCATTGGCTGCTCCAACTTGAAGGACCGCTTTCACCCATATCAGCCTTCCAGCACTTTAAGACAAGAGAGGTCCTTGTCATTTGCCCACCAGTGAGAGCAATTAGGTGGCTGATCACATGGGAAAAGGTCTTCTCTGCAGTGGCCCCACACCTTTGGAGCAAATTCTCATTAGAAGTCCATCATGCACTATCCTTGCAGGCTTCTAAGAAGGCCTTGAAAACATTTTATTTTACCGTGGCCTTCTCATGTTGAGTACTGTTATTGCTGCTCTTGTTGCTCTTGTTGGTTTTATTGTTTATTTATTTATTTAATTCCATTTATATACCACCCCATAGCCGAAGCTCTCTGGGCGGTATACAAAAATTAAAAATTATTGTTTTTAATTGCTATTTTATTGTGCTTATGTTTTTACTGTTTTTAATATTTTAACTGCTTTTATGTATTTTATTGTTGTAAGCCACCTTGTGAGGGCGTCTGCCTTGAAAGGCAGCTAAGAAATGTTTAAAATAAATAAACAAACAATCAAACCACCCACTCCAGAGCAAAGACCGCTTGAGTGGAAATTTTCATTGGGGACAGATCTACACCAAGCAAGATATGACACTTTTAAAACGGTTTGAAAACTGTATATGGAGTGTGTCGTAGGCCCCAACAGTTGTCACTATTGTTATAAACCGTTTTAAAGCAGTAGTGTAGATCCTGCCTGGGACTATGAGGGAGGAAAGTTTAACCTCCTCCTACCTGTGCATCTTGGTCCCAATGAGAACAAACACATGCACTATGAACAAACACAACTGCAAGTGATGTAGTTACCTCTTGATGGCCCTAAACTGGCTTAAGAAATTGACATATTGGAAGTGTTATATTTTTTTACAGAGTGAGAGGAGTAGATTTCCATGAAGGTTTTTATACTATGGAGATGTATATTGTTTAGTCTTATTCTGGGGCTGCAGAGAGATGTGGGAGGAATGTACATTTTCACCAATACATTCACTTCAGTTTCAGAATGATGAATCAGTTCTTTTTAAGCCTATTTCCTATAAAATAATGTTTCTACATCATTGCAAAAAAGAGAAAAGGACCCCCCCCCCAATCGTTTCAGAAGTTTAATTCGGGCTTAATTTGAGCCATACGTGAGTCCTGGAACTACTGTTCAATAACATGCAAAGGGGAACAAGTTTTATACATATTTATATTGGAATCACTTCCTAATGAAAGCTCATTCATCAATTAAGACTGTAATCCTATAAACCCTTTCTTGGCAGGAAGTCCAACTGAATTCAATGGTGCTTAATTCTGGACAGATATTTATATGATTTCACTGGAAGCTATTCAAGTACAATCCCTGGTGCTTCATGAGTCTTAGGGCTTCTTTGTAGAGCAATTCAACAATGGTAGCTATGATTCCACGGGTCCGTAGCCCTGGAATCTGTTCTTAGAGCCAAACTACACATTACATTAATCAAGCAATGCATAGCTGAGTCATATATTTTTACACTAGTGTAATCATGCTTGGTCCTGATTTAGATCAGGACCACAGCACTATGGGAGAGGAGAATTGAATCTTTTCCCCTGTTTTCGAAATCCCTCCCCCTACCCAGTGGTGTGAGATTAACAAAAGAAAAAAGCTCCTATTAAAGTGTGTGTGTTTGTGTTTGTGTGTGTGTGTTTCCTGTCCATCTGTCTGTCTATAGAAAGCTGACCTAGACACAGCGACATGTATAGGTTGTGTTGTAAAAGACATTACACTTTAAAATAGAGGAAACTGGATCTCCCAACCCTGATCCTGCATAACAGTTTTGAAATTTTAAACATTGCAACGCTGTGCTATTTATGGACAGGTTTATGACACCTAAATGTAGCTGTGTTTATTCAAACTTTTAGACAAAATTGTTTTTTGAAATGAATATTTCAAATATTCTTTGACATAGACCATCGTATCTCATGGCAGTGGTTCACCCATCCGTCTTGTGTTCTATCATCAGTCTACATCACTTTTTTAAAAAAGAGCTCCTGATTTTTCTTTATTGCATGTTAAAGGGTACATATAAACACAAAGATAACTATTTTTAACTGGCACTGGGGAAATCCTGGTACTTTCCTTGGAATTTGAAACAAGCGAGGAGTGGAATTTTCTATTTTTAAAAAAGGTCAAATCTAAACACCAGTATCATAATGTCATGCAGGCATTTCCACTCCTTGGAATTTCCAAGTACTTGGGGGGGGGGGGGGGCGGGGGATGGCAAGGAAAAGTATAAATGTTTTTCAAGTCAGGCAGCAGCTGAGTGTAACATTGCCACTTGGCTCTTGGGTCATGCCTGGAAAAATATATATATTTTGGATTTGTATTTATGTCTTGAAAAATCGCACAAGCTGCATCAAATGAATGAAACTGAGCTTGCATGATATAACTTTGCCAGCACTTGCTGACTGAAGCTTTCATGAGGAAGCTCTCTTTTTTGTTTCTTTTCCGGCATCCTGGCAGTGGTTGGGGGCCTCCTCTGTGGCCACTCATAGATGTTGGAATTGCTACACCTCCATCAGCCTTCCTGAACCTGGCCCACTCAAGATGTGCCAGGCTTCAACTCTCATCACTCCCAGCTATTGGGTGTGCTCTGTGAGGATGATGGGAGTTGTAGTCCAACACATATGGGGCGCACCAGGTTGGACAAGGCTGCTGGCCTAGATTAGGGAAGTCCCTTCCAGACGAGCTCCCGTCCCCGTCTAGAATCACACACCCCTCCCTGCCTTCTGTTGCCTATGATTTTGATACTCCCTGCCTTAGATTAGGCAAGTCCGTTCCAGGCAAGTCATTTTATTATATTTTATTGTGCCATCGCCCTGCCTCATTCATGGAATTTTATAACAACGAGTGCCTCTACAAGAGCGATTTAAAGCTCTTTCAAGGCGCATTACCAAATTTACCTCTACAAGAGCGGAGCACAAATCAGGGGTCCAGGCGCTTTTTATCCCTGATTATTCGCATTTCCGCATTCGCATTAAATAGCGAGTTTTAATTTACCGCAGGAGTTAGAGCATCTTATGGTCGTGTAAACATGCGATTCTTCGCATGTAAACAACTTTAAAGTGCATTTCATACATCCCGTAACGCGCTTCACCGCCAAATGCGCTTATCCGTAAATGCGCATAATTGGGCAACCAGGCGTCAAAGTGAAATCTTGTAGAGGGGACCAATATCTTTCACTCATTACTCTCCCATGCTGTCTCACCACTTTTCCCATCTTTTTTTCTTACCATGGACAATCCATTAAGGAGAAAAAGGTGAAAGCCAGTACAGTGCAGTGGTTAGACTGGGAACTCCATCACACTTTGGATTTATTGCACTGTTGTATTTCCTCATTAGATCCCACTTGGCCATGAAGCTGACTGGGGGCTTTATCACACCTACTATTTCCCCCACCGGGTTGCTGCTGCGGGTTCCCCCTCCGTTTCCTATTTGAGTCTAGCATTTTGAATCACATGTGGTTCATTGCTGCGATACTTCAGCTTGGTCTGTTGAGCTTTGCCTGTTTTGGACTTTGCCAGTTCAGGGACAAATCGAAACAGAAACCAAAAAACTGCGACCTCAGGACGGGAGAGCAGCAGGACAGGGACAACGTCATGCGAGTCCAGTGCTGAAGAAGTGGAGCAAAGTTGCGGCGGGTGTGTTTAAAACCGCCCATGTGATAATGACCTGGATGACTTTGGGCCAGTCACTGACTGCCAGCCTAACCTACTTCACAGGGTTGTTGTGAGAAGAAAATGGAAAGGAGGAGGATCATGTACACTGCCTTCGGCTGTTTGGAAGAAAGGTAGGATATAAATGTAACAAATAAATAAAAAGAGGGCATTGCAGCAGACACCCATGGAAAGAGAAACAGGGAGGGAATATGAGAGATCACACAGGAAAGAGTCAAGAAAAGGAGACTAGCTGAGAGGCAAAGCAATAGGTATGTGGGTGGGGAAGGGGCTTTGAGGTTCTCTGGTGTGTCATTCTGTTTTACAGCACAGCCATGTGCATGTCTACTCAAAAGTATTGAGTCCGATGGTAAGTGGGTATAGCATTGCAGCCTTCATTTCCAGTAAGCCGCAGAGCAAGAGTGAGTGAAATGCCCAACGATCTCTCTGCACACCCATGGGCATTTCACTGAGGCGCCTTTGTTTTGATTTCCTCTTCCCAACTGAGCCTGCTCATTCTTTACTCATGTCATCTTTTCAAAGGAGGTCTGCCTCAAACCCGGGGTCACCCAGTGAATGGATGGGCAGGGTAGGAGATTGAGGACAGAGATATATAATACAATAACTTATTGATTTATTTCTTGCCATCAAATGTGATGGTCACCGGCTCAAATGTTTTTTAAAAGGAATTAAACCATTTCAGGAAGGAGCAGAGGTTTAGCAACTATTAGCCATGATAGATAAATGGAGCCTCTATGTTCAGAGGCAGTATATTGGAATACCAACTGCTGAGTACTAGATGATGGGGACATACAACAGGGGAAAGCAATTGCCTAGTAGACTGTGGTGCTAAACAGGAAGATGTTGGACTAGATAGACCCTTAGGTATTATCCAGAAGGTAAATTTGTAGATGCCTAAGATACTGCTCATTTGTCTCAACTTCAGTTTTTAGAAGCAGGAGCTAAGCTGAGCTTAGAAAAAACATCAGGTTGTAATAATAAGGAAGAGGATGCCTTGGAGCTTGTGCAGAGTGCAGATCCTGCAGCAACACATCTAGGGCAATTTCTTAGGTAAAACTCTGTATTGTCTAAAAAATTTAACTGAGCAGGGGAGAGGAACACCATTTGATGCTCTGTCTCAGGCAACAAAATGCCTTGGGATAGGTCTGTGGCTGGGGGATGATGGGAGTTGCAGTCTAACACATCTGAAGGGCACCAAATTGGGGAAGGCTGTCTTAAAGATATGGATCTACTTAGGGTGCAATCCTATGCATGTTTAAGCTGAAAAAAGTCCTACAACTCCCAGCATTCCCCAGCTGGAGGTGTAAGACTTATTTCTGTCTAAATATGGACAGGATCGCATCCTTAAAGAACTAAAACAAGGAGCTGGCACTGCTGTGGTTGCTTGCACTTTGGATCACCTGGAAATACAGGGCTGATTTCTCTGTGTCTTAATTTCCTGGAAAGGGGTCTGTCCCAAGTGGGGGAGATTTGCTTGTGGGTTTCCCATGGACAGCTGGGTGGCCACTGTGTGAACAGAATGCTGGACTAGACTAGATGGACCTTGGTCTGATCCAGCATGAATCCTCTTATGTTCTTATGATCTAGGTTCAGAGTTTCCCAGAGCAGTGAAGGAAATGACTTGAGTAGCAGCACAAGAAGGTTCCTCAAATGGGCTCTTTTAAGGTTTCAAGTATCTGTTATAGTTTTCCAGAGAAAGGAAAACCCCTTATGCGGTTCAGCCTTCCTTCTGTAATACCCCCACAAGTTCCCTGTCACTGTCAATAATGCATATAACAAACATGGGATTAATAGCCACATGGCAGTGGGAAAGTTGTCCTAAGATTTGTGCCTTTTAATAAAAGTGAGTGTAACTACAAAAAGGGGGCAGATTGAGTTATGGGAAGCTTGGGGGGGGGGCATAGCTGGTCAAGCCTCCTCCCCCCCCCCCCCCCCAGGCTTGGAGAAGTGGGGAAGCAGAAGAGGATGATAGAGGCTTTTCTAGGAAGTCAGGCAAAACAGACTGATGAATGTGCTGAAAGAGTTCTGTAATGTTTACTTTGATCAGCTCCTAGTTTTGGGATTTCTTTTATTCATGTGAACATATGATTGTGATACACTGAGGATGGAGAAGGCTATGATGGATGATCACTTTATTATTTACCCATTAAACAGATGCACCTGTCAAGTAGGCAAACATGCATTGTGTCCTGATCACCTTGGAAACACTTCTCCGCCCCCACCCCAGACAAGGATCTCCATCCCACCTCTAGTGATGACACCAGAAAAAAATCTGGGGGGTGGGGAGCACAGAAGGGGCAAAGTGTATTTCTAGGTTGGCGAGATGTGTCTCAATTGTTAAGATCTCTGGAAGAAAAATAATGTATATTTCACATTAAAACTTCCATCCTAAACATATTATTTCTGAAATAACTGGGGAAAAGGTTACTTTAGGTCTACAACACAGAAATGGAAATTAATTTTAATTTTTGGGGAAAAAAATGAGATTAGATTTTTTTTGTTGCTTTTTTTAGGCACCCCATATATAAATAATACATTTAGTTACTTTTCTCTCCTGAATGTCGGATATTTCCCCTTTCCCCTCAATGGATTGTGCCACTGGTCTGTTGGAAACCTGAAGAGTATGTCAATAGCTGCAAAATGCCTAGCTTTTGTTGGCTCAAGAGCCGCATCTGAACTGTAGAAGAGCTACAGAGATGATAATAAATGAATGCACTTGTGTATGTGAAAAGTGCCTTTCCTTCAAGTAATAACAGAAGTCCAGCAATTGGGGGGGAGGCAATCTCCATGTTTGGGGAGACACTTGTGTCCCCACCCCACCCCTTAGCACAGTCTCCACCTCCCAGCTGTTTTCCCCATTCCTGGATCTCTGGGGCTACTTGAAGGAGAGGCATTTTTCTTCACTTGCAAAAGGAAGTACAAATCGGATTTCTGCAATCCTAAGCAAGTCTTCTCTCTGGGTACCTCTGGACGGACACTTTCATCAATATGGCTTCACACTGGCGGCAGTTATGGTACATGACGCTGCCACCAGTGCGAAGCCATCTAGGGGCAAAGGCCCTTGCTCCGCTCTAAAAAAGTCTGCCATTTACCCCGACTTTTTTTAGAGTGGAGCAGGCTGGCCAGGGAAGGGGATGGAGCAGCGAGCCCTAAACTCGCTGCACTGCCTCCGCAGTCCCCCCCCCCATTTTTTAAAACAAAAAACAACTTACCTTAGACTAGGGGAGCCGATGCTCCCAGCCGCTTCTCCAGCTGCCGACGGGCTGCTGCGTGTGTGGCAGCGGCAGCCCCAAGAAAGGCCGGCGTGGCACCCCATCTGTGTAGATTACCGGAAGGAGCGTTACTTCGGGGCGTGCTGCCTGCTGCCACCGCTGTGCGGCAAAAAAGGCACCATAAAGAGGCAGCCTCTGAAAGCTGCACCCAGCATACAAATCTGAATCTTTTCTTCATCCAATTCCAACCTGAGTCGCTTTTGGATGATCGCCAGTTGTGTTCTGCTAATGGAATGATTGTGACCTTTTCCTGTTGCCATAGCTCTTTGACTTCCATGGCCAGTGGTGTATATTTGTCTCTCTTTTCTTCTTTCTTTTCAACAACATTTTTTTTACTTCATGCATTTAAGGTTTGTCCATAGAGAAAAAAACATGTTAGGATATCTTTCCCATCCTTTATTGATAGGCTGACCATATGAAAAGGAGGACAGGGCTCCTGTAACTGTAACAGTTGTAGAGAAAAGGGAATTTCAGCCAGTATCGTTTGTATGCAATTAGTTCCTGGTGAAATTCCCTCTTCATCACAAGAGTTAAAGTTGCAGGCACTATACTAGAGTGACCATATACAAAAGAAGTCAAGGCCCCTGCAACTTTAACTGTTGTGATGAAGAGGGACTTTCACCAGAAACTAATTGCATACAAATGACACTGGCTGAAATTCCCTTTTTTCTACAACTGTTAAAGTTACAGGAGCCCTGTCCTCCTTTTCATATGGTCAGCCTATTTATTGATAATATAAACACTTTCTGCCACAAAGGTTATAAGGTAGCATGAATTTAAATTTCCACTACTGGAGCTGTGCCTGTGATTTCTTACCTTGCTGGGCTGACAAGGACAGTGATAAACAAGGGCAGTAGTCATGGGCATGCTCCTAATGAAATAAAACCAGTGGCAGTGTTTAACCCCTTACTGCTGGTGGTATCTGAACTCCTTTGGTCTTGGAAACAGCTTTAAATGTTGTACAGTACAGATAATTTCTACTAAACTACATGCTTTGAGTGGAGAATTTTGAGAGACCATTTGCGTACAGCTCTAATACAAACATCTAATATAAAAATATGGCCCTCAGCGTCTCCAGGAGATGTTAGGGTACTTCTACCACAAACAGTAGCTGAAATTTGATACACGTGTAGCCCAAAGCACATAGCTTGAAAGAAGACTCTGAAAAAGGGACATTTCTATACCTCTGAAATATGCAATGGAAAAGTCCCATTTACACCTTAGCTGGAAGACCGTAGCTTTCATCTCTGGACTAACAGTCCTGTCCCCGCACACACTTAGGATGATCGTGTGAGTCTGTATCGTATTAGTGATTGTATTAGAAGTATGCCTCCAGTGTGGCATGTAAGGTTGCCCTAAAGCAGGGGCAGAAGATGCAGGACAGAAATCATCTAAATGCACCATTGCAAGCAGCCTCTGTTTGTGCTTCTGTGTATGAGTGTATTTGCAATTTGGGCATTTAATTAATATATTACCAACAGGTAATCTGAAACTTACTGATGTTGATATTACCCAGAATAATATGACAACATCTATGGAGATAGGAGCAACTTCACTTTCCCAAATAAAAAGGTGAGCAACCAGCTAGGAAGTTTTTGATAATAAACCAAGAAACTGGGCAGCTAAGAGCTTCAAACAGAAAGCACATTAAAAAATCTAAGTAAAAAATCAAGGAACACGTAAACAGGATTGTCGCCTATCTCATAATAATAAAAACCATTTCTCTAGCAGAGAACAATCCAAGGCACAAATGATGGGGCATGTCCTCCCTATTCATAACTTTAGGTTGACATTTGCACACCCATCTCAGGGTAAAAAATTATAGGTTTAATTATATTACATGGAATATTACTCTTTTTCTCTGATGTATCTTGTTAGAGTTTCTAGGCCCTGTGAAGTTGTCCACGTGCGGCAAATCTGGTTTTCACAGGAAGTGTAATTCTGACATAAGTTCTCATAAAACATAATGGTAGCATCAACTTTGATATCATTGGTCCAGTGTAATACAGCTGGTCCAATGTGGCCTTCTTATACTGAGTGTTGCCATCCTGAATTTACTGCACATGTATTTGTCCAAGGAAGCTGTACTCATGCTGACAGCTATGCCAAAGACTCACCGTGGTTCCGAAAAACAGTGAGGGTGTGTATAATAGGGTTTGAACGAGCACAACCTCTGATCAAACCTCTCTCAGTTAAACTACTAATGCCATTTTGTACAAAAGGTACAGACAGATAGATAGATAGATAGATAGATAGATAGATAGTTTATTTGCATATGGCACAATGGCCTTTACAATCAATACACATACACCACCTCCATGGGTCTCCCTGTCCATAACTGAGGGCCACCCCCTCCTTCAGCGTTTCCATGCCAGTTAAAAAATACACTATACGAACCACTATTTAAATAAAATTATCCTCTTTGCAATCAACCCCTTCTTGCAATAAAAAGTTTCATCTAATCTTTTGTGCTGCTACAGTGAATTTTGCCATCTTTCTTGTAATTGTCACATCATAGTCGGCCAAGAGTTTCAAAGTAAGGTCTCTATTTGATAAGCCCTCCCTTTTTTCCAGAATTTCTTTTAAAAAACGTACTCCTCGCCATGGGTGGGCGGGGCCAGGATGCGCACGTGGGTCGAGTCCATCACCCCCACCGCCCGTGGGAAGCCCAGGGCACGGAAGCCACGCATGTTCTCCTTCTCGTCCCCCACCCGGATGACGTCGGCCAGGTACAGCTCGTTCAGCATGCTCACCGTCTCACGGAAGATCTCGCACGCGGTGGACACGCCCACCCCAAAGATGGTTGACAAGGGCAAGTAGCCCACATTGAACGTCAGCTTGTACGGTGTCAGGCCGAGGTGACGGGACACTGGAATACATCTGCGCATATTTGTACACGCCCGCTGTAGGACAGGGATTACCTCGGCCACCAACACCTCAAACGTTGCGCGAGACATGCGGAAGCTCCCACGGAAGCGCTCGTCATCCCAGTCCTCCACGTCCTGCATCTCATGCCACGCGGCGTCCATCCGGGGGAGCACTCAGCGGCGCATGCTTTCACGCTCGGCAAGAAGCTCGGCCGATGTCGAGAGGGGAGGGGCGCGGTGCAGGGCTCCCTCAGCCGCGCCTTCGGCCAACTTCTCTGCCAGCAACGTGGAGGCCGCACGGGGATGAACCAGTGGCAGGATGGTGGCCCGGAGACAAGGCACAGCCTCCATCGCTCTGAGCGGCCAGCGGAAGGTCTCCATCCCGAACACTGGCTTCGCAGGCATGGCCCCACCTAGCCGGCGTAGGCGGGCATGGAATAGGTCCTCCTCGTCGGCGTCGGCGTCGTTTTGCTTGGCTGTCTGGATCGCACCTTGCAAGCAGGCCGTCGCGAGCTCCCTCCGGGACATTCTCGCAAATGCTGGGTGGGCCAGAGATGGGGCGGGCAGGACGGGAGGAGCGGTGGGCGAGACGGAGCAGGAGGGCGGAGGGAGGTGGGGCTAGAGGTGGAGCATTGGACCGTCCACATGATAAGCGTGGGAATGGGAGGGCAGGAGGATTTGTTTAGGCTAAAACGCACCTGCAAGGCTGAGGGGAGTGACAGGAAGTGGCCGGAGTGGGGCGCGTGATGGGGAATCGGCAGAGCGGGCCGTTACTACGCTGCGACTAGGGGGGATGGGCATGAGCCTCCAAGCTGCCAGACAACCCTACGGCTGGCCGTGGTTCAGACGGCGATGGCGCCGGACGCTTCGTTCCAGACGTCGAATGCGATGTATTATTTCTCCCAGGGCCACCTCCAGAGCGTGGAGATGGCGTGCCTTTTGGGCCCTCCGCCTTCTACGGATGGCACGGCGGAGGGAGCGCAGTTTCCCTGGGAGGCGAGAACAGAAGGGGGGAAAGGAGGGGGAGAGCCATCAGTGACACGGAGGCCACACTAACACCAATGTATACCACCCAACAGCCTAGTTACCAACCTCCGCACCGAAGGGCCCTTCGGCGTCGGACAATGCGCCCTGCTTGGTGGCCGTCGGACCTGTAGGGTGTTGCCATCACGCATGGTTCTGGCTGCAATGAGGGGAGATAGGGCCGGGAACGAGCGGCATCCAGTGCGTGCAACATTGTTGCATTGGGATGCTGATGGACATAGCCTTGAGCGTCTAGACTGGGCTGAGGGAGGCGGCGGCCAGAGGGGCGCGTATCTAACGGGGTCCTATCGCGTATAGGGGTGCGGGAGAGTATACAACTGCACGTCCCTATGGTTCTATGGGGGATGGGTCTAGGGGCTTGTAGGATGACCTCGCCTTAGGCCATGTCGTCCTGAGTGGGCCTTTCCACCCCCTCCTCCTCCTCCTCCTCCTTCTCCCCCTCCTCTGGCTCCTCGCCCCCTCCTCCTCTCCCTCGTCGTCGGTGTCAGGTGGGATGGCGCGGCCCCTCTTTGGGCAGCCGCCTATGCTCCGGTGCACGTGCCCTCCGGTCGCCCCCCCGCCTTCCCTGAGGCATCTGCTGCTGACGCCGCCGACCGTGGGGCCCGATACGGTGTGGCCATCGGTGGGGGCATGTATTGCTGTTGCTGCGGTGGCGCCATGTATCCGTACGGCCCCATGTAGGGCGCAGCCTGCGGTGGCCCATGGTAGGCTCCACGGAAGGATTGGGCGAGCTCCCTGAGCACCTCGGTTTGGCGGTCGATGGCTGCTGTCCGCTCCCGCATGCCTCAGTCGATGATGGCATCGGTGGCGGCCATGGCCTTGGCGATAGTTCTGGCTCGAGCACATCACCCACCTGTTGTTCCACAAGCAGCTCCATTTCGTCCTGTTCCTCCTGGAACACAGGCCCCATCTCTGTCACGACATCCAGGATCCCGTGCGGAATTCCCTGCACCATAGTTGCGTGTTTTGAGGACCCTAGCCGCGTGCATGGCGCTGGCACTGGCTGTGCCACTTGCCCAACGGTGGCAGCCACGCTCCCCTTCACGAGAGTGTCCCGCGTACGGGACAGCCCTGGCTCTTCCTCTCCCTGCTGGGTCTCTGGCACCAGGGGGGCAGGTGCGGGGTCCTCTACCTGCATGTCCGCACTGATGAGGTGTAGGAATGCCGTGGGGCTGCTGCTGCTGGAGGAGGCTGGCGTGGGGGTGATGCTCCTTGAGGCGGTGGCTGTCCTGGGTGGCATGGGTTGCAGCCTCGCAAGCACCGATGGACTTTGGGATGCTGCGGGCCGGCTCATTGGCCTCGCCTTGTCCAGCCATGCTTCAGCTGATGCCCTCGCAGCTTTCTTGGCAGGGGGTGTGGATGATGGTTTCGGGGCTGCCTTGGCAGGAGGAGCAGATGCTGCCTTCGCAACTTTCTTGGCAGGGGGTGCGGATGATGGTTTCGGGGCTGCCTTGGCAGGAGGAGCGGATGCTGCCCTCGCAACTTTCTTGGCAGGAGGAGCGTGGGATGCTTTCGGGGCAGCCTTGGCAGGAGGAGCGGATGATGGTTTCGGGGCGGCCTTGGCAGGAGGAGCGGATGATGGTTTCGGGGCAGCCTTGGCAGGAGGAGCGGATGATGGTTTCGGGGCGGCTTTGGCAGGAGGAGTGGATGATGGTTTCGGGGCTGCCTTGGCAGGGGGTGTTGGCCGTGGGTCGACCGGCCTTGCCGGGGGCTCCTGTTTCTGTGCAGTGGGGCCCTCTTCCCGTTGCGCCCCTTGGTCCAGCCGTGCTCGTTGACGTGTGCGTGGGGGCTTGTTGGTGGCGACCCCACTGCCCACCGTGTGGCCCGGGACGACGTCGTGACGCTCCAACAGCAGGCGTGACAGTTCGTCGTAGAAGGGCATGGTGCATGGCTGGGCGCCTGTTCTTTTATTTTGAGTGACGACCTCCTTGAACCTCCTCTTGAGTCCGTGGAGCTTGTCCTTGCATTGCTTTCCATTGCGGTCATATCTCCGTTCCTGCATTGTCTCGGCTAGCCATGGGTAGAGCTTATCGTGCCTGGCAGTGGCCATGATCCTCCTGGCTTCCGGGCTCCTCCACAGCGCTATGAAGTGGCCGAACTCCTCCTCGGACCAGCGCAGCGCTCTACGTCTTTCCTGGAGGTCCTGGCTGCTCCCCTCTTCAGGGGATTGTGAGCCGGGGTCCTCGGCTGGATCATCCCTTGGCCCCTCTCCCTCTGGCTCCATGTTGCCAATGGGTGTCTGGTTCAGTGGTGAGGGTGGTGGGTGCCTTGGGCTGCCTTTCCCAGTCCCGTGTGGATGTGTGTTGGTGGGTGCTGGTGGGCTCTAGTGCTTGCTGTGAAAGTGCCCTGTGCGTAGGCGTTGTTGTCTTTGGTGGCTGGGGCCTCTTCGTGTCCTTGGGATTGTTGTGCATGCCTTCGTTGGTTTTCCACAACATCCGCAGGTGGCTGGCTGTCGCCCACGGGCACCAATTGCCTAGGCATTTCTAGCGTCTTGGGGATAGGCTTTGCCTATGCTCGCTGTCCAGCCATGTTGGGCGAATGGAGGGGGGAGCTATCTGGACGCTGCTTCCCCTGCTCTCGTCCTTCTGGATGATGCGAGGGTGGGGGTGGCGTTGCGGTTGGGGTCACCTCTGGATGGGGTGTCATCCTCCCTGTTGGTATGGGGGTGCTGCCCCTTGTTCCTGGGCGCCTGGGATTGTTGCTTGCTCCGTCCCCCCCTCCCCCCTTTGCCTTGGCTCCGTTCTGGTGCGCTTCCCTGTCTGTTTGGGTAGCTGACTGGTCACCCTGCGTGAGTGCTTGCAGGAGCCGGCTTCTTTTTGCGCTCCGTGCCGGCTGCCTGCTGGGGGAGGCGGGCGTCCTGGTTGCTATGGCGGCGAAACCAGCGCTCCGTTTCATCCGCGCCTGAGCTCCCGTCCACTTTCTGCTGCTTTTGCCGCTCTCCTCTATGGTCTTTTGAGTTAATGTACTCACCTCAGTTGTTTAACCCACGCACCTCATGTGGCTGAATTCGGACAACATGTTAGTCAACTGACTAACTTTTAATCAACTCGCAAGTGAGTTGTTTAACTCCGTTGTTTAAAACCGCGACTTAAACAACTGTGGGTTGGTTAACCGTTGTGTGGCTGAATTCGGATGACATGTTGGGTTAACCCACTGACGGTTGTTTAACTTAACACCCGTTGCTTAACGTGTCGTCTGAATTGAGCCATAATCTAGTTTGACCCTGAGACAAACAAAATTTCAACAAGAAGGAAAGGAAAAAGAGACCATTATTTACCAACGGACAATATCAGACAATTGGATCAATTGGGGTGTTGTTGTTTTAAATCTCTCAATTGTATAAGTATTTTAGCTGCATTCCAGTATAAATTGAAAAAGATTGTACTAATACCTCTTTGGACCACCCATAGTTACGTTTTATGTTTAATGATATGCTAATACAGGCCTTGCCTGTTAAACTGGGATTTGATTGATGGACAATTCATTTACAAAAGTGAGAGTTCAAACCTTATTGATTTGATCATCAGGACCAATTTTCACAAGTGAGACGGGCATAGCAGTGAATCACTGCTCATAACATACTTATGGAAGGCAGGTTTTGTTTATATTTCATCTACAAGAAATGTGCAAATTCTAGTATCTTAATTATTTTTGCCATTATTTTAACTATGTTTATCAGAATTATTTTGCCCTGCTTTAGACAAATCGAAACTTTGAGCTTTTCCCACCAGAAAGCAGGATTTCAGCTCCCAGAGTGCCCCCTGCTGGATTATTTATAGGATACATTTTAATAGAAAAACGACAGTGTCATGTGGCACCTTAAAGCCTAACGAATGTATTATTATGGCTTTCACCAAACTCTAATCCATGAAATCTTATGCCACAATAAATCTTAATGTTAATCTTTTAAGTGCCAAAAGAAACCTTTGTTTTTGCTTCAACAGACTAACACTGCTATTCCCACGGAAATCCTAAGAGATGCTAATTTGGTGTTATGTAAATCCATAAAATGATGTTCTCTAATACTGAAACTTCATAAAATCAATAACAGAGAACACAATTTTATGCGTTTTGATGAAACAAAACCAGCATATATTTGATTTTCCGGGTGGTATACGTGTGTGTGTGTTTAAATTTATTTAAAGTATTTTTATCTCACTCTTCAGTCCCTCACACCCACCTCTAAAAAGGCTTCTGTGGCAACTTACATACAGTCAGTAAATGAGATAGCCCCTGCCCACAGTCTAACAATGTAAAAAAGGCACACCATATAAGGAAAAAGGGATGGGAAGTGAGCAGGTGGGGGAAATAATATGCTTTCAGCAGTGCTGGTGGAATGGCCTGCTTCCCCTCTCATCATCATCTCACATCACCTTCTGTACAACTTGTTGGAATGGCTGCTGGATCGTTTATATCCTCAGGGAACTCCTGGCTTTGACTGGGCTAGACAACTGTCCACAGCTAGATTCAAGAGACCATCATGGTGGAAAATAGCAGTTGTACAAGTTTTCTTGTTTTGAAATGGAGGAGGGTTTTTCTTCTGAGAGGCACAGATTCTTCCACCACAGAGAGAGGCAAGCAAAGTGAAGATAGATACTGCCCAGGCTCAACCTTTCTCTCCTATTGCTGCCCTTCGTGGCTAGAATATATGTATGTCCCCAAGACTAAGAGCCTATCTACACACGCAGGATGAAACACTTTGAAAATGTTTTGAAAACTGTATATGGAGTGTGTCCTGGGCCCCAACAGTTCTCAAAACTGTAGTGTAGATAGGCTCTAACTGTTAATACTTTATTTTGAGTTGCATTTGTAGCCCATTTCACTATTTTGATGCAGGATTTGTATACATGATTTATCCACGTCAGAGCTGGCAAAAAAACATCTCCTACTGCCTGAGGCAGGAGAGTCTGCCACTGCTGCTGATGGGGGTTGGGGAATGCGGAGCAAGCCTCTGCCACACACTGGGGTGGGAGCATGAGCCGAGCTGCCACACACTGCTTCTGAGAGTGGGGAGTGAGGCAGTGCAATCTGCTGTGTGCCACTGCTGAGAGTGGGGGTGGGGGTGGGGGGCGGGTGGGAGGGAGGGAAGCACAAGCTGCTGCTGCAGGGAGCAAAAGCTGCCAATGCTACCACCACTGCTGCCACTTTCAGCTCAGTATCACTCTGTAAGTTCCTTTTTAAGAGTAAGGTATTGGCAAGGAGATGGCCCTGGAGATTGCAAGAGCCGGAGCAATTATACTGGGGAGAATTTTAGTGAGTTAAGTTTATATTTTATTTCCAAATATTGTGTGCTTGACTCATACCAATAATTTCAATGGCCGGAAGATTGCCACCAACTCAAAACTGTGATACACACACACACACACACACACACACACACACACACAGAGAGAGAGAGAGAGAGAGAGAGAGAGAGAGAGAGAGAGAGAGAGAGAGAGAGAGAGATCCACAGGGAAATTATTCCACCTCTTAATACATTTTCAAGTGTTATCTGGATAACTTCAAAGATCCAGAAAAAGGTGATGACTTCTGGTTCAGCGTGTTAGCAGCCCATTTACTTTCTATCCCTTCTTGTTCCCTTGCACAGCCTAATAAGACAAAATGGTGGTGTAAATAAAAAGATTCCACAATAAGGTCTGTGGTGGTTATGACGCTCACATGAAAGGAAGCTGTCTTGAGACGTGAATGGAGCAGCCCCTGGCAAGCAGAAGCAGGGAAATAAATGACTTGGCATTGGACAGTTGCAAGCGGCAGGGTGTATATTGAGACAAATGATGGTTAATCTGGCCACTTGAAGATCTAATTGAGAGGACATTGTTGAACTCTTTACCCGTAACTAAACCGAAACTTGAAAAGACTCCATACACATCTGGCTGCTAACCTTCTCCAAAAGCTTAATAGCTAAATGGTGGCTCTAAGGCTCAGAGAGAAGACAAGATTTGATGGAACTGCTCCTGAGCACAATGTGTTTATCCTCTTACGCAGATTAACTGCATTGCAAGGGTTATTATATACTGAAACCTCAGTGCTATGTTTTGATATTAGTCAGGATTTCACAAAACCAGCCCCCTGAGCAAGCCAGCATTGCTACAGTGTAATTGAGTTGTGTGTGGTTTAGCAGTACTTTCTTGCTTCTGGCTTGATCCTTGTTCTTTAACAGATAGAAAGAGTCCTAATCCAGAGTTTCCCAACTTTAGCGAGGGGATCCACTTAATCATATTTTGGCCTTGCTTAGAGAATCTGTGCCACCTCATGACCTGGAAATCACCCATTGTTTAATGCCTTGTTTTGCTTTATTTCTGGAACCTCACTTTTGACAGGCAGGTGACCCAATCACAAACCTCCCGTGATACATGCCATTTGGGACTTACTAGCTTAGAATCTCTTCTTTCTTGGAAGTCTTAAAAAAAAGATTTGCTAGGCATTTGCAGGGGGCAGGTGTTTTACGGAAAGAAGATCCCACCTTTCTTTGCACAGAGGTTGTTCTTACTCTTAGATCATCCATGGGTTATCTACTAATCCTGTTAAAGGTTATGATTTTGTAATTTATATTTGTAACTATTTGAAACAATGAAGGATCCATCTATGCTGGCAGGAAATGCTGTGGGGCTCAAGAGCATTGAAATTTTGTGTCCTTATCAGGGCTTTGCTTCCTGCTTTTCTTGCGCAATCATAATGGGGCTGCACTACATGGGCAGAGAGGAGCAACTATGTGGTCAGTAATTGAAAACTTCCCCTCCTCTCCATTCTCATAGTACTGAATGGGACAGCACACTCTAGTGGGTGCTTTGTAGCACAACTGCCCCTGTACACAATAGGAAATACTGAGATATTTCAGCAGAATTAGGATATCACAGTTTTTTGGTTTTTTTTTAAAAAAGGGTATTACCAGAGGAAGGTGCTGGAGACATGCAGGTCGCTGACATCATCAAACTTCTCTGAGTGGCCAGTTACAAGTGTGCCTTATTTCACTTGTGTGAAGAAGCCCTATTTCTCACAGTCCTGAATCTATTTGCCAGAGCACTGGGTGTCCATTGGTGCCAATGGAAAAAGTTTTTTCCTACGCATAATTGACATTTAGGGGGAAATTTTCAAGAGGGATTGCAGCTGGGAAGGGAAGTGTTAACTCTTCCCTCCCCACACGCTGCAACAGCCCCCACAAAATCTTCTCCTGCATGGCAACTAAGTTTAGGGTGGGGGAGCCTTTTTTCCATTGGCTTCAGATGATCTGGGGCTGGTGCAAAAGTTGAAAAAAATATTTAAAGTTATTTGGATGAAAAATTAATTGGTTTGGCCTGTGAAATTTAAATAAATCCTAGTAATTATTTCTAACTTTGCATATATAGAAATCAATTAGCATATACAGACCTGTGTCCTCTGGGCCTGAATCTTTTAAATGGCTAGAAATGCCCCTGATTGAATCAGTTCTTTATGTGCCATGAGGTATGTGTGACATTCCCATGAGTGCAGCTTTCTGGCATCTCCTTCAGACAAAATGCTTTGATCATTAGGTTTCATAGATGGGTCTATTCAGTCATCCCTCATATTTTCCTCCTATGTTGGTCTGCATATGCCAGCATTATTCAACCTGCTATTTCCTGCCATTATTCAATGCCCATTGGCGAGCCCTCCTCTGGATATAGGTTTTCATTTGTGTGGGAGCTGCTGACAGAGAAGGTGAGTCCATTGGTGGCATTTATGATGTATGTTATGCTGCATTTTATTATCTTATGAATTGTTGTATACCGCCCAGAGAGCTTCAGCTATTGGGCAGTACAGAAATGAAAATAACAACAACACAAAGGGAAAAAGAGCATGGGGATGATGTGATGGGTGACTGGATCATTACAGCATTTTATCCAAGGCAGAAAAACAAAACAATCAAACAGCAGCCCTATTCACACATAGCACAATCCCACAGCATCAGTACTTCCATCATATACTCCCACTAGTTGTAGTCACGCATTAGTGTTTCTCCTAAAATCTCTTTTAAAACCCCTTTTAGGGTGCTGAAGCATTATAGACTATTGTTTCATCAATACCGCACAAAGTGGTTTATCATTGTTTCTTCAGTGTAAAGTCACTGATTTGACAGGAGTAGATGTGTGCAAGAATGGCTGTGTGCATGTAGCTCTGAGCCAAGATGCCCAGCCCAGTCTAGCAATCAAGGATGTGTTGTAAGCAGACCTCCTCCCGGAGATCAAGTATTCTCTGTTCAGGGGAGGCCTGAATCCATCCCTTTTGCTACATAAGCTGATGTAGCCATGGCTCAAAGATCAGGCTTTACAATGCAGGGACATATGTACAGAATACCTTTTGGGCATCCCTCTTTTTTGTTTGGCCTAGCTAACTCTTCCTTTGATGTTTCATGCATGCTTCCAGATGAGGCTTGTATTGTACAAACATCCTGACTCATTCATGGAATTTTACGGAGTGGGGTGGGATCCAAATGTGAGGAAGTTACAAATGGAATATGACGTTTCCTCTTTTTTCTTACTAGGAAAAAAAATGGTTAAGGAGGGAAAGATAGAATAACTACACAATGCCCTTTGTCTGATAGTGCTAGTAGCCATCCATCTGGAAGCAGCCTATGTATGCTGTTCAAAGGGATGAGTCACATAGCTCTCCTGTGAATTAGATGAGAACCTAGAACCACAGGATGGGGGGGGGAGGGGTTTGGGATGTGAAAGTTTTTCAAGATCTTGCACTAAAAGTGCAAAATGGGTTTGCATACCTCTTGCAGCTCTTCGTTGTTCTCTTGAAGCTATCTAAATCCAAATAATGCTAGAGATCTAGAAAAACCTCAAAAATGAGGAAATTGTCAAGGAAGCATTTAATGCCACCTTGATTGCTATTTTCTTGATAGAAAGGCAGAATATAATATAAAATAAATAAAATAATGGCCTATTGCAGGACAGAATCATGTAGTAGCTTGAGTGGAGCAATTTCATCTTTACCTCTTTATTGGAGTGAGACAATTCCCATTATAGTAAAAGAATTATGTGAACTCTCATTAACATACATCATTACCATTATCTCCGTATTATCTCTCTTTACACTGGTATGAATCCTGCTGTGGTGTATCTCAATGGCATGGACATAAATACTATATCCAAAGATACATACATTTAAAATGTTGTAAGTTGCCTTGGGCCACTTTTGGTGGCATAAATAAAGGTTCTGCTCATGCGGATAAAAAATAAAAATGGCTAGATACTAAGGATTTAAGAGCTCTTTCCACAAACATTATTGCCTTCTCACAGACAATTTTGCAAAAGACAAAGAGTAAACTATGATGTAAAGTTTATATACAAGAATATAAGGTTTATCTGGGATATTTACAAGATTTGTTAAAGTAATATTTTACAACTCTTTCAGAATAACCACGAGTTATATTACAGTTGGACTAAAGAAAGGCTTGATTTGTGAAGGCAGAAGTACCAGAACAGCACAAAACAAAAACCCTCCTCAAATGTGCATTCAGTTAACTTAAAACTATTATTACTGACAGGTTTGTATAAAATATTGGGTGCAAATGGTTAATATGCCTTTATTGATGCAGTTCCTGCACAAGTAGCACATGCAACAATGGTGATTTCCCTATAGTGAATAATAATAGATGGCATGTTTCATATTCGATAAAATTAGGCTCAATGATCAGGGCCACAATATGCCATAAAGACCACAATCTAACAGACGTGCAGTGCAAAGGTGCTTACTCCCAAGTAAGTGTGTACAGGACTGCAACTTCAAGCACACTTAAACCAACTAAAATCAAAAGGTTTAAGCATGCCTAAAACTGCATTGGATTGTGGCCGATAATAGGAAAGAGCCCAAGTGACTATCTTTAGCTTTCTTTCCCCTTAAAGGTAATCATTTTCAGATTGCAACCCTTTCTTTTGAATTACATCCCAGGCAGCAACAGCTAAGATTTACTATCTCCTGAAGACACATCACAGAATCACCAAAATCACAGGGCAATGTCATCTTGTGGTGTTTTTTTTTTACCCAGGTCAATACTGAACTGGACAAACTGGGCCTGGTGGGTAATACACCATATACATAAATGTTAGATCTATAGAGGTTATTGCATGACAGTTCAAAAAGGAAAACCAAAATGAAAGCTTAAAAAGATAAAAGTCACATTTTGTACCAATGCAGATAACTAGCTCTAAGCAAGATATTTTGATACAATCAGAAAAAAATATTCATTATTTTTGTAATTATAGTTTTACTAAATGTACAGAATTGGGAAGGGCTCTCTCTTTTCCCTCTCCCCCCTTTTTTTTTTAAAAAAACATAAAAATGGCTCTTCTTCTCCCACACCTGCTGTGCTTTTGAAGATGAAGCAGGAAGGTGGAAGAGATTTGGAAGAGGCTGCTGGTGACTAGACATGACCGAAAGTGGCAAGCAACTAGCACTGCAGCTTGCGGATGCTGCGTGAGAACCTCTTGAATGCCCGCTGACCCTTCTGCCATCGCTTAACGGAGGTGATCACCAGCTCCCCAGCCAGCCTCTGTCCCATCACTAAATAGGGTGCATTAATATCATTCATCTCGTCGCAGGTACACTGCAGGCCACCTTTGAGCCAAAGCACCGTCTTCTTCAGATCCCTTTCTGTCACCCCATTCAGCTTGTAGATGGTTTTGCTCTTTGTTTCCGGAGTGATCTTGGTGTCCCCATTGATGTAGGCGATCTCCTTCACTTTTATCTTTAGGGCTAATAGGGATAACAGGGAGGGGGGAGGGGAACCCATTGAAAAAAAGAGAGACAGAGAGAGAGTTTTTTTCCTATTAGTGCACATAAAGAGAACCTGGGGAGGGAGGTCTTCTATTGCTAATTAAACTGTCAGGGGCTGGCAGAATGGACAGCAGGTGGCTCCATTTCTAAAGCCATGGAGGGCATGCAAGTCATTTCAGTTTGAATCAACCTTTGGGCGTGTTTCTTTTTGGACAGAGAGAGAGAGAGAGAGAGAGAGAGAGAGAGAGAGAATCTCTTCTAAACAGACCTTTCTCTCCAGCTCTTCTGTCGTTTCCAAACACAGAAAGAAGCCCGCTTTACATATTAATTATGCATTAGGATTTAAACTTGGCAGGGATGTATTCTCAGCAAAGCTGCAGAGGGGAAGGAGAAGCTCTAGCTTTTCACAGGAAATTTGATCTCAGCTGTTGCTAAAACTCTGGTCTTAATTCATGAGGTCAGAAAGATTCTTAGGTAAACCTTGGAAGGAGGCGGTATTGTGCATGCATTGTATTTTGAAGAACAGGTGAAAGAGAATTGGTTTAACCACTGTATTTGATTTGGTACAATAACTGGAAAGAGGAAAAAATAACACAAAGTTTGTTAAGAAACCTAGCCCTAAAATAATAATACCTCTTGTTGGATGTACCAGATGAAAACATAAGACTAATTACATGAGAAGTAATTTATTGTCCTTGCAATTCTTTTCTGATGAGAATATTAATCCCCATAAATTCCACTGCAAATACCTTTACAATTATCACCTGATAAAAAGTGTAATGTATGTTTATAATAATAAACTTTATTTCTATGCCAACTATTCCCTCACATTTTATCTGCCTTCTCCAGGAGGCCTTTCCAATTACTTGTGACCCACTTTTTGCAACGATTTGGCAGTCACCTCACCTCAGTAACATAATTCACAATCTGCTTCCTCTGAACCAGTTGAGCAATAGTTCCTGGAACATCGGATTGTCAAGAGAAACCTTTTGTAAGGATGTTTCCCTCTGGACTGCAAAGACTTTGCCATGCCTGTTGTAAACTTTGTTGTGGTTTGTGGCAGATTAACGTAAAATCTGCAAAGCACTTTTCATGTCAGCAATGCAATGCAAACTAGTAAATTCTGAACTGCACTACAACAGGCATTCCCAACCTGGTGGCCTCCAGATGTGTTAGATTACAACTCCCAGCATCCCCCAGCCAACATATCTGGAGGGCATCAAGCTGGGGAAGGCTGAACTAGAATACACCTCCTCCTCTCTCTTATTTCTTCTCAAGTTTTCTTACCAAAACAAGAAGTCTGGAGAAATTCCTATCTTACTTGGTTCCCAGCAGAATGGGTGCGCAGTATTCCCTCCCTCCCCCATGAAAAGATGGGAACTGGATAAAACCCTCTGCTCTCAGATTCACAGCAGGACAGGAGTTGAGGCCTCTGTCATCATCCCCTTTCCCTTGCAGGATGGACAAGAGGGAAACAGAATCGAGCCAAGGTCTTCAGCACAGCTTTGCATGTGTCCAGCTTTGTTCATGTATGTGGCACACAAACAACAGTCAGAAAAGTAGATGATTAAGCCATGACACCATGTAATAGTTTACGTTGCTGTGGCACTTCTAGTGGAGAATTCCACTAATAAGTTCAAAAATTATATCTATAGCTAACATTTTAAGAGTTGACTTTTGCTTCTTGCACAAGACTAACTTTTGTATCACAGAAAATTTTGTGACTCCGGTTTTATTATTAAAATTAGTAAGAAAAATACATAAGTCTATATATAGTTAGCCAGGTCGTGACCAAAATGTGGAAATCGGGCCAAGCCAATACAGATGAAAGTGAAGGAGCATACAGAGAGAAGCCATTCAGAACTAAACCCGTGTCTATTGACTGCCATAAAGCAAAGTAAATATATGCATTTAGAATTAGGAGAAACTTGCTGTCTATTCCAGACACAAGGGACATTAGGGGCAGTTTTAGCTTTTAACTAGGTCCCAGAGCTCACACTTTTACTTCCTTGCATATATGTAAATGGCTGCCATTCACTTCTATGTGGTCATTGGGAGCAATGTTCCTGTGGAGGGAAAGTCTACCCACTGCCCCTGCTGCTGGGTGGCTCAAGTATTATCAGTAAGAATCTCATGGGGAAATGCCATCCTCAGGCATGACCAGTCAGTGGGCTGGATCCAACGGTACCCCATCGCTGGTGGTGAGCTCCACCAATTCGTGATGCACGTGCATCCCCTATCACTGGTGGAGGTAATGTAGCTTCCAGTAGCAAGCCCCAAACAACTGGAAACACAGATTTCTGGAAGGCAAGACCTCCCCTTCCAGAAGTTTCCAGTCATTTGGCGGCTTGAGCCCGGAAGCGCTAAATCATGGCCACTGGTAGCAGGGACTGTGCACACATCACTGCCACTGGCTGTGTGTGCATCAGCAACTGGCGGTTCTCACCACCAGCAGTAGAGCACTGTTGGATCCCAGCCAGAATAATCCAGATCTGACGTCCTGATGGACGCAGGAACTGTGTGAATGGCGGAGTGTGCAAGCCATTTCAGGTTTCAATTAACAACCAGGGTTAAACAACTCAGTGCTAATCCATGGTTTGTTGTTACATTAACTCTGTTTTTTTTAAACCCATAAACAATCCAGATTTTTGGGTTCACATACATCATAAAGCAAACCGGAAATGGATTGCATGATCTTCTTGTCCCTGCTATTCCTAGCTTAAAAAATCCAGGAAGTGCCACCAGGATGCATGAACCAGGTCAGTGACCAGCACTTTGTAAATGATTGGTTGGATTCAGATTTAGGTGCATGCAACTGGGACGATGAAAGCAGAATTCCCACCTTCTCTTCTCCACCTCACAGGAAGTGCCTCTGTCCATTTTTCAGGGATCACCTTTTTCCCCTGTAGCACAGCCTATCCCACTCATCAGGGTTTCCTGGCCCCACTGCACAGGATTTTTTGGGGAACCTGGGGGGCTGCCCATGGGGAGGACGGGTGGGGAAGCCTGCTTCCAACCAGCCCAGTTGCACAAAATCTGGATCCAAGTTAAATAAACAGAACAAGGTTTCCACGCTCATTCCAAAGAAGAGCTATACACATTCTGAATGTTTGCCGCTCTCCTCCACAAAGATTCTAAACAATCAGCTGTGTTTGTGTACGTTTTGTTCCATTGCCAACATAAATGCTTTAATTAATATGGTTTGGAGGGGAAAAGCTAAAAGTCAGCTGCACCTTTTTTTCCTCCTCAAAATCTAGTGATTATCATAGCACTCAGATATGTTAGACAGATCACAGAACTTGCATTTTAAAATCACAGTAACTTCCTTATACTTACCAAAGTCATTTCTGCATAGGTTTTCCACAATTTCATTGTCATCCTCGTTCTTGCTTTTGCAGGCATCACAGACTTTTGGTGCTAGAAGAGAGACATTTAAAAAGAGAACCTTCAGCAGGGATATTCAAAAGAGAACAGCAGGTGGCGTTTGGAAACCAAGTATGTTTCTTTTATGTAGTGCTATGGGGACACGAAATTCTGCCCTATTCTTGAATCAGCCCCATAAATTTGAATTAAACTCTCAATATCTTCACAACAACCTGCAGGGCAACTTAAAGAGTATTTTGAGTTCATAGCAAATGCGTTGTATTAATAGCAAAACGTTATCAGAAAGAAAACTAGGGAAGTCACGCTAAATAAATATCCTAACAAATTCAGTGGGAGCTCTCAATGGGAAATTTAAAAAGGAGATGTATATGAATTCTCTGAGGGGGATTAAAGAATTCTATCTACCTCCCACTATACACCCCTCCCAGCTCTCCCAAGAGGAACAGAAATCAATCCCTTGATGGGGGGAGTGTAGGGGAGGGGAGGAGATTGACAATACAATGCAACTCCCTAGAGGGCTTGCTTCAGGAAATCTCTCTGCCCAATCCTCCCCCGGTCTTTCATTGAAAAAAAACTTGGGAAAATATCTCCCTTTGCTAATTGAAACCATCCTACGAAGTACTAAACTGAGACTGCCTGGGAGCAGATTTATTTTTTAAAATGAGAAGCCATGAATCTGATACTCTTTGCACTTGTTTCTTTTACCAACAAATTTATTTAGACTTCAATAGGGTGCATTTCCTTCTCTTGCCCCCCACACTCTTATTAATGGGAGAGAGAAAAATCTGCCTGTTGTTCCTACTTAGGCCAACCATGTTTGTTAACAACACCTTCAGGATGGTTGAAACAGTTTAAATGGGAAATGAGCTATTCTGAAGGCTAATAAAGGCTTCCAGCAGAGCATACGTAGGAGAAATTGGTCCATAATTAAAATATTTGATGTGCTCCAACAGTTAAGAGTATAAGGAGTATTGTAACTTGCAGTGCAATCCTAGATATGTTTACACAAGAGTAAGGTCTACTGAGTTCTGGTAGTTAGCCCCAGGTAAGTGTAGCCTTACCTCTAAGTTAGCCCTATCTGAATACATTGAGATTTACTTCTGAGTAAATATATATAAGATTGCATTGTTACCGTGCAACATAGGGTAATCAGATCTAAGGCTGCAATCCTACAAACACTTGCTAGGGGATTTATGGGACTTCCTCTGAATAAACAGGAGCAGTCTACCCAGTGGCAATCCTAAATACACATACTAGCAGTTTAACCATGCATTCCAATACCCACTTACTTAGGAATACGTCCCACTGAACTCAATGGGACTTGCTTCTAAGTAAATGTGCATAGGATTGCACTGTAAGTCTCACTGAATTCAGTTGAACTTCATTGTGAGTAAACGTCTTTAGAACAGCGCTGAACATTTCCAAATCTAGAAGAGCTAGGTTTTGTGGCATCTGTCCTGATAAATAGTAGCTTTCTGGCATAAGGACTATCCACTTATGCCATCATTCTTTGGTGCTATGATATTCTAAAAATGTGAGACACATTTCTTTTTAAAGACCATTATATTCTATAGAAATAACCAATTTCTATGATATTATTGAAGCTCCAATTCTCTGACTTCAAAGAAGCCAAATCCATTAAAGCAGTGATGTTTTGTAAAAAGAAGGGATCCATTATGGTCTAAGGGGCTTTGCTAGTATCTAGCTTTTTATTATTATTTTTTAAGAAAAAGTGGGGCTGAACTCTGTTGAATTCAGTGGGTCTACCTGCCTGCTAAGGTGTTTAGGGTAGCAGCCTAAGGCTACACGCCTGTTCATGCTCACCTGGAAATGAGCACAACTGAACACTCTGTGACTTAAGGCCCTTCTACAAGGATTCGCTTTTGCGCCCGATTAGGTGATTATGCGCATAATCGCTGAAGCGCATTTACACCTAATACCTCTGCACGAGAGGCGGCGAGAGGCGGCGAAGCGCATTAAAGGATGTCCAAAATGCGGTTTACAAGTAGTTAATGCGCATAAGCGCATATTCACACAGTCAAACTGCGCTTTAACGGACAGAACAAAATAAAACTCGCGATTTAACGCGCATTCGATAATGCGCATAATCGGAGAGATAACGCGCCTCTACGCCCCATTTGCGCTCCGCTGGTGTGGAGGTAAATTTTTTAATGAGACTTCAAAGAGTATTAAACCTCTCGTGAAGAGGCACCCTTACACCTAAGTAAATAAGATTGGGCTGGTCAGCTGCAGCCTCTAGACTTATTTACTTCGGAGCAAAGCCACTGAACACTTACATGCAAAGGATCATTTGCACTAAAGTCAATCCTCCCTTCTATTTGTGGCAAACAGACCAATCCTATGTCTATAAATCCTCATGAGTAAATCCTATTGTGTTCAATGGGGGCGGTCTCCCCAGTCATTGTGTTTGGGATTACAGCCTAAAGCTGCAGCCCTACATTTGGATGGGAGCAAATCCCACGGAACATTATGGGATTGATCTCCAGATCAACATGTACAGGACTGTCCTGCACTGCTACAAATGTGTGCACATTTCACGAGTAGGAGCTTGTAAAACATGCACAGGATTGCAGAGCGAGCGGGGCAAGCAGCAAGACAGGGCGCTCTCTTACCTTCTCTGGGGGTCGGGAGAATGTGGTCGCTGCTAGCAGGAGGGATGCACAGGTCGTTGTCCTGAGGGAAGCGGCTACAGTCCAGCATGTCCGGCCAAGGGAAGCCGAAGGCGGACATCACCGGGGCGCAGCTTTCCTTCACCTGCTCGCAAAGCGAGTGGCAGGGCTGGATGGTCTCGTCCAGGTCGTCGATGCAGACGGGCGCGAAGAGCGAGCAGAGGAACTTGCGCGTGTCCGGGTGGCACTGCTTCTGAACCAGCGGGATCCAGGCGCCCGCCTGCTCCAGCACTTCCTGCATGGTCTCGTGGCCCAGCAGGTTGGGCAGCCGCATGTTCGGGTACTCGATCCCGCGGCACAGCAGCAAGGAGGCGGGGATGGGCTTGCAGTTGGAGCGCTTGTAGGAGAACTCGGGCTGCCCGAAGAGGAAGAGCCCGCGGGCTGAGCCGATGCAAGGCGGGGCGAGGAAGAGCAGCAGGCACAGCAGAAGGTCGCGGCGGTACATCGCGGAGATGGCCAGGGCGCGGGGCGGTGGGAGGGAGGGACTGCGGCTTGAAAAGGGGTCCCGTTTGGCAATCCAGGGGGCTGTGGCGGGCAGTGGGGAGAAACGGGGAGAGCAAAGAGCCTGCAAAGGCAGGCAGGCAGGCAGGAAGAGCGCGAGCGGTTCTCTGCGTCCCGCAGGCTACATGCAGCTTCCGAATAGCGCTCCCGCGTGCTCGGCACCTCGACGGACGCTCTGCACACACCAGCGCTTTCGTGCATTTTTTATGCAAATCGAGAAGGGGATTGGCAGGGCAAATGGGCGGGGCCACCTGACAATGAGCCGGTCGGGATTGGTGGTCCCTCCTTTTGAGGGGGTCGCTCTTCGTCGTGGTCTTCAGCCTCGTGGTTTCTCGTTTTGGCAGGAACGCTTTCAAAGAAACTGTTTCAGAAAGTGCGCGGGCGTTTTAACCTGTTGCTAAGAAAGGACTGCAAAAGGCGATAGGGTGACCAGATAAAATCCAGGTTAAGGCTCATGTAACTTTAACAATTGTAGAGAAAAGGGAATTTCAGCCAGAGTCATTTGTATGTAATTAGTTCCTGGTGAAATTCCCTCTTCATCACAACAGTTAAAGGTGCATGCACTATACTAGAGTGACCAGATACAAAAGGAGGCAGGGCCCCTGCAACTTTAACTGTTGTGATGAAGAGGGAATTGCACCAGGAACTAATTGCATACAAATGACACCAGCTGAAATTCCCTTTTCTCTACAACTGTTAAAGTTACATGAACCCTGACCTGGATTTTATCTGGTCAGTCTACCCAGGCAGTCATGAGGGCTGGTTTCACCTTGGGCAACATGCCTCCTCCCCAACCAATTGTCCTGTCCCCAAGTCAGGACATGCCTCCCCGTTGCAGTGCCTGGGGAAACTGAGGCTGCCTCTACAAGAGAGGTTTAAAGCTCTTTCAAGGCGCTTAAAAAAATTTACCTGTACAAGAACGGAGCGCAAATCGGGCGTAGAGGCGCATTATCTCTCCGATTATGCGCATTATCGAATGCGCGTTAAATCGCGAGTTTTATTTTGCTCCTGCCGTTAAAGCACATTTTGACTATGTGAACAAGCGCTTATGCGCATTAACTACTTGTAAAGCGCATTTTGGTCATCCGTTAATGTGCTTCGCCGCCTCTCGCCGCCTCTCGTGCAGAGGTATTAGGTGTAAATGCGCTTCAGCGATTATGCGCATAATCGCCTAACCGGGCGCAAAAGCGAATCCTTGTAGAGGGGACCTGAGAGGGAGGGAGGGAGGGAGGGAGGGAGAGAGAGAGAGAACGAACAGAAATGGTGGATCAGGCTCGCGCTCTTTCTGAACGGCATACCGGTGGCGGGTATTGGGGGTGGGAGGGAAAGATGGTCCCTGTGCCGTGGTGTAATGGTACATTTTGAAGTGCGCGGTTCATCCTGCCAGGCTCCGTAGCAACACTCCTAAAGCGAGTCCAAAAATCCAGGCAACTGCCTGGATCCATATTAACAAACCAGCTCCAGGAGGTCTCATCTCCTCAAGGCGCAGGTCTTTTGTAAAGCTTATGGGTCTTAATACCCCATTCAAGACCAAGCCATCCTCAAATACATTGCATTCCAACAGGGAACAATAAGTGGTTGCTGGGAAAATTCATTTCCCCTCGGCTGCTGTGAAGATTGCAGCTAAGCGCAGAAGGAACAGGGAAGGCTGAGGTGGGGAGGGGGTGGCAGATGATGTCAGCAACCCTGCTAATAATAATTTAAAAAACTGCAGGCGCTGTGTGTCTGTGAGTCCTAACACCACTACACCACTGTGCCTGTAACACTGGCCAGAGAGAAAACAAGCCCCACTTTGACGCGTTTCTCACCTATGCTTTTCCTCATGTTGTTTCTTGCCCCCCTGCGCTCTCCCTCTTGATTGCAGGATGGTGGGATTGGGCCCAGCAGGCCCAATCCTTTTACTGCTTTCTCCCAGAGAAAGTATGTGTGTGTGTGTGTGTGTGATGAGCAAGCAGCAAGTAGAGGCGGTTGATGTAAGGAGTCCTGACTACTATAAAAATGATGTAAGAAGAGTCCTGCTGCACCCAGGGCCATCCCAACTAATGGTGCCCTCTCCCAAGGTCAAGGTACATATAGTTCCCAAGGTCAGTCATTCCGAGATAGAGGGCTAGTGGGCAGGATGAGGCAGTGGCTGCACTTCCTGCTCTAGACAGAATCGGATGGGAAATTGGGCCAATGCTCAATTTCACATGCCAAAAAGGCAAGTGTGAGAAGGGGGAACTTACTCCACAAGACAATTAGGGGCAGTCTCCATGCAAAAGAATAAATGGATGGAAATCTGATGTGCTACCTCCAATATCAGAGACAGCATAAGAACATAAGAAGTGCCATGCTGGATCAGACCGAGGGTCCATCTAGTACATCACTCTGTCCACGCAGTGGCCAACCAGCTGTCGACCAGGGATCAAAAAAGCAGAATATGGTGCAACAGCACCCTCCCACCCATGTTCCCCAGCAACTGGTGCACACAGGCTTACTGCCTCGGATACTGGAGGCAGCATATAACCATCAGGGCTAGTAGCCATTGATAGACTTCTCCTCCAGGAATTTATCCAACCCCCTTTTAAAGCCCTGCACTTACTCTAGAGTAAAAATGAAAACAAAAGATGTAGCTACTACATACGGCTTTAAAGTAATGACTATTTTGTCTCTTAGCGCCATAATCTTTGGGATTCCAGTAGTTATCTGAAAATGCACCTTTCCCCCTTTGTCGGCTACTGTTCTACTCTAGTAAGGTTTATTATGGCTTGTATGGTCCTAACTATAAATGTCTCCGCTATGACAACTTTTTTTTTGTAAAACCATAACCCTCCCCTTGCATCTAAACTCTTAGTCATCAAGCTCTCCTTCTCCCTTTTCTCCTGCGATCTCACACCTCTCACTTATATACATTAGCTTCTTAGGGCTTGCGCATTGACACCACTTCTCACATACCGATTTTGAACTCCTGTCTACTTCCTACACAAACATGCGACTCTGAGATCCTCTTTCTAATGCCCTGTGTTGCCTGCCAGCACCGTAGGGCTAAGTTACAACAGGTGTCTTTGGGTTGTCTGTGCAGCCTCTGTTGTCTCTCTAAGTCATTGCAGCCAAACCAAAGCCTCCAGCCTCAAACAATCTCCCTCCCTCTCTCCCTCTGCCAAAGTCTCCCGATGATCCAGCCGGGCTGCACACTTGTACTACATATAGTCGAGCCCTTAATACGTTTTGGGTGCTTTTAGAGATATTACTTTACTAATTCCGGTTGCTTTGTTGAAACCAGAAATAAAATATGTTGTTAAATATTCTCTTTAAGAGATAAACAAGTTGCTAGATCAAATTTATATCTCTCCTGTCCTTTCATAATTTAAAACAATTTAGGACGACGAGAAGTTCCTTGTTTAGAAATAGACCGAACTAATAGTTAAATTGGGGGATCTGCTTTTTAACGTGTTTCCCTCTTTACAAGGATACCAAAAAGGGTTTCCTATCACACTACATTTTCTAGTAAAAGGATTTCACAATCTCTGCTTTATTAGGATAGCTTCAATTTTTTTTCCTGTCTTCCATGAAATGATGTTAACAATAGGATTACATTTTGCACTAGGCTCTAGTTTCACTTTTTAAATTGTGTTTCAGCCTTTCTTAAGCGAAATGGTGTTTCAGGACTGTCAGTTTTAAAACATAGGAGTAATACTGATGTGTAACATCTGGGTCAGTATGCAAGACTATTCTGAAAGGAAGCATAGACTTTTCAGAAAGGACCATTAATATCCCTCAGTTTCTATATACATGGATAAGGACATTGTATTTCACGCTTTGTAGACTTTTTGTGAGGAAAATTACTGTTATGATTTAAATATCTGACTTAGGATAGCACATTTATATAAAATAACTAAAACAGACTTTACCATTTCATCTTGTCTATCTTCAAAACAACCCTGTGAGATAGCCCATTATTATTTCATAAAAGGTATGAAATGTGGATATGCCATAGGACTCAGTCTAGAGAATTACAAGAATGCAGCTACTGTTGTTATTGCAAATGGCCTATTCTGCTCAAAATGTGATTATTGCTATAATAGAATAGCACCAATCACCTATCCCAACCTTTTTGGCATGGTGGTCTTAGTGTTTGAAAAAAAAAGTGTCATGGCTACTGTCACAAAACAGCTGTGCCATAGGAGAGTCCACTCACAAAATGGCTGGCATTGGGTGCAGCAGTCTCAAAACTCTCGTTTTATAACCTCTGAGCCCATGTGAGGCCCAGAGGCATTCTGGGAAAGGAAATAAAGATGGTGGCTGGCTGCAAGCTAGGTGCTTCACTTGGCAACTGCTCAACATTCCAATGTTTAAAATAAAAAACAAAATAAAAATATTTTAAAAAATAAGGAGGGCCAGGGGTCCTTGGCAGTCACCAAGGGAGATGTCTGTGGGCACATTGGTAACCATGGGTGCCCCATTGAAGGCCCCAGACCTATTGTCTTTGTGAGAATGGGTCATATGCACTGTGTCCAGGAGATACTGTCCTCCAAGTGAATAGGTGATCCGTAAGGTCAGTAGTTGATAGCACGGATCATTCCCGTCACCTTTCACATGGTAAAAAAAAGGTTAGTGGTACCAGTTCTGTGATGTAAGTAATATTTTGTGTTGACCATTGCCATGATACAATTTTCAGAGTTACAGATAAAAATCACATATAAAATCATATGTAAAAACATTGAGATCAACAAACACGAACAGCTGCTTAACAGTCGTCACAACTGCAATTGCATAAGTGTCAAGACATTTTACCTGAGACTTAGGATGCTTCTAGATTAGGTATGTAATGTGCAATTGCTCTGCTTCATTCATGGAATTTTATGGGGGATCCAGATGAATTCATCATCCACTTGTAACAATGTTTTTCCATCACCTCTTCCACCTTTACTTACTGCAGAAAAGCCTTTAAGGAAGAAAAGACAGAATAGCTGCACAGCACCTTCTGATTGGTAGGTAGGGATGTCGGAGAAATCTGCCACGGAATCAAATGAGTCTGAATTTTTATGAACTGAACTCTGCTTTTCTATGTGTTTCATTATACAGTCACTAGATGGTGCTGTGGTACAGTGTAATTGTGCAATCACACAAGACTCTCTTTCTACCTTTTCAAAATAATACCAACTTTCTTCACTTTAGAAAACAACAACAACCCTGTGATAACGGTTGCAAAGCATGGGAGAGGGCCTGGAGGATGGTGATGTTGTGTAAAGGACATGCAAACCACCATGAGTGAGCGATTACAAACATACATTAAAAGCCTCGTGTAGAAAGGCTTCCTGTATTTTAATTTCAGCAGTCGAGCTTTTTGCGAGCCTTTCAAACTGTGTTGCAATTTTCTACCTTATGTGGAATAAGCACTAATAATGATCATCTATCAGATCTATCAGATGTGACAAAATAAACCATTCCCCCACCCACACCCCATAATAATAATAATAATAATAATAATAACGATTTATTTCTTACCCGCCTCTCCATCTAGATCGAGGCGGGGAACAACAGCATGATAAAATACATAAAACTAATTAAAACATGACAAATATTATTAAAACTGCATTAAAACATCCTAAAACATCATTAAAACATCCTAAAACATCCTAAAAACATTCTAAAAATTACACTGGATATGCCTGCCGGAAGAGAACAGTCTTTATAGCTTTCTTAAATTCTAAAAGAAAGCTATAAAGACTGTTCTCTTCCGGCAGGCATATCCAGTGTAATTTTTAGAATGTTTTTAGGATGTTTTAGGATGTTTTAATGATGTTTTAGGATGTTTTAATGCAGTTTTAATAATATTTGTCATGTTTTAATTAGTTTTATGTATTTTATCATGCTGTTGTTCCCCGCCTCGATCTAGATGGAGAGGCGGGTAAGAAATAAATCGTTATTATTATTATTATTATGGGGTGTGGGTGGGGGAATGGTTTATTTTGTCACATCTGATAGATCTGATAGATGATCATTATTAGTGCTTATTCCACATAAGGTAGAAAATTGCAACACAGTTTGAAAGGCTCGCAAAAAGCTCAGGACATGTTAACTTCTTACCTCACATGATTCCTATCACAAACTCTTTTCCATGTCAGTATTATGGCTGTGATAAAATTATGTTTAAGTACAGGAGGAAGGAAGAGACTTGTGGAAGAGATAGGAACATAGGAAGCTGCCTTATGCTGAGTCAGACCATTGGCTCATCTATCCCAGTATTGCCAACACTGACTGGCAGCAGTTCCCTAGAGTTTCAGGCAGGAGTTTTCCCTGCCCTACCCAGAAGGGCCAGGGTCTGAGCCTGGGATCTTCCACATGCAAAGTCTGTGCTCTACCACTGAGCTAAAGCCCCTTCTGTGATGATCATAGAGCGAAAGAAAGATGGGAGCTGAGGGCTGCCATTAGATAGGAGAATATGGGTGCCACAGAAGGTAGGTAGACAAAAGGGAAAGGGTTTGTGGGCAGAAAGCAGGTCTTTTCCAAGTAATTCCTTCCCAAGCAAGTCCTTCCTGCTTTAACTCCTCAGCCTCCGTTTGCTGCACGTGTTCACTCCAATAAACAGCCACAGTTTCACGCTTAATTGGGAATGAAACTAATGAGATATTTATGGCCCTTAGCTGCATTTTCCCATGTACTTAACGCACTGGATGCCTCTCTATCCTCAAGAGCTCTTCTTCTTTGCTTGTGCAAAGAGGCTCTGGGATTCATTTAACCCCTTCATGACAAGGCGAAAAATTTCTGCTAATGTTTCTATTTAGAGGCTTAAAATGGGACTGATTTTTCTCCCCCTCCCTTTATGTTAGAAGAATCTTGTTTCACAAAATCCCCACAAAGTGGTATGGATGATAACCTGTCCAACAGAACGATTTCTCCTGCAACCCTTGAAATTATTGGCCGACTCATCAAAGAGTGTACGTAGTTAACACTTAGGACTGCAGTTAGTGGATATGTTAATCCCAAATCCACAGTAAGGCCATACCTCACAGAATAGTGAGTATGTTTTCAAGTTCTCCAGAATTCTTCATCAGGCTTGATGTTAAGTAAAACGGAGAGTGGGGGGAAGGGGGAGAAAAATGATTGACATCCTCACTATTTTGTGACATTTTGTTTTGCCCTATTAAAGGCATTGCCCCAGTGTGAATTTTGATTCCCTCCAACATGGTTATCTGTGCTTTTTTGTGTCTTGAGATACATTGCAAAGCAAAGTATATTACTATGGTAGTTACTTGCCCTGATAAAAAAGCATTTAACTCAAGTTTCCCATCATTTTCTTTCTTTCTCTCTTTCTTTATTTTTAAAAGAAAAGGAATAACACTATATGAACAAATCAAACCACGAATAATTTGAATTTGTTCCTCCTCTTGGCTTACATGCAGTTTTGCACAAGCAGATCTGCTTGAGTGACAGAACTCCCCCTCCAATCACTTGAAGCCCTCTGTGCCACGCAAACTGCTCTGGATGACCCCCAACTTTGAAGTTAATTAATTAGTTATATGGTGCACATTTTAAAATCACATTAATACCTCTTATCGTCTTCCTCACGCTCACAGTTTCCTGTGTAGAATGTTTGCTTCTTTCAGTTGGTCCCACCTTTCCATAAAAACATAAGAATGTCCAGGTAGATCAGACCAAAGGCCTATTTAGTTCATCATTTTGTCCCCACAGTGGCTAACCAGATGCTTATGCAAAGACCCTAAGCAGGACAAGAGTGCAACATAGGGTTGCCATACATCCCGGAAAACCGGGATTGTCCTGGATTTCAATCAATTCCAAAATGTCCCGGCCGGTTGGTAAGGAATCCCAGATTCAGAGTCTGAATATTTCAGGCCCCCAAAATGGTGCCTTGAGCCTGCTTAGCAGAGCTGCAGCAGCAGAGAAAAAGACGGATCCATCTGCCGCCTTTTCCAGAATGCCGCTGCTGCTCCACAGGCTCAGATGAGTCACTCACCATGACTCACTTTATCGTGCCTGCGGCTGCGTAGAAAAAGAAGAAGAAAGGCAGGGAAAGGTGGGCTTGCTCTCCTCCTCAGGCTGCATGAGAGTCCCATGCACTGCAAAGGAGTTTGGTAGCTTGGCTGGTTGCAGCCAGAGCTTTGGGGTAAGCACCGGGCAGAGATACTGGGCTGCTTATGGGGGAAGGAAAATAGTTTTGTGGGGTGTGCAAGAGAGAGAGTGGGGGGATAAAGGGGGAAGGAGGGAGGGGAGAAAGAAAAGTCCCTCCAGAAAAAAATCAGGGTCAAAAACCCACCTCCTTGGATTTGAGATGCAAGCCTCAAATCTGTTACTTGGAAGTAAATTGCAGTCAATTTAAGATGTCTGGATTTACAGTTGTTGCAAAAACGTTACTTTGCAACAAAGCACAAAAGCAGAGTTTCATTTTAACTGAATAAAATACAGTAAAGGAGATTTTCATCTGGATTTTAAAAAGAAAAACAAAAAACATACGCATAATGACACAATCCAGCTACTATTAAACACTTTTAGCTACCTAAACTTATGCATGTTTAATTAGAAGTAATTTCCACAGAACTCACTGGGACTTACTTCTGAGTAGACATGCAGTAAGCCCCATTGTCTGCAGTGGGGCTTGCTTCCAGGTAAATGTGCAGGGGAAAGCAGGCATTTAACATTATTCCATTGAAACCAATGAGATCGCAGAACCCTATGCATGTTTGCTCAAACATAAGACCCACTGTGTTCAATGAGTCTTACTCCCAGGTAGGCAGCCTTAAAAGTGCTTAACTTTGGTTGGATCATGCCTTAAGTTTAATTTGGGGTCCGTGTGTGTGATGGGGGAGGGGGTGTTACCTTTTAAATATGTCTAAGAAAATCAGCATTATTATTGTTACTATTATTTACAATTCATTATGATCTCTTCATCTAGTGGCACCGAACAGTCCATATTCTGCTAGAGCCACCACTCGAACACGAAGTAGATGGCTACTTTGGGGTTAAACAATATCTTTTAATATTAATATCCTATGGTAACTACTTGGGTGATTGGGATGGGGGTAAGTCTCCGTATTGAATTCTCCTCTAGCTTTTGAGAACTAGTGGAGAAATGTAATTTAGTGTCATTTTTTTCTGTTTGATTGCTTAAATTGTTCTTTGCCTATTATTTATTTGCAGGTGCTTAAGTACTTTAGGCTGCAATCCTATACATACCTACCTGGGAATAAGTCCTATTTAACTCAATAGGATTTATTTCTGAGTAGACATGCATAGGATTGCGCTGTTAGATAACTAAAGCTTAGACAGCTTTCTTCCTTTCCCTCGACCTTTACATATTGCTCAGTTTTTAAAAAAATCCTAGCCCCCCCCCCCCACAAATTGTCCTGGTTTTGTGGATCCAGAATATGGCAACCCTAGTGCAACAGTGCCCTCCTGCATGTGTTCTCCAGCAACTGGTATTGAGATACATACTTCTTCTGTAGCCATCACAATTAGTAGCCATAGATAGCCTTATTCCCTAGAATTAAGACTATTCTCTGCTATCCATAATTGTGATATAGGGCTCCTATATCATGATTAAGGGTCGATCTCATGACATAATCAACAACCAGGACATCTCTTGTTGAACCTCCAGAAATTCTGGGATAAAAAGAACCACTTTTAAAGTGGTAATAGCCGAGAAACAGCAGGATCTTCTACCACTAGATGGCATTAGTGGAACTCAGTGGAACTGAACAGAGGGGAAATATTCAATTCAAACCCCTTGACACCCCTCTCCTATGTAATGAGCCAAAGAACCAGGAAGCACAAAAGCTCCAGAAAAACAATGTGATTTCCCTTAATGTAGAGATGCCATAGATAAAGCCTGAATTTCTGAGACTATGTGGAATGGGAAGATAATATGTTTAGCATCCCCTATTCTACCCAGCCAAATCACATATCTCTATATTTCTAGGATTTCCCGGTCTGCTGGGGGAGCTGGCCATTAAGTATTAGTTGTGTCACAAAAATAATGCACACATCAGTTCTCAGGGTTGTTAAAAAAGCAGGGAAATAATTATTTCATCACTGCTCTCATCCATGGCTATGGGTAAAGGAGGCATTCTAAAGGATCATTAGGGTCACTTCACCCAAGATGTTTTCTTTTCCTGACTGTCCTTGGACATGCTCTTATATGGATAATGTAATGTATGAACCAGGTGATCATGCAGCAATTCCAGTGTTTGTGGAGCAGTGATTGCAGTTGGTGGGATCCATGGCAGCTTAGCTCCCACATCACAGCATTCATATGAACATGTTCCTGAGGATAATTGGAACTATTCACATGTAGAGTAAAAACATGCTTTGTGTGAACCAGGATATGGCGATGTGTGTAGAGAATGAAGGAGTTGGTAGTTACTCCAGAGCAACTGAAGTGGAGTACAAACACATGATACTGTGGCATAAGAAGCAAACAAGTCAACATTTACCCATGAATGGGTTCCCCTTTCAAAGGAAACAAAACCCTGTGCATGCTTGCATTTAAACACACTCGGGCGAAATAGTTGCCCACTGCTGTTTAAGAGCAAACTGTGGCAGATGGCAATGATTGTACTGCTCATTTCCTAAACTGAAGCACCCTTATTTTGCAGCTTCTGTTATAGCCACCATTGTCCAAAGCGCTGATATTTACAAGCTTAGTGATTTCTTTATCCAAGAGTCAGATCCTTCTATTCGGTTCAATTCGATTTACCCTTTCACCTCACCCCATCTCTTCCTCCTTCCCCCTCCCAAAATTTCCACGCTCTATCTGCTTCTGAAGAGCCAGTAATTTATTGCTCCAGTGATCTGTTGCGACCCCATGAAGTCCCTTTAAACAGAGACTCTCTCTAATTGCACACAGTCCAAACTGCTGAATGAAAATGTGCACAAATGAGGCTCAGAAATTGCTGGAGTGTCTGCAAGGACCCCCTATCCATTGTCTGGCAAGCTTGGGCAAGAAGGGTCACTGGCTTAGTTGGTGTTCCATCCTGGTAAAATTTTATTGCCATCAGATAAGAAAGTAAAAGTCAACACAAAAAGGCCATTGCAATTCCCACCCACCCACCGCATGGAAAATGTGATAGAGTGTACCTTAAACCCATGTGCAGTAAAACAACAACACATTTGCAAGTTTTCTGTTTTGCCTTCTTGAATAAAATGTGTGATCGTGGAAATATCTGTCTGTCTGTCTTTCACTGAAATGCACATTTTATTTTTAATTATACATTGTACTTAAATAAAATAATAAATAAATAAACCCATTTCAAATAATGCTTTCTTAAAGATTTTAGATCACAGGTAGCATTGAAAGAGGGAAGGTACAGTAATGTACTTCACAATGTGAGTGTACGTTACTGTAGAACTTCAGGTTTTGCTCTTTGTTACATTGACCTATGAGTTTAAATTTAATTTATTAGGGAAATTTTAAAATAGGCAGAGAACAGAAGAAAGCCTTACAACATAATAACTTTTAAAGCAATCCTATTATTACTTTACAAGGGTTTATAATCTCTTAAGCTGTTGTAAATTCATAAAGGTGACATATGTAGTTAAGCCTCCTTAAACCCTTAAAGTAGCATAATCATGAAGTCATTTTTAGGCCCTTAAGGCAGCATAAGTCATTAACAGTGCAATCCTATGCATATCTCCGCTGAAATAAGCCCCACTGGTGTCAATAGGAGTTACTCACAGGTAAATGTGTATAGCCGTTAAGACAGCGTGGTTTTAAACTCCTTAGAAGGGGAGAGACAAAGGAGAGAATCTGATACTAACAAATAGTAGGAGCATACATTGCTAATGGTAGCTAGACCCATCCATGCAAAAATATATGTTGCTGTCCCTTCCCACATGCAATCAAGACGGATAACCATTAGGGTATTTAGGTATAATCAAAACAGAGTTGTCTATTGCTAAAGATTGTACAAGTGGACCATCACAGGTTGAGTTCACATGATCAAAGGCAAAAAACTTCTAGAACATCTATATGCAAGGTGAAAATGTTCATTGACATCATGTGAAGCCAATCCAGAATCGTGTTTTCCAGAAGAAGTATTTCTACACACCCTGCCTCCCATGGTTGACAGAGGCACACTATACTGAGATGAAGCACGCAGTATTACATACATCTGCATAACAAACAGCTACAATCCTATGGAGTCAGTCCCATTAAACTCTGGTCAGGTTACTAGGATTTGGGGAGTAATAAGCAGGATTATATTAATACTGAAAGTGCTGATGTATACTGTGCTGATATACTGCATGGATATATACACAATATACTTTGCTGATGTAAGAGGAGTTACATGCATTGAGACAATAAGAGAAATGCCACTGTAAATAGCCAGTGGTTGACCTTGCCTTCAGTTTTGTAATCTTATCCATGGCTGCCTCTACAAGAGGCATTTAAAGCTCTTTCAAGGCTCATTAAAAAATTTACCTCTACAAGAATAGAGTGCAAATCGGGCGTAGAGGCGTGTTTTCTCTCCAATTCTGCGCATTATCGAATGCGCGTTAAATAGCGAGTTTTATTTTGCTCCGGCCGTTAAAGCGCATTTTGACTATGTGAACAAGCGATTCTCCGCATGTCAACAGTTTAAATCGCATTTTGGTCGTCCAGTAATGTGCTTCGCCGCCTCTCATACAGAGGTATTAGGCGTAAATGCGCTTCTGCGAATATGCGCATAATCGCCTAGCCAGGCGTAAAGGCGAATTCTTGTAGATGAGGCCCATGACTCAGCAAAACGCGAGATGTTTGCTCAGTTTTTACCCAATACAATAATTGGAAGTTGGGAATCTGATCATAATTCCAGAAATTATAATTATATTTTTATTTGGGGGAAAATTATGGTAATTAATCTGTTGATATCCAGCTTGTACAGATGTTCCATTAGTGTTTTGATGCTGTAGTACAGATGTTCCATTAGTGTTCTGATGTTCACACACTTCTCCTCTCTTCCTATTTCCCCATGAGCCTCAATCTTTCTTGCAGCTCAGTTTTGACAGGAAAAATGCTTCCAAAATCTCAAATGCTGCAATCCTGGACCAAAGATTGTGCAACAGAATCAAGCTTGCAAATTAAATAAATTTATCCAAAATAGCCAAGCTTTCACAATATATTCCAATCCTAGAACCTGGGTTTTCTGTGATGAACCCATTATTCCAACCCCCAAGCATTTCTTTCCTTTTACCTCCCTCTACCCACAAAGGGGTGGAAGGTCAGGCAAAGTAATTGGGCACTCTTTACATATGGAAAAGCTCGCTAAAGTTATTTTATTACTTTAATCAAATTAAAGGTATTGCACATGAATAAAATGAAAGGCATTTCCTGAAGGTTTTACAGTTTCCTCAAACCAGCCATGAGCTTTAGCTCGTGTTAATGCAGCGGAAACTCATATGGTGAGCATCAGCATCGAATGAACATACACACCAATTACTACTCAAATATATGTGGTTTAGTTCTTCTCACACTCTTTGTAGTATGTCACTTTGTGACAGGGTTGTTCGTGTAGTTAGTAGATCAGGGAGAAAATCTCAGTGGGTCTTGCAGACATTTTGGAGATCACCCACTAACTGTTATGTGAAAGGCCTTGGACTGAAATAATTAAGATGAAAGAACAATCAAATCTGTTTGTTTAAATTTTCTGTGGGAACCAGAAAGGCTAAAGAGGAAAATAGATTTCTGGGTACAAAGAAACATAAGCCCTCATTGTTTGAAACCGGAAAAGTTGATTGCAGCCAATCATTCATTTTCTGTGTAGTAGGCAGAGAATTATAGATATGCAAAGTTCCTCTTAGTTAAACTTTTGGCCTAAATCTCTGGAATGTTTGTTTTATTGTCCTTTTAATATATATATCAGTATATGAAAGCAATTAAAATGCTACAGCCTGTATTTTGGGGCTATTAAAGCAATAGGTAAAATGCTGCTTTCCCCCCCATTCCCAATCTTCAGACATAGAAAAAGATTATGTTTTGTTTTAGACTTTTGCGCAGGATTTCTCCCTCTGCTTGTGTGCTTGATATGTTCACTACCACTCTTAATGCACAAAAAAGCATGTACATAGGTCATCATTTGAATTGTGTGAAGGTTTGAAGCCCACAAGGCAATGTAATTGGGGGTCTGTTCACCGTGCTGAGTTGGCGCTGCCTCCCCCCAAAACCCTGTGGTTTTACTCCCCCACTGTGGCGTCGGGTAATCCCAATGCCAAGGAGGAAGCACAGGTCTCCAGCGGCCATCCAGATACCAGAGCTGCCCCCTCCGTCCTCTTCCTGGTGGAAGGCGACCAATCGCCAGTCGCCTTCCACCAGAGACCGCTCCCAGATTGGTCCCAGTGCGATGTCAGCCGACAGAAGAACTGTACTGACCTCACTCTCATTGAAAAAGTTGGAGTAAGTCCCTGACTTTTTCAGTGCTCAGCTTCGCTGGAAAGTCCCATATAACTCACACAGTGCAGATTCGCAGGCACTGTGGGACTTTCCCCATTTATAGACAGCCCTAGAGTCAGGCTTAGAGGGTGATTCTGTTGGGAGGGGGTATCCCTGAGAGGAGTAGTTTCATTTCTCCAGTTAAGATTCATCTCCCAGTTAAGTTTCATTTCTCCAGTTCACTTTTATTTCTTCAAGATTGAAACAGTACTTCCAGTTTTGGGGGAAGAGGGGATAAAAGGAGAGAGCCAGCCAGAGAGGGAGAGAGAACCAGGGAAGACCAGAGCCACAGAAAGACCAAACCATAAGAAAGGAGCAGAAAGATGCAGCTGAAGAAGTCTAGCTGCAGCTTAGGGTAAAAGAACTTGGGGTTTTGCAACTTTTGTTTTCTTTTAATGCCTTTGTATCAGTCATCTCTATTGACTAAATACCGTTATTGTAAGTTGGTTGTTGTAATTCACTAGTAAACTATTGTGTTAAGCCACATGTATCTGGGGCTGCCTCTACAAGAGGCATTTAAAGCTCTTTCAAGGCGCATTTAAAAATTTACCTCTACAAGAACGGAGCGCAAATCGGGCATAGAGGCGCGCTAGCCCTCCGATTATGCGCATTATCGAATGCGCGTTAAACAGCGAGTTTTATTTTGCTCCGGCCGTTAAAGCGCATTTTGGCTATGTGAACAAGCGCATATGCGCATTAACTACTTGTAAAGCGCATTTTGGTCATCCGTTAATGCGCTTCACTGCCTCTTGCCGCCTCTCATGCAGAGGTATTAGGCGTAAATGCGCTTCCGTGATGATGCGCATAATCGCCTAACCAGGTGCAAAAGCGAATCCTTGTAGAGGGGACCTGGAATGTTACTCACCCCATGTCTACAGCCTAAACCCCATGCTGCTGGGAAGAGAAAGGTAAAAGAAAGAAGGTGGGACTCTCAAGGAGCCAGAAATCTTTAAGGAGTTTTTCAGAGGGTCCAGGTGATAGGAAGGAACTTTGACAAGTTGCTTATAGCAACAGTCACTTGATATGTTAAATGAGTAAACCCCCTTTCAATTGTTCAATGCAAAGGTAACAAATGCATGCAGGGAAGGAGCAAGCTTTTCCCTGATTGATGGTAACAATATTAAGGAGTCCTGCTAGATCACACCAAATACCTATCCAGTCCAGCATCCTGTTTTGCACAGTTGTCATATTTATTCATAACTAAATTAATTGAATCCAATTGTGCTTGCTTCTAAATAAGCATGGGCATCATACAGCTGCATCCCAACTCTTTAATGATTTGAATGATAGACAATTATGCAAATATTAAACTCCGCCATCACACATGTTTAACTCCACTCTTAAATAAAGTGTGCCATTTAGTGCAATCCTTTGCCTGCTTTTGCAAAAGTAAGTCCCACTAGGAAGTTTCTTACTTCCTAGTAAGTATGTTTAGGATTGCAGCTTGAAAAGTTTGGGCTGGATTGTGCCCCATGTTTCAGACAACAACCCTAAATACATACAAAAGTCTTTTCATCTTTCTCTGGATTGCACTATTCAGTTCCAGCCTTTCATTGTGTAATTGGTTGGTATATTTAGCAATGTATTACTAATTGCAAAAAGGATGATCAGTCTTTTGAGCATTGCTGGCCATGAAGCACAAGGATGTTTCATGAATTTGATCGTAAAGTTCATCCAAGTTTGTTTTTATTGTGCTGCGGGTTCCCGAAAACATATTTAAAATATGGTCTTGAGAATGCTTCAGGGATTGTGTCAAAATTTTAAAAATGCAGACATAGAGAGAGAGAGAGAGAGAGATAAGGATACACACAGGTGCAAAAGCGTTGGAGAAATCAGTGAAAACTGCAACCAAGGGCAAATGCTTGTCCTGGATTCCTTCAAATAATCACATTGCACAATGAATTCCAGCATGTGGATTTCTTTAAAGATTCCACTTGACATATTTCTCAAAAGTAACACAATAAACTCAATATTATGCCTTCATATAAACATGTTAACAATATATTGATATAAAATGTTAAAGGTTGCAAATGGGAACCCAAACCAATTGTTTGTTTGAACATTTTTAAGAAACAGAGGAAATAAACCAATGCGTCCTTTTTTTTTCAAGGAAGAGTTTGACAAGCTGCATTTTGTTGCCATGGAGCAAAAAACAAAAGTATGGGCACTTGTAATATATATGGAAGACAACTATGTCACTGTTTGTCTGTTTATTTATATATAGACTTTAATCCTCATTCTCCCTGCCAAAAAGACTAACAAGACAAAAAGTAAAATCCCCACAATAACAACAACAAAAATAAAATAATCATAAAGCAATACAAAAAGGAGCTGTAAAAGATTAAAACGAGTATACTCAAAAAGTGCCAGAACCTATTAAAACAACTCTACGCAGCAGTTAACTCAAAAATTCACTGGAAAAGAAAAGTTTTCTGGTGGTGATGGGACACTGCCAAAGTAGGGAACAACCTAATTTTCCAGGAAAGAAATATCTCTACTCTGGGTGCCACCACTTAAAAACACCTTCCAAGCATGCCATGGAAGGCAAAGAAATTAGCAAAAGAGCTTCAGTAGATGGTTTGACAGAGTGGACAGATTCATAAACGGGGAAGTGCTCCTTTAGGTTCCTTGCATGTAGAATATGTTACAGTAGGTGTAAATAATGCATGCATGACAGTAGCCAAGTCTGATTATGGTTAAAGTGCTTTTGGGATGATGCAGGATAGGTATCCAAGTAAAGTCAATGTTGTGTTATACAAGAGACCTAAAACTTTTCTCCATGAGGCTTTTATTGTCTACACATGATTCCTTATTCATGGTAGCTTGCGGGTGTTTTACACAAAGTCATCCTCCTCCGGTGCCTCTCTTGTGCTTTGCAATGATTACAGCATGTTTTTCCCCCTAAAAAAGAAAAGTCTGGTATTTCTGTAAATGGTGGCATGAAACCCTGGTGTGTGGGTGTGTATTCCCCTATACCACAGTGCCACCTAGTAGTTGTGTAATGGATCATATAGAAAGGCAGAACAAGACACACCCCCAGGAAAAAAACACATGTAAAGGAGCCAATCTCAGTGCACAAATGCAAAAGTCTTGGTAAAGTGGCAGGTTGAAAGCCTGATGTAGAAAAGCCTGTAGCATTGAAGGCTGCATGAAACATTTTTCAAAATGATTGATAAAGAATAGCATTTTCTTTAGACCATTTTAGATGTTATTGCTGCTACACTTCAGCAAGTTCAATGAACGCATGGGGAAGTACCACCCGCCTCTGATCCCAATCTCTGTGCATTCATTGACAATCTGAACAGGGTCCCTGTGCATATAGCTGTATGTGCAGGAGACCTCTTTAGGAACTCCATCAATGTATAGAGAGCAGAGGTGGCACTTGTGCTATCCATTATCTAGGCATGGAGGTCCAGCAGTAATGACCTCTGAAAGTGGCTTGTACAAAAGTGTCTATAGGTGGAAAGTACCATTTTGTTGTCAGCCTCTGATTACATTCCACATTTCAGTTTGCTAAAGCAGATCTTTAAGTCATTCCTAGCTATTACTCAATTACGTATTTGAAGCACAGTTTGACTTTCTGATTGGGCGGCTATATCATGATTAAAGGTTTTTGAATTCTTAAATAACTTTGCATTCTATACTGTCTACCTTTACACTCTGCCCAGTGAATTCTGTCTGGTACTTGAGTGACTACATGCTTCTTAGTTAGCTGAGTAAAGATAATTTTACATTGCTCTCTCTCTCTCTCTCTCTCTCTCTCTCTCTCTCTCTCTCTCTGGTATGAACATGCAAATAACTTTACCAAGTCAAATGTTGCTTCAAATGTGTGCTTCCCAAACTGAATTTATTTTCTCTAGCCATCTTTTAAAAATGTATTTCTGGCACAATCCTCCACACGTTTAGTCAAGAAAAAGTCCTACAATACCCAGCATTCCCCAACCAGCCATGCAGACTGGGGAATGCTGGGAGTTGTAAGCCTTTTTTTTCTACATGAGGGGAAGATGAACTTGACATTCATCTGTAAATGGTGCCCAATACTACTCTCAATTTCTTTTAGAGATGGAAAAGGGAAAGACAAAAAAATAAGGGAATGGCCTCTTGGTGGCGCTTATGCACAAATATAATTTCTGCTAGGTTTATTAAGTCCATCTCCTTGATTTTCAATATAGGTTTGCTGCTCTCTAGATTACCTTGAGCAATTTTGAGGGCTGTATCTTTAGGACAAGCCAATCACTTTGCAATGTAAGAGGACACCTAGGTTATCCAAAGGAAAGCGACAAAGAAGATTGAAATGATGACAGAATATTTTAAAAGCTGCCACTAGGAAAATGGAAATTTGCCAGCAAGAAAGCAGCTCATTAAAAAAAAAGTTCTCTAAGGGCCAAACTAGACATGACATTAAATGTATGGAAAATATTTCATTTGTTTCCCTAAATAACAGCTGTGAGGTGTGTGGATGAGAATTCAGGCTGTGGCGCACAGGGAGATTTTGGTTTTTTTAACCTCCCACCTCCGTGGTCATGATGAAAAGCCCTCCAAGCTGTTATCAGCCTGGAAGGAAACCTCTTATATGATTCTTCTTGTATGATGATACATTCTATTAACCCTGTAGTGGCTGCACAATGGCACTGCATTGTTTAAATGACGCAGCCACCAACTCACAGCCACATTGGGATTTCACTCCCAAAATGGCAGGTTTTCAAACTCTTGATTTACCATGATTTTTATCTTTGCTCTGAGGTCACACCATTGGCTTTGGTTTGGGTTATCCAGTGGGAGTAGCTTTGGTAAATGCAGAAATGTAGGGCAGGGAGCAGGATTGACAATGGAATAGCTGCTTGTGCTGCAATTTTTCCAGCTGGATAGCATGCGCTACCTCCTGCCCCATCTAGCTTTATTGATTTAGCCTTGCAGCAGCAATGCTGCAGGCTTTTGAGCTGATCCCCTTCCAACGCGGCATCACATAGACACGTCCCCTGATTGCTCTCCACCAGCCCTGCCACATCCATAGCTGATATTTGGATGTGGAAAACAACTAACTTTAAATGCAGCCACACATTCAGCAACACATCTAGTTTGGCTCATAGAACAAAGATTTAGGTTCAACTTCAGATCCCTAATACAGATCCTGGGGCAAACAGCTGCCCCTGTTTACTTCATGCCAATGGGCATCCCTGTGGAGCCATTGCCTTTGTGCATGTGAAAGAAAAGCCATTGAGGAATCTGGAATTCCTTAACGCAGGCACTGGAGTTCACACACTCACAAAGCATTGGTCATTTGGGACACCAACCTCTTATAAAAATTTGCCAAAGATGCAAGCTGTTCGGGGAAGCTCTGGAATCATATTCCTTAAGAGTATTCAAAGTGTGTCTGGGTGAACATCTGTAGAATATTTGAAGCATGGTTCAGAATGCTTGGCTTGATGTACTACTCCCTATGCTACAATTCCGTATAGGATTCATAGGGTCACAGTTCTTTCTAATTGTAGTGAAATAATTGTAGCTAATAGTGCAGCCCTGTAACGCCTACTCAGAAATAATCTCTTCGTATTGATTTTCTGTGACTTGCTCATTAACAGGCTTCCAAATGTTTCTGGTCTTTTTATCATTTCAGGGGGGTGAATTGAACGTGAGATAGCAGAGCAGGAATGCATAATAACATTTGATGGTGTCAATCTCACTTTGAACAGAGATTATGGGTTTTACGCGCACGCTACAGAGACACATAGTTTGTCATCCTCCTCCATTTTTGCAGGCTCAGCATTCTTGCTGGTTGCATGGCAGTGGAAATGGGGAGGATTTTGGCTCTGAGGGTGCTGAAGAAGGAAGAGATAAGCCTGGCCTGTATATGTGCCACATTACCTGTAAGGACTGCCATGCCCACCTTTGCACCTGTATTAGATAAGGAAAAATGTAGCTGCATGAGACATCTAGGTTAGCTCTGAGTATGAGATGATGAAAACAAATGATTAGGAAATCTATCAACTCCATGATCGACTTGCAAGCTTCCAGAAGCATCTGCCCATCCATTGTTGGAAATAGAATCTAGACTAGATGGGCCTTGGATCAGAACAACAGGGCAGTTCTTATATTGTTACCACTCATGACAAGGTGCTTCGCTATATACTCGAGTGTACGGATGCCTGGGTTCTAAGCCAAGCAGACCAAAGAACCCACCTGTGATGCACCATGAGGAACAAAATTCAATCACGCAACTGAAAGGGGGATGAGCATCAAAGGTAGCTTGCAGTGGAATGTGCAACCACTGGAACTTCAGCCATGTTTTGCAGCCAGTCACGGCTCCATTGCCAAAGCTGCGGTGGCCTCCAAGTGAGACCGAGATCTGTTGTTGTTGTTGTTGTTGTTGTTGTTGTTGTTGTTGCATTTTATTTATTTATTTATTTATTTATTTATTTCATTTCTATACCACCCAATAGCTGAAGCTCTCTGGGCAGTTTACAACAATTCATCAAAAAATAAAATATAATATAAAAATACAGCATAAAAATTTACATACACAAAATTTAAAACAATTTAGACAGCTAAAACCAGTTTCAATATAATACCAGACCTGTTTAATCCCGGCTCTCAGGTCCCACATTCCAGTAGTAGGCAGGGCCAAAGGCAAAAGGACGGGGCAAAAAAATACCTAAAGATCCAACATAGTTAGCTTAAAGCTCTTCCTGCCAGTAACTAATCCTTTGGAGAGGCATTTCAACCTTTTAGAATGGGTGGCTAATACGACACAAAAGCTAGGAAACCGCTAAACAATCGGTGGGGTGGGGAAAGGCATTGGGGCCAGGGGACGGGGTGTGGCTTCCTGGGGAACTCTGGAGGCAGGGGTGGCCCAAGACATTTTGCTGCCTGGGTCAAAGGACAAGAAAGTGCCCTTGGCAGATAGTTCTGTCAACGCTGATGTTAAGAGAGCATCCTCCACTGTACCTGAAGGAAGCTGGCTAGCTTAGGAGGTGCAGAGCAGATCACGCAGCCCATAGCTCTGTCCTCCAACACCTTGCTGCCATCACCCAGCATCTGCTGCCTGAGGCAACTGCTTTATTCTGTCTATTGGTAGGGCCGGCCCTGCCTGGAGGAACAGATTGGGACACTCAGAGGGCTAGATTTGGCTCCCAAGCCTGAGATTCTGTAGCCTGTCCTAGTGAATACAGTGGGACTCACTCTCAGGTCATGGCAACATGCAGCTACAGGGGAAGGTTAGTGTGACAGGGCACATGCTCCATTCATACAAGGTGATGGAGAAGCCCAAAAGGCTTGATCAGTGCCTTACTGATCAGTGAATTGAGTATGCATCCAATGACATTCTCCAGAAGGAGTTTCCTTGGCAAGTCAATGTACAAAGATGGTTTGGAAACCATTGAGTTAATCAACTCATAAAATGGGTATGTAGTGCAAGCCTCCCCCCCGACATTATTTCTAGTGGAAGCTCCTCCCCCAACTTACATTATTTCTATCATCCCTTCTGAGACAGAATTGCAAAAGATGAATGTTTAAATTGTTAATAAAACCATCAATTCCTGGCAATGTTTAAAGTGGCAGAGGCCTGGGGATGCTGAAAACATGCAATATGGGTTGCATCGAGAACATCTTCTTGTATTGGTGGAATCTCCCCTGGATCCAACCTGCTGCTTCTATAGCTTCTTCGTGAAGCACTTATAATGAACATCCACTGATTTGAATGGCTCTTCTTGTGCCGTTGATATGTCAAGCCAGTTTATACAAATCCCAGGGAGCAAGACAATTTCAAGAAGGCAGCACATTCCCAAGCTGGGGGAGGACCCTTTAAAGGCTTTCATAGATGACCTATGTGTTCCGCACATGTGACCCATACAAATATATGAGTGCCTGACATTCTTCTCCTGACTTGGTTGTATACTGGAACAGAAAGATTAATAAAGTTAAAGTGCATCCTTTACTTTGGAGGGGGTAGGGAGTTTTATGCCTAAACTTGAAAATCTGAACTGTACATACTGAAGACATAACACACAGATTTTGATCTTAAAACTGGTTGTTTGTGTAATGGTTCTTAGGCAACACTAGTAATTTGGGATTAGACTTAGATGACCACTTACAATATGGTGATATGTGGCTTATAATATTGTAATGTAGCACCTCCAGCAGTGTGGAGAGAGGCAGCCATTGGTCTATTCCAGCCATGTGATGAAATCAGTAGAACCACATGCCCTGTTCTTCTTGCGCCTTTGAATTTTTGAGCAGCTATGGGAACATAGTAGCATTCAGTTTACTGAAGGGAGGAGGCTTCAAGAGACTGTTTCTTCTCCTAATTAAAGCTGCCATGAGAGAAGCTTTTGAGTGAATATATTACCTCTAAGCAGATGGTTTTCTGCCTCTCCCATAGCCTAGACAGCAGCTTGCTCATGATGAACAGGTACCATATCTGTGTATTTAAGATGGAACAAAAGACAGTGGTCTGATTGAAGAAACATAATACTGAGTTCTGGCACTGTGACTATTATGCTGGCAATTATAGTTTATTGTGGTGCATTCCGGTGGCCATTTTAAATATTCAGGCCACGGTGGTTGGTCACTGTGGTTTATCCTGTCATTCAAACTTGGCGAGGTTAGGTTGTTGGCATGGTTAACAAACTACCCACAACTCTAAAACAGCCCTGAGTTGTGTGTGATTTATTAATGATACCAGCAGCTCATCTTCTCTGGGTATGGATGACATGGTAAGCCATGGTGACTGCCTGCCACAGCTTGATTATTCAAAATGGTTTCCAGCATGTGCTTAAATAAGCCATGGTGGGCAGCGTCGATCATACAAACTGGCCCATTGTCTGAAACTTTGGGGAGAAAGGAAGGATGCTTTATCTTACCTCAATGGCACCACTGCCTTGGAATCATTTATGTGAAGATTGTATCTGCTTCAGTTTCTAGCTGTAATGTAAACGTAATCAGACTTTAGATCAGAATGGAACCTGTAAGTAGTTCCTTCCTAATAGGTTGGCAAAATTTTATGCATTTTCCTACCATCGTTTGCCAGTCATCAGGGCACAGCTAAAGTAAGTCATGCTATTCAGGAAACTAGACAAATCAGCACTTGATGGAAATGTTAGGGTATGTATGGTCCAGTGTGCATGTGTTGGTATTTGTGCAAGCACTCACACATGTGTTGAATCAATAGCAAGAAGCACGCACTGGAGTGTTGGAAAACATTCCTCTTGAAGCATTTGTTAGATCTATTATGTGAGAAGTTCATTTCTTGTATAATATAAATTTTGTCAGAGCGTAGTGATTTGCCTGCAAGCCAGCAGACCTCCCTCTCTTAATGGGTGTGTGCCATATGACAGTGGGCCAGCTTTTACTGTTCAAGGCATCACCAATATAGCTGTTTATTCTCTGAACCTGGAGGAGATCCAGTAGGATTTGGTTTTATGGGCTTTAATGTAAAGGTGTTGTATTTCATGAGATGAAATCATAACACAGTGGGTTTGCAAGAATTCTGAAAGATTATTTTTTCAGAAGACTGGCAAGCACTGTTCCCTTGATAATTACGTGTCTAAAAGAGAAATATAGATCTTATTTCATTGGATCGAAATGATAACTAATCCTTAATTCTTCCTAGATGTGTATTTAGAATCTATATGCTGGGTGATGGTTTGAATTCCATAATGCTGAACAATATTTGTCCTTTTTCTTAATCGGCATTTAAATATATATTTTTGCTGGTACCCTTGAGGCACTGCCATGAGTTTTATGACTTAAGCATCGTCTTATAAAGGTCGTGAAATTTGACTTGTTCTGTTGATCTATTTGGAGACATAAAGCAAAACTGGAAAATAAGATGACAGTTCTGATCCTTTGAGATAGTTTTTTAAAATAAAATTATTGATAAGGTGGGTGGTGTTTTAAAATATTTATTTATGTATTACATTTCCATATCGCTCAATAAGTGAAGCTCTCTGGTCAGTTTCACAACAATTAAAACCATAAAATGCAACATAAAAGTTTAACGGTTTAAAAATTCAGTCTAAAATAAAAATGAAACAAAAACAAACTAAAGGCCAGAAGCAGTGCAAAGATGTAAAATACAGTACCAGATATGGAACAGCAGAAACTGAAAGACTAAAATGCCTAGGAAAATAAGATCATAGAATCATAGAATAGTAGAGTAGGAAGGAGTCTATAAGGCCGAGTCCAACTCCCTGCTCAATGCAGGAATCCACATTAAAGCATGCCCGACACAGCTGTCCAGTTGCATCTTGAACACCTCTGGTGTGGGAGAGCCCACTACCTCCCTGGGTAATTGGTTCCATCGTCGTACTGCTCTCACGGTCAAGAAGTTTTTCCTGATGTTCAGCTGGAATCTGTCTTCCTGTAAATTGAGCCCATTATTCTTTATCCTGGACTCAGGGATAATTGAGAAGAGATCCTGGCCCTCCTCTGTGTGAAACGTGTCAAGTTTTCGCTTGGCACCAAAAAGAGCACAATGTAGATGCCAGGCAAGCCTCTCTAGGAAGCTAATTCAATAATTAGGGTGCTGAAACAGAAAAAGCCCTCTCCTTAGTAGTCAATCACCTTACTTCCTTTGGCAGTTCTCCTGGAGAAGGACCACTGAAGACAATTTAGGTTTCAGCAGGTTATATATGGGAAGAGACTATCCTTCAGCTAACGTATCCACAAGACATTTAGGGCTTTGAATGTTAACACCAGCACGTTGAATCAGGCCCAAAAATGGATTGGCAGCCAGTGCAGATGGAAAACTACTGGCATAATATAATCATATTGACCAGTTCCCATTAACAATCTTAATTGAGTCTGAATTGAGTTTCAGATTATTGGCCCTCATCCAGGTCATTATCGTGCCTAGGCACTGATTCAGGACAGCTACTGCCTCACCTGGATTTGATGAAAAGGAGAGGTAAAGCTGGGTGTCATCCACATATTGATGACACCTCAGCCCACACCTTTCCCAGCAGTTTCATGAAAAGTTGAACAGGGTGGGGACTAGAATAAAGCCCAGTGGAATCCCATAGTATAGCAGTCAAAGCACAGAACAATAATCCCCCACCTTTTGGAATCTCTACTAATGACACCTCTACATTAACTGTAGTGTCCAAGTTGTGACAAATTTGAATGACTTTATCTTCAAAACGCATGCAATTGTCACAGGACTTCCATGTTCTCTCTCCCTGGCCCAGTTTGTTGTAGGCTATGAACCATTCAGAAAAGCTCCATGAATGACACTGAGAAGATGCAATGGTGGTGGAAAATAACTCTTTTTTTGCCACCATCACCAACACAGATCAGGCTCAATAATGAACTCTAACCTGTGTTCAATCAGACACCGCATGAGTATTCCTCCACCTGAGTTTTAGCCATCTTCCCTCTTGTTTCATTGCCCTCAGCTCAGGTGTATATCACGAGCTGGCCAGGTTCTGCTTAGAGGGAGAGTTACACAGAGTGACCATAGTCCCAGAGCCAGGCCAGGATTTATTTACCCGAAGAGTGCCTGGCTCTGAGACTATAAGTCTAACAAGCTGGGGGAGTGAGAGGAAGATTGTACCCAAGAGGAGGACCTGGGTGTGGGTGTGCCTGGTGAGGGTTAGGGAGTTTGACCGGAGGTAAAAGGCAGTCGTTAAGACGCTTGTAGCAGCAACAGTGTTTCCTGAGTCCTTCAGAATTGTCACCAAGCAATCTCAAAACCCCCAAAGTAAATATTAGTATTCCCTCATGTTTGGATTTCTTCCAGTCTCCCCCACCCCTGTCTTCTGTCCTAAATTTCTCTTCTCACTCTCAGGCGCCTACCCCAAACTTCCATGCCCCCTTTCAGGAAAAACCTCTGCTACAAGCCACCCATTAAATGCACCACTCACTCAGGATAAACGTAACAGAAAAGAGGCTTGAGTTAGGGTGACCAGATAAAATCCAGGTCAGGGCTCATGTAACTTTAACAGTTATAGAGAAAAGGGAATTTCAGCCAGTGTCATTTGTATGCAATTAGTTCCTGGTGAAATTCTCTCTTCATCACAACAGTTAATGTTGCAGGGGCCCTGCCTTCTTTTGTATATGGTCACTCTAGTATAGTGCCTGCACCTTTAACTGTTGTGATGAAGAGGGAATATCACCAGGAACTAACTGCATACAAATGACTGGCTGAAATTCCCTTTTCTCTACAACTGTTAAAGTTACACTGACCTGGATTTTATCTGGTCAGCCTAGCTTAAGTCATGGGTTCTATAGTCTAGGGCCTTGGCTAAATTCACCAACCTTGCACATCATTTTAACTGGTTTAATTGGTTTTCACAGTTTTGAAGTTCTATACTGGTTTTAGCTTAATTAATGGTGTAATTGGTTTCAGCTGTGTATATTTATTGTTTCATGTTGTTTGTATATCACTGAGATCCTAGTGACATAGGGTGGGATACAAATGTTTAAATAAATATACAACTACAGAAAGAGTCCATTCCCCGCTTCCCAGACACAAAGGGGTCCAAGGACTGGTGCCATTTCTCAGTAGTCAAGCACATCCCTTGCATGAGAAAATCAGTTTTGGAAGAACCAGTTCCCCGTAAATTTATTTTTATATATACAGAACACTAAAATGCTGAAGGCTGAAAATTTATTCTCAGGAACAAAAGCCTTCTCATGAGGAGAAAGACCCAACTCTGCACAAATGTTCAAAGTTTGTTTTTTCCCTTCTTTTTTAATGGCTGCTTTCAGTGCTTCAAAGCATCCAATGGGTCGAGACTGAAAGGGTCTCCTCAAGAGAGGGAAGAATCACCTGCGGAGACTAATGAGGTAGACTCAGTTCAGCTGCAGCTACACGACCACAGCTATCTTGCATATCAGCCCTTAGCTCGGTGGAGAGTTTTTCTCCCTCAGCTACTCTGTTTTAATTATGGGCAGGGAGGTCAAAGATGTTTTTGGTCATTATCTTTGCTCCTGGCTGTACTGAACAACAAATGAGCAAACAAACTCATCTGAAATGCAGCTTCTGTTTGAGGGACTTCTGAGAACTAAGGTGTCTCTTTGGATATTGCAGTCAGTGAGCTTTACATTGCATTGGTCGTAGTAATTTGTTTGCTCTTGTATGTAATTTTACATTGTCACTTCTCTTTCTCAGCTTGTCTGCTGCTGATGGCTGCCTCTTAAATGGATTGCAAGACAGGTGAGTGTCTGGTATTTTATTTTAGTGTGACCCGACACAAAAGAGGGCAGGGCTCCTACAATTTAAACTGTTGTGTTGAAGAGAGAATATCTTTGTGCATATCAATGACGCCTGCTGAAATTCCCTTTTCTATATGACTGTTAAAGATACAGGAGCCCTGTCCTCTTTTCCATCTGGTCACCCTCATGCTACCTGTCAAACACAGATACTGTTTGGGTCTCTATGAAGAGGGCTGGATCTAACAGCACTGCCCAAACTATGAACCAGGTCTAAGGAGGAACAGAGAAACTGTTTTGAGCCCTAAAGCCTCTACGCCCCCTTAGCCTCACTTAGCAGATACGCCTATTTTTCTCCACATCATGCCACATAACTGATGCTCAGCAGGTGCCTGTACAGCCACAGTGTTCCCTACTGCCAGCCATCCCTGCCTGTTGCCTTCCTCTCCTGGAAGCATCAGGGCACAAACAGGCATTCAGTTGCAGGGCTTGCATTGTTCGTTGCTTTGGGAAGTCTCAGTTGACACCTTAGATTCTCTCTCTGGCAACAATGATGGCCTCTCACTCTCATGGACCCCCTCTAGATGGATTCTGTTTGCCGCCTGGTTAGCCGATTATGCGCATAATCGCAGAAGCGCTTTATCGTAAATGCTTGTATGCAGGAGGTAATTGAGCGCACAACTGGTGGCCTTACCAGTTGTTTGAAATGCGCTTTAAAGTAGTTAATGCAGAGAATCGCTTGTTCAAATTGTCAAAATGCGCTTTAACAGCCGGAGCAAAATAAAACTCGCTATTTAACGCACATTTGATAATGCGCATAATCGGAAAGAAAAAGCGCCTCAACTCCCGATTTACGCTCCACTCTTGTAGAGGTAAAATTTTTAATGAGACTTCAAAGAGCTTTAAATGTCTGGTGTAGAGGCAGCCTGAGTCTGTTCTTACCTTTGCTGTTGGCTGGGTGAACCCTGACCTCTTCAGTTGGGCTGGAAAAGCCCCAACCTGAACTCCTGGAGAGCATCACTCTGCCAGTTAGTGTAGACCAGGGGCAATCAACTTCCAGAGACTTGGTTGCCATTTTCTCCCCTAGACCCCCCCCCCCAGTCTGCAGGGCACCAAGTAGTTGGGGGGAGTGTGTGAAAAGAAGTCCCCAAATCACCAGTTTGTCACTGAATTTCAACACCCAAAGGGCTAGATTTAGCTTTCAAACAAGTAAAACGTTGATGTTGAAGTGCTCTGTAGCAGTTACAGACTCCCCCTTTTAGTTGGTTTTTTTTCATTGGGGGGCACCAGGGGATGCAGGGTGATAGCCAAGACCAAAACAGGGGAGCAGTGGCCACATGCAGCTCAGGAGCCACACGTACCCATCCCCTGCTGTAAGCAATATGGAGCCAGATGGATCAAGGACTTGACTTGTGCTAAAGTGAGGCAGCTTCCTCTGTTGCTAAGGCTTTCTCTGTCTAGCATGGGCAGCACCTGATGTACCAGCCTAAATCAGAGAACAATGCTTCCTAGGGTGACCATATGGAAAGGAGGACAGAGTTGTATAATTTAACAGTTGTATAGAAAAGCGAATTTCAGCAGGTGTCATTTGTAGGCAGTCAAAAAAAGCCAAAGGCAAAGGGGTGGAACCAGGGAAAGGTTTAATAAAAAACGATTATAAAAATAAAGGTACCAACGCGTTTCGGACACAGTGTTGTACTTCAGGGTAACTTAGAAGTCACAACACTTTCATAAGAGCCTCCTATGTTCTATTCCCTTATCAGCAGACTTGTAAAGTAACGAGCAGTTCTGTTGAACCCCTTCTCTGGGAAAGGAGGGGAGAAAGAGGGAAAGAGAAGGGGGTGCTCTTGTGAGCAGGAAGTGTGGAAGGTGTCCACTTCTCTCCCTCTCTGTGCCCGAGTGACTCATAGATCTGGGTTGGTGTTTTTATCCCTTTCCTTGCCGGATTTAACCACAACAGAACAAAACAAATCTTTCTTTTCAGATTGTTCATGGATGTTGGAAAATGGAGTTTTAGGTGTAAAACATTGAGGAAGAAGGAGAACAATGGGCAATTCTTTCTTTCCTGAGGTGAGGTAAAAATGGGAGTTGATGGGTGCAGATCTCTGGCTTTCACAGGTCCAGGTAAGCAAGACAGCCAGGGCACCTGCTGATTGGCTTAAACTGAAGTGGTGAAGGAGTCCTGTAGGCATACCCGTGTAGACAATATTGGGTTTTCAGCTGTAAAAGGCATTGAATTTTTATTTTTCCTTCTATTTGGCTTAAACTAGGGTGACCATTTGAAAAGGAGGACAGGGCTCCTGTATCTTGAACAGTTGTATAGAAAAGGGAATTTCAGCAGGTGTCATTGTTATGCATGCAGCACCTGATGAAATTCCCTCTTCATCACAACAGTTAAAGCTGCAGGAACCCTGCCCTCTTTGGTATTGGTCACGCTAGGTAGAGCTCCTGCAGGTTTAACTGTTGTGATGAACAGGGAATTTGATCAGGTGCTGCATGCATAATAGTGACACCTGCTGAAATTCCCTTTTCAAGACAACTGTCAAAGATACAGAAACCCTGTCCTGCTTTCCATATCGTCACCCTACAAAAACGTTAATATTTGTACACCCGTGGGCGCATGAGTGTCATGGGCGCATGAGTGTCATGGATGCACTTTGGTTTTGTTGAAATTTCCTCATCACAAAATTCCCTCATCACAACAGTTAAAACTGCAGGAGCCCTGCCCTCTTTTTTATCTTTTCAGACATAGGCTGGGCTCCTGCAGCTTTTGTCATTGTGATGAAAAGGGAATTTCATCAGGTGCTGTGTGTATAACAATGACACCATCTGTGCTCTCATGCTTCCAGGAGAGGAAGGCTAGGAGCTGGGCCAGCTGACAACAGGGGAAACTGTGACTGCACGGGCACCTGCTGAGTATGAAATAACACGTGCTGAAATTCCCTTTTCTATACAAGTGTTAAAGATATAGGAGCCCTGTCCTTCTCTTCATTTGGTCACCTGACGTAGAAGGAATCTTTAGCTGTTGGCAATAGAGCATCCATAGCTAAGTAAGGTGATTCTCACTCAAAGAGATCTACACTCAGACATTGTTGAAGAGGATAACACCACAAAGACACATTTATTGACGTTTTCACGGATTCAAGTGCATAAGCTAGTTTGGGAGGAATCAACTGCGGCAATGTAGGTACTACACTTGATCTTAGCCAAATAATAATATAGAAGTAGAGAGTATTGCACTTGTCTTATTTTCTTGTAGCTATTACCAACAGGCAAGAGTAGATTTAATTTGGCCAATCACACAGCTCCTACCGGGCCGATCTACTGATTCGCTTTTAATTACTCTGTTACAGGGTACAAACAAATATATAACTGAACAGGTTGCCAAGTTTCTGAATCAGGCTATACTGACTAGAACAAGAGTCGATAGTTGAACCAATGGATCCTGTTAAAGTTATAAATATTTTACGTAAGGTATCAATATGTTTCCCCTGTCATCTTATTATGCTTTTAATTGCTGTTATTGGTTTTAAATTGGTTTTAATATTTTATATGTTATACCTTCGGTCTATTGACTGTGAATAAAGGTTGATTGATTGAATGTAGGTTTAAACGTAGTTTCAAGACTGTGAGGAGTTTTTTTGAGACTTAGAGTATATACTCCTCCACCCCCCACATACACAGGGGAAAGAGGGGATGGAACCTTTAAAATCAAGATACTTTTTCTGGGCTGAAGGCCTTTCCTGTAAGAATATAAAAATCTAAGATGTGCTATGCTGGATCAGTCTGAGGGTCCTTCTATTCCAGCACTCTGCTCACACAGTGGCCAACTGGCTGTTGTCTAGGGACCAACAAAGGCCGTGGTGCAACAGCACCCTTCCACCCATGTTCCCCAACAACTGGTGCACACAGGCTTACTGCCTTGGATACTGAAGTAGTGCATAAGCATCAGGGATAGTAGCCATTAACAGCCTTCACCACCAGGGATTTTTACAACCCCTTTTAAAGCCATCAGCAACTGTACACCTTTCTCTGAGACATAGTTAGTTCTGTTGCTTGTTTACTGGAAATCGTTTCATTATTTAGTCATATTTTATTGGGTTGTGCAGAGTGGATTGCTTCAGACAGCAAAAAACCATGGGCCAGACATGGACTTAGAACTGTGTAACACACAGCCAGCATCCCTTCATGGGAATGTCTCAGGTTAGTGACGATGCCTCTGTAAGCATGCCCGCCCTCCTTCATGGAGAACATTATGCTTGAAGGTCAGGACTTGAACCTACCTGCCACCTCTTTATGGGGCTGTCTTAGAACTGTGTTACACACAGCCAGCATCCCATTCGTTGGGATGTCTTGACTTAGTCATAGTGGCCTTGCAAGCATGCCCTGCCCTCCTTCATGGAGAATGCTATGCTTGAAGGTCAGGACCTAAACCAACCTAGTAACCTCTTTATGGGGTTGGTTGACTTAGGACTGTATTATACACTGCCAGCATCCTATTCATGAGGATATCTCAATTTAGCGAAGGGGCCATTAGTAAGCATGGCCAGCTCTTCCTTCATGCATTTTGAGGGTTTTAATTGTTGTGTATTGCATTTTTTTACTTTATTTATTTATTTGCAAATATAAAACTTAATTATCAACATGCTACAGAAACCTTATATGCAAGGAATAAGTAATGAATTGTATATATGTTTTAACAGAAAAAAATGGTACACAGTTTAACACTATAAATACACAGTACAAATTTAATACTGATTATTAGGCAGTTTTAAAATATGATTGATTAATGGGAGAAAAAATGCTAGATAAAAAGGAAGACTGTTTTTTAATGTGTTTTAATTGTTTTCTCCTGAGAAACTGTTGTAACCATAAACTATTAAAAGTATTTGAAACCTGTGTTGGTGGTTTGATATTGTTTCTTTGAATGTAATAAAACATCTACGTTGTTGCAAATGTGTCTTTTTCTTTTGTTCTCTTAATATCTCAAACACTGGGTGATATTTGCCATACTATATTGTATTGTCTATTTTATATTTAAACCTTTTGCATCCTATAAACATTTGGCTATCTGCATTGTATTTTCTAATGTATTTTGAGGGTTTAAATTGTTGTATTTTACATTTTATTTCATAATGCTTTTTGAGGGTTCTAATTGTTGAGTATTGCATTTTATTTCATGATGAATTTGGAGGGTTCAAATTATTGCGTTTGCATTTTATTTTATTCTATAATGGATTTTGTGGTTTTAATAGTTGTGAGCTGTCCAAATAGCTTGATTGTAAGAGTTGGTTTGTGTCATTCTTTAGGGTTTAGCACACAGTGCTATGTGTATTTACTCAGAAGTAAATCCCAATGTGTTTAACTGCAACATTGGAGGACACCAGGTTGAGGAAGATTGTTTTAGAGGTTGGCAGTGATTGGACTAAACATCCCTTACCAAGATTCCTTCCTTGCTTCCTAACTGCACTTTTACATTTTATATTGCATTTTATTTTGTGGTTTTAATTCTTGTGTATTGCATTTTATTCTGCAGTGCGTTTTGAGGGTGTCAGTTGTTGTGAACTGCCCAAAGAGCTTTGTTAGGGTTGGCTTGTGTAATTTTTTAGGGTGTAGTATATAATCAGAAGTAAATCCCAATGTGTTTAACTATGAAATGGGAGGGCACCATGTTGGGGAAAGTTGGTTTAGAGGAAGAATGGTTGGCAGTGATTTGGCTAAACACCCCACACCAAATTCCTTCCTTGCTTCCTAATTGTGCATTTTGTTTTATATTGAATATTATTTTTCAGTGCATTTTATTTTGTTGTGCATTCTGTGGTTTAAATTGTTGTGTATTGCTTTCTATTTTTACTACATTTTGTGGTTTAAATTGTTACATATTGCATTTTTAATTTTAATTTTTTTTCAAATATAAAACTTAAATTTCAACGTACTACCGAAACCTTACATGCAATGAATCAGTAATAAATTACATATATTTTTTAAAAGAAAGAGTGTTCTATACGCAATCCAACACTATAAATAATACGAATTTAACATTAGTCATTAGGCAGATATAAAGTATAATAAATTAATGGGAGGATACCAAATCAAAAGGAAGGATTTTTTATTATTATGTGTTTTAATTTTTCTCTCCTGAGAAACTGTTGTAACCATAACCTAATAAAGGCATTTAAAACCTGTGTTGGTGCTGTTACTTTGTAACAAAACAACGGCATTTTGTTGCAAATGTGATTTTTCTTGTGTCCTCTTAATACTCTAAAATGTTGAGTAAGTTTATCTCAGTGCCCTTTTTCATACAGTAATGTACCATCTGTACATTTAAAAACCACTACAACACTTCAAAAAAGCTACAAAAACAAAATAAAACAAAACAAACCCAGGCTCCTCAGATATTGCCAAATGCCTGAGAGAAGAGGAAAGTCTTGACCTGGCGCCAAAAAGATAACAATGTTGGTGCCAGGCGGGCCTCGTCGGGGAGGTTGTTGTTCTCAAGCATGTAATTACCCTTAACAAGCCCTGCCCTCCTTCATGGAGAACATGAGCCTCCCTGTCACCCCTTCATGGGGTTGGCAGATGTAGAACTGTGTTACACACAGGCAGCATCCCGCGGGTTGGGATGTCTCGATTTAGCCATAGTGGTCTAGCAATCATGCCCTGCCCTCCTTCATGGAGAACTTATGCTCGAAGTTCAGGACCTGAACCTCCCTGACACCCCTTTATGGGGTTGGCTGACATAGAACTGCCACCCTTTTATGGGTTTGGCTGTACTTACAACTGTGCTACACACAGGCAGCATCCCATTCATTGGGCCTTGCAAGCATGCCCTGCCCTCCTTCATGGAGACCTTATGCTCGAAGTTTAGGACCTGAAACTCCCAGTCACCCCTTTATGGGTTTGGCTTGACTTAGAACTGTGCTACACATGTGCAGCATGCCGTTTGTTGGGATGTCTCTGGACTTTTTGACTCCTGCACACTCAACCCATCTCAATCACCCTCCAGGACACCAGCTGACTGGAAGTAACAGAACAAAAGTTTCTAATCTTGAAGGATGAGTTCATAATGTTTTTTGTTAGTTCTTGTAGAAAAGTGACACGCACATTGAGATTCTTTACGCTGTGGTATAAAAAGCCTATTGTAACTGTTCTTTTGCCCTCCCCTCTCCTATTGGGGTTCAGCCACAGATGGGCTAAGTCTGTTTTGCTGCCGAAAATAATGCTGTGGGAAGTGTCTCACTAGTCTCTTTGTCAGATCCTTGGAAATCCAATACCTGGGGTCCTCATCTGGGATTTGACAACGCTTGTCAGAACCACATCAGTAGAAGCCCTTTGGGGACCACCATCCCAGCACGCACTAAGGTAAGGGACCTTTTGAAATCCCTATTGGCTTGTCCTCCCCTTTGAGTGAAACTGTGGGTTCGGAGCACACTCGAATCTCAACCCAAGACTTCTGTGAGACCCGGCAAAACTGACTTAGAAAAGTGGACCTTACTGCCTCTGTAAGTGAAAACTGTAAAGTTTATTACTCACCTCTTAGAGTATTTCTTGATACCCCAAATTTGTCATGACCTTGTTGCAAGGCATAACCTGGCTTTTTCCTCCTTTGGAGGTTGGTTGTGTTTCCTGACTCCTCCTCATGAAATCCCAACTTCCAGCCTGATCACCTGGGAGTCTTGGAATTTAATGAAATCCCTTTTTGCAGTTAAGAAAAGGGCATATCAAGGATATAAGGACACCCTATGTTTCGGAGGAGAGGAAAACCCATTCCTTCTGTGTATTCTGAGCCATATGCAGAGTACAGTACCATGATTAACAGCATAATTACACTGGTTTGCCAGGCTGAGCTAGCAGATGAACTGCTGTCTGACTATTGTAAGCACTTAATGAAGTGTGTTGAAGGTTGTCATTCACAGGTAGGCGAAAGGGTGTGTCAACCACCAGAGAAAGGCAAGATCAGCCATTTCCTGCAGCCTGGGGATTGGTTCTACATCAAATTCTTTCAAAGGAAGTTCCTTCAACCAAGGTGGAAAGGTCCGTATCAGGTGTGTCTTGTGACCAGCGCCACTGTTAAGTGTGAGGGCTGCAACAGCTGAGTCCACACCTCGCACTGCAAAATAGTGACTTCCAATGCCAGTCAAGAGTTGACAACAAGGCACAGAGACAGCGATCCCCAATGGAGCGATGCAGGCTGCCCAGCCCAGAAAAAGCCAACCGCAGACATGGACAGCTTTCCCAAGACCGCCAGACAGACTGCTACTCCTCCGGGAGACCTCAAAGTGAAGTTGAAGAGACTGAACTGTTAGGGTTTGCCCCCAGCAAAACCTTTGGTTTAGAAACCAGTTACTCGTGGGTTCAGCCACGTTGGCTTTACTTAGTGTGTTTGCTTTTCATAGTCATTATTATTGTTACAATAATTCTGTTGATAGAATTCTTGTGGTGAGAGAAGTCCTGCTATTAGTCTTCCCATTAGTAACCCCTGTGAGGTCCCTCTACTCAGGCAACACTTTTCTCCACCGTGTAAAGCAGATAGAATGAGACCCACTACTGGGTCTGCTCTCAGGGGCCCAAAGATGCTGAAAGCGGCCTACCCATAGTTTCATTCCCAGCCAGTCATGAGTGGGATGGGGGAAACGTCTCCTGGATGTAGGCCCCAAGTAACAAAACCTTGAAGAACCACGGGTGGACAATTAACTCTTTTTACCCTCCAGCTCCCATGCCATGGGTAATGCACGCCACCCCGGTTGTCAAAGTCACCTTCTGTGCCAAGATAGAAAAGAACAATAACACGAAGTGCATAAATATGCTGAAATGAGTACATAAGCATATAAGCAAACCGCTCGATACTAATGACAGGTTTGACCCGGTCACCTCACCTGCAAATATATCAGACACAAACACTAAGCGGCTGCCCTCCCCATATGCTAAAGGGACCCAATGTACCTCATCAGGTCTAAGTAGGGGATGAGATGTTACACATATAGATATGGGGGGGGCTGCATCTGGCAGAGACCGAGCACCAAAAATATGCTCAGTTGTGAAAGAGAATAGCTCTTGCTCTAGGGAAAAGCAGAAGTCTGACCGGTCCCTTCCAAGATAGTCCCAGAGCCAGGGCAGGATTTATTTACCCGAAGAGTGCAAAAGCTTTGTGAATTTCTTTTGTTTATATATGACAGAAGTGTCTCAGAAAAGTGAGTCTTACAAAATTCCGGGGGGGGGGGGGGCGCTACATGATGACGTCATCAATATGGCTGCCGCACTATTATGTAGTTGCCACATTTAAATATGCATAACTTCTCATTTGTTTATGTTATAGAGATGACATTTTTTCTGAAATGTTTCAGATTTAATGACAAATACGTTTTGTAATTACATATATTTTGTTAACTCCATTAGTTTTTGTGATAATTTCATCAGAACGTATAAAATCAGTGTTCACGTTGGTTATGTGTGACGTTTAACCATGATTTACTCAAAAACTATACGACTTTCGAAAGAATACTCAAGAACAAAAAAGCTGCATTTTTTAATGGGGATTAAGAAAATGTATAATAACATGGGGTTTACCCCAGCACTTAGGGAATTATGAATGATATCTCATTATACGTCCACTTTCTCGGGATTGTATGATTTTACAGTTTATCATACAGGGCTTTCATTTCAAAAGTATTCACCCTAAATATCTCCCGATCTGATGCACAGATCATTTTGAACATGTTCAACTGTGATTTTTACAGTTGAACATGTTCAAATGTTCTTTACAAAATTTCAAACAGGATGAATATGATGATATATAAAATAAGACAATTTATTAGGTTGAATTGTTTTTAACAAACGTTTTTAAAATCTTCAGCAAAAATTTACAATTTATAAAATAAAAACTATACTCTGTGAGAAGGGTTAGCAAATAAATTTCATTGGATGTCATCTTCACTTTCATTGGAACTGCTATCATCACTGTCAAAATCACTTTCCTCGTCTTCTTTTTCACTGTCCTCTTCTGTGGCCATTTCAAGATTTTCTGGGAGTGTCGGACCATCATACAATTTTATGTGGTACCTGCCATTTTCCAAGTACCAGCCATGTTCAGTAGGATCAAGCCCGTTGTCAGGTTTTCTACAATCTGCTCATTTCCACAGCCATGATACTGAATTGCTTCTTTTAATCTTTTGGATCAATGCAAGTTTAGATGGAGGCAGCATTGTTGGGTCAATCCCTTTAAATTTGGAGAATGCCTTAGTCTGGATCTTAGGTGTTGTTTTCTTCATAAATAGACTGTATCTTACTTCACTCACAGAGGAGTATCTAGGGTGGCTGTACATGGCACAGACAAATTTCTCCAACCCAGCTATCTTTTCTTCAGTTAAAGTTAATGACTCACCTAGCTGGCTGAGTATTTCTTGGAATTCATGATCCTTTTTCATAATTTCAAATGGTTTAACTTTTCCCTGTCTTGCAAATGCAGCTGTGAAATCAGACCCTGTAAAAGCATGGTAGCCAGACAAGGCCTCTACCAGATCATGTCTGAGCTCCTCTGTAATACAGGTTACATTGATCGTCCTTCTGCTATTGTTAGAAGGCACAGAACCAACACATCAGTGTCATTTCCTCTAACCAGGATATTCTTTGCCTGATCACTACCATATGATGTATGTTGGATGTGCCAAATAATCCTTGTGACCTCCCGCCCAGTCAAGAAAACCAAATCAAGTGTATGTTCTCCTACTTGTTAGGCCGATGACAATGTTGAGACAGCCTATGATGTTGTATGTATATAAGTAATGAACCTATGATTATGGTGTTCTGTTCTATCTCTGTGTTTTATGGTGAGTAGATCTGGAATGAGTGACAGGAGGAATGATGGATTAGCAGATGTGTGATGATTGGCTAAGTGAGTGAAGGGGTGAAGTATGTGTGCTATATAATCAGAGTGCTGGGTTTGAGAGAGTCAGATAGGAAAGGGTTAGGGTTTCACCACATTAGTGAAGACTGTGAATACTAGGGTGCCTGCTCAGTCTACTGTTCAAGTTATAACTGTTGATGGTAAACTTCAAGGCCCTTGATCTCCCTTCTTATGGTTCATTATCTTTAAACTGGACTTGACTGGAGAACACCACCGTCAAAATAAAGGACTGTCCTCAGACAGCCCTACACACACACGCTATGGCAAAGGGAATTATAGTACAACTAGATTTCACAGGGCTGTATTCCCTCACTACCCACCCAGAAATACAGAGAGCTCTTTAACAAAATTGCCCTTGCTGGTGATAATATGTTTCTTTCTTTAAACTTTCCAATCAATAAACAAGGTAAAGTTTATAAAGTTCTTGACGCATTGAAAGTGTAATATACTTGATTAATACAATGTATATAGTTCAGACATGCATCTACTGAAGAAATGACACCAAATACAACATTTCTTTAATGTTTAACTAAGGTCTATGGATCATTTTGTTCTGATTTATAAGCTGTGAAATGTATATAACAGAAGCAAAATGACAGAGCAGGTTTTCTCTAGGTCCTGAATAACGATCTCTCTCCCTAAAGATTAGTTGGAATATACTTGGTGTGCATGTTTTCTTCTTGTTGTTTTGCTCAAACAAAGAGGGAAAGGTGCATTCAGAGGAAAATTCCTGATGAAATAAACAATTCCTTCCAATACATGGTGATACAAAAAGTGATAAATACTTTATTTATTAAAGTTATATCCCACATTTCTACCAAAAATGGTTGCACAAGGTAGTTAACAATAAAACCGAGATAGCAAAAAACTTACCTAGCAGACCGCCTTCTCTTATATGCACCTGGACGACAGCTACAATCCTCAGAGGAGCGCCCGCTGTCCATTCCAAAATGAATGGAATGTCGTGATGAAGAACCTTGGAAGCGGGCCTTCTCTGTAGTGACACCCGCCCTCTGAAAAACCCTCCCTTGTGCAGTTTGGGAGACAGAAAATGTAACATCTTTTAAATGCCTCCTGAAATCATACCTTTTCACGCAGGTTTTCACTGGATTTTAACGTAGCTGGTTTTAAGTTGCATTTTTTTAAAAAAAGCTTTTAATGTTCTAAATTTATGTGGTATTTGTTGTACTATATGGTTTTAATTGTGCACTGCCCAGAGAGCCTTGGCTAATGGGCAGTATGAAAATGTAACAAATAAATAAGCAAACCTTAATATAGAAACAAATAAATTAAAAACACAAAAATAAAAAAATAAACAGCACAATGAAATAAAAACCCGTTAGGGTTTTAGTTTGGTCAGAGTAGAATGGATTTATTCCTGCTTCCGCCAAACTCTCCAAACAGGAATCAAGGGTTCCCCTCATCTCTTTGCTCTGTTTTCAAGAGCTCCCATTTCTTCTTCCATTACATTCCTGGGTGTACATTTTTCATGAAATGTTGGAAGTGCAATATATTCATTCATGCTAAAAATAAATAAATGTGTAAGGTGTCATTGCCAACTCCTCTGCAAAGAGATAATAACTGTATTTGCTCTAAATACTTTAAAGGCCAATTCATACATTTTAAAACAACAACCCAGTATTTTTTTTAAAAAATAAAACCGTGACAATCTTTACCAAAACACGCATATGATAGGAAATGCCATCATAAACATTACAGTGAGGCTCCATGTATATGCTTTTTAATAAAAAAAATGCTAAAACTTATAAAAATGTATCTCAAGTTTTAAAATATTAGAACATTCATATTTCACTCCCCAAATATTTCAAATCTTGTTTTCCTTGCAGACCATAGTGATGATTCAGGTTGAAGAATGCTGTCTAGAGTGTTATCTTGTAGGCTTCTGTTTTAATTATTGCTCATGTGTGCAAGGTTTTGGAACGAGTCACAGTGGTCTATTATAAATCATGTGAACTAGTCACCTTAAGTGCTATGACCAGCTCTGCACAATGAGTCAAGGCTTGTTAAAACCTATTTTAGAAATCTTCACTAAATACAAAATTATGTGGAGACAGCTGTGTTAAATATATCTCTTCCCCCTCTCCCCCTGCCCCAACCAGCCAGCTTATGTTTTCCTGCCTATGAAAAATGCAGCTGGGTAATGCTGTTTTTAACTTTTCATTTGACTCCCATACTCCCTTACCTTTCATGTACACTTTATTTATGCTAACATGAAAGTGCCCGACAATGCATTCTGCCCCACAAAAAAAGAAACTTTACAAGCGGAACATAACCTAGATGTTGTGCAAACATGCTGTCAATGCTAAAGTTCACCAACCCAGGTATAAATTTTGGTTCCAGGGTGACTGGTAGCAGAAGCTACAAAGAGCAAGCCTGATCCTTTAGTGGAAGTGCAGCCCCACCCCCAGAAGAGCTTGAACACCACTCAGCATGGCAAATGAATCACCTACGAACAGTGAGTGTCATCAGATGAGCATTTTACAGTATGTTAGATACTGGCCACTCACGGATTTTCGCGGGTCTTTTTCATGACGCCATCCACCTCTCATGCCTTCTGCTCATTTTTCTGATACAAAAAAAGATGCAGAAAAATCTGATTCTTTTGGCTATAACGAAATTTGCTGCCATTTTCTGCTGTGTGCAGGTGAAGCAGCGCAATACAAATGCCCACTGAATGGGCCACATGGTCGTTGTTTGCTTCCTCTTTCTTCCACGTGTGAAGAGAGAGGAAGCTGTTTGTCCCTACTGTGGGACAGGAGCAGGAGGCAAAGTGACGGTAGGGACATGTGATTCCCCTGTATCTCCACCTAGTCCAGATTGAGTCCCAGTTTGTTGGCCTTAATCCAGTCCACTGAATATATGGCTGTGATAAAATAACAGGATAAGATTTTGTAAGATTTGCTTGCTCTTGAAGGAGACATGTAGTCAAAATTTATTGGGCATATTACACCATATAATGACATTTGATTTTCTAAAGACTCATTGAGGGCCTCTTTTTTAAAAAAAAAAAATTTGATTTTATTTTTTGTAAAAATAAAACAAATCTGTTTACAACAAAAGAAATAGCAGGACTTGCCAATACCATGGATGAAAGCCAAGAAGAGAACACAGGAACTGGATATGATTGCATGGTTGTTTGCCTAGAAGACAAGGAAAAGAACATTTGCAATATTAATAGGGGAGCTTCTAACCTTTGCAGGGGTGGAGGACCAATTATAACAGTCCACCTCTAGACACTGACAGATTAAACTGGATTCAGGTGGTGGTGGTTCCTGTTACCATTGCTGATTGCCCTGTCAAAGCCCTGGTTGTTAACAAGGCATTATCTCTGTGGCTTTAAATGTGCCAGAATGCCTTACATATAGTAACACTTCATTTAAAAAATAACTGGCAAGACATGGATGAAATTGACAAGGCATTTCCCTGATCTTTTCAGTTTCACCGGAGATCAGAGAGGAAGGAATTATGAAAGAAATTGCACTGAGGAAGAAGGGCGGGTTATACAGAAAGCGAGATATGCACACCATTAACCTGTCGTCAATCACACCATGATTTCATCTCGACAAGGGCAGGAGTGTCTTCTCCTGTACTAGCTGGAGTGGATGTGGATGCAGTGACATTTAAAGTGGGAGAAGCAACGCATGCAAATGGTGATAACGTATGTAGCAGTGCGGCAATTCCATTAAAATGTTTGCAAATGCATGTGTAATTTTGGCGCTAAATTAAGAACCAAGTCCATAATAGAGACACCAAATGTAAAATAAGACCATTTAGTTCTGTGAATTGGCTCTGAGAGGCCAATATAGCTTCTAGGAAGATAAGAAGCTGCCTTATACTGAGTCAAACCGTTGGTCCTTCTAGCCCAGTACTGTCGACACTGACTGTCAGTGGCACCCCAGGGCTTCAGGCGGGATATTTTTCCTCACCTACCTGGAGAAGCCGGGGATTGAACCTGCAGCCTTCTACATGCAAAGCATGTGCTCTGCCACACTGAGCTATCCTTCCCTGGTGTTTTTCCTTTGGAGTGTCACCCTCCGTCACACAAGTGGCTTTCCACTGTGGCCTCTGCATGGGGGTTGCCTCAGATTTTGTTTGGCCAGCAGATGTCACAGAGTAAAGAAGAGGGAGAATCTACATTGATAGTGGGCATGCAAAGTAAATTCTTAAAGAATTGGCTTCCTGTTAGCTACTGAGCCACAATACAAGGTTATTATCTTATAAACAACTTGGGACCAGCATACCTCGCAGACCGCCTTCCCTTATATACACCCAGACAACAGTTACGATCTTCAGAGGAGGTCTTGCTGGCCATCCTGAAATGAATGAAATGTCGCCATGAAGAACTTCAGAAGCGGGCATTCTCTGTAGTGGCACCCACCTTCTGGAAACCCCTCCCTCGTGCAGTTTGGGAGGTGAAAAATGTAATATCTTTTAAATGCCTCCTGAAAACATAACTTTTCACACAGGCTTTCCCTGGGTTTTAACTTAGCTGGTTTTATAATTGCCTATTTAAAACTTTTGACATTTTAAATTGTTCTATACTTGTTGTATTTTATTATTTTAATTGTGCACTGCTCAAAGAGCCTTGGCTGATGGGCAGTATAGAAATGTAATCTCTACCTGGAAAGCGGAAAGTATGTGTGCGTCTCGTTTGTCCAGGAATGTTTATCCACTTCCAGGTGAATTAGAAACTTGACACAGTGACACAGTGATAAGTCTGACTGTACAATGTACCAGAAAAATCTAAAAACATGGATTTTGGGGTTTAAGTATTTTTAAAGAATTTAATAAAAACCTAGGTTTATGCCTACAACTCCCAGCATGCCTTGGCCAGGAGGCCAGACTTACTGGCTTTTGGCAGCCATTGTGAGCGGCTGCTGCATGTCTTTTACAACCCTGGCTCCTAAGGTTGGTCTCGAGCAGTCAACGAAATTCCACATAAATGGAAAAAAGCCACATAAATGGGCTGCATTCATTTGCGGTGCCTCCTCCCACCCTCTGCATGGTTTTAAAATGAAGCTAGATACGACAGCATGACTTTGAGGGGCCAAACATGCTCAAATGCTCTCCGTCCTGATATTACTGTTTTCTCAGAATCTGGGGGAAGCAAGTTTTGCCCTTAAGATGGAAGGAGGAAGGGGAGGCACTCTGCACATGCCCAGAAACAGACCTGACAAAGGGGGGAAAGTGCCCGGCCCATCCCCGGCCCTTCGGTACAGGCTCTTGATGTAGCACTTGGTGGGTGAGAAGCACAGGCCAAGACAATCCCAGCAGGACTGGCCAGAGCTGGGTGTGTCCATTGATAGCTGCTTACCTCCCCTCCTTGGCGATGCTACTCCTCAATGCTCTATCGAAGAGCAGCATCGGCAACAAGAGGATGTCTCAGAGGATGCGGGTACCTGCAGGCTGCCAAAGGCATGCTGGGAGGTGTAGTATGGCATGTAGAGTGGCTGATTTAAAATAAAGTAGGGTGACCAAATAAAATCCTGGTCAGGGCTCATGTAACTTTAACAGTTGTAGAGAACAGGGAATTTCAGCCAGTGTCATTTGTATGCAATTAGTTCCTGGTGAACTTCCCTCTTCATCACAACAGTTAAAGTTGCAGGGGGCCTGCCTTCTTTTGTATATGGTCACTCTAGTATAGTGCATGCACCTTTAACTGATGTGATGAAGAGGGAATTTCGCCAGGAACTAATTGCATACAAATGACACCGGCTGAAATTCCCTTTTCTCTACAACTGTTAAAGTTACATGAGCCCTAACCTGGATTTTATCTGGTCAGCCTAAAATAAAGTATAGGTGAGCAAACCCTGACCTCTCACTAACAGTCTTTTCTCCTACCTGACTTTCTCCAACTGCCACTAACCCTGCCTACCATTCCATTCTAGCCTCACCTATATCAGTCAATCCTCCATTCACTCTTCTGTCTCAATGGTATAGTCAGGCTGTTACATAAAAAACATAAACTTTATTCAGAAATCCACAAGCAGATGGTCTGCTCTCTAGTTGTCTTCCACCACATCTCAGATGGTGTTCAAAGATTAACATGTTATTCAGGGACCTAGGCTTATGCCTACAACTCCCAGGATGCCTTGGGCAGGAGGGAAGACTTATCAAGCTTTGGCAGCCATTATCTGGTAGTGGCTTGCCCTCCTGGGCCTGAAGGGAGAGCGCCTGGGGTCAGCTGCTTCAGTTGCTAGGCCCCATTGGGAGCAGGAGGGGAGGAGGCTACAGCATTGAGCCCATTGCCAATGGCAACCAAGCGAACCATCAGTCAGCAAGCCAGCTCCCTCATGGCGTACCTATGGGTACTGATTGCACAGTGCAGTGTGGACTGGCTCAGCCAAACTTCACTTCCCATGAGCTTCAGCAGCAGGACACACACTGGGCAAGTTGGGCACCACAGCAAAAGACATGCCGGGAGTTGAAGTTTTTGTTTTCTGTAGGGACAAGGAAAATTATGGCGACAGCTTCAAGGCAGCCCTGGCCATGCATTGAAGGTGAGGGGGGGAGAAACTAATTTAATTTGTTTTAAAGTTACCTCACAGGCCTAGGACTGGCCTACCTTGAAGGGTTGACATGAGGGTGAGAGAGGAAAAAAATAAATAAATTTAATTCGTTTATAGGTGAATTCACAGGCCTAGCCAGCCTGCTACTTTAAGATGATTACCTCACAGACATATATTTTAGGGGTCCTGAGCAATGCTGGGTAGAAACTTGAAATCTGGCACACTGATAGGTCTGGTTGTACCAGAAAAAATCTAAAAACATTAAATTTTGGATTTTAAGTATTTTTATGGCAGATAAAAGGCCCAAGTCACCAGTTTCCTTCAGCATCCTGGCTCTCTGCCAAAACCTGTTAAATGTAGACATTATATAGTAAATTATGCCAATAAAGTATTCTGTGTTCTGGCTGCTTTCCTTTTTAATAATAATAACTTCAGAGCACATGCATACAACAGTTCCCCGCATCCACTGAGATCCACTTACCAGCTATATGTTATTCAGATATCTGGGCAATGCGGGGTGTATTTTGAAAATATTTTTTTTTTAGGTTTGCATCTGTTTTAGCTGGTAGAAAGAGTGTTGTGTGTCCTGATTGTTTTTGAAGTTTAGATGGCTGCTCCTGCCAAGGCATGATGGGAGGTGTAGGCATTTGAGGTAAAACAAAAAATTTGGTTCATCACAAAGCTCTAATTCTTATTTACTCTAACAAAACAATTTACGAGCTCAACCAAACTAAAAGAAAAAAAACCCCAACCTAAAGATGAATAAGGTGCAGAGGAATTTATTGTTTATCACATAAATGTCATAATTATTATTCCTGGACTCGAGCAACGGCGGGCATATCAGCTAGTAATAAATAAACAAATACAAAAGAACAAGGATAACTAGGGGGCGTTTTCACATATTACCCCAAGCAGCCAAAACACCAGGGTTACTCTAAACCTGAGTAAGAGGAAGCATGTCCTGTAACGGGATTAGGAAAACTCTCACTGTCTGATATGGCAGTAGCTGTATTGATCCTGGTAATCTGCATGATCATTATGAGGATCAACATCCCAGATAACTGATGCACTTATTCTGAGCACCAGTAAAGTGGATCTGGAAGCTTCACAGATCTTTCCTTTGCTGTCCTGTTCAGCCTGCTTTTCCTGGTCCATGTGGCTGCCAAAGACAAATAAGTGTAAGGTAGTATTATCCGTGCACAAGAGACTCTTCTCTCTCCCCACCCCTTTAGTCAATGTGAGGCCTTTCCGCCTTAGTGCCTGGAAAATATTCTACAGATTGTACACAAATTGCTTTAGGGGAAAGCATTATTCTGATTGCTTTCTCAGTGTCTATATGGGAATATGGTTTAAATATTAATTTTATGGTATATTTTCCTAAGAAACAAATGTAATGTTCAATTTTGCATTCCAACTTCAAAACTCTGGCTGTGGATTCCTGTGTTAAATAAAAAACACAATGTGTTTAAAGGGAGGAAAGAAAGAAATAAGAAAGGATGCAGGAATAAAATCATGGGGGAGGGAGAGAAATAAAAAATAGCTCCCAATAATTCTCTTTTCCTTCCCCCTGTTTAACCCTTGTCCTTCTCTGGGGAGTTTACAGTGCAGGTTTTAGGAATGAAATAGACTAGAACAAAAGTTGCTTTCCCAGCTCAGATATTCCAGGATGAGTCATGTTCATTAAACAAGTCTAAGGCCAGATCTACGCCAAGCAGGATATAGCGGTATGAAAGTGGTATATGGTATGCATCTATGGGCCCCAACAGTTGTCAGTGCACTTCAATACCGCTAAAAAGCAGTAGTGTGGCTCCTGCCTTTTATATACCACTTTCATACCACTTTCATAGTGCAATATCTTGCTTGGTGTAGATTTGGCCAACATTGTTATAGTTAAGGTGCACTGCCTTGAAACTTTTCTCTGGAGCAGGGCTACAGGCAGGAAAGGTGCCAGCCAGCTTGCCACTTGAAATAAGCACTTTTCTAGATGAGGCTTTTATTGAGCTCTTATCATTCCTCACTCATGGTAGTTTGCAGGTGCTTTAGACGATATCCTCCTTCAAGGCCTTTCCCAAGTTTTTCAAGCATTTTCGTGTGTGTGTGTGTGTGTGTGTGTGAGAGAGAGAGAGAGAGAGAGAGAGAGACCGGGGAAAATCTGGCATTTTGGGATGAAATTAAATGCTAGTGCATAAATCTGCTATATCACAATGCCAACTAGAGAACGGAAGGGAAGAACACCTTCCCCACTCCCCACCACCACCATCCCTGTGAGTAGATATTCGATCTTAATCCCACAAAGAGCCTTTCTACACAGGGCTTTTATTGTTCATTCGTCATTCATCAGTCATGGTAGTTTATTGGTTGGCTACATGACATCCTCCTCCTCCATGGCCGACCCCTTCTTTGCAACTATTTAAGCATTTTTTTTCCCTAATGAGGAAAGTCTGGTATTTTTGTGAATGGCGGCATGAAACTTTACCACAGTGCCACCTAGTGGTTCTGTAATGTTACATATAGAAAGGCAGAGAAAGAAAAACCACAGGGGAAAAACACATGTAAAGGAGCCAATCTTAATCCCATAAAGAATCTGGAAGCAAAAGCCTAGGTAAAAGTGCAGGTTAAAAGCATGTAGAAAAGCCCACAGAATCTAGAAGCAGACGCAGTTTGGAAAAGCCCTAAGTAAGTGACATTCTCACAGGGGAAGGGAGCAATATTTCTTGTGATGTCTTTCCATTCATCTGCAACAAGATCCAGGATGCTTTCAGGAGTGGCTTCTATAGCACCATCACTCTGCGTCATTCACAGAATTTTATGGGAAGTCCAGATAGCATTGTTTTCATAACAGACTGCTTCTTCCCACCCTTCTTCCTTCGTTTCTCTTACTGCAGACAATCCATTAAGAATAGCTGCACAATGCCTTCGCTTTGGTAACACCAAAAGCTCTCCATCTGGAACACCCCTAGGAGTGAAGTCCTAATCAAGGACACAATCTAAAACGCTATTTGGCTAGCATTGTCTGTTTCTGGGATATATCCCAGGAGCAACAGCTGGGGCAGACATATGCTAAGAAACAAAGTAGTTCAGCTGGTTCAAAGTTACAGTTGCAACATAAAATCCAGCATGAAGAAAGGGCCCTGGTATGCAATGCATTCAGTTGTAAAAGTTCAGAAGTTACTTGGAGATTCCTTCATCTGGGAAGAGACAATAATGTGGGATGCTACTGGGTAGAGAGAATAAGGTCCTTTCCACACCAGGCTGTTTGCCTGGGATGGCCCCAGGCTGATCCCTGTGCACCTATGGTGTGTATTAGGTATTTCTGGGATCTCCCTCCCTATCTCCCTGTGCATCGATGGTGTGTATTAGGTACTTCTGGAACCGCCCTCCTTCCCTCCCTCTACACCCCATGGTGTAGAAAGGGCCTAGGTCACCAAGATTCCCAGGTCTTTTAATGCTCTTGTATTTCTGCAGCTATGCTGTGTAGTTTTATCTCTGTGATATTTTTAGATTTTCTCGAGACACTTTATTTTAGCTTCTGCTGCTTTTAATTGATTGCTACTTTCCATTGATAACTCAGTGGACCAAGAAAACCCCAATAGACGGGTCCTTCTTGCAGCAAACCATCTATAGCCTTTAATGAAGACTGAGAAACCAGTGTACAACCTGGAGCATAGTGCACTTCTTCAAAACAATCCACATGCTATAACTGAATTTCACAGTTAACACTATTGAAGAAATGACAGCACAAATAGAACTGGCTGATGTCAAAGAAGCAGGCAGATTTTTTCCACAGAAATACAATGCTTGAGGCTGGGAAAATGGATTCCTGTATGTGTGTTTTGCCCAAGCCTAATTCCATCCCAGTAGTTTATGCCAAACCGAAATCAGCTGGATCCAGAATGTGCCACTTCAGTTTTAGAGATGATGCGACCTGTTTAAAGCCCTGGGTTGAGAACAGACTCTCCGGAGAGCTACTAGATGTAACAGAACAAAATGAAATACTGATATTTACAAGAAAATAAGTATCTCTTCAGTTTCATTGATTGAAAAGAAAGGACATTTACAATGTAGCCTAGTCTTTAATGCTCCTGAAAGCAAGTGACCAGGTGCTCATGAATCCTGACTTAACGATGGAAAACTAAGTGATGCTATTGGGATGTAATAATGACAAGCTCAGTAAAAGAGCAGGCCTTAGCTTTCCCCATGAGACAACCAACAGGTTTGCTAGAAACAGAGTTTCAAGTAACACCCCTGAGCAGGTCTGTTATTTCAGTCCCAGAACATTAACTTTCTTTGGCCTCTTGTTAGCATTTTTGGCAAAATCATCATAATAGGAGACATTATAGCAAAAAGTTATAGCAGTTAGAATTGGCTGGGACACTCTATCAGTCTTCAGGATTGAATTTCTGAAGCCTGATGGCAGAATGGTCTCAGTGAAAATCACTTTCTCTGTCTCTCCCTTGCTGCAAGCTCACAGGCCAGATAAGACTTTAATTTAAGTCCATGTAGCCTTGTTGGCTTCAGTGGGGATAGATGTTCTTGAATGTTGGTGCTCTGGCCTATCTAGTTTATGATCTAGCTTTTTAAGCAGCTGCCAAGCATGCAACACAAAGCATTAAAAGAGAAAGCTCCAAAATTGTATTGCTTATACAAATGACAACTGTTGAGTTAATAACTTAATCCTGGCATCCATGATCTAGTCGATGAGGTCTACAATTGTGCAAAATTTCAAATTGATCTGATAGAAATTGCCACTGGTGCAACAGGTTAAAAAGTGCTGAAGATTGACACATGTACTTCTATTTACCTTTACGTCATATCATATATTTCTTTCAAATTCTGGTGAAAACTGTTGATGTACCTTATTTAGCTTTGTTGATGACAGTGTACTTAGTTGGTTTGGTAAAGCTCTGAGAAGCAGTTCAAAAGTTATTAAGGATTTATTTATTTATTTATTGCATTGCTATACTGCCCAATAGCCGAAGCTCTCTGGGCGGTTCACAAAATCTGCCCAGAGCTTCCTCCTGAAAGCTTCAGACAGCAAGTGCTGGCAATGTTATATCATGCAAGCTCAGTTTCATTCTGAAGCTAGAATGCTGCCGGTACGCCAAAGTTTTCAGAGGGATTCTGTGTTGAAATCAACTGTATTCTAAGTGCAATGCTTATTCCTTTAGTTATGGAATGTGACCTCACAAGGTCAGACTACATGCTACTACCCAGATTGAGGCCCTAGCATAGGGGTGGGGTGGGGAGAATTAAGTCTTTTCCCCCTTGCTTTGGTCTCAATCTGGATCAGGTTCCCCACACCTCCAACTAACACTGCTAAAAAGGCATCCAATTATAATGTAAATTACAGAATTGACACAGCATCATAGGAATTAGCTAAACTATTTATTTGAGTGTAAAACACAGTGACGGCCTAGTACCTCTTAAATGCAATCAGCCATCTTAACAGTGACAACTGACAACAAAGGCTTATTCTTCCCACACTGCCTTGAAGATACAGATACCATCCTCCTACAAATGTTAACTCTTCATTCATCAGAGTCTGTTTTGTGCACTTTATCACAGATATGTACGTGTCTCAGCAAAACAACAACAAAAAAGGCTTAATATCAAAATGGCGAAACTCCTGTAGCAGTCTAATTATCATGATGTTTTTTGTTTAAACTATCAAAGAAGGAAACTAGCAAGTCAACTGGTGCAGTTTGCTGCCTCTCTTGGTTCATACACATATTCGGATTTTCACAGCTCCCTGTTGGAACACTGAGGAAGTGTCCTGGGCGTGCTCAACTAAAACAATATTGATGAACGAGTGCCTATAAGTAGGGGACACAGACAAGTGTGCCAATTGCCCACACATTAAACTTCTTTTAATTATTTTATTAGTATCCATGCAGCAAAAGTCTACTTCTCCTATTATTACATTTTTATCCCATAATTCTTCCTTAAAGAAACTCCTCAAAGTAGCTTACATGATTTTCATCCTTCCCCTGTTTATCTCACAACACTCTGTGGTGTAAGAGAGGCTGAGAGAAAAAGAATACGTGGTCCAGGCATCCTGCAGGTGGCTATACTTTCCATTGTTACATAAAAGTAGTTCACATGTAACACTGGTCATGCATCCATACTGTTGGTACAGACGTTCAAACAGTTGTGAGAATCTTGCCTACATGCATGCACATAAATGCACACAGGTGCTAGAATCCCACTTAATTCAGGACATAGATAATGGATTCAGCTGAGCCTGGGCTGAATGTACACACATAGGCTGCCTCTACAAGAGAGGTTTAAAGCTCTTCCAAGGCGCTTAAAAAAATTTACCTCTACAAGAACGGAGTGCAAATCAGGCGTAGAGGCGCGTTATCTCTCCGATTATGCGCATTATCGAATGTGCGTTAAACAGCGAGTTTTATTTTGCTCCAGCCGTTAAAGCGCATTTTGCCTATGTGAACAAGCGCTTATGAGCATTAACTACTTGTAAAGCGCATTTTGGTCATCCATTAATGCGCTTCGCCACCTCTCGCCACCTCTCGTGCAGAGGTATTAGGCGTAAATGCGCTTCAGCGATTATGCGCATAATCGCCTAACCAGGCGCAAAAGCAAATCCTTGTAGAGGGGACCCTATGTGAATTGATCCATACCATTAATTATGTAACTATGTAAAGTGCAGCCTGATCCATTGAATGTATTGTGTGAACACTTTTAAAGTGAGCATAGATTCATCAATTCATATAAGTATATGTGCATTCATTCAACCCAGGTTGAGCTCTACATCTCATCTGCACCCTGGATTAAGTAGCATTCAAGTACCTCTTTATAAATCAGGTATGAATGTGTTTGGATAATAACCCTTATTCAGGCATTCAAAATCGTAAACATAGAGGAGAGATGGGCACATAAACTTTACAGGCAAAGTTAGGCAGTGGAGATGAATGTGTTAGCTCTATCACCTCACCAGGATTCTAATAACTCCAAGAAAACTTCCATGGATAAAGGTGTCTTCCATGGATAAAACAATGAGAATGGCGAGGGAAGAGGGCACAGTTAGCAAGCACATCTCCACTCCCTTTCCTCAAGCATAGAGCTTACCTGCTGGGAGAGATCTGCCAATTTACCAGTCTTCCAGAATTTAAGAGAGCTATAAAGACTGATCTCTTCCGGCAGGCCTACCCAGTCGAATTTTAGGACTTCGTTGATATTTTAATAATGTATTAATTTTATATGCTTTTAATCAGTTTTATGTATTTTATATTGTTTGTATTGATGTTGTTCCCTGCTTCGATCCAGAGGGAAAGGTGGGTAAGAATTCTTCTTCTTCTTCTTCTTCTTCTTCTTCTTCTTCTTCTTCTATGAGGGGAATGACTAAGGGCATCTTAACATCCAAACATCTTAATGAGTGTACATAGGCCCCCTCCACAAGGATGCGCTTTTGCGCCCGGTTCGGGGATTATGCGCATTTTCGCGGAGGCGCATTTACGCCTAATCCCTCTGCACGGGAGGCGGCGAGAAGCGGCGAAGCGCATTAAAAGATGCCCAAAAAGCACTTTACAGGTAGTTAATGCGCATAATCGCTTGTTCACACAGCGAAAATGCGCTTTAACGGCCGGAGCAAAATAAAAGTCGCTATTTAACGCGCGTTCGAAAATGCGCATTATCGGGGAGATAACGCGCCTGTACGCCCATTTTGCGCTCCGCTCGTGTGTAGGTAAAATTTATAATGAGCCTTCAAGGCTCATTAAACGTCTCGTGTGGAGGAGGCCATAGAGTGTGAATGCACATTCAGTTGGCCACTGCAAACAGAATGTTGGGACTAGATGGACCTTTGGTCTGATTGAGCATGGCTCTTCTTGTGTTTTTATTCCTGCCACCCTCTTCCTCCATCCCTCAAGAACCCAGAAACCTACCTGAAGTTGATGAGGAAGATGCTCCCAGAGTTCTATCAGTCCCAGGATCCTTGGCAGGAAAATAGCTCAGAGAGAAAGTCTTCTGCAGTTCTGGGATTGCCTGCTGCCATCTTCCTCCCACCACCACTGCTGCCATGTTCCTCAAAGTACATTACTAGTCCTCAAGAAATGGGAAAGGGGAGACTATCATGGTGGTAATGTTCACAGTATCAACGGCAGCATAAGGCAAGCAGTATGAACCTTTAGAGAGGGGTGAATGCCCTCAATGTCCTTAATTTCTGCACCATGATTTTCCTGGGGTTCCTAGTGGTTTCCCATTCAAGAACTGATCAGGTCCACAACTGTTTCAATAATGTTATAGAATCAGATACTGCTAGACCATCATTAGAACATGAAATGGGAAGTTGAACAGGTCAGGATATAAATGCCAGGAAGTAAAACCTGTAAAGGCTGCTTTCCTAGTTACCTTTTGTTATTTGCATTCTGAAAGACTGCCTGCTCCCATGTGAGATTGACTGGGTTTTAAGGTCACCATGGGAGGCTGTTTTCTCGGTACTGCCACCACCAGAAGCACACTTGGTGGGGACATGAGAGAAGGCCTTCTCAGTGGCCATTTCCAGGCTTTGGAACTCCTTGCTGAGGGAGGCTAGGCTGGCTTCTTCTCTATGGTCCTTTTGCCGGCAGGCAAAGACATTTTTTATTCAGGCAGTGTTTTGGGCCATTAAACTGGTCTGTTGGGCTGGGTGCCGTTTTTATTTTTCTATTGCTTTGGTTTTTTTAAAAATTGTGTTTTTAGTATATTTGTTCTATAATTGTTTAAATTTTTATTTAAAATGTTGTCTTTTGTTGTTATTAACTGCCTTGAGTGCCATTTCCTTGTAGAAAGGTGGGGCATAAATTAATTAAAGAAATAAATAAATACATAATTTGTGTTCTGTAAAGACATTAGTGAAGCAGCCGCATGCAATACAAGTTTGTAAAGTGGAAATGGGCAGGCACAAGGCTGAGACATGTACCTGGCAAAGTGCCTTGTCCTTTCTGTACAGTTGACACAGATGGTGAACTAGTGAAGTGTTACTCATTTACTGTATTGTCATTTGTAACATCTTTTGTTTGTTCATATGTTTCTCATTAAAAACAATATTCCAGTTGTCCTTTTCATCTAAGGAAATACAACATTTTATGAAGATACAGATCAAAAGGTAGCTAGCAAGAAGGAACAGGAAATGAGATGAGTTCAGTATTTCTGTGAAATACTAAATTGCTTGGTTTCCCCTAAAGATACTTAAGATGTCACTAAAAGACACTGCACATGAAGCTTGATTTTGTCAGGTTTTATGTTTTGTGAGGAGTTGGATCCAGATTTAGTCAGAGTAGAGCCTTTGAAATCAACAGGATTTCAGTTTGTCATGACTAACTTTGGTCTCATTGATTTGAATGGGCCTATTCTCAGAATGGCTATATCTGGATCCAACCCAAGGATTCAAAGACCAGCCCAGGTAAAAAAAAATTGCTCAATGTAGTTTTGTAGCTGATTGCCTCTCTTTAAGACTGATTCTTAAAAAAATGTTTTTAATGGGTTCAATGTGGCAAGCCTGTGAGATTTTAAGTCCCACTGATTTCATCTTGAGATATTTCATCAAGTCTGAACCCTGAAAACAAGGGGACTACATCCTTAATTTAGCTGGATTGTGCCTAGTACATTTAATTTCTTCTAGCTTTGTATCATTTGCAGATTTGATGGGTGTAGTTTTTACATCTACCCTTTACAATTATAAACATTTGTATTTCTGTGACAATTCTTCAGAGTTAACTTTTCCATTGCTCCAAATCTGATCAGCATAAAAGATAGATAACATGATTTCATGTGACAAAATAAACATTGGGCCTTTCTCTTGCTTCTTCCTTATGCAAGCACAGTTTACAGCAGTAAACCATAAGGCCCATGTGGCTCCTCTTGTACAGAGGACAGTGTTAGTATCAAGCTTGATCTCTCTGATGTTTATCCTGAATTGGACTCGGAGGCTGAACAAGAAGACCAGCCAAGACAGGAAGAGGGGGGAGAAATTCTCCAAAATGCTCCAAGATTCAAGGATGAATCTTCCCAGGAGCTTATCGAACAGGAGGCCCAGGCTCAGAGATCATCCTCCCCGCTCCTGGGAACTCTGTCTTTGTTGGAGGGGAAGGAAGCAACAGAATGGACAGAACCCAGGGTCAAACAAGTGGAGTTGAGAAGAGGTGGGAGGCAGTTCGCTACTCACCAGAAGTTACAGCTCGAAGACCCTCCCTGAAGGAGGAGTTCAGTAAAAGCCTGTTGAGCACAGTGAGAAGCTGTCCATTTAGCTCATAAGCAACTGCTTTGATTTGTTAGGCTAATTAAGCTTAGAGGATATCTCTTAACATTCACACTCTTTTTAAGTGTGAAGAGATGTCTATTTACTGAATAAAGCTTGTGGATTGCACAGCAGACCTCTTTATTGTCTCACATCTCAGCAGGAGAGCTTAGAATCACAATAGATAGTCCTCTATTTGAAGGGTTTCCATAGGACAGTCCTGTATTTTGAAGGTCCAAGTCCAGTATAAAGATCAAGAATCATAGAAGGAAGAGCTGGGCCTTGAAGTTACCCATCAACAGCACCTGGACAGCAGGCTGAGGAAGGCACACAGATCACCTGGTCACAGTCTTCCACACAATGGTGAGATGTACTGCATTTCTAGATCAATTATAATATGTACTTCTAAATATGCATCTATACATATAAATTAGCATATGCAAGTTGTATGTCAATTGGTATCCTCTTTTATTCTCCTTTTTGGTGAAACATTTCCTCCTTTTTGGTGATTCATAAGCATTCACCCCATTGGTAGCTTTAGACTTGTCATTTTCCATCAACTCTTGAAGAAGGTGAATGCTTAAGGAACAAGTAATAACCAAATGATCAGTTTCCAAGTTTATGAGTGGCTAGATATCTAACAACATAATAGCCACTAAGAATTTGCTGCTGAAAAGTATGCCCGTGAGGATGAAAAAGACTGAGGTTATGTCATGCAAAAATGTGAGCTATTCAGAGCTGATCATGGGAGACATCTTGAGAAACAGAAGAAATCTGGGGCAATCCTCTAGACCAACTTGCAATCAACTCAGTAGAGCACATGCATGCTGGGGAGGTTAAAACAGAAAAAAAACCTCCCTTGGGAGAAATGGAGGTTTCCCCCTTTCTTCTTAGCGCCTGTGCAGGGGGGGGGGATGAATTTAAGGGGCAATTTCTGAGTGGGAAGGTTTCAACACACCCTACTAGCATGTGCCCCCAATCTGGATTGAGGACCTGCGTGCTAAAGGCATTGCAATATTGGTAATTTTATTTTTGATTCCTTTCCTAACGATCCCTAACATAGAATGTATGTTCTAGTTTGGCACTATGGTTTGTCTCCATTAAAAAAAAACGTTCTAATCAAAATCTCAATTTCCCTCTAATATTTGAGACTGAAATGTGCCTCATTTGCCCTTATCTGAATGGCTATTAATTTGTTTTGATGAAAATTAAGACTGACTTTCCATTGTTTGCACGGCACAAAGGGATTTTTTTGTGAGCATCGTGCAACACTCATCTGCTTTTAATCCATATGATTTTTATTGACATATTTTGTTTAATTCAGTGGTATCATGGATTGGATGATCTCAGCTAGGGGTATACCTTCTATATCCTTGAGTGTATCCTTCAGTACACCATTCCACATTTCCATTCCACTATTATTGTCATTAATATAATCCATTCATTTTTTTTGCCAGTGCTTTGTTTCTCATGTCAAAGAATGCAAGTGTACATTATTATTACCATTAAATATTTCCATTGCCTTCGAAACCATTTTTTCTGTATTAATTTCTTGAGGATTAAGTATAGTTAGGTTTGAACAGAGAAATATGTCTTCTGCAGTCTTGGCTGCAGTCTTAAAAGCACTTACAAGTAGTCCCCTTTCTAATGAGTGAGTGGTTTCTAGATTGCTTTATTCTTTTAATATAAACATAGCTGAAATAACATGCAAAATCAATAAGAAGTTCAGTGTATATGCAAGCTGCTTGAAACAATTATTGCAAAATGCATTAAAAAAACAATGGAGCACTAAACGCAGCCAGGCCACCAATATTGTACATTTCAAGGTCTCAAATATTATATCATGTGAAATAAGCCTGGACTTCACATTATGATGAGACTGTAGCTATAGTAACCACCTGTTTATATCTCCACCCCAGAGACTTCTTTGGTGAAGTAATGGAAGAACAAGAAGAAATGTGGAGCTATCACTGCGTTCTGAATTTGTAATCTTAACATTTAGTAAACAGGAAACAACGTTCCTGTCATTATAATGGTTAAGGATGCTAAAACTTTTCTTCAGATATGCAAGTCTCTGGCTCAATTCTGACGACACAATAAACAACTGGTGTGGGGGAAACAATCGTCAGTTTTGACTATCGTGTTATCTGAATGCTGCCATAGTCAACTCAGTGCTGATCCTCATCCACACCACAGTTGATTATTTATTAGCATGTTGTGGGGGGAGTACCCCCTAGATGAACAACTGTAAAGTTGACTATGACCCCACCATTGACTATCGTGTCGTCCGAATTGAGCCATAGAATCAGTGGAGTTTGGTGGCTCCAATGTCAGTGTAGTGGTGAATCCACTTCCTGGTTTCAGTCAGAACCAGTCAGAACTCTAAGGAGCGATCCAAGGTACCCCTGTCTTGAAAGACCTGCACTGGTTGCCAGTAGTTTTCTGGGCTCCATTCAGGGTGTTAGTTTTAATCTTTAAAGCGCTAAATGGCTTAGGGTTTGGTTATGGGAGGGACCACATATCTTAGTATTGAGCTGCTAGGCTATTAATTTCAGCCAAAGCAGCCCTTTTTGAAGGCACCATCACTTGCAGGGGGCCGCTTGTTGGGCATGGAGGAAAGGGCTTTCTCCTGTGTTGCTCCCAAATTCTGGAATGCACTCCTTTTGGAGTTGCAACTCATTCTGCTTTCCAGAAGGGGATCAAGACACATCTTTTAAACTTGGCTTTTTAAATTGTTGTTATAGTTTTTTATGTTGTTTTGACTGTTTTACTATGTTTTTATCTGATTGTGGTTTTTATGTTTTGGACCTTTTGTAAACCACCTTGACTGCTTTAGAAAGGTGGAATACACACACTATAAAGAAAGGTTACACATATGTACATTCTGCATTTTGTGCCTATGTGTGTATGTGATATTATGTGTACATACACACACACACACACACATCTGCCAACTGGAGATAACACTTCATAATCTGATGAAGGGGACCTACTCCACAAACATTTATGCCACAATATATCTATGAGTCTTTAAGGTGCCTAGGCTGACCAGATAAAATCCAGGTCAGGGCTCATGTAACTTTAACAGCTGTAGAGAAAAGGGAATTTCAGCCAGTGTCATTTGTATGCAATTAGTTCCTGGTGAAATTCCCTCTTCATCACAACAGTTAAAGTTACATGAGCCCTGACCTGGATTTTATCTGGTCACCCTAAAGGTGCCAGAAGCTCCTTTGTTGCTTTTGTCACAAAAGTCTAGCACAGCTACTCTTCTGGAATTTAACAAAAGACTGTTGTGTTGATCCAAAATTCATTGGGAATATAAAGTTCCCTGGGCCACCCAGAAATAAGTATTCCTAATTTAGGCTACAATCCTCTACTCAACGTACCTGGAAGTAAGCCTCATTTATATCAATGGGATTATTTCTGAGTAGACATGTATAGGATTGAAGTGACAGGGCCTTGGTAGCAACAAGCCTAACAACAGCCAGAACCTAAACTACACTACTGCTACTACTACTACTAATAATAATTGTTATTTCCATAGAAATAACAGGGATGAATATGTCCCAAGGGGGGGAAAGTGTTGCATATGCACTTAAAATTTGCACATGCTTTCACTGAGGTAACTAACAGTTGTCATTTCTTTCAGTAGTGGATTAATGCCAGACGATTATTGACTTCATATTTTTCGCTGCATGACCTAGTGAAAGAAAATAATAATGAACTTTTTCAGGCTGGGATATTAAGGATTACATAATATTAAGTACTATAAAGAAAAGAATAGGTAGGGCTAGCATCCATGTAGATAAAAAAGAGGAATAAAACCATTGGGTTAGTCTTTTTTTTTTTTTTTTTTAAGAAAAATACATTTTTTTGCTGGGGTTTGACCTTTAAAGGTAATACTGTTTGTCTATACATTAACATTATTTCATCAATATGATAACTCACATACTTTTGTTACTGTTTGGTTTTAGTAGTTTTTGATTTCATTATATTGTATTGTGCATGTGAACAGCCTTGAACTTTTCTAAGTCAAGGTATATATTTTTAATGAATAAAAAAGGAAGGGAGAGAGAAAATAAGAGAGAGACGGGGGTGGGAGAGAGAAGCAGGCTTTTGGATAAGAAACTGACAGATAGAGAATATCTTTGAGGTGTGCACATGTCTGTGTGGGTATGCACATTTGTGCAATAAACAGAAGTTTTTGAATTTAAGTCCTGGCTGTCATTATCTTCATTACCAATGTGCCTATGGGCTTCTTGCTTAACAAAGTAATTAATGCAATTGTAAGTTAATAATCTAATAATATGTATGGACTGATTCACAAAATAGCATAAACAGAAAAGCATTCTGGACAAAACCCTAACTAACTGCAATGATATACTATTTCTTTGGGCTATAGAAGAACCTCTATTGGAATTATGGCTGTAGTGACACAGCCCCGCTGAGGAGCCACCCCGAGGCTTTCCCCATGTATAGACACCCTCTCTGTAACAGTTGCAGATTGATTTGCTTGGATAACTTGGTCATTTCTAATCTAACAAGTATTCTTTATCTTATTTTTTTCCAGATTTCACAAGGCTCATTATCAATCCAGAGCTCCCTTACACACACACCAACCATTGGTCCATCTAGCTCAGTGTTGTCTATATATACTGACGGACTGACAACAGCTTTCTAGAGTTTCAGGTCGTTATCACATGGGTGGTTTTAAACACACCCACATCGACTTTGCTCCGCTTCTTCAGCACCAGATTTGCATGACGTCATCTCTGCCCTGCTGTTCTCTCACTCTGAAGTCGCAGTTTTTAGTTTCTGTTTCAGTTTTTTCCTGAAATGGCAAAGTCCGAAACAGGCAAAGTTCAACAGGCCAAGCTGAGGTATCGCAGCTATACTGACCACGTGTGATTCAAAACACTAGACTCGAATACGAAATGGAGGTGGAACCCACAGAAGCAACCTGGGGGGAAAATAGTAGGTGTGATAAAATTCTCAGACATCAGTCTTTCCCATCTCCACCTGGAAACGCCTGGGATCAGACCTGGAACCTTTTGCATGCAAAGCATGTGCTCTACCACTGAGCTACAGCCATTTCCCATGATTGTCACTGTTGACATTGGTCACTAGCTTGGTAAATATGGGACTTGATCAGAGGCCTCTTTCATGGATCACCATTGTTGGACTATGGGCATTAATGTTCATCATTATGGCCTGCAAATTGAGCTATTTCTTAGCTGTCGTTGGCACAAATGGAGAAATAAGGTAGTATAATGAAATAGTATGCTGTAGCTGTACTTCATGAAGTTATTTTTTATAGTGCGCTCAAAAATTATGTAGTCTCAGAATAATTTTGGCAGGTCTCTGGGAAACATTAAGAGCTCATTTAACTTGTTTTCCTATAACCAGACTTGATTTAGGTACTTCATGTGATTTTCTAATTAATATAGTTATAGTATATAGGATGTGAATAAAAATCAGGATAATACTGCAAAAAAGCAGGATAGAATACAAAATGAGATAATTTATTATGTGTATGTCTCCAGCTTTTATTATACTAATCAATTTCTTAATAATGCAACATTAAACTGGGAAAGTATGTCCCAAATCCCTGGAATTAAGGCATACTTTGGAAAAACTCTTATAACAATAAAAAAAGCATAGCTTTATGGCTATGTGACATAAATTTGGCTAAAATAACCAAACTAATTAGATAATAAGGCATAATTTATGAAAAGAAATTAAAAGGCCTAGGTGAGGTGAAGAAATGTTATGTATTAAATCTAAAATATATGTAGTTCAAATAACAGAGACACTGACTCACTCTCATGAAAAATGGAAACTTAGAGTTAATGTTAAATCTTCTACTTAACCCAATAATATACTCCTGACATGTGGCTGAAAAGATTGGGCATGATCCAGCCAAAGTTAAGCATTCAACAGTGCTGTTGATTTGAACTGAAAGTTCAGTATTAATTTGCTTTTTGTTCAACATAAAGCTTTTTTTGAAAAATGAACTTTAAGGCTGCAATCCTATATCCATTGTCTGGGAGTAATTAAACACAATGGAACTTAGCTAAGGTCCCCTCTACAAGAATTCGGTTTGATGCCCGGTTGTCCGATTATGTGCATCTTCTCACAATCGCTTTTACGCCTAATCCCTATACACAGGAGGCGGTGAAGCGCATTACCGGTTGTATGAAACGTGCTTTAAAGGTGTTTAATGCAGAGAATCACTTGTTTACATGGTCATAAGGCGCTTTAACTCCCGCAGTAAATTAAAACTTCGATAATGCATATAATCGGACAGAAAAAGCGCCTCAACCCTATTTGCACTCCGTTCATGTGGAAGTAAAATCGGTAATGCGCTTTGAAAGAGCTTTAAATCGCTCTTGTAGAGGCATCCTTAGACTAATGTATAGGTTTGTACTGTAAGTTTGCACTGTAAGTTACAAAAAAAGGGAAGGCTACAAATTCCTAGTATATTACATTGCTAGTGCAATGATAGTTAATTTTATAATTATCAGTTCATATGCATTTATTTCAGCCTTCATTCAAAACCATATAAAACTTAAAATGTGAAGAGAACAGATAAACATTATAAAATTATAAAGGAAAAAGATAGCCATGTTGGTCCATGAGGGGGGAAAAACCCAAAATATATAGTTAGGCAATACCAAAATGCCACAAAGTAATGTGCAAGCTTTCAGGTTGTCCATTCACTGTTCATGGGGCTAACTGGTATAAATAGCGGGGGTGGGGTGGGGAAGTACAAAGATTAGGGGTACATCTTGATGAGGGGTTTGCCCCAGGGTGGATCCACAGTGGCGGCAGGTCATCTATATGACGACGCCACCAATACGAAGCCATCCAGGGGCAAAACCCCAAAGCTCCCCTTTTAAAAAGTCGGGCACTCATCTCGACTTTTTTTATCTTGGAGTGAGGTGATGATGGCATCCACCATCTGTCGCCTTGCTTTGGAGCTGCATCGAGGTGTGTTCCAGCCAATGGCGACCCTTGATTGGTCATCCGGCTGGGACAGTGGGAGGGAGCGGGCCAGTGGGGAGAAGACGAAAAAAGGTTTAAAAATAAAACAAAACCCTGGGACATGAGGAACAAAGCAAACCTCCAAAGCAAAGGTTGTTGTTTTTTCAAAAAACCTGCCTGCTCCTGACTCATGTCAGTTATTACCCCCGACTTGTTAATGGTTCAAAAGACAATGGGTCTCCCTTTGCTGTCAGTATTTGAACAGGCGTTATCCCATGCCTTGGCTGTTACTGCCTTTCTGGCATGTTTAGAATTGAGGAATTGCTTGCATGCTCCAAGTCAGATCAAGCAGGCGGAGCACTGCAGTGGGGAAATGTGCAGCGATTGGAAGACAAGGTAGTCCTAAGGTTGCGAAGATCTAAGACTGATCAGGGAGGCAGAGGCTCATTCATTCCATTAACGGAGACCCCACTTATGGAGCTCTGCCCGGTTGCAGTCCTGAAATGCTATTTGGCTCTCCCTGGCTTCTACTCCTGTCATTTAAACAAGTCCCCGTAACTAAATATCTGTTCTGGATGGTGGCTAAGAAGGCATTAAAGGCACTGGGTTTGGGAAATTACCATTTGCATCCATCCATTTAGGATTGGTGCAGCATCTGCTGTGGCTGTGATAGGGATGGGCAATGCTAAGATTCGCGCCATAGGGAGATGGCGGTCTGGTGCCTTCAAGGCTTATGTTCAGAAAGAGGTGCTCAGGAGTATATTGTAAACAGATATTCGTCCTGCAGAAGCATGGGAGGAGACCAGCGCCTGTGAAGGTCCTCGTCGGTGAACACAGTTGGTGTTCTGGGCCAGCCGTAGGGTGACGCAAGCAGCTGCCGGCACACAGCTGGGTCTCGGTCCATCAGCCTCCGTCCAGTGGTTGGGGAGGCGCGGCTTGCGCTGGGGAGGTCTTCTCCACCTGCTGTTCAGATCTGGTAATGTGCCCGTGGCGCCCAAGGTGTTGGTATTACACTTGGGTGGGAATGACTTGGGCCTTCTAAGGGGAAGGCCCTAATTATACAAGCTAAGTTAGATTTCGAGTTCATATGGAGCCTGTAGCCGGACACTTGGATAGTGTGGTCGTATACGCTCCCTAGTGTTCAATGGCGTGAAGGTTGGAACGCCCGCAGTGTAAATAGGGCAGTTAAAACGTTACTAGGGAATTTAGGTTATTCTTTCGTGACCTGCAGGGAGTAGCCATCTCACACCCGGATATTCTAATTGCCAGAGGGGATTTATGTAAGGCAAACGGAGTTCACCTCTCCTATGCAGGGAATGACATTTTCCTGCAGGATCTGAGCATGGCCCTGTTGGAATTCTTCCAATTCAGGTGGGGGTAGAGAGCCAAAGCCGAGGCTTGGCTCCCTTCTTTGGCGGATGGTGTGGGAATTTTGGGGGGATGAGAATAGGGACGGCAGCACTCTGGCACCTTTATGGTGGGGGCAAGTCAGAGGCCCTGCTCCTCGGGGGCTGTGCAGCTTCCGTGTCAGGATATGGCTTGCCGTTGGGGACCTATTTGACTTATCTACCCAGAGCTGTGCAGCCCTGGGTATTGGTGACGTGGTAGGTCTCACCAAACATGCAAGTGTTGTGGGAATAGGGGGGGCGGTTCTACCGACCCCTGTGTTCAATGAGTGGCTCACCCTGATTGGCAGGCTAGTTGCCTGAGATAAATAAGAGAGATTCCCGCATGTTCATGCTCAGATCCATGGATGGGAGAATATCCATGTTAAATAAAGAGGCCCTAGTTTTTTCCAAGCTCTGGTGTCTGTGTCTTATTTCTTGTGTTTTCTTCTCCACTCACAAATCTCTGAATGTAACAGACTCAAGTTTTTGGCACTAATGCTCATATCAAATCTCTGTTTGGTACTGTAGTTCAAATATCACCAATGTAAAAATCTGTGGATGTGTTAACTATCTGTCTGCCACGGATTAGGATCAGTGTATATTTCATGTAGGGATGTATGAGTAATTTCTTTCAGTTTGTTTTTGATCTGGAGTTACCCAGTCCACACCTTCTGGATCAATCAAAGACTGAAATGCAATCTGGGGTCAAACTCCGTACATTTCCAAGTTTGCAATATGATTCACAGACCCCCCCCCCCCATCCCAAAAGCATTTAGCAGCTTGCATACAATTTGAAAAAATGCAACCAACATGCTTTAATCAATGGGGGAAGAATTCATACATTTCAAGTGCACAATTGATCCATACTTTGGAAAAATACGTACAAAATACACACTAAATTTTCATGACAGAAGATCGCAATCTGATATGAGCTTTGAGATGGGATTTAGAGAGTTTTGACGAACTGAAGTTTTGCTTGTATGCACATCCCTAATTGTGTGTTAACTTGTCTGAGTGATGTCCTTTACTTTCCTTCAGTGCACTATCTAACAAACCATTTTACACACGGGAGGCCAGTGGCTCCGATTTTGATGGGGCTGTGAATCCTTTCTGGGTTTAAGTCAGAACTCTAAAAGAGCTGTCCAAGGTGCTGAAACCTATACCCCAAGTAGGTTTAGCACCCTGGATGAGCTCTTTTCAAGTTCTGGCTGTTTTTGACTGATTTCACATCTTAAAGTGAGTCTCCCTATTAGCAAGCAGAAGGCAGTTGTTAGGGCAGAGGCAGCTGGACAGTAATGAGGGCTATACAACTTGTCTGACCCCTTTTGCATGTCATTGTGGCCAGATCAACACCAAGTAGGATATAGCACTATGAAAGTGGTATATAAAGGGTAGGAGCCACATCAAGCAGGATATAGCACTATGAAAGTGGTATATGGTATGTGTCTTATGGGCCCCAACAGTTGTCAGTGCACTTAAATACCACTATAAAGCAATAGTGTGGCTCCTGCCATTTATATACCACTTTAATACTGCTTTCATTGTGCAATATCCTGCTTGGTGTGGATTGGGCCTTTGTGTGCTCCCTTCCTTCCTCTTGAGATGCCTGAAGGCCAAGTGAGGAGAGATATAATTGTGTGATTGCAATTTATTTATTTATTTATTTTATTCCATTTATATACCGCTCCATAGCTGAAGCTCTCTGGGCGGTTTACAAAAATTAAAAACATTGAACAATTAAAACACCAATATACAACATTTAAAAGCATAAAAACAAATTAAAATTACAATATCCTTCTGGATCAAAGCACAACAACAACAATTAATGTTGTTAAAGAGAGGGCCTTCTCTGTGGTGGCCCCCCAATTGTGGAACGATCTCCCCGACAAGGCCTGCCTGGCGCCAACATTGTTATCTTTTCGGCGCCAGGTCAAGGCTTTCCTCTTCTCTCAGGCATTTGGCAATATCTGAGGAGCCTGGGTTTGTTTTGTTTTGTTTTTGTAGCTTTTTTTGAAGTGTTGTAGTGGTTTTTAAATGTACAGATTGTGTGTATATTGTATGTTTTTGCTGTTTTAATTTTTGTATATTGTTTTTAATTGTTTTTAATCCTATGTAAACCGCCCAGAAAGCTTCAGCTATGGGGCGGTATACAAATGTAATAAATAAATAAATAAATAAATAAATAAAGTGATTAGCTTTTAAAGTTTAAATAGCAGCTGTGGGGAGGGTGGCCACTTATGCACCATCAAAAAAGAGAACATGCATCACCAATAATAATAATAATAATAATAATAATAATAATAATAAAAATAGACACAGATTTGTGTAACATTTGCATCATATTTTTTTATTCACTTCAGATGAATGCATGGATACACTTTCACAGTAACAAAGTTTGAAAAACCCCAAAGAAAGGGAAATAGTAGATGCTGGGGTGAAAATTCTCCTACCACCATCACCATTTACACTCATAGCAATCCCTCTTCTCTGAGTGCTGGTCCGAATGCAGCCAAAATTGCATTACTCACTCATAAGAAGGAGGTATCAGCAGGCTTGGGAGAACCACAAAGCTTGCAGAAGTCCCCCTCCCAAAAAAACCTAAGGGGGGGGGAAAAAGCTCCCCAAAAGTCCAATAAGAACTGCTCATGCTCAGTTGGCACAGAACACTGACTGATGGCTAGGGTGAGGAAATGGAAAATTTGAATTTCTGGATAAATGCTCTTAAGGTGGATCCTGGTGGATTTATATGGCAGCAGCAGCATGCTGGATAGTTGTGTCTTCCTACCATGTTAATTTCAAACAACTAAATTCAGACAACATAACCCACAATCAAGGGTTGAGTATAGGTTGAGTGTGGCTTGTTGTTGTAACATGGGCTATCATGTTGTCTGAACCCAGCTGTGCTAACAAACCATGGTTTGTTAATCATGAACAACCCATAAAGAGAACCCATGTTTTGTTGCTGGGTTGTGAACTGTGAGTTGTTCCCAGTTAACAAACATGATAATCCATGTTTCAACAACAACCCAGGGTTCAATGAAAACACTCAACCCATACTCAACCCCTGAGTGTAGTGTCTGAACCCAAACATCTCCTTTAAATGGTGGCTAGATCCAGCCATTCAATGTTGATCGGACAAAAATGTTTTTTTAAAAAAATCAAAGACGGATCCAATGGGCCCTGCCAAATACTGCGGTCCCGGCAGCTCCCCCAGCATGCTGGGTGCAGATATGGGACCTGCTTGGGGTAGATCCACTTCTCCAGCTCTCTCTTTGAAGAAAACAACAACAATAACAACGCTTATATAAAGCCAGAGAATAAGGGGCCCTATGTTAGTGTTTCAAAAAGAGCTCTGAGCAGAGTAAAATCTGTTCAGCAAAGGAAAGGGGGATAAAACCCCTTAAATGTTACCAGAGACTTAATTATTGGCAGCAGACAGATATTAGCCAAGTTATAATGGATTGTCAAACTAAATCCTTGTTTCTGTAACCTCCCAAGTTCTTTGCACTGAGTCAGCATTCAACTATCTCGAGTGGAGGGAAAGAAAGTTTTCAAAAGAATAATGTAAAAACCAGTTGAATGTATGTTTTTGTCGAAAGAAAGAAAGAAAGAAAGAAAGAAAGAAAAGCATACCATTGTTCTGGTATGTTTTAAAAGTTATTTACAAACCTAAGAGATTCTGCCATGGCCATTTCACCTCAGGACAGCTGTGGAAACCAGTTGATCCTTGACAGGTTCTAAGGGATTCAAGGCCTAACTAAACATTACAAGCAAATTCATCAAACAAATCCCCTACAGTCCCCTTTTTATGAAGGAAAATTTTAAGGGGGAAATTTGGGGAAGGAAAATTTAGACCAAAGAAACAGCAGCGGACAGGTAGTGCTTAACCCTTTCCCCACTCATCACTTTTCTACACAGGTAGAGCAATCCTACGGCCCCTAGACAGAGTTGGGGGGGGCATAGGATACTTTAGATTCCTTGATTCGATGTCAGAGACAGCACTCCGAGGCTGGACACAGGAGGCCGAGCTTCCCCCTCCCTCCCCTTCGCAGCCAGTGTGGAGAGAACTGTGCCAAGTTGCTTCTTCAAGATTGCAAAGGCAACCTCAGAGAGGACAGAAAGAGGGTGTACCTATGGCTGGCAAGGGGAGGGGACTAGGGGAGGGATACAAGGTATCCTCAGCCTTCTCCAGCCTCTTTCCCTCCCCCATCCCAACACCTCAGTTGGATGAGCAAAAACACCCATCTATCTAATGCTGAGCAGGGGGAGCACAGAGGTGAAGATGTCTTTCACTGCTCCACCAGCTCTGCACTGGAAGTCTGTAAGCCTCCGGGTTTGGAGGCTTACGATCATCCCCACAGGATTGCACCCTAAATCGCCTCCTCAGATCACCTCACTTTCCTCCTAGAAGGTTCCAAATGCATATTTCTGAGGGTCCATTTTTGTTTGACACCCTGTGATGGTGGTGGGGTGAAGCATCTTCAAGAGAGACAACTTGGAGCAGAGATATGGCGAATGGGAGACCCGCCAATCCTTTGCTGTTCCCATGCACAGCGTCTTGATGCCTCTTGTTTTGCTTTAAAAAAGGAAAGGAAAAAAGGCAGCTAGGGTTTTGTTACACACATTTGCATTTCATGTTTAATTGGGTTTTCAGTGCTACTAATTTCTAGGCAGCTGGTTGAAAAGGAAATGGTCTGTGCTGCCAAAGGGTCTTGGGTGCTTCACTCAAACTGGTGACAGTTTGGGATGGAGAGTTCCTAGACATCTGTGGTCTTTTCCCTATCTACTTTTAGTGTTAACTAATGCAGAACCTTTCAAAGAGAGTAGGATTTCGTATTCCCTGTACTTTAGTTCCTTGCGATGTAACTCTGGTTTAGCGTCAGTTGTAGGCATGCTGAGTTATTGTCATGAGAGTTAATATGGATAACAAAATGTTAAATCTAACGGAGACACCATTAAGCATATTTTTATTAGACACCATCTTTCTGTGCATGCCAGAAATTTTAATGTACCACAAAATAAGACTAAATTGAGCAAAGTTAGTGCAGGGAATCATGGACACTATTGAAATTAGATGCTCCCCTGTACTGTAACTATGCACACATCAGGCTGTGGTTTGGTTTCAGATTTTTCCTTTAGATATTGATTTGAACAAAAAAATGTCTGAGTCATGAGAAGGTTACAGAAGGAAATGATTCCCATGACATGCATATATTTCACAGATAGAATTTGAAAATCATGTCCACTTAGGATGAACATTATTTTTATTCTCTCTTTCATTGTCTGCCTGGAAAGGATATGAAAGCGAACATTGATTCAGCCACCCCGCCTCTTGACCCTGTTTCTCTGCACACCTTTTGCTTTAATGAAAACACCAGTAAAGTCAGAAAATCCAGTTTTTGACACATACAGTCTCTGTGATCTTCATTATGCTTTGCAGTTGGCAAGATCCCAATCCTTTCTTGTCTAGAGGGATGGTGCCAGTTTCCAATATGTTATTGGAAACATACATACAAATCACTGTCAGCTGACAATCTAGATATGAATGTTAAATGAAGTCCAACTACATATTCATTAAACAAAAACCCTACGGTTTACAAAAACAATGTTAAGGCTCTACAGATTCCAACCAAGCACCAAAAAGCAGGGAAATTGGGAGTTAAGGCTCACAAGCCTTAACGCCACATCCTCCCTAAGGAGGCAGAAAGTGCAAGTGAAATTCTCATTCTCCCAAAGCAGATAAACCATGAGGACAGGGTGGAGAATATGATATGCAGAGGTGACTGTGCTATTGTGGAAAACTGATCACGAACAACTTAGGGCCACCTACTTCTCTTTTTTTGTTTAGAGCAGCCCTTCCCCAACCTGGTGCCCTCCAAAGGTGTTGGACTACAACTCCCATCATTGCAAGTCAGTATGTCCCATGGTCAGGAATGCTGGGACTTGTCATCTCAAAAATCTAGATATGCAATTTGATCTGCAGAGGTGACTGTGGGGTTGTGGGAAATGATGATGAACAACTTAGGACCAGCTACTTCTCATTTCTTAGAGCATCTCCTTATGTTGAGAGTTGCAACCCAACACATCTGACAGGCACCAGGTTGGGGAATGTTGTTCAAGAACAAAGGAAGGCAGAAAGTAGATCTCCAGATGTTTTGGAATTCAACTTGTAAAAGCCCCTATCAGCATGGGCAGTAATCAGGAATGCCGCGAGTTGATGTCCAAATCATCAGGATAAATCTATTTTCTGCCCACATCTGTACTAAAGTATGATGTTTTCCAGCATTAAGATATGTGATCAATCAAGGAACTACAAAAGAGCTGCATCACTTTAAATAAACTGTCAAAACCAAATGAAACAACAATGAATGAATCTTGAATACCTAATCCAGATAGCCCTTCAGACATCAACATTAGTTTTCAACACATGGCATAGGATGTCTGTTTCGTGAATATCAGCTAAAGGATTTCTCTTACTTGTTCAGCAGTGTGAGATCAAAGACAGAGCTACCACCTAATACTTTCATGCGTAAGTATTATTTTAAAATTAAGTATGAATTGATTTTTGTCTTCCCCATAACACATAACATGGGAGTTACAGTGCAACGCATCTGGAAACCACCAGGCTGGAGAAGGTTGACTCCTATACATGTCTTCTCAGAAGCCAGTGCCACTGAATTCACTAGAGCTTTCTCCCAAGAGGTATAGGATTGCAAACTAATCTCATCTGAAAGGTGTTCAAGACAGCCAAACTAAACCTCTTCTGCTCCACTGTTGCTTTGATGAGATGATGTATTGTGCAAGGATTGTGGGGAGTGAACAGTATATTTTTTATAAATACATTTAAAGAAAAAAACATGTATTTATAAATACATTTAAAGAAAAAAAAGGCAGGATATTGACCAAAAGTTGGAAGTGCCTGGCACATGCTCTGGTTCTAGATCTGTAATGAATAGTGCCCCTTTTGTTATCAAGAGTGCTGCTATATGCGAGATGTGTGTGAGAGAAAAGTATTGGGCAGACCCTGTATTTGGTAAGGGTATGGAACAGCATTCCCCATCCTGCTGCCCTCCAGGTGTTTGAGATGACAAGTCCCAGCATTCCTGACCATGGGACATACTGACTTGCAATGATGGGAGTTGTAGTCCAACACCTTTGGAGGGCACCAGGTTGGGGAAGGGCTGCTCTAAACAAAAAAAGAGAAGTAGGTGGCCCTAAGTTGTTCGTGATCAGTTTTCCACAACACCACAGTCACCTCTGCATATCATATTCTCCACCCTGTCCTCATGGTTTATCTGCTTTGGGAGAATGAGAATTTCACTTGCACTTTCTGCCTCCTTAGGGAGGATGTGGCGTTAAGGCTTGTGAGCCTTAACTCCCAATTTCCCTGCTTTTTGGTGCTTGGTTGGAATCTGTAGAGCCTTAACATTGTTTTTGTAAACCATAGGTTTTTTGTTTAATGAATTTCATGGCTTTGTGTAACGGATGACTGGATATTATACAGTTGACAACCAAGCCGGCATCAGCCAGAATGTTATACCATCTTGACATCCAATATAAAATCAAAGCTAGTGTTATGTGTTGAACTCACTTATAACATTAATAAATCAACCATGTCAAGTATGAAGCAGATCCGTTCATGCCTTGATTTTTAGGAATTTTTAAAAGTTCAAATAGAAATCTCTTTGGGGTCCAGGACCTTGAGCAGTACAAGTTAAAAAAATGAAATTAAAGATAAAGAGATGAAACTTGGCACCATGGTAGCTCTGAAGTAGGGATTTAGCCATGCCAAGTTGGAAGCAGATCCGTTCATCCCTTGATTTTTAGAAATGTTTAAAACTTCAATTAATTTTTTTAAATTAACTAAAATGCTTACAATTCCATCATTTTTAAAGATAAAGGGATGAAACTTGACAGCATGGTAGCTCTTAAGTAGGGATTGAGCCATGCCAAGTTGGAAGCAGATCTGTTTATGCCTTGAGTTTTAGGAATTTTTAAAACTTCAAACCCAATACTCCTCTTTGGGGTCTAGGACCTTGAGCAGTACATTAAAAAAAAAGAAAGAAAGTAAAGATGAAGAGATGAAACTTGGCACCATGGTACCTCTTAAGTAAGGCTTTAGCCATGCCAAGTTGAAAGCAGATTGGTTCATGCCTTGAATTTTAGAAAAAAAATTGAAGTCAAACTTTTTAAAAAAATATCCTAAAAACCAAGGCACGAACCGATCTGCTTCCAACTTGGCATGGCTCAATTCTAGGGTGACCACTAGGGTGTGGCCTAGTGGCTAAAGTGTTGGACTGGGAGCTGGGAGATCTGGGTTCTACTCCCCACTTAGCCATGAAAACCCATTGGGTGACTTTGGGCTAGTTGCAGACTCTCAGCCCAACCCATCTCACAGGGCTGCTATTGTGAGGATAAAATTGAGAGGAGGAGGATTATGTATGCCGCCTTGGGTTTCTTGGCGGAAAAAAGGTGGGATATAAATGCAATAATAAATAATAAAAAAACTGTCAGGACTTCCCCAGATTTCTCCTGGTTTTTGTTCTATCCTCAGTGTCAGGGGGGATTTTATGCAATAGTCTATAATGACCTGGAATTACACACTTTCCCTTTTAAAGCCACCATTAGCGTGGCAGGGGGGAATGACATGCTTTCTGGAGGTGTGTCATTCTCTCCCACTGCTCCAATCAAGGCCTTAAAAGGGAAAAACGTGTCATTCCCAGACATTATAGAAAATGGCCTGATTGGAGCGGTGGAGTGGGATGAGAATGACATGCTTTCCCCTCCTCCGCTCCAATTGGGGACTTTAAGGTGGCCCAGAAAGCCATTTTCCTGCCCCCCCACTAGGTGTCCTCTTTTTTGGTTTCCCAAATATGGTCACCCTACTCAGTTCTTGCACAGGCTGCATTTCCATCCCTAGATATTTACTCAAAAGTAAGACCCATTGAATTTCCTTGGTTCTTGAAAAGCAACACACTTGCTTTTAGATTTGCCAGTCTCAGCATTCTATGTGTGCTATGAATGCCTGCTCTGTCTGTCCCTATAGTTTCCTGCAAGGTCCAGCCAGGGGAAGCCAGTAAATTAAACCCAGGGGTGGAGGGTGGTGGTGGGGAGCACAAAAAGTAGCAACCCGGAAGTAAATTTTACAAAAGCAGGGAGAGAGGTTTGTATTCCTTTTCTACCTTAAACTGCACTCCTTCCCTCAATCTTTCACCAATCTTCTTGAAATTTTCAGGTAATGTAAAACAAACATTTCTTTCTGGCACCTGTAAATTTCAGAAAGGTTGATGAAACATTTTCGATTTTATGGCTGTTAGAATGACCCCCCCATTATCACTTTAACATGGCGGAATGTGTTTTTTACTGATGGCCCTAAACAATGGAGGCACGGCTGTGCCTCCATTAATATAGTCTGCTAGCAAAACAGAAAAAAGAGGGAGGTAAATACAACTTGGATGGGATCAGAACGATTTAAGAAGCAGAAAATAAGCTGACCTCAGTATGATCTCTCTTGCTCTCATAGTACTATTAATGTACTCCAACTGCAGAGTCTTCATGAAAATGAAGTCTCTGCAAATTTAACTAGACAAAGCATTCTGCAAAGCATAATAAAATATAAGTTCCACTATTCCTGGCAACCTTTGATTAAATGACCAAAATCCAAATACTTGATTAGCTCTACAGTATAATATTACTACATAATGTTAGGGAAATCAGCAGGGTTTTTGAAGTATCAGGGATATAATTGTACCATGGCAGTAGTGTGTGTTGCCTCAATTATAAATTGTTTGTAACACACACACACACAAAATGTATTTAAACGGATTTGGAACTGTTGTTATTCTAAATCCTTATTCACTTGGGTAGAGATGTTGAGTACCAGTCCTCATTTGTAGTTGTGTTCTTTGGAGTGAAGGTAACACCTGGTATATGCCAGTATTAACATAAAAACACCTGTTATCTGAATTATTTCCACATTTTTTCAAAATTACTTTTTAATTTTCTGTGTAATCCCAGATCGATAGCTCTTCCCATACTCTGCCGCCTGCTTTGACTGCATCCTCTTGCTTCATGGTAGGGCCTGCCCTGATGGAATCACACCTTGCCATAAAGAAGTGTTCACCACTGTCCTTATCCATTCAGCCAGTCCCATCCTAGCTGCTTTTATAAGCTGGGAAGGGCAAGGGTCCAGCACACAAACAGTAGGTCTTTTTTTCTCCAAGGATTCTGTCCACATCCTCATTTTAAATTATTTCTCAGGGGTGGGCAACTTGTAGCCTTCCAGGTATTGATCAGTTGCCACTTCCATCATCCGTCAACATTGGCCTGGGCTGATGACTATTGCAATCCAACAGCATCTGGAAGGTGGCCCGTTGCCCATCCCTGGTTTAGACTAAAATGTCTTCCATAAAGCAGCCAAATAGATCTCCAAAGGCAGGGAATACCAGAGACTGAGGCAACAGACAGGAACTTGTGGCACGTTCTTGCCGACCAACTTTGAGTTGGCAGTGGGATATGCAAAGGTCATCTCCCAGAAGATCTAAAAGAACATGCTTCAGGCTCATGTTCTATGAGAAGATGGAAGATATTAGTGCATATAGTTGAGTATGATTCAACACACAAACATTTCTCCTTCTCTGCAGGATTTTGTGGACCCTTTGCATCCTGGTCATCTGCTGCAGCTCTACAGTCAAACAATCCAAAACTGAATGGAATTGCTACGGATGCTCAATGATGTGTTCCTATAGCTTGCATGCAGAAAGGATTGCACTGTGTACCAATCTCAAATGTACAATTGGTGCATTTCTCCAGCAATTGAGAAATTAAAAAGGGTTGCATGGTAATGGCATGGAGACTCTTTTCCAGTTGTGCTTCTAGGAAAGAGCACTAAAGAATTCTATACTTGGCCTTAGACTTCAGCCAGGTGGAGAGGGAGGTGAGGTCAAAGAGGAAGGCAATATCTTTTAAGGATGATTAAAATTCTCAGGATGTTTCTGTCAAATGCAGAACATTTTGAATTATTTCTCAGGGGTGGGCAACTTGTAGCCTTCCAGGTATTGATCAATTGCCACTTCCATCATCCGTCAACATTGGCATGGGCTGATGACTATTGCAATCCAACAGCATCTGGAAGGTGGCCCGTTGCCCATCCCTGGTTTAGACTAAAATGTCTTCCATAAAGCAGCCAAATAGATCTCCAAAGGCAGGGAATACCAGAGACTGAGGCAACAGACGGGAACTTGTGGCATGTTCTTGCCGACCAACCTTGAGTTGGCAGTGGGATATGCAAAGGTCATCTCCCAGAAGTTCTAAAAGAACATGCTTCAGGCTCATGTTCTATGAGAAGATGGAAGATATTTGTGCATATAGTTGGGTATGATTCAACACACAAACATTTATCCTTCTCTGCAGGATTTTGTGGACCCTTTGCATCCTGGTCATCTGCTGCAGCTCTACAGTCAAACAATCCAAAACTGAATGAGATTGCTACGGATGCTCAATTATGTGTTCTTAAGCTGAAGTCATAGCAACTTAATTAAATAATATATGCTTATACAATCATGTATATTTAAATTTGCTCCACAGAACATTTAGAGGTCATGTCCCTATCTGATATGTTTCAACACTGAATAATCAGCGATCTTCTGAGACTCTTGGATAGAATGCTACTTAATCCACAATGCTGTGTGTTGATTTAAAGCAATAGCAATAGAATAATTGGCCAATGTCTCTTCAGACTGATGGCTGCTTTGGGGCCTATGAGAAACGGATTTGGTGGTTTGGCTTAATCATAGCTATTCTCTGCGCCAAGAACATTTTTTACACTGAACACTCTTTTTGGTTTGCTTTCTTCTTTGCTTCTTACTGCTGCTTCTTTGCTAATTTAATTTGTAGTATGTCAAGTCACCAAAGCTATTCCCCCTCTTTGTACAAACATGGACTCAATGTCAAAGCCCCCACCCCACCCCAAGCCCCCCAAAAAACTTGTTGGGACACAGGATTTTACTCATTAGTATCCTTCATGATTAAGAGTTGGATTGAGATGAAGTCAATAGGGCTTAAATTAGTCATGACTAGCTTAAGTAACATTGATTCAATGGGCCTACCCTAAGTATGACTATGACCCCCTCTATAAGAATTCAGTTTGACGCCTGGTTCTCTGATTATGCGCATCTTCTCGGAAGCGCTGTATGGTAAATGACTGTACGCAGGAGGTAATTGAGCGCACAACTGGTGGCCTTACCGGTTGTTTGAAATGCGCTTTAGAAATTGTTAATGTGGAGAATCGCTTGTTCACATAGTCAAAATGCGCTTTAACAGCCGCAGCAAAATAAAACTCGCTATTTAACGTGCATTTGATAATGCGCATAATTGGATAGATAATGCGCCTCAACTCCCGATTTGCGCTCCGCTCATGTAGAGGTAAAAATTTTAATGAGACTTGAAAGAGCTTTAAACCTCTTGTGTAGAGGCAGCCTAAATGTGGCTCTGACCCAATATCAACTAAAATTCTAGCTGTTCAATGCACACAGGGTCAAACCAATGGAGGCTGGTAGCTCCGGCATCAGTGGGGCAGTGACTCCACTCCAGGCTTTAGACAGAACAGGTCAGAACTCTGAAGGAGCTGTCCAAAGTGCTTTCACACCTTGGATAGCTCCTTTAAGGGGCAATCCTATGGGTTGTTCTCTGGGTACTCATAAGTCCCCAAACTCAGGGACTTACCAGTATCCAATGCAGGGCACATGGCAGACGGAGGGATCTTCTGCTAGATGCTCACTTTTGAGTGTCTACCTGGAGAGCTTCAGAGCAGGCGTGGGGAGGCTGCGTGTTGCAGCTATCTAAAGCAGCCTCTGCAGTCTCTTCCCATTCATGGGAACACCCCCTTTTCATCCTCTCCACAGTCCATTTTATGAGCATGGAGAGACAGCTGCTGTGGTTTACTCTGCATTGGCTGTGAGGGCGAGGGGCAGGGAGTGTGGTTTCTTGGCTTGAAGCTCAGAGTGCTGTCTCTGAGCTCGGAGCCTGAAAACTGAAAAATCCTGTATCCCCCCAGACGCTGTCTAGGGGACACAGAATTGCTAGCTTGGAGTTCTGACTGAAACCCAGAGCGGATTCATCACCCCACTGACGTCAGAGCAGCCAGCCTCCACTGGGTCAAACTACACTTTAATTTAAATATATAGCTTTTAGTTTTTACACATGCATGCCTCTTCTCTCAGGCATTTGGCAATATCTGAGGAGCCTGGGTTTTTTGGGGGGGGGGGTTGTAGCTTTTTGGAGTGTTGTAGTGGTTTTAAATGTACAGATTGTGTGTATGTTGTATGTTTTTACTGTTTTAATTTTTGTATATTGTTTTTAATTGTTTTTAATCCTATGTAAACTGCCCAGAGAGCTTCAGCTATGGGGTGATTTACAAATGTAATAAAATAAGTAAATAAATAAATAAATAACACACACATGAACAAAACAAGCAAGTGCCACTGAGTTCAGTGGAACTAACTTCCAGGTAAGTGGATATAGGATGGTTTTCTAATGGCAACTGCCACTTAGTAGGTGTGACATAAGATTCACCACTATCCCTCTAAACTGAAAAACATGGAAACTGGAAAACATCATATTAGAAATACACAATGGATTTTCATAAACAAATGGAAATCACACCATGATAGCACTTTAATGGACACACCTAAAGCTCCCATCAGATAAATTTAAACAGTCTGCCCACTCCTCCCCACCAAAAACCCACAAGGTAGTGAGACATGCTTTAAAAATGCATCTGTCTCCAAATTTACATTGATGTAAGTCAGCTGGTTTTCATCTGATCTCTCTAAAATGTTGACAGCTTGTATCCCTCAGTCAAAAGACCCTCCATACCAATTTCACACTGATAGGGCAAATCATCTTGAATGTATAAGCAACAGAATTTTTGTGGTTTTAGTGGAATACCTCACACCTAAACTATTGAGCAGCACCCACAACCCTATAATATATAGATAAATGTGTAAATCCTAAAGTAAAAGGTGAAAGCTCAAGATGGTTAGGGAAACTTTGTGTACTTGGAAGGCCTCTGATTATATGTGTGTGTGTGTTTTGTTAAATGATGATATTTGCATAAGATTGCTTTCATCTTAGAATCATCTGGAGGATGGTTAATCAAGGTTCAAATAATGTCTGATTGAAGCTTTTTTTTTCTCCTTAAATTGGATTGCCATCAGTTGTGGTTTGGCAAGAACAAGGACTGAGTACAAACTGAATAGGGATTTGTCCCAATGCCCCAATCTTTTCAGTTTCCAGAACTCCCCATTCCCCACTTAGCTAGTCTTATATCTCACACAAAGCAATTAATCATCCACTGTATGAAAGGGTAGGGCAATTTATTTCATATTTTCTGAGTTCCCTAACATATTCCATTTCAAAGTTATTGTTTCTGAAAGATTATGCTGAAATGGAGAATGAGTAAGTCAGCATTTCCCCCTCTTCTTTAAAGGCCACTGCCAGGAAAACAAAGTGATCTTGAGCCAGAAGTTTTTGGATTGCTTTCAACCTTTGTCATAACATGGATGACAGTGAAGAGAAGTAGGTCTGAATGCCCATTTCTTCACATGACCGACTATCAGATAGGATAGACCATCAATAGGAGGCCATAGAATATGATTCAAATGGTTGGAGTGTGTGTGTGTGTGTGTGTGTGTGTGTTTGTGTTAGTGATGATGTATCTCCAATTCCAAATATCATTTCAAAACCTTTTCAGTGTAAAGCTGGTCATCATTTCTGTATTTTCTTTTCATTTCCTGCATTCCATGTTCTGCTCTTTAAAACAAAAGTTCATCATGTTTGTTGGTATGAACGTTGGTGTTTTTTTAAGCCAGCTACAGAGGTGAAATGTCTTTTTCTGGGCCTTCTGATCACATAATTTGAATTTAAGGGTTGGATTAAATGTACATATTTTATTTGAGCATGGCAGATGCCACCAAAAGCCCTGCTCTAAGCAGTTAATAGTGCAATCCTACACCTATCTATTCAGAAGGAATATGGTTTGCTCATCAATTCATTTTGATGGGTTTACTCTCAGGTAAGTGAGTTTAGGATTGTAGCTTAAATGTACCTACCTGGACCTTAAGATCAACTTCAGGGGTCCTTCCCCATGAGCCCCTGCCAGAGGAAGTGAGTCAGGAAAAGGGCCTTTTCTGCTATGGCACCCTGGCTGTGGAATAAGCTTCCTAAAGTGGTTCACACTGGATTCCTTCTGGTGCCAGGTGAAGACCTTTTTATTTCCCCAGTATTTTAGCACTTTACCCTCCTAGTCTTTTAGCTGCTGATTTAAAACTGTATTTTAAATCTCTGCATTGCTGCTTGGTTTTATTCTGGTTGTACTTTTATATTGTGGTTTTAGCTTGTGGTCTTAAGCTTCCATATTTTATATTTTACACTGTATCTTATAGTTTCAATTTTTGTGAACTGCTCAGAGAGCTTTGGCTATTGGGCAGTATAGAAATGAATATATATAATTTCAGATGGTTCATCATGTCCTCTGGTCACTATCCCCCGTCCCCCAAGCTTCCATTTATCAGCCTGGCTCCAAGTCCGGCCTGCATCCTTCCCTCTTGCTCATTGAATTGCCTGTCTAGGTATGTACCACATAAATAACCTTTTTGCTCCAGACTGTTGTTTTGAAGGTTTCCCACCACCAGGGCCTTACCTTAGATTTTTATTTTCACTGAAGCTTGAATAGCAGCTCAACATATTGAAAGTTGAGAAATCCAATTGCAAACTGAGATGCTGACCCTCCCACACCTTAGTACACGCAGTGATCTATGCTCTGATAATCTCCAGGATAGAGCATAGGCATGCGCACAGGTGGTTCATCTGGTGCCCAGGCACCACCTAATGAAAAGTCCGGGAAAGGTGCGGCACGGAGAGAAGGGTGGGAAGCAGGCCGTGCGTTGTCTGAAGCTATGGAAAGTGCACAGATGGCCTACACTATTAGCATGACTAACATGCTAATAGTGTAGGCCTCTTGCACACTTTCCGGAGCTTCGGACAATATGTGGCCTCCTCTGCCCCCTCCCCCCTGCACCTTTCCCAGTATGAAAGGGTTAAGAGGCCCTTTCACACTGGGAAAGGTGGGAAGGGATGGAGGAGGGGGCAGAGCAGGCCGCGCGTTCTCCAGAGCTCTGGAAAGCGTGATCGCCTAATGCCATTAGCATGGCCACGCTAATGGTGTTAGGTGATTGCCACGCCTCTAGAGAACATGCGGCCTGCTCTATCCCCCTCCCACCTTTCCCAGTATGAAACGGCCTCTTACTTCAAATGTTAAGAGACCCTTTCATACTGGGAAAGGTGCGGGGGGGGGGGAACGGAGCAGTCACAGCTTACCTGCTCTTTCCTCTCCCCCAGTCTCGCGATACTTCAGGATGAGACTTCTGACATTTCATCCCCATCTCGCGAGACTTGTGGGAGAGGCGGGGTCTGAGTACGAGCAGCAAAAAAGAAGGAGGCAGCAGCAGTGTGGGCCTGGGGGTAAGTAAGGCAGGGCGGGTGGCCAGCATGGGGAGGCAGAGGGCAGGGCACGTGGGCAGTCGAGCAAGCAAGTGATCGATGGGTGAGCGAGTAGCGGGCAGGTCGGGTGGGCAGACGGCGGGCAGCACAGGCTGGCTGCTGGCAGCTGAGCAGCAGGAAGCCTAATGACGAAGGTGCGAGGGGTGAGGTGGGGGCTCAAACTGCAGGCTCAAAGGAGTGGTTTTCTGCTTTGCACACAGAACCTCGGTCTAATTACCAGCCAATATGCTTCACTTTGCTTTTTTAAAAATGGGTTTCTGCAGAAGCAAACAAATGTGGATTCAAAGGATGTTTTGGATGTTCAGACTCCTCCTCTGCTTATTGGTCCTATTTCTGCTTACCCAGGTGCCCAAGTCTCTGAACTTTCCTGCCAGTTCTTTTATATATTACCTGCAAGTATTTTCATGTATATATCAAAATGTACAACATTATGATGTATAACATATGACCCCGTGCCTTTTACAGCAACTCAATGTTCCTACATAGCTTTTCAGACAAGGGAATAACTTTGGATCATTTCACTTGCATGTGTTGTAGATCACAAGCTGAATATGAGCCAACGGTGTGATGTGGCTGCAAAAAAAGCGAATGCTATTTTGAGATGCATTAATAGAGTATAGCTTCCAAATTGCATGAGGTACTGGCTCCCCTTTATTTGGCACTGGTTAGGCCTCATATTGAATATTGCATCCAGTTCTGGGCACCACACTTCAAGAGGGATGCATACAACTTGGAGGCCTAAATCCAATTGCTACTCCTAACTAGAATAGACACAGTGAATCAATAGGAACTTGTTAAGTCCACACTTATCTAAGATTCATTGCTTCAATGTGTTTGCTCTGGTGGGGACTAGCAATTGGACTAGTGATCTGATCTGTTTCTGTAATAGCCAGAAATGCAGAATGTGATACTGCTGGACCCAGAGTTCAGCCACCTGAAAATCTGAGTGTTCCTTTTAAAAAAGGATTCTAGCCTTTATGGCTGCAATGATGTCATTGGAAGTGTGTCATAATGTCTGCTGAAATCTCAGCATTTGTATTATTTGATGGTGATGTAACCCACTTTTGTTTTTGAGAGACATGTTTGTAAAATAAACATGGGAAATGGTGATGTTGTAGTTCTGTCCCTTTCCCCCTTTTTCCAAGCTCTGACTGCATTTCACAACAGTAATGGTTTAGTTGTAGGATTCAGAGATGCTCGACGATATAATATTTTATTGACTTTTAGATTCTGGTTTACAGTTCAGTAAATCAGACGTGTGACCAAGGTCACACACCCTTGGGGATAGTTATGTCAGGATGGGCACACATCCTTGGGGGCTGGACATGTTGGGGTGGGCACGCCTCCTTGAGAGTCGGCTATGATGTCCTCCTTTTTGGTTTCCAAAATATGGTCACCCTAGTTAAATGGAATTTACTTCCAAGTTTACCTTAAAAAATCTCTGGGGGCACCACCTAATGAAATGTGCTGCGCACGCTTATGGGGTAGAGAACTGTAAAATAAGCTCCTATGTCATTACAATGGCTCAGTCAGTGGGTTGGGAAGGACTACAAAGTGACAAGTCACAGGCAGTCTGTGCTTATCTTAGCTTTTGCTTTAAGTATAAATCTCCTAGACAGTTTATTTGTACAAAATTGGCAAAATTACTATTTTACAGCACATCAGTAGCTTTATTCACAGTTCTGTGATAACGTCTCCTAAAATAGCATCTGCACATGATGGAGGTGGGTGGGAAATTTTTTTAAAAAAAGAAAAGAAAAGAAAGAAACCTGTATTTCAACTCAACGAAAAATGGAATCCACTGAAATGTAACTTTGCAATAAATGAACAAGAACATTCAACAATTAGACCATTGTATGAAAGAGATATTAAGGGTTTTGTCTGCTACAGTCTGCCTGTAAAAAGATTCAATTGTAGTTATTATTATTATTGCACAGAAGCCAGGAGTGCTTGAACAATCTTCTTTTTCTAAAACAACTTGGTTCAATCCTGTCCTATTTAAAATGAAAGGGGGGGGGGGGAGAAAGACCAGTGATGAAAAACAAACCTTCCCAAACCATGGTAATCTAAAGGTTTTTAGTTAAAAAAATAATAATGAGAATGAAACTATATCTGCTTCCCTCATAGCTTTATGTTTGCAAATTGTGGCACACATGGGATGGAGTACTTTGTATTTTATGACTACTTTACTTTATTATGGATGAGAAATGTCAAACATCTTTATCTAATTTATTAAATTGTACATTCTCCAGGTTTTGCTTATGATTGGGCAAGCCTGCCCTTTTATCACATTATTTAGCAAAAAGAAAGAAAGAAGCAAAGAGAGAAAAGAAAAAGCGGGGGAGGGGGAATAGAAATACCTTCAGTACTTCTAACTTTATTGTTAGTTTTGTAATGGCATGTTACTTGTTAGTAGAATTACCATCAGCTCAGTCTATCCAGATGTTTAGGTAACCAAAATGCTTAGAAGGTAATGATCCCATTCTGTAGCCTTTATGTTACTTCTAATTAATTGGAATCATTTCCCACAGTAAACATCAACTTTTATTTTAGTGGCAAACTGCATTCAGAGAAACTCAATGCCATGGGTGCATGCCCAGTTTTCTATTCAGTGTGGCCATATGGCCAAATTCTGCACTTGATTGCACTGCCATTGTTATCAAGAACAATCTTAATTATGGAAAAATGATAAGGCACTGCTGCAGACTTTATGGTAGCTTAAGTATTTAGAAACAGGCACAGTTACAACAGATCAAAATAATTTAAATGGAAGCTTAGCTTTGTTTAAACTAAAGGGTGGACACTAGGCCAAAAACTTAGATCCTATGTTCTATTTTGTCTTTCCCCTGGAATATTACTGTACCATGTGACAAAATCTAGTTACAAATGCTTTATTTAGGAAAAAGTGGAGCTTGGGATAGGCTTCAAAGTTGCTGGAAGAAGATACTTGGCTGTACTACTTGTTACGGACTTATAATGTGGATTCAATGATTTAAAAAACCTGCTGGTTTAAGACCACAATTAAAGCTATCTCATGTTGGCTCAAGCTCCACAAAACTGAGAAATTGGAAGCTAGGGCTGATTCCTTAACATACATGCTCCAGGATCAGTAATGATGTTATGAAATGTCACAAATTGTGCTTACTTGTAACCTACGCTCCATGCACCCACACTTTTCTTTGGTATTTCAATCTGAAATCCAGGTGGGGAGGATAGGGAGTCTGGGACCGACAAAAATACCCCACATTGTCCTCGTCTAATATTGCCTTATGAGGAGAAACCGAAAGAACTGGGCATGTTTAGCCTTGAGAAGAGAAGACTGAGGGGAGACATGATAGCACTCTTCAAGTACTTGAAAGGATGTCACACAGAGGAGGGCCAGGATTTCTTCTCGATCATCCCGGAGTGCACCACATGGAATAATGGGCTCAAGTTACAGGAGGCCAGATTGCCTGACTGTTAGAGCACTATGGCAATGGAACGAATTACCTAAGGAGGTTGTGGGTAGGGATGTGCACAGCCACCGAAATCAGATTTGAATCGGAATTGTAACTTCCGATTCTGACCTGAATCGGATCGGATAAAATCAGACTTGCCTTGAATTGCTTTGTGTCCAATTCCAATGCGAAAATTGGACCTCCGATTCGAGAATCGGATGCCTATTTCCCCCTATAGAATTGAATAATAATAATAATAATAATAATAATAATAATAATAATAATCTCCCAACGGATCGAGGCGGGGAACAACACCAAACACAAAATACAAAAACTGATTAAAAGCAGATAAAACCAGTACATCATTAAAACACCAATAAAACACCAATAAAACACTTTAAAATTCATCTGGGTAGGCCTGCCGGAAGAGATAAGTCTTTATAGATCTTTTAAATTCCGGAAGACTAGTGAGTTGGCGAATCTCTCCCGGCAGGTCATTCCATAATCTGGGAGCGGCAGAAGAGAAAGTCCTCTGGGTAACGGTTGTCAGTCTAGTTCTTGTTGACTGTAATAAATTCTTCCCAGAGGACCTGAGCGTGCGGGGCGGATTGTATGGGAGAAGGCGATCCCGTAGGTAACCTGGACCCAAACCATGTAGGGCTTTAAAGGTAATAACCAACACTTTGTACTTCGCCCGGAAACTGATTGGCAGCCAGTGAAGAGATTTTAAAACTGGTGTAATGTGGTCACCCCTAGATGTACCGGTGACCAACCTGGCTGCCATATTTTGAACTAATTGAAGTTTCCGGACTAGGCACAGAGGTAGCCCTATGTACAGCGCATTGCAGAAGTCGAGCCTCGAAGTTACCAGTGTGTGCACTACTGATTTTAGGTCTTCCAACTCTAGGAAGGGGCGCAGCTGGCGTATCAGCCGAAGCTGATAGTAGGCACTCCTGGCAGTCGCATCTATCTGAGCTGTCATTTGGAGCGACGGATCCAGGAGCACCCCCAAGCTGCGAACACAGTCTTTCAGGGGGAGTGTAACCCCATCCAGAACTGGTTGACATACCTCCAACCCCAGGTTGTGGCCCTTGACAGTAAGCACCTCCGTCTTGTCTGGATTCAGCTTCAGTTTGTTTTTCCTCATCCAGCCCATTACCGCCTCCAAGCATTCATTCAGAGGAGACACACTATCCTTAGCTGATGCTGTTGTCGAAGGCATAGAGAAATATATTTGGGTGTCATCAGCATACTGATAGCACCCCGCCCCATGCCTCCGGATGATCTCTCCCAGCGGTTTCATGTAAATGTTAAACAGCATTGGGGAAAGGATGGCACCTTGTGGTACACCACATAGCAACTCCTTTTTTGAAGAGCAGCTATCCCCAAGCATCACTATCTGGAACCTGCCCGAGAGGTAGGACCGGAACCACTGAAGCACAGTGCCCCCGAGTCCCAATTCCCTCAGGCGATCCAGAAGGATACCATGGTCGATGGTATCGAAAGCCGCTGAGAGGTCCAGGAGTACCAACAGGGACACACTCCCCCTGTCAATACTCAGGCGTAGATCATCCACTAAGGCGACCATAGCAGTCTCAACTCCATATCCTGCTCTGAAGCCAGTTTGAAATGGGTCTAGAAAATCTGTATCATCCAAAACTGCTTGCAGTTGGAAGGCAACCGCCCTCTCGATCACCTTGCCCAAAAATGGAAGATTTGATACTGGCCTATAGTTATTAATGTCCAGGGGATCCAGGGAGGGCTTTTTTAGAAGCGGCCGTACTACCGCTTCTTTTAAACATGATGGAAAACTCCCCTCCCTGAGAGATGCATTAATAATATATTGTAGTTGTGATCTAACTGCATCTCCTCCCTGGACGACCAGCCAAGAAGGACAGGGATCGAGAGGGCAAGTCGTCCTCCTCACTCGACCAAGCAGCTTGTCCACGTCCTCGGTACTCACCAACTGAAACTGATCCAGTGTAATTCTACTTGCGGAGTCGCTGGACACTCCATTGTCAGCCTCTGCTATAACGACAGCATCTAAGTCGGCTCTTATCCGAGAGATTTTATCTGTGAAATGATTGTTAAAGGCATCACAGCGAACTACCGAAGGCTCTAACATTGGGTTCAGGGGGGAGGGTGCCCGAGTTAGACCCCTCACCACCCTGAACAGTTCTGCTGGACGCGAATTTTGTTATTTTAAAAAATAGAAACATGAAACTTGGCCACAGTGCAGATAGCACCTAAGTAGTCATGTCTGAGAAATTTCAGAGACATTGGTGCTAGCATTTACTCGCAAGGAAGTTTCAAAGTGCTGGTTTTCAGGCTGCTAGAACTTTCTCATTTCTCAATATACGTACATGGAAGTTGGGGACCTTACAGATGGGCTGTAGGTAGTCATCTGTGGCCAATTTCAGAGGCAGAGGTGCAGGCATTTACTCGCAAGGTACTTCTAAAATATCAGATATTCCAGGAAATCCAGTCCATGCAAAGTGCTTTTAATTTCTCATTTTTAAACCTACACACATTAAAGTTGGGGACCTCACAGATGGCCTGTAGGTACTCATGGCAGCAGTCTGCGATGAGTGCACATGTCAGTGAGACAAAGCCGGTCTCGATTTTCAGTGTTGAAGCCAAAAACACACATTGGCCCTGCTAGGCGCGCACATTGGTTCGAAAACCATTGGCAGTGTGAGATGCATGAGCATCCCTTCAATATAGGAGCCTAGGAGGAGGAGGATCCCTTGGGGTTCCTTCCATCAGAGTAGAGGTACTGAACTGTAAGCACAGCCAGGAAATAATGATAATCATAAGAATGATAATAGTGATAATAATAAGGAATTGATCCATGGGGCAGACCCTCCAGATCCGGCTACTCTACAATGCGGGCACACAGGCAGAGGCGGGCAGCTATTTTCTAGCACATTGCATGAGTATGCAATAGATCCGTGGGGTTGACCCACCAGATCTGGCTATTCTACAATGTGGGCACATGGGCAGGCACAGAGGGCAGGCAGAGGCAGGCACAGGCGGACAGAGGCGGGTAACTATGTGCTAGCGCATTGCACGGGTATGCACTAGATCCGTGGAGTTGACCCACCAGATCTGGCTACTCTACAATGTGGGCACATGGGCAGAAGCTGTCAATTCCACCCCCTCCTCCCTTCTCCCCCCACCGTGCCCAAGTTTCATATTTTTTTAAAAAAAGAAGATATAGGCGTAATGCAACCCAATTTTCAAAAAACCATTGCCATCAAAGACCTGCACCAATGTTTCTGAAATTTCTCAAGCATGACCAAATACATGGCATCTGCAATGTGGTCAAGTTTCATGTTTCTATCTTTTAAAGTAAAAACGTTAAAGGCATTTATTTCTCCAAGGCAAACCCTTAGGGGAAACACCTGAAATGAAGGTCCGATTTCTCCGACGCGATCCAATTTGAATCGGATTGGAAAAAATCTGAGTTTCTTGTACCAGCATCGGAATTGGGAATCGGAAGTCCAATTTCGCTTGAATCGTATCGGAATTGGACATCGGATCTGATTCAATGCACATCCCTAGTTGTGGGTTCTCCCACACTAGAGGCATTTAAGATGCAGCTGGACAGCTATCTGTCAGATATGCTTCAAGGTCCAAAACCCCTGCACAATGCAGGAATCCACCTCAAAGCATATCTGCATCTTGAAGGCAATGCAAGGGTTGCAAAATTCTGTCACATGCTCTTCTAGGTGAGGGAATGCCCTTTGATGGACAAAAGGATATGGGACTATGACCAGAAACTCCTGTATGAACACACATACACTCCATTGCATGTGAATAACTGCATGTGTACTTATCAGCAACCTATGTTTTTTTTAAAAAATATATTTTATTTTTCAACATAATACAACATAAAAGAACATCAAATACAATACATAACCACATACCCCCCGTGCTCCCCTCCCCCCAGGAGACCTTCATTTATACATTATTCTTCTTTCCAAAAGTGTAAAGACTCTTTTGAAGGTATTTGCCCCTTCCCCGTTCTTAATACATATTCCAAAAATAGGCTCCATATATCTCCAAAATCATTCTTACTGGACATTCCCCTCTTTATTTTCATTTTACACGTTAGCTTATCATTAAGTGCCATATCCCATATTTCTTTATACTATTCTTCTATAGTATATATCCCTTGCCCTTTCCAGTTTTTAGCAATCATTATTCTGACGGGAGCCAGGAGGTTGTTTATTAATTCTCTCTTATTTATATTCTCAATTCCTTTATCCCATATTGCTAGTAGAGCCAGCTTTGGGCTTAATTCCAGTTTACTTCCAATTATTTCACTTATTTCTTTGAACACCCTTTCCCAATTTTTTTGTACATGTTCACAGCTCCACCACATATGGAAATAAGTTCCAACCTCCTGACATCCCCTCCAACAATTCTTGGACACTTTTTTATCTATCTGATGAAATCTTACCGGCGTTAAATACCATCTCCATACTGTCTTATAATAATTCTCCTTAATTCTAATAGACAAAAGCTTTAACATTCTTGCATCCCACATCCTCCCCCAGTCATGTTCATTAATTTGTTCCTTTAAATCATCTTCCCAAATCATTTTAAGAGAGTCTCAATATTCATCCTCCTCTGTCAGGATTCTATATATTTCGCTAATCAGACCTTTTCTAGTTTTAATTACTTCCTTCTTTCCTCGTGATTCAATTAAATCTTCAAATCTTGTATTATTTCTACATTTCTTATTTATCTTTTTCCATTCCTGTGTCCATTTTTCCAATTGTAAACATTTGAACCAAGCTATCTTTTGTCCTTTTAACAACTCTCTAATTTGCACCTTATCTATCATTCTTTCCATCCAGTTCCTTAACTTAATAATTTCCTGATCCTTCAGACTCCCTTCCAACTCTACTTTTAAATTCCTTGGGAAGTTTCCCACTACTACCACTGGGGCGAGTGGAGAGTCTCCTGGTGTTAACTTTCCTTTAACCTTCTCCCAAACCTCTAGAATATTTTTCAGCAACGGGTTACCCAGTCCCCTCAGATCTTTCTTTTGAATTTTAATAAAAAATATATTTTGCAATTTAAAATCTAGTTCCCCTGTTTGCGTTTCTAGCCATTCTAAGTCTTCCTCCCCTAATATACTATTTATAACATATCTTAACTGATTAGCAATATAATAATTATTTATATTTGGAAGTCCCAAACCATCTTTATTTTGTGTCTTATACCATAACCCTTTGTTAATCCTAGCTCTCTTATCTCCATTGCAATAAGCATTAATCATATTTTGCCAGCTCTTTAACTCTACATCCGATATTTTAATTGGCAGCATTCTAAACAAGAAATTAATCTTAGGTAATATCTTCATTTTAATAACCGCTATTCTACCAAACCAAGAATGTTGTAATGTTCTATATACCTCTAACTTTTCCCTTACCTGTTTTTTCAAACTTGCAAAATTAATTTCCTCTAACCTATCTAAATCTTTTGCAATATTAACTCCTAAATAACGTACTACATTTTTAAGCCTAAGACCTAACTTAACTTTACCTTCTTCCATCTCCTCTTTGTTATAATTAAATAACATCATTTCTGACTTCCCCCAATTAACTTGTAAACCAGTAATCTCCCCAAATTCTCTCAAATGCTCCTTAATCAACTTCCCAGTCTTCAGGGGATCTTCTAATGTCAGTAACGTGTCATCCGCAAACATATTCATTTTAATCTTCTCCTTTCCTCCTATCCCCTTCAATCTTAAATCCTCCCTTATAACATTTGCCAAAATTTCTATCACTATCACAAATAAGATTGGTGAAAGTGGGCAACCTTGTCTTGTTCCTCGAGCTAGGGTAATCTGTTGCGTTAACCCATCATTAACCATTATTTCTGCTTTATTATTTTTATACAGTTGATCCATCACTCCCATAAATTTTACTCCAAGCCCAAATGTTTTCAAAATTGGTTTAAGTGCTGGCCATTCCACTCAATCAAAGGCTTTGAATATATCCAATGCTAACAAACCTGCTTTTAAATTCATTTTTTTAAATAATATTGATTATATTTAAGACTCTTCCAATTAAATTAGGCATTTGCCTTCCTGAGATAAATCCACATTGATCTTTTCTAATATATTTATGTATAAACGTACCCATCCTTTTTGCCATTATTGCTGCAAAAAAATTTGAGTCTTGATTTATTAAGGATATTGGTCTATAAGATGCTGCATCCGTCAGATCCTTTCCTGGTTTCAGGATTAATATAATCAAGGAATGATCCCACGATGGGGGGGGGTCTTTCCTCCTTCTATTATACTATTAAATATTTTTTTTCAGTCTTGGTATTAAAATTCCTCTAAAAATCTTATAATATTCCGGCCCCAAACCATCCAATCCCGGAGATTTTCCTCCTTTTAATTTAGCAATAATTCCTTCTATTTCTTTCTCAGTAATTAATCCTTCCATATAATCCCTATCTTGCCCCTGTAATCTTATTTTCCAATTCCTCTCTACATATTCCAATACCTTAACCTGTGACCCCGTATCTGATGTATATAATTCTCTATAAAATTCCTGAAATATATTTAATTTATCCTTCATTAAATTACAACTTTTCCCTGTCTTATCTCTAATTGTCCCTATCATATTCTTAGCCTTTTTTGACTGAGTGGACCTAGCCAGCATCTTTGAGTTTTTATTACTATATTCAAAAATATCCCTCCTTAAATATAGCAAATCAATTTGGACTTGTTCTAACTCTTCTCTCTCTAATTCCTTTTTCTTAGCTTGGATTTGAGCAAATAGGCGTTTATCTTTTGTCTCTCTTAGCTTCTTCTCTAAGTCCCTTACCTCCTTTTCAATCTTTTTATTTTGTGCTTCTTGTTGTTTTCTTAGGGTACACATTTCCCTAACACAAATCCCTCTTACTACAGCCTTTATAGTGTCCCATATTAACCCCTGCAAGTTTGAGTCCTTTTCATTAATTTCCCATATTTCCTGCATTTCTTTTTTTATTTTCCCCACTATATTTTTATTATTTAATAGCCTTGTATCCATTCTCCATCTCTTAGCTTGTTTATAATCCTTCTTCATTTTAATATCCATCATCAATAATGTGTGGTCGGTGACTTTAATTACCCCTATAGCACAATCTATAAGTTTAGACATCATATTCTTTGACACAAAAATATAATCAATCCTGGAATAACTCTTAAACCTTGGTGAGTAGAAAGTATATTTCCTTTCTTCCCCTTTTAATACTCTCCAAACATCCATTAGTTCTTTTCTTTCCATTAATTTGCTTAACCCCATCCTCCCACCACACTTAAGAACTCTTAATATATTATCCCTGTCTTTCCCTTTGTCTAATACCATATTGAAGTCACCTGCCATCACAATATTCTTTTTACCCACTCCTCCCACCGCATTAAAAACTTCATCGAAAAATTCCATTTGTTTCCCATTTGGAGCATATACATTAATCAGTACATGTAATGGAGCATATACATTAATCAGTACCATGCAAGAAATTATCAGAAATCTTCCCGCTTCATCCTTCTTCACCCTTTGTTTAGTAATACCACATTTTTTTGAAATTATTATTGCTACACCTCTCGCATTAGAAGTGCCAAAAGACTTTTCATAAATGCCCACTTCCCTCATCCGAAGCTCATTTACGCCCTCCTTTGTTTGATGAGTTTCCTGCAAAAAAATTACATCTGCTTTCTCTTTTTTTAATAACATTTCTATTCTCTTCCTTTTTATAACAGTTCCTAGCCCTTTAACATTTAAAGTTGCAACCCTTAATTTATTTTCCATCTCTCTCTTTCACACACATCGCTATATTGGTCTCCCTCTGTGATACACATACCCCCTCCCTCACCCTCACCCCCACATTTACCCCCCCATCTTCACCCCCCTCCTCACCAGACCTTTCTGGGCAATGGCCCCAATTATTCTTAGAACTCTTTTGGGGGGGGGGGAGAAGCAACCCAACATTCCCGGAGCAGAAATCCGACCCTCCCCTCCTTATAATCTTTTCTTATCCCTTTTACAATAATATTTCTTCATTGACTGCTTCCTCCTACAGCACCTTCATCCTGTAGACAATCAGGACAGACTTCACTTACAGCACCTTCATCCTGCTTTGTTTCTCCAACATCCGTGGGATCAACTAAGCCCAGCTTCTCCAAAAGATCCATCCCTTGCTCACATGATGTTATTCTATGTTGCTTCCCTTTCCACATAAATCTCAGAAAGACTGGATATCCCCAACTATATGTTATCGATCTTTTCCGCAAAGCCACTGTACACAGTCTAACACTCTTCCGCCACTGCACTGTTTGAGGGCATAGGTCCTGATAAACCTCGAATGATGTTGCTTGTAGCATCAGCTGGCATAATTCCAGGAACTCTCGTGAGCCGATGCCAGTTCCTATCAGACAGATGATCTTTCGATAGCCTGCTCCAGGCGGGGGCACTGGACTTTTTACCTTTTTGCTTTCTTTTCATAAAGCTAACTCATAAATCCGCACCCCTCACCTAAATCATCACTATCCGCCTCAGATATCCTCTCGGCTCATATCAACAGTTACTAGGGATGTGCACTGGATCAGACCCGATCCACGATCCGAGTCCGGTCCAGTGGGAAATCGGATAAATTATCCGATTTCCGATCCAGTCCGAACCGATCCGAAAAGGCTCCGAACCGGTTCGGCGGATCGGCGGATCGGCAGGCGCCCACTGGTGCCCACCGCCGCTTCCATTGGCGGGCGCCAGCGGGCGCACGCCGATGAAAGTGGACAGCGGGGGGGGGGGAGGAGTGGGGCGCTTACCTTTGAGGGACGTCCGCTCCCGTCCGGCGCCGGCAGCTACTACCAGCGGGCTCCGCGGCCTGCTCCAGGGTGGCACGCCGGGTGATGTCATCACCCGGCGCGCTACTCTAGAGCAGGCCGCGGAGCCCGCTGGTAGTAGCCGCCGGCACCGGACGGGAGCGGATGGCCCGGAAAGGTAAGCAGGGGGCACGTGGAGGGGAGGAGGGGGCGCGCGGAGGGGAGGAGGGGGGGCGCTTACCTTTTAGGGACGCCCGTCCGGCGCCGGCGGCTACTACCAGCGGGCTCCGCGGCCTGCTCCAGGGTGGCGCGCCGGGTGATCACCTGGCGCGCTACTCTAGAGCAAGCCGCAAAGCCCGCTGGCAGTAGCCGCCAGCGCTGGACGGGAACGAACGGCCTGGAAAGGTGAGGAGGGGGCGCGCAGAGGGGAGGAGGGGGCGCTTACCTTTTAGGGACGCACGTCCGGTGCCGGCGGCTACTACCAGCAGGCTCCGCGGCCTGCTCCAGGGTGGCGCGCCGGGTGATCACTAGGGGTGTGCATCGGATCGGATCCGATCCACGATCCGAATCCGATCCGACCCAAAATCGGGAAAATCCGATCCGATCCGATCCGATCCGACCAACCTCCGATCCGATCCGATCCGATCCGATGAGGTCCGATCCGGATCGGACGCCATTTTGAATGCTTTTTCCCATAGCCAAGTATTGTTTTACAAAAACGCCTATAACTTTTTCATTTTTAAAGATAGAAGGATGAAACTTGGGGACATTGTAGACTGGTTAGGGATAGTTATCTGTGAGAAATTTCAGAAAGATTGGTGCATGCGTTTTGTGGCAATTAATTTTTTAATAAATACCCAGGAATGCTTATAACTTTGTCATTTTTAAAGTTACAAACATGAAACTTTGCCACATTGTAGGAGGTACCTTGGGACCTATGTGTGTGAAATTTCAGAAACATAGGTGCTTGCCTTGTGTGGCAATTAATTTTAGAAAAATGGGTAGTAGTGGGGTAAATACAGTTACGCCTCCCATTTTTTTATTTTTTAAGATACAAACAGGAAACTTGGGCACATTACAGATACCACTTGCCTTGATATGTGAGTGAAATTTCAGAAACATTGGAGCTTGCCTTGTGTGGCAATTAAGTTTTGAAACAATGAGGAAAGAAACACCTATAACTTTGTCATTTTTAAAGTTACACACATGAAACTTTGCCACATTGTAGGTGGTACCTTGGGACCTATGTGTGTAAAATTTCAGAAACATAGGTGCTTGCCTTGTGTGGCAATTAATTTTAGAAAAATGGGTAGTAGTGGGGTAAATACAGTTACGCCTCCCATTTTTTTAGTTTTGAAGATACAAACAGGAAACTTGGGCACATTACAGGGAACACTTCACTTGATATGTGTGTAAAATTTCAGAAACATTGGTGCTTGCCTGGTGTGGCAATTAATTTTTGAAACAATGAGGGATTCATTGGACAGCACTTGCCCATAAGGATTCATTGGACAGTACTTTCCCATAGGGAATCATTGCATTGCACTTTCCCATAGGGAATCATTGCATTGCACTTTCCCACTGAGAAATACAGTTATGCCTCCCACATTTTTATTTTTGAAGATACAAACAGGAAACTTGGGCACATTGTAGACTGGTTAGGGATAGTTATCTGTGAGAAATTTCAGAAAGATTGGTGCATGCGTTTTGTGGCAATTAATTTTTTAATAAATACCCAGGAATGCCTATAACTTTGTCATTTTTAAAGTTACACACATGAAACTTTGCCACATTGTAGGAGGTACCTTGGGACCTATGTGTGCTAAATTTCAAAAACGTAGGTGCTTGCCTTGTATGGCAATTAATTTTAGAAAAATGGGTAGTAGTGGGGTAAATACAGTTACGCCTCCCATTTTTTTATTTTTTAAGATACAAACAGGAAACATGGGCACATTACAGGGAACACTTCACTTGATAGGTGTGTAAAATTTCCGAAAGCTGGGTCCAGGCATGTGGTGGCAATTAATTTTTGAAACAATGAGGAAAGAAACGCCTATAACTTTTTTATTTTAAAAGTTAGAAGTCTGAACATTGCTCACTTTGTAGATGGGTTAGGGGTAGATATGTGTCAGAAATTTCAGAATGATAGGTCCAGGCATTTGATGGCTATGGAATTTTTAGATTAAATGTTTCAAAAAATGTTCCACAGAGGCCAGGTCTTCCTTTCCTCCCCCTCCCGCTTCCCGCGAAGAAAAGGAAACACTGTCTCGTCTCGATCCCTTTGATCCTTGCTAGTATCCATTACAGGGCTCGTGTCTGCTTTCCTACTTTCACTTTTTTACTCAAGCAGACACGAGCCCTGTAATGGATACTAGCAAGGATCAAAGGGATCGAGACGAGACAGTGTTTCCTTTTCTTCGCGGGAAGCGGGAGGGGGAGGAAAGGAAGACCTGGCCTCTGTAGAAATTTTTTTGAAACATGTAATTTAAAAATTCCATAGCCATCAAATGCCTGGACCTATAATTCTGAAATTTCTGACACATATCTACCCCTAACCCATCTACAAAGTGAGCAATGTTCAGACTTCTAACTTTTAAAATAAAAAAGTTATAGGCGTTTCTTTCCTCATTGTTTCAAAAATTAATTGCCACCACATGCCTGGACCCAGCTGTCTGAAATTTTACACACCTATCAAGTGAAGTGTTCCCTGTAATGTGCCCATGTTTCCTGTTTGTATCTTAAAAAATAAAAAAATGGGAGGCGTAACTGTATTTACCCCACTACTACCCATTTTTCTAAAATTAATTGCCATACAAGGCAAGCACCTACGTTTTTGAAATTTCACACACATAGGTCCCAAGGTACCACCTACAATGTGGCAAAGTTTCATGTGTGTAACTTTACAAATGACAAAGTTATAGGCATTCCTGGGTATTTATTAAAAAATTAATTGCCACACAAGGCAAGCACCTACGTTTCCGAAATTTCATACACATGGGTCCCAAGGTACCACCTACAATGTGGCAAAGTTTCATGTGTGTAACTTTAAAAATGACAAAGTTATAGGTGTTTCTTTCCTCATTGTTTCAAAAATTAATTGCCACACAAGGAAAGCTCCAATGTTTCTGAAATTTCACTCACATATCAAGGCAAGTGGTACCTGTAATGTGCCCAAGTTTCCTGTTTGTATCTTAAAAAATAAAAAAATGGGAGGCGTAACTGTATTTACCCCACTACTACCTATTTTTCTAAAATTAATTGCCACACAAGGCAAGCACCTATGTTTCTGAAATTTCACACACATAGGTCCCAAGGTACCTCCTACAATGTGGCAAAGTTTCATGTTTGTAACTTTAAAAATGACAAAGTTATAAGCATTCCTGGGTATTTATTAAAAAATTAATTGCCACAAAACGCATGCACCAATCTTTCTGAAATTTCTCACAGATAACTATCCCTAACCAGTCTACAATGTCCCCAAGTTTCATCCTTCTATCTTTAAAAATGAAAAAGTTATAGGCGTTTTTGTAAAACAATACTTGGCTATGGGAAAAAGCATTCAAAATGGCGTCCGATCCGGATCGGACATCTGGTCCGATCCGATCCGACCAGCCTCCGATCCGATCCGATCCGATCCGACCCCCCAGGTCCGATTCCGATCCGCTATCCGATCCGATCCGGGGGGTCAGTGCACATCCCTAGTGATCACCTGGCGCGCTACTCTAGAGCAAGCCGCAAAGCCCGCTGGCGGTAGCCGCCAGCGCCAGATGGGAGCGAACGTCCCTAAAAGGTAAGCAGTGGCGGAGAAGGGGGCTGACCCCCCGGAGCCGTCCGCTTCTATCCGCGGGCGCCCGCGGATGGAAGCGGACGGCACCAGGGGGGGTAGGGATCGCGGGGGAGGGGGCTTACCTGCCGGGGCCGTCCACAGCGGACGGCCCCGGGGGGGAGGGAGTTAGGCCCCCCCTCACCCACCCACCGCCATTTTTTCCTCATAGACTTGCATTGCAATGCAAGTCTATGGGGAAAAAAATGGCGGCTGATCCAAAAATTTCCAATTTTTGGATTGGGATCAGACTCGATCCAGTCCGGGGGGCCTGCGATTTTGTCCGAACTGATCCATGACAAAATTGGAGGTCCCGATCCGGGTCCCGATCCGATCCGGGGGGTCCGTGCACACCCCTAACAGTTACGTTTCGGCTTCTTTTCTCACTTAAAATCACTTCAGCCTCTCCCTCCTGTCTTATCTTAGCCTTATTGCTTCAAATTAAAGTCCATTAATTACCGTCACTGGTCGCCTGCCAAAGCTCCCGTCCACATCAAAGATAGTTTCGCTTTTCCCTCTGCTGATATAGTAGCTATCCAGCTGCTCTTTCACCACAGATACAGCAAAGCTTCCGGACCCGAAATCAAATCATTAATCAACAATCCATCATCTCCAAAGTAGGGATTTTGTAATTATTTCGTCGCTTCTTAATGAGAGCGAGAGAGTTCTGACTCTACTCCATGTCCGTTAGGCCACTCCCCCCCATCAGCAACCTATGTGTAGTGTGACTCATTTATGCATATGTTGAATGCTTCTTCAAGCTGTACTCTGAAGGAAGTACTTCTTCACACAGCACGCAGTTAAACTATGGAATTTGCTACCACAAGACCTAGTGATGGCTACCAATTTGTATGGCTTTAAAAGGGGATTAGAAACATCCCTGGAGGAGAAGGCTATTAATGGCTACCAGTCCTGATGCCTCTATGCTACTTCCAGTATCTGAGCAGAATGCCTAGGTAAACTAGTGGCTGGGATGCTGTTGCAGTCATGTCCTGCTTGTCACTTTCCTGTGGGCAGCTGGTTGGCCACTATGTGAACAGAATGCTGGACTAGATGGACTCTTGGTCTTATCCAGCATGGCTGTTCTTATGGCTGAAACCTGGAGCAGATTCACCGCCCACTTACATTGGAGCCATCAGCTTCCACTGTGGTCAATATGTTTCCTCTGCCATGTGAGTATTCAATTAATGCTATAATTGTATTAAGCAACAGTCCCACGTTTGGCTTTTGTGTATGTGGGGATTCTAGTGGATATGTGTAAAATAATGAGGAGAGTAAAGAGCTAGACTTACCTATTTTATCAACTGCATTAGTCATAACCATAAATGCAATGTTTAGATGCAAATTCATGTGCTTACTTTCCTATATAAATAAAATGGATGCCCATGAATTCAGAACTGATCTTTGTATTGTGCAAGAGCACATTCCAACCGGAACCTCTCCAGTGCCAACCCAAGAACTCTGCCACTGTAAAAAAACAAACCAAAGTACAGTTTCAAGTGGAGCTAAAAGCAGTTCATATTAAGTTGCTGCTGTGAACTGATGTTTTTGTCAACAGATTTATGAACTAATTAAACCAGGCTTGACTTTCAGCCAAGTTTAAGTGATGCAACATGCCATCATATGACAACATCTTCACAACAATGCTGTCTCGTATCTTTAGAAACAACCATCTGGGAGGCATGTATATATTGATTTTTTAAAAAATATATATTATTCTTAACTATTATTCAAGAATTATAATTCTTGAAACATTTATTTCATATTACTCTCCCTGCCGTGGCAATAGACACATGTTTATTATTTAGCCAGTTAGTTAGTTATACCCCACTTTCCAAACCAATGTTCCAAAGTGGCTGACATTGAAAGAAATGGTATAACAACAATAAATACAATCACAAATAATTAAATACACTTTTTCTCTGTAACAATTCCAAAGACTCCTCTAGGAAACCTAACATATGTCCTGCCTTTAGAATGACTCTGGGGCAATTTTTTTTTACTACTGAGACAAGGCAAATCAGATTTTATTCTGGTATCTGCCAGACACCACTACCGTCACAACGTAAGTTGGCTTTCAGAACTACTACATAGCCTTGCTTTGTTAGCTGTTGTGGTTTGGATCCTGTTCCATTCCCAGAAGGGCTCCTTTCATTCATGGACCAGGCTGAGATCCAGCAAAGGATCCCATTGGCAAAAGAGGCAGTGGCCATTTTTTGCTGATTTCCCCCTCCACTACATTGCTCCCCCAACATTGCTCCCCCAACACTCCAGAGCAAATTTTCAGGTGACATAAGGAACTACAGGATAAAGGGATACGTGAAAGGGCTCTCTTTTCCACTATTGGGAGTGTCCTGTGAGCAGAACTCCACCAATGGTTATTCATGCCAGCAGGAGCAAACTCAGGATTCCAACTGACTTGTAATTTCTTTCTAATACTTGATTTAAGCTTTGTGGTTTGCAGAAGTGTTGTGACCAATCCAGAGTCAAAATGAAAAAAATAGTTAAGTGACACTAACATCTAGAAGACTGAACAAAAATCTGAGCATGAAAAGCTATAGTGAGAAAAAGATTCTAATAAACCCCATTTGCTAGATTAGAATTTTGTCAGTTACACAGGGTCTGTGGGTTTAACAAATCTGTTCCTTGGGAACAAAATTTCTTATTTGACTCTTAGGCAGCAAAAGTGACATGTGCATGTGTGAAACTGTCCAGTGAAACAAATCTGACAAACAAGTACTAGAAAATTATTATTGAGAGAAGTCCTGAGTTGTGTGATATACAAACCAATGTTGACTATGGATCTTTCGTCAAGATCTCTTGGAAGTTGAACAATTTAACGCAGTTTAAATGTTGTTGGAGAGCATAAAGGAAGGTTACCAGCTGAGGAACATTAGCACAATTATACCTTCTCACAAGGATATAGCTTTTCTGTAAGCCTATTTTGCCTGAGAGAAAAGGACAAAGAGGAGGTTAAGGGGAAAAGATACAGACTGGCTGTGAAATATTTCAGTATACATCCCAGAAGATTGGTTAGCTAGCTTCACCTTGAAGGATGATCAATTTACCTTTGGTAGTTTTCAACTCAAGATGCCTACAAAATTTATATACGGAACAAACGTACTGCTTTGTTGCTTCACTTCATCTCTTCTTTTATCTTTTTAATGTGAGAAAGATGAATTTCCAGTGTAATCCCCACCCGGTGACTCATAAAGGTAAAAACAGAAAGGAAGTTTGACTCAGCCTACTGAGGTACACTTCATAAAACATCTATGCCAAGCTTGGTAAAGAAAAAACTTAATTACGCACACAAAATTGTATTAGGCCTGTCTGTGCCTGGGAGATTGGGTGCTCAAGAGGCCATCTGCTTGGCCTCTGCAAACCCCACATCTGATTCACACGAAGAACAATATACTTGCTGGACGTTGTTCTGTGGTTCCAGATCACCATCCATATGATTCATGATTGTGACAGTGACAGGTAGACAGACATCAAAATGCTTAAGAAGATGGAACAGCTTAGATTTCAACACTTATCACATATGTAGTTATTTGTTCATTAGATTTATATGCTGTCCAATAGCCAAAACTTTCTGGGAGGTTCACAAAACAAAACTTAAAACCATAAAGTACAACAACATAGTAAAACATAATATAAAAACTTTAAATTTTAAAAAGAATAAAACCAAAGTAAACACACACACACACACACACTGTAAAAGCCAGCAGCAATGCAAAGATCTAAACGTGCACTAACACAATTTTTTAAACTGAAGGATTAAAAAGCCTGGGAACATTTTAAAAATTATTCTCCTGGTGCTGAAAAGTCTACAACACAGGTGCCAGGCGAGCCCCCTGCCTCACCTCATTTGGTAGGGGCACCTGGAGAAGAGGCTAGTCCAGTAACCAGAAGGGGTGGGAATGGATTTAAATGGATTGTGATGTTAGGATATTCTAGGGCTTTATTTTAAGGACAGCAACTCAGGTTAATATCCCAGTTGTTGTTTTTAAAAAAATATCTTTAAAAAGCAAAACCAACTCTATGCTTTGCTAAATCTTACTTATATTTTAAGAACCTGAGAAGAGTCATGCTGAATCAGGCCAAAGATCCAGCATTCTGCTCACACAGTGGCCAACCAGCTGTTGACGGGAAACCCACTTGAGTACAACAGCACCCTCCTGCCCATGTTCCTCAGCAACTGGTGTACATAGGCTTACTGCCTCTGATATTGGAGGTACCATAGAGGCATCAGAACTAGTAGTCATTGATAGCCTTCTTCTCCAAGAATTTATCCAACCCCCATCACTATGTCTTGTGGTAGCAAATACCATAGTTTTACTGTGTCCTGTGTGAAGAAGTATTTGCTAATCTGTCCAGAATCTCTCACCAATCAAATTCATGGGATGACCCTGAGTTCTAGGATTATGAGAGAAGGAGAAAAATGTCTCCCCATCTATATTCTCCACACCATGCATAATTTTGTACACCTCTGTCATGTCTCCCCTTACTTGCCTTCTTTCCAAGCTAAACAATCCCAGCTGTTGTAGCCTTCCCTCATAGGGGAGTTACTTCAGACCCTTGATCATTTTAGTTGTCCGTTCTGTGTTTTTCCAGGTTCCTTACAGCAGAGTAAGTGTGTTCCAGTGATCCATTCAGTAATAATACTCACACACCAGTGGTTTGTGTTTAGTATAAGCCTTTTACTGTGGTATATATATATATATATATATGTGTGTGTGTGTGTGTGTGTGTGTGTGTGTGTATATATATATATATATATATATATCAGTATGGTCCATCAAATATAATACAGGTTCCAGGAAGATTTCCACATCACAAAGCATATCCGTCCATCCTCATATCATCATATAACCAGCCTCTCTCCTTCCATCAGATAGTTACAGTTTATATACAGTTGACTGGACAATGACAAAGCACTAATCAAATAGAAAAAACTTCCAGAAAGAACCCACTATCTCCCTGACCTTTTCAACAGTAGATAGAAAAACTATTCCCTTTCTAACTGATATCAGGTGCACTTAGTCAGTCCTCTGGACACTTTGCAACTGTCCAGTCCTTTTATTCATCTCAAGGGAAATTTTCCCTGACATTCTTTAGGTACAATGACCAGAACTGTACAGAGTATTCTAACTGTGGCTGCACCGTAAGGGCAGTATGATATTGACAGTTTTATTCTCAATTCCTCTCCTAATTATGCCTAACATGGAGGCCCGTTCTACACCTATGGTAGGGTGACCATATGTCAGGAAAAAACAAGATGTGTCAGGATTTTTGGTAACAAATCCAGGAAGTGTGTGTGGGGGGAATTATGAAATTTGAAGAAAAATCCAGATTTTTCCCATCCTCCACCCCCCCAAAGGGTAGCTCTACTTTATAGTCAATGGGAAATAACAAAAATGTTTACAGCTCTGTCATTTTTAAAGGTAAGGAGATGAAACTTGGCACCATGTTAGTCCTTAGGTAGGGCTCTAGCAATGCCAAATTCAAAGCAGATCCATTCATCCATTGATTTTTGGGATTTTAAAATTACTATTTTTAAACCATATTTTTTAAAGATAAAGAGATGAAACTTGGCATCATGATAGCTTTTAAGTAGGGCTTTAGCCATGCCAACTTTGAAGCAGATTTATTCATCTGTTGATTTTAGCAAGTTTCAAAACAAAATTGAACTTATTTTTTTTTTAAAAAAAGCCAGCCAGCCGTCCTGCAGCAAACCCTGTTAAGCACCAGCTTGCAGCAGAGAGAGGATACAATCAGAAAATATATTTGAGGGAAGGGGAGAATGTATCACACCAAGTATAGCAACAAAGTACAGTAAAAGCTACAAAAGATGTACAGATACATTGGATGTCTCACTTGTTATTTCAGTGATTTTAACATTAAGATGTTATGTAGAACAAATTTGTCTTAATTGTGTGCTGTAGAATCAGACATGTGACCAAGGCTATGTTCTGGTGGGCACATCCCTTGGTGCTGGACATGCCCCCTGGGGGTGGACATGTTGGTGGGGACACCCCCTTGGGGGCCGACCATGTTGTCCTCCTTTTTGGTTTCCAAAATATGGTCACCCTACTGTAGAGGGAGGGAGGGGGGATTATCCTGGACGTACCTGCTTCCGGGCTCATCCTCTTTCTAAACCAGGAAGTGTGATGTCCTGGCTTCCTCCCGGGATTTGCGCTGCCACGCCCACCACTTTTTATTTAGAAAGGGCCGGAAGAGCGCACTTGCACTCTATCAAAAAGGTATGGGTTTTTTTAAATCCCTCTCAAAATCAGGGGGGGGCACCCATCCACCCACCATCCTGGGGATGGTGGACTTACTTCCCTCATCCCCTGATGGGCACGGAGCCGTGCTGTGGGGCTTCATGCCCATTTCTGGTAAGTGGGCACTAGGTGGGATGGGTGCCCATACTTCCTGCCATCTAGGGACGTTCCTGAGACTGCGGGAAAAATTCCCAGGGTTTTTATCCCTGGGAATACATGTGCATGTCCCCCCCCACACACACACACCTTCCCTGGGAGTCCCTGTGCGTCATTTGGATGCACAGGGGCAACCTGAGGACGATTCTGGAATAAAAGGCCAGTGTAGAAATGGATGGAGTTTGCCTTTTTTTTACAGCAGCCACACACTGCATTGACACTTTCATCGAGAGTCACCGCTAGTTCAGATCCCATCAGGTTATAGTTGAGGTTGGGATATTTTGCCCCAATGTGCATCACTTGCTTACATTGAACTGCATTTGCCATTGAGATGCCCATTCTTCCAGCTGGGAGAAATCATTTTCAAGCTCCTCACAATCCTTTTTTGTTTTCACCAACCTAAATAATTTGGTGTCATCAGTAAATGTGGCCTCTTAACTGCTAAATGTTATCATCCTGATCCAGTTCTAATCATATTTCTGCAAGGTATTTACTGGATACTAGTTGTGGCCAATGTGGATGAATATGTGTTCTTGTCATGGAGGATAAGGCTATCAATGGCTACCAGTCGTGATAGCTATATATTACTTCTCGTATTAGAGACAATATGCAAAATTACTGGAGGACATGAGCAGAGAGCTATGGCACTCATGTCCTGCTTGTGGGCTTCCCATAGTTAACTGGTTGGCCACTGTATGGGTATGGCTGATGTAGCCCGAAGCACTGCAGGCCTGGTTTTCTTTCTTTCTTTCTTTCTTTTTTAACGCTTTAAATATATATATTTTAAATTCATACAGAAATACAGTTTTAATGAAACAAAACAAAGCTTAACATAAATATCATAAATCAGTGATGCTATTGTAACTATTACAAATTATATCTACTACTATATATATGATCTTAAAAATTCCCTTACTTTGTAGGTCAGAATAATATATACACACACACACACGTAAATTAATCCAACACGTGAGAGTTACTGTTCATTATGCCAACCAAAAGGATTTAAATGCCTTGGGAATTTTATTTTCCTATTCCAATGAGGTTGTATATACTATGAAGCAATGCCAATCTGTACTGAATGTGTCTTTTGATCTTGTTCCTCTTACCAATTTCAGTTTATCTGTCAGGCCTGGTTTGATCTGCTCTGGGCCACTTTGGCCCAATCCGAATTTAGACTGAGGTGGGCTGAATCGCCTGCTTCCATTTAGGATCCGGATTTGGACCCAAGGTGGTGCACAGCCCTAGTTTGTATTAAGTAATCTGTACAATGAAATTAGCCTTTCTCTAATCACTCCCTGTATAGCTCCATGGGTGATGTGTATTCATTCACCAAAAAACAGAAATAAGAAATGCAGGTCTAGTTTATTATTACATGAAAGACAGAAGAACTTTGGAAATGCAATGTGAATGATTTTCACAAATTCTCAATGTTTATATTTTCTAACTTCCCTGGAACAAAGACCTAATTGTTCTGAAGGCAAAATAAAAGGATAGGCATCTGCAGATGGTATGAAATTGGCCAAATATCGACTTTTACATTTTTTATTTTATTTTTTTAATGTGTGCAAGGCAAACTGAGAATAACTTTTTGGATGCGTTGGATTTTATGCTAGATTTTTATATACTTTGGATTTTATGCTAGATCTTTGGCTGTCTTACTGAAAAGCTTATTTTAATTGAAAGCTATGTCAGGAAACATTGAATGTTTTGATTGTTAATTCAAATGTTCTGTATAAGAGAAGACATGGTATCCTCAGGATAACCTTTTGCCATCATTGACGTTGCTTGGCAAATAAACACTCTTCAGCTTTTTGGAAGAAGCATTAACTATTTCGAAAGGATTCTTATTATTATTGCAATTCTGCCATATAGCATAAACACAGTTCTAATCTCCTTTGTGTTATTCTCTTATGACATTTTATAGGCCACACTACACCCATGTTCATGCACAGTTAGGTACATGGACTAACTAGCAGCCCTAATGAGGATGTGTATCCTAGGCTGACCAGATAAAATCCAGGTCAGGGCTCATGTTACTTTAACTGTTGTAGAGAAAAGGGAATTTCAGCCAGTGTCATTTGTATGCAATTAGTTCCTGGCGAAATTCCCTCTTCATCACAACAGTTAAAGGTTCATGCAGTATACTAGAATGACCATATACAAAAGAAGGCAGGGCCCCTGCACCTTTAACTGTTGTGATGAAGGGGGAATATCACCAGGAACTAATTGCATACAAATGATACTGGCTGAAATTCCCTTTTTTCTACAACTGTTAAAGTTACATGAGCCCTGACCTGGATTTTATCTGGTCACCCTAGACTGTATCCCCATCCACACGAAACTATACTTCTAGCCATCTCAGTGGGGCATGGAGAAGTATCACCACGCAAATGTGAATAGGGTGACCATATGGAAAGGAGGGCAGGGCTCCTGTATCTTTAACAGTTGCAGAGAAAAGGGTACTTCAGCAGGTGTCATTTGTATCCATGCAGCACCTGGTGAAATTCCCTCTTCAGCACAATAGTTAAAGCCCTGCCCTCTTTTGTATCTGGTCATTCTATGTAAAGAGGGCAGGGCTCCTGCAGCTTTAACTGTTGTGATGAAGAGGGATTTCATCAGGTGCTGCATGCATACAAACAGCACCTGCTGAAATTCCCTTTTCAGTACAACTGTTAAAGATACAGGAGCCCTGTCCTCCTTTTCACATGTTCACCCTAGATGTGAATCCAGATGCCCAATTGCATCCATTATGGACATGCATTCTTTTGACACTGTATCTTCCTTGTCAGTTGAAGTGAGGCCTTCAGCATATACACATACTACCAAAAACCTATGACTTAAAAAAAAATGAAATTAAAGTGCCAGCATTGTTACTGGTGTTCAAGAGAAGATATATGTGCTTTGTTTCCAGACACAAACGTGGACCCAGGAACTGAACTCACGCTGATGTAGCTGTCATACATGATAAAGAATTGGTGATGGGGATGGGATCAACTTTTGCACACATGTAGCAACATGAAATTAAAATAAAAAACTGCTGCCAGCCAACTTGATGTGTGTGTGTGTGGGGGGGGGGGGAACAACCCTTGATACATCTGCTGTAGCTATTTATGTGCCAAGGACACATGTTTAAAAAATAATTTCCACATAGGAAAGAAAAGTGCTTCTAAATGATTTAGTAAAATTCTACATGCAACATTCCAGTGCTGAATAGACAAGTCAGTAATCTTGTAGGGTGATTGGCTCTTAAAGTGATAGAAATGCATGGATACAAGGCTGCTGGCAAAATGTTCCATGTAATTAATGTACAAGAAAATCTTCAATGCCATAGTTTGAAATGATGAAGTGTGATTGGATCTCAATTTTGACAATTCCATTAGCACAAAGAATTTCTGGAATATCAACAGAAGGCCAAAGTCAGTAATAAAATGCAGCATGCATCAGTCCAAACGGAAGCTAAATAATTTTACTGAAACCATTGAAAACCGAAGAGAGCGCCAATGAACAGATTTATGGAGTTAGGAAAGGAAGATGAGAAGCAGATTGATTTGTGGTTTCCTGACGTTGTAATAACAGTGTCTTCTTAAGTTGTTGCTCCAGTATTAGGCAGAGGACATAAATTCAGTTTGGCCTCAAAGCAGGAGAGAAATCAATGAGTTTTGAATCTGACTAACACTGCAATCCTTTACACATCTGCTCAGAAGTAAGTCCCACAGAATTCAATGGGCTTTACTCTCATACAAGTAAGCATGGAACTGCAAGCTATTTGTTGTGCTTTTTTTTGGTGAAGTTACAATTTAAAGGCATTTTGCCTCAAGTATCCCAGATTGCAAAGAACATCCCCATTTTGTTCTCATTTATTTAAGTTTACACACACACACGCACGCTGTTCTGCCTGTGTTTAACATCATGGTGATGCACTTTCAGCATTATATCCTTTCACATGCTTACATATAGTACTTTCCAAATGAGACGTGCAACAAAATGTTGCAGCATATCCTCATCTTCTAAACCGGAATGATGTTCAGCAACCCCTTCTCACAAGATTCTCTATTTCATTTCCCCACCTTTTCTGCTTTCCTTTTCCTTTTCTTTGATACTGAACATTCCAAGGCTACTGAGCATGCTCCCTAAGGTGTGTTTTTAAAGGGTTTTTTTTTTGTACTTCTGCAAATCTTGGGATTTCCCTAAGAATTCTAATAGTTGCCTCTTGTTCCTCAGCATCACTGGTTTTTTAAAAATTATTTATTCCTTATTCACTTACTACATTTCTTTATTGCCCAATAGCCAAGGCTCTGTGGGCAGCTCACAACAATTAAAAGCATAAAATACAAGAAGATAAAACACAACATAAAACTTTAAATGTTTAAAAGTAGCATGTACAACCAAGTAAAACCCAACAGCAGTTACCGCCCAGAGAAAGCCTGGGTGAAAAGGTGGGTTTTTAGGAGGCGTTTGAAAGATGCTAGATTTTCTGCCTCCCCCAACTGCATGCTTTGTTTTCTGGCAACTCTGTGCAACTTTGAATGCCTGTAGCAGCACATATGTGCTGCTAGTTCATCGAATTTATACGATATTCATTATTGTACTTTCATTCCCCAGACTTTACCATCACCATGGTGGCCATTATTTGGCTTGTCAAGCCTGCCACCTGTCCTGCATTGCTGCACCTACTCTGCCATGGGATCTGCCCCTACCTGTACCCACTCGCTTAATCTGAACTGAAGCCATCGCTGGCAGGAAAAAAACCTGTGATGACAATGGAGCAATGTGAGAAGTTGTGGTAAAAATGACACATCGAAAAAATGTGGTTTTGTGGGAAATAGCACGATGTGTCTGTGAGTTGGCAGCTACATCATCTAAACAAGGGGTATATCAGTAGGCTGACCATATGAAAAGGAGGACAGGGCTCATGTAACTTTAACTGTTGTAGGGAAAAGGGAACTTCAGCCAGTGTCATTTGTATGCAATTAGTTCCTGGTGAAATTCCCTCTTCATCACAACAGTTAAAGGTGCAGGCACTATACCAGAGTGACCATATGCAAAAGAAGGCAGGGCCCCTGCAACTTTAACTGTTGTGATGAAGAGGGAATTTCACCAGGGACTAATTGCATACAAATGACACTGGCTGAAATTCCCTTTTCTCTACAACTGTTAAAGTTACATGAGCTCTGTCCTCCTTTTCATATGGTCAGCCTAGGCATATGGACAAGTCCTTGGATACATAAAATGCAAACACAACAGTTATCTCTTGATAAGAGAAAGGTAGGGTGGGAGGTTTTTAGCAATATCAGATATGCCTTTATTCTATGGACACTGTTTGGGTCCACTCATTTAAAAAAAACCCTTTGTTAATATATACATATTTTTTCTCTATTAAACAGGGAAGAATGCAAATTGTGATGTAAATTAACAATCCATGTAAAGCTAGGGGCTTATTGTGTATGTTACAAAACTGGGTTTCCATAGAGTTGCTTTTCAAGCAGATCTGGTTATTGTAAGCTGTGTGGTGTATTTGGCTGTGGGTCATAATTTTATTTGTGTTCCGAGTCTTGACAAAATAGTAGGATAAGTTCCTTGGTATTTTCTTCAGATGGAGGGTAAGGGAGGGAATTGCAGGTTTGAATTACAGCTGCTTTGATTGTAATCAATGAGATTAGTAACCATAGATACAACAGTTGGCAGGATGGTCTTGGGAGGTCAAGGCAACTTTAGTAAAGGTTGCTATGATGACCATCATATAAAGGTGCCCAAACAGTAAGAAAACTACTTTTATAACCTAATTTTGAGAACTTAAAGGAAAATCTCTAAGGTAGAATTGATCTTTTTGTTTGCCTTCTTGTGAAAGTTGAATTTTTAAATTTTAAAGTGGTTTTTTTTTACAGTATGTATGCTATGTTTTATTTACAAGGTAGAGATTTAGAAACAGAAGAAATACCAGTGCGTGCTGTTTTTCCATTTCTTTTAGGATAAAATCAGTGTTGCTAGGCTTCCATTTCCCAGGGCTGTTTTTATGGTAACTAAATCAATGTGTTGCTCTTAGATGTTGAAAATCTGGCTTCCAATATCAGCAGCTCTAGGGATGATCTTGGCCTGAACTCAATGGGACTTATTTCTGAGTAGGCATGTAAAGGTTGCACTATAACATGCACCATTCACACACATACACACAATTAGGAGTAATGTGAGTTGAACAGTTAATGTGCATAACAAACAGCCATTGTGCACATTCACCATACCCTATGGAGAATGTGCATATAATCTGTTCATGAATAGAGAATTGTGCGCATTCTCCAGCCATTATGAATAATCCCCAACAGTTTTTGGAAATGTGTGCGCATTTTGCACATTTGCTGGCCATTTTGCATAATTTCCAACAGATTCTGGGTAACCTGCATTTCTCAACTCAATTTTGCACATTCTCCAGGCAATATGCACAATCCCTGGTCAATATGCATGATCTCCAATGGTGCTTGAGGTCTCTGCATATCTTGATGGTGTTTTGTACATTGTCTGGGTAATATGCATAATCTCCAAGAAATACTGGAAAATGTGCATACATCAGCATACATCGTAGCTTGGGGGTTCTCCTAGAACCATCTCTGTCACTTGAGGCTCAGGTGGCCTCGGTGGCACGGAGTGCCTTGTACCAACTTCGGTTGGTGGCCCAGCTATGCCCCTATCTGGACAGGGATAACCTGGCTTCAGTTGTCCATGCTCTGCTAACCTCCAAGTTAGATTACTGCAATGCACTCTATGTGGGGCTGCCTTTGAAGACGGTTCGGAAGCTGCTGCTTGTGCAAAATGCAGCGGCCAGATTGATAACTGGGACCAGAAGGTTCGAGCATATAAGACCTACTCTGGCCCGCTTGCATTGGCTGCCTGTATGTTTCCGAGCCCGATTCAAGGTGCTGGTTTTAACCTATAAAGCCTTACACGGCTTGGAACCACAATACCTGATGGAACGCCGCTCCCGACATGAACCTACCTGAACACTACGTTCAACATCTAAGGTCCTCCTCCAAGTGTCTTCTCCAAGGGAAGTTCGGAGGTCAGCAACAAGGGAGAGGGCCTTCTCTGTGGTGGCCCCCAATTGTAGAATGATCTCCCCGACGAGGCCTGCCTGGCACCAACATTGATATCTTTTTGGTGTCAGGTCAAGACTTTCCTCTTCTCTCAGGCATTTAGCAATATCTGATGAGCCTGGGTTTGTTTTGGTTTTTTTAGGCATATAGCTTTTTAAAGTCTTTATAGTGGTTTTAAATGTATGTATATATTGTGTGTATATTATATGTTTTTGCTGTTTTAATTTTTGTATTTTTAAAAAATTATTTTAATCTTAAGTAAACCGCCCAGAGAGCTTCGTCTATGGGAAGGTATACAAATGTAATAAATAAATAAATAAATAAATAAAATAAAATTTATTTACACAGGAAGGAAAATGCCTCTTCTTGATGCAAATACCATGCACTGGTGGCTGAACTGCATTGGAACTGCAGAATGTGCGGGGAGGGAGAAAGGACTATCTTTGTACCAGGGTTCAGAAGTGTATCTCCCTCTTCCTCCCCCTTCTCACTCACACGCACCGATTTATTTGTTTTTAAAAAAATTCACACAATTGCTAATTATATGAAGGGAGTCTAGTTTGGCCCTTAGACATTTTATTTGGTGTAATGGTAGCTTATTTTAGTCAATATTGCAAGAATTGTAACTTAAGTCTAAGAATTAGAGAGTGAGGAAGAAAGTGCTATGGATGAAGTGTACCCACCCTTGTTTTCAATCCCAGGGCCACAGGCTATGTTGCAACACTGGTAGGGTAAGAAGGCATGCTAATGCATCTAGCATATAAGTGATCTCAGCTGCAGTGAGACACCATTTAGTCATCCTTGCACTGCCGTCTTCCCTTTCATCTTCTGTTTAGCCTTAACTTTATCTCATTGTAGAGTTTAATGTCTGCTATTTATTTGTTTATGACAAGTTTTAAAAAATCTTGTTATTTAAAGTAAACAAATTATACCACTTGGAAAGATTGTACTGTAATATTTGCTTCTAAGAAACAAAGACAAAGGTGATAAATTACCCCTAAAGTTCAAACCCTCTGGGGTTTAAGTGTTATATTGTGGAGATCAATCTGACTCTGGTAACAAATCTAACATCAAAAAAAGTACACATACTTAGCTTACCGTGGAATTCTAGTTTGGAAGCCAATTCACTGAATCTTTGTAGAAACATCATCGGACAAAAATGTGTGTGGGCTTGGCCCATCAAGAACTTCTCCTGTGTAAGGCCATCAAAATGAATGGAAGATATTTGGGGGTAAAGTTCTGGATGTTGCTAAAGGATAAAATTACAAAAACTGTAGGTTTTGAGGTCTCTTTAGACTCATTGGTAATAGATAGATAGATAGATAGATAGATAGATAGATAGATAGATAGGATATAGTCCCAATTAACAACGTAAAAACGATTATTCATTTCCTGATGGCAACTCGTTTGGCAAAAAGCTTTATGTGGAAGAGAGTTAACCCTCCAACAATTGAAGATGGGTGTATGAGAGTTTGAGACCTGACCTATGTGATGAAATTAACTAATATAATTAAGAGTCAAACAATAACTAAATACTTTAATAGAAAAATGCTTTCCCTTTATTTTATATTGGAGTGAGAAGGTCCAGAATATAAGCTTATTTGCAATTTAACTGGTATGAGTATGATGATGTTTATATAGGGTGACCAGATGAAATCCAGGTCAGGGCTCATGTAACTTTAACAGTTGTAGAGAAAAGGGAATTTCAGCCAGTGTCATTTGTATGCTATTAGTTCCTGGTGAAATTCCCTCTTCATCACAACAGTTAAAGTTGCAGGGGCCCTGTCTTCTTTTGTATATAGTCACTCTAGTATAGTGCCTGCAACTTTAGCTGTGGTGATGAAGAGGGAATTTCAGCAGGAACTAATTGCATACAAATAACACTGGCTGAAATTCCCTTTTCTCTACAACTGTTAAAGTTATATGAGCCCTGACCTGGATTTTATCTGGTCACCCTATGTTTATAGGACTTCTTTGCTATTAACTGTAATTATGAATCAATGTTAGGGTGACCAGATAAAATCCAGGTTAGGGCTCATGTAACTTTAACAGTTGTAGAGAAAAGGGAATTTCAGCCAGTGTCATTTGTATGCAATTAGTTCCTGGTGATATTCCCTCTTTATCACAACAGTTAAAGTTGCAGGGGCCCTGCCTTCTTTTGTATATGGTCACTCTAGTATAGTGCATGCACCTTTAACTGTTGTGATTAAGAGGGGATTTCACCATGAACTAATTGCATACAAACTCCCTTTTCTCTACAACTGTTAAAGTTACATGAGCCCTGACCTGGATTTTATCTGGTCACCCTAATCAATGTAATATGGAATTTAATAATTTTATTTGGAAGCTGTTAAAGAGCATAATCTTGTATAAGGCGGTTTATAAGCAAATATAATAATAACAATAGTAAGAAAACATCGCTCGATGTTGGGCCCTATACTTCCTACACTATCATTGCTTTTCCCTGAAAAAAAACCCAAACATCTCCTGAAAGATTCGTTTAGAAACAATGACAGCTAACCCTTTGGACATATGCATTTGAATACAAAGCTTGTTGACCGAATGCCTCCATTTAACACTGAAACAAAGTTTGAACAAACATCATAAAACAACAACATGCATTTTCCATCTAAGACAATAAAAAGTATCACAAGTGCCTTTTTAATGAAAGAGAAATCAAGGCATTTTGTATGCACCATCTGCTGGGAGCACAATCTAAATTGGAAACTTATGGCAAACATGGGGATAGAAAAAAGCAGAGATCTAGCAGTGATGGGAAATAAGAATGACAAATTTAATGCCCAAATAAGTAAAAATATTATGCATGACAAGAAGTAAATGACCAAATGAGCCCTTTCTTTTTCCCCAGTTCCTGTCCTTGTTGAGGGAATTCTGGGCAATAAGATCATTTACATATTGACAGATGTGTTTATTTGTTCTGGCAGAACATAAATCCCACCATATATTTCTCTCCGCAATTTCTTCTTTAAAAGATGGAGAGGCTACCCTCTCCCATTGTGAGAAGATATCACACTCTTGCATTCCATTCACTCAGACAGTATATCTTACTTACTGAATTGAGTAGTAACTGAGGAAATAAAGGACTGATAACCAGCAACTTGGTTTTCTATTCATACTTCATTAGTCAGCTTGCTGGAAAACATGTAACCAAAAAAGAATAAAATTATGTTATTCAGAGCCGAAACACCAAGGGTTGGACCCAGACTTATTCATACTTAAGTAGATCTATTCTAATGAATAGGATTCAAGTTAGTCATGATTAACTTCAGTCCCATTCATTTCAGTGCGTCTATTAAGCATAACTAAATTTGGATCCAAATCATGATCTTTCTGGGAACTATAATAGTCTAGACTGCAAATGAGGAAGAATATTTGAATGTTCCCTCAAGTAAAATCTGACAGGCTCATTTTGATTGTGGAGAGAGTTGTATATAGGGAGGGGGAATGAGTAAAAAACATTTAACCCCTGGCCTGCAGTTTGAGATGTAGCTTGGCACTTTTATCTAAATCATCACCATTGTAGTCCATTGAACTACTGTAGGGTTCTATGATGGCCGATTCTGAATGCCAAAAAAGAAGAAATGGCCTAGGGTGACCATATTTTGGAAACCAAAAAGGAGGATAACATGGCTTGCCCTCAAGGAGGCATGCCCAGCCCCCAAGGCGGATGCATCCTGACATGCCCAGCCCCCAAAGAGGCATGGCCTTGGTCACATGTCTGATTCTACAGCTCACAAGACAAACCTGTTCTACATAATAGGATAATGTTAAAATAAAATCACTGAAATAAAGAACAAGTGAGACATTCAATATGTCTGAAATTAACATGTATTTGTAGTTGCTGTACAACTTCCTTTGTGGTAGTTCTTTTTGCTGTCTTCGGACAAGATCAATACATCTATTATTTTCCATTTTTCTAAAGAAAACAGGTCCCAGATTAGGAAAAAAAATAGCTAAAGAACACTGTGGTACACCAGTGCTAGACTAAACAGAAAATGGGAAAGATTGGGTAAAAAAAAGTTTAGAAACGTAGGCCTAAAGGTGCAATCCTTTAGTCAGAAAAAAATGTCCTACAACTCCCAGCATTCCGCTGCCAGCATGCATAGGATTGTGCCCTAACCAGAAGCAAGTCTCACTGACATTGTGAAATATGTCACATTTCATCATGTGTAGAATTCTGGGAGTTGAAAGCATGGAGAAAGAAGAGAGAAAGAATGATTGGGTCATAGTAGTAATCTTTTCTCGGGCCTATTCAGTGTGATTTAATATTAAGCAAGAAAGAGAGGCTCTCTTTAAAACATTGTAACACTTGAGATGTAATATGAACTAGATTTTTACAAGTCAACTTCTATTAAAGGTCTTGCTCCAGGCATAGCCTTTTGCAGATGTTTATCAGAACACTATTGGGAGAACTTGTGATAAGCACCCACTATATGGTCTCAGTGGTGAGTTTCTACTAAACTCTGTTACTATACTACTATCATAGCATCTGACTACAAGTTACAAGATTACAGAGTGTACATTTTATTTATTTATTCCATTTATATCCTGCCAAAGGAACCCAGGCCAGGCCGTCACCGCCACAGAAACACTGCTGCCACTCGCCTGGCCAGCCAGCCAGCTGGTATTTTTCAGTTTGGCATGCATATATGTACCCTGCCTCTCCAGAAAGTCATGTGAGAAGGGGGACTTCCGAGAGAGGTGGGGAAGCCACTGCCACCCGCTGGCTGGCTTCCCCACCTCTCCTGGATTCATGGACCGACATGTCTTCCTTGTGCTCCAACCTGCTGCCTCCTGAGCTGAGTGGGTTGGAGTGCAAGGAAGACTTGTCACTCCGCTCCTGGAAGATGGCTTTCTTGCCTCTCCCAGAAGTCTCAAGTCTCACGGGACTTGAGACTTCTGAGGGAGAGACAGGTAAGCTGACTGTTCCCCACTGGGACAATCGAGGGATGAAAGCACCTCTTAACGCCTCTTAAGAGGTCCTTTCCCTTGATTGACACGGTGGGGGAGGTCAGAGCAGGCCGCGTGTTTTCCGGGCCTCTGAAAAGTGTGAAGATCACCCATGCAATTAGCGTGGCTGGGGAATAACTACACATGTGCAGCCATGCTAATGGCATAGGCGATCTGTGCACTCTCCTGAGGCCTGAAAAACACGCGCCCTGTTCCGACCCCTGCGTTAATTGAGGGATGAACTAGCCTCTTAATGCTTGCATTAAGAGGCCCTTTCATCCGTCAATTGACGCAGGGGTAAGATCAGAGCAATGCACACATTTTCTGGGCCTCTGGAAAGTGCATAGATTGTCTCTGCCATTAGCGTGGCTGGGAGGATATCTGCGTGTCTGCAAATATTCCCAGCCAGACTAATAGGTGGCCAATTTTTGCACTTTCCCAAGGCCTGGAAAATGCCTGTCCTGCTCCCTCAACTCATGCCTTTCCCGGAGGTTTTTAAATAAATTGAAAATCCCCCCAGAGCCTCCCTGAGGGCATGGAAACTTGTAGATATCCGGGTAAAACCGGAGAGTTGGTCACCCTAGAAAAAAAGAGGACAAAAGAGGACACTGCTTTGCATAAATCTGCATGTGTTAATTTTTCTGTATACATAAGAGCCATGCTGTACTCGACCAAGGGTTTAGTTCAGCACTCTGTTCACACAGTGTCCAACCAGTTGCTGACCAGGAACCCATAAGCAGGACACGGGTGCAACAGCATCCTCCCACCCCTCTTTCCTAGCAACAGAAGCTTACTGCCCCTGATACTGGCGGTAGCACAGAGACATCAGGACTAGTAGCCAGGATCAGTACATACATATTTTGAAATTATTATTATAATTTAAATAGAAATATAATACATCTCACCAGTGGAAAACAGGGGCCAGGTGACCCAATTTTCTATAAACTGTGCCTTGCTCAATCAGTTGTCCAAGTGCTGTTGATGGGCAACTTCAAGACCCAGCTCCTGCTTCTAATGATTCTTTATCTTTAAACTGGACTTGTACTGGACAGTCCTTCAGACAGAGGATGCCTTCAAATAGAGGGCTGTCTTCTATAAAAGAGGGCACATGGTCACTCTACGTTCCGATAAATGGTTTGAGAATGGAAGCTAGGCCCCAGAAAAGTTAAGAGGTTAATTTCCTCTGCATTTGGTGTGATTTGAATCTGCATTTTCAAAGCATCTTTTTACAATAAGCACTTAGTATTTAATAGGAATTACTACTGCTGCTACTATTACTTTATTTAGAGCAACAATGTAATAAACATTATGTGCAAGTATGTACATTTTCTGAAACTTCTGGTGTCTTTGTGTAAACAGATCCCTCTAGTGAGGTGGTGCTAGTCTACCTGTACACAGCATTTAAACTTTTTAAACCATGTGCTTAATTACTTGAATCACTGCAAAGTGCTTGGATTCTTCTCATAAACACACTGTTGTATTCTGCCTGATATAGAAACATCATGACCCATGTCTGAGAATGTTGGAAATTTTATTAGCCCCATAAAGTTTTCGTTGACGTCTACTGCCGCAGGTCCAAAATAAATAAACAGAGAAACCAAGAGAAACAATTATTTACCCCTTTCTTCCTTCCTCACACCCACCAAACAAGTGATTCTCTAAATAAACTTTGCTTCTGTGGTTACTGAGGTAATCTGTGTTTGTTATCCAAGTCTTCTGTAAGCAAACATGCTAATCAAAGGCTAATCAAATGGAAATGAGAAAAGGTGTACAAACTGAGTAATTTATCCACTTCAGTGTCTCAGAAATGGCATTTATAGTGAGTTTTTCTAATATGAACATTAATTTAAAGGTAATTGATTCTCCATTAAGAAGTGGATGACTACTGAATCATGCATTCTATAATCAGCTTGGAGTCCAAATACTTGATGGACTGTCTACTTCCATATCAACATGGCAATTCTTTATCCATGTACCTCTGCCATCAGAAATCAGCTTCAACAGAAGTGAGGAACCGTTTTTCTTTCGAAGCCTGCATTCTCTCAAGGTAGGTGTGTGTGTGTATGTTAGGGTGACCAGATAAAATCCAGGTCAGGGCTCATGTAACTTTAACAGTTGTAGAGAAAAGGGAATTTCAGCCAGTGTCATTTGTATGCAATTCGTACCTGGTGAAATTCCCTCTTCATCACAACAGTTAAAGTTGCAGGGGCCCTGCCTTCTTTTGTATATGGTCACTCTAGTATAGTGCCTGCACCTTTAACTGTTGTGATGAAGAGGGAATATCACCAGGAACTAATTGCATACAAATGACACTGGCTGAAATTCCCTTTTCTCTACAACTGTTAAAGTTACATGAGCCCTGACCTGGATTTTATCTGGTCACCCTAGTGTATGTGTATGCCAGGGGTTGCATATTAGCAATGTGTGGAGGCAGAGCCAAAAGTGGTCAGGGCCATCTTCTCTCTCTGGCCCTTTCCACACCAGGCTGTTTGCCTGGGATGGTCCCAGGCTGATCCTTGTGCGCCGATGGTGTGTATTAGGTACTTCTGGGATCACCCTCCCTCTACACCCTTATGGTGTAGAAAGGGCCTCTCTCTCTCTCTCTCTCTCTCTCTCTCTCTCTCTCTCTCTTTCTCTGTTTCCCCCAGAAGGCTGCTAAGTGAAGGACAACTTGAAATTAGGCTGAGAACTACAGTTTGTCCATCCACGATCTACAAGATCTACAAAGACAATATACAAGGGAGAGATAGGACTTTATTTCTCCACAGTGGGACTCCAATTATGGAATGCACTCCTCAAAAAGGTTTGCCTGGTGCCAACATTGCTATCGTTTAGACATCAGGCAAACACATTTTATACCCAGGCATTTGAACAAATGTTACAAATTTAATAGGACATGTTTTAGCCTATTTTAAGGTTTTGACTGACTGACTGACTGACTGACTGACTGACTGACTGACTGTGTGTATGTGTATGTGTGATGTTTGTATATGCTTTGTGCTGCATGTCACCCTGAAATCTGATGTGGCAGTTTAAAAATGTTTTAAAATAAATTCCAATCAGATGACATCCTTCATTCTAGATATTGTCTTCCCAGGATTCTTCAACATTACCGAGGGTAACGTACTTTTTAACATCTATGAGAAACAAAAGAAACTGAAAAATTATAAAATGTGAATCAGATTGGTGTGCTCCATGTTTTATTTTAGGAGATAGATCTGACCTCTGTGGAGATCTGCTTATTAGTGATCATGGTGCATGCAGTTGGTTTAGAAAAGCAAGGTTATACAAGACAATCTAATGCAGGGATGAACAGTAAGTAGACTTTCAGATGTTTTGAACTTCAGCTCCCAGAATTCTTGACCATTGGCCATGCTGGCAGGGGCTTCTGGGAGTTGAAGAAATGTTGGTAATTGTAGTTGAGAGACATCATCAGATGAGTATTTTATTGCATGCTCGCTACTGGGCACTCACGGATTTTCGTGGGTCCCTCTCATGATGTCGTCTGCCTCGCAACCCTTCTAGCCTTCTTTGCATGACAAAAAAACCCTACCCCAGTAAATCCAACTTACTTTTTGAGACGGAACTTGCTGCTATCTCCTGCTGTGTGCAGGAGAAGCAGCATGATCAAAACAGCCCACTGAATGGTCCACGTGCACGTTGCTTACTCCCTCTTTCCTGTCCCTTGCTCACAAGGAAGTAATGAGAGACAAACGCGGGGTGGAGAAGCGATTTCCTCCATGTGATGATGCCCCAAAACATCTGGAGAACAACAGTTTGGGAAGATTGCTATTTTTTGTCCACATAGCTTATAGTCTGTGTCCCTTTTTTCAGACTCCCACTCTATTATTATTATTATTATTAGTCACAATGCTATTCTTGCATTAGCCTAACATGCTAGGACCACAATCCTCATTTCCCTAGACAAGTCCCTTCACGCATTCTCTTCCAAAACTGTATCACTTTTGTAATGAAACACTGCACCAATGGAAGCATTAGCAGAACAATGGTTTATGTGCTTATTATAAAATTGTTAGTGTATTAAAGTCTCAAGATTGCTATTGCCTAAACATGATCAGCAACACACCTTTCTTTCTTCTGCTTTTTCTCTTGCATTCAACACCATGCAGATATGACATCAATAGCCCCAATTCTGTGTGCCCATTCACTTAACAGAGAAGCAACATTGCAGTTCATTCCTGTGTGCAAGACAAGCTTTTGCTTCTAGTGAATGGAGAAGTGCGTAAGGGAGGAGCTCTGTGTGGGCATTGTCCCTCCCCATACTTATGGAGGATTGCTAAATTGGAGCAACTGTGTGTACAGTTACTCAGGTGAATATGTCTTGGCATGATTTGGCTCTTAAACACCTACATGGAAGTATGCCAAGCTAATATTTGATTATTGGGGAAACTATCAAACTTTAAAACTCACTCTTTTTATGTAACTTGTGATTTCCTACCTGTCAGAACTACTTCACTGTCTCGCTTATGAAAACTTTCTAGAATTTCTGTCAGGATGGAATGGAAATCATGGCTCAGAACATTTGAACTACAATCAATTCAATAATTGAAGCCTCATAGCCAGGAGATGTTCAAATGAATTTACAGTTAAAAATTATATATATATATATATATATATATATAATCTCCAAGGTCAAAAGGAATGGGTATTTGTTTGTATAATGCAATCATTCCATTTCCAAGTTTTCAGAAAACAATTTCTGGAATGCTGTAATTGGTATGCTACATGTTAACCGATCCCATTTTTGGTCTGCCATAAAGCTTCCAGTTCATGCTGTGTGAGCATAACTGTGCAACTTCCGCTTATCATTAAGAAACTTCAACAAAAGATAACAATCTTTAAAGCATTTGGGAGACCAGTTTTGATAAGTATCTCAGCCCCAATTACCCACCTTGGGAGAGTTCATAAGTAATGCAAGGAGTCTTTGTTCTGGGAAGAATTAATTTGAGAATTTTGTGTGTGTGCCTTGTCCTTATTGGTCTTAAAATCCAGCTTTATAGTGTAGCTTTATATTTAAACATTCAGGCCCCCTTTCCCTTTGCCAAAATATAAATATGGCTTACTGTAAATGAGGCTCAGGTTTTTCTCTTAACTAAGGCCAAGCAGATTGTACAGGATGCATTAGAAACATATGATGAGCTTGAAGGCCATAACTAATTTGCATAGTGCCCTTATTCATAGATACCTGAATTGTGAAATTGGTGACCTCTGTTGAGAAAGAACTTGAACCAGCCTTTCAAAACTGAAGTGAACTTAGAAACAATGACATGTGCAAAAAATACCACTCCTAACAGCAAACTCAGTTGTTTGAGTGCCATCAGGATTGGAGCCAAAACAGAGCTACTAAGAAAGAAGAAGGAAGCACCAGGCCACCAGCAAGCTCGGTGCACTCTGACGCATGCAGAATGACAGGGATGGGTGAACTTACAGCAGCCTGGGCTGCATGCCACATGCTGGACCCCCACCGACCACCTGACCCTGCTTGCCACTCTCGGCAAGTGGTGCCCAAGCTTCCATTCCCTCACTGAGCTATCATTTTGTGTAAAAATGCCATCTCAGTCTTTTTCGTAAAGGGCTGTTTGCATAAATGGCAGCTGTAAAGGAGCCATTTATTAGGGATGTGCACGGTCCCAAAAATCGGATCGGGATCAGGACCAGCACTGTGGTGTCGGATCGGATTGGATGTCATCCAGATCTGATCAGATCCGATTCCGATCTGAAAATCGGACGTCTGATTTTCGGATTGGATGCCATTTTAGGTATTTTCACCATAGGCTTACATTGGGCGAAAGAAAGCTTTCCCCCAATGCAAGCCTATGGTGAAAACATGAGGGCAGGTGAGTGGGGACCTCCACCTCCCTCCCCCCAACTCGCGCTCCTTACCTGCCAGGGCCGCCCGCTTCTGTCCGCTGCCGCCCGCTGGTCCCTTCTACCAGCGGGTGGCAGCAGACGGAAGTGGGTGGCTCCGGCAGGTCCCCCTCCCCCCCACTCGCTCTCCTTACCTGCTGGGGCCATCCGCTTCCTTCCGCTGCTGCCCGCAGGTCCAATCTACTGAGAAACAGGCTTCGCAGCCTGCCTCTCAGTAGAGCACTGGGTGATGATGTCATCACCCAACGCTCTACTGAGAGGCAGGCTGCGAAGCCTGTTTCTCAGTAGATTCAACCAGCGGGCAGCAGCGGATGGAAGTGGGCAGCCCTGGCAGGTCCCCCTCCCCCCCACTCGCTCTCCTTACCTGCCAGGGCCATCCACTTCCATCCGCTGCCACCCACAGGTCCAATCTACTGAGAAACAGGCTTCGCAGGCTGCCTTTCAGTAGAGTGCGGGCGCTCTACTGAGAGGCAGGCTGTGAAGCCTATTTCTCAGTAGATTGGACCTGCGGGCGGCAGCGGACAGCAGCAAGGAGGCAGCAGGTAAGGAACGTGAGTGGGGGGAGGAAGGGAGGTCCCCAGTCACTCACTGCCATGTTTTCCCCATAGACTTGCATTGGGGAAAAGCTTTCTTTCCCCTAATGCAAGCCTATGGCAAAACCACAAAAAACGGAGGTCCGATTTTCCAATTTTCCCTATCAAAATTGGGGGGGGAATAGGATCGGAAAAAAATCGAACCTCCATTTTTTGAAATCAGAATCATTAATTAACGTTCCAATTTTGGCAGATTGGGTCTGGATCGTGGATCGGGTCCGATCCGTTGCACATCCCTACCATTTATGCAAAATTACAGCAAATGGCCCTTTATGAAAAAGGATGAGATGGCATTTTTACACAAAATGGTGGCTTGGCAAGGAAGTGGGGATCCTTGAGCCCCAGATGGATACCTGCAACATTCCTAATTACAAAGCAAATTCCCTCCAAAACCAGCCCAATAAGGATTATGAATGTTCAGTAGTCTCCAATTCCTGTCAAATTGGCTTACAGTACCCTACAGTATTGCTGCCTGCTGGAATCATTAACAGGAGCATACGTTTTAGGGGGTTAGGATACACTGCAACGTTTGGTTCCAGATTCCACTTGTGAATTTGGAATTCCTTGGGGGGAAATCCAACCAAAGTTAAGTACTTTATTTCAGTGAATTAAACACGTGATAAAGTATTTCCCATTTAAATCAATGTGATTGCAAGAGTGTTAAACTTGGACTGAATTGTACTCAAAGTGTTTGGAGGCCTGGATTAATTCTGATCCTTCAGTGATACTAAATCCAATCATTCCAGTCATATTTTAAGGCAAGAAATAGAATTATTTTAAATAAATGAATGTATGAATCTTATATAAGAATAAGCTAGTCTACTTGACTGACTGATTGACTGTGTGTGCATGTAAAATGTGTACCCAAAGAGTGCTGGGCCAATTAAAAGGACAGACAGAGAATGTTGGGAAAAGAGCTGAAAAAAAGTCAGTTGGTGATAATTAGAGGAGGCGGAAGAGAAACAGAAGAGAAAGAGTTGAAAGGACACTAGAGAAAGAAGAGAGAGAGAGAGAAATCTTACATCACATGTTTTTGACCTCAAACTTCAATAAATGGTAAATGATCTTTTTAGAAAGAACATCATTTTGTTTTTGTTTTCACCTTTGCCAGTTTATCTGTTGAACATTTATTTTAGAAGTGTAAAGTTGTTCCAGTCACAAGGGAAACTGGGAAACATTTTTATCCAATCATTCTCAGACTACTAGCTCCTGTGGCGATATGGAATTTGAACTTGTAAATAAAAAAATAAAGCTGAAACTCCATAATATTGCTTCTAGGCCACACGAAGATGCCACATGATATAGGCTTTACTTTGGTGGCCAAAGACAAGAGAAACTGTACCAAGGATCACCTCTGCTCACACAAACTTGCCTGGCTAGTAAGATCATTCTCAGATGCTTTTCTGCAAATCCCCACCACTACAGACATTAGTTGGGTGGGGAGAAAGCCTTTCCAGTCATGGCTTCTACCTTTTTTCTTAGACCAGACCTTTTAGAATGTATTTTAACAGCTACTTGTATTTTAAAATAAATTAATACATAAATTTAACCCATCACTTTATCGAGGCTTCTGCTTCTGGATTCTTTCTTGGATTAAGAGTGGCTCCTTTACTCATGTTTTTTTCTGGGGGGGTTTCCTTCTTTCCCTTTCAATATGTTCAATTTCACAACCATTAGGTGGCACTGTGATATAGCAGAATTGTGCAAATACACCACGCTTTCATGCCACCATACACAGAAATTCCAGATTTTCTTGTCAGGGGGAAAAACAACTATAGTGGGAGAGGCATCCTCTATGGAAGAGGCCCTGGAGGATGAAGACATCATGTAAAGCACCTGCAAAGTACTGCGAGTGAGGAATCACAAGTGCACAATAAATATTTCATGTCAAAAGGTTCTTAGAATGGAGATAAAATGCACAAAACCAGGAAACTACCAAATGATTGGTAGTTGTGGGAAAGGGGGTGGTGCCAGGGGAAGGGGCATGCCAATTGAAGAACCTCAGAGAGCTGAATTTGGACCCCAGGTGGTCAGATTCTGCACCCTGTTTCACTTCTACATGGCTGGGCTGTTGAAAGGTGCTATTGGCCCTTCTTTATGTGTATCCATGTTGGATATGCCATGTCCCAAGTGTCAAAACTCTGTCCCTAAAGGTGTGTGCAAGACCACATGGCCATACATGACTGAAGGAGCAATCTTCCCTGATGTGACAGGTTAAAAATGGGGAGCATGCCATATGTAAAATTCTCAACTACTGAACATAATGGGTGATCCCTGTTACTTTCAAGCAATTTTGAGATTCTCCTTTAAAATTTAGAGAGTAAACTTTTGTCGTCCCCCAGCCCATCTCTTTTATCTCCATCACAAATCCCAATAAAGCTTAATTTAGAATCTGGGGTTTGGCTATATCTCCTGTATCTCAGATCAAACTTCCATGCTATACACTAGGGTGACCAGATGAAATCCAGGTCAGGGTTCATGTAACTTTAACAGTTGTAGAGAGAAGGAAATTTCAGCCAGTCTCATTTGTATGCAATTAGTTCCTGGTGAAATTCCCTCTTCATCACAACCGTTAAAGTTGCAGGGGCCCTGCCTTCTTTTGTATATGGTCACTCTAGTATAGTGCCTGCAACTTTAACTGTTGTGATGAAGAGGGAATTTCACCAGGAACTAACTGCATACAAATGACACTGGCTGAAATTCCCTTTTCTCTACATCTGTTAAAGTTACATGAGCCCTGACCTGGATTTTATCTGGTCAGCCTACCACTAGGCTGACCATATGAAAAGGAGGACAGGGCTCCTGTAACTTTAACAGTTGTAGAGAAAAGGGAATTTCAGCCAGTGTCATTTGTATGCAATTAGTTCCTGGTGATATTCCCTCTTCATCATAACAAATTTGCAGGGGCCCTGCCTTCTTTTGTATATGGTCACTCTAGTATAGTGCCTGCAACTTTAACTGTTGTGATGAAGAGGGAATTTCACCAGGAACTAACTGCATACAAATGACACTGGCTGAAATTCCCTTTTCTCTACATCTGTTAAAGTTACATGAGCCCTGACCTGGATTTTATCTGGTCAGCCTACCACTAGGCTGACCATATGAAAAGGAGGACAGGGCTCCTGTAACTTTAACAGTTGTAGAGAAAAGGGAATTTCAGCCAGTGTCATTTGTATGCAATTAGTTCCTGGTGATATTCCCTCTTCATCATAACAAATTTGCAGGGGCCCTGCCTTCTTTTGTATCTGGTCACTCTAGTATAGTGCCTGCAACTTTAACTGTTGTGATGAAGAGGGAATTTCACCAGGTGCTGCATTCATATAAATGACACTGGCTGAAATTCCCTTTTCTCTACAACTGTTAAAGTTACAGGAGCCCTGTCCTCCTTTTCATATGGTCAGCCTACTATACACCTTGCTCAAGGAGAGGCTGGGCTGTCCCAAAATATTTTGCTGCCTGACGTGAAAACAAGATGGCTCCCCCTCCCATTCCAAGTACAAAAGCCTTTCTTCCAGACTGAATATCTTTGTTCAACACTGATGGATAGGATAGCATCCTCCCTCACCCCTGAAGTCAACACACTAGCTTAGGGGGCATAGGGAAGGCCACATGGCACACAATTCTCTCCTCCATTGCCTTGCTGCCACCTCCCAGCATTTTCCACTTATGGCAACTATTTCACTTTGTGTAATGGTAGGGCTGGCCCTGAGGAAAGGTAAGAGGAAAACAGGCTGAACTCACTTAGCAATGACTGAGGACTTAGCTTGTAGTAACCCCGTCCCAGATTGAAAAATAGCTTTCAATGCTTAGACTACCTCTCTTCCTCAGTGTGTTAGGATGAACTGTAAGGTACTGGCAACTGTAAATCACAGTGTCACAGGCTGGTCATGAGCTCAAGAAGCTGGGTCATCTCTACCCAAAGCTACATTGCTGATTGGAATCATAAGCCACAGAACACGGGAATGTGCATGTATGGTGGAGCTTTTGTTTACCTTCTCCAAACTATGTTCTACGACATCCCCATTGTGGAATTGTATTTTGATTGATTTGATTTCTTTAAACTGCATCTATACCACTTGATAGCCTAAGATCTCTAAGCAGTTTACATGCCTTCTATTCAGAGGCCCAACTGTCACCAACCCAGGCTTCATTTTGGTGTCAAGTTTAGCTATTCAGCCAAGCCTTTGGGGTTTATTGATTGTATCTCGTTTTTTTATTTGATTGCTTGGCTAATTAATGCTGATTTTTATATTCATGAAATTTTAGATTGGAATTGTTTTTATTATTGTACCCTGCCCTGAGATTCATTGATATAGGTTAGATTAGAAATACTTTAAGAAATAAATAACATTATCATACACATTGGGTAGGGACAGGGCCAACCCAAGACATTTCGCATCCTGAGGTGGACAGTAAGTGACCCATCCCCATCAAGATGCATAGTACCCAAGTTATTTGGGCACCTGAGGCAGAAAATCCAACAACTGTCTCTCCCTTGGAGTAAAAATAGAATAATAATGACTAACAATTTCCTGCTCTTTTCATGGAATCCAAACCCAGCTGCACCTCATTCTACCAAATTGTAGACCTGACCTGGATGGGAATCACCAATAGAGTTTAGTTCACATTGTGCAAGACTGGGGAAGCATGAATCACCTATGGGTATATGTTCTGACTGAAACCCAGAGTGAATTCATCCTCCCAGTCTCCACTGGTATGTGTATTGCTCACAACTGTTAAGTCTTAAAAGAAAGGCTAAAAAAGGCAAAGATAGAGCATTGGTTCCAGGTCTCCTTTACGATGGATGAACTTTATTCCAAAATTTTCAAAAAGTGTAGGTCATTGGACTGTCAGCATAATCTAAATTGAAAGCTACACTTTGGGAATAGTCCTTTGTATGTGAAGGTCCAAGTTGTAATCATTGTGAATACAGCTGTCAGCATTCTATAAAACTATTGGGAGAAATAACTATTTGTGATTATGAACTGATTTGGGTGAAATGTGTATATCCCATAGATATTACTGTGTCCCACAGAGGTTTTACATGAACCCAGGCAAAGTGTTTACATTCTTAGTCAGTTCAAGTTCCTGTGAGGAGCAGCAGGAAAAGAATCAGCCAATCAACTCTGAAGCTGACTCTCTGTGTGTAGAAACAAAACCAGGGAGCTGTCACTGGCCCACATATCCCATAGAGCAAACTGAGCTCAAAATGGTTGCTGCTCTAAACTCAGTCCTCTGTCTACTGCACACAGCCCCATTTGTTGTCAATATAGCAGAAAATATACCAAATATCCTTTACTAGTTGGTGAACATATCTACTTCTATCTTCCCTAAGGCCCAACATGGAACTTTCACTCTAGAATTGGATGTTGAGGTCTCCCTACCACCAGCACCATTTCTGAGTCTCTCTCTGCAATTATGTGAAAGTTCTTTTGGAGTTGTAATTTGCCTTTGAGTTATGGGATTCAGCCCTAGGTATACTGAGCTTCTCTAGCGGGTCCTCCAAATCTCTGTCTTTCCCTCAATTTCCTGTCCTTTGTCTATTCTGTGTCCTTTATCTTTATTGTGATGCTCTGGTTGGTCACTGGAAGGAATTGTAGCCGACAAACTTCCTAATAACATGCTGTACAGCAGCCTTCCCTAGATGTTTGGACCACAACTCACAGCATTCCTGACCGTTAGCCATGCTGGCTGGGACTGATGGGTGTTGAGGTCCAAAATGCCCAGAGGTCACCAGATTGGAGAAGGCAATTTAACCTAATCGTGTGCAGGATCCAAGGTGGCATCTTAAGAGTTAAGTGTTGAGTTACAAACTGACTGACATACAAGTTGCAACACTGGAAGTACTTCAGCTAGGAACTACCTGACCACAGGTGTAAATTTATATGGTCCCTGAATGCATATCATACCTATAAATCTGGAAGCCAACCACCCATTTCAGTCCAAGCCTCGACACTTGTAGGAAGACCGCAAAGTAAAAGAATAAAGAAGACATGAGAATGTAATGTGAAAAAATGTAATTTATCTTCAGTGAAGACTAAAAGGCTAGTTCTGTGTAACAGTTTTTTTCCCACTGCCTTCCAGTACCAAGTTTGAATGTGCATGCAGAGTTTTCACTATCAATTAATTGCTCTTATCAAGAGAAAGTGCTTAATTACTAGGGATGTGCACTGGATCGGACCCGATCCACGATCCGAGTCCGGTCCAGTGGGAAATCGGATAAATTATCCGATTTCCGATCCCGCAGCTGGATCGGCCGATCCAATCCGAACCGGTCCGAAAAAGCTCCGAACCGGTTCGGCGGATCGGCGGATCGGCGGGCGCCCACTGGCGCCCACCGCTGCTTCCATTGGCGGGCGCCAGCGGGCGCCCGCCGATGAAAGTGGACAGCGGGGGGGGGAGGAGGGGGGCACTTACCTTCTCGGCCCGGTGGCTCCCGTCCGGCGCCGGCGCCTACTACTACTAGCAGGCTCCGCGGCCTGCTCTAGGGTGGCGCGCCGGGTGATGTCATCACCCGGCGCGCTACTCTAGAGCAGGCCGCGGAGCCTGCTGGTAGTAGTAGGCGCCGGCGCCGGACGGGAGCCGCCGGGCCGGGAAGGTAAGGAGGGGGTGCGTGGAGGGGAGGAGGGGGCGCGCGGAGGGGGGAGGGGGGAGGGGGGCCCTTACCTGCCCGGCCCGGCGGCTCCCGTCCGGCGCCGGCGCCTACTACTCCCAGCAGGCTCCGCGGCCTGCTCTAGGGTGGCGCGCCGGGTGATGTCATCACCTGGCGCGCTACTCTAGAGCAGGCCGCGGAGCCTGCTGGAAGTAGTAGGCGCCGGCACCGGACGGGAGCCGCCGGGCCGGGAAGGTAAGGAGGGGGTGCGTGGAGGGGAGGAGGGGGCGCGCGGAGGGGGGAGGGGGGAGGGGGGCCCTTACCTGCCCGGCCCGGCGGCCCCCGTCCGGCACCGGCGCCTACTACTCCCAGCAGGCTCCGCGGCCTGCTCTAGGGTGGCGCGCCGGGTGATGTCATCACCCGGCGCGCTACTCTAGAGCAGGCCGCGGAGCCTGCTGGAAGTAGTAGGCGCCGGCGCCGGACGGGAGCCGCCGGGCCGGGAAGGTAAGGAGGGGGTGCGTGGAGGGGAGGAGGGGGCGCGCGGAGGGGGGAGGGGGGAGGGGGGCCCTTACCTGCCCGGCCCGGCGGCTCCTGTCCGGCGCCAGCGCCTACTACTCCCAGCAGGCTCCGCGGCCTGCTCTAGGGTGGCGCGCCGGGTGATGTCATCACCCGGCGCGCTACTCTAGAGCAGGCCGTGGAGCCTGCTGGAAGTAGTAGGCGCCGGCGCCGGACGGGAGCCGCCGGGCCGGGAAGGTAAGGAGGGGGTGCGTGGAGGGGAGGAGGGGGCGCGCGGAGGGGGGAGGGGGGAGGGGGCCCTTACCTGCCCGGCCCGGCGGCTCCCGTCCGGCGCCGGCGCCTACTACTACCAGCAGGCTCCGCGGCCTGCTCCAGGGTGGCGCGCCGGGTGATGTCATCACCCGGCGCGCTACTCGAGAGTAGGCCGCGGAGCCCGCTGGTAGTAGCCGCCGGCGCCGGACGGGCCGAGAAGGTAAGCAGTGGCGGGGAAGGGGGCTTACCCCCCCCCGGAGCCGTCCGCTTCTATCCGCTGGCGCCCGCGGGCGCCAGCGGATGGAAGCGGGCGGCCCCAGGGGGGGTAGGGAGCGCGGGGGAGGGGGTTTACCTGCCGGGGCCGTCCACAGCGGACGGCCCCGGGGGGGGGAGGGAGTTAAGCCCCCCCTTACCCACCCGCCGCCATTTTTTCCTCATAGACTTGCATTGCAATGCAAGTCTATGGGGAAAAAAATGGCGGCCGATCCAAAAATGTACGATTTTTGGGTCGGGATCGGACTCGATCCGGTCCGGGGGGCCTCCGATTTTGTCCGAACCGGTCCGGGACAAAATTGGAGGTCCCGATCCGGGTCCCAATCCGATCCGGGGGGTCCGTGCACACCCCTATTAATTACTGAATATGCTTTCAAATTGTGGCTTGTGGGCAGCGTTTGGGTTTTTTTTGGAGGTAGCCTGAGACCGGAGAGGCAATTGGTTCTGTAAGGGGACTAGATTACATGTATAAGCAGGACTAGTTGCTGGCAAAAGTATAACTGGCTTTATAAAAATAGCAGATGTGGAGGGAAAGGGTGCCAAGACGACTAACACAATCTCAGCGGGAAGCCGTTGGCATGTAAATGTTAATGACCCAACAAGGCACCATGAAGGAAGACGTTTGCTAGAAATCCAAAAATGTGGATGAGGTTGTTGAGAGTAATATTCCCAGGGGAAGGAAGGGGAGGGGGTACCTTATAAATATGTGCAATGTGAGCACTGCAGTGTTTAAGCCTTAAAATGTTTGGCTAAGGAAATTAGAATTTATAAGTCATTAAACTAAAGATAAATCCAGGAGTCAAAAAAAATTCTGCCAGAGTGAAATAAGTCGAAATTAAAAACAAGGCAGCAGTATGTAAGGAAGTACTGCTGTCAAATTTGATGGAATTGAGGGTATATTTCTTTCTTTATTTAAACTTATTTATGTCCTACCTTAAAAGCACAGGTTGGATTGTATCATTTCATCCTATTTCATGATTATGCTAAATTGCGGTCACAAGTTACAGCACTTCTGGCAGAGAAGTAACTCGGGTTATGGATTGCCAGGAGAAACCAGAATGGGGAATTTCTGTTATCAGATTGCACTTCCACTGAGTTCTCGAAAGTGCACATGTTGAGCTAGAAAGCTCTGTGCATGCATAGACCCTTTCTGCACCTTGTGCATCATGAGATCGTCAACCTGTAAAAGATGTACAAGGCCTCTATGCATGCACAAGATAGCCTGGGTGAATTCTGGAAGGAGATTTAGAAGTTCAGTGGACATCTTGGTGATGGTGGGAATCCAGTTCTGCCAACAATGTCTGGAGTGAAACCAGAAATAGGTTGATGTTGAGACAGGTTGATGAATCATGCAGCTTCACTCATCTCTGTATAATACCCTTTATATCATGTGCAATCTCACGTAGAAAAACATGTAAATTTTTAAATGCCTAAAGAATGTTATAATCCTGTACTTCGGGGAACATTTTATAATGAAAAAAGTTTCATCATATGTACAATGACTTCTAGCAAATCTACCATAACATTTGTTTTAGCTTTCTGTCATTTCATGTATAGGATATAGGTTAGGATTCAACACAAGATTCTGGATTCCGCTGGAGTAAGTAGAAAAGAATAAAGCAGGGCAGTAGCACATAAGAAGGTACTGGTGTCACATCAGATGGATTATATCATTTATGCATTTGGACTTATTTTCCTATCCTATTTTGTAACACAATCCTATCTACATGACTAGGCTATATTGCTACCATGACTGGTTTTTTAAATAGGAATATCATCCAATGCTAGTTACAACCAGAGTAACTTGCATCAGATTGATCCAGGAAACAGCTGGTGCATTAGTCTAACCTCTGTATGAGGTAAACTGATGGAAAACATTCTTAAAACTAGAATGATTAACCAACCATCTCAAAGGACAAGCCCTGCTGGAGAAAATTCAGAATGGTTTCTTCAAAAATAAAGTCCTGCCTAACTAACGTGGCCTAGCCAAGATATTTTGCTACCTGAGATGAAGGACAAGACGGCTCCCTCATTCTATGTAGAGAGGCTAAGCAGTTGATTTGTATGTCAACGGAACAGCATCCTCCACAACACTGGAGCACAGCACATAGCTTAGGGGACACAATACAGGTTAACTCAGGGAGCTGAAAGGAGAACAGCATGGAGGCTGCTGTAGCTTCCCAACCATCAGCATCCCACCTGAGGTGGCCATCTCACTGTGCTGAATGTTAGGGTCAACACTGCATAGTCTTTCAGAGTAATTTGAGAATGTCAACATGCACGTAGATAGCAGCAATCTGATAGATATCATATAACTGGATTTCCAAAAAGCTTTTGGGAAAGTCCCTCATCCAAGAACTCTGAGTAAATTTATCAGAAATACTGCTGTACAGAATTTCCCAACTTGGTCCCTCTAGATCTGTTGAATTGCAGTGGCCATGCTGTCTGGGAATTATGGAAGTTGTAGTCCAACACATCTGGGGCATACAGGTTGGGACAAGCTGCCATAGTAGGACAGGTACTTTTATGGAATGATAACTGGTTAAAGAACAGGAAGCATAAAAGTTGGAGCAAATGGACAATTCTAACAATGGAGGGAAGTAAGCAGTGGGGTCCCCCAAGGAACTTTACTGGGACTAGTGCTAATAAATGATCTTGGGTCAGGGGTGTGCAAGAAGGGGGCCAGGTATGTAGAGGACATCAAATGATTGAGGATGAAAACCCAAGCAGACTACAAAGAACTTCAAAAGGGTATATTCAGATGGAGTGAATGAACAGTAAAATGGTGACATAACTTTGTATAAAATGGTACACACCAGAGCAAAACATTCTATCTTTACATATACAATTAAGGGGTCCAAACTGACAAATTCATGGGGGATTGCTCTAGCAATGTCGAAATTAAATCTCAGAGTACATGCAGATGGTGGAGGAGAGGGAAATAGCAGGAGAGGGGATGCCGTCTCCATGCCCTCTTTGTGGGTTTTTCAGAAACATTTGGTGGACACTGTTTGAAACAGTGGACATTGGACTAGATTAAACCTTGGTTCAATCTACAAACATTCTTCATACGTTCCAATAACTACCAGTTACCATGGCTAGTTACATGTCTGATCAGAGTTAGTTCAGATTTATTTGCATTCACTAAATCTGGGCTAGTATAGCAACCAGTTATCAGAGATCTCCCAAGATGTCTCACATTACCTCCAAAATATGTATTAAGTCTTGGCTCTAAGGACATGTTAAGTTTCCAAAAATCTCAATAGCCTCTCTACTGTGTTCGCCTTCCTGGCAGTATTTTAATATTTATGTCTATGTGGTCCACTTTTTCTTTCTGGGTGTTGTAATTTCCTCTGGAAGATGGGGGGAGTGGTAATGATGCCAAAAGGAAGTCTGTAGAATCACTGAAATCCAAAAAGCATATTAAAAACACGACTTGGCCTTTTCTGGGTCTAGAAGAAGTTGCCAACATCTATTTGCAGCACTGAAAAAAAAAGAGAATGCTTGGATATTAATCTTGGAAAGATGTTATTCAACATGACTAGGATATGCTGCAGGATATATATTTGATATTTCTTCTGCAATGTCATAGCTGGCTTTCTGGTATGTTATTCCATTCTCAGTTCAGGAAGTATTGGGAACAAAATTCCATTTCAACTGGAACTGAAACCCTTCTGCCATCTATATAAATATGTGACTCTTCATCTAAAAACATTTTTGAAAAGAAATTTATTTAAATTATGGCTGACAATGATGCATATGATCACAAAGGTTATTGAGATAGAGCATCCAATCAGAATATAGTTGTTCTTTTCCAGGTGTTATGTATATAGTTTAAAAAATCTAGTAATAATAACAGCCACCTTAAATTGTCCTATGTAAAGGTGAAATAAAATCTAGGGAAGGTACAGATGTATACTTACTTCTTGCTTTAAATCTCCAGTTGGAGACTTGATATTCCTCAATTTATGGATGTGAGGCAGATTACAGATCATGTCAAATATCTTTTTGCTTTCTCATGGGGACTCTTAACCCCAAGAACTCATTTTTCAGTTTATGTATGATTTTTATCCATGTTTTCTTTTTTTAGAAGTACATGATTAATTCTCTGTCTGCAACATGCCCAGATAAATAAAAACAACACCTCATGCCCTTTGGCCTGATCTAACCACCATCATGAATGTTCTACCTGAGAGTACACAACTTTTGAAATGGTGGAGGGTTGTAGCTCAGTGGTAAAGCACTTGCTCCACATGCAAATATCTCCAAGGTCAATCCCTGGCATCTGTCTGAAACCCTGATTGGGTGCTGCCAATCAGTAGACCAAGGGAGTCCTATTTTATCAAACAATGGACCATTGTTTTGGCATCTGTTTCAGATATGTCAATGCATCTCCGGTTATGTCTTATCCAGCAAAAATGGTTGTTTCGGGTATACTGGACACCACAGTGTCTGTTTAATAAAGATTTGTCTAAATCAACTAATTGTTGGAAGTGCTACATACCTAATGCTTCTTTTGTTCATATGTTCTGGAATTGTCCAATAGTTGCCGCCTTTTGGGAGGAAATTATCAGTCGCGTAAATTTTGTATTAGAAAGCTCTTTAATATTTTCACATGTACATATCATTTTAAATTATGTACCAGCTGTTTGGAAACTAACACACAGTCAACGGAAATGGATTTTTTGTGCCCTTTTGACTGCCAAAAGAATTATTTTACAACATTGGAAAGATAAACCTCACTATCTATAATGCAATGGTTTGAAGACTTAACAACATCAGCAACATTTGAAAGAGTGGCATACAGTGGCTCAATTCGGACAACACGCTGAGCAACTGAGGGGTATTAACACACTGACGGTGTGTTAAAGGGGCGGGCGCTGCAAAGATCCGTTAACCGCCCAGGTTGTTAATAATGTACGGAGCTCCATAGGAGATTCTGCCCGCCATTTTCCCCGCTCACCAAACCCCAGCAGTCCTCCAGGAGGTATCCCAGCACTTCTTGCGGCCGAAATCCATGGGTGCCGCCATGTTAGATGAAGCAGGGCACGCCTCCCAAACCCCATTGGCTGCCTCAGTCAGTGGGTGAAACACAGCAGCCGCAGGCAAAGAGCCTGCCAGGAGCAATGGCAGAACCAATACAACGGTCCCACCCCGCACCCAGCACTGCACGTCCAACGCTGGCAACCACGCCCCAGGGAGCCACCCACCACCCACCCTACACGGGGGACCATGCAGTCCCTAGGAAGACCCCAGCCCCCAACCCCCAATCCCCCCACCTCCCTCCTAGAGCAGCTCCCGCACACACAGGAAAGAAGCAAGAGTGGGGTGGAGTACAAATCTTTATTCAGCAGGCTGGCCAGGCACGGGCAAATAGGCACATGGGCACTACCAAGCCAGGGCAGAACCTACGGAAAGGACAGGCGCTCAAGGGAAGGGAGGTGGAGGCTGCTGGAACAGCACAGCGGTGATGAGGGGACGGCTGAGGCCACACCCCCAGGGAGTCAAGCACTGAACGAGCGAAGGGGACGTGGCGGAGAGGGGCGCTGGGCCAGGGAGAGATGCCAGTCCACAGATGAATGCCCTCACCGACGCTCACACGGGGTGGGGGTAGCACAACCAGATCCAGGCGCTGATGCTCTCACGCACCTGGGATGCCTCTGCACGGGTGCGACCCTCCCCAACGGGGTTCTCAGGCCCCGGCAAAGGCTCGATGTCATGCCCATCCACAGCGATGGCGTCGGTGTCCTCGCCCTCCTGAGGGAGGTTGGGGTGCTTGGCAAGTAACACGTCCCCACGGGACTCGCAGATGTTGTGCAGGATGCAGCAGCACACCATCACGTCAGGAATGATGTCGGCCTGCAAGTCCAGCAAACTGAACAGGGAGCGCCAGCGCTCCTTCAGGCGCCCAAAGGCACGCTCCACGGGCAGGCGGGCACGGCAATGGTAGTAGTTGTATTTGCGCTGCACGTTATTGCGTGGGTAGCGGTATGGGGCCATCAGCCACGGCTGCAGCGCAAACGCCTGGTCGGCCAGGAGGAGCGGCCCAACCGCATGGCCACACACAGAAGCGGGGCTGGACTTCAGGAAGCAGCCCAATGTCAGCTTGGCAGCCAGGGGGGAGTTCCAGAAGACAGCTGTGTCGTGGCTCCACCCAGACACGCCCGCATACATGTCCAGGAAGCAGCCCTTGGCATCCACAACCGCCTAGAGGACCATGCTGTAGTAATGCTTACGGTTGTAGTACTCCTCACCACGGGAGGGCGGGGCCAGGATATGCACGTGGGTCGAGTCCATTGCCCCCACCGCCCGCGGGAAGCCCAGGGCATGGAAGCCACGCATGTTCACCTTCTCGTCCCCCACCCAGATGACGTCGGCCATGTACAGCTCGTTCAGCACGCTCACTGTCTCACGGAAGATCTCGCATGCGGTAGACACGCCCACTCCGAAGATGGTAGACAGGGGCAGGTAGCCCACGTTGAACGCCAGCTTGTACAGCGTAAGGGCAAGGCGACAGGAGACTGGAATACAGCGGCGCATATTTGTACACTCCTGCTGTAGGATGGGCGTCACCTCAGCCACCAACACATCGAACGTTGCACGGGACATGTGGAAACTCCCACAGAAGCGCTCGTCGTCCCAGTCCTCCAAGTCCTGCATCTCATTCCACACGGCATCCATCCGGGGGAGCACCCAGCGACGGACGGTCTCGTGCCTGGCGAGAATCTCGGCCGACGTCAACAGGGGTGGGGCGCGGTGCAGAGACCCCTCAGACGTGCCTTCGGCCAGCTTCTCCGCGACCATCGTGGGTGCCGCACGGGGTCGAACAAGTGGCAGGATCTCGGCCCAGAGACACAGCCCGGCCTCCGTTGCCCTGAGGGGCCAGGTGAAAGTGTCCGTCCCGAACACCGGCCTCATGGGCATGGCCCCACCAAGCCGCCGCAGCCACACCCAAAATAGGTCCTCCTCGTCGGCATTGCCATGGTTCTGCGTGGCTGCCTGGGCCGCCCCCTGCAAGCAGGCCAATGCAAGCTCCATCTGGGACATAGTCGCCACTGCTATGCAGGACAGTGGGGGGGGTGGGCAGGTTGGGAGGAGCGTGGGGCGGTACGGAGCAGGGGGGCGGTGGAAGGTGGGACTAGAGGTGGAACATTGGACCGTCCACATCGTTAGCGTGGGAATGGGAGGGCAGGAAGATTTGTTTAGGCTAAAGCGCACCTGCAAGGCTGAGGGGAGTGACAGGAAGCGGCCGGAGTGGGGCGCATGATGGGGAATCGGCAGAGTGGGCCATTACTACGCTGTTACTAGGGGGGATGGGCATAAGCCTCCAAGCAGCCACATAACCCTACGGCTGGCCGTGGTTCGGACAGTGATGGCGCCTGACGCTCCGTTCCAGACGTCGAATGCGACGTATTATTTCTCCCAGGGCCACCTCCAGAGCGTGGAGACGGCGTGCCTTTTGGGCCCTCCGCCTTCTACGGATGGCACGATGGAGGGAGCGCAGTTTCCCTGGGAGGCGAGAACAGAAGGGGGGAGAGGAGGGGGAGAGCCATCAGTGACACGGAGGCCACACTAACACCAATGCATACCACCCAACAGCCCAGTTACCAACCTCCACGCTGAAGGGCCCTCCGCCGACAGACATTGCGCCCTGCTCGGTGCCCATCGGACCTGCAGGGTGCTCCCATCTCGACTGGGTCTGGTGGCGATGGGAGGAGAGAGGGCCGGGAACAAGAGGCATCCAGCATGTGCAACATTGTTGCTTTGGGGTGACAATGGACATAGCCTTGAGTGTCTAGACTGGGACGAGGGAGGTGCTGGTCAGAGGGACTGGGATGCAAGGGGACCGTATCACGTATAGGGGTGGGGGCGAACCTACAACTGCATATCCCTATGGTGCCTTGGCGGATGGGCCTAGAGACCCATAGGACGACTGTGCCTTAGGCCATGTCGTCCTGAGTGGGCCGTTCCACCCCCTCCTCCTCTGCCTCCTCGGACCCTCCTCCGCACCCTCTTCGTCGGTGTCAGGTGGGATGTTGCAGCCCCTCTTAGGGCAGCTGCCTATGCTCCATCGCCCCTGCCCTCCGGCCACCCCCCCTGCCTTCCCTGAGGCACCTGCTGCAGCCGACGCCGACCGTGGGGCACGATATGGCTCAGCCATTGGTGGGGGCAAGTACTGCTGTTGCTGTGACGTCGCCATGTATCCGTATGGCCCCATGTAGGGAGGTGGCTGCGGGGACCCATGGTAGGCACCACGGAAGGATTGGGCGAGCTCCCTGGGCACCTCGGTTTGGCGGTCGATGGCCACTGTACGCTCCCGCATGCCCCGGTCAATGATGGCATTGGTGGCCGACATGGCCTCGGTCATCCCGTTGCAATGGCGCTCCAGACCTATGCGCACGTCCCTCCCCGCCTCCCGTGTGGCCTGGGCACACTCCTCCACGGCTTGACTGGCTGTACGCATAGCCCACATGGTGAGAACGAGCTCCTTGGTGCACCTGGCCTCCTCCTCAGCCGCCATGCGTGTGAACAGGTTGTGGATGCGTTCTCCTGTGGACTCCGTGACTGTGACCAGCTCCCTTGCCACCTGCAGCCGGTCTGCCCTGCGCCTGTTGCACATCTGCACACACCTCTGCGTGTTGGTCAGGGGACGGCCTTCCTCGGCCACGGCTGCACCGTCCTCGCCGGCGGGTGGCAGCGGCAGCTCCTCCTCCAGGGGGGCCGCTCCCTCCATCAGCTCGTCCTCTGGCTGTCGAGGCGCGTCGATCTGCCCCTCTAGCATGGCCTCTCAGCCTCGAGATCCGCTTCCGATGGCTCCTTGGCTTCCATCGCCTCCATCTCCACGTACGTTTCATTGCTGACTTGCATGTACATTTCCAGCAGCTCGTCCTGGGAGGGTGACAGTTCCGGCTCCGCCACCTCGCCCACCTGTTTGTCCACAAGCTGCTCCATTTTGTCCTGCTCCTCCCGTGAAACCGGGCCCGTCTCCGTCACGGCATCCAGGAACTCGAGCGGAAATCCCCGCACCGTGCTTGCGTGTTTGGTGGACCCAAGCCGTGTACGTGGTGCTGGTACTGGCCGTGCTGACACCCCTGCGGCGGCAGCCGCGCTCCCCTCCGAGTGCGTAGCCCTCGGACGTGACGGCCCTGGCTCGGCCTCCCCCTGTTGGGTCTCTGGCACCAGGGGGTTGGGTGCGGAGTCCTCGACCTGCATGTCTGCACAGGTGTGTCGTAGGAAGGCCGTGGGGCTGCTGCTGCTGGAGGAGGCCGGCGTGGGGGGCAAGGCCCGTGAGGCGGTGGCTGTCCTGGGCGGCACCGGTGGAGGCCTCGCAAGCACCGATGGGCTTTGGGATGCTGCATGATGGCTCATTGGCCTCGCCTTGGCTGGCCATGCTTCGGCTGATGCCTTCAGGGCCTTCTTGGCAGGAGGTGCCCCAGATGTCTTAGGGGTTGACTTGGCAGGAGGGGGGCACGGCTGCTGTCTTTAGCATCTTCTTGGCAGGGGGTGCCCCAGATGCCTTAGGGGTTGACTTAGCAGGGGGTGCCCCAGATGTCTTAGGGGTTGACTTGGCGGGGGGGGGGCGGCTGCTGTCTTTAGAATCTTCTTGGCAGGGGGTGCCCCAGATGTCTTAGGGGTTGACTTGGCGGGGGGGCGCGCCTACTGTTGGAGCTGACTTGGCAGGAGGTGTTGGCCGTGGGGCGTCCACCCTTGCCGGCAGCTCCTGTTTCAGTGCTGCGGGGCCCTCATCCCGTACCGCTCCTTGGTCCATCCGTGCTCGTTGACGTGTGCGCAGTCGCTCGTCGGTGGCAACCCTGCTGCCCGCCGTGTGTCCCGGGACGACGTCGTGCCGTTCCAACAGGAGGCGTGACATTTCGTCGTAAAGGTCATGGTGCGTGGCTGGGCGCAGGTTCTCCTATTGTGAGTGACGACCACCTTGAACTTTCTCTTGAGTCCGTGCAGCTTGTCCTTACATTGCTTGCCACTGCGGTCGTGTCCCCGCTCCTGCATTTTCTTAGCGAGCCAGGAATATAGCTGATCGTGTCTGGCAGTGGCCATGATCCTCCTGGCTTCTGGGCTCCCCCAGAGCTCAATGAATTCTGCAATCTCTTCATCGGACCATCGTTGTGCCCTGCGTCTTTCTTGGGGGTCCTGGCTGCTCCCCTCTTCGGGGGTTTGGTAGCCTGGGTCCTCGGCTGGGTCATTCTGGGCCCCCTGTCCCTTTGGCTCCATGCTGCCGACGGGTATGTCTTTCGATGATGACTGTGGTACGTGCGCCGTGCTGCCTTTCTCCATCCCGTGTGGTTGTGTGTTTGTGGGTGCTGGTGGGCCGTTCTGCTTGCTTTGTCTGTGCCCTGTTCGTAGGCATTGTTGGCTTCGGTGACCGGGGCCTAATCATGTCCTTGGGATTGTTGTGCATGCCATCGCTCTATTTCCATAACATCCGAAGGTGGCTGGCTGTCGCCCACGGGCGCCCATTGGCTGGACATTACTTGTGTCTTGGGGATGTGCTCATCCTTCGTTCGCTGTCCGGCCATGCTGGGTGAAGGGGGGGCTGTCTGGGCGCCTCTTCCCCTGCCATCGTCCTTCTGGGTGCTGCGAGGGTGGAGGTGGCAGTGCAGTGGGGGTCTGCTTTGGATGGGGTGTACCTCCCCCTCTTGGTGTGTGCGTGGGGGGGTTCCGTCGCTCCTGGGCACCTGGGCTTGATGCTTCTTCCTTCCCCCCTCCCCTTTGCCGTAGTTCCCTTCTGGAGCGCTTCCCTCTCCATTTGGGTGGCCCCATTGTAAGCCCTGTGCGGGCTGCCTGGTGGGGTAGACGAGCGTCCTGGTTGCTATGGCGCTGAAACCAGCAGACTGTTGCAAACGTGGCTGAGTGGCCGCCCGCTTTCTGCTGCTCTTGCCGCTCTCCTCTATGGTCTTTTGTGTTAGCATACGCACCCGGTTGTTTAACACATGCACCTCACGTGGCTGAATTCGGACGACACGTTAGTCAATTGACTAACTTTTAAACAACTCGCAAATGCGTTGTTTAACTCTCCAACTTAACGTACTGTGGATTGTTAATCCGTTGTGTGGCTGAATTCGGGCGACACGTTGTGTTAACGCCCGAATTCAGCGAGTGTCTACAAATGGAGATTTACTCAGACATTTGGTCTGCCTTTACGGACGCTTATGTGTAATTTATGCTTCCTTTTCCCCTCCTCTCTTTTACTTACCTAGAAATTGTGATATTTGAAACTGAGGCATTTGAAGCATGTGGCTGTATATGTTTATTTTTTTATTATTTTCTCTTTTTTATTATTTTCTTTATAGTTTTTTGTTTTGTTCACAAATTAACAATAAAAAATTGAAAAAAAATGATGGTGCTATGATTTAAGTGACCTTAAAATGAAAAAAAAGAAGATGATCAGAGTATTTTTTAAAAAAAAGTCAGGGCTGGCAAACAGTTTTTGTTGTTGATCTAACACTTCAAGAATGTAGAAACAGTTTTAAAATGTGGAATGGTGATTTGAGGGGGAATGAGAAATGTTGGTTTGGGCTTCACAACTGAAGTAAAACATAGGGCTATTTAAAATCCCCTCTGTCCCTCATAAGACCATTAACTTCAGAATCTAAAATAGGGATGTCCATCACTGGGAAATCCAGTTCTTTCTTTCTTTCTTTCTTTCTTTCTTTCTTTTAACTTATTTATTATTGCATTTACATCCTGCCTTTTTTTTCCTCCAAAGAACCCAAGGCAGTGTACATAATCCTCCTGCTCTCTGTTTCATCCTCTCAACAACAACCCTGTGAGGTAGGTTGGGCTGAGAGTCTGTGGCTGGCCCAAAGTCACCCAGTGGGTTTCCATGGCTGAGTGGGGACTAGAACCTGGATCTCCCGACTCCTGACTGCCATTACTGAATGATGGCCCCTTCAGTTTGAGCAGTGGCAGCCCAGCCAAGCTATGCCCCTTATCCCCTGTCTAGACAACAGCTTCCTTTTCCTCTTCTGAGTAACTGTGGAGCAGGAGCAGGAGTTCAGAAAAGGGCTGGATGAAAGGCAGGTACCCTGGCCTTGATCCACCCACCTCCAAGAGTATGGCAAATCAGCAGTATAGATTCCACAGCCTGAACCACACTTTTGTGTTTTTGCCATTTCCTGTGAAACTCGTGAACAAGAAAGGGACCACACTAGTTTGAAGCACCACACATGTGTGTGGAGTGCAGAGATCTAAAGGGCTGAAATAGTGCAACTGATCTCTGAGGTTAAAGCCATCTTGATGTTTCTTCAGAGTGAGCATAGTGAGTGAGCACATTATAAAGCATAGTTAAATTCTGTCAGACTTTGCATGTACATAGTCAAGGGCCGCCTCTTTACGGTGCCTCTTCCAGTGTGCAGCGGTGGTGGCAGTAGGCACGCCGCGCATTGACGCTCTGGCTGCCAGTCTTCATGGCAGGAGCGCCACAGCAGCTTTTCTTGTCACCGCCGCCCTGTGTACGCCTGCCCAGCATTAGCTGGAGGGGTGGCTGGAGTGGTGGCCCACCTACTCTAAGGTAAGTGTTTTTTTAATTAATTGAGGGGAGGACAGCGGAGGCCGTGCAGCAAGCTTATGGCTCACTGCTCCATCCCCTTCCCTGCCCAGCCTGCTCAGCTCTGAAAAAAGTTGGGCTAAATGCCCAACTTTTTTAGTGCAAAGCAAAGGGCCTGGTTTGCACATAATGCTAACTTGTGGTTTATTTAACCCATGGTTAACCCATGGCTTGTTTTCTCAACCCTGGGTTTCTTGTTTTCCTCTTCCTTCTCCCGCTCCTCCCCTGTGTCCCAAATGCCTTTACAATGTCTTTGACTGGCATGTAAAATGGCTATTTATTTTTACCACTCTTGCTCACCACTTTTGTAACCTGGTGAAATAACTCATGGTTCTGGGTTCACAAGTAACAACAACCAGTGGTTTAAACAACCAAGAGTTCTCAACCAAACAACAAACCATGGGTTGTTAGCATGACTGGGTTCACATGTCACAACTACTGAGAATTCAACAACCAATGGACAATATGAGCCATAGGTTTGCATCATGTGTGAACTAAGTAAAAAACTTACACCTGGAACGGGTTTCTGCTTCACTTGATTGCTCTTTTATTGATATTGCAACACCTCAACCTTCTATTGAAAAACCTTAGAAAGAACATTTCTGGCTTTGATCTCTGACTCAACCATTAATTGGGGTAATTTAAAGTTCACACCCATCTCCCAAAGGATTTCTTTTTCTTTTTAAAAAGTGTAACATGAAGTTTAAGTTTATTTATTTTGATTGGAAATATTTGGAAACTTTCTCTCTATTGGTTTTTAAAAGGTGTCATTATTTTATTAATGTTCAGATGCTGATTAATAAAATCCCAAAAACATTAGTAAAATCCAACCATTTCTATGAATGTATGTGTGTGTAAAAATGAATGTAATAAAAAGATCCCAGCAGCTCTGTTAAACTGTGTGCTTAGCAGTCTCCTTCTTGATAGTTCTACCAGACATTTTATAATTCTAGACACAAGACCATTTGCTTTTCAGACAGAGAGAGGGGGGGGGGGAGAGAGAGAGAGAGAGAGAGAAGAAAGAAACCATGGGTCTGACTCAGAAGGCCCAGCTTGAGTCTTTATGACTCAGACACACTATAGCATATCCATCAGTTGCTGAGAAATGTGAATTATTCACAGACAATCACTTCTCTATTTTCTTTGTTGAGAAAGGATTGGTCCTTTTTCAGCCTCATCTTCTGTGTGTTTACTGTTGGAAGGGCCACTTTATTAAATGGAATTTATTTCCAAATAAGTGTGCACTGGGCTGCAGCTCTAGAAAGTTATTAGAGAGAATATAGCTAGTGGGACATTATTAAGGAGTTATTAAGGAGATTATTGTTCTAATGGAACATTTCTCCCAAACACCTGAAGGAGATCTCTCCCCTGCCAACCCAGTCACAGGATGAACTTCACCCTTCTCAGCCAGACCAGTCAACATGTTGTCAGGTATAGGAGGCCACTTATGCATCTACCCAAAAGAGAAAATGCATCACCCAGAAAGAAGCCCAGAAAATTGCATAACATTTGCATATGCTAATGTATATATACAGCTGAAAATTTAGAAATGATTACTATAATTTAAACAGAAATACAATATATCTCACTGTATTGGGGAAGATACACCACACGGGACACTGTATTGGTGTCCCGTGTGGTGTGAGGCCTCCTCAGTTTGCTGACCAGCTGCTAACTTTGATGGGCAGCTTCAAGTCTTCTGCTCTCTTTCCTCAGAGTTCTTTATCTATGAAGTGAACTTGGAGCTTTTCTACACGAGGCTGTTCATCATGTATCTACTTTTGGTTTCATTGCAGAATTGCAATCCAAACTCTGCACAAAGAGCTTTTCTGTTAACTTCTAGGTGGCGCTATGCTATAGTGGAATAAGGTAAATACAGAAGTAGTTCTTTCACTTTCAGAAATAATACCCCATTTTTTCTGCTCTAAGAAAATCTAAGAAAGTGCTCTTAAAAAACATAAGTGACACTGGTGGATCACATCATTATATAAAGAACTGGTAAACAACCATGAGTAAGGAATCATGAGTCCACAATAATTGCCAAATGTAGAAAAACTCTCAGATTAGACTGCCTTCAAACAGAGGACATCTTCCAATGGAAGACTGTCTTCTGATAGTCCTTTAAATAGAGGGTTGTCTTCATTAAAGTAGGACAACTGGCCACCCTATAAGGAGGTTTAGTTACAGATATAGGTTTTCTCTACATTACAAAAAAAAAATCCATTTTCTTACCACAAGCCCCCATCTCAGATCTTTTCTCATTCAAATGGGCTCCTTCAGACAGTGACAAACAGCAACCAAGTGATTTTAATTGCAAAGGGAATGTGATTGAAAATAATAGGCTACAGTAAAACAGCACCTTCTAGTAGTGGAATAAAACACATCATAAATAAATAGTGGATTTAATCTGTGTTAAAATAAAACAGGATTGTTGGGGGAAAGGGCTGAAGACGTCCTGTTTGTTTACAATGTTCATAAAATTGACCCGCAAAATTATGGGAATGGCCAGTCACGATTATGTTATAAATCATTCGTTTAGAGATCCCCATAGTTGCTAGGCTGCCTTGCCCATCTCCAGGATTATAAGTGAACTGAAAAATACTGATCTGACAAAATGGAAGATATTCATCTTGTGGAAGGAGAATGCAATGCAGGGGACTGGATTGGGTCACTGTCTACACTTAGAGGTGGTCTGCTCTTCTCTGCTTCTTGACATGAAATGTGGCAGCGTGGGGAGGGAAGAACTATTCTAAAGTGTGGTAGGAGATCTTTTCACCCCATTTGGGTCTTAATGCTAAGTTGTGATCTAAATATGGGGAGCAAACCCATGCAGATTTTTGACTGTGTAAACACACCTGTTCAAGGTACCACAGTTCTATCATTGCAACAAAAAAACGGGGAGGGGAAGTGTTTCATGGGCTTTTTAGTCCTCCCACGCCAGTTAACATAGGATTACTTACTTTTATTATTCTTCCAGGACCTGAAAACAAACACCCCCCCCCCCCAAGTGAATCCATCTATCTAAAATAATGTTTAGATGGAGGGAGTGATACTGCTGTTTTACAGTTTTGGAAAAGTTTTCAAGCTCCTACACATGAAATTCTGGAAGGACTTATAAACCTGGCAGTGTTCAGGATGCAGACTGCTCAGAATAAATAAATGCTCAGTTAAATGTCACAGGAGATTAATTTATAAAACTGGCCTAACAATAGCTTTTGTGTTACACAAAGGCTAAGATACCACTTGGATCCAATAAGGCCTTATTAGAGTGAAGCCAGAGAGGTGGTTATAGACTGAGGTGGTTATATTGACTCCATACAATAAGGTAATACATTTAAATACTAGGTAAGAGCCATAAGTGGCTATATAGGCTGATTTACTGGCATCATCATAATTTGCAGCCATTAAACTCTTCAGTGATGTTTCACTAGTATATCAGGAGATGTGAAATCAATATTAAAGGCTCTCTGGGTAGAGATATTCTGTTTATAAATCTGGATTTATTTTGTGGGGGGGACTGCATAGTTTCAAAACTTTTATTCCTATGTAAAATATTTCAACATCTTAGTGAGCTAAGAATAACCAGGGAAATAGATTTGTTTCAACATTTCCCAAAAAACCCTACCTTCATTTGAAAAAAAACACAGCATTTTTATAATTACATATTCTCTTCTGGGTCCCCCCCACTGGATTGCATAGCCCACAGCACAGATGGCTCAATACAGCTGGCTATTCCTCATTAGTGCACATGACATAGATCCATTGAATCGATGGTCTTGACATCAGTAGAACCACACCATCAACTTGCATCAGCAGATGGCCATGTCAGTTCTATGCACAGCGATGACTAATGGAGTCATGCCAAGAATAACCTCCGTACTGTTATCTTCTGGGAAAGTCTAACTGTGTAAATTAAGCACTTAGATAATTTCTCTATTAGACCTGATTCATACCACCACAGAAAATGCTCTGGTTTTCTTCACTCGCAGGGGCCTGGTCTGGGCCACAACATGCAGGGAAGGGAGGTTTAAACCTTCCCTCCTCCAGCTGCTTCTGTCCACAAATCCCCTCAGGCATGGGTTAAAAAAGAAAGAAAAGAAAAACCTGGGGGGGGGGGGTTAGGTTGTGATGCAAGCACTTGGGAAGAAGATTTAAGCCTCCTTTCCTCATCCATGGTGAACACAGATCAGGGCCCTACACACTTATTTGTGAGTAAAGAAGGTCAGCTGCATGCTACACACTTAATGTAACATGTAGATTGACCCTTACTCTTCGATTGAACTATGCCTAAGGCAAGATTTACACCAAGCAGGATATTGAACTATGAAAGTGGTATGAAAGCAATATATGGAGGCAGGATCTACACTACTCCTTTATGGCAGTATTGAAGTGCACTGACAACTGTTGGGGCCCATGACATATGCCATATACCGCTTTCATACTGCTTTCATAGTGTTATACCCTGCTTGGTGTAGATGTGTCATGGGCCCCAACAGTTGTCAGTGCACTTCAATACTGCTATAAAGCAATAGTGTAGATCTTGCCTAAGACTCCAGGTGTTGCTACATGAGACTGTTAATCCACTACATCTGTTTTTGGTTTCGTCGCAGAATTAAGATCCAAGCACTAAATGAAGAGCATTTCCTTTCCTGATTTTCTGCTACATAACCTCTAGGAGGCACTGTGGTATAGTGGAACAATGCAAATACACGTGAAGAAACTGTGCTTTCTTTCATCAATCAGAAATAATACCCAATTTTCACTGCTCTCGCAGTAAGTGCAGTTTAGAAACAGAGGTAAAATTGGAGGGTCACAATGTCATTTAAATAACCTGTAAACAACTGTGAGTAGGGAATAATGAACACACAACAGCCTCTTGTAGAAAAGCTCTAAACTGATCAGTCTCCTGAAGTTACTTGCTTCCCCCAGGCTGGTGCCCTCCATATGTGTTGGACAGCAACTCTCACAATTCCCAGCCAGCATGCTGAGAATTCTTATGCTGGATGGGAAATTATGGGAATTGCAGTCCAACACATATGGAGGGTACCAGATTGGGGAAGGCTGCTCTATAGACTGTCCAGAAAGTTCTACCATTTAGGGAAAGGAGAGGGTGAATCACTATCAAAGCCAGAAGTGATGGTTTTGTGAGGGCCAAAAAGTCAAATGTTGCAAACTTCAAAAATTGTGCAGGTTCTCACTCTTTTACAGTATTTGCAAGAGAGAGAGAGAGAGAGAGAGAGAGAGAGAGAGAGAGAGAGATTCACACATAAATTCGGGAGCTTGTAACATTTGGCCATCAGCAAACCTTAAATCTCAACTGTGTACTGAAGATTCAGAATGCAAACCAATATCCTTTGGTGCTCTCAAGGAGGTAAGCAAGAGCAGCATGTAACTTTCAGCTCTGCTTATACAACCCAAGATGCTGTAAATCATGGCCTGGGTGAGACTGTGAGCAAAAGTGTTATGGTTGTGAAATCGCCTCTGTGGGCTTATTTACAGCACACTGTTTCAATTTTGGAAAGCATAACGGACAACGTCAAGAGTTCTTCAGGCAAGACCCTGAAGGTATTCACCAACCAAACTTGGAATCGCCAATCCACTTCTCTAGTTGTGCACTATTTCAAGCCTCCTGGACAATCAGGAAGGTAGGATTTAACATTTTAATAGGCAGAGTTAACTCTGGAGTCTATAGACATCTGCTTGCATCCTTTATTTATGACTGCCTCTTTTTCAGTTGGTTTAGCAAATTATACTTCAGAGAATTCTCTGAGATCTTGGCAGGCCACTTTGCTTTCACAAATGATCTGAGCTTTTGCCAACTCTATAGGTCACCTCTTACCCACTTCCCTCCCCGCTCTGCCATGACACTTTTGGGAGACCTTGTCAAATACTTAATTTGGAGCTTCCCCCCTTTGGAATGCACTTTATTGTACACCTTTTCTGTGCCAAGACCGTTTGCAGACTCTAGAAAGAACAACTTGCCAAATGCTAATGTGCTTACTTGTTAAACTGTTTTTAAAAGTCAGTGCATATTTCCAAAAGGCACAGTGTGGGGGAGGACTGACTAAATAAGCCTACAAGAACATCACCTTTAAGAAAATACCACTAAAGATGCATTTGTTAAGATAAATGTCTTTTAGCGCGCACACACACACTAACCTCCCTTATCATTCCCTTTGCCATTTTCTTCCACTTTGCTTTAGCTAACAAATAACTTGGGAATCATAATGATTCCAGGTACCACTGATTACAATTACAGGTTCAGCAGGCAGGGCGGAGTATGTTAGTATTCAATTTAAGGATAAGCCCAAGCATAGAAAACATGACCACTATTGATATAACTATCATGATTTTAGGATCAGATTTTCTTGATCCCGAACAATGCAGTATATCTCATATGTAGATAGCACTATTTCTCTCTCCCCTCCCCACAAGATTTTTAGACTTAGGCCCTTTCCACACCAGCCATTTTTCCTGGAGCTACCCCTGCCTGCACACGGAGAGTCCGCATAATGCACAGAGCATCCCACAAGCAGGCAGGGGACAGCCCTCCATTTTCTCGTGAGTTCAGGGAACGCTACTATCCCAGTTCATTCCCTGCTTCCGGGAGGGCAGCGAGATGGGCGCCTGGTGTGGCCGCCCATCCTGGGCACAGTTGTGCTTACCCACAAGTAAGCGCGGCTGCACCAATGGCCATGGAGCCGCACCATGCGGCTCCGAGGCCATCAGAAGGGGGGACAGCAAAATCACCATCCCCAGGATGGCAGGGGAGGGGGGCTGGATCACACATGGGGTTTATTTTTTTTAGGGTACTTACATATGTGCAGGAGCGCTCGTGCGGTCCTCCGCAGATCTTTTTTTTTAAATGGCCGGCATGACTTGCGAAGGCCCAGGAGAAGCCTGGGCCGACGCTTTTTGGTGTGGCCTCATCGCGGCAAACCTGGAAATAAGCACTTCCGGGTTTCCCCGCTTCCCACCCCCTCCTTCCCTATGGTGCAGAAAGGGCCATAGAATCAACAGGGTTAGTTTTTCCCACATTTCAATTAAATTTGAGATGTGGCCCAATGGTCCATGTATGCAGGAAAGGAAGGTACGACCTAAGATGCTGCCAGCATTGTCAAATACTGAATTAGAATTATTGCGTAAGCAAGGGTGTGATGGGAGATCAGTCCCATTTATTCTGTCTGTTTCTCTGTAGAACTCATTTTCTTTTAGAAATTTTGTTGATTCTGCAAATGATGTAATTTATTACACTAGGCTTTCTTCATAGAGTAAGCCTTATTTTCTGACCAATCATAGATTTCATAGATTCCAAGAAACACTGTTGTTGAAATGTGCTATGCAGCTCCATGAAACTTGCCTTTCCACTTGTGCACTTTTTTTTCCTAAGACATGTTGTGGGAGTTCCCCATCCCCTCTTATATATGCTTGCACATTGACACTAGTAATATCAACTTCTGCAGTTCTGCCAGCACTAAGGGCATAGCCCCATTTTGGAGAAATGCACTGCTCTTTCATTAGTGCATTGCCAACTCTTGCCATTTTTTGTTAATGAGAGGCATTTGGAGGGCAATGCCTAGGGCATGTCTGGGGAAAAAAGTAACTGAAGTGTTTAAAATCAAATTGCATATTAATGACCAGATGCTGATTTTAATAATATTTAATAAGTGTCTAAAACTAAACTGCACAGGAAGTGAAATATAGCAGGCTGCGATAGATTAAAGTTGAGAAAGTTTGCTGTGGAAATTCAGCTGGTAGCCAAACAATTTCATCTTTTTCCTGGATTTGTCTTGGTTTTTGTTCTATCCCGGGTGTCAGGGGGGATCTTCTGTAATTTTCTATAATGTCCTGGAATGACACACTTTCGCCTTTAAGGCCGCCATTAGTTTGGCGGGGGGAATGATGCCCTTAAGGCCCCGATTGGAGTGGAGGAGGGGAAAGTGTGCTTTCTGGGGCCTCCGGAAAGCATGTCATTTACAACCACCATGCTAATGGCAGCTGCCAATAGAGTGGCAGGGGAATGATGTACTTTCTGGAGGCCATGGAAAATGTGCTCCCCCCCACTGCATGTCCTCTTTTTTGGTTTCCCAAATATGGTCACCCTACTTTAATGACAAATAAGGGCTGTTTGGGGCATGCACTTACCATGTGAGAAGCTGAAGGTTCAGTAAACAACATTAAAACAGAACTTACAGATCTCTCTTTCAGTGACATGTTGAACTGGTTCACATATAACAGTGGCAGATTGTGGTTAATTGACCTACAATTTGCTGGGTTGCATACTGCACATGAGCCACTTCCACTTTGTTTAATCAGCTTCTGATCATTCCTTTCATAGGGTTTTTTTTTTTTTTTTGCATGATGTGCAAACTCTTACACTTTGACCTGGTCCGCACGTAACACCTATGGTTTAAAAGGGTTTATAACAGTTTTGAGAACTGTTGGGGCCCAGGACACACTCCATATACAGTTTTCAAAACGTTTTCAAAGTGTTTTATCCTGCGTGTGTAGATAGGCTCACGGTGATAGGTCTGGCTATTAGGGGAGTACACCGGTCCGAGTCTGATCCACGATCCGGACCTGATCCAGCCAAAATTGGATAAAATTATCCAATTCCGATCCTCGCATCTGGATCGTCCAATCTCATCCAATCCGATCTGAAAGGACCCATTCTGGATCGGAAAAGATCGGAGGATTGGACCTCCTCCCCCCCCCCCCACTCGCACTCCTTACCTGCTGGGGCCATCCGCTGCCATCCGCTGGTACCTTCTACTGAGAAATAGGCTTCGCAGCCTGCCTCTCAGTAGTGCACCCCTAACCCCCACTTGCGCTCCTTACCTGCCGGGGTGCCCACTTCCGTCCGCTGTTCCAATCTACTGAGAAACAGGCTTCATGACTAGTTCTCATTAGAGCACCAGGTGATGATGTCATCACCTGGCGCTTTACTGACAGGCAGTTCGCGAAGCCTGTTTCTCAGTAGATTGGAACAGCGGGCGGCGGCGGATGGAAGCAGGCACCCCGGCAGGTAAGTGGGGCCCTACCCCTACCCCCCCACTCAAGCTCCTTACCTTCCAGGGTGCCTGCTTCCATCCACTGCCATCCACTGTTCCAATCTACTGAGAAACAGGCTTCGCGGTCTAGTACTCAGTAGAGCGCCATCACTTGGCGCTCTACTGAGAGGCATGCCTTGAAGCCTGTTTCTCAGTAGATTGGAACAGCGGATGGCAATGGATGGCAGTGGACGTCCCCGGCAGGTAAGCCCCCTCCCCCCTCACACTCCTTACCTGCCGGGGCCATCCACTGCCGACTGCTGCCATCTGCTGGTCCCTTCTACTGAGAAACAGGCTTCAAGGCATGCCTCTCAGTAGCGTGCTGGGTGACGTCATCACCTGGTGTACTACTGAGGGGCAGGCCGCGAAGCCTGTTTCTCAGTAGAAGGGACCAGTGGATGGAAGCGGACGGCCCTGGCAGGTAAGGAGTGCAAGTGGGGGGAGGAGGTCCGATCCTCCAATCTTTTCCAATCTGGATCGGGTCCTTTCGGATAGGATCAGATGAGATCGGACAATCCAGATGCAGGGATTGGAATTGGATAATTTTATCCGATTTTGGCCAGATCAGGTCCGGATCGAGGATCAGACCCGATCCGGTGCACACCCCTAATAGCCAGACCTATCACCATGAGCCTATCTACACACACAGGATAAACACTTTGAAAACATTTTGAAAACTGTATATGGAGTGTGTCCTGGGCCCCAACAGTTCTCAAAACTGTTATAAACTGTTTTAAACCATTTTAAACTATTTTAAAGCAGTAATGGGCTGTGTCAGCCTATCTACACTACAGCTTTAAAACGGTTTAAAATGGTTTAAAACTGTTTAAAACTGTTATAAACCTTTTTAAAGCAGTAGTGTAGATAGGCTCATAATATACTGTTTTCAAAACGTTTTAAAGGTGTTTTATCCTGCGTGTGTAGATAGGCTCCATGTCAGATTTCAAGTTTCTAACTCGTGTGGAAGTGGGTAGACATTTCTGGACATACATGAAACACACATACTTTCTGCTTTATAGGTAGAGATTACAGTTCATAATTTGGTAATATATGATTATTAATAATAAACTTAATACCATGTACTCTTTTATTGAATATGTATAATCAGTGTCATCTTTTAAATAACAATGAAGGAGAAGGAGAAGATAGACAGCATACTGACTTCTGTTTCATGATTGCTACATAGTCTAGTAACAGTGAAACTGAAAACCCTATAAGGCTGGAGAGGAACAATCTATTTAGCAATATTGAATGAGATGTTCGACCTATAAACCTATAAAGCAGGAGAAAACTATAAAACATTAGTCAACAAGCGTGGCTTGATATATCCTGTCTCAGATTTTCTTTGATATCCCCAAGAGCAAGCTGGCAAAGAGAACAGAACTATAAACTATGTAGCAATCTAACGTATTTGTGCCAAAATTTAAATGCAGAAGAAATAGTCCAAAAAGAACATGCATCAAATGATCTGCAGAGATACCAGAAAGATTGAACTTCATTATCAATTGTCCCAAAAGGTTGAACTATCTTAGATTCTAATGCAACACAGATCTACACAGTTTATGCAAAACAAATACAAACATCTTTATTAAAGGAGTTGATTCTGTTTAGAATGAAACCAAACAAATCTTTGCTTCCTTTTGTAATGCATGTGGGAGTTGGATGCTTGTTTTTTCATCAAGCGCCTAGTAAACAAACTTTTTATTTCTATTCTCTAATCTTCCCTGCCTGGCTTAAAACAGCTAGCATCTGCTGAGGTATATGAAGTAAGAAGCAAGGTCTGTTTGGTGAGGAAAGTAGATCATGTCAATGATAATTTGATTTAAACAGCTAGCTACATGCATTTTGTTTTCTGATTACATAGAAAATGTATTAATAAAGTAGGGGGTAAATATTATCAGTCTCCTAAATAATAATAAAAAGTCTTTCTATGTAGAAAAACTTGTGGAAACTGTGTGTCTAATTATAGCTTCCCATCACATGCATCCACAGTATTTGTACTTCTCTTTCTACTTAAGTGTGCAATCCTATGGGTTGCGCCCTCGCGAGATGGAAACCTCTGAACATAGAGGCTTCTGAATATCCAATGCCCTGCCATGTGGAAGCCATCAGGGGGGAAGGAATGGTGAAGGGGAACTTCACCTCTAGTCTTCCAAGATGGACTTTTTCACTAGATGGGCTTTTTTGCCTGTTTAGCAATGGAATTTCAGAAGGGGAGGACAGAAGACTGGATCGCTTATATTCTGGCCTCTCATTTCTCTTCCCTTCCCCAGCCTCTAGAATGCTCCCTTTCCCCCCTCTCCGAGATTAATTTTCCAACCTTGGAGGCCAGCCGGCAGTCCCTAAGTGACTGAAAATAGGATTGCCCCTTAAGTGATTGAAAACGGAACGTTGACTTTTCAATAATTCTGCAGAGGCCCAAAACTGTAGTAACAGGGACATTTTTTTTTAGTTCATTGATTATTTTAAGTCTTTTTTTCTTCCTAAAAGTTTTGTACCACTCCAAGGGATGATATATCAGTTTTTAAAAACTTCATTTTGTTGTTTGAATTTTAATTATCATTTCCATCTTTCATTTCTATTATGCTCCCCACCCCCACCCCGAGAGGGCCTTTTCAGTGGTGGCACTCTGGTTGTGGAATGCCCAGGCCTGAGAAGACCTTTTTATTCTCCCATGCTTTTTAGCCCTCAATTTTTTTAAAAAAAAATGTTTGTGTGTTTTAATCTTTGTACTGCTGCTGGCTTTTCCATTGGTTTTGTTTTATATTGTTGCATTTAGAGATTTAAGTGTTGTTTTGTGAACTGCACATAGAGTTTTGGTTATTGGTCAGTATAGAAATGTAATAAATGAATAAACAAATGAAATGATATTATTATTTATTGTTACAGATAATTAACAGTATTCATAAACAACTGATATGAAATGTCTTGTAGTCTCTACTGTGGAGAAAAAGGCATGCACATGTAAAGTATCTACTGACCAGAACCATAAATGTTTGCTGTGTGAATAAGCTGTCAAATTACTCAACTTTAATATGATTTCCCATTATGATGACAGAGTTGCTTTGAATTCTGTGGAAACCCTCTTCATTTCCCCCAATTCCATTTTCTCTCCTTGGAATTCAGTTGCTGCTGTAATCAGAACTTCTGTTTGCAAGTGACTAAATCTTCAATTGCTCACAGTTGCAAACTCATAGATAAACGGATGCTTACTCCATAGCATTTAAGAGCAAACAAGACAGGAGACAAAGCTCTGAAAAGTATAATGAAGCTTTCTAGGTCAGCTTTCAGACTAGCAGTGTGTTTGAATTGTATCACAAGTGGCACAGACTTTAAGGCTGCTGTCCTCAACCTTATGCCCTCTAGGTGTTTTGTAGTACAACTCCCATCATCCCTGACCACTGAACATACTGGATGGGGATGATGGAGGCTGTAGTAAAGCACATCTGGACAGCCTCAGGCTGGGGAGGGCTACTTTAACATCTCACATTCCAGCTCTCCAGCCCAAATACTTTCAGCTGAGTAGCTTTAGTCGTGGAGGTACCTTTGCTGGTTTTAATTAGATAGACACACAATTTAAGACCAGATACCACCACTATTTATTACCAAGGAAGATGGCCTGAAGCATTTCTTGGTACACTAGTATCTCCCTAGTGTATTTCCCCTTTTTCTGGCTGAGACAACAATGTGTAACATCCAGGAGGAAAAAATATGCCTGAAAAACCTGTGCCTAGAAACTGTCATAGTTAGATTGCTGTAAATTGTACTGATAAAAAAACAAACAATCTTGATTTGATTATGTATGTATTCTTTGGTATGCACAGGACTGGAGCTGTATATGATTTCAAGACTTTGTTCTTGTTGGTCTGTCTTTTCCCCACTGAGAGAAAGAGAAGGGGGAGGGAAAATTACATTATTCAGAACATCTCCTGTAGGTTAGCTTCATTTTTGTATGTTGGGTTGCATCCAGAGTTCCTGTGAGCAGAACTCTTCTCATGGGATATACAGGAAAGGAGGGAAGACATTTTCATATATTCCTCCTACATGCTGCAGCTTCTCTGTGCCTCCCAAAATCTGCTCTGAGAGGTTGGGGGACCCTCTGTAATAACATAGAAGGTTGTGCACAGGAAGGATTGCAGGGGAAGGTGGAAATGGCAAAAATAATCTTCCCCTCTTTCCTCCAGCAGGACCTCAGTCCCTTCTATGAATGAAAGCAACCCTTCTATTCATGGGAGGGGAAGTCTGGATTCAACTTGATGTTCCTAACCTCTTCTATTAGAGAATTTATTTTGAAGATTCCAGTTGTCCCTATTTAAAGACTGTGGCTTGGAACCAGGCCTGGCTAATGTCTTCACCATTGCAACCTACTTGTTTATCTGTCTCTCACTGTGGCCCAGACAATAGTGGTGCTGGGGCAGAGAAGGACTAGATGCAATTGCCTGCTTGCTTACTGGGAGTTTTTCTACATGAGGCTGTTAATCATCTGTTAATCCCCTGTATCTACTTTTGTTTCCATTGCAGATTTGAGATCCGAGTGCAAAACAAGGAGCATTTCTTTTCCTGTTTGTCTCCTACATAATCTCTAGATGGCACTGTGGTATAGTGGAAGAGCACAAATTCACAAGAGGAAATCATGTTTTCTTTTGCTTTCACAATTGAATGCCACATTTTCCCTGCTCTTAAAAACTCACAGAAAGTGCTGATAAGACACAGAAGTGAAATCGGAGGGTCACAACATCATCTAAAGAACCCATAAACAACCATGAGTAGGGAATAACAAGCAGACAATACATGCCTCATGTAGAACAGCCCTGGCTCTCTGCCTGTCAAGCCACCAACTGGTAGCAATGTTGAGAAAGAAGAGGAGGAGTTATAGCAGCTGGTGACAATGGCGGCAAGAAGGTAAACTCATTGGCAGTGAGAGAAGGGGCTCACTGAGGGGGACTTGCCCAAAGGCTCCAAAAAAACCTGGACCCGACACTTGATTCAGGATCTGTCTTCCATGGAAAGGCTCCTCTCATGGACGGTGCCTCCACATGATTTTCAAGAATTTTGCCTTTCCCTTTGTACCACGGCTCATCCCATTCAGCAGGGCACCCTGACCGTCTGTGTAGCATTTTCAGGGGGCTGAGGGGGCTGCAGTGGGGAGGAGGAGGAAGAGAGATTATTTCCACTTGCCCAGTTGCATACACCTAAATCTGGATCCAACCCAGGCCCTGTTTTCTATTACCTATCCATGGTAAATCATGTCCCTAATTTGTCTGTTTGAGATGTCTTAAAATAACCAGTAGGTTTCATCTTCCTCAAGCAGGGGTGTTTCCAGATTATGCCTTTATTATGCAATCACCCTGCCTCAAACACAGAATTTTACTGGGAGGTATCCAGACACCTTCTTCCATTTGCAAACTTCCCATGTTTCTTCCATCTTTTTTCTTACTACAAACAATCCATTAAGGAGGGAAAGATGGAATAGCTGATGGACAGCATGAACTCTAGCGTTCATGCTCAGGCATTTATGCCTATGCACCCAAGCAGCGACCCCTGGTGTGAGAATAATGGTATTACAAGTGACACTCTTTTCACCTGTTAAAACACGGCTGAAAACAGTATCCACCCTGCAACCTCCCTGTGCCAGCGAAGGCTCTGAGTATAATGGTGCATTAGTAGTAAGTACCCAAGAGTAGTGTATCTGAAAGAAAAAAGTAAGCTTTCTGCTGTGTTTGAAAACATTAAGAGACTAAAGACACCAACAGTGTATGCACTTTCACTGGCAATGACTTTAGGAAATATATCACTTTTTTTCCCCAGAGGCTCAAGGAATTATTTTGAATGTGTTCTTTGTTTAAACATGGCACAGTCAGTTCTCAGTTTGCATCATGCTTTGTATACAGAGCTGTCAAATGACAGTGTGCACCGTGGCTACAGGAACACATGTTTCAGTAGACATTGATGTATAATGTCTGACTGGAATCCACACCATTAACTTGCAATGTCAACTATCAATTAGAAACACTGGCAAAGCTTCCAGCTTACAGATGTTTTGCAAGGGGGAAAAACATTAAAACAAGAAATCTGTGGATTTCCCCATGTGGTATTCTGATTCAGTTGTTCCGGGTAGGCTTTCAAAAATGTGAATGAAGTTAACATGAGTGAACAAATGGTTTTATTTGTATGGGGTTTGCTAGCTTTCAGGCCTCTTTCTAGAGCACAGGTAGGCAAATTGTGGCCCTCCAGATGTTGTTGGAGTGCAAGTCCTATCATCCCTTATAAGTGGCTATGCTGGCTAAGGCTGATGGGAGTTGTAGGCCAAAAGGATGATCCAAAAGCTTCACAGAGATTGTGAGGGGGGAGTTAACGGAAACAAAGGTGGTAGAGTTCCAGTTATTAGAGGACTACTCAGTCTTCTTCTGCCCACACAGACCTTCCCCCTGTGCAATCTCTCCACTCCCAGCTTCACCTTTTCTTTCCCCCACCCACCTCTTTCTTTGCTCTTTCTCTCCTTTCTGCCCCTTTGCTATTCTCAACTCTCTCCCAGGCTTTCTCTATGAGCTTCTTTAGACGAGCATTTTATAGCATGCTCGCGACTGGCCACTCACGGATGTTTGTGGGTCATTTTGACGATGCAGCAAACCTCCTGTGTGTCTCCTGCGCCTTCTGCTGTTGTTTTCATTACAAAAGAAGACTCTGAAAACCTGACTCTTCTGAACTAGAACAATATTTGTCACCATTTCCTGCTGTGTGCAGAAGTTGCGCTATAAAACGCCAACTAGAGGGTGCTGTCCCCATTAAATTTAACAGGCCACGTGGTCGCGGCTTCCCCCCCTTGTGATTCTGCTCCTTCCTATTGCAGAAGAGAAGCAGGAAGCAGAGCGACAGTAAGGAAACATGATTCCCCCAGCTGAAAATCCTCTCTTTCTCCCCCCCACCTCTTTCTGCTTCCCCCTCCTAACCTCTTGCCTAGCTCTTTCTCCCACTCCCTAGCCTTGCGCATTTTCTCTCTCTCACCCCTTTTTTCCCCTATGTCTTGCTCCTCCCAGCCCCTAGCCTTGCTCCATTCTACATGCACACGCTGCAGCTTCCTTGGTGGGGACCTGATGACTGGAGAGGAGGGAGGAGCATCAGGTGGGGAATTTAATGGTGGAGACTAGAGTCGAAGTAGGGGCAATGTTTTGTCACCTTTTGAGGCTGGGGGCATTTTCCTTTTCTTTGGCGCTAGGTAAACTTGTGTGTGTGTGGATAGGATGAACAGAGCAATCCTATGTACGTCAACTCAGAAGTAATTCCCAGAACAAGAAACAACTCTTTCTTTTTCTGCCCACCAAACAGCTGATGAGTGGCAGGTTCAGGGACAGAACACTGAAGCTCCATTGAGGTCTCCATGGGTGCCATGCTGTATGTTGTTCATTACTACCAAAACTTATTGTTGATGTTATGCTTTTATTGAATACTTTAGTATTTTATAGTATATTTTAGTATTATATATGAAGGATAATTTACTCCTTATATTTGTTGTTCATTGCCCTGGAATCTATTGGATAGATTCTTTGGGAAGACATGTTTGATCAATATCCAAAGTTTGATATGGCTCATATTCATTTACTTATAAGTCATTCTATTTGTCTTCACTGGAACTTCCCAGCTCCATCCAGTGATTTCAGACCGTTTGCATACAACATCTATCTGCAGTATACTATTGTAGCTAGAAAAGAAATTATTTGGATCTTACCTGACGCTATGGGCTTTTCTATGTGAGGTGTAAATCCATTGCATCTACTTTTGGCTTTGTCACAGAATTGAAATCCAACCACTACACAATGAGGGGTTCCTTTCCTGCCTTTCTGCTACATAACCTCTAGGTGGCATGGTGATATAATGGAGTAATGTAAATACACACATGGAAACAGTGTTTTCTTTCATTTTCAGAAATAATACCTCATTTTCCCAGCTCTAAAAACTTGCCGAAAGTGCTGTTTACAACCAGAAGTGAAACTGGAAGGTCATGATATCATCTGAATTAAAGAACTGTGTGTAGAGAATAACAAGCACACAACATATGCCTTGTGTAGAAAAGCCCTGGCTCTCTGCCTGTCAAGCAAACAATTGGTAGCAGTGATGAGAAAGAGGAGTAGAGAATAATGAGCACCCAACAAATACCACACGTAGAAATGCTCTATGTTCTTGCATGTGAACACAGGAAGTTGCCTCAGACCATTTGTCCATCTAACCCAGTGTATTGCCTATTCTCACTGACAGTAGCACTCCAAGTCCTCAGATGGAGATATTTCTTAGCCTTGTTAGATTGAGACGTTAATTGAACCTGTTTCCTTTGTCATTTATAGGCAACATGATGCCATCCAGATGTAAAGGCAATTTGGTGCCTCCAGATGTTTTGGACTAAAAGTCCCATAACCCCTTATCATTGGCCATGCTAGCTGGGGCTCATAGGAGTTGTAATCCAAAACAACTGTTAAGTATCAGGTTGCCTCCCCCTGACATGCATTCTACCAAGGAACTATGGTTGCTCCTTCTTATCCATCTCCATTTAGATTGCAATTTCACACAGTGTTGTCTCTAGGGTCCTGGAACTTTGTTTACTAAATGACAACCTCTTAAGGACATTCACAGTGTTACTTCTGGAGGATGGAGCGTGTGTGTGTATGTGCATGCACACCCATGTTTTTATTTGTGTGTGAACATATCATAGGAAGGATTAACACTCACATTCGTTTCCTGTGGGACGATACAAATATCAATTCAGGACAAATTTGGGGAATTGCATGGGTATTTTCAGAACTGCCCAGTATGGTTGACTTGGGATTTGCCCCGAGTTAACCTAGAAACACTATCTATCTATCTATCTATCTATCATCTATCTATCTATCTATCTATCTATCATCTCTCTCTCTCTCTCTCTCTCTCTCTCTCTGCCTCAATTCGGATGACACGTTAAGCAACTGAGGGGAAATAACCTACTGACAGTGTGTTAAAGAGGTGGTGAGCCACAGACGACATGCTGCAGCAGGCGCTGCAAGGAATCGGCAACCACCCCGGTTGCTAATAGCGTACTCGGTCCTGACTGACAGTTTGGCCGCCATTTTCCCCGCTTACCGAACTCCGTTAGTCCTCTAGCAGGTATCCCAGAACACACTGCAGCTGAAAATTCATGGGCGCCGCCATTGAAGCCGATGCAAGACACTCCTCCAAAACCCCATTGGCTGCCTCAGTCAGTGGGCGGAACTCAGCAGCCTTGGGCAAAGAGGCAGCCAGGAGGAACGGCAGCACAAATACAACATTCGCACCCCACGCCCAGCACTGCAATTCCAACGTTGCCACCCACGCCCCAGGGAGGCACCCACCACCCACCCTACATGGGAGACATGGCAGTCGCGAGGAAGATCCACGGCCCCCAGCCCCAACCCCCATAGAGCATCTTCCGCACACACAGGAAAGAAGACAAGAGTGGGGTGGCGTAGAAAACTTTATTCAGCAGGGAGACCAGACATGGGCAATAAGGCACATGGGCACCACTATGCCAGGGCAGAACCTACGGAAAGGACAGGTGCCCCCAGGAAGGGAGGTGGTGGCTGGAAGGCACAGCAGTGAAGAGGGGACGGCCGAGGCCACACCCCCAGGGAGCCAAGCACGGAACGTGCCAAGGGGATGTGGTGGAGAGGGGCGGCATGCCAGGGAGAGATGCCAGTCCACAGATGAAACTCCACAGCCGACGCTCACAGGGGGTGGGGGTAACACAGCCAGATCCAGGCACTGATGCTCTCACGCACCCGGGATGCCTCCGCATGGGCGCGACGCTCCCCAATGGGATTCTCGGGGCCCCGCAAAGACTCGATGTCCCGCCCGTCCACAGCGATGGTGTCAGTGTCCTTGCCCGCCTGGGGGAGGTCGGGGTGCTCAGCCAGTAACACGTCCCCATGGGACTCGCAGATGTTGTGCAGGATGCAGCAGCACACCATCACGTCCGGAATGATGTCGGCCTGCAAGTCCAGCAAGCTAAACAGGGAGCGCCAGCGCTCCTTCAGGCTCCCAAAGGCACGCTCCACAGGCAGGCGGGCACGGCAATGGTAGTAGTTGTATTTACGCTGGACGTTGGTGCGTGGGTAGCGGTACGGGGCCATCAGCCACGGCTGCAGGGCGAACGCCTGGTCGGCCAGGAGGAGCGGACCCACTGCACGGCCGCACACGGAAGCGGGGCCAGACTTCAGGAAGCGTCCCGATGTCAGCTTGGCAGCCAGGGGGGAGTTCCAGAAGACAGCTGTGTCGTGGCTCCGCCCAGACACGCCTGCATAGATGTCCATGAAGCGGCCCTTGGCATCTACCACTGCCTGGAGAACCATGCTGTAGAAATGCTTGCGATTGTAGTATTCCTCGCCATGGGTGGGGGGCCCAGGATGCACATGTGGGTCGAGTCCATCGTCCCCATCACCCGCGGGAAGCCCGGGGCATGGAAGCCACACATGTTCTCCTTCTTGTCCCCCATCCGGATGACGTCGGCAAGGTATAGCTCATTCAGGACGCGCACCGTCTCACGGAAGATCTCGCACGCGGTGGACACGCCCACCCCGAAGATGGTCGACAGCAGCAGGTAGCCAACATTAAACACCAGCTTGTACAGCATCAGGGCAAGCCGACAGGACATGGGAATGCTTCAGCGCATGTTTGTACACTCCCGCTGCAGGACTGGGGCCACCTCAGCCACCAACACCTCAAAAGTTGCGTGGGACATGCGGAAGCTTCCACAGAAGTGCTCGTCGTCCCAGTCCTCCAAGTCCTGCATCTCCTTCCACTTGGCATCCATCCGGGGGAGCACCCAGCGATGGACGTACTCATGCTCGGCAAGAAGCTCGGCCGACATTGAGGGGAGGAGCGCATTGCAGGGCTTCTTCGGCTGTGCCTTCGGACAGCTTCTCCACAATCATCGTGGGCGCCTCATGGGGACAAACCAGTGGCAGGATGGTGGCCCGGAGACAAGGCACGGCCTCCACTGCTCTGAGGGGCCAGCGGAAGAACTCCGATCCGAACACTGGCTTCGCGGGCATGGCCCCACTCAGGCACGGGCATGGAATAAGTCCTCCTCGTCGGCGTTGCCGTGGTTCTGTGTGGCCACCTGGATCGCTCCCTGCAAGCAGGCCGTTGCAAGCTCCCTCCAGGACATAGCCGCCAATGCTGAACGGGCCAGAGGGGGAGGCAGCCAGGACGGGAGAAGCAGTGGGTGTGACGGAGCAGGAGGGAGGAGGGAGGTGCGGCAAGGCTGGGAGCCTGGGACTGCCAACTATGGTAGCATGGGAGTGAAAGGAAGCGGCCAGAGTTGGGTGCGTGATGGGGAATCGGCACAGCAGGCCAAGTCTATGCTACGAATAGGGGGGATGGGAGTGAGCCTCCATGCTGGTGGAAGGTCCTATGGCTGGCCGTTGATCGGAAGGCGGCGACGCCAGACACTTCGTTCCAGAGGTCAAATGCGACGTATGACTTCTCTCAGGGCCACCTCCAGCGCGTGGAGACGCCATGCCTTTTGGGCCCTCCACCTTCTGCAGAAGGTACGGTGGAGGGAGCGCAGTTTCCTGGGAGGTGAGAACAGAAGGGGGAGAGGAGGGGGGGATAGCCATCAGTGACATGGAGGCCACAGCAACACCAATGCATCCTGCCCAACAGCCCCGTAACTAACCTTTGGCGTCGGACAATGCGGCCTGCTTGGAGTCCCTCAGACCTGTAGGGCGATGCCATCTCGACTAGAGCTGGCTGAAATGAGGGGAGATTGGGCCAGGAACAAGAGGCATCCAGGGTGTGCAACAATGTTGCATAGGGATGCTGATGGACGTAGCCTTGAGCGTCTAGACCAGGCCGAGGGAGGTGGCAGCCAGAGGGACGGGGATATAAAGGGGCCTTATCACGTATAGGGGTTGGGGTGAAGGAACAACTCAATACCCCTATGGTCCCTTGGCGGATGGGCCTAGGGACCCGTAGGACGAGCGTGGCTTAGGCCATGTCATCCTGAAAGGGCCTTTCCGCCCCCTCCTCGTCTTCCTCCTCTGCCCCCTCCCCCTCCCCCTCCTCCTCTCCCTCTTCGTTGGAGTCTGGTGGGATGTCGCGGCCCCTCTTCGGCTAGCTGCCTCTGCTCCGCAGCTCCTGCCCTCCGACCAACCCCCCTGCCTTCCCTGAGGCACCTGCTGCTGCCAATGCCGAACGTGGGGCCTGATATGCTGCGGCCGTTGGCAGGGGTAGGTACTGCTGCTGTGGCGCTGCCGCCATGTATCCATACGGCCCCATGTAGGGTGCAGGCTGCGGGGGCCCATGGTAGGTGCCACGGAACAATTGGGCGAGCTCCCTGAGCACCTTGGTTTGGCGGTCGATGGCTGCTGTGCGCTCCCGCATGACTCGATCGATAATGGCATCGGTGGCCACCATGGCCTCAGTCATCCTGGTGACATGGCGCTCTAGACCTATACTCACGTCTCTCCCCGCCTCCCGTATGGTTTGGGCACACCCTTCCACGGTTTGACTGGCTGTGCGCGTTGCCCACATGGTGAGGACACGCTCCTTGGTGCACCTGGCCTCCTCCTCGCCCTCTATGTGTGTGAACAGGCCGTGGATGTGTTCTCCTGTTGTCTCCGTCACCGTGACCCTCGCCACCTGCAGCCGGTCTGCCCTGTGCCTGTTGTGCATCCGGACAAACCTCTGCGCGTTGGTCAGGGGACGGGCTTCTTTGGCTGCTGCCGCACTGTACTCACCTATGTGCGGTGGCAGTGGCTCCTCCTCCAGGGGGGCCGCTCCCTCCATCGGCTCGTCCTCTGGCTGTGGAGGCCCCTCGATCTCCTCCTCGAGCACGCCCTCCCCGGCCTCGAGCTCGGCATCCGAAGGCGCCTCCTCCTCCATCGCCTCCATCTCCACGAAGGTGTCATCGGTGGCCTGTGTGTCGATGTCCAGCAGCTCTTCCTGGGACAGTGACAGTTCTGGCTCCAGCACATCACCCACATGTTGTTCCACGAGCTGCTCCATTTTAACCTGGTCCTCCTGTGACACCGGCCCCATCTCCGTCACAGCATCCAAAATGCTGCAAGGGAATCCCTGCACTGTGGTGCTGCGTTTTGATGACCCCAGCCACATACGGGGTGCTGGCACTGGTCGTGGCAGTCGCCCAGCAGTGGCAGCCACACTCCCCTTCGCGGGAGTCACCCTCGGGCGTGACGGCCCTGGCTTTTCCTCCTCCTGCTGGGTCTCTGGCACCAGGGGGTCGGGTGCGGAATCCCCAACCTGCATGTCCACACAGATGAGCTGTAGGAAGGCCGTGGGGCTGCTGTTGCTGGAGGAGGCTGGCATGGGGGAGATGCTCCTTGAGGTGCTGGCTGTCCTGGGTGGCACGGGTGGCAGCCTCGTAAGCAGCGATGGGCTTTGGTATGCTGCAGGACGGCTCATTGGCCTCGCCTTGGCTGGCCATGCTTTGGATGATGCCTTCAGGCCTTTCTTGGGGGGATTGGCCGCTGCCTTCACAGCTGTCTTGGGGGGATTGGCCACTCCCTTCACAGCTGTCTTGGGGGGTTCGGCCGCTTCCTTCATGGCTGTCTTGGGGAGTTTGGCCGCTTCCTTCATGGCTGTCTTGGGGGGATTGGCTGCTCCCTTCATGGCTGTCTTGGGGGGTTCGGCCGTTCTCTTTACAGCTGTCTTGCCAGTGGGTGTTGGGCGTGGGGCGTCACTCCGTGCCGGCGGCCGTGGTTTCCATGCAGCGGGGCCCTCCTCCCATTACACCCCTTGGTCCAGCCATGCTCATTGTCGTGTGTGTGGCGGCTCGTTGGTGGCGCCCCCGCTGCCCGCCGTGTGTCCCGGGACGACATCGTGGCGCTCCACCAGCAGGCATGCCAGTTCGTCGTAGAAGGGCATGGTGTGTGGCTGCGTGCTGGTTCTTTTATTGTGGGTGGCGATCTCCTTGAACTTCCTTTTGAGTCCGTGGAGCTTGTCCTTGCATTGCTTGCCATTGCGGTCGTGTCCCTGTTCCTGCATTTGCTTGGTGAACCAGGGGTAGAGGTGATCATACCTGGCTGTGGCCATGATCCTCCTGGCTTCCGGGCTTCCCCATAGCTCTATGAAGTGTCCGACCTCTTCCTCGGACCAGCGCTGCGCTCTGCGTCTTTCCTGGGGGTCCTGGCTGCTCCCCTCTTCAGGGGTTTGTGAGCCAGAGTCCTCAGCCGGGTCATCCCAAGCCCCCTCTCCCTCTGGCTCCATGTTGCCGATGGGTGTGTGTTTCGGTGGTGACGGTAGTCTGTGCCCTGGGCTGCCTTTCCCCGTCCCATGTGCTTGTGTGATGGTGGGTGCTGGTGGGCTGTTGTGCTTGCTGTGATTGTGCCCGTTGCGTAAGCATTGTTGTCTTTGCTGGCCGGGGCCGCTTCGTGTCCTTGGGATTGTTGTGCATGCCTCTGCCGGTTTTCCACAGCATCAGCAGGTGGCTGGCTGTCGCCCATGGGCACCCATTGCCTAGGCATTTTGTGCGTCTTGGGGATGCTTGTGGCCTTAGCTTGCTGTCCAGCCATGTTGGGTGGATGAGAGGGGGCTCTCTGGTCACCGCTTCACCTGCCCTCGTCCTTCTGGGTGATGCGAGGGTGGAGGTGGTGGTGCAGTGAGGGTCTACTTTGGATGGGTTGTTGTTCTCCCTGTTGGTGTGGGGGGGCTGCCTCTTGCTCCAGGGCGCCTGGGATTTTTGGTTATTCCGTCTCCCCCTCCCCCCCTTTGCCGTAGTGCCCTTCTGGTGCATTTCCCTTTCCGTTTGGATAGCTGACTGGGCACCCTGCGTGAGTGCTTGCAGGAACTGGCCCCTTGTTGAGCTCCATGCCAGCTGCCTGGTGGGGGAGGCGGGCGTCCTGGTTGCTATGGCTGCGATGCCGGGGCTCTGTTGTGAGCGTGCCTGAGCGGCCGCCCGCTTCCTGCTGCTCTTGCTGCTCTCCTCTCTGATCCTTTGTGTTAACCTACTCACCTCAGTTGTTTAACTGAGTTGTTTATCTCTGTTGTTTAAATCTCCCGCTTAACCAACTGTGGGTTGTTTGCCTCCCTCCAGACGACACGTTAAACAACTCAACTGACGGTTGTTTAATTAAACAACCGTTGCTTAATGTGTCGTCCGAATTGAGCCACTCTCTCCATGGGCAGAGAAGGAGTCTTTTCCTATGCACTGGAAGGGATGGGGGTGGCTTTTTACCTTTTTTCTCTCTTTGATTCCATTGCTGGACTTCCTCTCCCCACCCACCTATAGGTCCCAGTGGGAGGGAGATTAGCTATGCCAGTTCCAGTTTTTCAGTCAGTTTTAGGGGGCATGTTGGGATAGCAGGAGGGCTTTGGGTCTTGAAGATTGAACCCTTCCTAATTTGCCCTAGCACATCCCCAGGATTAATCCCAGTTTTTCCATTTCTGTGGTCAGAGAAGTTTCTGCACCTGTAACTGAGAGATCTTCTTCTCCAAGAGTGGAACTCCCTTTTTGACCTTGGATGGGGAAATCCATTCTATCCTATAAGCCCCTGGGATATCTTCTGAGCAACAGCATAGCTAGGTAATCATAGGCCTTGGACTTAATGCTCTTATGGGGGAGGGGTTGTGTATTACTTCAGTTGACAAGCACACCATTCATATTTCTCTCTCCCTCCTGCCACAGGCAGCTGCTTCCACATTCTATTTATTTATTCATTTATTTATGCATTTATATCCTGCCAATTTTCCTCAAAGGAATCCAAGGTGGCATACATAATCCTCCTCCTCTTCTCCATTTTATCTTCACAACAACCCTGTGAGGTAGGTTGGGCTGAGTGTCTGTGATTGGCCGAGGTTTTCATGGCCGAGTGGGGACCTGAACCCGGATCTCCCAACTCCCAGTCCAACACTCTAGCCACTACACCACACTGGCTCTCCACACTACACCACACTATATGTTAGAATGTCTGCCAGCCCCAATAAAAACAATACTCTGAGCATGTGCAGTTTTACTTTTTAAGCTCACTTGAATCATAGCATCATTATGACAACAGGAATAAAATGGAGTTTTCTTCTGCGACCCTACTGCTGTCCTCTGGGTGGTCATTTGCCACAGACCAGGCTGAAAGACCCTGGACTTTGGGCCAGGACTTTGGCCCCAAGGTCCAGCCTTAGCTGCAACACTGTGGCAAGGCACTACAAAATTGCAGTCTATATCCACGCTTGCCAAGAGAAATGCATATTTATGTCTTTTGCTTGAGTCTATCTCAATGCATTTGAGTTTCAGGATTGTGTCATAATACATATACTGAGCAATAGCAAGAGAGTCTGGAAATCCCTTGAAGAGTTGTATTTAAAATTTAGAACATCAATCTTCCTTGTGCTATAGTGTTTGCTTAAGTCCGTTGCTCTGTTTTACATCCAGCTAATACCTAGAATCAAGATATCTGAATGGTCATTTGGGAACTGCTCTGGGATCTCCTTCTGCAGTTACAGCTCTTGCGCAACATTGCAGCCTGCTTGACAAACAGAACATGTACTGCATGTTGCTATATATTATGCCAAACCATGATGCGGAATTACTGTTACTCTGCCAAGTGGACACATGTTCTGTTTTTATGTGAATGTATTCTAATTTGTTCAATAAAATCCCTTGCATAAGTAACAAAATACAGAACCAATGTGGAGCTCACAATAACAGATGTGTAGAGTGTTGAGAGAGTTGTTTTGCATTCTTTTTAGTCATTTGCTGCACAGAATGAGAGATGTGGAGTCAGCGAAGTATTTTTTCATGAGAGCAGCTGAGGCCCAAAGTAGACCTGGTGCAGCCACACATATAGGTACTTTTGTCCCCTCTGTAATTTCTTGTGGTACTCATCCACGTCATGACATCACAGCATCTGCATTTCCTGGCCTCCTGTCATTGGTTGCTGCTGGCAGAGAATGGGGAAACATGGAGCACTGTGATGTCATGACATGAGTAAGTAATACTAGAACTGACAGAGGAAAGAGTACATACACACATGGCTTTCATTTTCAGCTGTATGTGCACAATTATCTGCCATGATGGTACCATAAGCTGGAGGGTGGTTTATAAATATTTGAAAATAACATAATTTTATATTATATAATAAAATGTTCCCTTCCAAATATTAGACATAACATTACATGGAGCATCTGCGATTAGATCTCCTATCATATTTATCTTCTTGTAAAAACAGCCACTTCGTGACTGGGTGTGGGGGAGTGAAGAGATTCGGGTTGAGGCAATGGGGCACTGGAGGGGATTTCAGCCTTTGCTCTCATACAGGTTCTACAATGCAAATTGCCCCCCATACCTTCAGAGCTGCTATTATCTGCCCATGGAGAGGGAAACTTATGGGCACAATGTGGGTGCCTGCATTGTTTTGCACAGGAAACAGCAGTTCAGGGAATACAATTTCATTTGGGCAGTTGGCCAGGAGGGAAAGCGTTAGAACCCTTTCCCTGCCCCCTGCTGTGGCCCCAATCCACGGCTGCTCTCAAGAGAAGAAAAATATGCCAGCAGATCCCATCATGGACCTCCCACATGTGGTGCAGTTTGGCCCTTCAAAAAACCACTCAGCATGAATGTCACAAATGTTCTGTCATGTGGTTGTACCTACCAGAGCTCCCCATCACATGTATATGTGGTTGGACATGATGGCAGCTGCTACATAATCTGCAAAGCAGTCCTGCACCTGCAGCAACCCACGCTGCTGAGCTGGTGATGTAATGATGGCCATTAATTTGGAAGATTGGAAAGGGGATTGGAAAAATTCATGGAAGGCAGGGCTGTCAATGCCTGCTGGTCAAGATGGCTATATATTCCCTCCAGAATCAGAGGCAGTATGTCTCTCAATACCTGTTGCTGGGGAATATGAGCAAGAGGGTGCTGTTGCACACACATCCTACTTATGGGCTTCCCCAGTGCCCACTCCAGGTTTTTGAAGTCCTTTGGGCTGGGTGATACCCTCAATGAGCCTCCTCCCTCACTGAGTCTGTCTTCTGAGAACCATTGTCACCAGTTGCTATTGCTCCTTGTCCTCTGCCTCATCATTGCTGTGCCTTATTTATTTGCGTGACAGGTAGGGAGCCAGCAAGCAAGTATGCAGTGGTATCTCCTGCTCTTCCTCACCACTGCCTTGCTTGGGCCAGAGCCAGAGGCAGGAAAACAAGCAGTTTGCAATGGTGAAGAGGAGGTGCAACTTCAGGGAGTTCTTGTCAGTGGGCTACTGCTGGGTTGTGGGCCCTCAGCAGGTGCCCAACCATGCTACCCTTGGTACCGGCCCTGGGCCTCACATGAGCATCTGGTTGGCTGCTGTGTGAATACAATACTAGAGTAAATAAGCCTTTGGCCTGATCCAGCACGGCTCTTCTTGTGTTCTTATGATGCTCTCAGTACCAGCATAATATCACACAGGTCACCCCTTGCACTGAATATTTGCTGACACCGGTGGGCCTTGGATGCTTTACTTTAAGTACCTCCCTCTTTTACAAGCTAAGGGACGCCATCATTTGTTTTGTTTGTCTCTTAATTGATCTCGCGAGGGAAATGAGAGAACCCACCATCTTAAGAGCTTGTAAAGAATCACTTTCCCCGCCTGATTAAAATAGGCATGACAAGCATTCTTTATCACCCTATAGCTAATTGTGCCCAGTAGCCTGAATCGGTGTTAAGGCTTAGCCTGCTGTTATTTACATCTTCCTGAGCTACATAGTGAAGACAATCATCATTCACTGGTTGGGGGCTGGAATGTGCCTTTGAAAGGAAACTGGCATGGCTGACTGGACCACAAGTTATGTGCAGCTCAGCTACCTCAAACACACACACACACACACACACACACACACACACACACACACAGGACTCCTAGTGTCAGGCAAGAAGAACATGGACCATAAATCCTCTGCCTTTAACTGTTATTCCACTCAGATGGTTTCGATTAGAAGGGCTGCTTCATGAAAATTAGCTGTAGTTTGTCAGTACATGAAGGAAGGCTTGGGCAAGTGATGGATCCCCGAGGTGGTGGCTCATTTCAGAATTTACTAATGTGGTCAGGTGGGCTGCTGAAGGCCATTCCTCACAGCAGTTCCACTCACCGCTGCTACTTGCAAATAATTCAGAACTCAAAAGTACATTTCATGTGGTCAAGAGATACAAGATTACTTATGAGACCATTGTTCTATGCCTTTTTAGTTTAATGTGTAAATCCAGTTTGGCACTTGGCTTTGTTCAGTGGTGCGTACCTTTCAATAAGTAAGTTCTCATTAAGTGGGCTGTAGAATAAACCATACTGCAAACTCTGGTAATTGCACTGCTGTTTTAGAGCCATTTGTCTTACATAAATTCTGCAGGGCCCTATCTGATTTACAGATAGATCTGCACATTAGGGCCATTTTTTGTAAGAGGCACACAAATCAACAGGTATTAGGTATCCTACATACTAACAATGAACTTATTAGCAATCTTATATATTAACAATGAACTATAAGGGTACCATCCATAGCCATACATAAAGAAGTGTTATCAGCAGGATCAGGGAAACCCCAAGGCTTGCAGATGTGCAAAAATATTTCAGGGGGGGACCCTAAGTAGGGGAACGCAAAGAGCCCAATGAGGACTCAGCATGCTCAGTGGGCATGGTATGATGACTGACTGTTGGGGGGATGTATGGAAAACTGGGGTGGGAATGTAATGGAGTATCTTGGAAGAGGGCATGGCTGGCTAGACCCATGAACAGGAGTGCTCCACACTGAAACATTTTTTTAAAAAAAAATGTGTTGGCTAAATAGAACCTTTATGTTCAAAAGCATTGTAGCTCAGAATAGCAGGTGCAAAGTGCAAACCACAGGGGAAATCCAGTAGTGTTGGACTCCATTTATGATCACCTTCATCTGGCTGGCCACTATAGGATACAGGATACTGGACTAGGGAGAATGTAAGAAGACCCATGTAGAATCAGACCAAAGACCTAGTATCTAGTCTTCACACAGTGGCCAACAAGTTGCCTGTGGAAAGCCCATATGAAGAACATAAGAGCAATAACACCAACTCGCTCATGTCCCCCAGCAACTAGATCGATCTTGGTCTGATCTAGCAAAGTAATTATTATAGTCTTATGTTTGTTCAGTTCCATTGTTTTTTATGGTAAAGCCATGCTGATCCATAGTTTGCCTTTTCAAGTATTGAGTTGTTGTTGTTGTTGCCTGACTGCACCCACTATATTGTAGTATGGTAGAAGCCATGTCTCTAGATCAAGAGTGGGCAACTTGTAGCCCTTCAGATGTTTTGGGCTACAACTCCAATAAGCCCTAGCCAGCATTGCCAAAGGTGATGGATCATGGGGTTTGCAGTCCAACAACATCTGGAGCACCACTCATTGCCCACCCCTGTCCTTGGTGGAAAGTCTAGAGTACTACAGTTTTCAATATGAAGTCAACATAGTAATTCTTGGCTGTATCTACACAAAGTTGTCTTATTTGTACTATGGATAAAAGAATATTACTAGTAGTCATTACTAACTCTTCTCATGTACTTATTCCAAACCCAGAGTTTACAAAGGAAATTATGGCCAGATGAACTTTTTGAGTGAGGGCCCCTGTAATTTGAGCATTGAAATGAACTCCCATCTGCAAAACATCACAAATACGCATAACAGGATATGATTTTGTATGAGAGGAAGTGTTTACACCTTTTGCACTTCCCTGTTATCCTCCTACAACAATCCAAGAAACAGTGCTGTAGCAGTGCCATGGCTAACGAGGGGTACCTCTAGATGGGCACTTTCCCCCGCAGTGGCTTCGGAGTGGCGGCAGGTCATTTACATGATGCTGCCACCACTCTGAAGTCATCTAGGGGCAAATCCCCAAAGCTCTGCTGTAAAAAGGTTGGGCATTTACCCCGACATTTTTAGCTGGAGTGTGGCGATGATGGCATTAACCATCTGTAGCTCTTTCTCCAGAGCTTGTCCCCCCCCATTTTTAAAAAGTTTTTTAAAAAACAAAAAACCTACCTTGGAAGAGAGGGGGGCCCATGCTTCCAGGTGCCCCTAAAACTGCTGCTCGCGCTCTGTTGAGCGGGTGCGGTGGCAGCGTCGGCAGGAAAGCCTGCTATGGCACTCCTGCTGCAGATGGGTGGAACGAGCGTCAATGCAGGGCGCGCTGCCTGCCACCACTGCACTGCTGCCCCGACACCAGGAAGATGAGGGCAGGGTTGAAGAACCAGGACTTTTCGATTAGCAAGGATGATGACATCATCTGCCATTCCCTTCCCTATTTCCTATGAGCTTATGTGTTGTCCTCACAGTAGCGGGGGGGAAATGCATTTTCCCAGAAACACACACGCACGCACACACACACACACACACACACACGGATAGATATGGATCAATAAAACCACTTGCATTTTGAACCCTCCTTGGGGGCATGGCTATGAGGACTGTTATGATTGCCAGCACCTCAAAATTTACTACTGCTTCACTGATTAAAATGGGCACAATTCAGCAAGTATATGTCTCCTGTGCAAGTCCCATTCTTTCCACTGGGACTTTGATTTGGCGAGTTGTGCCCACTGTTGATATAGAACATATTGGTTGAGATGTTTATATTTTCCATTAATCCAAATGAGGATGCCTTTTTTCTGGACATTAAATATATAATGCAGTCTGCCCCAATATGGTGTCCTCCAGATGTTTTGGACTTCAATTTCCATAAGACCCAGTCAGCATGGAAAATAGACAGGAATGTTGGGAGTTGTAGTCCAAAAACATTGGAGGGCCCCATGATCAGTAAGGCTGATGTAATGTATTGTACAATGGATTTAGTCCAATCTCATTTAGTTGCTGACTGAAGAGCAACCCTCCTATATGAACACTTCTAGAGATGACAAGGCTTCTCTTACAGTACAGTTCACCAAAAGGTCTGAAGTTCCATTCAAGAAAAGGTCAACTCACCCACCAAGATGAATGCTTCATTATTCTGTCCCTCCTTTTGCAGATGCAGAAACAATATATCATTCTAGTAACCAGGGAAGATGCGTCCCATTGCTGTTCCTATCCTATTTCTCCTATTTGACCCTCACTTTGCAAATCTAGAAAGAAAAAATCTAGAAGCACCAGGGCTGGCTGAAGACATTTTACTGTCTGAGGTGAAGGACAAGATGCCCCCCCCCCACAATTCCACGCACAAAAGCCAACCAGACTTGCAGCTGAATCTTATTCTAACACTGATTATGTCCACCACTGGATCTGAGAGCAGCAGGCTAGGTTAGGAAATGCAAAGCAGGCCACATGGCATATACAGCTCTGTCTCTTCCCTGCTCCTCAGCAGGCGGTCACTTGAGGTGGCTGCCTCATTCTGCCCTGAGCAATATCAATAGTTGTCTTTCCTGCAATCAGCATCGGAGTTCACTGAATGGTACTGACCCAAGAGCAGACCATAACATAGTTACAAGAAATGTGGCAGCTAAAAATACTGCCATAATGATCTTAACTAGGCATCAAGCCAAATTTGATCAAGATGGCTTAGTTTAAAAATAATTTTCAGTTAGGATTTTTGTTTTTGTTAAATTGTATTATATTTACAAAAGTGGTGTGTGTGTGTGTGTGTATGTGTTAGAATTAAATAATTCTTACTAAATAATTTCTCTAATTTACTTATTCATTTATAACATTTTCAAGATAGTAACAGAGAGGAATTAATTATTTGGAATGCCTCTCTGCATAGCCCTAATTGTTAATCACTTCATAACTAGGGTGACCAGACGCCCGGATTTGTCCGGACATATCCGGGAAATGGGGTGCAAATCCGCATCCGGGCGGAAAAACCTTTTTGGGGGGCCAAATCCGGAAATTTAGCCCCCCAAAACGGTGACCAGATGGCCCTGGGGCGAGCTGGGCCAACCGCGGGGCGGCGGGGGCAAACCGGGGCAGCGGGGGGTCACGCGGCGGTGGCGGGAGGCTGGCGGCGCGAGGCACCTACCGGCTGGGGCGTCCGTTTCCCTCCGGTGCTCGGAATCTACTGAGAAACAGGCTTCGCGGCCTATCCCTCAGTAGCGCGCCGGGTGATGACGTCATCACTCGGCGCACTGCTGAGAGACAGGCCAAGAAGCCTGTTTCTCAGTAGATTCCAAGCACGGAGGGAAACGGACGCCCCAGCAGCAGCAGGCAAGGAGTGCGTGGGGGGTGGGGGGGCGGCGCGGGTGCTCGCGGTGGGTGGGGGGCGGCGGGGCGGGTGCTTACGGCGGGGGGGCGGCGCGGGTGCTCGCGGCGGGGGGGACGGCGCGGGTGCTCGCGGCGGGGGGGGCCGCGCGGGTGCTCGCGGCGGGGGGGCGGTGCGGGTGCTCGCGGCGGGGGGGGCGGCGCGGGTGCTCGCGGCGGGGGGGCGGTGCGGGTGCTCGCAGCGGGTGGGGGGGCCGCGCGGGTGCGTGCGGCGGGGGTGCTCGTGGCGGGTGGGGGGGCCACGCGGGTGCGTGCGGCGGGGGTGCTCGCGGCGGGTGGGGAGGCCGCGCGGGTGCGTGCGGTGGGGGGGCGGCGCGGGTGCGCACGGCGGGTGTGGGGGGGGCGGGTGGGGGTGCCGTGCGGGGGTGCGGGGCGGGGGGGCGGCGCTGGGGCGCACAGCGGGGGGGGGGGCGGCGCGGGGGCGCGGGGCACTTACCTGCTGGGGCTTCAATAGGGTGACCAAGGAGGACAGGGCTCCTGTAACTTTTAACAGTTGTGTAGAGAAGGGAATTTCAGCTGGTGTCCTTTGTATGCATGCAGCACCTGGTGAAATTCCCTCTTCATCACTGTAGTTAAAGCTGCAGGAGCCCTGCCCGCTTTTGTACCTGGTCACTCTAGTATAGCTCCTGCAGCTTTAACTACAGTGATGAAGAGGGAATTTCACCAGGTGCTGCATGCATACAAAGGACACCAGCTGAAATTCCATTCTCTACGCAACTGTTAAAGATACAAGAGCCCTGTCTTCCTTTTCATATGGTCACCCTAATTTAAATGGAATTTGCTTCCTTCCATGCACTTAAGCATGCTTAAGGAACGTTAGCAAGTGTTCCTTAAGCATGCTTAAGTGCATGGAAAGAAGCAAATTCCATTTAAATTAGGGTGACCATATGAAAAGGAAGACAGGGCTCCTGTAACTTTTAACAGTTGCGTAGAAAAGGAATTTTAGCAGGTGTCCTTTGTATGCATGCAGCACCTGGTGAAATTCCCTCTTCATCACTGTAGTTAAAGCTGCAGGAGCTATACTAGAGTGACCAGGTACAAAAGCGGGCAGGGCTCCTGCAGCTTTAACTGTTGTAGTGAAGAGGGAATTTCACCAGGTGCTGCATGTATACAAAGGACACCTGCTGAAATTCCTTTTCTACGCAACTGTTAAAAGTTACAGGAGCCCTATCTTCCTTTTCATATGGTCACCCTAATTTAAATGGAATTTGCTTCCTTCCATGCACTTAAGCATGCTTAAGGAACGTTAGCAAGTGTTCCTTAAGCATGCTTAAGTGCATGGAAAGAAGCAAATTCCATTTAAATTAGGGTGACCATATGAAAAGGAAGACAGGGCTCTTGTATCTTTAACAGTTGCGTAGAGAAGGGAATTTCAGCTGGTGTCCTTTGTATGCATGCAGCACCTGGTGAAATTCCCTCTTCATCACTGTAGTTAAAGCTGCAGGATAGCTAGCTAGTACAGCTAGAATGATCAAATGCAAAAGAGGGCAGGGCTCCTGCAGCTTTAACTGTTGTGATGAAGAGGGAATTTCACCAGGTGCTGCATGCATACAAAAGACACCAGCTGAAATTCCCTTCTCTACACAACTGTTAAAGTTACAGGAGCCCTGTCCTCCTTTTCATATGGTCACCCTAATTTAAATGGAATTTGCTTCTTTCCATGCACTTAAGCATGCTTAAGGAACACTTGCTAACGTTCCTTAAGCATGCTTAAGTGCATGGAAGGAAGCAAATTCCATTTAAATTAGGGTGACCATATGAAAAGGAAGACAGGGCTCTTGTATCTTTAACAGTTGTGTAGAGAAGGGAATTTCAGCTGGTGTCATTTGTATGCATGCAGCACCTGGTGAAATTCCCTCTTCATCACTGTAGTTAAAGCTGCAGGAGCCCTGCCCGCTTTTGTACCTGGTCACTCTAGTATAGCTCCTGCAGCTTTAACTACAGTGATGAAGAGGGAATTTCACCAGGTGCTGCATGCATACAAAGGACACCAGCTGAAATTCCCTTCTCTACGCAACTGTTAAAGTTACAGGAGCCCTGTCCTCCTTTTCATATGGTCACCCTAGCTTTATTGAAATCAATGGGACTTGTTTCTTGAGGTTTCTTTGGGCAGTTTTCTTTGGATCCCTGAATGGGATTTGTGTTCTCTGCACACTGAGGCAGTGTAAATTCAGGAGGTATTTGGTAAAAAGAGGGAAAAGTCCTTGTCTAGCATTGTGATAATGGGCATCTGTTCTGGCTTTTCTTTGTATTGCTACTGACCATGGTCTTGTTTACATGGCTAATGAACCAGAGGTGTAATGACACATTTTAGATTAGTTTCTCACTGATAAACCAGAAGTTATTTTTACTGCTCTAGCATCACAAATGTAGCAGCTGTGCAATGTGGAATTGAAATGATTCATTTTAAGTTATAAAGGGGGCTGTACGACCATTACATCCAGCATCCAAAATTGCGTCACAACACTATTGTTAGCTGGTGAGAGGCGCCCAGCAGCCAAGCACTGCATTTTGCCATTGAAGACTGTGAGGCTCCTGGCAAGGGGTGAGCAGGTACACTGGCTGCTGCCATGTTCACAGGAGTGCCAGAGGCCTTCCTCACCTGTTGCTTCTTTCAAGCTGGCCCAGGTCCCTTATCTGGGATGGGACAGAAGTGGTTTTGCAGCCAAACAGGGATGTGAGCAGCAATGTCTGGACTAAGGGGCAAGGTAATATGTGAGTGCATAGGGTGGCTTGTTTGGGCTTATATGTCTGGATTTCCTAGGCTCTGAAAGCATCTTTCTGGAGTGCACCTGCTGGTTGCATGAGCCACGAGGCCAGGTTCTGGTGGGTGCATAGTCCTCCTTGACAGCAGGAGGGGCTTGCACTTGCTAGAGAAAGGTGAATGGATGTGAAGAAGCAGAGGCACCTCTTGTTCTTTTGTGCTTGAAAGCCACCAAAGTGTCTTGTGGCATCTTGAAGACTCACAAATTATGCAAACTATGTTCATCTTGTGTGTGACAGACAACTTGCTCCACAACTGCAGAAACTTCCCCTTCCTAATTCTCTCCTGTTTTGTGTTTGTAATTACGTTTATGTTAACACTTTAGGATTGCAGGCCCTTTGCTGTCAGTGGGACTTACTTCTGAGTAGACATGTATAACGTTGCACTGTTCAACTTGCTTAAATTCTATCACAGTGAAGATTTATCACGAACTACAATAAAATAGTAATGGCCCTGTAAGCACCTTCATTTAAGGCTGCATCCTATATTCATTTATCTGGGAATAAGCTTTATTGAAGCTTTATTCTGAGGTTTCTTTGGGAAGTTTTCTTTGGGCAGAGCGCTCTGATTGGGATTTGTGTTCTCTACACACTGAAAACAGAATTTCCAAATATTTCTTGAATCCAAATATTCAAGAGATTTTTGGATAAAAGGAGGAAAGGATCCTTGGCAGGCATTGTGAGAATTTCTCATTGATAAACCAGAAGTATTTTTGTTCCATAGCTAATGCTTGCAGGGTAATTGTATTTTATACTCTTTCTGAATGCTAGGTTGCTAGTTTGTTGTACTAGATTTTTATGTACCTGTTCAGTGGTAGCAAAATGATGGATCTGTGAGTATGGGAATGAGAAAGGTGATGGGGAAAGAGTGTTAAATGTTAGGAAAGATTAGTTTATGGTATCATCCAGTGAAGCATTTGCAGTCAGAAAAGATATCTGAGGGGAGTATGTATCACACAGAGTATAGCAACAAAGTACAGGGAAAGCTACAAAAGTAGGAGTGAGTGAAGTTAATTTCAGATACGTTGAATATCTCACTTGTTCTTTATCTCAGTGATTTTAACGTTAAGATATTATGTAGAACAGGTTTGTTTTAATTGTATGCTGTAAAATCAGACATGTGACCAAGGCAAGTTTGGGTGGGTACGCCCCCTTGGGGGCTGGACATGTTGGTGGGCACGCCCCCTTGGGGCGGCCATGTTGTCCTCCTTTTTGGTTTCCAAAATATGGTCACCCTATTCATAACCATAAAGTTTTTGGGCCATAAACTGATAAGGCTATGTAAAAATTTGTAATAATGATCATTGGCTTACTGTTGATTTTTGCAACAAATTATTTAGTTCCATTGCTGGGGTTTTATATTTCCTTCTTGTTCCTCAATAGGACACTGTTTTGGTTTAATGTATTGCATATAATTTCAAATATTTATTCACTGTCACTTTTAGGAATGAATTTATAGTAGTTTGATTATTCAAAAATAGTCCAAGGAGTGTATTCATAGGCAACATTTCCTTTGGTTATTGCTATTGATTTCTCATTTCACACACCAGTGTGTGACTGAACCATAAGAGAATTTCATTCCCTGAAAATATTGTTTTAGGATTTCCAGGTTAGAGCAACAACAATCTAATATCTAGTCAACTTACAATGTTAGGGAAAGCATTAAAGCCAAAAATTACACACACAAACACATGCATTTATATAAACAAGGCAAAGGCAATTCAATGCTAAATTTAACAAACTTCATGAGCCATAAAATCACATCTCAGAAAAAGCATTTGTAAGCTTCTATTAAAATATAGCATGACTAAAAATATTTATCAGTTACTTTATCCTAAAACTTGGCAAAGTTGCTGATGGAATGATGTAGCAGTTAGCCAGTGTAGCAGCCAGTTTACTTATTCCCATACTGGACTATGGGATGAAACGGCTGGGATATAGTCAAACTCCTTGGATTCTTTACAATTGGTTGTTAAATGTACATTTCAGTTTTGCAGAATCAAGAATGTAATGATTCCCTAAGAAAATTTAAATCACTGTTATGTTGTATTTTATGTTGAAAATTTTAAAAAAAAATGTAAAAAAAAAATTAAAAAAATTTAAATCACTGCTGGGTAAAGAGCTCCTACAAATATTGGCTGTATTCAGACTTAATGCTAAATCATAGGGCTCCATCACACCAATTTCCCCCCTCCTTTGACTCTGTGTTTTTTACATCCTTTCCATAAGCATGGCAAGCTAATGGTCCCTTTCACGTGATATTATGCTGCACTGTGAAACCTCCCCTTTGCTTGTTTGCTCTTCCACTCTAGCCTGCCCCTTCTCCCAAAGCACACACCCCAACAAAGGAAAAAGTGAGAGGTCAGCAATATATGGAAGTTTAAGGGTGCATTAAATCCGCTTGGGGAAAATAATGCAGACCTTCCCTGCACCAAAATAATATGCAAAATAGAAGAAAAGAGGAGAGATAGGTGCAGGACAGGGATAACGTCATGTGAGTCCCACGCTGCAAAACCAGATACTAGACGTGGTGAGTTAAAGCGCTGGTGCAATGTAGCTCACAATTTCACATTATGAGGATGAAACTAGCTTTCCATGAGCCTGCATGCTCCCTCCTCCCCATTCCTCATGCATGTAATCTGAACTTCTCCATTCGATCCCTATCCCTGAAGGTACACTTCAAGAATTTCATTTAGATACTGTGTTTCAAAACCAGCTCTGCACCTTGGCACAGTTAGCCATAAGGAGCAGAAGAGAATGCTCAGCTAGCGATGCTGACTAGCTGAGAATGGATGCACACTACATATGAAGATTGATTGAAATTAGCATCCTACCACAGCACAAGTTCATAGCTTCTAAAACAGGGATGGGGAACCTCTTACAACATGAGGGCCAAGTTCGGTTTTGGAGAAGCACTCAGTGGTGGATAGGGCCAAAGGTAAAGGGACAGGGGCAAAAACACACACACACACACACACACACACACACTACAGCATATTGTAGGTTAAAACTCTTATTGCCAGTAACTAAGCCTTAAGAGAGGCATGTCAACCTTTTAGAATAGGGAAAAAAGTAGGGCTGTGCTTAAAAATTCAATTATTCCATTTTTGGCATTTCGTGGGGAAGGGGAAACAAAAACTCTGGTGAAAGAGTTCTCCTTGGCGAGGGGGACAGGGTCCCTACAGGAAGTTTTGAAGGGTTTTCTTTCTATTGTTTTAAAAAACAAACAAAATAAAACCACCCTGGGCACTTGCAGGAGCCCAGGAGTTCTTCCTGGATGCCTATTGGAGAGGGTGAGTCATATGGTCTCTGACAGGCACGCAGGAAGAACTGCTGGGCTCCCCCAGGAGCCGGGGCTGTTTTTTTTAAAAAAAAAAAAATAGAAAGAAGACTCTTAAATAACAGGACACACTTTTAAAAGGTATGTAGGAATGCTGTCTCCCTCCGCAGGGAGAAAATTCTCCAAAATTCTCCTGCTCCCTTTGAAAGAGGCAGAAAAAATAATGTCTCTTTCATAGGGAGAGAAAAGTTCCTGAAAATAGAGGGTTTGATTTGGTATAGCACTAGAAAAAAGTACACAAAAGCCAGAAACCACTGAACTATCAGTGTTGGGGAAATGGGGTGGGGTCAAGGGAAGGGGTATGGCCACCTCAGGAACCCCAGAAGGACAGATTGGGACCCCAGGTGGCCTGGATTAGGTGACTGCCTGGTCTGAGATTCCCCAATCCTAAAAGCTCAGGATTAACCACAAAGTTGAATATGCTGTTTTCTAGTTGCTAAGCTTGAAGAGTATAGTTTTGAAATTGAATTGACAGAGTGATCGGTAAAAGCCTGCACAATGTATGACCCACCAAGCTGAATATAGTCCAGACACACATTTTGCCTTGCCATGTGCTTGGATCAATTATCCTGCTGTTCACCCTCATTTTTCCAGTCTCAGGCAGGAAGGAGAATTGGGTTTATCAAGCCCTCAGTGGGCTGCATTTAGTTGGGGAGATCACACATCATGCAGGCTTGATAGAGTGCAATGACCTATAAATATTATACAACATGGGTATCATTGAAAACCACAATAGAAGAGGTATTTTTAATACTTTGTTTAGGCTAATGCTGTTTGCTCTAGGTTCTGGGCCAGGGCTTCAGAGCTGGAATAATATAGAATGGAGTGGTTAAAGCTAAAGACCCATTTCTAGAATGTTTAAATATAGAAATATTTACATAAACTGAAAACTACTGCATTGTGTTTTATGGCCCTTTTTCAGTAACTGAAACATTGTCAGCTTCTCTCATAATCTTTGGAAACAGATGTGCAGAATTCCTGAACCAGAGGATGAGGGGGTGGGCCGAAGAACCTACAAAATTCTCTTTTCGTCGCCAGGTGAAGACCTTTTTATTCTCCCAGTATTTTAACAGTTAAATTAACTCAATTTTAATCCTTGCTGTTTTAAATTTGTATTTTAATCTGTATTAATTCCTGATGCTTGGTTTTATTCTGGTTGTGTTTTTATATTGTATGTTATTCTGTGTTTTTAGATTGTGCCTTGTTTTATATATTTTAAAATGATTTCATGGTTTTAATTTTTGTGAACCGCCCAGAGAGCTTCGGCTATGGGGCGGTATAAAAATGCAATAAATAAAATAAATAAATAAATAAGCTCCAAAGATCACTGAAGATGCAGTAACTTCCCATTGGACGACTGCACAACAACCTTTCAAGAAAAATGTAGTGCAGCCGACCATGTACATAGCAGTAGATACCAGAGAGTCTGATTAAAAAAGATACTGTTGGTCAAAAAACAGAAGCCAAGTGTGAGAACTAGAAGGTTTGAATGTCATGAAGAAAGCAGTGGTCTTTTCTTTTCCAGCAGGCCTTTGAGATGTGTGATCCTTATTTGGCGAAATAAGCTTTCTACATCATGCTACATTAATAAGAGGAAACACATTGTTCTTATTTATCTGATGCAAAACATTCATAAATTGAACTCAAGTGAATTACAGCACAGCTCGTAAGCAATTCAGCACACACAATATCTATTTGCATATAGGCTTAAGCCTTTGCTGTAGTCCAGGCCCAAAAAACAATGAATAAAACTCGCAATTTGCAAGTGTAAACAGCTTCCACCAGACTTATTCCACATGGAGGCACTCCATCCTCAAAATAAATAGGCCCTAAGCAACTTAGCATCCTGAATGTAATGGAGGAGAAGACTATCCATGGCTACCAGTCCTGATGGCTCTGTGCTACCTCTGGTGTCAGAGGAAGTATGCCCATGCACAGTCACTGGAAACATGGGCAGGAGGGTGCTGTTGCACTCATGTCCTGCTTATGGGTCTCCCATGGGCAGCTGGTTGGCCACTGTATGAACAGAATGCTGGATAAGATGGACCCTTGGTTTGATCCAGCAGGGCTCTTCTTATGGTTTTAATCCATGGGAGACAAAAGGGTTGCCCATCAGCTGTTTGGTAACTCCTTAGGTCAAGGCCAGCATCAAGGGTAGGCATGGTCAGGCATTGCCAAGGGCCCACACCCCAGCAGGGGCCCGCTGAAGAAAGCCCCCTGTGGTTGTGCCTTCTTTTCATCCCTGCAACCTGTTTGTTCACCTGCCTCTCACTCTAGCCCAGACAATGATGGCAGTAGAGCGGTAGATGCTCCTGCCTCCCTACCCACTGGCTCTCTGCCTGTCAAGCAAACACATGGTTGTAGTGACAAGAGAGAAGATGAGAAGCAATAAGAGCTGTTGACAGTGCAGACGATAAGGTAGGAGGGGCCCATTAAAGTTTCCTTGGCCAAGGGTCCTCCAAACCTGGAGATGGCACTGCCTCAGTTAAATAAAGCTGTCTTTGCTTGAGGAAGCACACGGCTTAATCATGGGAGAAGGATTTGGAAGTCACCGCGGGATGGTGAATTGAATAAATACATTTTAAAACCGATACAGTAACACAAGGAAAGCTATTGTTTGCAATGGACCATTCACAAAGACGTTGATATCAGCTTGACATTCTTTTTCTTTTACAATAAAAACATGAGGAATGAGGTCATATATACACAGGTGGGGGTGGGGGGCGCAAGTGTCCATGTTCAAACACAGTTGAATCTGAATGTGTTTCTTGACATACATAAGGTCAGTGTAAAAATGCAGAAAACTGAAAGCCTATTGTTGATACAAACAACCTTTTTGGAAGAAAATGTTATAGAAAATAAATTAAAGGTGAGACTCTGATCCCAGATCTCTGTAGGCCATGAAATGCTGGAATGGCTTCAGGTTCCATTTTTGGTTCATAAGGAATATAAACTGTTATGAAGCCAAGTCTTAAATAATTTGATCTCTATCGTATCATTCTGTAAAAGAATACCATCAAAGACCTGAAGCCAAATATCCTACAGAATATAGTTTTGAAGTTACACATAGTTTCTTATTTTGTGGCATTAATAATAGATTGTGCACACAAACATGTATATAATGCCCAATGTACCTCAGTCACAAGTCAGTGTAACCAAGGCTGCCTCTACACGAGAGGTTTAAAGCTCTTTCAAGTCTCATTAAAATTTTTACCTCTACATGAGCGGAGCGCAAATCGGGAGTCGAGGCGCGTTATCTATCCGATTATGCACATTATCAAATGCGCGTTAAATAGCGAGTTTTATTTTGCTCCGGCCATTAAAACGCATTTTGACTATGTGAACAAGCGATTCTCCACATTAACTACTTCTAAAGCGCATTTCAAACAACCGGTAAGGCCACCAGTTGTGCGCTCAATTACCTCCTGCGTACAGTCATTTACCATAAAGCACTTCCGAGAAGATGCGCATAATTGGAGAACCAGGCGTCAAACCGAATTCTTGTAGAGGGGGTCCAAGAGACTGGTGCAGCTATGAAAAAGAAGGGATGAGCCTATGCGGATGGGCAGCAAGTTTTCTAGACCAGCTGTTGGATCTAGAAAGCCACTGTGCTCAACAAGAACTGATAACCCAGCAAAGACCTGGGAAGGAGGATGGAAACAAGGGCTTAGATACAGGCAGTTCCTGATTCAGCAGTTGCAACTTCCTCAGTGGCTACAGTGGGGTCTTCCTCTTCCTGAGTAGATCCTGGCTCCAGAGTAGACCCTTCCTCCTGACTAAACCCTATGTGAGCGTTCTCATAACAACTCTGTGTGTCCCAGCTCAACCATTGCCACTGGTACTCTGATGAGCAATGGGACAACGGAGGACAGTCAGAAACCATGGGGAGTGGGGCTTAGGTTGCATCAAATGGGTCAAAGAGTTTGGGGGGGGGACTTGGAAGAGTCATCCCTGTTCAGGTTGCCCCATGCCCTCTATGGGAGTAGAGTTTGCTGAGGAATCCCACTCTTTCTCCTTCAAAGAAGTATTCCCTGGCCTTGGCTAGATGGAGAGCCAGATTTCTTCCTTAGTAGTGGAGGCAGTTTTATCTGAAGGCTGTTGCCACAGCAGAGGGAAGGCTCAGGGAAGTCAACAAGTAAGCTTTTATCCCAGACTGAACACCTATCTGCCCATCTGTCTCCCTCCCTTCAAAAGTAGACTGAGAGTTGAGACAGGAGCAGAATGGTGAAAAGAGGCGTAATCACTGGGATGGAGCAAGGACCCCTTCCCCTTTGCAGTTGTCAGAAAGGATTGTTGAGGTATTCATGGACACCTTTGGGACTGGGAGAAAACAGACTGTCTGCACTGACACTGGGTTCACCAGTGTATGGGCTAGGAAGAAAAGTTTGTATTCCATTTAAATGGTATCCCTGAAAACAGAGGAAAGCATAGTTTTCCCACTCCACCTCTCATGAAAATAGTAGATAATTACTTTGATGTCACACCATGCATCTCAGGATGTCCAATAGAAACATCCTCTAGAAACTTTATTGAATTATTTTATAGAGTAAATGTTATAGAGATCTCTGGAAAGGCAGCCAAAATGAGACACATACCCCTCTGCCCGCCGCAAGACTAGGCTTAGAAAAGGAGCACTTGAGGAATTGTTCCCGGATATCTCAAAACGTACATGCATTCCAACCTACAGTCCACTTACGTTTGGGTACTTGGATTTAAATCGTTCTTCCTCTCTCTTTTGGTCTTCCACGTTTATGTTTTTCATAACAAGTCTTAAATGTAGTACAGAGCCAATCAAAACAGCAATGAATAAACTGAATAGAACTACAGCCAACCAGTGAAAATGAAGCTGATTGCATTGAAATCAACTATAAAAGGAAAATAGTCTTCTTTTTTCAGGGGGGTAAAAACTTTAAAGGGAAGGCAATATTCTACATAAATACTAACCGCAAGGGGTATATTGTAAAAGTGAACGTGGTAATTCATTTCTGAAATATGTTGCCTGCTTTATTTTGTCTCTTGCTTAGGAATCCAAATGTGGGTATTTTTAAGTCTTCAAAGAAAGAAAATAAGTCAAAACATTGAAAAATGGCTGAGAAGGGTAACATGTCCAAATCATACCACATAGAAACTATTTATTTATTTGTTGATTCATTTGTTGATTCATTTTTAATTAATCTAATAACCAATGTCCCCTCAACGTTCAATGAAGAAAACACATTTTAGAAACAATGACTATAACTAGAGATAGAGCCTGGGAAGTTGTTAAGGATGTTTGATAGAAAATGAGGCTCGTGTATCTTAAAAGAAGGAAAACGCTGTAATGGGGAACATCCATTTTGAAGTCAGAAAATATATATTGGGTACAAGGCAGTTTTGACTCTATGGATTGGCTTTAGCAGTTAGAAATGAAATAAATAAATAAAAATAGTCATGCCAAGAGAAACAGAGCCATACAGCTTTGGCCTATATATAATTTAAACCCCACTTGCAATAATTATTTACTGTTGAGGTACACACAGCTGCTCTGACTCAATGCATGCTGGGTTACTTGAATAACTCTTTGGATGTAGTGCAAGGAACTGTCACAGGTTCCTGCTCCACCCCGATGAAAGCAGTTAGTGCTTGCAAGGGTGGCCAGTATCCCTCCTTACTGAGGACAGTCCTCTATTTAAAGGGCTGTCAGAGGGCAGTTGTCTATTTGAAGGAGTCCTCTATTTGAAAGCTTGTCCACTCTAAGTATGGTTTAAAAATAAAGAACCATAAGAAAGGAGAGCAGGGGCTTTGAAATTGCCCATCAGCAGTGAGCACCTGGACAGCAGACTGAGGAGGCCTCACATCACACAGGACACCTGGTCACAGTCTTCCGACTATAGTGAGATGTATTTTGATTTAAATTATAGTCATTATTTCTAAAGTTGCATCTCTACATAAAATTAATATATGCAGATTATATTCAAATGTGTGTCTTGTCTGGTATGCACTGCCTCCTTTTTGGCACTGTGCAAATGTCCACCCCAAGTGCTTGCTAGAGTTGGAGTTCCCAGGGCTTCTGAGGCTGGGACTCTGAGAACCTCCAAGCCTGAGACCAGGACTTAGTTAAGCAGGCTACTGTGGACTATGAATACTCAAGGCACTCTTCTGACAAAAGAGAATATGGGTTTGGAACATCACACCTCACAATTGGCATCCTGTATAAGCTTCTCAGGTCAACAAATCAGTACCTTCCTGCATTTGTGGGCTTCTGCTCAACTCAATGGTGTTGGGGATCCCAAGCTGGAGACTATACATTCCACATCTAGCTTTGAGGAAGCCTACCTTTTGCCAGGAGCCAGGTGCAATTGCAATTTGGGGCAGTCTATTTGCTCTCATAAATTGCCACCTCAGCCCCAACAGCTCATAGGATCAAAGTCAAACAATACATTTTCTGTGATGAAGAACTATGGCATTGACGAATCTATTATATATCTAATTGGGGGAAAATAGATAGTGCAAGACATAATGGAGGAGGCAGGTTTGTAGTTGCATACCCTTGCACAGTTGCAAGGAATCCAGAAATCCAACGATCTGCTTGTTTTGTTTTAAATAGCAGAACAACATAGCCTGTCAGGCATAAAAGTGGAAACCTTACTTCAAGACCATGGAGAAAGGAATTTAGTCCTGCTCCCAATGAAACAAATTGAAAATAATTGGTATGTACAGTACCTGCATGGAGAAGAATGTGACAGAGCATTGGTTTATTTGAGTTCATTTTGCTCGATAGGTTAGATGAAACTTTTATCATATATCAGCTTTTTCTGAATGGGAGTGCTGTTAACATTCAAAATGGCTAAACCCAATAATGGTATTACAGTGTAGTGGCTGCTATTGTTGTTTTTATTGGTTTTAATCTTGCAGACTTTCCAGTGAAAATTTTAGTTTTAATTTATTTTTATTTAAATATATTCTATATCCTTTTTACAGATTCACATTTAAATATATTTATATTTAAAAGGAGAAAAACACTAGGGAAAATATTATTGTGCCAATTACAGTGCCAAAATAAGTGTTCATGTTCAAACATGAATGTTGTGGATGGTTTAAACGAAATGACTGGCATCCAACCATCTGCAAGGGCAGTTAACAGACAAAACAGCTATTCCTGGAAACCATCTGCACAAACACTGATTGAGCAATTTCATCAGATCCCTATTTGGTGACCTGTGAATTGATGAGGTGGTACTCTAGTTCCCCATGACTCTACTGCAGCTAAAACAGTAAGGACATTTCTTTTGCTGTTATGATTGATGCAAGTGGAGATCCTGGAATGAAATCCAATGAAATCCATTGAGAGGTTCTACCTATTTGGCTGGAGTTGGGGGACATATGTGTGCATGGACACACACACAAACCCCAGCAATTCTGGGATAGATTGTTCTTTCTTCACTGCTAGCAATCTGTATGAGAATTGCTGGGGTGATTTGATTTTAACTGGGGGGCACAGCTAAAGCCTTGGGGATGCAGGTTGTGCATCCTTGTGCCATCAGACTAAGAAATATCTTGGTGTTTCAGTACAGTGAATAGATCAAACTTCACGATACCCACCTGGCCCATTGTCATGCTTGTTTTGAAACTGTCATTTGCAGCTGTTTCTATCTCTGACATCCCCCCACATTATTTGAATTGCAATAGTGAAGATCCAGAACATGCATGCTTCATTTGCCACTTGGGCTAGAAGTTCCTCTTTGAATGTTGGGACTGTTTTTCCAGATGTTTGCTTTGGGTGCCTCTTCACGAGAGGTTTAATGCTCTTTGAAGTCTCATTAAAAAATGTACCTCCACACCAGCGGAGCGCAAATGGGGCGTAGAGGTGCGTTATCTCTCCGATTATACGCATTATCGAATGTGCGTTAAATCGTGAGTTTTATTTTGCTCCGTCCGTTAAAGCGCATTTTGACTGTGTGAATATGCACTTATGCGCATTAACTACTTGTAAACCGCATTTTGGACATCCTTTAATGCGCTTCGCCGTCTCTCACCGCCTCTCGTGCAGAGCGATTAGGCGTAAATGCGCTTCTGCGATTATGCGCATAATCGGCTAACCAGGCGCAAAAGCGAATCCTTGTAGAGGGGACCCTAGTCACAATGATTCACGCTTTCACAATCTTTACTTTATTTGCTGACTCTAGAAAGCTGTCTTAAAGCCTGCATTTAAAAGGCACTTGTATAATGACTTGAACTTCACTTTTCTTACCATGAAACTTCTCATTTAAAAAAGGGAAAGCTGTGGAGATCTACTGCAAAGTTTACATTAGACCAGCCTATTGCAAGCAGAGGCATTTTATCCAATGTTACTGATGCTGACAGGTTACGATTTTTTTACAGAGTATGGACTATCAGAGATAATGTTCCCTTTTAAGAGATAACTTCTGACATCCATTCTGGAAGAGATGAAAACAACTTTATTTTTCTGTGTCTCGATAGTGTATCCTTAAGTTGGCTGATGAACCTGGAGATGTTAATACTTTCCATTGTATCTCTTTCTTTTGTGTCAAGTTCATTGTTAATATATGTCAAGTTCATTGTTAATATAAACAAGTCACCAAAATCTGTGATGACCATCTTATTCCTCAGAATTTGCTGGCTGTTGCTAGGGAAGTGATGATCAGCATGAAATAATGATCCCCCCCAATCTACTTTTCAACTTTACCTTTTCTGGGCCCATGACCAAATCTTTGGAAAGATTTAAAAACCACCAGCTTGACCCGTTACAAACCTCAGGGAAGCAGCAACTTTGAAGGATGGTCGCTTTTGTTTCATGTAGCAACTCACACTAATGGGCTGAATCCAATGGTTGTGTGAGGGATAGGAAAGTTGGCAAACAGATCTTTCTCCTCCCCCCCCACCCCCCATGTTCTTCTCTGGAACATCCTTCTCTCTGGAGGGACCAGAGAGGGACCCCCTGAACAGTGTTGGGTGTGTTGCCAGGGGAGTGCTGGATTGCATGGCCATTTACACATCACCAAAATAGAGAAAATACATCAAGAAAGAAGAAAGCTGAAGAGGACTCACATTTGCATATAATTTGCATATGCTAATTTTAGTGGAGGGTGGTGGCTCCGATGTCAGTGGAGCAGTGAGCCTGCTTTGGGGTTTGGTCTGAACTATTCAGACCTCTAAAGGAGCTACCCCAGGTGCTTCACACCTGGAATAGCTCCTTTAGAGGTCTGACTGGTTCTGACTAAAACCCAGAGTGGATTCACCACCCCACTGACATCGGAGCCACCAGCCTCCACTGGCTAATTCATATGTCTAGGTGCAAAATAGGAAACGATAAACTGTAATTTAAATAGAAACACAATACATCTCACTATAGTGGGGAAGACTGTGACCATGTGCCCTTTGTGAAGTGCCTCCACAGTCTGCTGTCCTCACAGTTCTTTATCTTTTAACTGGACTTGAACTGGATAGTTCTTTATCTTTAAACCTTCAAACAGCGCATGCCTTCAAACAGAGGACAGTTCTCTGGCATCCTTTTAAATAGAGGAGTGTCCTCTGCAAAAGAGGGCAACTGGCCACCCTTGCCATTGGAGGCACATTGGCAGAAACTCACATTGTCATGGCTGTGATATAAATGAAAAGGCGAGGGATGGCACCTCTTTCTCTCTCTTTCTCTCTCCCCCCCCCCCTTCGGATGCCAGGCATGGATTACATATGGAGGTGAGTACTTTAGTGAGAAATTCTATTAGACTATTATTTTAAAGCTATTCAGGCACTATGTCAGTGTCCATCAATATGTGCAGCCGTTGAAGGGCACATATAAGGAAAGGTTCCGGCTCCTCAAAGACCCATACAGTAGGTAACGTACAAGAAGCATCTGAAATCTTTAGAATCAACCCTTCTGAAAGAGGAGTGAAGGCAAAGTGTCTGAGACAATGAAGGATTTCCTATCCAGAAGAATGCAGATTGATTGATGTGAAGCTATTCTGCCTTGAATACCATTACAAGAACAAGCCATTGGCTGCTGAAGGAGGCATTTACATGCTCACCAAAGCTTATTTTTTCAATTACGTAGAGTATGAAGCACAGTCTCGACTGCTATGCATATTACTTGCTGGGTACCACTTCTCCCAAGAGTCCCATGAATTGGCCAAACATAGTTGTCGAAAACTTTTTCAGTCTTTTATGACTGGAGTCCTTTTTCCTCCTATAATTACCACATTCAAGAGAAATATTTTAATCCATAAGCTTGAGTTCAGCGATGCCCCCAAGTTTATATAGCATCAACAGCAGCTATATTTATATTGGTTACTTTTTTTAAAAAAAATGAAAATGATAAACTTCTGAGGTTCTACAAAAACCAGGAATCAGAGAGGGTTCCACTCTGCTTTATGAGCGAGTCATTTAAAAAGGTTCTCATAATGCATTTTCAATAAAAGTTTTATAAATGGAAACATCTGCTTCTATTTTTCAGGCCTCGATGGTTCTCATTTCATGAACTCTCTAGGGACTAGAGCAATAATGCAGGGGAGGATGGTATCCCTTTATAAAGCACTTGAAGAATGAAACAGACTGCATGTGCCATAAGCCACAGCAAACATAAAGACCCAAATGCTTTTGCCCAAATGGAATTTAAATCAAAATTAAGCAAGTAACACTTGATTTTGTACCTTCTGTAGTGTGGTCATTTCATTTCCATTTAAGCTTGGTTGTAGTCTGATCACTAGAACAAGGAAAACTAAAAGCTGTTCTACATGAGGCTTTTATCCCACACCTTTTCCAAGGCTTCTGCTTCCAGAGTCTTTGCAGAATTAAGAGCGGCTCCTCCACACGTGCTTTTTTCCAGGGGGTTTCTTTCTCTGCTTTTCTATTATACTACTCTACTCCTACTCTTTATACACTATTCTTTCTGTTTCATTATATAACCACTAGATGGTTATATAATGTGGTATAATAGAATTCTGTGGTATAACAGAATGCCACATTTACAGGAGATTTTCATTCTGCCATTTCTAAATAATAACAGATGTCCCCCATTAGGAAAAAAAAAACATGCTAATAGTTTCAAAGAGTGGAAAAGGCCCTGGAAGAACAGCTGAATAGGGCTTAAATTATAATGTAATAAGAGATTTTATCGTAGATGTGGAGCTTCAGGCAGTGATAGGCTGAGCTGTTTCATGTCACTGAAGGGTGTGGCAGGCTCAAGATCCTCTAGCTGCTATTGGTGCAGCTGCTTTGAATCTAGGAAGTGAGAGAGAGGGCAGGCAAAAAGGCCTAAGGAAGAATAAGTAGTTGATGGTTGGCTTAGGAAAGGAAGCAAGGGGAGCAGGGGAGGTATGGAAGGCCAAACGGACAGTTGCGATAGTGAATTAGACAAGAAAGTGGGGGATGTACCATAATGCAGTAGTAGATCACATGCTTCAATTTGCTATAGCTAGAAAGACCCCTGCCTGACACTGAGAGTATAGACAACAATACTGAGTTAGATGTACTAAAATTCTGATTTGGTATACAGCAGCTTCATATATTCTGTACAACTAGGAGTTGCAGATGAGGAAGACTGAGGTTCCCATGATGATTTAAAGTCACCTGCCAAATATTTGGCTGTAAGCTTCCACAAAATACATCAAGGTGGAGAAAGAAAAACAATATTATCATTCATATACATTCCATTTTCATACATTTATATGGCTGTACTATCTGGTTTTACAAATATTTAGTAACCTTAGGAAAACACTCTCAAGCCATTGTCTCAGTTGATCCCATCATTTTGCTAAATGAATTTTAACTAATGGCGTTTTCTATCATTCATATTATGAACAGGATCTGGTTTTGCCAGGAATGGCTAAGCACCACGACATCTTCCAAAAAGAAAAAAGGGGGGGGGGTAATTAAGTTTTAGCCATTCAGAATGCTCTTCATTTCATCTGGACAAGACATGCAACCTAGTCCTCCCTCTCCCCAAACAATAATTTTAAAAAAAAACATTTAGGGGGAAACAGCTTGTCCTATTCTGTGAAACATTCTCTCAAGAGAAGAGGTAGGGGGAAGTTTAATCACTTAATCCACTTAAAATTAGTCCAAATTGGGCAAAAGTACTGGAAAATAGAATGATGAACTATCTTCCACTGGCAAGGGCAACCTTGGAATTATTTAATCAGTTGTTTTTAATGCTAACGTCTATGATTCTATGGAAAGCCACCAAAATCACCATTTTGAAAGTGATGTGTTGTAAAATATAAACTAGAAACTTTAGTCAGAGATTGTACAGGCACCTAGAGCTATTTCTTTAAGGCTTCTTATAAGTCCCATTGATTTCATAAAGTATGACTAGAATGGTCTACTCTAAGTATGACTAATGACCTACTGGATTCAACCCTTTATATTTAGCTGCATGTCCTAAAATGTCAGCATTTTTATATTTATTTACATTAGGGTGACCAGATTTTGGAACCCAAAATCCCGGTCCCCCCCCGCCACCCAAACAACCCCCCCACCAAGCCACCCCCCCAAAACAGCCCCTCCAAGCCACCCCCCACCCAAAACAACCCCCCCACCAAGCCACCCACCCCCAAAAAACATCAGCCCGGACCTACCAAGTTTGCTTCCGCTGCCGCCCCCGCCGGGTCCGCTGCCCCCCCAGGTCCCCCGCCCCTGCCGCCGGGTCCCCCGCCGCTGGGCACATAAGGCCAGCGACCACGCGGAAGAGGCAGGGGAGGGCCAGATCCGGAAGTGACGTAATCGGCCCTCCCCCGCCTCTTCCGCATGGCCAATGGCCTTGTCGGGGCTAGTCGCGATGGCGATGACCCCCGAGGAGCCCGGATGCCCGTGTGGAAGAGGCGGGGGAGCTCCCCCACCTCTACCGCGCAGGCATCCGGGCTCCTTTGGGGTCGTCGCCATCGCGACTAGCCCCGACGAGGCCAGAGGCCGTGTGGAAGAGGCGGGGGAGGGCCGATTACGTCACTTCCGGATCCGGCCCTCTCCCGTCCCTTCCGCGCGGCCTCTGGCGTCACGAGCCCAGCAGCGGCGGTGGAGGACCCGGCGGCGGCGGACCCGGCCACCTCAGCAGGTAAGTGCCCCGCGCCCCGCGCTCCTTACCCGCAGGGGTGTCCGCTTCCCTCCGGTGCTCGAATCTACTGAGAAACAGGCTTCGCGGCCTGTCTCTCAGTATCGCGCCGGGTGATGACATCACCCGGCGCGCTACTGAGGGACAGGCCACGAAGCCTGTTTCTCAGTAGATTCGAGCACCAGAGGGAAGCGGACGCCCCTGCGGGTAAGGAGCGTGAGGTGCGAGGGAAGGCACTTACCTGCTGGGGTGTCCGCTTCCCGGGCTCCTCCGCCGCCACCGCCGCCGGGTCTACCGCTGCTCCTCCCTTGCTGCCACTGCCGCATGACCCCCTGCCACCCCAGTTTGCCCCCACCGCCCCCCGGTTGGGCCGGTTCGCCCCAGGTTTCCCGGTTAGGACCAGGAAACCCCGAGCCATCTGGTCACCCTAATTTACATATATATGAAGTATTTGGGGGATTCAATTAGTCATAGCCATGAAGGGGTTACTATAGCAGCTGCTTAAAAAGAGATCTTTCATCTGGTTTCTCTTTTTCACTGGCTTAACCTGTGTGTCAAGGGAGAGAACTTTCACCCATCATCTACTAAGCATGTGTTGCAATGGCCTAGAAAGCCAGGGCCTGAACTTTGAATCTTTCCTTTCTGTATTCTATTAATCAGTTGAGCTCAGTCTTAACTGTATGATTAATCTCCTTTCAGACCATTGTATTTTGTACATAGTGGATGCATGCTTCGTTTCTGGTTTACATCATTATTGTATTTCTTGCTTATCTTTTATTGCTTCTTTTGTTTTGAGCTTGTGAATATACTCACTGTGGGATGATTACATAGAATTATAGAGTTTGAAAATTTCAAGTAGAGGTGGGGAACCATATCAGCTCTGGGTCCTGGATTACCCCCTAGACCAGATGATCTCAGGGGTGGGCCTCATGCCCTCAGACATTGTTAGATCCCTGTCCAAAATGCTGGCTGGGGCTTCCAGTTGGTGCTTTGGGTGGGGAGCCATCTTGTTCATCCTTTATCTTCCATGTATGAGCAAAGTGAACTTGGACCTCTTGCAAGCCCCAGCTTTGTGCATCCATCCCCAGTGCACAGCCTGGTTTCTTGCTCTTCATGCAAGGAATGAGATGCAGGAGCAAAGCACACTCTGCCAATCGGGAGGGGGAGTGACACACTAAGTATTGGGAATCCCTTTGTTGAAATCTTTAAATGAAATGAAATCTTTATTGCTAAAAGCAATAAGCCATTACAATTTGATATTATTAAAAGGATAAACTGCAAATAAAATGAGTGGGAATCCCTTTGTTATCTCTGAGGTGTGATTGGAAATAACAAGGGGATTCCCTTGTGTGTTGCTTCCCCTCCCAGTGGTAGGGCAAATGGTGTGGAGGGGAATTCCCTTGTTATCTGTAATCACAAATCATATAACAAGGAGATTCCTGTCCCTTCCCCCAGCAGCTTCAGGTCAGGAAGTGTGACTTGGGGAGGAGAGTGGGTGGGGCCCCCAAAGGGGAAACTACATGTGCCAGAGGTTCCCCATGCCTGGTTTAAGAAAACACTGTTCTGTTTCAACACATAAGGTGCATCAGATAATGATACCTGCAGAACTCTAGAAGATTCCAGCAACTGAACCAGATCCTAGACAAGGTCAGGGAAGGGGCATTTCTTTCTTGCCCCAGTTGTAGCTGTCACTCATGATCTTGCCCTGATTCAAAATTCTGTGCAATTTCTGCATGCATGGAGATCCCCATTCATTTTGAGGATCAAATGAAACAGCTCTATTGCCAACCTCTCAGTAAAACAACTTCCAAACTGCCTTACAACCTGAGTGAAAACAGTCAATTAAAAACCTATACGACCATAAAATCCAATTACAATTGCAGTAAAAGAGTATCAAGAATAAATAAATAAATAAATAAATAAATAAGAAAACAAACAGCAAACCCAGAAATAAAACATACCATGAGCAGCATTCAGATATTATCTACTAACAGCTTGAGATAATAACATTGCCTTCGTCTGGTGTCTAAAATGTAATAAAGCAGACACCAGGCAAGTACAAGTGGGGTAAACATTGTACAGTCAGGATACCACCAAGAAGGTCCTGGTCTCTGGTCAAAACGAAAAAAGAAAGTTAAGGTGAAAATATGTAATAAATTTTAATACTAATAACATATATTTATCACAGAAAAACACTATTCAACATATATATGTATAACATCAAAGTAAAAACAAAGCTCATGATTCTGGCCAAACACGTTTCAACAAAAGTGTCTTCTTCAGTGGCCCAATTAGTAGTGCTTTAGATGGAGGAAAATTTAGTCTTTTCCAATATGTAATATAATATAAGATTTTTTTTAATGACCCACCTAAATTGTTTGAGTATCAGGCAGAAGTTTTTCACAATGGGGCTGATTTAAATATTTCCCAAATTATGGGATTGTATCACTCCCCAAATTGGTGTGTATAGTACACCCTGGAATGAAAGATATATACAGAACAAATATTTAAATGCCCAATTATACTTTAACTTCACAGGAATGTACATCAATTTCCACCAAGAGTAAGTTCAGAGATACTCACAAACATAATTCACTGGCTTCACTGCTTGTAAATGATAAGGTACTACCCAGATAAACCCTTGACCACCAGGCTTTCATTATATACGCAATTAGTAGGCTCATTATGTATATCAGCTGTGTTCACAGCTTTAGAAAAAGCTAGGAATTGCTCCCTCAATCTTCATGATAATACACACACACGATGAGAAACCAATTTCAGCTGAATGCTATCAAATCAAACAAATCACAATTTACAAAATACATGACCAATTACAATCCTCATTAAGTCCATTTGGCATTACTGTTCTGAGTGTGAAAATCCAAAAGAGTTGTAGTTTTTTCAGTCTTTTTTCCAGTTGTTGTGTGGAACCAGTCTGCCTTTCCAAAGTCCAGAATTTCAAGTCTTTTTCAGAGTGTCCCAATTCAATAAAATGTTTCAACAAAGGGGCCTGCAGTCTTTTGTACCTGATACAGCTTTTGTGCTCGCAGATTCTTATTTTTACTTTTCTGATGGTCATACCAACGTACACAAGTTTGCAAGGACATTGAATAGCATACACAACTATACACACCAATTTGGGGAGTGATACAATCCCATAATTTGGGAAATATTTAAATCAGCCCCGTTGTGAAAAACTTCTGCCTGGTACTCAAACAATTTAGGTGGGTCATTAAAAAAATCTTATATTACATATTGGAAAAGACTAAATTTTCCTCCATCTAAGGCACTACTAAATGTTTTATTATTTCTATTGTTTATTTTCAGTGATTGGGCCACTGAAGAAGACACTTTTGTCGAAACACATTTGGCCAGAATCATAAGAGCTTTGTTTTATATATATATATATATATATATATATATATATATATATTGAATAGTGTTTTTCTGTGATAAATATATTTTATTAGTATTAAAATTTATTACATATTTTCTCCTTAACTTTCTTTTTTCGTTTTGTGGATTTTGGTTAAGGCTAGCACTTTGTTGATTGTGTGTATATCCTGGTCTCTGGTCACCACCCATCTAACCTCTGAAAGCAGGGGACCCTGAACAAGAGTCTCTGATAAGGATCTTTAAATAGCTAACAGTTAGTACCTAAGGCATCCTGTACAGACTTACCTAGGAGTAAATCCCATTGAATTCAGTAGGATTTACTCCTGAGTATACATTGCGCTATAATAGGGTGACCATATGGAAAGGAGGACAGGGCTCATGTATCTTTAAGAGTTGTAATGAAAAGGGAATTTCAGCAGGTGTCATTTGTATGCATGCAGCACCTGGTGAAATTCCCTCTTCATCTGCAGGATCCCTGTCTAGCATGACCAGACACAAAAGAGGACAGGACTCTTGCAGTTTTAACTGTTGTGATGAAGAGGGAAATTCATCAGGTCCTGCATGCATACAAAAACTTCCATTTTCTATTCAATCGTTAAAGATACAAGAGCCCCGTCCTCGTTTCCATATGTTCAGCCTAGCTATAAAGAACTCAAGTGTTATCTATAGATTTTGCTTGCCTCAGCAACATAAAACTTGATGCAGGGCTTAGCATCAATGCACATCGATGCAACTGCCATCCATGCAACAGCTTAATTGCCTGCTCTTATTTTGCAACACTTACGTGGATATAAAGTTGGCCTCAGACTCCATGACATGTTGAGCCAATCTGGAAGTGTTTTCATGTCATGAATTTTCAATGTGTTGAATCCTAAGAGGACCAAACTCTCTCAATGAAACTGATACAGCTCGAGCCTAAGGGAAAGCAATCTTTGGATCAGAGCCACTTACTAACTAGGACTTGGCAACAATTCTGTGACCTATAACTGTCACCCTGCAAAATGGAAATGTTCAGCCAGCTAAGAATACGTTAGGGTTTTGATTGACTAAAATGAAGGAAGCACACAAATATTTTCAGTCAGCACTGGAACAAACTCTGCATTGCACAGCTGCGGTGAAAGTGCCTTCCCTCTGAGGCCTTCTAGAATGTGGTTGAGACATAAAGGCATTTGCCTTCTCTTTTATGGATGTTCTTGTGTTTACAATCCATTTTAATGGAGAAGTATCTATTTTCATTAAAGAAATGGAGATGGGAATGGAATGAAAGTATCAATAACTATCAAGCGTTCTACAATCTCTGATCATTTTTTTTAAAAAAATAGTTGTACTGAAAATATCTCAAAGCTAGGCTGACCATATGAAAAAGAGGACAGGGCTCATGTAACTTGTAGAGAAAAGGGAATTTCAGCCAGTGTCATTTGTATGCAATTAGTTCCTGGTGAAATTCCCTTTTCTCTACAACTGTTAAAGTTACATGAGCCCTGTCCTCCTTTTCATATGGTCAGCCTACTCAAAGCTCAAAGATGTTAAATGTGTATCATTAAGCACATAGACTGATGATAGGAGTTCGTAGGCAGGAGGTACCGATTCTAGAAAAAAAAGATGGTTATCTTTTCAGGAAGAATGGATACAAATTTTCTGCTGTCACAAGCACTGGGCAAACATCATAATGGGCCTGTTCAGATAACATGCTAAGCCATGGTTAGGCCACTAACCCTTCTGCAGCAAACAGTGAGTGAGTGTTTTTAAACCATAGTTATGTAGACACCATGGTTAGGAATGATTCATATGACATGCTAGGTCATGGTTCATGCGACATGTTAAGCCATAAAGTTTATCTCAACATGCTTAACCACCGTGGCTTAGCATGTCGTCTGAACAGGGTCAATGACACCATGGCTAGAATAAGTGTGCTCTATTTTAAATTTAAGTTAAACTATATTTTAGCAAACTGAGCAGATATTTTAAATCATTGATCAGTGTAAATTTACCTCATTTTCTTTGAATGCTAAGTTACATGTGCCTGAAACTAGGCATGCTCACCCCCAAATCTCTCTCTCTCTCTCTCTCTTCCCCCCCCCTTGCAATCTTGGTTATTAGATTTGTTTATTTGGCAATAGTAGTAGCAGCTAGCACTCACTTCCAGATGTTGAGATTGAATCATGACTTCACGTTTGGTATGAATCAAGGTTGTAATATATGCACAACTTCATAAATGATAAACTCAAACTATTACATTCGCTAAAACCACTCCAAAATGAATGCTGGGGATTATCAAGAGAATCTGTGCAAACTTGAACAGTTATAAAGGTTATACTCAACAATAACTACTTTGAAGTGGTAAGATTGTTCAGGCAATATTAAAGAGACTAAAAATGGAAAGAAGATGATGAATATTGTCACTGTTCTGAGTCTAAGTTCATAAATCCATTTTATATTGTTCTTCCAATGAAAGTCATCCATACATGACATTTGCCAATTAAAGGGAATAATTCCAAGCACAAGATATGGATTGTTTAAATAAAGTAGATGACAGAGATCTAAAATCTTCTTCTTTTTTTTTTAGCAAATACCAGCTGTGAGGGAGAGCTGATTTGTTTTGTGATAAGTGGTACTAGGAGGGGGTATATTTAATCCGTTTTCTCCAGCAATGATTTTGTGATAATATTGAGATGCAATTACAGATTTCTTGTATCTTATCTGATTTGGTCCTGAGACAATGAGCCAGTTTGCATGACATGACAGCCCACCCTTGGGGTGCCAGAGCAAATGCCATCCACCACTATGAACATGCCAACATCAGCTGGGGGGTGCCATGGCTTGTCATGTCTGAACCTGGCTGGTAACCCTAAAACAGAGCATGGTTTCTGTGAGGGTTATTTAAGCCTCAAATAGCTTCCACTGGCTGGATTCAGACAACATGACAATCCCTGGCAATCCCTGGCTGGGTCTTGCATGTTCATAATGGCACATGATACTTGCCACAGTGCCCCAGGGGTTAATTAACCCATGGTGGACTGTTGTGTCATGTGGACTAGGTTAATATAAAACCTTCTCTAATTTCCCTCTAAATGTAAGTGAAATCACTAGGGATGTGTACTGACCCCCCGGATTGGATTGGAACCCAGATCGGAATCGGAACTGTTGAACTGGATCGGATCAGAGGTTGGCTGGATCCGATCCGATCCTTTTAGTCACTTTAAAATTGATTTTGGAGGGTGGAAAAGCCTGTATCTTTGCTATTTTTTAAGACAGAAGCATGAAACTTTGTACAAGTGAAGATGGGATGTTGCCAATCATGTGCCCAGAATTGCAGACACAGGGGTGCAGGCGTAAGTAAGCCTTTGAAAGTCACTTTTTCACCAGTCATCATCTGCTCCTTTTTCAATTTACTCCTCTGCTCCTTTCTCAATTTACTCCTATGTCTCAGGAGCACGTGAAAGGGTTTTGGTTTGGCAGATAAGCGTAGACCATGTCCCCAGTTGGGGAGCGCACTGAAGGGCTGCACGTACCTTTATCCTCTTTTGCAGAAATACGGGCACGGTTGAACTGAAATGGCAGTGTGAAAAATGGGTTTGCCCATTGAATGCAGATCCCATCCTCAGAAACTGAACACAAACATAGGAAGTGTACAGATCTTGGTTGCTCTGCCCCCTTTTAACAGACACAGCAGTATGTCCCTTACTGAAATGGAACTGGCTTGTGAGTAAATATGACCATTGCAAAGTGCTCTCTCATTAGATGCTGTCCCTACAAAAACCACACTACCATCAGGAGCACACAGAAGGGGTGTACATTCACCCCTGTTTCACAGACACAGGTGCACGGAATGGCAGGAGTGTAATTGAACTTTGGGGACCCTGTAGAATTCTCCTTGAGGGGAACACCCAGCCTCCCTTAGCGTAAGCAAGTGGAGTGGCGTGCTATACTCGCAGGTCGGATCTGGCAGACACCAGCAACAGCAGGCAGGCAGGCATTCAATGGGCTAAGTCAAGAATGGATCTGGAAGGCAGCAGCAGCAGGCAAGCAGGCAGGCAGGCAGGCAGGCATTCACAGGGTGAATTCAGGAACAGGAACGTTGGGGACTCGGTGGGGGGGGCTCCTTGAGTGGGAACCCCAAGTCCCTTGGCTTATGCAAGGAGAGCGGCATGCTCTCCTCGCAGGTTGGATCTGAAAGGCAGCAGCAGTGGCAGGCAGGCAGGCATTCACAGGGTGAAGAAAGAAATGCTGGGGACTCGCTGGGGTTCTCCTTGAGGGAGAACCCCAAGTCCCTTGGCTTGTGCAAGGAGAGTGATGTGCTCTCCTAGCAGGTCGGATCTGGAAGGCAGCAGAAGCAGCAGAAGCAGGCAGGCAGGCATTCAATGGGTGAAGTCTCTCCTGCCCTGGGCACTGTGACACAGAGTTCCATTGGCTGAAAAATAATCAAGAATCAAGATTAATGACATATAATACTTTTCAAAGGACCTCCCACCTAGGACTGGCCTGTTGGCAGTCCTGTGTGCCCATACTCAACAGTTACGCACACACAGCTGCCTTCCTGTTTACTGGGAAGTAAGCTTTCTGACAGCCATTTACCTTAGTCATGCTTGCGGCATGGAAAGGAGGGCCACTTCCAGGTGGGCGGCTGGGTCTTGGGGCAGATGGGCAGTCTGGATTCCCATCTCTCCTGGACCCTGTGGCGCAGAGTTCCATGGGCTGAAAAAGAAGAAGGGAAACAGTAAGAATAAATCAGAGTGCCTGAACAACTAGCTCCCTCCCCCCTAGGACTGGCATGTTGGCCATCCTGTGTGCCCAGGCCAAGTAGGCACACAGGGCTGCATGCTTGCTTACTGGGAAGTAAGCTCTCAGACAGCCACTGACCTTGGTCATGTACGCGACGTGGATAGGAGGGCCACTTCTAGTCAGGCAGCTCTTTCGGCAGATGGTCAGTTTGGATTCCCGGGTCTCCTGGGCGCTGTGGCAAAGAGTTCCATAGGCTGAAAAAGAAGAAGGGAAACAGTAAGAATAAATCAAAGTGCCTGAACAACTAGCTCCCTCCCCCCTAGGACTGGCGTGTTGGCCGTCCTGTGTGCCCATGCCCAAGTAGGCACACAGGGCTGCATGCTTGCTTACAGGTAAGTAAGCTCTCAGACAGCCACTGACCTTGGTTGTGTGGCTGTCATGGATAGGAGGGCCACTTCCAGTCAGGCGGGTGGGCACAGCAGCACGGGTGCCTCCAGTCGGGTGGATGGGCACAACAGCACAGGCGTCTCCAGGTGGGTGGGCAGGCAGAGGTGGGCAAGGCGGCAGAGTGCCAGGTGCTGGCACATTGCACAAGTAAGCAATAGAACCGTGGGTCCAGCCCACAAGATCCGGCTACTTCACAATGGCGGCAACCTGACGGGCGGGCAGGCAGGCAGGCAGGCAGAGGCAGGCACAGCGGCAGTGTGCCAGGCGCTGGCACATTGCACAAGTAAGCAATAGAACCATGGGTCCAGCCCATGAGATCCGGCTACTTCACAATGGCGGCAACCTGACGGGCAGGCAGTCAGGCAGAGGCAAGTACAGCGGCAGAGTGCCAGGCGCTGGCACATTGGACAAGTAAGCAATAGAACCATGGGTCCAGCCCATGAGATCCGGCTACTTCACAATGGCAGCAACCTGACGGGCAGGCAGGCAGGCAGAGGCAAGCACAGCGGCAGAGTGCCAGGCGCTGGCACATTGGACAAGTAAGCAATAGAACCATGGGTCCAGCCCATGAGATCCGGCTACTTCACAATGGCGGCAACCTGGTGGGCGGACAGGCAGGCAGGCAGGCAGACAGACGTGGGCACGGAGGCAGAGTGCCAGGTGCTGGCACACTGCACAAGTAAGCAATAGAACCGTGGGTCCTGCCCACGAGATCCGGCTACTTCACAATGGCGGCAACCTGATGGGCGGGCAGAGTTATTCAATCATGTAGCCAAAACGCAACACACAGTGACAGCCCTGCAAGGCTGCCACATAGGTCCAAAAGACACAGTCAGAAACAGTGTTGGATGCTTTGACATCCACTCAATGTAGGAGCCTGGAAGAGGAATCCTTTCAGTTCCTTCCTTCAGAGTCAGAGGTGCATGCGTTACTTGGAAGTAAGCCTTCTCATCCAAAGTTCTCATGAGCCTATAACGTGGTCTTTTTTCAAGAAACGCACATAGAAGTGTGGGACCTTACAGATGGCCTTGAGGGAGCCATCTGAGGCCAATTTCAGACGCACATGTGCAAGCACATTTGTTCCAGTCAAACAACATACAATGTGTGAGATGCTTGTGCATCCCCTCAATATAAAAGGCTAGGAGAAAAAACTAGATCCCTTAGGGATCCTTCCTTCAGAGATGAGTTACTGAGCTGTAAGCAGCACAGCCAGTAAATAATAGTAAAAATAATAACAAAAATTAATAATTTAAAAATCAAGGGCCTGCCAGAGTTGACTTCGGTTAAAAAGCCTGCCAAAAGAAGGTGTTGAATAGATGGGGGGGGGCTTGCCAGTCACTCCCCCGAGGGCATAAGGGTGGGGTATCCCAACAGGGGCAGATTTACCTTTAGGAAGACCAGCTGCTCCACCAAGTCAGCGTCCAAGCGGTGGGGTGTAACCACATCGCCCGCCATGGAAAACACCAGCTCGCTTGGAACGCTGGATGGTGGGTAGCTGACTCTATCCAGGGCCACCTACACCAGATCAGGCCACATCTGGCGCGGGATGACCAGTAGGAACGGAGCCCTTGGAAGTGCCTCTTAGGGCTTGAGAGACAGAGTAGGCCACCATGAGAGCTTGCATAATTACATTAAGGGCCTGGGGTTGTGTTTTGGTGGTATTTTAGGGTTAGGCTCAATGCTTAACTTAGGGTTAGGGTCAGGGTTAGAGGTAAGGAGACATGGCATCCCTGTCAGGAACGGAGCCCTTGGAAGTGCCTACTAGGGCTTGAGAGACTGAGTGGTCTTCCAGGGGGACATGCATAATAACTTTTTGTTGCAGGAGTTTAATTTTAGTGGTATTTTAGGGTTAGGCTCAATGCTCAACTTAGGTTTAGGGTTAGGGTTAGGGTTAAGGAGGCATGGCATCCCTTTCAGGAACAAAGCCATTGGAAGTGCCTATTAGGGCTTGAGAGACTAAGTGGGCCACCATGGGAGCTTGCATAATGATTTTTAGGGCCTGGAGTTGAGTTTCAGTGGTGTTTTAGCGTGAGTCTCGATGCTCAAATTAGGGTTCGGGTTCGGGTTAAGGAGGCATGGTATCCCTGTCAGGAATGGAACCCTTGGAAGTGCCTGTTAGGACTTGAGAGAATGTTATTTTAGGGTTATTTTAGGGTTAGGCTCAATGCTCAATGTAGGGTTAGGGTTAGTGTTAATGTTGAGGAGGCGTGGCATCTCTGTCAGGAACAGAGCCTTTGGCAGTGCCTATTAGGGCTTGAGAGACTGGGTGGGCCACCAGGAGAGCTTGCATAATGACTTTTAGGGCCTGGAGTTGAGTTTCAGTGGTATTTTAGGATTAGGCTAAATACTCAACGTAGGGTTAGTGTTAGGGTAAGGAGGCATGGTATACCTTTCTGAAACAGAACCCTTCGAAGTGCCTATTAGGGCTTGTCTGAATGGGCCACCATGAGAGCTTGCATAATGACTTTAAGGGCCTGAGTTGAGTTTCAGTGGTATTTTAGGGTTAGGCTCAATGCTCTATTTAGGGTTAGGGCTAGGGTTAAGGAGGCATAGTATCCCTTTCAGGAACACAGCCCTTGGAAGTGCCTATTAGGGCTTGAGAGACTGAGCGGGCCACCATGAGTTCTTGCATAATGACTTTTAGCGCCTGGAGTTGAGTTTCAGTGGTATTTTATAGGGATGTGCACTGACCCCCCGGATTGAATGGGATAGCGGATCGGAATTGGACATGGGGGGTCGGATCGGATCGGATGATGGTCGGATCAGATCGGACCCGATCCCGATCCGCGGATCGGATGTCCGATCCGGATCGGACGCCATTTTTAATGCTTTTTCCCATAGCAAAGTATTGTTTTACAAAAATGCCTATAACTTTTTCATTTTTAACGATAGAAGGATGAAACTTGGGCACATTGTAGACTCATTAGGGATAGTTATCTGTGTGAAATTTCAGAAACATAGGTGCTTACCTTGTGTGGCAATTAATTTTTGAAACAATGAGAAAAGAAACACCTATAACTTTGTCATTTTTAAAGTTACACACATGAAACTTTGCCACATTGTAGGTGGTACCTTGGGACCTATGTGTGTGAAATTTCAGAAACATAGGTGCTTGCCTTGTGTGGCAATTAATTTTAGAATAATGGGTAGTAGTGGGGTAAATACAGTTATGCCTCCCACTTTTTTATTTTTAAAGATACAAACAGGAAACTTGGGCACATTACAGGTAACACTTGGCTTGATATGTGAGTGAAATTTCAGAAACATAGGTGCTTGCCTTGTGTGGCAATTAATTTTTGAAACAATGAGGAAAGAAATGCCTATAACTTTTTTATTTTAAAAGTTAGAAGTTTGAAAGTTGCTCACTTTGTAGATGGATTAGGGGTAGTTGTCTGTCAGAAATTTCAGAAAGTTAGGTCCAGGCATTTGGTGGCTACGAATTTTTTAGATTAAAAGTTATAAAAGTTTTTCCACAGAGGCTTGGGCTGTCAATTGCACCCCCTCCCCCGCCTCCCCCTCCCTTTTTTATCTGTCAAAACTCAGAGCTTTGACAGATAAAAAAGGGAGGGGGAGGTGGGGGAGGGGGGTGCAATTGACAGCCCAAGCCTCTGTGGAAAAACTTCTATAACTTTTAATCTAAAAAAATCGTATCCACCAAATGCCTGGACCTATCATTCTGAAATTTCTGACAGACAACTACCCCTAATCCATCTACAAAGTGAGCAACTTTCAAACTTCTAACTTTTAAAATAAAAAAGTTATAGGCATTTCTTTCCTCATTGTTTCAAAAATACCTTGCCACTACACGCTTGAAGCTATGTTTCTGAAATTTCTCCACATTAGACATACCACTTTGGTTCACATGTGTGATGAATTTTAGAAGCATAGCTTCTAAACCCATCGGAAACCTGTCCAGGTCCCCCCAGCTCCTGACAGTATTCTTGAGTTGACAGCCCGTCTTCTGCCCCCCCTTTCCCCTAGAAGAGCTGATGCTGTCAAGTTGGGTCTGGGGGCTTTGTTCAGGGATGGGAAAAGGGGCTTCAGTAGGCAATGGCTCGGGGAAAGGCATGGGCACTGGAGGGCTTCTTTACTTTACGGAGGGACAGAGGGGGAGGAGGCGTCTCCCACCTACCCACCCATCCCAGGCGGAGAAGAAGGGGGCGCGCACGGAGGAGCCGAGCACGGAGGAAGAGGAGGCAGCTCTGTCTCCCACCTATTCACCCATCCCAGGCGGAGAAGAAGGGGGCGCTGTCAGGAATGGAGCCCTTGGAAGTGCCTAATAGGGCTTGAGAGACTGAGTGGTTTTTTAGGGTTAGGCTCAATAATCTATTTAGGGTTAGGGTTAAGGAGGCATGGTATCCCTTTCAGGATTAGAACCCTTGGAAGTGTCCCTTAGGGCTTGAGAGACTGAGTGGGCCACCATGAGAGCTTGCATAACGAATTTGAGGGCCTGGAGTTGAGTTTCAGTGATATTTTAGGGTTAGGCTCAAAATTCAACTTAGGGTGAGGGTTAGGGTAGGGTTATGGTATCCCTTTCAGGATTAGAGCCCTTCGAAGTGCCCCTTAGGGCTTGAGAGACTGAGTGGGCCACCATGGGATCTTGCATAATGACTTTTAGGGCCTGGAGTTGATTTTCAGTGGTATTTTAGGTTGAGGCTCAATGCTCAACTTAGGGTTAGAGTTAGGGTTAAGGAGCCATGGTATCCCTGTAAGGAACAGAGCCCTTGGAAGTGCCTACTAGGGCTTGAGAGACTGAGTGGTCTTCCAGGGGAACATGAATAATGACGTTTTGTTGCAGGAGTTTACTTTTAGTGGTATTTTAGGGTTAGGATCAAAGCTCAACTTAGGTTTAGGGTTAGGGTTAGGGTTAAGGAGGCATGGCGTCCCTTTCAGGAACGGAGCCCTTGGAAGTGCCTATTAGGGCTTGAGAGACTGAGTAGGCCACCATGGGAGCTTGCATAATGATTTTTAGGGCCTGGAGTTGAGTTTCAGTGGTGTTTTAGCGTGAGTCTCGATGCTCAAATTCGGGTTCGGGTTCGGGTTAAGGAGACATGGAATCCCTGTCAGGAATGGAACACTTGGAAGTGCCTGTTGGGGCTTGAGAGACTGAATGGGATACCATGAGAGCTTTCATAATGACTTTTAGGGTCTGGAGTTAGGTTTCACTGTTATGTTAGGCTCAATGTTCAATGTAGGGTTAGTGTTAGTGTTAGTGTTGAGGAGGCATGGCATCTCTGTCAGGAACGGAGCCTTTATCAGTGCCTACTAGGGCTTGAGAGACTGGGTGGGCCACCAGCAGAGCTTGCATAATGACTTTTAGGGCCTGGATTTGAGTTTCAGTGGTATTTTGGGGTTAGGCTCAATACTCAAATTAGGGTTAGGGTTAGGGTTAAGGAGGCATGGTATCCCTCTGAGGAACGGAGCCCTTGGATGTGGCTCTTAGGGCTTGAGAGACTGAGTTGGCCTCCATGAGTGCTTGCATAATGACTTTTAGGGCCTGGAGTTGAGTTTCAGTGGTATTTTAGGGGTAGGCTCAAAACTCAACTTAGGGTTAGGGTTAGGGTTAAGGAGGCATGGTATCCCTTTGTGGAACAGAGCCCTTGGATATGGCTCTTAGGGCTTGTGAGACTGAGCTGGCCACCATGAGAGCTTGCATAATGACTTTTAGGGCCTGGAGTTGAGTTTCAGTGGTATTTTAGGGTTAGACTCAAAACTGAACTTAGGGTTAGGGTTAGGGTTAAGGAGGCATGGTATCCCTTTCAGGAAATGAGCCCTTGGATGTGGCTCTTAGGGCTTGAGAGACTGAGCTGGCCACCGTGAGAGCTTGCATAATGACTTTTAGGGCCTGGAGTTGAGTTTCAGTGGTATTTTAGGTTAGGCTCAAAACTCAACTTATGGTTAGGGATAGGGTGATGGAGGCATGGTATCTCTTTCTGGAAAAGAGCCCTTCGAAGTGCCTATTAGGGCTTGCGAGACTGAGCTGGCCACCATGAGAGCTTGCATAATACCTTTTAGGGCCTGGAGTTGAGTTTCAGTGGTATTTTAGGGTTAGGCTTAAAACTCAATTTAGGGTTAGGGTTAGGGTTAATGGGGCATGGTATGCCTTTCTTTAACAGAGCCCTTGGAAGTGCCTCTTAGGGTTTGAGAGACTGAGAGGGCTACCATGAGAGCTTGCATGATGACTTTTAGGGCCTGGAGTTGAGTTTCAGTGGTATTTTAGGTTAGGCTCAAAACTCAAATTAGGGTTAGGGTTAGGGTTAAGGAGGCATGGTATCCCTGTAAGTAACGGAGCCCTTGGAAGTGCCTATTAGGGCTTGAGAGACTGAGCTGGCCACCATGAGAGCTTGCGTAATGACTTTTAGGGCCTGGTGTTGCCTTTCAGTGGTATTTTAGGGTTAAGCTCAAAACTCAATTTAGGGTTAGGGTTAAGGTAAGGGTTAAGGAGGCATGGTATCCCCTTCTGCAACAGATCCCATCAAAGTGCCTCTTAGGGCTTGAGAGACTGAGCTGGCCACCATAAGAGCTTGCATAATGACTTTTAGGGCCTGGAGTTGAGTTTCAGTGGTATTTTACGGTTAGGCTCAAAACTCAATTTAGGGTTAGGGTAAGGGTTAAGGTTATGCAGGCATGGTATGCCTCCCTGGAACAGAGCCCTTCGAAGTGCCTCTTAGGGCTTGAGAGACTGAGTGGGCTAACATGAGAGCTTGCAGAATGACTTTTAGGGCCTGGAGTTGAGTTTCAGTGGTATTTTAGGATGAGTCTCAAAGCTCAACTTAGGGTTAGGGTTAGGGTTAGGGTTATGGAGGCATGGTATCCCTTTTTGGAACAGAGCCCTTCGAAGTGCCTATTAGGGCTTGAGAGACTGAGTTGTCTACCATGAGACCTTGTATAATGACTTTTAGGGCCTGGAGTAGAGTTTCAGTGGTATTTTGGGATTAGGCTCAAAACTCAATTTAGGGTTTGGGTTAAGGTTAGGGTTAAGGAGACATGGTATCCCTTTCTGCAACAGAGTCCGTCAAAGTGCCTCTTAGGGCTTGAGAGACTGAGCTGGCCACCATGAGAGCTTGCATAATGACTTCTCGGGCCTGGAGTTGAGTTTCAGTGGTATTTTAGGATGAGTCTCAATGCTCAACTTAGGGTTAGGGTTAGGGTTACAGTGAGGGTAAGGAGGCATGGTATCCCTTTCTGGAACAGAGCTCTTGGAAGTCCCTCCTAGGGCTTGAGAGACAGATCTGGCCACCATGAGAGCTTGCATGATGACTTTTAGGTCCTGGAGTTGAGTTTCAGTGGGATTTTAGGGTTAGGCTCAAAACTCAACTTAGGGTTAGGGTTAGGGTTAAGGAGGCATGGTATCCCTGTAAGTAACAGAGCCCTTGGAAGTGCCTATTAGGGCTTGAGAGACTGTGGGCCACAATGAGAGCTTGCATAATGACTTTTAGGGCCTGGAGGTGAGTTTCAGTGGTATTTTAGGGTTAGGCTGAAAACTTAACTTAGGGTTAGGGTTAAGGAGGCACGGTATCCCTCTGAGGAACAGAGCCCTTGGATGTGGCTCTTAGGGCTTGAGAGACTTTTAGGGCCTGGAGTAAAGTTTCAGTGGTATTTTAGGGTTAGGCTCAAAACTCAACTTAGGGTTAGGGTTAGGTTTAGGGTCAAGAGGCATGGTATCCCTTTGAGGAACAGAGCCCTTGGATGTGGCTCTTAGGGCTTGAGAGACTGAGCTGGCCACCATGAGAGCTTGCATAATGACTTTTAGGGCCTGGAATTGATTTCAGTGGTATTTTACGGTTAAGCTCAAAACTCAATTTAGGGTTAGGGTTAAGGTTAGGGTTAAGGAGGCATGATATCCCCTTCTGCAACAGAGCCTGTCAAAGTGCCTCTTAGGGCTTGAGAGACTGAGCTGACCACCACAATGTCTTTTAGGACCTGGAGTTGAGATTCGTGGTATTTTAGGGTTTGGCTCAAAACTCAACTTTGGGTTAGGGTTAGGGTGAAGGAGGCATGATATCCCTTTCTTTAACAGAGCCCTTGGAAGTGCCTCTTAGGGCTTGAGAGACTGAGCGGGCTACCATGAGAGCTTGAATAATGACTTTTAGGGCCTGGAGTTGAGTTTCAGTGGTATTTTAGGGTTAGGCTCAGAACTCAACTTAGGGTTAGGGTTACGGTGAAGGGAAGGAAGCATGGTATCCATTTCTGGAACAGAGCTCTTGGAAGTGGCTCTTAGGGCTTGAGAGACTGAGCTGGCTACCATGAGGGCTTGCATAATGACTTTTTTGGCCTGGAGTAGAGTTGCAGTGGTATTTTAGGGTTAGGCTCAATTCTCAAATTAGGGGTCGGTTATGGTTGAGGAGGCATGGCATCCCTTTCATCAAAGGAGTCCGTGGAAGTGCCTAGTGCAGCTTAAGAGACTGAATGAGCCACCAGGAGAGCTTCCATAATGACTTTTAGGGGCTGGAGTTCAGTTTCAGTGGTATTTTAGGGTTATGCTCAATGCTTAATTTAGCATTGGGTTAGGTTGAGGGTTGAGGAGGCATGGTATCCCTGTGAGGAACGGAGCCCGTGCAACTGCGTATTAGGGCTTAAGAGAATAAGTGCGCCACCAGGAGAGCTAGCATAATGACTTTTAGGGCATGGAGTTGAGTTTTAGTGGTATTTTAGGGTTAGGCTCAATGCTCAAATTGGGGTTAAGGTTAGGGTTAGAGTTAAGGAAGCATGGCATCCCTTTCAGGAACTGAACCCTTGGAAGTGCCTATTAGGGCTTGAGAGACTGGGTGGGCCACCATGAGATCTTGGATAATAACTTTTAGGGGCTGTGTTAAGTTTTAGTGGTATTTTAGGGTTAAGCTCAATGCACAAATTAGGGTGAGGGTTAGGGTTAGGGTTGAGGAGGCATGGCTTCCCTGTCAGGAACAGAGCCTGTGGAAGTGCCTATTAGGGCTTGTGTAACTTTGTGGGTTACCAGGATAGCTTGCATAATGACTTTTTGGGGCTGGTGTTGAGTTTCAGTGGTATTTTAGGTTAGGCTCAATGTTCATATTCGGGTTATGGTTATGGTTGAGGAGGCATGGCATCCCTGTCAGCAAAGGAGACCATGGAAGTGCCTAGTGGGGCTTAAAAGACTGAGTGAGCCACCAAGAGAGCTTGCATAATGACTTTTAAGGGCTAGAGTTTAGTTTCAGTGGTATTTTAGGGTTAGGCTCCATGCTCAAATTAGGGTTAGGGTTAGAGTAGGGCTCGGGTTGAGGAGGTATTGCATCCCTGTCAGTTGCAGAGCCTGTGGAAGTATTCAGACTTTAGAGACTGAGTATGCCACTAGGAGAGCTTGCATAATGACTTTTAGGGGCTGGAGTTAAGTTTCAATGGTATTTTAGGGTTAGGCAAAATGCTCAAATTAGGATTAGGTTAGGGTTAAGGAAGCATGGCATCCCTGTCAGGAACTGAGCCCTTGGAAGTGCCTATTAGGTCTTGAGAGACTGAGTGGGACACCAGGAGAGCTTGCATAATGACTTTTTGGGGCTGGTGTTGAGTTTCAGTGGTATTTTAGGTTAGGCTCAATGTTCATATTAGGGTTATGGTTATGGTTGAGGAGGCATGGCATCCCTGTCAGCAAAGTAGACCATGGAAGTGCCTAGTGGGGCTTAAAAGACTGAGTGAGCCACCAAGAGAGCTTGCATAATGACTTTTAAGGGCTGGAGTTTAGTTTCAGTGGTATTTTAGGGTTAGGCTCCATGCTCAAATTAGGGTTCGGGTTCGGGTAGGGTTCGGGTTGAGGAGGTATTGCATCCCTGTCAGTTGCAGAGCCTGTGGAAGTATTCAGACTTCAGAGACTGAGTTGTCCACCAGGAGAGCTTGAATAATGACTTTTAGAGGCTGGAGTTAAGTTTCAAAGGTAATTTTGGGTTAGGCTCAATGCTCAAATTAGGGTTAGGGTTATGGTTGAGGAGGCATGGCATCCCTGTCAGCAAAGGAGACCGTGGAAGTGCCTAGTGGGGTTTACGAGATGAGTGAGCCACCAGGAGAGCTTGCATAACTACTTTTAGGGGCTGGAGTTAAGTTTCAGTGGTATTTTAGGGTTAGGCTCAATGCTTAAATTAGCGTTAGGGTTAGGATCAATGCTCAAATTAGGGGTAGGGGTAGGGGTAGAGGTTAGTGTTAGTGTTGAGGAGGCATGGAATCCCAGTCAGGAACGGAGCCCCTGGAAGTGCCTCGTATCTCATCCCTGTCAGGAATGGAGACCATGGAAGTGCCTAGTGAGGCTTTAGAGACTGAGTGAGCCACCAGGAGAGCTTGCATAATGTATTTTAAGGACTGGGGTTAAGTTTCAGTGAGATTTTAGGATGAAGCTCAATGCTCAAATTGGGGTTAGGGTAGGGTTAGTGTTAGTGTTGAGGAGGCATGGCATCCCTGTCAGGAACAGAGCCCATGGAAGTGCCCATTAGGGATTGAGAGACTGAGTGGGCCACCAGGAGATCTTGCATAGTTACTTTTAGGGGCTGGAGTTAAGTTTCAGTGATATTTTAAGGTTAGGCTCAATGCTCAAATTAGAGTTAGTGTTGAGGAGGCATGGTATCCTTATCAGGAACGAAGCCCGTGGATCTGCCTATTAGGACTTGAGAGACTACGTGGGCCAACAGGAGAGCTTTCATAATGACTTTTAAGGGCTGGAGTTTAGTTTCAGTGGTATTTTAGGGTTAGGCTCCATGCTCAAATTAGGGTTAGGGTTAGGGTTAGAGTAGGGCTCGGGTTGAGGAGGTATTGCATCCCTGTCAGTTGCAGAGCCTGTGGAAGTATTCAGACTTTAGAGACTGAGTATGCCACTAGGAGAGCTTGCATAATGACTTTTAGGGGCTGGAGTTAAGTTTCAATGGTATTTTAGGGTTAGGCAAAATGCTCAAATTAGGATTAGGTTAGGGTTAAGGAAGCATGGCATCCCTGTCAGGAACTGAGCCCTTGGAAGTGCCTATTAGGTCTTGAGAGACTGAGTGGGACACCAGGAGAGCTTGCATAATGACTTTTAGTGCCTGGAGTTGAGTTTCAGTGGTATTTTAGGGTTAGGCTCAATGCTCAAATTAGGATTAGGTTATGGTTGAGGAGGTATGACATCCCTTTTATCAAAGGAGACCGTGCACGTGCCTAGTGGGGCTTGAGAGACTGAGTGAGCCACCAGGAGAGCATGCATATTGACTTTTAGGGGCTGGAGTTCAGTTTCAGTGGTCTTTTGAGGTTAGGCTCAATGCTCAAATTAGCGTTGGGTTAGGTGTAGGGTTGAGGAGGCATGGTATCCCTGTGAGGAACAGAAACCGTGGAACTGCCTATTAGGGCTTGCGAGACTAAGTGCACCACCAGGAGAGCTTGCGTAATGACTTTTAGGGCATGGAGTCGAGTTTCAGTGGTATTTTAGGGTTAGGCTCAATGCACAAATTGGGGTTAGGGTTAGGGTTAAGGAAGCATGGCATCCCTGTCAGGAATTGAGCCCTTGGAAGTGCCTATTAGGTCTTGAGAGACTGAGTGGGATACCAGGAGAGCTTGCATAATGACTTTTAGCGCCTGGAGTTGAGTTTTAGTGGCATTTTAGGGTGCTCAATTTAGGTTTACGGTAAGGGTTAGGATAAAGGAGGCATGGCATCCCTGTCAGGAACGGATCCTGTGAAATTGCCTAATAGGGCTTGAGAGACTGAATGTGCCTCCAGGAGAGCTTGCATAATGATGTTTAGGGGCTGGAGTTAAGTTTTAGTAGTATTTTAGGGTTAGGCTCAATGCTCAAATTAGAGTTAGTGTTGAGGAGGCATGGTATCCCTATCAGGAACGTAGCCCGTGGATCTGCCTATTAGGACTTGAGAGACTACGTGGGCCAACAGGAGAGCTTTCATAATGACTTTTAAGGGCTAGAGTTTAGTTTCACTGGTATTTTAGGGTTAGGCTCCATGCTCAAATTAGGGTTAGGGTTAGGGTTAGAGTAGGGCTCGGGTTGAGGAGGTATTGCATCCCTGTCAGTTGTAGAGCCTGTGGAAGTATTCAGACTTTAGAGACTGAGTATGCCACTAGGAGAGCTTGCATAATGACTTTTAGGGGCTGGAGTCGAGTTTCAGTGGTATTTTAGGGGTAGGCTCAATGCTCAAATTAGGTTAGGGTTAAGGTTAGGGATAGGGTTGGGGAGGTATCGCATCCCTGTCAGGAATAGAGACTGTGGAAGTGCCTAGTCGGGCTTGAGAGACTGAGTGGGCTACCAGGAGAGCTTGGATAATAACTTTTAGGGGCTGTAGTGAAGTTTCAGTGGTATTTTAGGGTTAGGCTAAATGCTCAACTTAGGGTTAGAGTTAGAGTTAGGGTTAAGGAGGCATGGCATCCCTGTCTTGAACAGAGCCCGTGGAAGTGCCTATTAAGTCTTGAGAGCCTCAGTGGGCTACCAGGAGAGCTTGCATAATGACTTTTAGGGGCTGGAGCTAATTTTCTGGGGGTATTTTAGGTTTAGGATCAATGCTCAAGTTAGGGTTAGGGTTAGGGTTAAGTTTAGGGGTAGGGTTAGTGTTAGGGTCAGTGTTAGTGTTGAGGAGGCATGACATCCCTGTCAGAAAAGGAGACCATGGAAGTGCCTAGTGGGGCTTGAGAGACTGAGTGGCCTAACAGGAGAGCTTGCATAATGTCTTTTAAGGAATGGAGTTAAGTTTCAGTGATATTTTAGGATGAAGCTCAATGCTCAAATTGGGGTTAGGGTTAGGGTTGAGGAGGCATGGCATCTTTGTCAGGAACGGATCCTGTGGAAGTGGCTATTCGGGATTGAGAGACTGAGTTGGCCATGAGGAGAGCTTGCATAATGACTTTTAGGAGCTGGAGTTAAGTTTCAGTAGTTTTTTAGGGTTAGGCTCAATGCTCAAATTAGTGTTAGGGTTAGGGTTGAGGAGGCTTGGCATCCCTGCCAGGAACGGAGCCCCTGGAAGTCCCTATGAGGGATTGAGAGACTGATTGGCCCACCAGGAGAGCTTGCATGGTTACGTTTAGGGGCTGGTGTGAAGTTCCAGTGGTATTTTATGGTTAGTGTCTGTGCTGTAATTAGGGTTAGGATCGAGGAGGCATCGCATCCCTATCAGGAACGGAGCCCGTGGAAGTGCCTATTAGGGCTTGCGAGACTGAGTGGGCCACCAGAAGAGCACAGCAAGACAGGGAGAGTGCAGGGGCTCACGCGGACAATCTGAGAGTCCAGGAACAATGTGTTCATGTGGTGTGTTTTGGTGTGTTTGATATGCTAGAATGCCTGGCCCCTATAAGCCTCCTTGTGCACACATTCTGCACTGCTGAAGTTCCTTGATCTATCTTGAAAGGTATCCATATATAGAGAGATCATTACAGAAGTCTAGTCTGGATGTTTGTGACTGAAGCCAGGTCTGCTTTCTCCAGATAGGGTCAGAGCTGGCCAAATAGCTTAGGCAGGGAAAAACACTAAGGCTAACTGTTCTTCAGTAGAAAGTTTTGAGTCTAGGATAGCCCCCAAAATGTCTACCCAGGTGAAATCAAGTCCCAAACCACTTGAAAATTTCCATCCATCTGAGCAATTGCTTGCTATTTTCAACCAAATGGTATGTTGGAAGACATCAAGGGTTAAATCTCTACTTAGGGGATTCAAGTCAAACAACTTCCCTGCCTAATTAATTCGCAAGGCGGTTTGTAAGAGTGTAAGATAAGATGTATAGTGTTCCGTACACTGAAAAGTGCTATGGGGTAAGCAAGCATTAAGAGTGGATAATGTAATGTTAGCAGGCAAACAAAAGCATCAAAGTCTGCAAAAACTATAGTTGTCTTTTTCTTTTTTTGGCAAGATGTAGTTCACACGAAACGTACACATCTATATCAATATCTATCTATATCTAAAGCCAGGTGCTGCTGAGCATTGCATAGCTCTTTTTGAAGAAAGTTATGACTATTAGGTTATCTTTGAAGAAAAACTAAAGTACTTTTGCCACCTAGAGGACGTTGTTTTGCATACAGATTTGGGATCTATGCTCCTGGAAGCTGGAGACAAAACTATACATTCATTTAGTTTGACGAGCATGAAGTGGTTCATTGTCCTTATACCCCCATCTCAATAAGACAGAATACATGCCACACTTAAGATAAGCACTTGGTTTAAGTCTATTTGTGGATTTATCTTAATCTCTATATGGATCTGCTCTTCTGGCAGAGGTAGCCTGCCCACGCCAACCCACAATTTAGTATCTAGGTTCTAATGTGCTTCTTATTAGTTTTGATAGCTGGTGTAGCTAACTAGGACTGAAAGCTGGAAGTGACATTGAATTATGCAGATGCAATTAGTGGGCACATACCTTTAAATGTATATATCAGGCATGAAGAATCCCTGGCTTTTTGAGTCCCTTGGGAGTGGGGGGGCAGTGGAGAGTTTAGCCCTTTTAAACCAAAATCACCCCTGTCACCCTGACATTTGGATTAGGAAGAAAGTTTCCATTGGCATCAAGGTTGGTGCAAATAATAGCTTGGTGTTTTTCATTAAGGAGAAAGGGTTAAACTCTCACTCTGCACCCACTGTAGTCCCAACTCTGCTCAGTCTCCTCTGGAAATGCCATTTCCATCCCTCAAAACGCGCATGTAAATTGCACTCACACCATTAATGCCATGCCTGGTTTGGTCCTAAGAGACTCAGCTGTGAATGAGGAAGTCACCACTTTGAATCCCATCCCTGCCATAAATGTATTAGATAGACTTGGACCACATGGACCTGAGGTTTGTTTAAAGTCCACTTGGGGTAGAGTTTTTAGTGTACTGGCTCACTCTCTGTGGAATGTCCTGCCAGTGCATGTCAGGCAGATGCCAATGTTGCTTTGTTTTTAGCAACTGTTCAAGCCATTTTTATTTAAACCAGCCTTTCTTGAATGACCAGGCCCAGTTTTAATGGTTTAACTTGATTTTAAATATTTTTATTCTTTTGAATTTTGATTTTTTTTTACTGTCCTCCACTACAGTTGTAACTCTGACTTACATGTTGTTGTAAGCGTGACAACAAGACAATAACTGTCAAATGCTTTCAAAATTCTAAGAGCCAGATCAATGCTAATTATTATTTCCTCCTCCTCCTCCTTAGTGATGATCACCTGGGAGGGAAAAATGGGAGATTGATTCTGCCAAGATTGCTCATTCTCTCCCTTACCACTTAACATGTGATTAATGCTATCAAGAGTGACACCATTGATCACATTTAGGGGCAATTCCCGTTATTGAATCTGCACATGATATTTTCCCACAAGTACAGAACAACGTGGAGGAAGGTTCTTGTGAACCAGATGGTACACGTAGTGAGTCAGCTGCTGTTTCTATAATTGTGGTTGCATTTTCCTGCCAGCAGCCATCTTCACTAACATAGACACCAGCTTGCCACATGTGTGAGCATCTGGTTCACAGTAACCTTCCTTCCAGGATCACATACCCATGAACACAATCGGATAGAATAGTGAAGATAACACCAAGGATTTATATAATCTAGCACCTTCTTTGCTACATTGACTGGCCAACTCTGAACTGGCTGTTTGCAAGTGTAGGATTCCTGGTTCCCTGAATAAAGAGAGAGACATTTACGTGAACAGAGATATAGCTTAAACTCAAGTAGACCATCTTACTTGGTTGTGATTCAGGCTGATTTGGACCAATTTTAAAGGGATCTCTGGAACATAATAGGTGAGTACATCCCTCCTTCCCCAAGAATTTAGCAAATTCTCTTAGAGACATTAATATTTCTTTTGAATAGCTATTATACCCTGTGTCAATTCATCTGCTCAGAGAGATAGTGTTTAACTTGCTGTGGATGGGAATGCACTTGCTCTATAGCAGGGCTGGGGAACCTGTGGCCCTCCAGTTGTTGTTGGACTCTACCATCAGCACCCGCCAGCATAGCCAGTGGTCAGAAATGATGGGACTCATAGACCAACAACATCTGGAGGGCTACAATGCTGCCCTAAAGAATAAAATCTGAAGTCTGGCAGTACTCCTATATCCAGGTTTGTCCCAGGTGACCCAGATAGCCTTTGTGACAAGAAGTGCCTTTAATCAGCATAGGTTGTGCAATTCAGAGGGAGGGGCAGGTAAGAAATAAATAAATAAATATATTATTATTATTATTATTATTATTATTATTATTATCTCTCCCTTAGTTGCCTTCACCAGACTTCTTAATGATGATGTGCCATCTATGGAATTCCTTAGGTGGCCCATTCCTTGGAGAGGCTGCAAGATAAAAGGCATGTATTTTCATTTATGGTGATCTTACTCATATATACAGAGATTCTGGAGATCAGTACACAGAGAAATAATGATTATTACTAGAGAAACAATTGTATATGATCCAGAATTGTTTTTATTATCAATATACAAAGGACTTAATATTGGATTGAAAAGTAAAGATTTAATAACATTTTTGTTGATGGTTGCTCAGCAGACAATTACGCAACAGTGGGAAAAAATGGATAATTTGAATTTATCAGCATGATATCATAATATTTGGTCTGTGGCAATATCTGAGAAAATAACTTATGACTTACTTCAAATCCAAGGTAATTCGGAGTTAGCATCGTTTGAAGCTATATGGGGGAGATTTGTTCAATATGCATTGCAACCGAATGTACAACAATGTATGCCTGCTTCAGCTCTGAGTATATGGACATTGTAATGAAAAATGAAGGAAATACAGCACATTTATAATTTAGTTTAATTGTAAATTTTCTTTTTCTTTTCTTTTCTTTTTCTTTCTTTTTTCTGTTTCTTCTTTTTAATTTTTTTAAAATCTATTTTGATTAAACTTTCCTCCCTGAAGGGTAGTATCAACCAACCTTTTTCTTTTTGTTCTCTTTATGCTAGATATAATTATATAATTGTTGGTTTGTTATTATTTTGTAGGGGATTGTCTGTACTCATTATTACTTTTTTGTATCACTTTAAATAAAATAAGAATATTTTTTAAAAAAATCTATGGAATTCCTTCTCCACGCGGAGCCCCTTGGGGCCAACATTGTTTCAGTGCCATACTAAGGTGTTTCTATTCCCCTATTAAAATAATACATCCTCTTTTTACTATATTATTTTAACATGCTGTTCTTTACTGTATTCGATTTCATTTTTGGTATTTTATCTTGTTTTCGTAAACTGCTCTGGAAGCTTTGGCAAAGAGTGTACCTATATCTTGAACACAAAGTAAAAACCTAACACTCCCCCTAACTTGGTTGACACTTAGAACAAGAACAACAAAAATATTTTCATCTGGTTATCATTCATTACTATAAAAAACCCAAACAAATCTGCATTTTGCAATAGAAGAAAATGCAAAGCCATGTTATTGAGGGCATAATCATACATACATGATGTAATGCTGTTTCTGTAGGAGGGAGGCTGCCTTCACAACAGATATCCGGATGCAGACTATGCTGAGGCAGCAGAAGCGACTTGGTATCTTTATTACTTAATTGGAGCAGTCTGATATGACAAAAAGTTCTCTCTGAAGGGGAAGAAACCTATTCCATCATTGTCAGATTGGTGGTTCTGGTAGGGAGTCGACGCATCTGCTTTTATGTAAATAATTAAAATGAATGATTTATGTAATGGATTTTGCTGAAATTAATCCTTATCCGGACAATAAGGATTTATTTTAAAGATAGCACAGCTGGTTTTACTTCTTCTTATCACCTGATACTTTTTTTAAAAAAATAAATAAATTCCTGGGCTACAATAGATTTATTACCTACAGCAGTGTTACATGGTGTGGCTTTTCCTCTCACTTATTCATTTTGTCAGCTTTTGTCTTCTTCTGCTACTCATTGGATGCCAACATTTCAAATGATTAACATTTTTGGTAAAGACATCTAACCAGAAGTAACAAGGCATTTGTATTGCAGTCCTGAACATAGTTATGTCCAAGAAAGTCCACTGGCCTTAACTGAGAAGAGGAATACAGTCGGGGGGAGAGGGGGGAGGAAAATGAGAAGGTGAAACTACACAAAGATTTTCTTAAATAAAGAAGATGGATAACAACCATTTTGCCAGGAAGACCACTCCAGAGACAATCAAGGAGCAAACTGATGAAGTAACAAAATATCACTTTTAGGCACTATATCACAAGAATCCTCCTACCATTTAAACTGGTTGGATGGCGGACAAAATCCAAAACAGCAGGGCAGGGCCTACCATTAGGCAGAGTAGGGTAGGGCAACCGCCTCAGGTGCTAGAGGCTGGGGAGAGGGGCAGTATTAGCAGCCTCCTAGCTGTTCCTCATGAACTCTCCAGCTGTTCCCCTCTGATAAAGGAAGGAGCTCTGGATGCCACACAACTTGCCCTGCATCTCCTAAAATAGCCTTCTGCCTCAGGTGTGGTGAAGGATGCTATTCAATCACCAGTCTTAAAGCAAGATTCAACTGCCAGTCCAATCAGCTTCCTTCCACATGTAGACTGGGGAGAGGGCGTTACCTTGTCCTTTGCCTCAGGCAGCAAAATGTCTTGAACTGGCCCTGGTTTTAGTTTTATTCTGTAGTTTTAGACTTTTGGATATTATATTGTGTTTTCTGCTGCATTTTGTGGTTTTAATTGTTGTGAACCACCCAGAGAGCTTCAGCTATTGGGCAGTATAGAAATATAATAAATAAATAAATAAATAGTCTTTTGCAGTAACATGACAGACTTCTGTGATGCCTTAAAGACTTGGCTCATAAGATAGCACTGTCTTCTATATCTCGGTTTGGGTTCTAACTTAAACCTGAACGCAATGGATAAAATTTAATTCATACAACCCAGTTTGCTCATTTGTAAAAGGTAAATAGTAATACTTCACATTGAATCACTAGGCTGATGTGAGGATGAATTATACAAACCCTTTACAATTGTTGGCACACTGGTACCCAACCCTGATCCTATAGATATGCTTACGTGTGACAACGAAGCAATCCTGAGCTTTGGCAAAACTATGATACTGTTAATAACAATTCTAACCTTCAAGGTCACAACTAATATCAGGCCCATAAAGTAACACTGAAATAGCTCCATGCCAACTTTTTAAATACTTTTCCTCATGGCTCAACACTCCATTTATGTATCACTTAACTTTTAGGGCAATGACAGTTGTTATGCTGATGCAGTCATCATTGCACACAAGCTTAAACAGTTATACACTAAAACAGTGAAGCCTAAATCCTAATATACAGAAATAGGGGTAGGACATGGTCTGAGAGTGCATGACATAAACACCTTGTGGAAGTTAGCAGGTCTGGGTCTGGTAAGTACCTAGATGGGAGACTGCTTGGCATTCCTGTGTACATTACTTTGAGTTCCATGCTGGAATAAAAATGGGATATTAATGTACTTAATAAGTAAGTTTGTATGTTGCAATCCCATTATTTTCTTTTGAGAGGGGTCTGTGTCACAGGGTGTGTTTGTGCGACTGGGTGTTCACACACACTGAAAGGTCCAATATGAGCAGGAGAGCCTTGACTAAAGGCTTCCTGGCCTTGCTTCTCTTTAGGACTCCAATGGATTCAAGAAGGCTCTGGGGGATTTTCCTGCTGATATGGCCGGTGCTCCTGTCGAAGCCCAGGTCGCTCTGTGGAATGCAGAGATGACCCGGGCGGTTGACACGATCGCACCCAAGCGCCCTCTCCCTATGAGCAGAGCTTGGCCAGCTCCTTGGTTTACACCTAAGCTGAGGGCAATGAAGCAAAAGGGGAGACGACTAGAACGCAGGTGGAGGAAACTCGTGCTGAGTCTGATCGGACACGGGCTAGAGCTCATTATCGAGCCTACTCTGTGGCGGTGAGGGTGGCGAAGAGACAGTTCTTCTCCAACAGCATTGCATCTTCACAGTGTCGTCCGGCGGAGCTTTTCCAGGTGGTTCGTGGCCTGCTACACTCTGGGCCAGGGCGAGAGATGGTGGAACCCTCGGTAGCAAGCTGTGACGAGTTTGCACGGCACTTTGAAGATAAAGTCGCTCAGATTCGTCTTGAATTGGACACCACGCTTAATGCAGCTCCGCTAGTAGAGGCGTTCAGAGCACCGTCTGGTCCAGTTTTATTGGATGAGTTTCAGTTACTGAGGCCTGAGGATGTGGACAAGGTGCTTGGCCAAGTCCGGTCGACCACTTGTGTGCTTGACCCTTGCCCGTCATGGCTAATTACATCAAATAAGGATGGGACCGCCGGCTGGGTCCAGGAGGTTGTAAATGCCTCCTTGAGAGAGGGAGTGGTGCCGGCCTTGTTAAAAGAGGCGGTAATAAGACCACTCCTGAAAAAGCCTAACCTGGACCTGGAAGATGTTAACAATTATAGGCCGGTGGCGAACATTCCTTTCCTGGGCAAGGTGCTTGAGCGGGTGGTTGCGGGACAACTCCAGACACTCTTGAATGAAATGGATTATCTAGATCCATTTCAATCGGGTTTCAGGCCTGGTTTTGGAGCAGAAACTGCCTTGGTCGCCCTGTGGGATGACCTTTGCCGGGAGAGGGACAGGGGGAGTGCGACCCTGTTGGTTCTCTTGGACCTCTCAGCGGCTTTCGATACCATCGACCATGGTATCCTTCTGGATAGGATGTCTGGGCTGGGAGTTGGAGGCACTGCGCTGCAGTGGTTCCGCTCCTACTTAGATGACCGTTTTCAGAAGGTGGATTATTGCTCTGTGCCGTGGCATTTAAGCCATGGGGTTTCACAGGGCTCTATTTTATCCCCTATGCTGTTTAACATATACATGAAGCCGCTGGGAGAGGTTATCCGGAGATGTGGGCTGAGATGTCACCAATATGCGGATGACACCCAGCTCTACCTCTCCTTTTCAACAAACCCAGGTGAGGCAGTGGCTGTTCTGAATCAGTGCCTGAGCACGGTAATGGACTGGATGAGGGCTAACAAACTGAGACTCAATCCAGACAAGACGGAGGTACTGTTAGCGGGTGGTTCGTCTGTCCGGCGAGTTGATGTTTACCCTGTTCTGGAGGGGGTTGCACTCCCCCTAAAGGATCGGGTCCATAGTTTGGGGGTGCTCTTGGATCCAGAACTGTCGCTTGAGGCACAGGTGAACTTGGTGGCAAAGAGCACCTTTTACCAGCTTAGGCTGATATACCAACTGCGCCCTTATCTGGACAGAGATAGCCTAGCTACAGTTATCCATGCTCTCATAACCTCTCGTTTGGATTACTGCAATGCGTTATACGTGGGGCTGCCTTTGAAAACGGTCCGGAAACTTCAGCTGGTACAAAACAGGGCAGCCAGATTGTTAACGGGGACTGGCCAACGAGACCATATTACGCCAGTCCTTTTCCAACTTCACTGGCTGCCGATCCAGGTCCGGGCCCAATTCAAAGTGCTGGTACTAACATTTAAAGCCCTAAACAGCTTGGGGCCAGGATATCTAAAGGAACGCCTCCTCCCATGTGTACCTGCCTGGACCCTAAGATCATCTACAGGGGTCCTTCTCCATGAGCCCCTGCCAAAGGAAGTGAGGCAGGTGGCCACTAGGAGGAGGGCTTTCTCTGCTGTGGCACCCCGGCTGTGGAATGAGCTCCCCAGAGAGGTTCGCCTGGCGCCTACTTTGTACTCTTTTCGTCGCCAGGTGAAGACCTTTTTATTCTCCCAGTATTTTAACAGTTAAATTAACTCAATTTTAATCCTTGCTGTTTTAAATTTGTATTTTAATCTGTATTCATTCCTGCTGCTTGGTTTTATTCTGGTTGTGTTTTTATATTGTATGTTATTCTGTGTTTTTAGATTGTGCCTTGTTTTATATATTTTAAAATGATTTCATGGTTTTAATTTTTGTGAACCGCCCAGAAAGCTTCGGCTATGGGGCGGTATAAAAATGCAATAAATAAATAAATAAAATAAACACCAGGGGGTGAGTTCCTGTAATCATAGACTTTCAGGAGCGTAAGACCTTTGCGTATCTTTTAATCTCAATGATTCAGTGAAAAAAATACACCAAAATTTTTGGTTGTGGTGTTTTCCCCCTCTGTCAGTATTTTTATGCCTATCAATCCTTATCTAAATGCCTAGCTATGTAACATGCATCCAACAATCTAATTTTGTTGCAAATGAAAATAGACATAATTTTCCATGTTCACCTTCCAAATAAGTACTTGAAAATGTAAAAAGCATGAGTTCTGGTCAACAACTGCCTTTTTCATGCTAATTAGTGCATAGCTAGCAAAACGGGTCATTGATCATTGGCATGGTGGTCCCCAAAGTTCAGTCCAATTTCAAAAACTGGTTGATGCTGAAAAGTTGGATGTGTGGGTTAAAACATGTCATGATGAGAAGTTGTTGCCGATTCATGCTGCAGGTCTTCCTAATTATAGTCTTACACCTCTATAATATGAGAAGTCTTATGAACCCAAGTTCATTTTTTTCCATCTGCTTTATAAAATTCAGTCAAAGAATGAATTGAGAGAAGCCATTTTGCAACTATAAAGGAAACAACATTGCATCCATTTCCCCGTAACACAGGACTCCTTGGGCCATCTTGTTACTGTAACACCTGGCTCAGTTGCAGAGCACACGAGGCTCTCCTCAACCTGATATACTGATGATAGTTCTCCTTCAATTTTTTGTTTTTTTCCAGAACACCTTTATGCTAGTTTTTTTCAGTGATTGCAGTTTTTGTGTGCTATCGAGTTCTGTGTGTTCTAGTGGTACTATGATTCTTACTGGGGGGGAATGTTGCAACATGGCATATAAAATCTATATTGCAACATTTCTCCACACCTTCTTCCTTGACCTCAAACAGGAAAAAAGGATATGCAAAAAAGAAATCCATGGGTTGTTCTCCATTTCTTCTTCTATGATAGGCATGGTTGGTTAGCCATTAGCCATATATATATATATACATATATATATATATATATATATATATACCGGGCAATTATTTTTCAAAGTATACCTACACAACTGCAGCTATGAATACCTACACATTTCTTTAAAAAAATTCAAACCTGTATTTCTGCATTCCTGCATGATCATGCAGGTGTGCATCCATTTACTGGACATTTTTTAAAGGTTTAGCAAAATCTCCCACTTCTCCCACAGACACAGTAATGTAAGCATATGATATGTAAGCATATCATATGCTTACATTATAAAGACAAATGATAAAACATACATGCCCTTTCAAGCTCCTCCTACTTATTCCACAAGTACAACACTATGCATTAGTAGGTGGCACTTGATTGCATTATAAATGCAGCAGATGCTGTACAGTATTCATTAATGTGTGCCCTATGAAGAACAATTGTATTTGGAAAGAGTATCTGCTCAACTTCACAAATGAAAGGGGTTCCAGTGTAGATTCTAACCTTGTTTAGTAACATCTAGAGAAGGGTAAATAACATAGGAAGCTGCTTTGTACAAAGTCATACTATTTGTCCATCTAGCCTAGTATTGCCTAGCCTGATTGGCAGCAGCTCCAGATTCTCAAGCAAAAGTCTTTCACGTCACTTCTCACCTTAGTGGGAATATGTGGTCCTCCAGATGGCATTGAACTACAACTTCAAGTTAACTTGTAGACAAGTCATTGGATTACAGATGTTATTCGACTACAATAACCCTTTCCCTGGAGCTGGATGCAACACTGCCCCCCTCCTCATACCTGCCAGGGCTTTCAGGAAAGGAGTAGCGTTGCCAGCACCTGCATGAAAGTCAAGATGCATCCACAATCAGCCCTGAAACATGTAACATTTGGAAGACCCTAGAGAAGTGACTGAGCTGTGAAGAATGACAAGGAGAGCTGAGCCAAAATTCTTCAGGAAACATTTTTCTCAGAAAATTCCAGAGATTTTTCTTTTCTTACTCCCTAGAAATAAAAAGGCACTTTTCAGAATTTTCTCCATGTTTTCTTTTTTTGTGGTGGCTGCATCCCCTCCCCTCAATGCTCTGGAGTGATGCTCGGTAATGGGGCATTGTGGAGGATGCAAAATGGGGGCCAGGCTGCCAACACAGTTGGTCCTGTTGCAGCTTGCAGTGGCAGTGCAGAAAAACCAAAAAAAAATAGGGAAAAAAGAAAAAAACTGTTCTACAACCCTTGCCAATGGAGACGACCTCCTGTGAGAAATTGTTGGAGAATTTCTCCTCTCCCTGGAGAAATTCTGTGAAATCATTGTCCCATCCCCCCATTTATCTACCCACAAATAGGATAGAAAATTTTGAGAGGCCACTTGCACACAGTTCTATATCAGAAGACAGTAGTGATGAGGAAAAAGAGGAGTAGCAGGAGCTGATGACTATGGCAGTGAAAATGTAGATTTACTAAGAGAGGGGGGCATTAAGGGTATCTTGCACAAGGGTTCCCAAAAATGGCACTGACCTGACCTCTACATAGAACATCATCCAGGTGCATTGCAGTTTTCCCTTTTGCTGCAGCCACTCTGAACATCCATGTCTTCTTTCAGCAAGATGCATAATAGTTGACATATATATAGCTGACTTTGACTTACTGCCCTTCTTTCTACAGCCTTCAATGGGAAGGAAATGGTCTGGTTTCCATGGAGAAATTGCAAAGGGAGTTCAAAGTCCAAAGTATATTATTAGAGGGACCAGGAGATGCAGGGCACACAAAAGTTTTGTGCTTTTTAGATAAATTGTGGGTCCCTTGCCAACAAACTACAATCCATTTACTTTAGAACTTCCGAATGGACTCCTGGTAACAAACATTTTTGGTCATTCGTTGCTTTTAAACAATTCTTCTTTAATGACCTTTTCATGTTTAAAAGAAAAGGAACAACTCTGGAGTATGTTTACACTTAACTAATTCAATTTCCCCCCGAAGATTCCATTTACTCCCCTCACTTTTACTAGACAGACATATTTTTAAGCATGACTTCAAGAAATGTAATTCCCTAAGTGTACTCCCAATGATATAATCAGTGGTTGGTCATTCTGCTCCATTATTATTTTTTTCCTAGAGCTTGTAACAATATTACTGTTCAAAGAATATGAAAACAGTCACCACGTTTATAGCAAGAAGTTTTTGAGGACCAGGTTTCAACAGGGTTTAATCTCAGAGACTCCTTTCAATGTGAGGTCTCAGTCATGGATTCTGTGAGGAAGAAATTGCCTGTCCTTCACCACTGAGTAGCTATACACAGCATCAATCTGAGATTAGGGTACTTACTTCTAGGTTGGGAGGTATGATTTTTATGTTTGCCCCACATTTTATCTGCTCAGATTGCAAATGGTAGTGGGGAACTACTTTTTTGCACATCCCTTGTGTAAAATAAAACTTTGTGAAAATAAAAGACTAGCACTACAGAGGGACTGCTGTGCTGCATTCTTTCTACTTGATGTGTTAACTGTCTACTTGCAGAGAGTTTTCAACTAAAAGAGTATTCAAAAATAGTATATTGACCTTGCAGTGTGAAATGTTATCATCCAGTCTACCATATGAACTTAATCTGTCACTTCACTCTGCTGCAAAGGAAGAAGAGTAGCATTGATTATTATTACAAACTTTATTTAAGTCCATAGACCATTTCCTATACAGCATATATTACAATTTTACAACAGCAAGAGTTACAATGATCTGAGAGTATAGTATTTAAGCTAGAACTCACGTACAATTCCACTGGAGATAAAGAAGCCCATGTATTCTATTAGTGATGTATTTTTATCTTTTATTCACTTACTACTAAATTATACATTCATTTGGGCTCTACATCTGATAGCAAGATTGAGAAACTTTGCAACCTGAATAGAGATATGCTTGTTGTTCCCTTGAAGTAGAGCAATAGCCAATTTGTCCTGAGATCTGCCAGGAAATTTCTGTGTAATTGGCCAAATGAGCGATCTTCTAACATCATTATAAAAACTACAATTAAACAGAACATGCACAACTGTTTCTACCTCCATATTATTACATGGGCAGTACCTTTCCTCAGCAGGGACTTTCTTGTATCTCCCCTCCAAAAGTTTGGAGGGGAAGACATTAAATCTTCCTAACATAAATGCTCTCCTATATTTAGGAACAGAGAACGAAGACAGGTAGGCAATACCATCTGCAGACATATGGTCCAATAGCCCTAAGGATAAGGGAGAACATGGGCCGCGGGCAGAGGCACTCATCACCTGGCAGTCTATATCCATTAGTCTCTGTTTCAAGGTATATTTAGCACCTTCTAGATCTTTATAGAGTAGACTGGGGATTGATAATCCCAAGGAGTTTATTTTATATGCTAGTGCCTTCGTCCAGGGGGATACATACGAGTCCAATAGAACCTGAGAGACCAAGGCATCTGGGGTAATGCTGTGATAAAGTCGAAACCAGAAATTCAGGGAGTGAGTCCAACCAACACAACTCAAGGAATTTAGACCGGCTTCCAAATTAAATGCCGGGCCTGCTACACATTTTGGGAGACCAAATATCTGCCTTAGGAAAAAAGACTGCAGACCTTCCAATGAACCTTTAAACAGGGGTAACCAAATTGGGCCCCAAAAAGAATTTGGGGAACAAGCTTTGCTTTGTATACACGGATTGCCGTGGGTAATGATTTGCCTTCATTTTGATAATAGAATGGGCTGAGTGCACCCATAGTTTGTTCTGCCTTTTGTTTTATATATTTGCTGTGTATGGTCCATTTGAGGTTGGCTTGAAAATGAATTCCAAGATATTTATAGGAGTCCACTTGGGTTATTTGGTTTCCCCCCATGGACCATACGTACGTTGCCTTCTTTTTAGCAAACACTAATACTTTAGATTTCTGGGTGTTCATGGACAGGCAGTTTTTTTGGCAATAGGCATTGAAACCATCCAAAAGACGTTTCAAACCCAGACGGGTTTGGGACAACAGTACTGCATCATCCACATACAATAGTAGACTTATTTTCATCTGCCCTATGAGTAGCATTGATTCTGTAGGAAACCGTAAAGCACACAGTGCCCTCCACTTGGTTTGGATTTCAATTCCCATCAGCCCCAGCCAGCATGGCCAATGGTCAGGAATGCTTGGAGTTGTAGTATAAAACATATAGAGGGCAATAGGTTGGGGAAGCACACAGTGCCCTCCACTTGGTTTGGATTTCAATTCCCATCAGCCCCAGCCAGCATGGCCAATGGTCAGGAATGTTTGGAGTTGTAGTATAAAACATATAGAGGGCAATAGGTTGGGGAAGGTTGCAGTGAAAGAAGGATCATGATAAGCCCATGTGCCAAGGTATTTTTGAAACAATGAGGAAAGAAACGCCTATAACTTTTTTAGTTTAAAAGTTAGAAGTCTGAAAGTTGCTCACTTTGTAGATGGGTTAGGGGTAGATATGTGTCAGAAATTTCAGAATTATAGGTCCAGGCATTTGATGGCTATGGAATTTTTAGATTAAAAGTTTCAAAAGTTTTTCCACAGAGGCTTGGTTTCCCCCATCTCCCATTCCCGCCTCCCGCGAAGAAAAAGGAAACACACTCTCTCGATCTCTTTGATCCTTGCATGCATGGCTGCAACTGAGCTAGTATCCATTACAAAAGGAGAAACAAAGTAACTACATTAAAGCACTTGGCTCGTGTCTGCTTTGATACTTTCACTTTTTACTCAAGCAGAACGGCTGAGCCTAGGATCACTCTGTCTCGATCGCTAGGATCATTACAGGAGAAATTTTCTACAGTCTTCAAAGTGGTGTGTGCAGACACCTTGCCACCACATGCCTGGACCCAGCTTTCTGAAATTTTACACACATATCAAGCGAAGTGTTCCCTGTAATGTGCCCATGTTTCCTGTTTGTATCTTTAAAAATAAAAAAATGGGAGGCGTAACTGTATTTACCCCACTACTACCCATTTTTCTAAAATTAATTGCCATACAAGGCAAGCACCTACGTTTTTGAAATTTCACACACATAGGTCCCAATGTACCACCTACAATGTGGCAAAGTTTCATGTACGTAACTTTAAAAATGACAAAGTTATAGGCATTCCTGGATATTTATTAAAAAATTAATTGCCACAAAACGCATGCACCAATCTTTCTGAAATTCCTCACAGATAACTATCCCTAACCAGTCTACAATGTGCCCAAGTTTCCTGTTTGTATCTTCAAAAATAAAAAAGTGGGAGGCATAACTGTATTTCTCAGTGGGAAAGTGCAATGCAATGATTCCCTATGGGCAAGTGCTTTCCAATGTTTCCCTATGGGCAAGTACTGTCCAATGATTCCCTATGGGCAAGTACTGTCCAATGAATCCCTATGGGCAAGTGCTGTCCAATGAATCCCTCATTGTTTCAAAAATTAATTGCCACACCAGTCAAGCACCAATGTTTCTGAAATTTCACACACATAGGTCCCAAGGTACCACCTACAATGTGGCAAAGTTTCATGTGTGTAACTTTAAAAATGACAAAGTTATAGGTGTTTCTTTCCTCATTGTTTCAAAAATTAATTGCCACACAAGGCAAGCTCCAATGTTTCTGAAATTTCACACACATATTAAGCCAAGTGGTACCTGTAATGTGCCCAAGTTTTCTGTTTGTATCTTTAAAAATAAAAAAATGGGAGGCGTAACTGTATTTACCCCACTACTACCCATTTTTCTAAAATTAATTGCCATAAAAGGCAAGCACCTACGTTTTTGAAATTTCACACACAAAGGTCCCAAGATACCACCTACAATGTGGCAAAGTTTCATGTGTGTAACTTTAAAAATGACAAAGTTATAGGCATTCCTGGGTATTTATTAAAAAATTAATTGCCACAAAACGCATACACCAATCTTTCTGAAATTTCTCACAGATAACTATCCCTAACCATTCTACAATGTGCCCAAGTTTCATCCTTCTATCTTTAAAAATGAAAAAGTTATAGGCGTTTTTGTAAAACAATACTTGGCTATGGGAAAAAGCATTCAAAATGGCGTCCGATCCGGATCTGACATCCGGTCCGATCCGATCCGACCATCCTCCGATCTATCCGATCCGACCCCCCAGGTCCGATTCTGATCCGCTATCCGATCCGATCCGGGGGGTCAATGCACATCCCTAATAATCACTCTCCCCATTCATTTCTCCAAAGATGTAGGAGCCCCACCTACTACTGAGCAATGCGGGTTAGGGACCTGTGTGAGCCAAGGCCAAACAAACATTCAGAACATGTTGATGCTGCTTTTAATGCAGAGCGATGTACCAGGGGTTCATTTGACAGCCCCTACGTGTAAAGTCAAACCACTCCTCACTGACATTTTGCTGCCACAGATCAGCTCTCTCTCAGTGTTTTTCAGACAGACAGCTGCTAGCACTACCAATCAAAAGATATTGTTCACTTCTTCCACCTTTCCTTCCTTAATGGATTTTCTGGGGCAAGAACAAAGACAGTAAAAGTAGTAGGAAAATATCAGAGCGTTACAAATGGAAGACGACATAACCTGATCCATCACCATCACCCCTCTCAGAAAAATTCTGTGAATGAGGGCCAGAGATTACACATTAGAAGTTTGTTTGGAAGCAACCTCTCTCTCTGATATGGTAGACGGTTGTCATGGGAGCACCTTTACAATGTTGTATTTGTCCTCATGGTAGGACTGTGCTACTGAGGTTTTGTAATGGAACATATCATCATGCATCATCATGTTAGGTCTCAGTCATGGAACATACAATATCGTCTCTACATGTCTTTCTGGGCATTTGAATCACCTCTCAAAATGAAATAGAAAATACAGCAAACTCAAGAATTTGGCACAGTCTCAATATTATATTCACACCCTGATCCTGTTCCTTAGAGATTCCACTAAAAATCCTCAGACTTCCTTTCAAAGAATGCATTATTATTATTATTATTATTATTATTGGTTGTCATCATGTTGTATCTCATTTTGGACACTGGAAAAAGTTGCATGTAATTCAATATTTCTCATCCCTACTTCTCTCCTGAAAAATGTGATTGGAGTTGAAAATGAAATTAAAAAGATGGTAGAACCATGATTACTGACCTCTATTAGGTCTCTAGAGGTTCAATTCAAATTCTGGGTGAAACTTTAACATGGACCCAGATTGTTATCTTCATTTGTCTGTTCTTCCCTAGTGTGGATCATATGGACAGAGCATGATGTGCTGTTACCACTATGCAAAAACCTCAGATATAAAAAGAAGAATTCACATCATATTTCATTGTAAAATTTTATGTGAAACTGAATCAGGTAAAAGATATTAGAACTGATGGAATAATGTTAACCCCTGTCTAGGCACAATAAACGATACACTATATAACAGTATACATTTGATGACAGGGAGAAACAATAGACGCAAAGACAATCTGGCTAATGTCTCAAATACATCTGTACCAGACCTTTGTGGACTAGCTTGATTTACAGCTCATGTGTGTAGCAAGAAGGATGTTCCTTCCATTTTTTTGCTGCCATATCTGAAAATAAGAACCTCTTTATCCTGGACAATCTTGGCTGATCCAGTTTTCAGTGATGAGTGGGGTTAAGCATGCAATATCCTGGACTAAGCGACTTCACATTTGAGTTCCTTGACCTTTCATTCAGCCACCACGGGGGTAGGATGGGGAGAGGACTGGACTGCAGATGGATCCGGATAAATATATATATAACAGAAACAAGCCTGCAGTTTACTATAAGGATAGCATGAAATTATTTGGACGCAAAGCAATGGAACAAGTGTGACTACGATAATTGTAAATTGTTTCATGCTATTTAGTAGGACAGTTACAACAGTTCATGGAGGAGGCCAGGGAACATATGCATGATTTCAATTATTAATTTCTAAAAAGAAAAGAAAGATTTGTAGGGAAACTATCCTTTCGCTAAGAAGCCTTGCCACAGCTGAACAAACCAACCCCCCAGAGCCGCTTTTGGAAATTGCGAAGTTGAAAAAGGTGCATGACCAAGGATCTGGAGTAATTCCCTTACGAGGAGAAGTTACAACATTTGGAGCTTTTTGCTTAGGAAAAAAGTGAAGAAAGGGGGACATGATAGAGGTGGATAAAATTATGCCTTGTGTGGAAAAATTGGATAATAAGACATTTTTCACCATGGCCAGATCTACGCCAGTTTATTTATTTAATTATATTTATTTATTTATTACATGTTTATACTGCCCATCAGCTGAAGCTCTCTGGACAGTGCACAGTTAAAAACCATAAGAACAACAATATAAATTTAAACACCAAGAAGTCAAAAAGGCAGTATAAAACGAGCTACATTAAAAACCAGGGAAAGCCTGTGTAAAAAAGTATGTCTTCAGGAGGCATTTAAAAGATGTGGCATTTCCTGCCACCTGAACCGCATGAGGGAGGGTTTTCCAGAGGCTGGGTGCCACTACAGAGAAGGCCCGCTTCCGAGGTTCTTCATGGCGGCATTCCATTCATCTTGGAATGGCCAGTAGGGCCTCCTCTGAGGATCATAGTTGTTGTCCAGGCATATATAAGGGAAAGCAGTCTGCTAGGTATGCTGGTCCCAAGTTGTTTAGGGCTTTGTAGGATAACAGCATAACCTTGTATGTGGCTTGGTAGTTAACAGGCAGCCAGTGCAGTTCTTTTAATACAGGTTTTATATGTGCAGAACTAGGTGTCCTCATGAGCACCCTAGTTACTACATTCTGCACTAGCTGCAACTTCCGAACTGCACACATGGGTAGCCCCACATAGAGTGCATTACAGTAATCTATTCATGAGGTTACCAGTGCATGAATGACTGTGGCAAGGTTATCCCTATCCAGGAATGGGCATAGTTGGCGTATCAACCAAAGTTGATAATGGGCGCTCCGGGCCACCGAGGTCACCTGGGCCTCCAGTGACAGAGATGGATTCAGGAATACTCTCAAACTATGGACCTGCTCCTTTGGAGGGAATGCAACCCCATCCAGAACAGGCATACATCCCAATTCCTGGACCTGGGAACCACCAACCCACAAGGCCTTTGTCTTATCGGGATTCAGCTTCAGTTTATTGGACCTCATCCAAGCCATAACTGTATCCAGGTACTAGCTCAGAATGTGCACAGCCTCTCCCAATTCAGATGTTACAGAGAGATAGAGCTGGGTGCCATCAGCTTACTGGTGACACCTTGCTCCAAATCTCCTGATGACTGCTCCCAATGGCTTCATATAGATATTAAATAACATTGGGGAAAGGATGGTGTCCTGAGGCACCCCATAGTTCAACTGCCATGGGGCAGAAGTACATTCCCCCAATGCTATTTTCTGGAACCGACTCCACAAGTACAAGCTGAACCACTGTAAAACCAACTCACAGAGGCGTTTCAGAAAAATACTGTGGTCAATGTATCAAAAGCTGCTGAGAGATCAAGGAGTAGTAACAGGGTCACACTCCCCTCTGTCCCTCTCCTGAAGGTCATCCATCAGGGCAACCAAGGCTGATTCTGTCCCAAAACCAGGCCTGAACCCAGACTGGAATGGATCCAGATAATCAGTTTCATCGAGGTGCGCCTGCAGTTGAGACGCCACCACTCTCTCGAGCACCTTGCTCAAAAATGAGGTATTGGCGACCGGACAATAGTTATCAAAACTCTCTGGATCAAGGGATATACGCCAAGCAGGATATAGCAGTATGAAAGTGGTATATAAAAGGTAGGAACCACACTACTGCTTTATAGCGGTATTGAAGTGTACTGACAACTGTTGGGGCCCATTGACACATACCACATACTGCTATATCCTGCTTGGTGTGGCTCCTGCCTTTTCTATACCACTTTCATACTGCTTTCATACCACTATATCCTGCTTGGTGTAGATCTAGCCCATCTCTTATAAGACTAGAACAAGGGGGTGACCCCCTGAAGCTGAATTGTGAGAGATTTCTGAGAGATAAAAGAAAGTATTTCCTCACACAACTCATTGTCAAAGTGTGGGATCTGCTACCACAAGATGTGGTGCTGGCCGCTAACTTGGATAGCTTTAAAAGGGGATTAGCCAAATTCAAGGAGAATAAAGGTGATCAGTGGTTACTACTCATGATGGCTGTAAATTACCTCCATTATCAGACAGTAGACCTCTGAGTACAATTTGCTGGGGAACATGGGCAAAATGCCATTGTGCTTATGTCCTGCTTGTGGACTTCCCTTTGCCATCTGGCCGGCCACTGTGGGACCAGAATGCCAAACTAGATAGGCCTTTGTATGATCCAGTATAGCTCTTCTTACATTCTTACATTTCACATATTCCAGATCTGGGCTCTTATACTAAAAAAAGAATAGGTTCCAAACCTGGGATATGGTTCTAATTAAATACTGATTAAATTCCAGGAGGAATTCCAAATTTCCATATTCTAGTTCATCTTACAGGGGAGAACCACCTGATGAAATTTGCCTAGTTTTTCATCTGATCATCAACAAAGTTCAGCGCTAATCTTAATACAAGGGGAACAGAAGTGGCTGCTCAGGGCTGGAATATGTCAGAGGAACATTTACATACATCAGCTATTTCATGCAACTGTCCACTACTGTCAGTTATGAAATACCTTTATAGGTCAGCTATCCAATGCTTTCTAATATGAAATATCTTGCATGCCAATTTTTTAAAAAATATGCCATCAAATGTTATATATTGGAATAAACTATAAAATATCAAATACAGATAGCTAATAATTGCTGACATCAGGAGACATCCAGCAAAGGGACTGGTTGGACAGAGAGTATATTCGGGCAGTCCAGTAGCTAGCAAATATCTGGGGTCTATTCTTTGCATTAATGTATACTTCCCTGTGGGCAGGAACTCTAATTAGTGGTTCCAGGGCAGGATCTAAACTACTGCTTAAAATGGTTTATAACACTAGTGACAACTGTTGGGGACCAGGACACATTCCATATATAGTTTTCAAACTGTTTTCAAGTGTCATATCCTGCCTGGTGTTGATCTGGTCCAGATTTAGTCCTCCCCACATATTTTGCTGGAGAAAGTTGAGCAATTGCTGCCTCTTCCTGACATCCCAATATTTGCTGAATATAAAGCAAATATTTGAATATTTAGATATCAGATGAATATTCAATATCAACATTCATTTGAAGAGAGCAAACAGGAAAATGTCTTTGACATTGACATTTAAACAACATTGTACAACTTTCTGCACTAGGTACCTTTTCCCAAAAAGATGATAGTCGTTTCCTTTATTAACTTATGTGACTAATATTTTTTTAAAACAGAGGCTTCAAGGGCATTCAAATCTGTTTATGTCAATGGAGTAGTTTAAAAGGCACTCATAAGTCTTTGCGAAGGTAATGGTGCTGCTGATGTTAAAATGTGGGTTTGAAATTGTGGCTAAGGTCCAGTGAGCCTTTCAAGGCAGAATAATGAAAGACAGAGTGGGAGGCCAAGAAAAACTATCTTTTCTGGCAGTCAAAAACCCTACCCTGTGTAACTGTAGTTCACTTACTTTCTGTCTTTAAAGCTTTTAAAATAAACTATTCTTCACAAATCCAAATGCCACAAAAGCACACTTTTTTGGCAGTTTGGTTGGTCCTAATAAAGGTATCCTGGTGGTGGTGGTGGTGGTGGTGGTGGTGGTGTGTGTGTGTGTGTGTGTGTGTGCATGGCTATTTTTATTTTTGTTTTTATTGTTCACATGTAGGGTGAATACAGGTGACTATTTACCAAATGCAGTGTAAATGATAATTTGTGCAACAATTTTAATTTTGTGTTCGTTTTGCTGCTTTTATTATATCTCTTGTTGCATAGTAGTCATATTACTGGAAATTTCTTTTGAACATATTTTTTTAATAGCCTGCAAGGTGATCTACAAATTCAGTTATAAAATAACAGCCATGGTATTCTCTCATTTGGCTGGTGTGGACAATCAGGGCAGGATCTACACTACTCCTTTATAACATTTTATAATGGTATTGACAACTGTTGGGACCCAGGACACATTCCATATACCGTTTTCAAAGTGTTATATCTTGCTTGATGTAGAATTGGCCCAGGTCTCCGCTAAATAAATGGACACATAAATTTGCCTTCTAGCCTCTTCACTCGTCCCCTTGAAGTTGGAGCAAACGAATAAGGAACTCTTTAATTAACTATAGTTTCCCATTTCTGTCCAACCAAGACCCTTGAACAAGTCAAGATATTAAGGCATCTTTGAACCAGCCCCTTCTATTCTAGCTTGTTCCAAAGCTGTTAACCATAGTTTCCCAGGAAAGCATAGTTAACAGAAGACTTCCATTTGTTCACTCAAAGCCAAACTACACATTGAGCTAATCACATTGTGTGTAGACTAAGAGCCTATCTACTAGGCTGACCATATGAAAAGGAGGACAGGGCTCATGTATCTTTAACAGTTATAGAGAAAAGGGAATTTCAGCCAGTGTCATTTGTATGCAATTAGTTCCTGGTGAAATTCCCTGTTCATCACAACAGTTAAAGTTACAGGCACTATACTAGAGTGACCATATACAAAAGAAGGCAGGGCCCCTGCAACTTTAACTGTTGTGATGAAGAGGGAATTTCACCAGGAACTAATTGCATACAGATGACACTGGCTGAAATTCCCTTTTCTCTACAACTGTTAAAGTTACAGGAGCCCTGTCCTCCTTTTCAGATGGTCAGCCTACTATCTACACTACTGCTTTAAAATGGTTTATAACTGTTTTAAAGCAGTAGTGTAGATAGTTCTCCGACTTAGTATTTTCTTTATTCTAGAGTTGCAGGTGAGTGGTACTTAACCTCACTCCCCCCCCCATGCTATGCATGGCCCTAATTCAGTTTGGGACCACCATTGAGATCCTTTGGAGGAGTTCTCCACCTGCTCTTTTTGTGAGAGAGGCCTTCACTGTGGCTATGCTAAGCTTTAGAACTCCCTCCTAGGTGTGTCCGTCCCACCCCGTCTTTGACCAGCTTCCACTGCTGTGCAAGGAATTTTCTTTTGCGATAGGCATTTGACCTGCTAGATGGTATATTATTCTCAGCTGTTTGTCTACTGTTTTTTATATTTTGTTAGAAATGTTGCATTTGTACTCTATTAAATATTTATTTTCTTTCTTTTTACGTTGAAAGCTGCCTTGAGCATTTTTAATGCAAAGGTGGGATAAAGATATTTTAATAAAGAATGCATGGCAATGCAAGGTGAATAGTGCATGGTAAGTTGCTTGCTGGCATTACCTGACAATTTTCCAGTAAGGATTTTTTTTTTTTACTTTATGGCCACAATTAACCATAAAGCTAGGGGAATAGAGGAGTAGTAAAATTCCCCTCAGCAGTTAGCAGGAGAATGTAGTTCCTTTATCTTCTCCCCACAGATCTAATCACAGCTTCAGAAAGTTAACTATATTGGTGAAATAGCATTGGGGGGGAGTGAGTTTAGATACCAATCCCCTGCAACATTGCTGCTCTGATCAAATTTTGAGCCCCCTGCACCCATTTAAAGGAAGGGAAAATGTTGGGAGATGCGATCACAGATCTTTCACTCTGGCTGGGTTCACAGAACAAGCTCAACCACAGTCAGTGGTTCAGCGTGGATTGTTGTTGAACAGGGTTGTTGTTGTTGTACTAGGCTGACCATCTGAAAAGGAGGACAGGGCTCATATAACTTTAACAGTTGTAGAGAAAAGGGAATTTCAAACAGTGTCATTTGTATGCAATTAGTTCCTGGTGGAATTCCCTCTTCGTCACAACAGTTAAAGTTGCAGAGCCCTGCCTTGTTTTGTATATGGTCACTCTAGTATAGTGCCTGCACCTTTAACAGTTGTGATGAAGAGGGAATTTCACCAGGAACTAATTGCATACAAATGACATCTGCTGAAATTCCCTTTTCTCTACAACTGTTAAAGTTATATCAGCCCTGTCCTCTTTTTCAGATGGTCAGCCTATGTTGTACCATGTGTTATCGTGTTGTCTGCATTTTCCACAGGGTGTCTTATTAACCATGCAGTGTGGCTTATTTTTCTCAACCAAGCCAGCTTGAGAACCCATGATTTGTTGTTGGGTTGTTCAGGATGGTTAACAAGCCACACTTCATGATTAACAAGCTGCCCTGTGGAAAACGTGCTGTGTTCCATGATAACCCATGGTTCAACAACTGACACTCAAGCTACACTGCATGGTTAACAAGCCACCCTGTGGAAAACGTGCTGCATTCAAGTAACATGATAAACTATGGTCTGACATAATGTGCATGATTCAATTCTTAGGTCGCAGCATAGCCTCCCACACTGACACCAGCTCAGCAGTTGACTTGCTAGACCTTAGATTAGAGAGCACACACTTTTGGGTTGGGTTTTCAAGTATGTGCCATGGACACCCATGCCCAGACATGGAACTAACGTTTTCCTACCTTCTTCCATTTCAAAGATTGTTGTGTATCATGCCAAAATTTACCATTTCAAAAAAATAAAATCCTATCCCAAAAGAAATTGAACTTAGTGCATATACACATGAAGGATTCAGTTGGCAATTATTTGCCATATTAACTGTTGTTGTGGTGGTGGTTGTTATTGTTTTAGTTCTTTATGTTCAAAAGAAGTGAAGTGCCTGGTTTTTATCTTATTTTTTAATAGACTGCAAGATCTCCATGCAGTGCAAGTACTACATATATTATTCTTTTTAGAAGGATCAAAAAGGATTTTATGATGCCAAACACAATTTCCAACTTCCCTGTTGTTCTACAAGTGTTCCACATACTCAAGAGCTAAATTGTTACTTGCATAATGCTGCTGAAATGCTATTTTATTGTAGCAACTTGTATTAGTAATGGATTGATCCAGGATGTTGTTTCTACTACCATGTCATGTAATCTCTGTTACATTGCCATAAATATGCCATAAATATCCATCATAGTTCCATAATACATGAAAAAGGGGTGTCCATGAAATAAGTAAGGCAACTTATAATGATCCTTTTTGTAAAAGTTTAAACCAAAGGAGTTATACTATGAATATGCCCAATTATCCCTGCATTTGGTATTAATAGGCACTAGGTGCTAAATAAACTAACTCAATAAAAGCAGATTGTATAGCTAAGTATTCACATGACCTTTCACTGGAATGCTTATTTTACTATATTTATTAAATTGCACAATTAAAGAATTTTTAAAAACCCACCAATATGTTATGTATGGTATTGCCTGGGAAAACACACAAAACACATATATCCTTGGTCCATCTTTAATAAAAATGTCTTCTCAAAGAATTCAGTTTTCAGTGTTGGCTTTCAAAATGTTTATTTGGAGATGTTGTTATCCACTTATAAAATTAGACTGAGGTTAGAAAACTCCCAAACCATGAACAAATAAGTTAGACTTCATGATCAGATTTGTTATCGGAGCACACTATAAGTGGAAACTGTGTGAAATATAATAGGAATAAGAGGGCCAGAACTACCTCTTGTGTCATACTGATGCAATTCCATCATGGTGACGCTATCTCCCTCTTCGCATTTATACCTCGAAGTGCACACAATGATATCTGCATGGTATTTTGGATATTATAGAATAAAACATAGGAAATAACTCTAGAAAAGCAGTATGCAGAATGTGTAATGTGTCCCAACAGTTATTAGTGCATGTCAATACCAATAAAATGCACCAGTGTCGATCTAGCTGAGATCAGGATACATATGCTCTTTTACAATGGTTCCCGTTTTCCCGAGTCATAGAACACCTCTATAAACTATCATGGCATGGGTCTGTAATGGGACCAGGAGTAGATTTTTATAATTTGTAATGAAAAGGCAACAGATATCAAAGTGATGTTCTTCACAAATCTGATGAATTGCACATCGAGCAATGAAATCCTCAAACTGTCTTCATACTTGAAGTTCATACATCTCACCAAGGTTAACATTACAAAGAAGTGTGAAGAACAGAAAGAAACAGAATGAATGATTCATGCTTTATATTCATCCAGCATGACTGAAACTGCTGTTAGATGCTCTTAGAGAAGTCTTAACTCTTATTCAAAACAACTGTCCCTCAGGTTCCGTAATAAAGAATCATGAGTTTGAATGTGGCATCTGTTTGTGTGGGCAGCACTTAGGTGGGTCCGGCTGGTGAAGGGACGAAAACAAATTAGACACACAGGCATAGCTGAATAATAAATTGGCCACAGCTTTATTGACTCACTTGAATAGGCTTGGCGGCGGCATAGGGCGTGGATCCTGTAATCGACCAGCCCGCCTGCTGACCGATTCCCCTTCCTGTCCCCTTCATGCCAGGGGCACTGGTGGTGGATGGCCAGGCCAGGGTCACACGATGGTGTGGAATGCTAATGTGAACCCCTTTCCACCACCCCAGAGCACACCATGGCATGAACTGCAAATGTGAACCATTTTCCACCACCTTAAACATGGCTAGCTCTTAGCCCCCATGCTGGACTGGTCTTGCTGCCATGTCCCTGAAATCCCTTGTGGGAATCCTCACCATGGGGGAGCAAGGAGCCCAATCCTGCTCCCCCTCACCACTGGATCCCCCCCCAATAGCTATCCAGCCTACGTAAGCTGTGATAAATGTTATAAAATGAAACATCCACAAAGAATTTGCCAATAGTCCAGATCTATGGCTATTATTTACAGTAATCGTGCAATGGGGAAAGCAAAAAACCCTGCACAGTCTTTGCCAATTGGTGTGCAGGTAAAATTCCTTCCCAGTCCAATTAGCTGGCGACTGCTGCTGCCACTGCAAGAAATCTTACTACCGGCTGGGGAAGTCAGCAACTGCAGTCCTGGAGCCACATGGGAGGTCCGCCTTTGGGAACCTCAGGTTGAAGTGGGGACAGAACAAAGGAGAGATCTCACTCTGCGGGGGGCCCTCTTTGGCCCCACCCCATCCCAGCACTGGTTGACTTGGCAGGTCCCTTCCTGGGAAGGTGTCGTATTTCACCTGATTTCTTTCTGGGAAACCAGCCAATCAAACCCCTTATCTAAGGAATGTCTGGGAAGAAAGCCAGCAAACTTCAATGGTTTGTTTTTTATTTATTTTCAAGAGATTAACCCCAAGACCGCATGGAGTGCCAAACTTACGGAGTAAGACTGTAATGTCCAAGATTCCCAGTTCAGGGTCCAATAGAGTCAGGGGCCAGGCAGAGATATCACAAGTCCGGGGTCCAGAGTCCAGGGTCAAGCCAGAAAGTCCACAAAGTCCAATTGCCAAAGCCAAGGGTCAAGCCAGGTATTCAGAAAGTCCAGGGTCCACAATCCAGAGTCAAGCCAGGTATTCAGAAAGTCCAGGATCCGCAATCCAGAGTCAAGCCAGGTATTCAATCCAACGATCTATGAGCCAGAAACAGGCAGGAATGCTAGGAGCCGACTACATCAGTTGTTCCCAACAAAACCACTGCTTCCTCCTTTGAGCCTTTTATGTCTTGCCTGAGCTTGTACTCGCCCTTCCCCAGCTGTTCCATATTCCTTAAGCAATCTCATTTAAGGCTTGTGTCTGCTGTGCTGTGTTTCTGCAATCTCAAACTCCGTCTTGTTGGACGAATCTGCTCCGCACGCTTCAGACGCCGCCCCTGCTGAGGAGTCAAAGGACGAACCTCTTCAGGCCCAGAATCTTCCTCGTTGGAGACAGGGGGTGGAAGAGGGGGGCTTTTCTGAGGAACCTCCCTGTCCTTCCTTCTCCTCTGGTAAGTCCTGGGGAACGGGTGAAGCTGCAGTCTCTGGAACTTCTTCCTCCTCAGAGGAAGATTCTTCAGATGGGGCCATGACAGAAGGAGATTGTGATGATGCAGCTGTGCAACTGCTCTTCACCAGCCTTTCTCCCTTCGCTGCCGGCCCGCACACTTCCACAACTCACTACTCCCCGTTATGAGAGAAGCACGGCTTGTGTTCCGCAAAGCATGGTCTGTTACATCTCTCAGGCCATGTCCAGTTGTTATAAGGGATTAAAAGCAAACTTAGGTATTTAACTACAACTGTAATACTCTGGGGTACACCAAGACTGTGTTTCACATTTCTTCTTGCATGCAAACAATGAGATGGGATAAGCAAAGCTGGGCATCATGAAGATTTGTCTGACAAACTGAGAGATTATCATAAATCTCACAAGGATAAGCAAATTTTGAAACTGTATTTGCCATCAATGCCCTGTCAAAATATTTGGGACATTGAGATAAGTTTTGCATCAGAAAATAAATAATTGGACTATAATACAACCTTATCTACTCCTCATTAAGTCAATAAAGCTAAGATGAAACCAACCCAGGCCTTAGCTTCATCTGCATAAACAGCCTGAACGACTCTGCTCCCTTTGAAACTGGTATCAGATGACTTGCAGATGGTTGGAGGTAGATGAAAGACTGCATAAAGGTGTTCCTTATTCTATTCTTTGGTCCCCAGACTATTAGACTATGTGCTGACACTTGGATGCTTGTTTTACAATATCATTTGACATGTGGGATTTATGTGTCAAAATTTCACTTAAAGCCAAGAAAATGTCAACTAGTAAATACAGTGAAACAGCAAAAAGGCTGTGTGTGTTGTTTTTTGAAAGTGTGTGTGTGTGTGGGGGGGGGAGACAGAAGTCAGAAAACTGGTCAGTGCCAAGTCGCCTTAGCCCAGTACTAAACACACACAAATTTGACTTGACTGCCAGCAGACCAGACCTGGATTCCTTTGGTGTGCTCTGCTGAAGTTCCATTACAGCCTTTATCAATAAGAAAATATTGCAATAAAAATGATACCTTTTCTCTGAATCCATTAATAAGATAAACTTGTTGGTCAAGCTCCAAAACCACTGGAGCCACATTTAATTTGCTGCTTTTTATGGATTTAGGACTTGGTATATTCAATAATATAGTGTTCAATAATATAGTGGGAAATTGTAGCAGCATGTTTGAACAGGAGATTTTGGAATCTGTCACTCAACCATCACAGTGACTATCATTTGCCTATATTCACAATTAAAGGCTACAAAATTATACTGGAATGTTATACACATTTTGGTGTGCTGTCCTCAGACAAAAACAAAGCTAGCTTACCTTTCCGCTACTTGTTTGGGAGGGGCAGTGCTGAGTAGTAGTGCAGGCTCCAGTTTTTTGGGGACCCTTGGGCAAGGCCCCCTTAATGCCCCCCCTCCCTCAGTGAGTCTACCTTCTCATTGCCATTGTCTCCAGCTGCTAGTGCTCCTCATCATTGATCCCTCCAGCTTGCTTGACAGACAGAGAGCCAGTGAAGGGGCGTCCACTGCTCCTCCTTCTCACCTCACCACCACTGTTGTCTGGACCACAAGTAGAAGTGGGTGAACAACAGTGAGCAGGAGGAGCAAGTTCAGGGAGCTCTGGTTAATAAGGTCCCTGCTGGACCCAACCGGTCCTGCTCAGTAGTTGTAAATCCAGTAAACCCCAAAACCGATGCTGATTCTTCATTGTTAAGGCGGTGCTAAGGAATGAGACTCTGTTGGCTTTTGGTGTTGCTGTTTTGTTCTTTTCCACCTGAGTAGGAGAAGGAGGACCTTTGCCAGAGACAATGTATGTATTGCTTCATAATATATGAGGATACATAACTTCTTTATTTGGAGACAAAGAAAAACAGTGAGCTAAACAAACACATGGCTGGCATACTCAATCCTTCCACAGTTATCCCAAATGGGTATTGATAACCATGGATAGAGCTATCTTCTATGGCAGGGGGAAGCAACACGTTGCCTCCAGATGCTTTTGGCCTACATGGTGCCTCTTGCCAGCATAGCCAATGGTGAGGCACAATGAGAGTTGGAGGGTAAACCAGCTGCAGGACCATACGTTGCCTTTCCCTGTTCTATGGATTGGATCCAGATCGATTCATACTTTGAGGAGACCCATTCAGAACAATGGGACACATTAGCCAATCATTTCTAAATGTGATTAATTCTGGATCCATCTGTCTGAATTTGCCTCAGGAATGCAAAAAGGGAAACTATTTCTCAAAAATACCAATAATAAAAGTGTATTGCAGCCCAACACATTTAAGAACAGTGGGCTCTTTCTTCAAGGGCAATCTTATGCATCCAAATTCTGAGAAGAGATTAAACCAGCATACAGAAGTAGTGATTGTCTTTTTTGCACCATCAGGGAAGATGTGGAAGAAGAGTCTGCAGTGAGGATTTGTTACTGGCACGTTTGAAAACAAGTTTCTCTTTTTGCACTCGTTCTAGTTTTTAGGTTTTGCCTAAATGTTTAAAGCCTCAACATGGGTGTCAGACCAAATCCAGCCAACCTGGGGGCCCAATTTTGCCCTCAAGGGTTCCCCCAGATGGCCCTTATCCTGGCCACACTCCTTTCCCTCATTGGCCAAGTGTTTGGTGGTTTCCTGGCTTCTGTGTAGCTTTCCCCCTCATTCTTAAAATTTGAAATGTCTCTCATAAGGCTTAGTTCCTAGCAATAAAAGCTATAAGCTAAAATATGTTTTCAGCTCTGCCTGTGGCTGGAATGGGGCTCCTGAGAGGTTCTCCAAAGCTGAATCTGGGGTCCCCTCTACAAGATTTCGCTTTGATGCCCAGTTGCCCAATTATGCACATATATGGATAAGCGCATTTACTCCTAATACCTATTCACGAGAGATGGTGAAGCACATTACGGGCTGTATGAAATGCACTTTAAAGTTGTTTACATGCAGAGAATCATATGTTTACATGGCCATAAGACGCTTTAACTCCCGCGGTAAATTTTAAGTCGCTATTTAACGTGCATTCGATAATGCGAATAATCGGAGGTAAAAAGCGCCTCAACCCCCGATTTATGCTCCACTCTTGTAGAGGTAAAATCTGAAATGTGCCTTGAAAGAGCTTTAAATCGCTCTTGTTCAGCTCTCATTCTGAAAGAGGGTTGACACCTCTTCCATATATCCTAGTGGGCATCAGCATCTCTCATGGCAATGAATTCCACAACTTGACTATTTGTTGTGCGAAGAAGTCCATTTTTAAAGGTTAGAATCGGACTGACTTTGACCAATTGAAATTAGTGGGACTTACGTTTCATTTATTTCAGTGTGTCTACTCTGAGTATGACTAAATCTGTATCCAACCCTTTTGTCTTTGCTGTCAATCAGTTTTGTTGGATGCAACTCTTTCTATTTACCAGAGGATATCTTCCTCTCATTTGCCCATGCTTAGGGATAGATGAATTTGCCACTTCCTTCATTTCCCACCTCCAAATCCATTCTGTACCAGTTCCATGTGGATATTTTCATATGGATTCCATATGGATTTTTTGCATTTTAATGTGCATTTTTGTGTACATTTTTGAAGTTGTACCCATTTTTGCACATCTACCCATTGACTAAATCATGTTTGCATGAATTCCTGAATTGTACACATTTATCTTTGCACACTTTTCAAGTATGCACATTTCATCAGACATGTTTTTCCTGTTCAGCAACTCCTGAAATGCATGGATTTCCAAATGTAAAATGTGTCTGCATCTTTTTCCAGGTGATGCAGATTGGAGAAATCCACAAAACAAATCCAATGGAGTACATTTTTCATACCAATATTTCATATGTAAATATTTTTGTGCTTTTGTAGGCTCCAAATGAAACCAACTCAGGATTGCCTCTGTTCTTTTCTAGCTCCTGGACATATCCTAATATGCTGATAAATATCTACAGGTCCCTTACTAAGCAATTCTAATGTTATTCTTAAGAGGTTCTCGTTGAGCCTTTTAAATTAGCAGGACTATTAGGGAGAGTAAGGCAACCATTCCAGGCAGCAGATTTGGGGTGTCATGAAAGGGTTGCAAATTGAAAGTTATTTAACTCATTATTTTGTTTTTACTGCCAGAGCCAGGGGGTGTATGTCATCTTTGCCACACAGTGGCTGAGAATTGGAGATGCGTCAGTTATACGACACAGCTCCCAATTCACAGCCACCACAGGGCTTTTCCCCAAAGTTGCGCGTTAGAAAAGTCAGGGACTTACCCTGAGTTTTCCCTTCCAAGCAAGGTCACGACAGCCCTTCTGCCATGTGATCTCACTCTGGCATCGAGCCTGGGTCATTTCAGGGAAGTAGGTAATCGCTGATTGGTCGCTGGAAGCCAGGCAGAGGGTAGTGGCTGGGCCCGGCAAGCCACAGGGCTGCCGGAAAGCCTGTGCTGCCTCCTGTGATTTAGATTATCCGCTGTCACCACACAGCAGTGGCAAAGTAGCAGCAACACAGCACCATGAAGGTAGTTCCTTGTGGAATTTTCTGCCTCATGTGCCAAAATAACTTGGCTGGCACCTTGGATAAGTCCTATAAATCTGTAAGATTTGATCCATTTCAGTTTACTGCAGCCTTGCTGTACAAATGTAATATGTGATTAGTACATGTGATTTGTGCTCGTCCTCAAGCTTATACTGAGGCAAAGATAATGAAACTCAACTAAAATGGGGTCTGATGGTCACTTTCTGGTTGATCCCCATCCCAAAATGATTTTGCATGCTGCAATAAAAGGAAAAATAATGATACGACCATAAGAACATAAGAAGAGCCATACTGGATCAGACCAAGGATCCATCTAGTCCAGCATTCTCTTCACACAGCAGCTGACCAGCTGCCCGTGGGAAACCAACAAGTAGGACGTGAGGCAACAAGTAGCATTCCCCAGCCCTTGGCATTTTCATTGAGCTGTCCACCACAACCCCAAGATCTCTTTCTTGGTCAGTCACCACTAGTTCAGTTCCCATCAGCTTATACTTGAAGTTGGGATTTTTTGCTCCAACGTGCATCATTTTACACTTGTTTACACTGAACCACATTCATCATTTGGATGCCCATTTATAAGCAGCCTACATAATTTGGTGCCGTCAACAAACTTGATCACTTCACTGCTCATTCCTAATTCCAGATCATTTATAAATAAGTTGAAAAGCATTGGTCCCAATAAAGATCCTTGTGGGACCCCACTATTTACATCCCTCCATCATGAAAATTTATCATCTATTCCTACTCTGTTTTCTGCTCTTTAACCAGTTACTGATCCAGAAGAGGCCCTCTCTCTTATTCCATGATTGCTAGGTTTGCTCAGGAGTCTTCGGTGAGGGACTTTGTCAAAAGCTTTTTGGAAGTCCAACTAAACAATGCTCATGGTGGCAGCCATATTTTTTCTATACAATATCACTATGAACATATCCTGTCATCATGAAGTGATGTTCCTAGCATCATTCTTAAAAGAGATTTTTAACTAGTAGGTAGCCGATTGCTGTGTACAGTGGCTTGCCCTTATCAAAAGAATGGAAAAAATCTACATCACTAACATCTTCCTAACCACGAGAAAGTATTAGAGGTGTGCACTGGATTGGGTCCAATCCACAATCCAGATCCAATCCAGGGGAAATCGGATACAATTATCCGATTTCCGATCACCCCGCTGGATCGTTCGATCCAATCCGATCTGATCCGGAAAGGACCCAATCCAGATCGGAATGGATCGGCGGATCGGTGGGCGCCCGCTGGCACCTGCCGCTTCCATTGGCGGGTGCCAGCAGGCGCCCGCTGATGAAAGCGGACAGCGGGGGGGCTTCCCTGACGGGGCTGTCCACTTCCAGCGGGCGCCCACCGATGGAAGCAGACAGCTTGGCCAGGTGAGTATCGCGGGGGGAGAAGGGAGGGAGGGACGGGGGCTACTTACCTTCCGGGGACGTCTGCTCCACTCGGCTGCTGGCCGCTACTGCGAGCAGGCTTCACTGCCTGCCCCTAGGTAGCGCGCCAGATGATGTCCTGGCGCGCTACCTAGGGGCAGGCCGCGAAGCCTGCTCACAGTAGAGGCCAGCGGTGGAGGGGAGTAGATGTCTCCGGCAGGTAAGCAGGAGGAGGGGGAGGGGGCTCACCCCCAGGGGCCATCTGCTTCCATCCACTGGCGCCCGCGGGTGGGGAGGGGAGCAGATGTCTCTGGAAGGTAAGCAGGGGGGGAGGGGGAGGAGGCGGGGGGCCACGGCCCGCTTACCTGCTGGGGCTGTACACTCCCCTCTGCCGCTGGCCACTACTGTGAGCAGGCTTCATGGCCTTCCCCTAGGTAGCACGCCAGGTGATGTCCTGGCGCGCTACCTAGGGGCAGGCCGCGAAGCCTGCTCACAGTAGCGGCCAGCGGTGGAGGGGAGTAGATGTCTCCAGCAGGTAAGCAGGAGGAGGGGGAGGGGGCTCACCCCCCGGGGCCATCTGCTTCCATCCACTGGCGCCCACGGGTGCCAGCGGATGGAAGCGGACGGCCCCGGGTGGTAAGGAGCGCGGGGGAGGGGGCTTACCTGCCGGGGCCATCCACAACAGATGGCCCCGGGAGGTAAGAACCGCAAGGGAGGAGGAGGGAGTTAGGCCCCCCTCACCCACCCACCACCATTTTTCCCCATAGACTTGCATTGGAGGAAAGCAAAAATGGCGGCTGATCCAAAAATCGGATGTCCGGTTTTTGGATCGGGATCGGGTCCGATCTGATCTGAGGGACCTCGATTTTGTCCTGAATGATCCAGGACAATCCCGGAGGTCCCGATCCGGGTCCCGATCTGATCCGGTGGGTCTGTGCACGCCCCTAGAAAGTATCACTACCACTGCTTGGGAAAGATCCTTTCAATGGAATCTCTGTCTCAGTGACTCTACCTTGTCTCTGCCATTATCACCAGCTGTTCTTGTTCCTTGTGCTCTTTTCAATCATTGATACCACTTGCTTACTTGACAGGCAGAACACCAGTGAACAGACAGGCAATGCCATCTACTGTTCCTCCTTCTCTCTGCCATTGTTATCTGGGCCAGAGTGAGAAGCAGGTGAACAAGCAGGATGCAATTGTGATGAGGAGAAGCAACTCCAGGAGACTCTTGCCAGTGGGCCCCTGCTGGGATGTGTGTCTTCAGGAGGAGGCTGACCATTAATGCTGGTGCTGATTCCCATTCCCAATTCACCCACTAAAGCCAATGAATGTTCTTCTGGTAGTACACCACAATCCCGCCCTAATCGCTACATGCTCATTTCCCACAGTTGCTTTCCAAACATCTCAGACCCTAGCCCAAAACTCCTCCCAGTACCTTCCATGATATAAGGCCACCCATATATCCACATCCCTCCACCTGTTCCAGATTCTTCCCACTGACCATAAGTTCTATCTTCTTTTTTTTGTAATAATTTTTATTAATTTCAACACAATAAACATACACAATATAATAAACAAATGACATAACCCTCAACAACCCCCCCCCCGTGCTCCCCCACCCCCTGAGACCTTCTCTTAATCATTCTTCATCCTTCCAAAATTTTAACGATTCTTTTGAAGGTATTTGTCCCTTCCCCGATCTTAAAACATATTCCAAAAAGGGACTCCATATTTCTCCAAAATCACTCTTACTGGACATTCCCCTCTTTATTTTCATTTTACATGTCAACATATCATTCAAGGCCATATCCCAAATTTCTTTATACCACAAATAAGAAGCTTGGAATCCTAGTATTTGTTTCAAGATTGCACCTTACAGTATCAAACAAACTTTCAGCTCTGTTTAAACAAAGGCTTTACAGAGCTCTCACCATCTGTGGCCTCTCTCTCCTCAAGCCAAAGGAAGAGGGTGTTGCTCTTAACTATTTCCTAGTTCCTCCCAGGAAGCATAACACACCCAGGCTGTATCTGCTGGCAATTTCATGTTGTTACAGTACTACATAACCTGAGTACCACAACTGAAAAGGCACTTCCAGCCACACCTCTGATGGCAGTCAAACGGGAGAAAGGGAAGTAAGGTTGCCATTTACACAATGCCACAAAAACAAAAAGGACAAAAGAAAAGGTCCTCTGGGTAACAGTTGTCAGCCTACTTGTGGCTGACTGAAGTAAGTTCTCCCCAGAGTGTTAAAGGAGCTGGTTCATAATCAAGTATGACAAAGACGTTGTTGGAAATGATATGGTGTCAAAAAGACCAAAGGCAGCAGAAAGGTATCTTGTCCTGCCCTGAGGCCCCCCACTCTCTATGTCCACAAAGCTATGGGGCAGCAGTAGGAACATTAATTTTTTTAAAAAAAGACTGAAGCCAATTCATTAATGTTGTTCTTGTGTTAGGATTGTAGATCTGAGAAGATGCTTCTGGAAAGACTCATAGAGAGTTAATTGCACAGCAATCTCACTTTGCTAAAATCATGCTGTCAGAATGCTGCCAGAACGCTGCCAGAACATGTATTTAGTCCATGTTCCATCACCAATGGCACAGAGATGCATTCTTCAACAGTCAGTTGTAAACGACTAGTTGGTTCATGAATTGTAATTTACACTTCGCTAAACGACTCTACATTGCATTGTCTACAGCAGCCTTTCCAACCTGGTGCCCGCCAGATGTTTTGAACTTCAACTTCCATCAGCCCCAGCCAGCATGGCCAATGGTCAGGAATGCTGGGAGTTGTGGTCCAAAACATCTGGAGAACACCAGGTTGGGAACAGGAAGGCTGGTTTACAGTTTACATCAATTCTAGCTGAGTTATAATTATGTCATCTTGAACAAATAAAAAGGCAGTTCCTGGGTAGTCAATGTTTGCCACAACCCAGAGGGAAGAGAACAGAAGAATGTTTGGACTTGGGATCATTGTTTTACCAGCAAATTATTCCACAAGTGGGTTCAAGTAAACCCATTTCCCATCCTGAGGACGTAATAAAGACTGGGGTTGTCCTCAATAAGATGAAAAGTGGATGCATGACTAACTTCCCCTTTCACATATTTCAATCATCCTTGAAGTGGGAAAGGGAGAAATTTATTGCCACAGCCAGGAACATAAATCTGAACACAAGTCAGCCCACACAAGCCACTAGACGGAAGGGCACCCACTCCCTACACCCTCTCCATCCAGCCTGTAACCTACATGGCAACAGAATGAGAAGGGCTTTCATGTTTAATGCATATTTTCATGAAATCGGCTTTGGTCTGTCAGGAACACACGATGCCAGAAAACAGGCGCATACAGTAACTTAAAATGTGCTTTCATGAGTCACACTGCATGTCAAGCCTCCTTACTTTGAGGTAGCATTGTATCAAATGTCTGCCTGGGTTAGCAAGGGCAGCGGACACCCCCGTGCAGACCCGCTCAGTGCTAGGAGGGTGCTCTTGAGCCTTCAAGAGTGCTTGGGCATGGGTCCATCCTGATTTCTGGGTTGCGTCACACCATTTGTCCCTTTTCACCCACTGCATTAATGGCGGCAACATTAACCCAGTGGGGTTAATTTCCCCAAAGGGAAGGGCATATTAGCCTTGAAAGGCTAACATAAACATCACTATGGGATGTTTACAGTGCTGCTTCCCCTGCCTTTAGTGGCATACATGAACACGTTTTAAATTTGCCATGTACTCCATGCAGAAATCAAAAGCCAAAAGAAAAGGGGGCGGGGAAAGGAAAATGTGCACTGTGCGTTAAGTGCCTAGAGTTCCAGATGACTCCTAAAGGTATCCAAGGACCAGCAAAAAGTGTGGTTTCTACTCCACACTGAGAGCTGGCACAAGAAGGGAACAAGGAAAGAAGACTGCTTGTCTGTTCACCTCACACTAGCACAAACCCATGCCCAAACGGAAGAATGTGTACTTCCTCATGCTTTGCTTTTTGGCTACATATCAGCTGATCCAGACAAAACATAACAAGAAGAAAGAAGCCTGAGGAATGGGGGCAGATGCCAATAAACAGCCCCTTTTCTAACAGGAAATTAGTGTAACACACACCTTTGCTCTTGTTGCTTAATTCTCATTTTTGTTACATCTGGCCAGTTTATTCTAGCAAGGAAAATAGCCGACAGCATTATATCATCTCCCCCTTCTTCCAAGTGGAAAATGTGATGTTCATGAACACATCCTTCAACTGAATCTCTGTAGGCCTTTCTAAAGCTGTTGCCTGATGCTGACCTTGGTTCTCAAGGATAAAGGGTTTATTGGGCCCATGGTTGTAAGAAACCAGGGTCTACAGCAGATGTTGGACAGCAGGGGGGAAAGTCCACGGAGAAGCATACTTAGAACTGGCTGTCAAGAAAAAGGATTACAAGCTGAATAAGAGAACTATACATCCTTGAAATTATTTTTTAGAATATTTGCATCTCTCCATTGACATCATCAGATTTTCTTCTGATTGAGGGATTCTATAGTAAAATAGGCTTTTGCACACACTGACCCTGACCCAGTCCTCTGTAAATGCACAGGGTCTCTACTGGCATCCATGGTAGATGAGGCAGTGTGCGTACAAAAATATTTTATTTTTTCCACAGCTAAGAAATTGTTCCTTGTGTCTGCAGGATTTCCATCTATGATATTTACCTCCATGTTGCTATACCTAAAGGCAGTTGAGGCTGGTGGGTGTGATGCCAGTGGGGCAGTGAATACAGTCCATACTTCAGTCTGAACTCTAAAGGTGCTATCCAAGGTGTATGGCTAAAGGTATGTGCTGTGTAAGGAATTCATGGTAATCTACAGTGTGGAGAAAACCTGAGCATACTGTGGGCGTAATATGACAAAACGTGAGGCACCCTGGGAAAATTGACACTTTTATGTGTGTACAGTTCCATAGTCTTGAATAAAAAAAGAAAAAGAAACCAAGAAGACACTTTAGTTTGCCCTCTTAATAATTTTGAAGTGTCATTTCCATCATAATATTTGTTGGTATAAAGTCACCATTAGGATTTCTAAGATTCTGACCTCTTTTCTTTACTTTTTCTCTGTGCTTTATGCAATAAACTTATGCCAAAGATAGTCCAAGCAAGAGTAAAACTGCTAATGGCTGTCTGTTTCAGTCAAGTTAGGGTGGCCAGTTACATACTGCCAAAAAAAAGGCACAGGGTTGCACAAAAATTTAGAAATAACTGCTATAATTTTAACAGCAGTACAATACTTAGAACATAAGAAGATCCATGCTGATCCAGCATTTGGTTCACACAGTGGCCAACCAGCTGTCGACGGGAAACTCATAAGCAGGGCAGGAATGTAAGAGCATCCTCCCATGTTCACTAGCAACTGGTGTACATAGGCTTACTGCCTCTGATATTGGAGGTAGCACATAGCCATCAGGACTAGTAGCCATTGATAGCCTTCTCCTCTAGGAATTTATCTCCCCCTTTAAAACCATCCAAAATGGTGGCTATCACTACATCTTGGGGTAATAATAATAATAATAATAATAATAATAATTTCTTACCCGCCTCTTCCTCCAGATCAAGGCAGTGAACAGCATCAGTACCAACAATATAAAATACATAAACTAATTAAAAGCATATAAAATTAATACATTATTAAAATCAACAAAGTCTTAACATTCAACTGGGTAGGCCTGCCGGATCAGACTTTATAGCTCTCTTAAATTCTTGAAGACTTGTAAGTTGGCGTATCTCTCCTGGCAGGTCATTTCACAGTCTGAGAAGGCCGGCTGTGATAAATTATTTCCAGAGGACCTGATTGTGCGGGACGGATTGTATGGGAGAAGGCGATCCCGCAGATAGCCTGGACCCAAACCATGTAGGGCTTTAAAGGTAATAACCAACACTTTATACTTTGCCCGGAAACTAATTGGCAGCCAGTGGAGTGATTTTAAAAGTGGTGTGATGTGGTCACCCCTAGGTGTACCAGTGACCAGCCTGGCCGCCATATTTTGAACTAGTTGAAGTTTCTGGACTAGGCACAGAGGTAGCCCTTGTACAGCGCATTGCAGAAGTCGAGCCTCGAAGTTACCAGCGTGTGCACTATCACTTTTAGGTCTTCCAACTCTAGGAAGGGTAGTGAATTCCATAGTTTAACTATGCACTGTGTGAAAAAGTACTTCCTTTTATTTCTCTTGAATTTCCCACCAGTAAGCTTCATGGGATGACCCTGGATTTTAGGATGATGAGAGAGGGAGAAAAATGTCTCCCTATCCACATCCTCCACACTGTGCTTTATTTTGTACACCTCTATCATGCCTCCCTTTACCTTCAGTTTTCCCAAGCTAAACAATCCCAGCTGCTGTAATCTTCCCTCATAGGAGAGTTGCTTCAATCCCTTGATCATATTAGCTGCCCTTTTCTGCACTCACTATGGTATGGAAGACTCTCACCAAGTGACCTGTGTGCCTGCTCAGTCTGCTGCTGTCCAGGTTGCCTTGTTGATGGGCAACTTCAAGGCTCTTGCTCTCCTTTCTTACAGCTCTGTCTTTAAACCAGACTTGGACTGGACATCCCTACAAACAGAAGACTCACATGGAGAACAGTCTTACCTGGGAGTCTCATTGACTTCAATGGAGCTTATCTCTGAGCAGACCTGCATAAGGTTGCACTCTCAGTGTCTTTTTCTACATCCTCTTGTGATGTACATTTCTTGCATGAATAACCAAATTAGAACTGGTGGTTTATCTTGAATGACTACTGCTTTCCCAGCGTTTGAGCTATTTCTCTGATCTTCGGAGAATACAATGGGGGAAGCTAGAACTAAGACCTCCATCACACCTAATTCCCCCCACACACACACTTGTGTGCCTCCACATTCTTTTACCAGTGTGTCAAGCTTATGATCCCTTTCACCTGAATAGCTGCACTTTCACTCCTTTGCTCCTTGGCTCTTCCACTCCACTCCACCCCTTCTCTTTCTCCCTCCAGTCAGGTTCTGTCAGATGAGCACTTCAACTAGACCACCTTTCTGTCGGGTAAAAATGGAATGACCCTTTAGTCTGGCTCTTTGGGGGCATCAAGGGAGTACAATCCTGTCTCTGCAGAGATTCAAGTGTTTTCTGATTTTTAAAACGCTTTGGAACCTGGGATGCAACGTTTGAGTTTTATATTGAGGCTTGGAGCCGGCTGCTGGGAGAGATCGCTTTTCCCTGCCAGGACCTGATGCAATCCATTCAAGCCCCCAGTTCCTTTAAAACTACACGGAGGCTTATGGAGCATTAAACGTGTTTAGAGAAAATAATCCATACTTTTAGCATTCTAGGAAAGGCTGGGGAAGAGGCGGGGTGTCAGCAGGACAGGCACGGCATCATGTGAGTACCATGCTGCAAATCTGCACACCAGGCATGGCGAGAGTGCACTAAATCGCTGGTGTGATGAAGCTCTAAGTAAACTATTTTTCTGATTCCCACCCATCCAACCTATCAGGGATTTAATTGCAAAAGCATGACCTCAGGATCCAATCCCCACACATTTGAAGTAATGTTTATCCAATTGTACAAGACTTTGAAACAAACCGTTTTATATTTTCAGCAATAAATCAATAAACTTCCCATGAGCATGCTTCCTCTACTGTATCGAAAGTGTATTCAAATAATGAATTGTATCTAACTGACTTTCTTTAAAACAAGAAAGCCACAGCAAGCCTGTTATAGGGTAAGCTTCCGAAGTGTGATTAGCCAAATCCATTGCACCAGGCCCTTATGGGGGGGGGGGGGGGGCAGTCAGAAACTCCAGAGCCACTGTATTGAAGCTATTTCCCCAAACCCAAACCCTCATCAGCATTTAGTGTTTGGGCCAATTTTCCCACTCTTGTGATGCATTGGAGCGAACTCTCACATTCTTGTTATGTGCTTCTGTTTTTTACAGGCCAACTGAAGAATTCTCATGGGCCACCATTGATTCAATCATTCATTCTTACTTCTGAATTATTGCATTTTACCTGTACCGACGATGGGAATTATTTGGTAACAATGCCTCCTGCTAAAAGGGCAGTTAAGCAGAGAGAAAAACAAAAGGCAGAACAAAATGAACATTTACCAGCCCCACATGCACACAAGTCTAAACAAGCAGACCACACCCTTCTTTAGTGAAGAAAAGGTTAAATGGTTTACTCACAAATATTATTGCACCTACAAATGCAGGTACAGCATAGAGTTTCAAACAAAATTTGTTCAGTCCATTTCTTGTGTTCCTTTACACCGGCTGGAGCAAGAGAAAGCAAACACATGTCCTCCCAGCAATGGTGGATAGTTAGAGAGGGGCGAGGGAAGGAAGAGGACGAGCAGGAAACCACACTGTAGGCTATTGAGATACCATTGCCTAACAGGAACTCTGCCTTCCCTTCCTGTAACCTGCAGACAAGTTTGCAATGTTCCCAACACCCCCTTTGGAGGATAAAAGGCCAGAGAAACCAGGTTTCTGTTCAGCTATGATACAGATTTGTATTAGAGATAATTGGGAAGCAAAGCTTCTAAGGTTTAGCCTCCATGCTTGCCCACTAATGCCTGGCAGTCTAATGTCTCCACTTGAGAGAAATACCTCCCATGTTCTCCAGCCTTCTCAATTAGGCCTCCTAAGGGTTGGGATTTTATTTTGTCTGAAAGGTTTTATGCTCATATATTTTAGGATTCTTCCATTGGGAAATGGAGTCAGGCCTGCAAGGGAAAGGAAAGGGAGGTTTGTGAGGCAAATATACTGTGGTGTTTCTTCTTTGTATTTTATTTGAATAATGATCATACTTGGTAGTTTGATGGGTGCATTCATTTTTTTTATTTATGTACAAATTTTTGAAGGCCTTTATGGTGGGAAAGTGGCCTAAAATTAATAATATTAAAAATACGTTAAGAAATATCCCTTCCTGGCCTTTGTTCAGAGCCTTCCCACATCGTAATAAGTTGTTGCTTTATGCTTTGTGAATTGGGGAAGTAAAGTCAGTAAACAAGAGTTATGTAGGACAACATTAACCACACTTTACCACAATTTAGGGCATCATTCCCTAATCTGATAGAAATCCAGATGAGGCTTTATCCCACCATCACTCTACCTCATTTATGGAATTTTACACAGTGACCTGTTTTCATCGTCTTACACTATTTAATAGGGGTGTGCACGGACCCCCCGGATCAGATCGTCCTGGATTGTTCAGGACAAAATCGGAGGCCCTTGGATCAGGATCGGACCTGATCCTGATCCAAAAATCGGACATCCAATTTTTGGATCAGCCGCCATTTTTGTTTCCCCATAGACTTGCATTGGGGGAAAGAAAGCTTTCCCCCAATGCAAGTCTATGGGGGGAAAATGGCGGTGGGTGGGTGAGGGGGGGCTAACTCCCTCCTCCCCACTTGCTGTTCTTACCTCCTGGGGCCGTCCGCTATGGACGGCCCTGGCAGGTAAGCCCCCTCCCCCACGCTCCTTCCCACCCAGGGCCGTCTGCTTCCATCCGCTGATGCCCACGGGCACCAGTGGATGGAAGCGGACGGCCCTGGGGGGTAAGCCCCCTCCCCCTGCTTACCTGCCAGGGCCATCCACTCCCCTCTGCCGCTGGCCACTACTGCAAGCAGGCTTCGCGGCCTGCCCCTAGGTAGCGCGCCAGGTGATGCCGTGAAGCCTGCTCGCAGTAGCGGCCAGCAGCGGAGGGGAGCGGACATCCCCAGAAGGTAAGTGGGCCCCCCTCCCTCCTCCCCCCCACAATCCTCACCTGGCCGGGCTATCTGCTTTCATCGGCGGGCGCCCGCTGGTGCCTTCTGATAGAAGCGGACAGCCCCGCCAGGCAAGCCCCCCCCCCTGCTGTCCACTTCCATCAGCGGGCGCCCACTGGCGCCCGCCAATGGAAGCGGTGGTGGGCACCAGCGGGCGCCCGCCGATGCTCCGATCCATTCCGATCTGGATCGGGTCCTTTCCAGTTCAGATCGGATTGAACGATCCAGTGGGGTGATCGGAAATTGGATAATTGTATCCAATTTCCCCTGGATCGGATCCGGATCGTGGATCGAACCCAATCCAGTGCACACCCCTGCTATTTAACCCTCCTGTATTTACTCTCCACTACTTCCATCCAGACGTTTTGGATTCTAACTCCCCATCATTTCCACCAGTATGACCAATGGTCAGAAATGCTGGGAGTTATAGTCCAACACATGAAGGCTGCGATATACCTTTGGGCATGTCAAGACCATAGACTTAAAACTGGTATGATAGCTACATGTTAGCTATGTGTAGATGGGCTAGGAATCTCTAAGTCAAGCACTCTCTACACCCTCATCAAGCTATAATTCCCAGTATTCTTTTGGGGAAACCAATTAAAATCAAAGTAATATGAGTTTGAAGTTTAGATATCTCTCTAGTCTCTTCCTGCCTGATGGTTTATGGTTCTTTGAATATATTGGGAGCTTTGGATTTAAAGAATACTGAGGACTCACTAAGGGCTTCTCCACATTTAGCAAAAATCCCGCATCCTTAATGGGGCTTTGTCTTCTGGAGTCTTCGCAGGTTTAACTATTGGCACAAAACCCATGCTCCCCCCTTGTTTTTCACAGTTCCTTCCCATATGTTTCAATTATACCGCCAGCAAATGGTATTGCTCTGTAGTGCACTTCAAGTTATTACAAAGGCAATCGGAGGTTGACGACATCATGAAAAGGACCCGCAAACTTCCGTGACTGACCAATAACGAGCATGCAATAAATTGCTCATGTGGGAAAGCTCTAAGGCATATAAGAAATGATATTTTGTTATAAAATCACTGTACTTTAAATACTCAGCCAATAATATCATTTTATTATTGTCAAGGAAACCCCAAGCTATTCCTTGCCGTGGCAGGTCGTTTCCCCTCCTGCCACCCATTCCTCTGCCAAAGTTGGCTTGAGCCAATGCTGGAAATAACCACACAGAATTTAGGGACCAAAGCAAGTTTATTCACAAACTAGTCTAAGTTAAGGCCTTGGTCAAATCAGAATAAATTAAACAAGCAGAATGACAAATTTGGGTTAGGTTGTTGGGAAGGGAAGAAGGAGGGGGAAGGATTAGAAAGAATGAGGTAGGTTTGGTATTAGCAGCACAAACAAAAAAAAGCCATAAAACAATTAGGACCCCAATTAATCACACTCATAAAAGTGCCAAGCAAACCCCAAACCGAGCAGGTTGTAAAACAATAAAACTAACTAACACCCGACTTGATTCAGCCCATCGGAGATCATCTTCAGACAAAGCCTCTGCCCCGAAGAGATGCCGGACGGCTTCCAAGCAGTTGTTTTTACCCTTTCCTGGCCTGGCCCCATTGCCATGGAAACTAGCCCTACCTACTTTCCCACAGCTGAAGTTCATTAGCGCAAGCCACCTGCCTGACCTTGGCGGGTACTGCTTGAGATAGCCAGAACAGAAACTATTCAAAACATTCTTTCCTCCACCAACACCCCCTTCCCTTGAGCTCCAAGGTCCATGCTTCAATAGCTCCAAGGTCCAATCTCAATAGTCATTTTCTTCACAATTATCATTTGTGCTAGCCCACTAAAATTGCTTTTAAAAAGTAGTTTCCTGCTACGAGTGGCTCAAATAGACACCAACATTACCTCAGCCCTATGTTCCATCCTCCCAGCAAACTTTTTTCTGTATAAAGGAGTTCTCTCAGTTACTAGAGAAGGCTGTCCTCCACTGGTAAATCACAGGACACCAGTTTTTGTGGCTCCAGCCAAGTCACTACATCAACTAAAGGAAATTGTATTAGTACCAGGCTGGAAGCTTTTCCCAATTTCTGAATTCAATTTGCATTTTCTATGAACAGCGAAGATGTGTTTATTATGAATATTTTTTTAAACTGTAAAAACAAATGCTCGCTTTTGAACAATGCTGAATTGCAGCCGCATTTTCAATGGCTCCTGTCCTCTCTAGGTGATGTGGTCATTCTTCATCCCAAACAATTTTATGACTTTTGAAAACAGATCTGGCAGTACTTTTCAGCCACTTGATGTATAGTTTTAATATATCCACTTCTGGATTTCTGCCACATACTTAAAATATGCAGCTCAGAATTGTCATTCCTTTTTTGCATGCTGTCTTATGCTCCCATTTCTGGCACCATCAATAGCTGGTCAGATTTAATTATTCATTTTTACTATCATTATTTTGGATGGCAAGAATAAATACTTGGTTGTGGTTAGATCTTTGGTCTTAATATTCATTTGACAAACGATGCCTTCTGTGTACTGTACAGTCAAAATACAAGCCATTTGCAAACACCGCTCCCCACCCCTAAACCCGTGGAGGGAGAGGGTGGAACTGACCCTGCACCCTTCCCTTTCATGCATTTTAAGTGAACATCTGTAAAGGCAAGTCTTTTGTGTGTATAAAGGATCTCCCCATGACTGGTAACGCTGATTCTGCAAGGTTCCAAATCATGCCAAGAACCGACATCATTGGTCATGCTGCCTGACCCTGGCATTATTGGAGTTGCTGTCCAACACATCTGGAGAACACCAGGTGGGGGGAGGCTGGCTGACACACATGCTCTTTACAGATGTTTTCCCTAATGGGTGTGTGTATGCAGAGGAACAGCCCCATTCTCCCACTCAGTGCAATTAAAATTGTGTACTGGGGAATACCTATAAAGAGCCACTATCACAGTGAGTTGCAATGTTAGTGAAACTCCTGTATCTGTACCATGATTTCAATCTAGTTACATATAGGCTCTCTTTCTCAAACCATGTGGTTGCATACTTGCTTTTGAGATTCAACACTGAGATTGTCCTTTCACAGTAGTTCGTAATTGTTGTTACTTTACTGGCAATGGAAATATTTTGTATCTGCATTTAATATTTTTAGATGTATCTGGAAAGGTTTCTACTGTCTGTGGTCAACCCTTGAGGGAAGTGGAAGGGGATCAGGAATGATTTCATCTCAAAACCACAAGAGGGAGAAAGTTGCTTGTTCCATGCTAATTAATTATCCCAGCAAATTTGATTGGCTGCCTGAGCCACCTATGCCCTTTGTTGATGATGGTTGTTAGAATTAGGCCTACGGAACATGAAGTGAATACTTTCTGATTAGTGGATGGACATCATCTATAAAGGTGGTTAGGTTTCTTTAAAATGAACAAACTACTAACAGAAGGAAGGTGAGACAGAAAAATGTTTAAATGTTTTATCTGACTATAACATTTGCACCATTGTTTTTTTTTTTAGCAAAGCCTGAAGCATACAAAATATTGATGCAACAATAGGAGGAATGCTGGAGTCTCTGTGTCAGTGTTTGCTGCAAACAAGAAGACTTTGCCAAAAATGAATATTTGACTATGTGTTTCTTGACGGAGATTCAATAAGCCTGCTAAATGTGAAGTCATATAAACAATACGAGCAAATAATGTGCTATTGATGCTGACTATTTTGTAATGGGGACAATGAGCATGAAAATCAAGATAATACAATGCATCAGTTTCACAGACAACATAGATTAGAAACAGACAACTGACATGGTGTTTTAATTTGGTGGATAAAATGTTTTGCTTGCCTCAAAGAAACTCCATTTATTTTCAATAACACTCAGAACCCATTTTTGTTCATCTTCTGTTATGCATTCCCAAGAAAGAGTAGTATACAAACTTGCCCCTTAATGGGCTTCCTATGGCAAGAAGTATTATTTTTAATATTATGGATGGTTACACAAGGTATGCAAAAGCTTTTCTGCACCAAGATCAAATTCATGTTTTCATATCAGTTGCTTGCCTTTGACAAGTAGTCTTGAGAAGCCGCTGGTGAAAGAAAAATAAGATACACAATCTCCTTTTATCATCCTTCCCTCTCAGTTCTATTAGTAAATAATTACACAAAACAGCCTATCAGTATAGCTTGAACAAGAAACCACCTCTTATTTAGAGAGTAGGATACCCTACTTTCTACACAATAAGCCCCAGAGTTGAAGATCTCTGCAAGGTTCGAATTAAACTGAAACCTGCCATCAAACATCAAATAGTTACAGATTTTTGGCAGATTTTCTTCTTTGGGATGTTGTAACCATCTGTGCAAACAAACAACAACCTAACTCTGAATGGTCTCATGGTATTGTTAAAAGTTAAAAGAAAAAAACCCACAATGGAGTGAAAATAGAAAATAGAAACTTATTTTAGTTCAATATTTAGAGCCATACGACTGTTTTAAATGCCTCTAGCATCCTGCCTGAGTTCCAATCTATGTAACGATCCTTCTACATGCCCTACTCTGATAATTTCTTAGAGGGTATGCAAATCTTTTCTGTGAATGCAGAACTTCCCATGGCAAGACTGTCTCACACATCTTCTCTGAAAGTAAACAGCTATGGTCATTCCATGACAGGCCAACAGCCCACGTATGCAAAAGGAGTCGTTACAGGAGGGGAGGAGCTTGGACAGCAATGTGTTGGTTGCCTTTGGAGAAACAAAGGCTCCATTTCTCCGGGTTAGTTTCCAGATACTGTCCTAAATGAGCCTTTTGCAACTCTGTGCCAAGTAGGAGAGTCGATGAAACATTTTCCAAGGATGGTCAAGAGGATAGTGATCTTACCGCAGTGGAACCTCTGCCTTTTGCCTGAGTATCCCTGCTGTGCAAGACCCACCACCCTTGGCAAAGTGTTAGAGCTGAATTATTTTGGTTGGCTATAGCTTTTAACATGATAAACCATAGACCCACCAGATCAATTCTATTCTTCATTCATCCTGTGCTGAGAGACATGGATTTCCATAGTGAGAGTACAAGCCTGACATTTGAAAACAGTTATGGTTTCAAATAGAGACACAAAATTGGCAGGGGTTGGTTCCTTCACCCTGAAATGTGCACATTTCCTTCAAAGGTCTTCAGTGTCGAAAGAATTCAGCCCTGAACTCATTTCCAGGTTTCATTATGTATCAAGGATGTAAAATTAATTAATTAGGAAGCCCAATTTCAACAGTACTAAGGTAAAAACAGAATGGCATTTATAATAATAATAATAATAATAATAATAATAATAATAATAATTTGTAGCCTGCCTCTCCCTTCGGATCGAGGCGGGGAACAGCAACAATATAAAACACAAAAATCACAACAGTTAAAATTTTAAAAGCAAGAGAAAAATACAACATTAAAAACATCTTAAAATTCATCTGGATAGGCCTGTCGGAAGAGGACAGTCTTCATGACTCTCTTAAATTCATGAAGACTGTCAATTTGTCTAACCTCTTCCGACAGACCATTCCATAGTCTGGGAGCAATGGAAGAAAAGGTCCTCTGGGTAACACCCACCAGCCTAGTTCTGGCTGGCTTGAGTAAATTCTTCCCAGGGGACCTAAGTGTGCAGGGCGGATTGTACTGTGCGGATTTTCTTACTGTGGTTGGTCATAAGAAGCAAGGGCCCTAGAAGTGCCGGTATTAAACAAGTTGTCATAGGAAACTTTAGAAATGTTGTTTTTAAGCAGAGTCTATTATTTATATTTCTTTTGTTGGGGTTCTGAAGAGTTAAGCCCGTAGCACTGGCAGCCTGCTTTATGAATAAACAAATGCAGTGAATAGAACCAATACGATTTTAAAACTTGCTAAAACATATTGAAAGTGTTGTTTCTGTGGAAGGCAAGTGTTGTTTCTGTGGATTTGCTGCAATTCCATTACCATGACCTAGATAATTCAACTCCTGGCTATGCTAGTTGTCAGTTACGCAGCCCTCCACAAAGAGACAATGTTCTTCATAAACCCATTAAAGTCTAGTTTGGGCTTGATACTTATTTCCAGCTATCTTTAATTCACTGAATATTCTTTCTGAATTATTTGGACATAGACACCCGTACCATTTTCACCATTCCAACATTTTTCAAAGACATGTCCCAGGGGCGGATTGTGTGGGCACATATGGAAGTCTTTTTTTGTAAAACGAATGATCCCTAAGAGTATATTTTTCAAAATGTAAGTATGATGCATTTTTATTCCAAAACTTTCATGTCCAGAAGCAGTACTGATGGGTCTAGACAGTTTTGTGGACTGAGGACAGAACTGGCAGGCCAGGGAGCCCAGGAGTATCAGTTCCATGTCTATCACTGATTTTCCTTACTAGATACCTCCAAGTCAGCACACTGGGAATTCTCTGCTGTTTTTAATCTATTTAAGCCATCATTCTCCATCCAAGTCAGTTTGAATTACGTTACCAATAAAAAAATCATATTTTCTCAAACAATTTTATAAACTTCACATCCTTCAGAAAAACATTTCCTGCTACATCTTCATACAAGAGTTTTGTCGTTTTTAGGCAGAGTGGTATTACTTAACTCTTTGTAAACCTCTGATGCTCAGAAAAGAGGCTTGCAACACATTGTCACAAAATGTATGTCTCTAAAGCAGGTGTAACACATGACCCACGCCATACCCAGCGTAGCCCCCACTGCCACTAAAATGTGCAGTGGCAGAAAATACCAGTTTGCCGCAGATTTTCTCTGCAGCTATGGAAGCCTAAAACATCAAAACCTTATTTGCAAACAAATGAAATTTGAAGTTGCTGCCAACTCATGGTGTTTTCCTGGCACCCCCCTCCACCAGAGAGCAACCCATTGGAAAGGGAGGTCTGAGGTGTGTGAAAAATGACCCCTGAACTTCCAAAGGTGCCTATCTCTAAAGTCTGGTCTACCACTCCTCTCTTCCACATATATCTCTACATATGCATACATTCAGCAGACCATCCACTGCCTTCCTATGGGGAGAGGAGTAATCCCCAAAGATAAGTTTTTAGAAAATAGATGGGCTGCCTATGCCAAATCACAGCTTCATACTGGGATATGGGTGTTCACATATTTCCAAGCTCTCGTAGCTTGCCCTTGAGATCAATTTGCAAATATTTTCCCCTCAGTTCAAAGGCTTTCCCGTGACTTGGGATTTTGTGAACCACTCAGGTGAACACCAAATTGGCTATATTCAACTTTCACTCAACATAGGGAGCTCAAGGTCTTAGAAGATAGAAGCAGGGATGGTGATCATGGTGTGTGTGTGCTGTGCTGTGCTTAGTTCTTGGCCTCTGGTGTTTTCTTGTGCCTGAATTGGCCTAATCAGGTCTTAATATAGATGAATTAAATCACATTTTCTAAACACTATCCGTCTACTGAGTCCTGTGGGAGTTGGTTTGCAATCAAGGAATTCTATAGCACAAACCTGTGCATATTTAGAATTAGGGATGCTCCTGGAATCGTTGCTGTTGAAGCACTGGTGGTGGTGGAAACTGGGGGGGGGGGGGTATATTAATTTAGGCTGATTTGTCGACTATGGCCTGATCTTAAGTTCACAATCCTTCACTCAATTACCATGGTCACATCCCAGCTAGCTACTGCAATTCTCTACATAAGGCTGTCTATGAAGACTGCTCAGATGGTCCAACTAGTGCAAAATTTAGCTGTCCAGATATTCCATGCTGTGTCAACTGCACTGGCTGCATATTCATTTCCCAGCCCAATGCAAAGTGTTGCTTAAAACCTTTAAAGCCTCTATGGATTGGGACCAGGTTATTTGATGGACCACTTGACCCACATGAGCCTGCCTATACCTTATGATCAGTTTCAGACGTCCAACATGTGGACCTGCCAGTAGGTCCGCATGATGATTCAAGAAAGCACCTTCTCAGTGGTAGCTCCCCACCTGCGGAGATCCTTTCCTAGACAGATGTTTGATCCCTTTTTGTTTCAGTCTTTGGTTACATTTTAATATAGAGCTCCATCACACCAGCGATTTAGTGCACTCATCATGCCTGGTGTATAGATTTGCAGCATGGCACTCACATGATGATGTGCCTGTCCTGTGACACCCCGTCTCTTCCCCAGCCTTTCCTAGAACGCTAAAAGTCTGGATTATTTCCCCTAAGATCCTTTAATGTGCCATAAGTCTCCATGTAGTTTTAAAGGAACTGGGGGCTGGAATGGATTGCATCAGGTCCTGGCGGGAAAAGCGATCTCTCCCAGCAGCCAGCTCCAAGCCTCAATATAAAAACCCAAAAGTGTTTTTTAAAAATCATACAATGCCTGAATCTCTGCAGAGACAGGATTGTACTCCCTTGATGCCCCCAAAGAGCCAAACTAAAGGGTTATTCCATTTTTGCCCAGGAGAAAGGTGGGCTGGTTGAAATACTCATCTGCCAGGACCTGACTGGAGAGAGAAAGAGAAGGGGAGGGGTGGAGTGGACCTGAAGAACTAATGAGCCAAGGAGCGAAACGAAAGAGCAGCTATTCAGGTGAAAGGGATCATAAGCTTGACGCGCTTCTGCCTCAGAGGTAAAAAAATGCGGAAGCAAACCAGGCGTGGGAATTAGGTGCGATGGAGGTCATATTCTACTTATTAGCTTTTAAGGGATTTCAATATGGTATTTTGTGGTATTATATTCTCTTTGGTGGTTTGAAATAGGGATGTGCATCGAGCATCCGATGTCTGATTCCGATGCTGGCCACAGGAGGTCCAGTTTCTCCCGATCCGATTAATATTGGGGGGGGGGGAATGAAAAATCGGGCCTCCATTTTACATATTTTTGCCATAAGCTTGCATTAGAGGAAAGAAAGCTTTTCCCCAATGCAAGTCTATGGGGAAAACATGGCTGTGGGTGACTGGGGACTTCCCTCCCTCCCCCCCCACTTGCGCTCCTTACCTGCTGCCTCCTCGCTGCCACCCGCTGCTTCCGTACTACTGATAAACAGGTCTTGCAGCCTGTTCCACAATAGAGCAATGGCGCGCTGGGTCACATCATTACTCAGCGTGCCATTGCTCTATTGAGGAACAGGCAGCAAAGCCTGTTTATCAGTAGTACGGATGCAGCGGACAGCAGCGAGGAGGCAGCAGGTAAGGACTGCGAGTGGGGGGAGGGGAGGGGAGAGGTCCCCCTTACCTGCCGTTGTCCCACACTGCCGTCCACTGCTTCCATCTACTGAGAATTAGGCTTTGCGGCCTGCTTCTCAGTAGAGCGCCGACACGCCGGGTAATGACGTCACCTGATGCATCGTCACTCTACTGAAAACCAGGCCGCAAAGCCTAATTAGCAGTAGACAGAAGCAGCGGATGGCAGCGGGAAATGGCAGCAGGTAAGGCGTGCGAGGGGGGAGGGAGGGGATGCCATTTTAGGTGTTTTCTCCATAGACTTGCATTGAAGGAAAGCTTTCTTTCCCCCAATGCAATCTTATGGGGAAAGCACCTAAAATGGCAGTCCGATATCGAAATTGGAACTTCCGATTTTGTATCAGTATTGGATCTGATCCAATAACACAGACCTCCAATTTTTCCAATCCGATACTTTACAAAATCTGAAGTTCCAATTCCAATACAATTTTTGGGGTCCGTGCAGATCCCTAGTTTGAAAACCACTTTGAGAGAACTTTTTGGTTCTGAAATGCAGCATAAAAATCTTTGAAATGAAATGAAATATTTTTCCTCAGAAGTGAGTCCCACTGTGTGCAATGGTGCAGTCTTAAACACCAATACTTAATTTTCAAAGTCTTAAATTTGCAACCATAAAGTTCTTGTAAATTTTTCAAAGCATGCAATATAAATTTTAGTAGCAAAGATTTAAGTTATGTACTCAAAACTCTATGCAAAGTTTATATTTCTATATGTGCCCACACTTTATTAATTAGTTATTACTCCGCCAAGAGGATGCTGAATACTGGAATTCAGGCAAGAAATATATAGCTGATTCAAGACTGATGAGCTTTTCAGAAAAGTAAAGCAATCATAGTTCTCTGCTTTGAGTATATGGGACTCATTTAAAGACTATAATAAGGGGGAAATTACCTCTGTGGCATCAGCTAAAAAGGACAGTTGAATGACGGATTGGAAGAGACAGAAAAGGAAATGAAGGAGTTGGAAGCAAAATAAACAAGGTCTGAAGTCTAAAAAGAGGATCAAGTTACTGGAATTAAGAATGCAATTTTCCAATTACAATTTTCCAATTTTCTGCATAGTCATATGGGAGAACAGATCTAGCAAGCTAAAGGCCCACTTGAAGTTGACTTACAATGATGTTGCCTCTGTGTCAGTCTTTTGGGGGACTCGTACAAAATATGTATCATCATTAGAGTCACATCCAAGGTCCAAGAAATCAATGGAGACCCTTCCCCAACTGTATTATTGCTCCCAATTAACTGCAAAAAGTTGTTTTTTTATTTTAAAAGATAACTCAGTTGATATCCTTATATTTTGAGGCAAGATGGCACATGGAAACTGTACATACCCATCATAGTTGATTATACGTATTATAACCCAATTCTAGCCTGCCTCCTCCAACTGTCTGCAAGTGTCTGTATCTTGAGATGGATTCAGCACATGACAAATAGATATAAAATAGTGGAAGTATATTTTTTTAAAAAAATATTATGGGGTTACATTTATAATTAGGCTGATTGCAACTCTCCCCCCCCCCCCCCCCAATTGATGGCTTGGATTAAAAATAACACTAATCAAGACATTCTTCATCATAAAACAGCTTCCAATAATATGTAAGCAATGCATCATGCTAGATTCCAGGTTCTTGATATTTCTTTCTGCAACATAGTCCCTGCTGTTTTATATCCAAGATATTGCAGGGTATTAATTCACTGTTGCCAACTGCATTGCTTTGTACTCCATTTTTTCCAGGTGCAGTGCATAGGCTGAATCCAACTCCTGCTGCAATCTGTGTTTACCCTGGCAAGGGTTGGTTCATGCCACAGGACTATTTTGTTTTCTAATTTAAATCACTCTTTGGGTTTCTTTGGGAAATGATTATGGAGAAATGTGGCTATTTAGTAATTAAATATGCTGAAATTGAAGGAGAAAGCCCCCACATTTCTCAGTAACATGAGCATTTATATGAAAACATGTTGAAATATGTTATGGAAAATCTTAGTAATATCATTGAAGACACTTATCAGAGCAGTATGTTTTTATTACTATTTTGACCTGATAGAACCCCTAAACTTGGAATCAGTGGATCAAGCTTGTTACATTAGCTGATGGTGACAGTTTTATTTGAATGTAACTGTGCATGGTCCTTATTTGGATTAGGACCAGTGTGCACTGGAAGGTGGGATTAAACTTTCCCCCACCTTTCCCTGAAAGTCCACCCCACCCTCCCTTGGGGAGGGGGCTTAAAAATGCCTCAAATTCACCCCAATAAGGACTTTTCTCTTTTCTAAACCACCCCAGATACACTAAAGTCAATAAACTATCAGGCTCAATCCTTTCTTTGACCGCAGCTTATGCGGACAAACAAAACTTAAAGGTGGCTTTTACTTTACTTTTTTTTTAAAGAATTCATTTGGAAGCAAGGCCTACTGTGTTCAATATAGCTTGCTGCCAGGTAAGTGTATATAAGTTTGAAGCCTATGATTGTCTCTAAACGAGGCCTTTATCATGAGCTCGTGATAGTTCACTCATGGAAGTTCACAGGTCTATTTCACAGGTCTATTTCAGGACAACAACCTCGGATGCCTCTCCTGTCATTTTCAAGTGGGAATCTGCCATTTTATAAGTCCCCCAAAATATTGTAATAAATCTAAATTATACAATATAGCATCATCATCAGCTGGCAGTATAAATGAAACACATGGAAAGGAACCTGCAAAAATAAGGCAAGGGGAGGGGAAGCACATGTATTGTACTGATCGTAAACCCACAAAGACTCCGGAATGTAAAGCCCCAGTAAGGATGTGGGATTTTTGCTTAATGTAGAAAATCCCTTAGACATTTCTTTAGGTAATGCTGATAAGGTTTTCTTTATGCAAGAAATATTATGACCGATGAATAACATTTTTTATTAATTCATGCATTAGCTGTAAGCAAGCCTGAGCAAAATTCCGGTAAATAAAACTGACTTATTTTATAGCTTTTGCACTTTGGGCTTAATATATTTTCCCACTAACAAGGTCTGTTCCTCCATCACTGGTATACACAGATCCCCCCCCCCCCCCCCACTGATCAGACAATAGACTTTTTGAGGCAAGTGAAAACTAAACTCACAATAACTTAAACAAATTACATTGTTTACACAGAGGATAAAAAAGTGAGGTGAAAAGAGCTGACATATGATTTACAGCAGACTCTTTCCTCATATATTCACTTTTTTTCAGTTCAGCCACACATGAGACAGAAATACATCTGCTTAATGTAGTTCACAGTTTTGGACACAGAATTAGTAAATATATATATTAAAAAGGAAACTGTAACAAAAAAAATGTAACGGAATATTTCTTAAGACTGATTATCCCAGGCGGAGTGTGGCATATATTTGGCAAAAAACGGAATCAGCTTACAGCTAATGCTTTCAAAAAGGCACACAATAATAACAACCAGAGCCAATGCCAGAAGGTCTACTGGGGTCAGCAAAGGACTTGGTTGCTGCTATGGAACAGGGGCCATTTTGTATACAAATGGATGGATAAATGCTCATTTTAGTGTATGATCACCTGCCAGTACCAATCTAAATGTGCTTAAGGGAACCTGGTCTGCAACATATACACTTGAAGGGGAGAGCAAAGTCAGTCTTGAATCTTTAATTGGTTGAATTAGATTTCCACCATATAATTCTCTAAGGGTGCTTCCAGACACAAGGCTCTAGTGGTAACAATCAGAAGGCATTGTGAAATTATTTTGTCTTTTCTTCCTTAATGGGTTTTTTTGTAGTAAGAAAAAAAAGGTGCAAGGAATGATGGGAAAACATAGGAGTGTTGAGTGGAAGATGATGTCCGCCCCCCAGTCCCCCCCACCTTAAAATTCTCTGAATAAGGCATGGCAATGATGTGCTAAAAACGTCACCTGGAAGCCCTCCAAATTAATGAGGGCTTTGGAGGAGCACATGATTTATTTATTATTTCTTTATGGCATTTCTGTACTGCTCAATAGCCAAAGCTCTCTGAAATCTTGCCCTTTCAGTAGCAGCATTCTCTCAACACTGATGCACAGCAACGATGGAGCGGAGGCAGTAAGCATTTTCCATCACAGCAATGTGCTGCAGAGGGAGAGGTGGTTGTAACTACAATTCAGAACTATACTAGCTTCTGCTATGGCATCCTGCAGCACCAGTGAAAATATTCTGTAGACAAGAAGTTGTATAATAATAATATAGGCATTCTCTCTGTATGAGTAGTAATTAATACAGCTGCTGCTTAGAATTGGGAAGAATGGCATACAGTAGTACATTTTGATGACAACATGGTAATCCTGGGAAACAAAAAGAAGATGGGATGAATCACTTGCTAATTCATGGCAAATGTGCCTTACCATGACACATCTTCTGCATATTAGATATTGTTCACTTTTTGGTTTCAGCTTTATGAGTTCAATATGATAGAGACGGTCTCAATGACAGAGTCTAAACCATATATTTAGATATACATGGGAGTCATTATAGGACCTCGGACATGTGACTGTGATGGAATTTTCAGCTATGTGTATAGGGATAATTCAACTTCCGACATGTAAGCTCATCAGTTTCAGATGATTTCTTCAATTATCTATGTATGTCAGAGACCTTTCTTGAATAAGGTTGATTCTACTTTGGACGCAAAGCAAATGGTGGTGTTCAAAACACAGAAGAAGAGAAAAAGTATGTGCATTGGGGGTCAGGATTGGAGACAGAGACAGGAACAACGAAGCCAAAAATAAAGAATGGCATAATCCAAGGTGCTGGGGTAGGATTTATCATCAAATTAGCCAATGGATACAGCTGCACACAGGTTGGAATTTCCCATAGTTTGATACGGTGAAGACTTCAAGCAATGTTATGCAGCTTTCAGGGTTGGACACATTGTGCCTGCTCTATCTGAGTGAAGCCACACCTGCTGCCCTCCTCCCCCTGCCATGGTGTATCCTAAAGCACTCTGAGGGAAGGGCCTGCTCACTGCCCAACCACGGGGGGGGGGGGGGAGAGAAGGCAGCCATATAACTCTGTCCCTCTGACTCCTCCCCTGGCTTCAAACTGTATTGCCTGCAAAGCTCTGTACTGGTTAGAAAGGTCTGCCACCTAGTGGCTGAAAATGGTACTGCAGGCTTCAAATAAACTGACACACATAAATTAATTAAAATTAATGCATTTTCAAAACTGTCATAGTGTTCCCCTTAGTATGCATGCCAAGTTTTTGGCGTCAAGTGCTTGGTGCTATGGCACTAACAGACATAGACACATCCTCTTTTATTATTACAGAAGAGTCTAACATTTGTATAGAACTATATTTAGGCCTGGCTGAGAGTTTGTAGCTGTTTTAAATGTATGCTGTTTTATGTTGTTGTTTTTATGCTTTTATGGTTTAAAATTTTGTACATCGATTTTTAATGTCCAAAGTTTTTAATTTTTGTAAACCGCCCAGAGAGCTTCGGCTATAGGGCAATACATAAATGTAATAAATAAATAAATAAATAAATAAATAGATGCCTGATGCTTTCTAACACTTGTCAGCAGTGAAGATGTTAAATTTTCTTATATGGAAAACTAGAAGATAATATTGCATCTGAAGAGCAAGTGATCAAAATGCACGAGATATCTATGTAATTGTCAGCAGTTTTTAAATAAACAAATCCTATTCAAACACCTTAATTTTTTTGTCTCTGGGGGAGGGGTATTCGGACCACCTCTCTACATATCAGTGGTTAAATGTGTCTGTCTCAAACCTGGAAATGCCCTTAGCTGGGAAAGACAAGGAATTCCACAATTGATCTCTTCAGGGATGATTACTTAAGTTGGATATACAAACACATTCTTGATGGCTACTGAGTGAACTTAGATAACCCATATATTATTGTTCTAAATAACCATATATGCTTATGGTGTGTAACCCATGCCTGTTCTCCAAACCCAAGTCTCTGTTACTCAGCAGAACTAAGTAACATCTTCCTCTGTTATAATCTCCCTTCTGGACTGCTTACATTGGTAAATCTGGGTCAGGAAAGATTCAGAAAATCAAAGCCCTGGGCCTCCTTACCGTTGTGTAACTCAACTTAATATGTTGAAAACAAGACAAATAAAAACTAAGATTTCACAGTAGAAAAAATATAAAAATTATATTTAAAATACTGTTACGTTATTTAGTTACGCAATTATACAAGTCATTATCATGACCTTACATTTTTGGTTATACTTTGTTATATACATAACATATTTTGCAAATACAAAATCCATAAATTAAAGGTGCCCTTTTGGTTTGGTATTCTTTCATATCATGAAAATAAATGCTACGTGAGAGACCTGGTGTAGCTGATCTTTATAAGCTTTGATAATCTTTCACGCTTCCTGTAACAAGGCCAGAAGTAGAGCAAAATATTCTGGCTGTAGTCCAGAAAATCACAAATGCAGCTGGATTCCATTGTGGCTACGGAAACCGAAGAACCATCAGCACAAAAGCCATTCCAAACCCAACAGTTAGAATTCCCAACTGCACTCATAGTCACCGCTCTACTACATACCTGCCACTCTACAGATTTCCATGGACCTCTTTGAAAAGTGACAATTGTAAAGGGCAACTGAAAGAGTCAATCCAGGGACCCAAAATACTTCCTAGACCATCTCAGTATAAACTGCATGGGAGAAATCACTGAAATCAAAGACAAAACTGCCAGGTGCTGTAATCTACATCGTCATCCCAGCATTCTACATTAACTAGGAATACAACTTTCTTTACTTTGTTTTGCCATTCTGGATGCCTTTTGGATTCCATGCTTACTTTCTGTGGGTAGTAGCCAATCGTGCTCATGTGCTCGGAGGACCCACTGCTTGTGCAACAGGGCTTTGGTGCTTCCAAAAATAACCTGAGAAAAGCAGAAATGCTCATTTCTGGAATGGAACAGGACTGCAAAGTTCGCTGAAGAGAGCTCTGCTGATCTGTTCTGATTGAGAAACAAGCATTTCCGCTCGTTTCTGGGGTTATTTTTTTAGAAGCGCAGAAGCCCTGTTGCACAAGTGATGAGTCCCATGGATACAATGGAATCAGCAGAAGCAGAGCAGCATTGTTGGATATTACCCAACATCTTTATGCCCCTGATAGCATTTTCACCTGCTAAAGTCAAATCAAACAATTATAGGGCCTTTTCCTGTTCATCAAATCTCAAGTTTAATTTATCCTAATTTTATTCAAGCTGATATAATGAAGGTCCAAAGACATTTACCTATATATTGAAAGGAAAAGAAAAAAACCCTGTAAAAATATAGGCAAATATATGCTAATTTGATACAACAAATGTGCACACACTGAAATGTGTGTGTGTCTATAGGTATACTTCTACATACATGGAATATTATGTAGCACCAACTTTTTATTTTGCTCCAGCTTGGCTCAGGGATCAGAATAGTTTGGGGCAAAGGACAAAAATGGCATTGTCCATGCCTGATTGGCAGCACCAGAGTATGTTAGACCAGCTAAAATAGTGACTCCACGTGCCCCATGAACATCCATCAAATTCCACACATCCTGCACAATTCACCTGAGTTTAACAGTGACCCTGTTCAGGCAAGATGCTAAACCATGGTTAGGCCACTAACCTTTTTGCAACAAATGGTTACTGAGCATGTTTAAACCGTGGTTATGTAGCCACCATGGTTAGGAATGGTTCAGACGACACGCTAAATCATGGTTTACACAATATGCTAAGCCATAATTTTTAGCTCAAACGCTTAACCACCATGGCTTAGTGTGTCATCTGAACAGGGTCAAGTGCGTATTATGGCGAAGGCCTATCCCACCTGGGATTCCCCTAGATATCTAGAACATGCAGAATCCAAACATCTAACATTTGCAGTAGAATTCTGAGTTGTATAACATTTTGTAAACAATGATCAATGGGATACCTGACAAGTCTAGGGTGCATTTTGCTGTACATACTTAGGAAGGTAAAAATGTTTGGCTAAATAAGTATTTTTTAGCTCATAAAAAATAAAATATTTACAGACAAAGACACAACATGCAATGCACATTAAGGAGTATGACAAATACCTTTAGCCAAACATTCATTTTACATTTTAAGTCCATGATAAATAATCTATCCTTGAACTTCATCCTCTGTTGAAAGCTCACAAGCTCGCTGACCAGGGCACATCCCCTTCAGGCTCAGATGTGAGGCAACTGGAGATGCCATAGGCGTCTGCATAGTAAGCAGAGACAGAGAAGGAGAAAAGCTGGGTGTCATCGCTGATGGAGGAAATCTCAGGTGATGGATGAGGGGTGAGCGGGGGTATTTTTTAAATGCCTGACTGGACAACAGACTTGGCATTCGTGGAGGAACTGTCTTTAAACCCGGCTGAGCAACAGAAGTAATCAAAGGAGGAGGGAAAATGAAAGATTTCTTTTCCTTAGGAAAGCTATGCATTTTTATGCTTTCGTCCTCCAGTTCTGCAATATCACTGAACACAGAAGCGAGAGGCTTAAATCTGGGTTCCCAATTTAGCATGTAATCCCAGTTATAGCTACCTCTGAGATCCTCATCAGAGTCTACAAGGGTGGCAAGAGATCCATAATGGGAGTTCTGGCCATCAGGTATGAAGATATATTCTGTTGCGATATCTGTCATGATGTCCTTTTCCTTTATTCCCATTTCTTCAAGTGTTTGGGATAGCAATTTATTGCAGAGTATTTTGTCACACTCCCTTCCCTCTCCCCCATTTCCTTCTTTAAAAGAGTGGGCAATCTCCACGCTTTGAGCAACAGCCACCCCATCCGTCTCTCCAGACTGACACGAGAGTTGGTCAGAGTCTCTGGGAATTCCTGAGTCTGGTATATGTGAGCCTCGGTCACTTAAGGCTGACCCAGAACCCTTCCTGCAGGGATGCTCATTGATCCTCTTTATTTCCTCATCTTCTGCAGTTTCTCCTTCTGCAGAGCCATGGCCACTAGAACCTGAATGCCTGCAAGGCTGACTAATGTCCCTTCTCTCTCTGATACCAACCAAACTGAGCCACTCAGCTATGCTGCCTACAGGAAGGGTACCAGTTCCATGGATCTGGGATTTCTGGTCCGCTTTAGGGCTGCTATTTTTATGGTTCAAGTTCAAATCAGTAGAAGAGGGATGTGGCATCTCTTTCTTCATGCTGCAGTTTGCTGTATCTTTTTGTCTGTATCGAACAATAAGCACGGCAAGGCTGATGGCAAGGAACAGGAATGCTACAGTAGAGGCAGCAATGCTAACAGGCACGGTGTGCGCCGGCAATATGGAATAGCTCTCAGAAGTATTAGAAATGTTTACCAGAACTGTACAAGTGCTAGACTTTGAGTCCAGCTTTGGGCTATGAGCTTTAATGAGCAGTTTGAGAGTGTCATCTGTCAACTTCATACTGCTTCGTTTCCTGTGAAAAGTTCTAGTCAAGTAGACAGCCCCGCTGCTCTGGTTCACAGAAAAGAAAGGAGACTGTTTTAACAAAGTGTAGTGAATGACACCATCCAACCCTCCATCATAGTCTGATGCAGTCACCTTCCCAACCAATTGGCCCGCCTCATTCTTCTCAGGCAAATCAAACAAATATTGATCTTGGTTAAAGACAGGGGCAAATTCATCTGCCTCCTCAACGTTCACTCGAACAGTAACTGTAGCTTTTGAATCGCTCTTGTCTTTTGCCTGAGCTATGAAACAATAATGGTTCTGATGTTCAAAGTCAAGCACCTGCTTGGTGCGGATATCTCCCGTCAGAGGATCTATGAAAAACATGTCATGATCTCCAGGCGTTCCATGACCGGACAAACACGATGACTGGATGGAGTAAGAAAGACGACCACAAGGACCGGTATCAAAATCTAATGCAGAAACTGTGCACACAGAAGAAAAAGCGGGCAGATTTTCATGTATTCCACAGTCCAGGCTGGGAAAAACAAATATCGGAGCATAATCATTAGCATCGAGGATACTGATAAAAATAACAGCAAAACCCACATTTTTTACATCAACTCCTCCATCAGAGGCTTGAATAGTCAAACTGAATTTCATAGTCTCCTCATAATCCAGAGCTCTGACTAGGTCAATGGAGCCAGTTTCCCCATCCAACCGGAAGTGTCCCTTATCATTTCCAGAGATGATGCTGTAAGTGATGTCTGCATTAGATCCAGCATCATAATCCCTTGCTGAGACTGCAGTAATATGACTACCTACTGGGAAATTCTCTCTCACATGAACATGATATTCCAAATTGGTAAATATGGGTGGGTTGTCATTCGTATCCAAAATGGTGATTGACACTGTGGCAGTGGAGTTTAAAGGAGGTGTTCCATGGTCAGATGCAAGAATTAACAACTGGTAAGATGAACTTCTTTCTCGGTCCAAAACGCTTGTCAACACAAGATTTCCAATCAGTTTACCTGGAGATTCTGGCCCAATGATGCAATTGTCCACATGGAATTTATTACTACCATTACCACCAATGATAGAATATTCAACATAGGTGTTTCGATGTGTCCTGTCACGGTCAATGGCTGAGAATGTGAACAGCCTCTCTCCAATGGAAGCATTTTCACTTACACTGAGATGATATGCTGGCATTGTAAACTGAGGGGTATAGTTATTCACATCCTGTATCTGTACAACCACTGACGTAACAGCAGTCAAAGGAGGATTCCCATTGTCACTGGCTTCTATGAGGAGATGAATAACTGGGTTCTTGTCTTCGTATGTCAATGGTGTAACAAGAAATAGTGAGCCTAAAACAAAGTAAAAACACATTATTTTGTGCCAAACATTCAGTACTAAAACAATATCCATAACTCTTATTTTTTCCTAAAGAGGAAGAAGCAATTATTCTATATCCATTTACTGAATTCAATAGGACTTACTTCTGAGGAGACATGCATAGGGCTGAACTAAGAGCTATAAAGAGAGAATGCCATTTATCATATAAAAAGCTAATTCCAGGGAGCTGAAAATGTTATTTTCCAATTCATCAACACCTAGGCTTTAGTGAGATGTGATATATAACCAATTAGCAGAATGAAAAATTATGTACAATCCTTGTGAAAAATCATTAAATGTGATAATTATTATTCTTTATATTTTTGGGAAATCCTATGCTTAATACTGTTGCTAAAGCCAAATATTTTTTTTTTCATTTTTCTTTGTTCTCAACCTGCAGGAGAATAAACAGAGTGCTAAATGCCCAATTAAATCTCTTCAGTCACCTGAATCCTCTCCCCACACACCTACTAATATACTTGGTATGACAGGCATGAATAATTTTAGCTGCACTTGATGTATGAACGAGAAGAATCCTTCAATAGGCATCCCCAAAATATATAAATTTGGAAAGGAAAACCACATGTTGAGTCCATAAAGTAGGTCTTATATTGAAAATTATTACATATATGTTTGACTCACCATTTTGCGGATCAATAGAAAATGTGTCAGAGAGGGGAAGAATTCTATAGGTTATCTTTCCATTGTATTCTGAATCTCTGTCTGTGGCATACACGGTCAAGATAGAGACATCGATAGACCTAAGCTCTGGTATCATTACCTGAAGAGGGGGAAAAGACCACAGTGCCTCAAGGACACATGAACAGTTGAACTTTCCATATCAAAAGCTTCAAATTGCCTATTGTAATGTTTGTTTTCTTACCTGGTACATATCCTTAGTAAACAATGGTGGATTATCATTGACATCTAACAGAAGGATTAGAAGTTGTCCTGTCGTTTGATGCACAGAATCTGAAACACTGATCAACAGTTCGATCTGAGCGATTTCTTCAAAATCTAATGCCTTCACCACTGAGATTATTCCCTTGTACTGGTCTATGGCAAATGCCATTCCAGGATTGCCATTCTCAGCAAAACTGTAGCGAAGAGGTGGGCCCAGGTCCGCATCATCTGCCAATACTCGCATCACTACGAAGCCAGGTGGAGCATCTACAAGGATCATGCTTAAAAGTGAGACTTATGTATCATAACTGTTCTTTGCATGTTTTATATAGTGTAGCCCCCTTTGTAAATGTGATGTTTTTTTGTTAACAACTCTAGGAGTTCAAAGGGAAAAAAACATAGTTGGCAAACATGTTATATTTTAAGTATAATGTTAACATTATCTGGATAACAGTGATATGCTGTCGAATTCTTTAGATTTTTGTTGTTGTCGCAAAAAACCTCATTTCCCACATTTCAAATAATAAAACTGATTGGCTCAATAAGTGGAAGGTATGGCCTTCTGACTTCCTGGAGAGAGAAAAAGATAATCTAACACCTACATGCCAGCCCTGTCCAGTCTTTGCATTTACATCGTGCAGTCATTCCAGGACAGGAAAAGCATCTTTTAACCTTTGAAATCATCATCACAGCAAATGACTAACCAGATCTATAATATAAGAGTTGAGCAAGAACTCCATACGTTTCGGGTGCTCATATGAGTCCACTAGTTCCTGTGTGGGGGTGGGTGGGAACTGCTAGGAAGGAAAAGCAAAAAATGGAAGTTAGTAGTTTAGTGGATAGAATTAATCTCCTCTGATATCAGAAGATATTTTGGAGGAAGATAATCCTATCCAGACTTTTCCTGACCAGTCCTTATTTGACACCTAAGGCTGGGGAATGCTGGGAACTGTAGGACTTTTTCTGTCTAAACATGCATAGGATTGCGCCCTAAGTACACTATTGATTATCTGGCATGTAAGTTTCAAATTTAAAGTCTAAAGTTAATTTCCCAGACTTTTCATGATTTTCATTCATATCTCTGGTCTTGAAGTTCAGTTTACCTGAGTGAACTATAGTAATGGGAGGAATTTACACACAAGCTAAATACAGAGAAGTCAAGCTTCTTTTGGAGTCTTGACTTACCCATGCTGACTTGTGGGTAGCAAATGCATACATGCTTTCCACTTTTGGGAATGACTTGCATCATTCCTATGAGTGAAAAGTCAGACACAAAAAGAAATCCACTTTCCAGCATTACCTTTAGTTATATGATACCTGATACATTCTCTCTCTTTCCTGTGGTGCTCCTTAATGCCAGTAGTTGAAGTTGCATGGAATGAGTCGTGTCTAAGCTCATTTGCATGTCAGCATTGCTTCAGTTCCCAAGGGCAGAGATGCTGGTATGGGAAAGAACTACAGGCAGTATCCAATACTCACTGCTAGTTCTGTTGTGCCAGCAGGATGCACCGCTAGCATAACAGGAACTAGCACTTCCTAAAGCAACCCTGGAAATGATCAGAAATGATAATTCCTGGAATGGCACAGGTGAGCAGCGCTCCCTTCTGAGAGCTCGGCTGACATGCTCAACCCCAGAAGTGAGCATTTCCACTTGTTTCCAGTTGTTTCAGGGGCAGCTAGCTTCCTGTTGCGCAAGCGGTAGGTCCTGCTAGCGTGAGGGCAGTTGTAGCATACTGCCCTATGATGTGGACCCATTCCATGTGACCTCGGACATTCAGCACTTCTCAGCGGCTGAAAAAGGGCAAATCATGCAACAGCAACCATGCTGCAAAAGGGAACATTGGATGAGATTCTAAGTATTGGATTAAAATTGCCCAACATTCAAACATAATCTCCATTCCAAAGTCTTTAGCTGATTGATTGTGAAGTTACTTTTAAGTTTCATAACATAAGTGCTACTTTTGTCAACAATAGTATTGTAAAGTTGTAAATTGGGAGTGCTGGCTTAAGAATCACATTTGTCTTTCCAAAAAGGAAATAGAAATTGAAGCTAAGTCTCAGGAATTTGCCATCTGAGTCTCAGAGCAGTATCTTTTAACCAAAGTTTGGGGATTTAAAGACAGGTAGATTGCATTATATTATGTGCTGGTTTTAAGTTGCTCACAAATAAAAGCTTAGTAGCCAGCAGAAATAGAATAGAATATTTGCCACAGAATATTTGCTACTCATAAAAAAGTATTTTGCTATCTCAGCAAAAAATATTAAAAGATAATATATAATCTTGGCAGTTACCACACTTACTTTCAGGGATCTCCACAATGCCTAAGGGCTTGAGAGTGGGAGCATTGTCATTGACATCCACAACTTGTATTTCTACTGTGCTTGTTGCAAGTAGCCTGGGAGTTCCTCTGTCAGCAGCTTGCACAACTAACCTGTTAAAAAAATAGTCAAAATGGGCTCCAATGAAACAGACAACAAATTGAGGGGGGGGGAATCAAACATGTTCAAAAGGCAAACAAATAGGATGAAGAAAAAAGAGTTAGCACCTGTATGGTTTTTTAAAAAAATTATAGACTGTCACGTCACTTCCTCTAACAATGCTAGGAACTGTTTAACAGAGACATAAGAACAGCAATACCAACCACCTCACTACCTACTTGGTTTGCCCAATTTATGAGGACTTAAGAGAATAGCTTTTTTTAGAGATCTAGACCTGCCATTTGGCAGATCCGTTGGGTATTTGTCATTATTATTATTATTATTATTATTATTGGGGAACAAGTCCCTTCGTGTTTCTGAAAAGGTGGCCTACTTTGCTTTTAGAGCAGCAATTTTAAGGAGAAACGTTTGTGATGGTCAACTAAGAACATAAGAGCCCTGCTGGATCAGACCAAATGTCCATTTAGTCCAGCACAGTGGCCAACCAGCTGTCGACCAGGGAGCCACAAGCAGGACACACGTGTAACAGCACCCTCTCATCCATGTTCCCCAGAAACTATTCAATATAGGTTTACTGCCTATATAGAATATAGGCATCTAGACAACTGAACTGTCTGGGTAAGCAATCCTCCATTTCTTAGTACGTTAAGTATATTTCTTTGCATGTTAAGTTTAATTAATTATTTTAACCGACTAATGTATTTTTACTTTGTCTGTTGATGTGTTCCGTTTTGTAATGGCTTCAGCTACACAAAATAAATATTTGATTTGATTGAGTCAACCGGGCAGTCAATCTAGAGCTATCCACACCCAACTAGTACTGCACGTGGTATCCTGGTGTGGACATACATTCAGGCTTGCACTAAGATGTGGATTGTGAGGCTGGGAGGATCACTGGATTGCAGTGACTGAACAGATCAAATCTCTGCTTTTAAAAGTGCAATCCTATGCTTGTCTATTGTATATAGAATTGCAGGCTTAGGCTGTAATCCTATACGAACATACCTGGGAATAAGTCCCATTAAACTCAATGGGATCCCACAAGACATGCAGCGTAAACCTCCTTCTAAATAGAAATGTTCTAGAACTGTGAACACTGGGTTGGATCCAGACCAAGTTAGTTGAACTTAGTTCCCATTGAAATCAGGGGACAAGTGAAGCCATGGTTAAATTGTTGAATTGATTTCAATGGGACCTAAATTCACCTAATGTAATCTGAATCCAACTCCATTGACTTTACAGATAATAAAAAGTTACAAAACTAACTAATGATTAACTAACTAAAATGTAAAAAAAAATTCTTCAAAATGAGATCGGTTTAATTTTTTTATCATTTACATACTTCTTTGGATTTTGTAGGCTGCAAAGAAGGGATTTAATTCAAGAACCACAGAGTTCAATAGAAGCTAGAACAAAAGGAGAGGGACCAAAGGGCTGACATTAAGGCTTCACGGATGTCATGTGTTTTACATATTGTAAATAGGTTTAAATGGATAACCAATATTTTCTCTTTCTCCCTTTAGAAGTATGTATTTTATTGTGAATGTCATTATAATCTGCTTCAAAGCCTGGGATACTGCAAAAATATACATCTGTTAAATAAATATGCAGAATTTGTCTTCCCTTTCATTTTTGACACAATGACTTCCTTTCAAAAGTGACAAACTGCATTGTTTCCCATTATACACATGACAGCGCTGAACACACACAAAAAAGCTGCAATTTGATCTGTGGAGTCTACTGCCATTCATCTACCACACCGGTTCTGCTCTGTGAGTTTTTGTGGCTTAAAAATTGTCAGAACACATTACTTGAATTACAGGCTTACATTCAAGTTTGTAAACATGCATAATTTCATAGCTTGTCTAGAACAGTCTCCCACAACCTGGTGCCCTCCATGTGTTGGGCTACATCCCCCAGCATGCCAGACAGTTCGGGGATGATGGGAGTTGTAGTACAAGGCATATGGAGGGTGCCATGTTGGAGCAGGCTGGTCTAGAATGTGTATAAATAAGATACATATGGAAATATTTACTAAAAAAAATGGCTTCTTACATTTCAGCGTGAAAAAAGAGCCTTCATAAAAACATCTTAACCAAGGCATTCAAATTTAGAACTAATATAAGTATTGTTGTATTGTGGTTTGCATACATTTAGGGTGTCAACAGGATGTCATCAAGAGTCATGCCAAACAAAATATGCTATAGATCTTGTATACATTATCAACAAACCTATATGACGAAACATCTTCACGGTCAAGGATTGTATTCGTTGATATAATTCCTTGTGCCAAATCAATGAGAAATGCATCATTTGTGTTGCCAGATAAAATTGAATATTCAATTTCTCCATTAAGCCCACTGTCAGAGTCTGTTGCATAGATCTGTATGGGAACAAAACCAATGCTTATCCTGAGTTAGTAAACTATACATTCTGGAACAGAAATGGGTCTAGGATGCACATGTGTAAATGGTGTCTTGCCAGTTGATGTGCTTTGTCTATGTTGCTGCTCATTGTCTTTGTCTTGGAACATGTTATTGGATATATTTTTGTCACATACATGAGACATTAGGTGTATAGTTCTGAAGTACTGGATCACAGCCTATGACTCTCCTTCCAGCAAGGGATCATCCATGTCTACTGTACTACTGTAGCTCAGACGTGAGGGTGCTACAATGGCACATATAGTAGTCCACCTTGCCCATGAGGAGCACTCCAAATCCTGAGATTGCAACAGGAGAGGGATTGGCATGCAAGAAGGAAGGCATGATGGGAGGGTGTGTGCAATCCAACAGCCTGCTCCCTAAACACCAGTCCTAGTCTTATATTCAACCCAGGCCCATATTCTTCACAGATGTTCAGCAGGTTTCTTTCTTAATTTTGTGGAGGTCACTGTTCTTTCTATTCCCCACTCCCCTGCAACTCAGTACTGTACCCTGTAGGCAGGAATTGCTGTAGTTAACACTGATTTTCTTTTCAAGGTTTACATTTATCCTTTTTCTTTCCAAGATAGGCTTCCATCTTCCCCCAGAGAGACAAGAAATTTAGCCATCAGGGAGCCTTGGGAGAAGGAGTGAATTTAGTCATTGGACCAGTTCACACAAGCACAGGGTTGTTAATTAACTACAGCGACTTCCTAAGCACCCTAGCACCCTGCATGTGCTAGTTGGATTTACATCAATACCCTTGCTGGTGCGGCCTGTTGTGACATCCGAACCCACCAAGGGTGGTTGTTTGGGGTGATTAACAAACCATTCAGAACCCATAGCCTGTTTTAGGGTTGCTGGAAGGTTTGTTAACCAACCCATCCACTCACCCTTGCCCGTGTGGGTAATTATAGAAATCCAGCCAGCATGCAACTGGCATGCACAGAGCAGTTAGGAAGCCAATGTGGCTTATTAACCACCCTGCAATTGTACGAACCAGCCCAGGAGTAGTGACTAACAACAGGTATTTCAAAATTATCCTGCCATAGAAAATTCACTTAAATGAATTAACCTGTTTGAGACATGACAGAAGCCCTATTCAGGTGTTCCAAAGAGTGTAGGAGTGAGGAGAGAGAGTGGGTATGAGTGTTCTAGCTCTGTCCCTGTCATCATATTGAAGGAAAGTATTTTAAACATAAGCTTGAGGTTACCTGCATGATGTACGTGTTGTAGACCTGGCCTTCCCAAACGGATGTCTTAAAACAGCTTTGCTCAAATTGAGGTGCATTATCATTCACATCCTGTATCAACACTGTCATGCCACACACTGCTGAAGTCAAACCATTTTCAGCTAAGACTGCAAAATGCACTTTTTTCCTGACTTCATAGTCAAGAAATTCAGCTTGTTTTACTGTGATTTCACCTGTTTTGTTTAATGAAAACAAAGAGAAAAGAAGAACAGTTATATATTCACAAACCGATACAGAGATAGATACAGTTAGGAAGACAGACTCTGAGTGTGTGTGTATGTGTGTTTGTGCATTTTGCATAATAGGCTAAGTTGAAAACATAAATGGTAAATAAATGTGCAAATGAAAGAGAAAATAAAATCGTAGTTGGATATTCTCTTTTAAACCATGTAAAATTGGAGATCTACAAGGTTTGTTTCCTCACCTCAATCACTTTCTAAATCAGAAATGAAAGCCTTAATGTCAATTCACCCCAAAAAATAGTAATAAAAGTAATCTTACCAAGCAATGACATGAAAGTGGGACAACATCTGCTCTTTATTAAGATGTGCAGCAGCCAAAGAAAGGCTGATCAAGAAGATCCAGAGCATTACTATCCCAGTAGCCAACATTTACAAGGCAGACAATCCTACCCTTTAGCCACAAATATGTGTCTCTCCACTACTACCAATGGGTCGACACTAGAACACTTTGTGATGGTGAGTTTCAGTGAGCCAATTCATTATTACTGGCAGTTTTTCTGACATTTTAGAACAACGGTGGGGAACCTCTTTCAGACCAAAGGCCAAATTCAATTTCGAAGAAGCTCTCAGGGACTACATTCCAGTGGTGTCCTGGGCAAAGGAAAAATGGGGTAAGGCCAAAATACAAGCATATCTGAGCTTAAAACTCTTACTGCCAGCCCCAGGATTGGCATTTAAACCTTTTTTTGAAGGGGGGCCTGCAAAAAAGCCAAGAAATCACCAAACCATTACTGGTTGGGGGAACAGAGGCATGTTGATCTAGGGAACCCCAGAGGGGCAGGCTGGGACCCCAAGAGGGATAGATTTGGCCCTAGACCTGAGGGTCCCCACCCATTTTGGTACATAATGTGCACATACTTCCTTATCATCAAGGTTGCATGAGAGGCGCTTGAGTATTTATTTATTAAATTTATATTGGGCCTTTCAGACAACACGCTAAGCCATGGTTAGGCCACTAACCCTTTTGCAGCAAATGGTTAGTAGGTGTGATTAAACCAACCATGGTTATGTAGCCACCATGGTTAGGAATGGTTCATATGACACGCTAAGCCATAGCGATAAGCTCAAAATGCTTAACCATCGTGGCTTAGCATGTTGTCTGAATAGGGTCGTTGTGCCTTTCTTGCATCATGGAACTCATACATAGGATTACCAGGCAGTCTCCTATCCATGCACTGACCAGATCCTGTCCTGCTTAGCTTCAGCAAAACGAATATATCACGTGCCTTCTGACCATGCTTTGGGACCAGGATATTATTTATTCAGTATTTTATTTATTATTAGCATTTCTATACTGCCTTAAACTGCCATCAAGGTAGTGGATAACTATATAAAGTAATAAAAAGGTGGAGCAATAAAAGCAAGAACATTAAAAATGGTAAAAACATTAAACATTAAATTTCACGTTTTAAAAGGCTAAATACCCTTTCTACACCCTTTCTAAAAGCCAAGAGGATGGGAGCCAATCGTAGTTCTTGAGGCAGCGCGATCTATAGTTTTGGAGCTAAACAGAAGAAGACCTTTTCATGCATGCCCTAAAAATGGGCCTCTGTGGGTAACAGCACCCTCAAAGGTCCATTTCACACATTCCAAAGAGGTGGCAGTGTTTGTCTCTCAGAGGAAATACAATACAGATAACAAATTTATTGTTCTTTATCAACCATAAATCTGTTCCTCTTTAACGTGCACAGGAAGCTCTTCATTGTATTTACGCACCATTACTAGGGAAGTGCACTGACCCCCCCGGATCGGATAGCGGATCGGAATCGTACCTGGGGGGTCGGATCGGATCGGAGGATGGTCGGATCGGATCCGATCCCGATCCGCGGATCGGATGTCCGATCCGGATTGGATGCCATTTTGAATGCTTTTCCCCATAGCCAAGTATTGTTTTACAAAAACACCTATACCTTTTTCATTTTTAACGATAGAAGGATGAAACTTGGGCACTTAGTAGACTGGTTAGGGATAGTTATCTGTGAGAAATTTCAGAAAGATAGGTGCATGCATTTTGTGGCAATTAATTTTTTAATAAATAACCAGGAATGCCTATAACTTTTTCATTTTTAAAGTTGCACACATGAAACTTTGCCACATTGTAGGTGGTAACTTGGGACCTATGTGTGTGAAATTTCAGAAACATAGGTGCTTGCCTTGTGTGGCAATTAATTTTTGAAACAATGAGGAAAGAAACACCTATAACTTTTTCATTTTTAAAGTTACACACATGAAACTTGCTCACTTTGTAGATGGGTTAGGGGTTATCTGTCAGAAATTTCAGAATGATAGGTCCAGACATTTGATGGCTATGGATTTTTTAGATTAAAAGTTACAAAAGCTTTTCCACAGAGGCTTGGGCTGTCAATTGAACCCCCCTCCCCCGCCTACCCGTCCCTCTTTTATCTGTCAAAACTCCGTGTTGTTGTAAAGGCAATGTTGGGGACTGGCTGGGAGCTTCCCCTTGGGGAAAAGCACAAGTCCCATAGCTTGCGTGAGAAGGGCAGCGCGCGCTCCTCGCAGGTAGGATCTTCAAGACAGCAGCAGCAGCAGCAGGCAGACATTCAAATGGCAAAGTCCAACATTGGGGACTGGGTGGGAGCTTCCCCTTGGAGTCAGCTCTGTCTCCCACCTACCCACCCATCGCAGTTGGAGAAGAAGAGGGCGCGCACGGAGGAGCTGAGCACGGAGGGGGAGGAGGCAGCTTCCTGATTTACTTCTCTGTAGCAACTGCTCTGGGCAGAGAAGCGGACGTTTGTGGGGAGGGGGGTTTAAAGGGATTCATTGCATAGCACTTCCCCACTGACAAACCATACTTGTCCATAGGGATTCATTGCATAGCACTTGCTCATAGGGATTCATTGCATAGCACTTGCCCATAGGGATTCATTGCATAGCACTTGCCCATAGGGATTCATTGCATAGCACTTGCCCATAGGGATTCATTGCATAGCACCTTCCCATAGAGAAATCATACTTGCCCATAGGGATTCATTGCATAGCACTTCCCCATTGAGAAACCATACTTGCCCATAGGGATTCATTGAACAGCACTTTTCCATAGAACTCTATGGAAAAGTGCTGTCCAATGAATCCCTATGGGCAAGTATGGTTTCTCAATGGGGAAGTGCTATGCAATGAATCCCTATGGGCAAGTTCTGTCCAATGAATCCCTATGGGCAAGTGCTATGCAATGGATCCCTATGGGCAAGTTCTGTCCAATGAATCCCTATGGGCAAGTATGGTTTCTCAGTGGGGAAGTGCTATGCAATGAATCCCTATGGGCAAGTTCTGTCCAATGAATCCCTATGGGAAAGTGCTATGCAATGGATCCCTATGGGCAAGTTCTGTCCAATGAATCCCTATGGGCAAGTATGGTTTCTCAGTGGGGAAGTGCTATGCAATGAATCCCTATGGGCAAGTATAGTTTCCTAGTGGGGAAGTGCTATGCAATGAATCCCTATGGGCAAGTGCTGTCCAATGAATCCCTATGGGCAAGTGCTATGCAATGAATCCCTATGGGCAAGTATGGTTTCTCAATGGGGAAGTGCTATGCAATGAATCCCTTTAAACTCCCTCCCCACGAACATCCCTTTCTCTGCCCAGAGCAGTTGCTACAGAGAAGTAAATCAGGAAGTTGCCTCCTCCCCCTCCGTGCTCAGCTCCTCCGTGCGCACCCCCTTCTTCTCCAACTGCGATGGGTGGGTAGGTGGGAGACAGAGCTGACTCCAAGGGGAAGCTCCCACCCAGTCCCCAATGTTGGACTTTGCCATTTGAATGTCTGCCTGATGCTGATGCTGCTGATGCTGCTGTCTTGAAGATCCTACCTGCGAGGAGCGCGCGCCGCCTTTCTCGCACAAGCTATGGGACTTGTGCTTTTCCCCAAGGGGAAGCTCCCAGCCAGTTCCCAACGTTGCCTTTACAACAACACAGAGTTTTGACAGATAAAAGAGGGACGGGTAGGCGGGGGAGGGGGGTTCAATTGACAGCCCAAGCCTCTGTGGAAAAGCTTTTGTAACTTTTAATCTAAAAATTCCATAGCCATCAAATGCCTGGACCTATCATTCTGAAATTTCTGACAGATAACTACCCCTAACCCATCTACAAAGTGAGCAAGTTTCATGTGTGTAACTTTAAAAATGAAAAAGTTATAGGTGTTTCTTTCCACATTGTTTCAAAAATTAATTGCCACACAAGGCAAGCACCTATGTTTCTGAAATTTCACACACATATCAAGCCAAGTGTTACCTGTAATGTGTCCAGGTTTCCTGTTTGTATCTTTAAAAATAAAAAAAGTGGGAGGCATAACTGTATTTACCCCATTACTACCCATTTTTCTAAAATTAATTGCCACACAAGGCAAGCACCTATGTTTCTGAAATTTCACACACATAGGTCCCAAGGTACCACCTACAATGTGGCAAAGTTTCATGTGTGTAACTTTAAAAATGAAAAAGTTATAGGTGTTTCTTTCCTCATTGTTTCAAAAATTAATTGCCACACAAGGCAAGCACCTATGTTTCTGAAATTTCACACACATATCAAGCCTAGTGTTACCTGTAATGTGCCCAAGTTTCCTGTTTGTATCTTTAAAAATAAAAAAGTGGGAGGCATAACTGTATTTACCCCACTACTACCCATTTTTCTAAAATTAATTGCCACACAAGGCAAGCACCTATGTTTCTGAAATTTCACACACATAGGTCTCAAGTTACCACCTACAATGTGGCAAAGTTTCATGTGTGCAACTTTAAAAATGAAAAAGTTATAGGCATTCCTGGTTATTTATTAAAAAATTAATTGCCACAAAATGCATGCACCAATCTTTCTGAAATTTCGCACAGATAACTATCCCTAACCAGTCTACTAAGTGCCCAAGTTTCATCCTTCTATCGTTAAAAATGAAAAAGTTATAGGCATTTTTGTAAAACAATACTTGGCTATGGGAAAAAGCATTCAAAATGGCGTCCGATCCGCTGATCCGATCCAGGGTTGGTCGGATCAGATCGGATTGGATCGGATTTTTCCGATTTTGGGGCGGATCAGATTCGGATCGTGGATCGGATCCGATCCGATGCACACCCCTAACCATTACGCTTTATCCTTTCAGAAAAAAATATTCAAAATGATGCCATATTGGAAACAGTGGCAGTCTCAGCACTTTTAGTTAATACTGGCTGGTTATGTCTAAATAATAATAATAATAATAATTTATTTATTTCTTACCCGCCTCTCCCTTCCAGATCGAGGCGGGGAACAACATCATACAGACAATATAAAATACATAAAACTAATTAAAAGCATATACAAATTAATACATCATTAAAATCAACCAAGTTTTAAAATTCGACTGGGTAGACCTGCCGGAAGAGATCAGTCTTTATAGCTTTCTTAAATTCTGAAAGACTGGTAAGTTGGCGGATCTCTCCCGGCAGGTCGTTCCACAGTCTGGGAGCAGCAGAAGAGAAGGTCCTCTAGGTAACGGTTGTCAACCTAGTCTTGACTGACTGTAGTAGGTTCTTCCCAGAGGACCTGAGCGTGCGGGGCGGATTGTATGCGAGAAGCCGATCCCACAGTTAACCTGGACCCAAACCATGTAAGGCTTTAAAAGTTATAACCAACACTTTATACATTGCCAGGAAACTAATTGGCAGCCAGTGGAGTGATTTTAAAACTGGTGCGATATGGTCACACCTAGGTGTACCGGTGACCAACCTGGCTGCCATATTTTGAACTAGTTGAAGTTTCCGGACTAGGCACAGAGGTAGCCCTATGTATAGCGCATTGCAGAAGTCAAGCCTCGAAGTTACCAGCGCGTGCACTACTGTTTTTAGGTCTTCCAACTCTAGGAAGGAGAACAGCTGGTGTATCAGCCGAAGCTGATAGTAGGCACTCCTGGCCATCGTATCTATCTGAGCTGTCATTTGGAGCAACAGATCCAGGAGCACCCCCAAGCTACAGACATAGCCTTTCGGGGGGAGTGTAAAACCATCCAGAACTGGTTGACACATCTCCAAACCTAGGTTGGGGTCTTTGACAGCAAGCACCTCCATCTTATCTGGATTCAGCTTTAGTTTGTTTTTCCTCATCCAGCCCATTACCGCCTCCAGGCATTCATTCAGAGGAGACACACTATCCTTAGCTGACACTGTTGTCAAAGGCATGGAGAAATATATTTGGGTGTCATCAGCGTACTGATAGCACCCCGCCCCATGGCTCTGGATGATCACTCCCAGCAGTTTCATATAGATGTTAAACAGCTGTAAAGCAGAAGCCTCCAGCCCAATCGAGCTGCCATGCCTGCAGAAATAGGGGTTCCTGGCCCCCTGGTTGATGCTGCCACTGGCCTCACCTCTATAAGAGGCTGATGGTGGCAAAGTCCTTTACGTGAGCTCTGGTAGACAGGCTTGTGCAGAATCTGCTCAGGGCAAAGATGCCAGCAGCCAAGTGCGCTGACAGTACAATGCCTCTGGGTATTGCAGAGAAAACCCTGTCAGTTTGAGCACAGATTGCTCAGGAGTATTCCCCAATGTCATATTTTCTGGGGAGCAGGGAAAGGGGCACCTCACCATTTAGAAATAGGGCTTTGGCGGGCACCACAAGCACCAACTCCAATTAAATCACCAGCTTTATGGGGTGTGCAACCTCAGGCCCAGGGGCCAACTGCGGCCCTTTAGAAGTCCCAATGTAGCCCAAAACAGCACACCTCCTTCACCTGGTCCCATCCCCTTTCCCTCAAACACTGGTCTTTGGGTGATTTCTCAGCTTTTCCATGAACCACCACCCCTTCTCAAAGGTTTAGTTACTATCAATGACCCTGTTCATATGACATACTAAACCACTGTGGTTAAGCACTTTGCACTAAACATTATGGCTTAGCGTGCCATGTGAACCATGACTTAGCGTGTTGTGTGAACCATTCCTAACCATGGTGGCTACATAACCACGGTTTAAACATACTATTTGCTGTACAAGGTTAGCAGCCTAACCATGGCTTAGCGTGTTGTCTGAACAGGCTCAATAAGAGCTTTAAGCTAAAACATGCTGGTATTTTTTGATATTGTGGGCTTGCCCCTTTTTGCCTTTGGCCCCATCCCCCCCTGAGAAAACCTCTGAAAAGGAATGTGGCTCTCAGAAGTTCTGCATCTCTCATGTAGGTGCGTATAAGATGGACCAGCAAGGAGCAGAGTGTAAAGATTTGGGCCAAGGGCAGGACGCCAACACACAAGAAACAGCTGCACCACACAATAATGGATTTTTTATTCAGCTGTCCCACCTTTGTGTGTCTAGAACTGTGGCTCCAGTGTCATATTATAGGCTAAGAGGCATGCAGTCGGTACTTGGGTCATCCTACTCAGTAATTACCCAGTTACAATCCTATTGTGCACATACTGGTACTCTGGTGTCACAGCATTTACAAAGCTTCACTGCACAGCAAAGCACAAGATGAGGCTGAATGCATGTAGAGCACCCAGAAGCTTCCATCTTTCCAGTCATGCCCCCGAATAATTTAAGTAAACCTTCCCAATGGAACTATATTTTTGTGGGGCTATGAAAGATGCCCTGATTATTCTGACAGCACAAAAACAACACACACACACACACACACACACAGACTACTTGACTCTGCTGTATTAGGAACACAGTTGCTGAAAACATCTTATGTAAACGTTCCCAAATTGTACTTGATTTAGATTAAATACGACAGTCATGTTAATAAAATAACTGATTATTAAAAACATACTTGAGATTTAACTAAGCAGTAGATCTCTCTTTCCACAGCCAGAAGGAAGTTATGTTTTCAGCAATCAGCTGGTATTAATTTAGCACACAGCAACTTTACTCATAAAAGCTAGCCTGTGGATGGTTTATGTGAAAATCTTTTAAAAAGACATACTTGTATGTTTCAATGCATTTTCCACAAATACAGAGAAATGTTTACAACCCTTTTCACATCAATATTTGTAACACTGTTGATATTAAATACTGAATATGAAAACCTCCACATTAAGCTCTCTATGTAGTTTGATAATTAAAAATTGATGTGAAGTTCACAACTGCTTCCCCTGAGTGAACACAACTGATGTCTGACAGATTTTCTTTTGGAACATTTTACTGAATAGTACAGTGAAAATCAACAAGCGTCAATTGACTTATTGGGGATTTAGGATTTTAAAAAACTAACAGGAATTTGGAAGGGGAAATGCCTTTGTGACATTCTTATACAAATAGACTTCTACTTATTTTGCATTGCTGGATTTTCAATGTATAAATCTATATTTATTTATGCATTGCATTTATATCCCACCTTTTTTCCTCCAAGGAACCCGAGATGGTGTACATAATCCTCCTCCTCTCCATTTTATCCTTACAACAACAGCCCTGTGAGGTTGGCTGAGAGTCTGTGATTGGCCGAAGTCACCCAGTGGGTTTCCATGGCCGAGTGGGGACTAGAACCTGGATCTCCTGACTCCCAATCCAACGCCTTGGAGATAACGTCCTTTCCATCACAATGTCAGCCAAAAGTGGCCACTTGTGAAATATTGGGAAGCATACAGAAAGACATTCTTAAAAGCCCACTCCCTAATTCGGAGCTGTCTTCCTTCTGAGTTTCAAGAAAACTCAATGCAAAGGCCCCTTGGTACATCATGCTAACGATGTGGAAGCCACTACACTGCATCTCCTTTTTGCACCACCAAAATACGGTGAGAAGCCCCCGGGCCACATTGCAAGAGCCTCCTCTACATATGTGCATCATCATTCTGGAAACAGGGCCAATGCTGGTGTGGGAAGGAGCCACAGTTTGGGCTGCCTCTCCATAACCTTAGAAGGATTAAGAAGAAGCTTATGCAGAATGAAGTGGTATTGTGATTTGGAAGAGTCCTTCTGTAGGTGGCACATTGCATTGTTTTTTTAAAAAATAACAAAACTTCCTTGCATCAGAAAAGCAGCACAGGCTGCTTACTGGGACTGGCCATTTCAAACATAATACTCTAGTGCATCAACTGCATGGGATTGCTAATTAGTTTCTGGGCCCAATTCAAAGTGTTGGTGCTGACCTTTTTCTCACTTAGAAATGAGGAAACAACTTTACTGATCTCACTCCATCACTAACATCATCACAGAAGGATGAATCAAGCCCTGAATCGACAGACTGCTTTTGTAGAAAAGCAATCCTAAGAACATTTGATTTCACCAACACATCTTTGTTAAGTTTAAAGGCCAAAAGCCAGCTTCTACTGGCACTTAAATAAACTAACACTAACCACTGAAATAATGTTTATACCAAAGTAATCACAATTCCAATGTGGAAAATATTTTACTAAAGCCTCAAATGGTTTTAGAACAGATGCCGATAAAGAGGCTGGTTTACCCATGATGGGATGGATGTAGAAAATATCTTCGTGTTCGCTGATGATTCTGTGCTTCAAATTCTTTCCCATCAAACTATGGTCATTAGCAGTTACAGTGAAAACAGAGGTACCTACAAAAACAAGAACATTTTGCAATGACTAAAACTTGGAAATATGTTATCTTAACCAGTTATTAATTTATTCCACAAGAGGTTGAACTGAGCCATCCATCTCCTATCTCAAAAACATTTCACATTGTTTATATAGTGATCTAGTAAGAACTGGTATTATTGTGTCCTTTATAATGGTGCTTGTCAGGCTAATCAACTACACATATTCCTCAGACTAATTCTTGAACATTAGCATTACATAGTTTGGCCAAATAAGAAGCTGGTCTAAAAACAGGAAAAGAAAGAGGAGAGCAATGAAGATTACAAATGCTGTTGGAATTTGTTAATTCCAAGAACTGGACACATTAAAAGTTTAGAGAGGAACACCATTAGAGCAATTTTCAAGTTCATAAGAAGTAGAAACAGGTGGATTTCTCTGGTTTTGCTTTTCTGTTGTTCTGTGGTTTCACCTGGACCAGCATTCTGCCCCACTTTCTGTCCTCCTGATTTAACATGAAGAAGTTCTCAAATTAATTCTGAAACTGGCACAAGTATAGTTTGCCACAGCTTTAATTTCCTTTCATTTTTTCTTGCCTTTTCTCACTCTGGGGCTATTTAGACAACACACTAACCCACCCTCAGTGGTTGAGTGTGAGTTGTTGTTGAACCATAGGTTAGTGTGTTGTCTGAACATCCGCAGCATGACTTAGTTTCTCAGGCAAACCACCTTGAGAACCCATGGTTTGTTGTTGAGATGTTCAGGGTGGTTAACAAACCACCCTGTGAACATTCTGACAACATGTAACCCACAGTTCAACAAACGAGCCATGGTTCAACAACTCATGCCCAACCACTGAGTAAGCGTTAGTGTTGTCTGAACAGCCCCTCTATTTTACCTATGTATACAAACAATTATTGGTGAAATACAACAGTAAAACACAACATTAGGAGCACATGATCAGAGGGGCAGATGAGTAAATGATCATACAACATAAAAATTTCCATCCTACATTGTGTTTCATCACTGTGCGCAAGTACAGTAAGGCAGAGGGCAAACGCTGAACAGAAGGAAATTAACATGGTGGCAAACTGCGGAGAGGTCTCTACAAAGTCCAAAAATCAAAATGGAAGAACAGAAGATTTCATTGGCCATTGGTATTAATTTTGAAACCCCAAAATCCAAAGAGAAATTTGATGAGGAGAATTTAAACATTCTGACTAAAAATGTTGCCATTAGAAATTCTGACAGTGCTACTGTGAGGAGAAGAAAAATAAATAAAGGTAGTTTGGTTTCCAAGAACTGCAAAACTAGATCCGTGGGCCTAGTTTTTCTCAAAGAGCAGACCCCCCACCCATACTGGAGTTACACCGCATGGCAATCACATCACATGGCAAACTGTTTTTAAAAAGGAGTTATTTCTAAGGGTGTTTGTGACAGGGCATGTGGGTCGAAAGGGGTGTGCAAACTGTTTGAAAAGAAAAAGTTTAAATTCCATTGGGTTACACTTTTCCAGTGTGGTGAGAATTAGCCTTGACATTTTTCATACAGATATGCACAGTTTGTTATTAACATCAAAAGAAGTATACCGTTCACAGAGATCGCTAAATCCAGAAGAAAAGTGATCTATCATAGAAAAAGTATGAAATAAACAACCATTCTGTTTGCAGTCTAAGTGGGAAGAATAAACAAAATATGAGACATTATCCTAACCAAACACATCACATTTAACTGTGCCTAGGTTTAAAAAACATTTACCAAGATACATTTTTGTTAAAATTTCATCAAGATTTATCAAGATTAAAGCAGTGAAAATTTTAGCCAGTTGTGAAACCCATTTTGTAACATGGCAAATGATTTTAATCAGTTGTGAAGGATTCAGGTTACTGTACATTGACCTTTTGCAAATGAGATTTTATTATATTACAGGAAACATTCTGTAAATATAAACAGACTTACATTTGGAGCAGGGATGTATCAACTTTGTAGCTTGACTTGCAGCTCATGTTAGCTGCCTTGCTGTTTGCTTCTAAGCTAGCCACATAAGTAATAACATCGATGTAGAAATCATTGTAAGAACTACACATGATGCTATTGTAAGGGTCTGATGTTTGTGGAAAATTGCAAACAGAAAATATGAATGAGTACAGAAGTAAAAAAAAAAGTGGGGGGGGGATGGCTGACGTGTGCAAAACCAGAAATTAAACATGGGTGCTCACGTTCTGTTTACTGGTCAGAGGCACTGCAACTAGTTCCTAGAAAACCTGTCACACAAACACACACTACAAGCTTTCAGACAAAATGACCTATTCTCATGTATAAATAATGTACACTGGACATGTTAAAATAGCAGAACAGTAACGCACTTCCTTGCTGCCATGCGTTTGCCATAATTGTTAAACGCTTGTTTATATTACAATGCGCACAGGAACAATATGCACCATTTATCTACCCCAGATTCAGAGTAGTAAGGGCTGCCCATAATTGTGTGAATGGGGGAGGGGGGGTGTTACATGCCATTTAGATGTTATAAGTGCTGCTCCCTCCTCACTCTCCCTGGCAACTAAATTTTGCAGTGCATAAGTTACCTGAGCATATGATTGAGGAGGCTGTTGGTTCAGGATCAAAGTAGTTCTCCTGCTGCGGAGGGGGGCAGCTGAGGTCCCCCTCAGGAAGGGGGAAGCATGCCTCTTTTTCAGGATAAGGTTTTGCTTTCCTCAGAAGAACTGAAGGCCACCTTGCTGCCTCCTTCCCCACATCTCCCTCCATATCATCCACTGCTCCTCCTGCCTTTTCCCTCCCCTCCGCCTCTGCACTTGGCTCCCACTTCCTCCTCCTCCCTCCCTCCCTCCCCCTTGTAACTTTGTACTTCCCCTCCCTCTTGAGCTTTGACTCACCTGTCCCCTTTTCCCAACTCCAACACGGCTACATTAAAACACTGGATTTCTCCACTTGGGTGCCTATACGAATAGTGGCACCTGGTTAAACAGAGCAAAGGAAAAGACAAGAAGGCTATTCAGAGAAACCTATAGAGCAGCCTTTCCCAAATAGGAGTCCCCCAGCCAGCATGCTGATTGGGGACGATGGGACCTGTCGTTTGTTTGTTTGTTTGTTTAAAATATTTATAGACCACCCTTCAATACTAAATCACAGGGTGGTGTGCAAAATTCATTTCAACAACAATTAAAATAAAATGCCATTCAACACATCTGGGCACCACAGGTTGAGTAACGCTGTGAGAGAGCTTATCCTGTGAATAGTTACTCTCCGAGGGCCTCTTCTCATGATAAAACAGACAGGTTCCCACATTTCCATTGTGGTTTTGACCCTGAATATTTCCTTTGCTTGCTTTAATCAAAACTATCTGAATTTACTCCTATTTATGTTTATTACTATTTAGAAGCAGGCTGTTTCCATTCTCTTACCGCAGCCTCTTAGGATATTTCCATAATGTCAAACTACACCCCTTACAAGGCCTTATTTGTAAAAGACTGTTTCAATATCAGATTAACTCATTGGATTCTAATAATTGTATGCTTATCAACTAAAAATATTCTAACACTTGTGTGAGAATGTTGGTAGTATTGAGCTTGGGAAATCACCATACAGCGTCACCATGCACGCTCACACACACACACAGAGGTTAAAGAGCCACAAAGTCCTGTGATGGAGCAAAAATAAGAAATGAAGAAACCATGGTTAATAGCACCTTGTCTCCAAACGAAATCCTGCTAGTTCAGGCAAGCAAGAGTAAGGCACGAAGCACAAGTCAAGCTCAACTGATTTAAACGCACACGCACATATCAAACCGACTGCCTTTAATAGAGGGTGAAAATATATTTGCACACTCTAGAGGTTATAAAAAGGACTTTCGCTGATTGCAACTCATTATCTAGATGAACAATAGTATTAGCTCTAATTAAAGCTGCATAAATGTGCTGTCAGTAGGAAAAGGCAAAGAATTTTCAAAGTTTCAAAGCATAAATTACACAGCTAAAGGCACCATAGGATTGTACCTTCTATCAACAGGGATGTTTAAATAATACATCCCACCACCACTACAGGTTTTGTTCCTATGTACATCTACTGATTACACAAAAAATCACTTTGGGAATTGTACAGCCCAAATAATTTCTACCTTTGCTTACTTGAACGCAAACTGCACTAATTTTCATGGGACTTAGTTCCAAGTAAGGATGTTTAGGGTTGCAGCTTTTGAGAGCAATCCAAAATGAGGTGGGGGTAAGGAGTGAAGTGGTGGGTCGTCCACTCTTCAAAGGCCCTGCTAGCATACACTGGCCAGGGTGTAAGCCAGCAGTGCATGGTTAAACTATGGATTCACTATCACAAGATGTAGTGATGGCCACCAATTTGGATGGCTTTAAAAGGGGATTGGATAAATTCCTGGAGGAGAAGTCTGTCAATGGCTACTAGTCGTGACGGCCATCTGCTACCTCCAGTATCCGAGTATGCTGGGGAACATGGGTGAGACAGTGCTGTTGCATCATGTCCTGTTTTATTGGTCCCTGGCCGAAGGCTGGTTGGCCACTGTGTGAACAGAGTGCTGGACTAGATGGACCCTCGGTCTGATCCAGCATGGCACTTCTTACGTTCTTAGTGTGGGAGGTGTGAAGGGGCAGCTTTACCAAGCGATTCAGCCCTGATGGATCTTGTTTTTTAACACACACACACACACACACACACACACGCACACACCATTGAAACTAGAGTGATGTAGCTGACGGGATCCCCTGCAGAAACACAACTGCCAGTAAATTTGCACCATGCAGTTCTCCACGGGTTAACTGGGACTTCTGGGGCAGACATCAACCCTGTTTGGAAGAGTGGTTACAATTGTTTTATGTATACTGAACAGGAAGCTTGGGAACATCTATTACCTGAGGATTTTCTGCAGACCTAGGACTTTCCAGAATTGGAAATGATGGACTACAGAACACATATACACAGGACTCACACCAGAAACTATCAGTAACATAAAAGCAACTGATGTGGGATATATACTCAGAGATGCAGCTACACAAACATGATTCAATTAGGGTTTTGTTCTGAGGAATACTGGACAAAGCAAAGCATAAACATTTAAATCGTCTTCCTGACTTCAGACATTTTAATCATCTTCCTGGCTTCAGATAACCATCTTCCTACAGAGATAGTCAAGGCCATCTAGGAGGATAGTAGCAAATGCTAGAATATATCACTGAGAATGCAGAAATAATGCATTCAAGATCACAGTTTTAAATTGTTATATACCACTTTGATGGGTGTGTTTGTTTGTTTGTTTGTTTGTTTTTAGCAAATAAGGCAGTACATAAATGTTAATAATAAATAATGATAAATAGGTAGGGGAAAATAGCTGTTTGCAACAGCAACACAGGTTCAAAACCCCAGACTGTAACTTAATGTTGCATTTTCTGCAAGAAGCTCTTGGTGCCTTGTGATAGTCCAAAGGACACTGCTCTGGCTGAAGGATAGAACCCCAAGTTATGAGTAGGTACTACTCACCTATTTCACTATTTTCAGGAACTGTTGCTTCATACTGAATGTGGCTGAATGAAATCATCTCTGTTTGTGCTTCAGAGCTGATGGCCAAAAGAGCAGTGGCTGTTCTAGCTGGGACACCTCGATCAGAAGCCGCTATCAGTAGCTGTGTAGAGAAGCCTTCATTAGGCACAGGTTCCTGGAGAAAGATTTCTCCTGTGTTTGGGTCCATCTCAAACATGGTTTCTGGTGTCACAAACCTAAAATTCACAGCTCCGTTTAGTCCTAGGTCTATGTCACTGGCTCTCACAGTAGCTATTGTCTGATTTATAGCTGCTTGAGAGGATACATAAGCTCTGACAGGATTCTGTAGGAAAAAAGGACTGTTGTCGTTGACATCCTCAATATGCAAGACGACGGTAACACTAGTGCTTCTTGGTCCCAGGATGCCAGAGTCTGTTGCCACAGCCTTAAATACATATTGAGATTTTTTCTCCCGGTCCAGTGGTTTAGTGGTAATTATGGCACCAGTCATCCTGTCAATGGCAAATGCTCCAAGGGTACCATCAGTGAGAGAATACATGACTTCTCCATTCGGACCTTCGTCTGCATCTGTGGCAAACAGTTCAAGAACTGCTGACCCTACTTCCACATCTTCTCTTACAGTTGTTTGATAGTGGTTCCTCGCAAACAAGGGACTGTTGTCATTTTCATCCAGGACTGTGATCTGCAGTTTGGCCACAGAGCTTCTCGGTGGATGGCCCAGGTCGAAGCACTCAATAACCAGGGTAAAGTTGCTGACAATCTCTCTGTCTAAGCTGCAAATAGTGAAGAGGTCTCCTGACATTTTGTGCAATGCAAAGCATCCTCTAACATTTCCACCTTTCAAATGGAGTAAACAAAGAAACAAACAAAAAAATCAGCATGCCAGCTCCGACGTGGAACATTCACTTTATAGTGGGGGCATGGGATGGGAGGGACAATACCATATTTCTGTTGAGAGCGGCAATCTGTTAGGGGCTGCATGCCAGCGGTGCATGGGTCCATAGCCAAAAGTCGGCAAGGCCACCCTTTTCCTCTCTCTTTCTTTCTGCCATTCTGTTTTTTATCTCTCATCCATGTTTCCTCCCTGCCTAGTGGGCTCCTGAAGGAGATCACTCTTTCCAGAGATCTGAAGTGTTTGCAGAGGGCTTTTGAAACAAGGCTGAGGGCTGCATGAAATGCCCTAAGGCCTCAGGTAGCCCACCCTTGCTTTTTCGGTCCATTCTGCTAACTGCAACCACACAATCCACTGGATAGCAAAGGTTTTATACGAGTTTCTAAATTTTAAGAGAATTAAAATCTGCACTTCATTTAAATCACTGAGAGGCAATGGACTCATCAAGTCAGTGGATCAGCGTCATAGCAATTTATAGTGCAACTATTCTGCCAGATGGATGCTCTCCCAGGGCCCTCGCCAAATCAGCCTTGTAAAATGTATTGCTTTTAAGCAAAGCCCTTTTTGCCAGTTTTAATTACACACCAGAATCTACGAAAATGTCTAACAATAAATAGAGATACTTTGTGCCTTGCTCCTCTTTACAAAGTTGTCTATGAGAACTGAATATTTCTAGCACTGCCCATAAAAATGAAAATGAATTGTAGAGCAAGGAATTCTGGAGAAATATGAAATAAGAATGTTGTCAATGAACAGAGAGAAGCTGCCAAGGATTGTCTGTTCTGAGTGGCCTTGGCTCTTCAGGGTTTTGGGAAAAGGTATTTCATGTCACCTGATACTTAGTCCTTTCAACTGGAAATGCAAGCTGATGCACGCAAAGCATGCGTCCCATCATGGAGCTCTAATTTGTAACATAAAAACTGCAGGAGGGATCCCAAATAGGTTCTCTTAGCAGACAAGGACCATGAGTTGATAGAGCCACACATTTGGTAGCAGTGCTTATCAATGGTAGGTAACAGAAATGCAGTGGAAGCTGGTGGCTCTGATGTCGGTGGGCCTGTGAATCTGCTCTGGGTTTCAGTCAGAATTCTAAAGGAGCTATCCAAGGTGCTGAGCCCATTTTGGGAATACGGTTTAGCGCCTTGGATAACTCCTTTACAGTTCTGACTGAAACCCAGAATAGATTCACAGGCCCACTGACACTGGAGTCACCAGCCTCCACTGTAGAAATGTTTCATCTGAGATATGAATATGTATGTACCAACATTCTTGGGATCTGGGTTTGACAAAAGGACTGACGTGTAAGAAATTATCTAATGCAGAATATCCTAAAGTGTAAAGCAGACCTCTAGTCCCAGGAATTAGATACGAATTACATTTTCACAGATAGACCTCTAAAAGCATGCCATGGATTTCTGTATTCTAGAAGAGGAGAAACAGAGTTTCGCTTTGAGTTAGTACAACACATACAAGGCAGGTGGAATATAATGATCTAGCTTAGTAAGACAAGCTCAATGTGCAAAAGAATACAAATAATCTAATAAATAAATAAATAACCTTTGAGTAGGCTAAATCAGAAAATGTTGATCTTGCATTCTTGGGAATATATTTTTAAAAGGACATTATAAAACATTTCACCTCACCAATGATTCGATATTGCACAGTTCCATTATCAGCAGCATCCTTGTCCGCAGCCATCACAGTGGATACTGTTGAAGGCTCTTGGTTCTCCAAGATTTGAATCTCAGAAATTGGAAGGAGGAACTTGGGAGTATAGTCATTTTCATCCAGTACTCTGAAGACAACTGATGCAGTATTGAATAAAATGGGAGTGCCACTGTCTCGGACCAGTACTGAATAAGGAAGCACATTTGAGAACTAATTTACAATAGCAAGATTACTCAAATTGCCTACCAGCTATATCAGAATAGGAAACTGCATACAACATTCCTCCTAAGACACAATGCAAATTTATGTTCCTGAGCACAATATGCTGCTTTCCTTTCATTGAATTAGGGACAAACAAATCTGTCAATTTCAATTTCTCTTAATTTCTCATTTTTTCCCATCTTAAATTTCAGTCATTCTGAACTTTGTGATTTTTTTCTTTTTTAAAAAAAGTGCATGAAAATTCACAGACTTGGTGTGCAGTTCTGCCTATTATACACATTTGTGCAAACACTTTTCCTAATACAATTAATCTTTGGATGTTATTTTCACTAATATATACATTTTTGTGTGCAATTCCCCCTAATTTCCACAATTGTGTACTCACTTTTTTTTAACCAGCACTCTATTGCAAAATTAAGGGAAGTGCAAATTTCGAAGGACAACTGAGATTCAGTTTGCACAGTGGTTCAAAAAGTCAAAATAGGTCAGCTCGTCTTAAAATGGAAAAGGAATTAATTTCTGCCCCATCCATACATTAAATGTGTTGACAAAGGCCAAAGATAGCAGGTAACTCTTTCCACGCAAACTTCATTAGAATTTAATTTTAAAAGCAACATTTACTCACTTGCCAAACTTGTGCAACACCCATTAAAACTGAAGTAGACAGATGCCTATGTAATACCAAAATTTCTATATAACATTTCAACCGTTTTACCTTTAATAGTGAAGATCTCTTGAGTCTCCCTGTCAAGTGAGATGGCTGTTGTAATCTCTCCAGTATCTGAATTTATTTGAAAAGTATCATATCCAGGTCCTGGCAAAATTTCATACTGAAGTAGGGAATTGATTCCTTAAGATACAGAAGGGAATTCAATAAATTCTAAGTGTATCAACTCCAATTTTAATCAGCCTGATACTGGCTTACTAGCTGTTTCCTGGGGAAAGTTTTGGTATGATGTTAACTGAGCCAGAATTAATTATCGATTCTATAGAATTCCTTGGACATTATTTTATTTTTAAAAAACTTTGTGGCTTTAGAGATGAACTGAAAGATAAACATAAATGTGGAGGTCTAGAGAGATTCATTAGACCTGCCAAGGGCTTATGTGAATCTAGTGTTACTTTTTTCTTGGACCATTATGCTGCATTAGAAACCACTCTTTGTCAACAAGATCCCTCAGTCTCTAAAGTCCTCTAGTTTCCCATTCCTTGTATTGTCCATATTTCATGGAAACTTGGCTTCCCTACATTGCGTTCATCAACAAAGGGATGGGGGCCTATAAGCCACCGATATCCCAAACATCATTCTGGAAGGATCTAATTAAATGAGCGGTGCTGTAAGAACATTCTACTGTTTGTGTAACTATAATAAGAATGGGAACAGTTTTTTTAAAAATAATTTTGGTTTGAATAGTTGACTGTTGAGTGTCAGGTGCTTCGTAGACAATTCACAGGGCTGGCCCTGTGAATTGTAGACTGAAGACTTGGCAATTTGTCATGAGAAAATGTATCTCTGCTTCTCTGGTATGTGCTTATCTCAAATGGTAGGCCGAAAGCCTTGAAAGTCTCTGGGAACTAAACTATGTTTTGCAAAGGTGGGGGCTATCTTCCTCACACTGTGGCGTCATCAGAAGAGGTTGAACCGTGCCGCCCTGTTGGCACGTGAGTTTAGATTACAGGCCTGAAGCCCTGTCTATCAAAGTAGCTTAGAATTGCCCAGCCTCCACACTATATTAGCTTTGTCCTGAGAGTAATTCCTTTGCTAGGAATTATCTCGTCTATCCTCTTGCTGCTCTGCTGCTGCTGTGAGTTACTATCTGATTTGGAATTGTGAGATGCACTCTATACATGTTCTGTTGCTGTTTGGACTTGTTACTTCTAAAGAACTCTGCCATGAAAAGTGCACTGTGGCTTTTCATAGATTTGGACTTGAGATTACTGTTCTGGATTCGTGTTCTATAGCTTGCTGTCTCCCTCCATGGAGCCAAAGTTACGGGCAGAGGGAGGCAGAAGCTGATCGTTGCTGTTCTGAAACTCGTGTGTGTGTGAGACCTGTGAGAGGACCTTCCTCAGAGCTAAAGCTACGTGAATTGGGAAGGCTCCCTAGGTCGAAGAGGTTCATTCCCTGGCTTCTGGCTTCCGTTGTCAGCCTCCACAGCCTGACAGGCTGTGTGAAGATTTAGTTGCCAGTTGACCGATATACTACTGTTAGGAGGCCTAATCCTAGAGTCTCTCTATGTTCCAGAGGATTCCAGTGCAGCGTGGCCGCTCCTGCCCTCTAAGGACTAGAGTTAATCTCTAAATGTCAGTCCCTGAGTGAGTGCTGTTCTCATTAAGCCGTTCTACCTGAAAGCTGTGTGGTCCGTCTTCAGCTTCAAGTGTGTGTTTGCAGAAATGAAACCGTTATGCTTTGAATTCCGTGTGATTACAATAAAAGAAATCTCACTGTTATTGTTGTGTATCAGTGTACCTGAAGTCGTGAGCAAGAACTTTAGAGAGTTAGCCAGAGTCACGACAGTATAATTCCTAGCCAAAGCCAAGACCTGCTGTGTCCAGAAATCTCCTGCTGGAGTTCTCCCTCAAATTCGAAAAGACCTGCAGGTGATTCTCTTCAACACCGAGACTGTGTAAATTCTTCAAAAGAGTAAGTAGATCTCCCTGTTCCTTGGATTTTACAAACCTTTGCCTGCATTCCTGCAAGAAAATTTATGACCTGCCTGAAAGATTCACCCCCCCTCCACCGCATCGTTTTTGCTAATTGAGATCTATCTGAGAATTGTACTTTCGTTTTTTCCTCGCCAATAGAATCCGCTTCAAAAAGGAGAAGAGAGGGGGGGAGTAAAGATAAAAAAAAAACACCTGTCATCTGCTTTCGTTTTTTCAGCCAATTTAGAACTCTTTTTTTTCTCTCATCCTTGCTAAAGACACTGTTCATTTGATTTGAAACTTAGAATTTTGCTGTTACTGCCTTGTCATTTCTACAATAATTTTGTTCTGTATTATGTACCACATGTTTTGCTCTGATTCTGCCTTTTTAATGTTTCTTACCATGTACAAAATGTTTTTGAAATGTCATTGTTGATTTTTAGAGCTTAAGTCACAATGTTCTGTGTAGAAAGTTTTTTCTCCCTGCTTGGAGGCTTTTCTCTTTTCCCTTCGCTGTCTCCGTTGCGCGCCGGAGAGAGTGGGGGGGGGAGGGGTAAGAGTTTTCCAAGTTGGGAGGCGTTTTGGGGAGGGGAAGATGTTGAGTGTCAGGTGCTTCGTAGACAATTCACAGGGCTGGCCCTGTGAATTGTAGACTGAAGACTTGGCAATTTGTCATGAGAAAATGTATCTCTGCTTCTCTGGTATGTGCTTATCTCAAATGGTAGGCCGAAGGCCTTGAAAGTCTCTGGGAACTAAACTATGTTTTGCAAAGGTGGGGGCTATCTTCCTCACACTGTGGCGTCATCAGAAGAGGTTGAACCGTGCCGCCCTGTTGGCACGTGAGTTTAGATTACAGGCCTGAAGCCCTGTCTATCAAAGTAGCTTAGAATTGCCCAGCCTCTACACTATATTAGCTTTGTCCTGAGAGTAATTCCTTTGCTAGGAATTATCTCGTCTATCCTCTTGCTGCTCTGCTGCTGCTGTGAGTTACTATCTGATTTGGAATTGTGAGATGCACTCTATACATGTTCTGTTGCTGTTTGGACTTGTTACTTCTAAAGAACTCTGCCATGAAAAGTGCACTGTGGCTTTTCATAGATTTGGACTTGAGATTACTGTTCTGGATTCGTGTTCTATAGCTTGCTGTCTCCCTCCATGGAGCCAAAGTTACGGGCTGAGGGAGGCAGAAGCTGATCGTTGCTGTTCTGAAACTCGTGTGTGTGTGAGACCTGTGAGAGGACCTTCCTCAGAGCTAAAGCTACATGAATTGGGAAGGCTCCCTAGGTCGAAGAGGTTCATTCCCTGGCTTCTGGCTTCCGTGGTCAGCTCAGCGTTCCCTGACAGGCTGAGTGAAGATTTAGTTGCCAGTTGACCGATATACTACTGTTAGGAGGCCTAATCCTAGAGTCTCTCTATGTTCCAGAGGATTCCAGTGCAGCGTGGCCGCTCCTGCCCTCTAAGGACTAGAGTTAATCTCTAAATGTCAGTCCCTGAGTGAGTGCTGTTCTCATTAAGCCGTTCTACCTGAAAGCTGTGTGGTCCGTCTTCAGCTTCAAGTGTGTGTTTGCAGAAATGAAACCGTTATGCTTTGAATTCCGTGTGATTACAATAAAAGAAATCTCACTGTTATTGTTGTGTATCAGTGTACCTGAAGTCGTGAGCAAGAACTTTAGAGAGTTAGCCAGAGTCACGACATTGACTGTTATTGTATTTGTTGACTATAAGCTCATTGTACTATGCACAATAATTGAATAAAACAAAGTTTTAAAAAAAAGAAACCACTCTTGATTCTCCATGTATTGGTCCACTGATAATGGGGGGGGGGGGGGGAACTAACATCACAGTTCTCAAAACGCAACCAAAATCACACAGTGAGCAAGACAGAGAGAGGTTGTGGTATTATTACAAGATCAACAAGTCTCAGTAACCAGCAGATCTCAGTAGTCAGAGGCCTTATCCACACCAGCCGTTTATTCCAGAGTAGTATTGTCCCTATGATGCGCAGCTGATCTCTCAGTTTTCCTGGGATATCAATGACAGTTTTTGTCTTGCAAAAATCCCAAGATGTGCAGTTGGTGTGCCCTCCCCTCGCGAAGCTGTTGCTGTTCCTCGCGAGTAGCGGGGCTCTGCGAACAGGCAACCACCTTTGCAGAGCGAGCCCATAGGTATCAGGGATGAGGGGGAGAGCATTGCCGACACATTCTGGACGGGTCTCAGGGTCTTTCAGCGCCAAGTGTGTGCATGTGTATGTTTTTAAAAAACTCATCTTTGTGCAGGACTGCAACACTGCTGGGAGTTGCAGTCCAAAAAAGAAAAGGAGGGTGCCAGGCTGGGGAAAGCCGGGTTAGATGGACCAATAGTCTGATTCGGTATAAAATAGCTTCCTAAGTAATTTTGGACACCTCCCACTGTGAATTTTTGCATTGCCCCAAATGCATGAAACAAAAATGTTCTGAATACCCAATTACACCATAAAGCAATATCTCCAATCTAGAATGAGTTTATCCATCACCCAACTGGCTGGACACCTGAGGGAGGTGTGGTTCACTATTTGAGTATGCCATCTTCCTGATCGTTATTCACGCTCCTTACTTAGAGCTGAAGGAGCTGCAACAATATAGTTTCGACAACAGCCCATATTACTTTGTTATTGTGCAAGATCAATACTACACCTGAGTGTTGCAGGACAAAATGTGGCTTATGAGGTTTAGCAGCTGTTTCTTCCTTTCTAGAGCTATGGGCTTTCTGTACATAGTGGGAATCTTGTTTCCCATTCTAGCCCTTTATTGCTTCAGAATAAATTGTTCCCATATTTCTCATGGTCTCAATGCTCTCCTGAGGAATGCATGGCATCATTTTCATAATGTGCTATACAGCAAAATAACTTGTGCTATTAGCTATAATGGATATAATCCTATATTATGGATAAAGGACAGCAAGTATGCGTCCTGAATTAGTGTAGATTATATTCTTTGCAGTTACTCAGAAGTTTGATTTAGTTAGTTTCCTGCCTTTAAAAAACGGAGAACAACCAGTGTACTGTATCCTAGTGTCAGTCAGAGATGACTGTTGGGCAGCCCCTCCCCCACCTTCCCGGGGGCTACTTTCCCTCAGAACCTGCATGCCTTGGCAAGACAGAAGAGAAGCCCAGGCTGAGGAACTCCAATCGGCCTGAGAGAACTATATTCTGATGTGTTTTTGGTAACTTTTGTTTGTTTCAGTATTTCAAAATTGTAAACTGCCTTGGTCGCCTTGGCAACAAGGCAGTATAGAAATGCATTAAAATAAATAATAAGTATATCACATTATAACTCGGAGTCAAAGAGCCACTGAAGGGCTTCGGTGCCTGAACTGGAGTTGTTCGCTGAGCTGGGGTTTCATAGAATCACACATTTGGAAGGGGTCATTTAGACCATTGAGCTCAGTGCAGTTTAAAGCATCCCTGACAGATGACTGTCTAGTCTCTGCTTGAATATCTCCAGCAACAGAGAGCCCACCACCTCCCTAGGTAGCTGGCTCCATTGTCTGAATGCTCTGACCATTAGGACTTTTTTTCCTGAAGCTCAATCTGCCTTCCGGTAATTTAAGCCCATTACTTCTTGTCCTGCAGTCTTGGATGATAGAGAACAGGTGCCAACACATCCTCCTCAATCTTCTCAAGGCTAAACATGCCCAGTTCCTTCAATCTTTCCTTGTAAGACTTAGGTTTCTAGTCCCTTGATCATCTTCATTGCACTTCTCCGGTTCCCTGCCCCCCCTTGTGTTTTCTCCCCTCTGGAGAATAGCAGCTGCAGTGCAGGGTCATTGAATAGAAACACAGCCAGGAGAAAGAGTTAAGCAGTGCCTTCCTCCCACTAGGCCTCTGCTCAGGATGGCTATCACTCACAACAGGATGGGTTTAGAGGGGGGGAGTTGGGGTAAAGTGCAATTGAGTCCTTCGTGGAGGGTGAGTTTCCCCAAGGCCATTTTCCAATGTTGGCCACACCAAAGCTATTTAGCTGGAGGGTTCTGACTGGAGGGAATATAAGGAGCTGTGAAGAGACATCTGTGGGGAGTCTGCCAGGAAGAGGGGAGTATGCCTGGGGAAGAGTCATCAGAAGGGGTCTTTGTGAGAGGCTAGGAAGTTAGAGGAAGACATCAGCAGGAAGAGAAGCAGTTACAAGACTGGGAGGCTGAGCCAAGAGCACATCAAGCAGAAGCTGAAGAAGAAGGTCTGAAGTGAGAAGAGGAAGTCTCCTGGAGCAGCCTACAGAAGGAAGAGTGGAAGCCTGAGCTGCTGGTGGTGGTCTAAAGACTGAGCAGCTGCTGGACCAAAAGGAAGACCTCAGCAGAAGCCTTGAAGGTTCCAGGTGAAAGTCAAACCAGACCAGAAAGAAGGCTGCCTTTCAAACCTTCTTTAATAGGCCTGTGAGTTAATTGGGGTGGAGCATGATAGGGGCTTAAATTGGTTAGGGGTTAGAACTGGGACTCCTAACACCTGACTGGTTGTAGAAATAACTATAGAAATCCTGGTAGTAACAACATTTGTAAATACTAGGCTTTCTTGTTTTATTTCTTTTTAATAAAATACAATATATCTTTGTTTACTTTCCTGATACTTCTGATCTGTTTTGTCTCGTGCCTAATGACCAGCTACCTTAGGGGGAAGGATGCATTTTAAATAAAGGCATGTAGTTTAATGGTTGCAGCAGAAGTGAAGGAAGGGATTGCCCAATGGTGAGTGGCGATTCTCCACGTTTGGTGACAGGGGAGGAATTCACCTAGGGAAGAGACCCCCACCTTAAGGAATGGTTCTCCCTAGAGCCGGAGGGAGGGAGGGAGGGAGGGAGAGAGAAAAGAGCCAAGAGAGAGAAAAAGCCGGAGTGGGTAGAATATACACAGGATACACATTCTTGCACATTCTTACACACACACATACACACACACACATCACAGATAAGAAGACACTTTTTTTGTGATTGCCCCTTCTCCACTTCAGCAGTCAATTTGTGTTGGCACTCAGGCCCATGGGTCCAAAAAGGTTGGAGATGCCTGATGCAAAGTTTCAGACTAAGCCTGCCATTTTTTGTGCTGCACATAGAAGCCATTCTTCAAGAACTTTATAGGTTCTTTTCAGTTTTGGGAACAGCTTGTTGGATGGCACAGGGAGGGGCAGAATGGTTTATGAAAGCTATCAAATCCCACCTCTTACACACTGTATTCAGGCCTTTATCTTTTCAGTAGTGTTGCTCACAGTGCTGATGGTTGGCAGCAATGTAAAGTAATGCAGCATGCTGGATTGGACTATGAAGGATCACCAAGTAGCTGCCCCTATTTAGATTGCATATTGCATATAACTTACCTATCCAGGTCTACATGTAAAATTGGGGCCCAAATTTATGGACCAGTAATGTTTGCTGGATTCACCTCCACAAGAATATTTTAGTCTGAAGTCTCTGCAAGCACACACATGAAAATGTTACTTTGGGATTCTTCTCTGACATTGCAATTTTGGAGGAAACCTATGAGCAAGTTCCTAGGTCCTTGCTGGTTTCTGCTAATGGGGTCACCCCAGAAAAAAATCCAGGTGGACAACAAATTCCAACATAATATTTGCATGTGCATGCTTTTACGGGAATCATCTCCAAAGTGTTCCTCCAGAGAAATAATAAGGTTAGACATGAAGATTACTGAACAAGAGGAGAGTAGTAAGCAAATATCTTCCTTCTTGCATAGGTGGGCCCAGAATTATGATCTACTGAATACTCTGCTGCCCAAGCTTTAAGAGACCAGCAGTTATTCTGCCACCACTGTGATTTTGCTCATGGTTACGTAAACTTAAATCTCATCAAAATGGTGGGACATTTGCAAATACAAGCTATGCCACAGCTTCAAATTGTTTGCAAAATTAAAGTTTTGTTTAGGAAAAGTTCCACATGAGTTGACACCATTTTCCTTTTGTTTTTAACTTCAGCATGTTTGGAGAACTTAAAATACAAAGGAAGTCTTCTTGCGGTTGCGTTTGGTGTTTAAAAGATACATGTTGCCTGTAGTTCACAACCCCTTTTCAGCTCTAGTGGAAAACAACAATGCTGGAATTACAGTGCCCCATTCTGGCCAGCTGAGACTAATGCAAGTCTGTAATTATCATTAACATGTCCTTTCTGTTGAATCACTTTTTAAAAAGACACTTAGTCAATGGTTTAGTACAGTGCTGCCCTAACAATAACAGACACGGTTATCACAAATCCAATGTAGTTCAATGAGAGTCCACTGCTGTGGGCATTCAACATACCCAAGTCTTATTTATTATTTATTTATTACATTTATATCCTGCCTTTTTTCCTCCAAAGAACCCAAGGCAGTGTACATAATCCTCCTCTCCATTTTATCCTCATAACCCTGTGAGGTAGGTTGGGCTGAGAGTCTGTGACTGACCCAAAGTCACACAGTGAGCTTCCATGGCCTAGGGGAGACAAGAACCCGGATCTCCCGACTCCCTGTCCAACACTCTAGCCACTACACCACTGGTCTCAAGTCTTGCCTAGCGGGAGGGAAAGGCGCAACCTGCCTTGGGATCCTTTCCCTCCACAGAACTTCACACCATGCCTCCCCAACAGGTGTCTGCCCTATAGTTTGATAAGCACCACCTTAGTAAAGGAGATACCATAGTTCTGTGGTAGAACATGTGCTTTGCAACCAGAAGGTCCCTAGGTCAATCCCTAGCACTTCCAGTTAAAGCAGTAACTTTAAGTGGGAAAGAGCTCCCTGATACCTTGGAGGGACACTGCAGTCATAGCAGACAATATTGGGCAAATGGTCTGACCTGGCATATGGTAACCTCCCATGTTCCTAGGAGAAGTAGTCGAAAAACATGGTTTCGATGAAGTGGGCTGTAGTCCACAAAAGCTTATACACCTTAAACGCGTTAGTCTTTAAGATGCCACAAGACGCTTTGTTGTTAATCCTGTGACTAGCTACACTTAAATCCCAGGGTGGATGCCTGTCTACTTCAACCTACTGTGCTTTAAGGTGAGAAAACTTCATTTGCATTCCACATCAGGTTTGTACAATACCATGAATACCAATGCTAACTTTAAAATGGTAACTTCATAAAATCCAATAAATCTATTGACATTCAAGATACGTTCCCTGTATTTTATCCTTGTTATGTATAGGAACTGGATCCTGAATTTTGTTGTTGTTGTTGTTAAAATTGTATTGATAAATGGGCCCAGATTTAGGCCTAAACAGTGAAAGCCCTAAGAATGCAAGAAGCATATCCGTGGGCTTCAGGCAAAAGCCTACCTTATGACTTCTTGAGAAGCCGGCTCATAGGATCCAGAATAAGGATCCTAGCCTCCAGCTCTTATTCATATCTTGCTCACTGGCCTAGAATCCTGAAAATAGTAGTGCTAGTGCACCCCATCTTCTTAGGAGGAAAGGGGAAGAAGTAGAGAGGAGGGGAGGGTGAAGCAAATAGGAAAGAACTAGATATGCTACATAAGAACATAGGAAGCTGCCTTATGCTGACTCAGAACATTGGTTCTTTTAGCCCAGTACTATCAACACTGACAAGCTGTGTCTCTTCAGAGGTTCAGGCAAGAATTTTTCTAGACCTACCTGGAGACATCGAGTGCTGGATTTGGGACTTTCTCCATGCAAAGCAGATGCTCTACCACAGGGCCATGGGCCTTCCCTGTGTTCATTCTGATGTGGTAAATTCACTTTGCAGCTCTTTAAACAAAGCCATCTGAGGATGAATTTACACTACATTAATGAACAAGGGATAATGTGAACATGGCAAATAACTGTTAAATACTAGTAAGAGTTCCTTATATAAATCTGGATGTAATTCAGGCTAAAATTCACTCTTCATCTTAAGAGCTTGTGAGTTTACACATCGAAGGACATAAGATTGCTGATACCTTTTTCCTTTTCCTTCTTTTCCTTCTTTTCCTTTCCTTTTTCCTTTCCTTTCTGGTGTGGGTTTACAAAGAAAGTTACCTGAATCTTTATCTGTGGCTTCAACTTTGAGCACAAGCCCTCCTGGATCTTTGTTTTCACAGATGGAAGCTTCATATACAGTTTTTGCAAACATGGGTGGCTCATCGTTGACATCAAGGACAATTATTGTCAGATTCTGAGTTGCAGACAAGGCTGGAGTGCCGTCATCAAGGGCCACAACAGTCAAGTTGTAATATTCTTGACATTCACGGTCTAAGGCAAAGGCCGTGGTTAGCAGCCCTGTTGAAAGAGGAGAAATGGTCACATGGATATTAATTGCGCCTGAACTTCTATTGGATGCACAGATGGCATCAGTGGTGAGGGCCCTTCCCCACCCCACCTCAACTTCAGTCGATACATTAACTACAATCCTTCCTGATGAAGGCAAAACTTGCCACAGTAATATATGCCCTAGTGACCTCCAGGTTAGATTACTGTAACACGCTCTACATGGGGCTGCGCTTGAAAAACATCTGGAAACTTCAACTGATACAAAAATCTGCTACTAGACTGTTGACTGGTGTGAGGCACTCTAAATATGACAACTATTTTGTTTGAGTTGGGAGGGGATACCTTTATCACAGCCCTGAAGGCCTTCATCCACATACCTCTCTGCCTCCTTCAACTTCCCCAAGCAGCTACCTTGGCCTCATGGGAACAAGTGTGTGCGTGCTGAGTAGAGACATAGCTCCACATGCAAGATGATCATGAACAACTCAATTAGAACGTGCATTTAGACTGTCTTCTAATATCACGTGCTGCAGCTGAAGCATGCTTATTATTTCCCAAAGCACCCTTGTTCTATGTGAAATTAAAAATGTCTGTGCTCAATAGCTCAAACAAACAATGACACATGACTGTAATCCTTGGTGTAACTTCAATGGAGTCAACTGAGTCCTTTTTATCTTACCTGTAGTTTTGTCTATTACAAATGAATAGTCTTCATTGCTCGAAAGAAGATGGTACGTAACTTGTCCATTCCTCCCTTGGTCTGGATCTTGTGCAACTATGTGATGCACTAGAGAGCCTATCTCTGCATCCTCTCTAATGTAGGAAAGAGGAGATGAAACAAAGCTAGGATGGTTGTCATTGACATCCAAGATAAGAATTTTTGCTGTCAGTGAATTCTGCCTGCGATCAGTCAAATTTACAGCCTGATCTGCCACCAACACTGTCAGGACAACAGACTGAGTCATCTCTCGGTCGAGGGGAATTGCTGTAATTAAGCTACCATAAAAAGGGTGGATGAGAAATGGATTTTCAGTGAAGTCGTTCCTGCTTATAGAATACTGAAGATTGCTGTTTAAGAAACTGCCATCTCCATCTCTTGCATTAAATGTATACACCAAAGTGCCAATGGGCACATTTTCCTCTATCCCAATCACAACAAAGTTGTTCTGGAAAGAAGGTGAGTGCTCATTTTGATCTTCGACATCAATGCTGAGGAAAACAGTATGGTTCTGTGGAGAGTTGTTCAGATCATCATTCACCAGAACTCTGAAGAAGTAGTGAGACGTTGTTTCATAATCGAGTTCTTTGGAAAGGAAGAGATCCCCAGTAGCACCGTCAATTTCAAATGGAACGTCAGAATCTTCTTCAGGGATGCTAAAATGCTGTCTTCTGTTGGAATACGGGGACTGGCCAGACAGTTTTAGAGTGCCCAGTATTTGAGCAGGCCTCAAATTTTCTGGTATGACAAAATGTCTGATGTTTTGGGAAGAAAAAGATCTCCCTCTGGGAAGTGGGATTACCTAAAGCAAAAGAACAAGGCTTTTAAAAATGTTTTACTCTATTACTATTGGCATTTCTTTATCATATTCTACGTTTTCTAGGTGAAGGTTATTCACAACCTGAGCACATGCACTTCAGTTCATGCTAATATGCCTCAGATTCAACAGAGAGCACAAGTGTAATTCACAAGAGGGTTGTCTATGCACGTTCCTCAATCTCAACTGTTTATTCCCAGTAGCCTAAAGAGCTCTTGTGCTTGTACGCAAAGAGCCCACAACATTCGACAAATCGTTTAATCTGTCAATTGATTTTGCAGAACAGACTTTAAATAACAGCAGAAATTACTCTGGTACAAATCTTTATAATAGTCTGGAAGTGCTTCCAAGAACCATGCTCCACAAGCTACTAATCAGGGAGAAACTAGAGGATTTGTTAAAGCTAAGTAAAAGTGCCTTCTTATTGGCAATGTTTGTGTTAGGAAAATCTCAGAAAGATTTAGCTGGTAATAAAAGTATTGAAGGTAACCCAAAATTGAGGAAGTAATATTCTAGAAAGGAGGGCGCACATGAAAAAAAAAAAGGAAAGTGGCAAAATGAAAAGGGTGCAAATTTTCTTAATACTATGCAATGTTACACAAATACTATCTCATTAAGGGATATAATATAATATAGTCTTAAAGAGACTTCCTCACACTTCAAAGGTATGGTCCCTCTACATGGGCGTGAGCAAGTATCTTTAAATGAAGTTAAATTGGTAGTGTTAAATTATATCCCGATAAAGCACTATTTGTGGCTTGACGTGCACCAGGTTAAATAATCTTCAACACGACATGCATTAAAGAATTTTATACCTTTGTGCCACTTATGTTTGTTTTTGTTTGTTTATAATGGAGTGAGCCAATAACTGTGATGCTAAGTGGGAGCATTCAGAAAAACGATTTAGGAGGATCCCAAAATCCCAATTAAGAGGGCAGTTAGCCTCTTTAAAAATCCCTTATCAGACCAATCTAGCCATAGGGCTCAGTGAAATCAATGGAATTATGTCATTGCTATCTTTTCATATTGATTTTAATTGGATCTAAGTGCAACCTGCTTAGTTTGGATCCAGGCCATATACAAGCAATATAGCAATCTTTCCTAGTATTTCAGTTATGTTTTCAAGTTGCCTGCTAATTTCTCCTTCATTTCATTTCTTTTTACGTTTATTGCCTTTTTCTCTCTTGCTCATAGATTCCTCTTCATGAAGCAGAAATTACAAATGTTCAACCAAAATTTGCAGCTCCTATATTTCAAATTAGATAAAACGTTTTCTTTGTTTACAATCTACTGGCTCAGCAGAAAAAATATTTAAGTGGAAAGAGAATGCTCCGGGCATGTTTGCGGTGTCTCTTGCTCAAGATACCTCACCTCAAGAAAGCAATGTATGATTAAGCCAATACCTCAATATCGATGACTGTTTGTCCTTGAAGAGGAGAGACTCCCTGATCAGCTGCAGTGACTACCATTCGGTACCTTGAACGCCAACTATATAAAAGAGCTTCAGTGGTTCTTAATTCACCCGTACTGCTGTCAATTTGAAAGTGACCTAAACTTTCCCCTAGAAGGGATACATCACCATTAATATACCAACATGAGAGGAAAGTGCTATGTAAAGAACATTCTGAAGAACAACTCTCAGTACTGCATAGGAGGTGACAGTCTATCTCCTGCTCCTGTGGACTGACCCTTTCTCATGTTCAACTTGTGTACGAGCTTCTCAATTTGCTTTGTTTTAACCTTTTATGCTTAACCTTTAATTAAAGAAAGAGGATAGGATCCAATAGGGCTTTGTGGCCCTCTTCTTCCCATTCTAGTATCCAGTGACTCCCCACGAAAAGTTGTTCATGAGCATCAGGGAATTCTCTAGAAAGGTCTGGATGTAGTGTGGGGAGCTGCACCAGGAGATGGGAAATTACCCCAAATTGGGCAGAGGCAGCTTGCGCAAGCAGGTCTCTGCTCATGCGAACTGCCTTGACCTAATTTGGAGTCATTCCTCTCACTGCAAGCCCATGCCCCATGTACCAGGTCTGTCCTGATGGTCCCTTAACCCTTAGGAGGGACGTTTTATGTGGCACAGGGGACTGCAGTGAGGAAGAGGGAGAAAGAAAGCACCATTGCACAAATGGATGTGCGCTCACACAAGTCTGGATACAAGCCAGAGATTTTATCTAACAATGACCTAGAGTTATATTTCACTATAGGAGGAGAAATTACTAAATTGAGAGAGCTATAATAGCTGTCCCACATTACCCTATAGCCCAATCTTCCCCAGCCTGGTTCCTTCCAGATGTATTGGACTGGAACTCCCATAATTCCCATATAAAATATGAATTATGGGAGCTGCAGTCCAACACATCTGGAGGGTGCTAAGATGGAGGTATATAGTATTTTGAGTACTTAGGATGTACTGCAATCCTTCCTAACATCTGGTCCTGGTTGAGGTTTTACAATCCCTTTCATATGCATTTATTTCAGTGGGGTTTACATGGAAATGCCAGTCAATTTCATTCTAGGTTTCTTCTGATTTCTAATACTTTATTTTAAATGTTTCTCATTTAAGTAGATAACATTGTGCAACATGTGATTTCAATAAGCATTGGTTGCATACTGAAGACAGAACAAATTGGTTATGCTGCATAACCATCAACCAAAAGGATAGAATACACAAAGTACCATAAAAGCGACATTTTTTTCCAAATCTGTTCGCCATTTTTAAACTGCAATTTTAAAAATGGCCATCCTTGACATTTTCTTTAAAATGATTTCAAATGGGAAACTGTCAATCAGGGCAAATGGGAAAAAAATGGAAAAAAAATACATATTTTAATGCAACTATTCTGTTATGAATTATTTTACAATTCCCAAATATTAATGCTGCTCTCTTCCATTATGCCAAGGAACAATTCCATCCCCCATCGTTCTCATCAAGTAAACGTGACTATTCATAAAATTATACACACACACACACACACACACACACTACACAAACCAAGGAGCAATTCTTGACAGAAAATCTGCATTGAACAACAAGCAATGGGAGACTGAAAACCAAGTTTAGCATTCTCTGAATGATGAATCGGAAAGGCAGTGAGCTGAACTTTCCAAAATTATCTTAAGTGTGTACTTTGCCTTGCCTTAATAGTAAAAAGTTTGGGGAGCCCTGGTTTATGTCATGGGCCATTTTCAAAGCGCAGCAAAGTAGATAACTGAAATGCATCTCTATGTGGGAGTCAGATCTAACCAGAGGAATCTAATTCTACCTAACTAAGCCTGAATCAGTTTGCACTCCTAACTCCGAGTCCACGTCAGAAAGGGAAATGCAAAGGAATTGTCACTGAGAAAAAAAATCACCTTAAATGACAATGGCTACATATCAATAAAGTTTCCCCTTTTCTAGCTGAAGACTAGAAGATTGGAGTTCCTTCATAATTGCACCTCAGAAGGCGTAGGGCAAACAAGAACCACCAGCGCTCTGACAGCTGATCTCCTCAGAAGACAAATCATTATGTTCCACACCAGCTGTGGTTTCTGAACAATTGTGTTATTTTATGACATACCCTAAGCCTAGCGTTGTTGGAAGGCAGTCTCCAGCTTCATAGTTTACTATTGGAGAGGGAGGTCCAGAAACAGGTTTCACATATCCAGTTTCTCACAATTGGTAATGAATACATGGACCCAAAAAATCGGATGTGAATCGAACCAATGCCTCGGATCGGATCGGAGGCTTCCCAGTTTTGATCGTATCCGATTCCGATCCAAAAATCGGACGTCCAATTTTTGTATCAGACACCATTTTAGGTGTGTTCGCCATAGGATTGCATTGGGGAAAAGAAAGCTTTCCCCTAATGCAAGCCTATGCGGAAAACATGGGGGCGGGTGAGTGGGGACCTAACTCCCCCCTCCCTGTCCCTCCCCCCCCACTCGCACTTCTTACCTGCCCGGGCCACCCGCTGCGTCCGCTGGTCCCTTCTACTGAGAAACAGGCTTCGCGGCCTGCCTCTCAGTAGCGCGCTGGGTGATGTCATCACCCGGTGCACTACTGAGATGCAGGCCGCGAAGCCTGTTTCCCAGTAGAAGGGACCAGCGGTCAGTAGTGGACGGCCCCGGCAGGTAAGTGGGGACCTCCCCCTCCCTGTCCCTTCCCCCCACTCGCGCTCCTTACCTGTCGGCATCCCGTGCTGCCGTCCGCTGATTCCGTACTAGGGCATTTTTAGGATGTTTTTAGGGTGTTTTAATGCAGTTTTAATAATGTGTGTCATGTTTTAATCAGTTTTATGTATTTTATTATATTGTTGTTCCCCGCCTCGATCCAAGCGGAGAGGCGGGTAAGAAATAAATAAATTATTATTATTATTATTATTATTATTATTATTATTATCATGATGCCTTGCGGCCTGTTTATCAGTAGTACGGAGCAGTGGACGGCAGCGTGGGATGCCAGCAGGTAACGGGGGACCTCCATCTCCCTCCCCCCACTCGCGCTCCTTACCTGCTGCCTACTCGCTGCCGTCCAGTGCCACCCACTGCTTCTGTACTACTGAGAAACAGGCCTTGTGGTCTTTTCCACAGTAGAGCGAGGGCCTGTTTCTCAATAGTACGGAAGCAGCGGACGGCAGTGGACGGCAGCGAGGAGGCAGCAGGTAAGGAGCGCGAGGGGGGAGGGGGGAGGAGGTCCGAAGTCCGAGGTCCAATCCTCCAATCTTTTCCAATCTGGATCAGGTCCTTTCGGATTGATCAGATTAGATCAGACGATCCAGATGCTAGGGATCAGAATCGGATAATTGTATCCGATTTTGCCTGGATCGAGTCCGGATTGTGGATCGGACCCAATCCACTGCACACCCCTAATGAATACACTAGTCCTTGCAGAGTTCATGGGAGTCTGGAGTTCTTGCTTTCTCCAAGTTATCACATGCTGTGTGTAAATGTATGGAACACTGCAATTCTCCCTGGGAATACTTCAAGAAATCATTACTGCTCTCTCTTTCCCTTTCTCTCTCTCTCTCTCTCTCTCTCTCTCTCTCTCTCTCCTCATTAAGGGAAAAAGGTATTTTAGCTTTATGGTACCTTTGTTTGGGTTCTTTCACTAACAAATAATTATGACAAGTATAAACTGACTCTGGGCCATGAATTTAAACTCTTACTGTGCATATAAGAAATGTAAAATTCATCTGTATTACAGCTCTCTTATTGCCTACTCAGTTTTCAATTAATAGATGTCTATTATTAGCAATTTACTAGGTCAATAGTTACAACTTTGATACAAAGATCCCATGTAATGTATATAAATAACATTATGGCTTTAAATGAAAATCCTATAGAAAAAAATGCTCCAAAAATGTATTCCGGAAGAGCAGCTGTGTGTGCTTGATTTAGCAAAAGCAAGGGCTTGTGTTTCAAATGCTAACAAATTTATAGAGGAATGGACTTTAACAGGCTGTCGCCTAACTCATCAAATGTTAGGTTGCTGTGGGGCTCTGTCATTTTTTAAAAAAATCATTTGCTTCTTTCTTTCTTTCTTTTTCTTTTAATCAACAAGTACTGTAAAGTTGGAGGCACTGCCATGGTTTTCGTTCAAACCACTCCTGAATAAAATGTGAAGCCTATGATTACAGCTATTGAGTCCTGCAATGTTTCTAAGAAATAGATTTCAGTTAAACCAGAACCAGGACCTAAAGTGTCCCTAAAGATAAAGATAATAAACACAATTTTGCTACAGAAGTCTATCAGGCAAACATTCTACCCAGCGAAGGATGAAACAAGACCTACACAAGCCCTATTATTTGCTTGCATTGTCTTTTGATCCCTGTCATGACCAATTCCTACAGGAGGTAGCTTTCTAGTTAGTCATGGGAAAGGAAAGGTCATCTTTCCACTGGGGTGTTAAAAACATTTGCCTATAGTGAATGAAATACTAAGCTATAATGAATGTGTTTTAGAACTACCGTCAACTTAATGCTGGTTGAGTTCGTGTTTTTCAGATGAGAATCCTATGAATGACCAAATACAAAAGGAACAGAAAAAGTGTTTCAAGTATAACAAGGTAAAGCTGGCTACTCATCATCTTTCCAATATGATGATTCAGGCCTAATGTACTGTAAAGCTGATTTTGCTATATGTGTAGCTGAAGATATGCTGATCATTAGAAAAGTTTGAAAACTTGACATTTTTAGAATTCTCAATTGGTACTCAGGTCACTATATGTCATAATATGTGGCCAAGATGTCACATGTGATAAAGAAGAGTGGGGGATTCCTCATAAACCACCTGAACTAGAGTATGATTGGTAAAGGAAGGGTTTGCGATAACAGCCAGGAACATAATCCATGCTATATGTTAATGCTGTGTGGTTACTGGCTCATTCATCCCACATATTTTGATATCATGCACGTTCTAATTTGCACTTGGCAAGTAAGACATTCTTACCTGAGGACAATGAATATAGCACCATCCCATTGTTTCCAGAATCAAGGTCCTTCGCAATTATGGTGGCAACCAGTGTTCCTCCTGGTTGGCCTTCCAAAACCTAACAACAACCACAGTCTAATTAAAACTGAACGTTCCAAATTGCAAGTAATTCAGACAAACTAAACATATAGCTCCACTGACTCCAACCTCCCAAAACCAAGATTGCCATGCCTGTTAACTTCGTACAATTTTTACAATAGTCACTGTCTTCTCTTAAAAATATTATTTTAGTTTAGTTATTTATTGCATTTCTATACCGCCCAATAGCTGAAGCTCTCCATTAGAGAGAAATGCTTTCTTTAATGGTTTATGACAGGGAGAATTACATGAGCAATTACAGTTAGCTTTATGAAAACTGCCACTCCTAATTTTCTTGAGAGCGTACTATTATGTATATTTAAAGAATTTAAATTCACAGTGAAGCCAAACTCAATATATGTGATTTAATTCGAGCAGGAATTGAAGGCATTTCTTTTCTTTTTTTAAAAAAAACATGGGATTTGAGTTTGAAATAAAATGAAAAATAAGGGTGAGGTTTTTTTTCTCCTTAATTAGCGATCATCCCAAAAGAATTTCTGTCTCAACGAGAAACTCCTTAGACTGATCACATGCATCTTAATGATGTGTCAGTTGAGCCTTTAAACAATATTTCCGTATTCCAGTACATGCATTTTGCCACAAGATGGTGCTCAAAACAAATTTTTAAAATTATTGTGTGCTGCAGCTGCTGCAGCAGGACACAAAAGGGCGTTTTCAGATGCGAGTCTTAACAGGTTTTTGCTTAAGATTTGTCTTTAGTGTGAATTTAACAGCAACTCTGGATGAAACATAAGAGACAATTTCGTAAAAAATGACTCTCCTCCACATTCTATTCCACATTAATAAAAATCCATACATGGTATAAACGTGCTTTTTTGAACTAACACATGAAAACAAGATCAAAAACAGGTGCTACAAACCTTGACATGCAGCAGAAGCTGGGCAAAGCATGGATGGTTATCATTGAGGTCAATAATGGAGATATAGGCAGCTACTGTGGCGTTAAGCCGAGGGTTCCCATGGTCAGTCACCAGAGCGATCAGATGGTGGTGGGCCTGTTGCTCATGGTCCAATGGAACCCAGTTTATAATTTCACCTGGAGGGACCAGAACAATGAAAGGGAAGCGCGCTATGGATCGTATATGGTGGGCCTTCATAAGCTGCATGAGATTTATAACACATTCTGTTGGCCACTTCTGTCACTTGATAGGTGTACTTTACAGTGTACAGAGCCAAGCAAGATCCTGTCACGCAGCCTTTAGTTGTGTACCTTGGGGCCTTTATAACTACAACGTACTCCAAGTGACTTGACTTTATGCAAAATGCTGACTTTAAAGCCAGAAGGCAACTCGAAAGAAGTCAAATAATATTTTCTATTCCTGCCAGCAGAATAAAGCGTGTATATATTTTAGTTGTTGGCCAGCTGGCTGAGACATCATATACTGGGACCCTCTCAGCACAGATCATTCTGGGGGACTAGCTAGCATATTCTTCACTTTGCTGTTGGGCTGAGGATATTCCACAGACTTGCAGCCCTTTGCTCTGAGCATCTGGCCTACTTTATTCCAGGATTTGGGGTGCATCTAAAGAAATTCCTTGCAATGAAACAGTGGTAGTTCTTTGATCTCCACACTATCTCTCTAGACCCATCTCTATTAGCCATTTTGCTTTACTCATTTTCCAGATGGCAAATGGTACAGGTTTTGTGGAGAGCAGTCTCAGATATCACATCTGTGGAGTGCAAGAGCTCTCTTGCCAGCTAGCTTCACCACTTCTGCCTGATTTCCTTCCACATTCTCTTCTGATTGATTTTCAACATTTTATTCTGTCTTGTTAAAATAACTGCCTTTGTTTATCTTGGATGTTGGTTTTTTATTATTATTCTACAGCAGCTTTCGCCTCCTCAAATGCTAACCATATATATATTATTTGCAGTGGTGACATAAATTAGATATTTTCACACAAATGTTCTTGAATTGTGTCCAGAGCCACAAAGACAAGAGTTCTAGATATGGTACACTTGAAGGGAGCAAGCAGTAAGTATTATGGTTGTATCCAATGTTAATCTAACTAAAGTCCCATTGATTTCAATGAGTCTTCTCTAAGTAGTATTACTATTGGATATAAACTATTAAATTTAAAACAGACTAAATTATTTAGCAGGAACCAATGATAGAGGAAGTCTGCTGCCAGCTCGAAAACTGAAGGCTAGTAGATTTGATCAGTTAAAGAATGACAGGAAACATCTCAGGTAAGGCAAAGAGAGAGAACTATCATGAAGTACTAGGGTAGACTGCAAAGAATTCAACAAAAAGTCAGTGTGTAGATTCAGGAATGACCATGTAAAGAGTGGTATCAACTAGTAATACACAATAGCCCTGTTCAGACAAGCTAAGCCGTTAATTTTTTTGCAGCGTGTTTAAACTGTAGTTATGTAGCCACCATGGTTAGGAATGGTTCACATGATATCCTAAGCCATAACGTTTAGCTCAAAATGCTTAACCATCATGGCTTAGCGTGTCTTCTGAACAGGGTCAATGAGAGATTCTGAACACCATCTATCCTGAAAGTCAGTTGCTCAGCCAATATTATGTCACTTGTATACAGAAATGTGGGCCTACTCATCATGTAACTTGGCATTTTTGCAGGAATTTGAGTGTGTCCACTGACAGTGATGACTGACTACCTTTGCTGGTAGTTTTCAACTTGTGCGTCCTACAATGTTTTTGCAGTTCTATCAGGAATAGGCAAACTTTTGGGGGCCATTAGCACATTTGGCAATTTGAGAAACTGTCCTGGTCATCATCACAAAATGGCTGCCATGGGAGGCATGGCAAAAGGCAAGTCACCTGCCCAAAAGACTGAGTACAAGGCACAGGTGGGGTCTGAACCCTGACACACTGAAGAACTCTTTGTTCCCATAGTTTTCAGCACCAACTATTAACAGCAATCCCAGCTGCCAGTAAGAAAATGTGTTGTTGTTGTTGTTGTTGTTATTATTATTATTATTATTATTTTAAGTGTGAAGGATAGGGCACCTTAGCAGGTTCCAATAAAGGTGTCAATGAGTGCATTGGATACCATATTGCCCAGTAATAGCAAAAAAACCCCAATCTTTTTGTGCTACATCTGATCATTACTCAGTAATAGCTAAAGGGTAAACAATCTGCTTTTTCCCTACACGTTGATAATTCTCTGTATACGGGCAATCACAAGTTTTGAAAGAATTAGTTAAACCCACTGAGAAAATTAATTCAACTGTTCCATTTTTTGTGTGTCTGTAACATATCACTGCATTCAGCCCTGGATTTGTACATGCAATATGTTAATTCATACCCACCCCCCAGGGCCATTATGCATTTCAACCATTCCCATTAGCAGAAGCCCAAACATTCCACAAGGAGCATGGAAGAAATTGTGGAATAAATTACCTGTATTGGAATTGATTTTGAAATATTTCCCATCTGATAAGAGGAAATAGGAGAGCTGCCCGTTTCTTCCAGAGTCCTTGTCAACTGCTGCAATTGTGCCAACCACACCTTGAGGTAATGAGCTTTCCTCAATTTCAAAAAAATAAACATCACGCACAAATGCAGGAGAATTATCATTTTCATCAATGACATTAACTATTACTGATGTACTTGCATTCTGCCCTGACGTATCCTCTGGGCTTGTAACAAAGGCTCTAAAACTATGTGTTTGCCTAAGTTCATAGTCTAAGGGATTCCGTAGGTAAATCATGCCTGTTTCTGGATTAATTCTAAATGAAGCAGCATCTGTGTTATGCTCCAGGGAGTACACAGCATCCCCAGGGGTATGTTGGGGATCTAGCTTCCGGGCTTGTATCTGCAGAATTCTGGTACCTATGGAAGATGTCTCACTGACATCCACCTTATACACCAAATTTTCAAAAGTCAATTTAGGGCATCCCTTTTGCTCATCAATTATGACTCTCAGGATCAACAGAGAACTCAGAGGAGGACTTCCATGATCTTCTGCTTTGACATGTACTATCACGTGTTCATGCTGCTTATCAGCAGCCAGAGGTCTGGCTAGGTAAAGCACCCCAAGAACTGGATCGATAGCAAAAACACTTGATTGGTTGCTTACAACCATATATTGGATTGCCCCATTGAGCCCACTGTCTTTGTCTTCTGCGTGAGCGATGTAAATCGCTGTGCTGGGTACTGTGCTCCATGATATATTTATCTGATCAGAGTCCATCGCAAACACCGGAGGGTTGTCGTTGACATCAATCACAGTGATGTTAACCTGTGTGCTGCTGTAGACAGGAGAGCTAGTCAGCTGTGACTGCACTGTAAGAACTGTATGATCATGGGTTTCATAGTCAAGCTGTTTTTTGGTACGGATGATTCCATACTGAGGGTCAATAGAGAATCTTCCATAGGGATCACCAGAGGAAATCCTGTAAGAAATCTCTTCCAGGAAATCTGTAAAAAAGACCAAACACAACCATTGTTAAAGAGCAAGCATCTAATCGTTTAGAAAGGTTTCACTTAATAGAATACACTCTAGAAAGCATGTGAAGAATATGAGCCGCGACAGTGTTGTTGAGTTGAATATTTCAACTTTTCTTTCTATGTTTTGTTTCCTAGGTTTTTTGCCTCTCTCTTTTTTTTACTGTTGTCTCCAGAGCGTGGCAGAAAAATGGAAACTATACAGACAGCATGCTGTTAGTTCATTTACAAGATCTGTATTTTCACCCCGCAGGTGTGATTAAACTTTATGAAGAAATCAATATCATTTCTCTTGTTTAAAATATACTGGAACTCTTTGCCAACTAGGTCAGGTTGAACAGCTGAATTCCACTCTAAGCAGATACATCAACATTCCTATATATTCTAATATTAAGGCTTTGGTATACCTACTGTAAGAACTAAGGGCAAAACCTGAATCCAATATACAAATCAGGAGGTTATAACCTATATAGGGCATGCATGAAGTAAGGAGGAAGGAGAAATGCTCAGAGCCAATGGAAATTAATATTTACCGACAAACAATTGAGTATCCTGGACCCTGAAGCTACCTAGACCACAGCCAGGCAACATTCTGTAAGTATCCCACTGTTTTCTGTGGCTAATTTATTTGGTTCTGGAATGGAGAATGCATGTACTTACAAATGCATCCCCACTGAATCAATTTACACATATTCAATGCCCCACACATTTATTGTAGTATGGGCTGCCTATGCAGCCTGCCATTTCTCCACTGGTCATTATTAGATGCAGGAAGTGTTGAAAACGTTCAGATTTCTTTTCCCAAATATTTCACAGGTGCCCCCATTGGAAAACTAAAGTGCTTTAGGCAACTTTGCCTACATATAAACACTTATCCCCTTCACTACCACCACCACCAATATCAATTCCTGCAAATCTATGAGCACATACATGGGACATGATCCACTTGCACTCCAGTCCATGCATTGAGGATTCCAACAGGACCCAGTTATTTGGTCACAGAGCCCCAGTATTACTTCTCCTTCCCTGCCCTACGCAGGCACAGGCATACACACAGTGTGACAAAGCATTAGGGAAAATGAGAGGTCTGTGCACACATCATAGGAGCATAGGAAGCTGCCTTATATTGAGTTAGACCACTGGTCCCTCCTAACCCAATATTTTCAACACTGACTGGCAGCGGCACTCCAGGGTTCCAGGCAGGAGTTTTTCCAGTCCTACCTAAAGATGCCAGGAACAAAACAGGGGCCTTCTGCCACTGAACTATAGCTTCTCCCCTTGATACAGCTGAATGGGGATATGGATGCACAGACCTCCCATTCCCCTTAATGTCTACCTGCATTGCCTGCAATCATGACTGTGCAGTCATTCATTTTATTACATTTCTATACTGCCCAATAGCTGGAGCTCTCTGGACAGTAATTGGGGGGGGGGCAGATGGGAGGAAACAGAGCTTTATCATATCTTCCATGCACAGTCTCTGCACCTGCGATGCACATGAGTTGTGCCTGATATATCTTACAAGCTTTAGAAACCTGAAGAGAAGTATTTTTTAAAAATGTGTTTGTAGACTTATATGTTATCACCCAAGAAATCCCAAGGAAACACTCCATCAAAACATACTTTGGAAAAATGCACTAATTTCATTCTACTAACAACAAGGGATCAGATCCAGATTTACCTTGGATCAACTGCGCTGATGGAAGTGGACTTCCCTACCCTCTCCTACTGATGGAAGTCCCTCCAGCCCCCTGAAAATGCTAAACAGAGGCTCAGTTCAGACAACACATTGTTCAATGCTGTATGAAAACTCCACTCAACGGTTGAGTTTTTAGGAGGTAGTCCCCACACAACATGTTCACAACATGTCACCGTTTTGTGACTGTGGGCTACCATGGTGTTGAGTAAAATCCATCACGTTTGATTGCCAGTTCCTCCGCTCTCTCTCCTTCTCCGGTCCTCCCGATGATATCCCATCAGCTATTGATACAAAAAAAAAAAAAAAAAACCAATCCAGGCGGCTCTCCTAGAGCAGCACTTGCTCCTTTCGTCACTCTTCCCAGGGAACTCTGCAGCCAGTGGGAAAAGTCAACTCAACATAATGGAAAACTCCATGGAGCCCACCACACAACACACAACACACCAGTTGTGCTGGAACTTTCCTTTGCACAGCGTGGATATTCTAAGTGGAGTGTTTTCCAAAAAAAAACTTCACCGTTGCATGAAGTTTTCCTGCCAGACAACACATTTCTCAACGGTGGTGTAAAAACTCCACCGTAGAATTCTAAAACCACTGATGAGAAACGTGTTGTCTGAATTGAGCCAGAGAGTCAGGAGACCCTGCTGAATGGTGTAAGCTGCAGTGCAAGGGGGAGGGGGGGATCCCAAAAAATTGGATGAAGGGACTTTCTATGAGTGCAGCCCTTCCTATCACGGGAGACATATCCTGGATCCAACTCTATTACATTAATTCAAAGCTTAGTTAGCACTACTTATTGTACTTTCTGCACATCTGGTGTACTGAGGCAATAACATTTAACCCGATATTGGCTGGAGACTGTAACAAATCAGAGCGTATTGGAGTCTGTCTGAATATGTTCCAAAGCCACGTACTCAAAGGCCCCCGTGCTTTCACTGTGCCAACTGTGCTTCCTTCAGGGGCATCTTCAGGGATGGAAAAGGTGTAACGAGATCTCTCAAAGATGGCAGGAGCCACAGCACTCTGGATGATCCTTACAGTCACAACGGCATTCGCAACAGACCAAAGGCCACCTCCATCTCGGGCAGAAACAGTCAACAGCATACTAGAAACTTCCACATTGCTGAGAGTTGATATCAGATAAATAAGTCCTGTACAGGATAAGAAAAAAAAAAGATGAATAGACGCCACAACAAAACGGTCTCCCCTAAACTATTTTTAAAGTTTGAGCCTAAAGTATCTTCTTGTTTGTCTCAATTGTGTGTGTTTTGTTTATTTTAATATGTTGCGAACTGCTGCAAGAGCCCTTTCTTTATAGAAAATATAAATGTTTTAGAGAGAACTTTTATATTATTTATGAATGAGTAAGTTTTTGTAAAATGCATCCATAGGCCAATGCTATTTACTATTTTTAATTATATGGCACTTCTACAATGCAAAAACATGCATGTCTTAGAAATAAGCCTCAATTAGTTCATTTGGGCTTAGTCCCAAATAGTATTTTACCGTAATCTTCAAACTCTTTAATATCTTGATTACGCCTCACTATTTTGCTCAAGCCCATGCTGGCAGTGATCTGCATGAAACCTCCCAGAATTAGAAACCGGAGGAATGGGTAACAAAGCCAGAATCCACGCAGAGAAGGACAAGTGAGGTATCTGCAGCGTAGGGTTCTTAGGACCTGTGTTCCCAAATCACCAAAACCAAATGAGGACACAGAGAGAAAATCAACCCACAATGAATTCCTTGTACACTGAGAACAGGTTCAGCTGCAGGAGACCATCTTAACTGCCAGGGCCTATCAGCTAGAGGAACAAAACAGGCTTTGTTGACTTGCCTGTGGCTTTAATTTAAGAATTATCCTGATTATTCCCAGCCTCCCAACCATCAAATATAAACATGGGGAACCTCAGGCCTGGGTGCCAAATCCAGCCCTCCAGGGATGCAAACCCTCCGGACTTCCCCAAAAAACCATGCCTCCTTCCTCATCCCTTTTCTCCCACTCACTGATTATTGAGTGGTCTCCCAGCTTTTGTTCAGTTTTTATTCCCCACTCTAAAAGGTTTCTATGCCCCTCCAAAGGCTTAATTACTGGCCGTAAGAGTTTTACAGTATGCTGGTATTTTTTATGTTTTGGGTGCCACAAAGTCCCAACACTCATTCGATCCATGGAATGGATCGCATCCCATACATTCCCTCATTTGGAGCACTTAGCTCAAAGACAATTTAGTTTTAGAGAACTCAAATTTACTTGGTTTCATTAATTACACTCAATTACGCAAAAAGGTTATTAAAAATGGAGGTTGCATCAATTTTCATTTACAGGATTAATAACTGCACTTCAGACCAATGTCAGTAGCAAACTTCATCAAATGTTGAAATCTTTCTTTAAAAAATGAGAATATCCTGGAGCCCATCACAAGCACATTTATAGCACCTTAATTTAGCGTCAGGATATCCATTATCTATCTCTGTTATCTATCTCTGTTCCTTTAAAATATAACTGGTCACATATGCTTGATTCTGAGACTGGAAGTTCTTGCTTCTGTTTTAGATTGACCACAGCTTTTCATGAAGTCTGAGCCTTGTTGAAATGTATCTTAGTTATGGTTTGTTCAAACAAGCCAAATCATGGATTATAGCTGTCTTATTTCAACAAAGAATAGTGTCAATTAACCACGGTTTAGAGTTCAGACAAACCGCTAAACTGCAGTTAATCTAAAATGGAAGGAGAAGCTATCGATCCCCTCCTAGCAACTGTGCTGGAAGAGATGGAGAAGTATGCAGAAATATGTTTCACTCCAGCTCTTCTTGGAATGCTAAACCATAGTTTAGCATTCTGTCTGAATACAGCCTATATAGCACAGGCTGACCATTCTCTATTCAAGTTTCTTTATCATAGGTCAATGGTTAATTTTAACATTAGGGGCATCCAATCATTTATGTCTCAACTACTAAAATAATGTTGACAGATGTATGCTAATAGCATGTTCATTATACAATTCTTTGTAAATACAATACAAAACAAAATCAAGGGCTTGTTAGTTGAAATATCTCCTCAAGACCATCAGTACATAACACAGCCCCAGTGTCTGATTCTGCATCCAGTCTATTGAACATCCAGGCAAGCTGTCATAGCTATGGTGTAAGCATGTTCATTGCTCCTGCTAAGATGCAACATGAATGCTTACTGTCTTTGCCACTTGCAGTACCCATGCTTCAGGTGGACCACTCATTCTATAAGGGTATCTCAAATATCCTCTACTGCATGTTGAGACTTCACCATTCATTTCAATGGTGGAAGAACTCCACCTCCAAAGGGAAGGAGGAAGATGTTGAGTGCACTTCGGTGCCTCTGTGCATATTTGTCTTTAGTTTTTTGCCGATATGTAGCTTATATTCATGAACATGTTATTCATGCGGATGTTCAAACGGGGGTGCTCTCTTGAACAGAAATGAGATCTGTTAAAGGAATATTTATCTACATACATCTTCTACTTAAAACTGGAAATTTATCCTTATCTTTCATAGTTCACTTCAAGTAGTCAGCTAAAACCTAATTCTAATACATTTAATTATTAGAATTACTCACAATAATCATATTGCTTTTTTGCAGAATTTGCTGAACAGGGGATAGTATGTTATGGTATGGTAGTTGCAACTGCCTTCCTCTTTTATGTTGGATTACAGTGAAACAATGGAAAATTCTCCCTTATACCCAGTGAATTACTTCTGACCTTTGGTATAGATTGGCTTACATTTACCTGAATACAAATCAGCTTATCTCCAGGTAAATAACATGCTGAGAGCTGTGCTAAGTTAACTACTGGTAATTTGACCTCTAAGCAAATGCAGAAACCACAGCCCACACTTCTCAACAGGAGGCAAGTCAATATTTTATTTATTTATTACATTCCTATACCGCCCAATAGCCAAAGCTAACTAGACAACATTTATATTGTCACCAGCAATCGGCATAATGCAGGTCATGGAGCACTATTCTCCCTATTTCTGAACAAGCAGCTCATTGCGTAGTGCAGGACGAAATAAAGAGACGAGACAACTGCTTGGAATTTAAACATGGGCCACATTTTATTCAACAAGATCTGCAGACAGGGTAACACCTAAGCGGGCATCTACATCATGGCTTCATGCCATCTCGCCACCCCATGGGCTCTCCCTTTGGGTAGGGAGACCTCCCTGCGTCACCACCCTCGTGCCACACGGCTCCGAGCAGGTGAGACAGGTTAGCCTCAGAGGTAAGCCTTAACCTCCCAGCTGGTGCCACACGGCTCCCAACCTTGGGCTTCAGACTCTACCCCTCACCAAAACGGTGCCTGAGAATGCTCACCATTATCCCTCCCCCTCTAGATGCCCGCGCCTAACCGCCTGCAGCTCACCTTTATAGCTGCAGCCCCCATCCCCCTTTGTGGCGCCATATGGAGCAGCCAATAGGCTGCCTCCACGCCTCGTCTCTTCGCCCACGCCCGCAAACGGCCCCCCCGCACCCAGGCTTCGCCGAGCGCGGGCAGAGGCAATTAGCGTTAATAAATTGTAATGTGTGCCCAATCCATAATGATGTAGAACAGGAGTGGGAATCTATGGCCCTTCAGATACTGATGGACTCTTAACTCCCATCAGCCCAAACTGGCATGGTCAATAGTCAGGGATTATGGAAGTTGTTGTCCAACAACAACTGGAGGGTTACAGATTCCCCACCCCTGGAGAACTTCCATTCATCTCAACCATTCTTCCTGCTCCTGGAGGAACTACTCCAAGGCATGTTCCAGCAGGGAGAGCAGTGGCCTGAAGACAACATCTGCTAATTCCTTGAAAATATCAAATTCAATTGTGTCTGCTCTCCCCATCATCCCATACCGCCTACTATTATATTCTGGACATGCAAACTTTACTCTGTTTTTCCAACCTACTGTACAGCCCAAACATGTGGTCATTTTTTCTACAGCCCCTAACTGGTTGTCCTGATAATTAACATTTATAATATTCAGTTTTTAATTACATATAGCTAAAGCATGTGCTAAGATTGCATTGTTGGTGGTCAACAGGTGGAGAGAGGACCAATAAAGGTATCCTACTTTTCATCAATTTCATTAAAAGGCATAATTTCTCCAAATTCCTGAGCTCTTCTAATTAGTAAACATTAATTATAAAATAAAACTGCAGCAAAAAAAAATATGCAAGCTATTTGTAACAAAAAATAGATTAACTATCTGCAAGTACTATGTCCAGATGGCTCCCAACAGCCAACTCAGACAGCAAACAGATGGCTAAAAAGGTATGCAGTTCGTCACCCAAACTCACCTTCAAATCTGGCAGCTAAATCAACTTAACACTGAGGCAGGTCAATGCTGATGTCGCATGACCTATTCAGAATGTATATTTTTTCCCAACTTCCCTAAGTTGCCTGACGTATGAACTGAGAATTAAGTACACAGACTACACTCTCTTGAGAAAAGTGAGTAGGCAGGGCATGAAGCCTTTGGCCTGCCAATAAGAGGAAGTAGCAAGTGAGCAGCAGTCAACAAAAGGCATGCACATCTTATTTTATTGGATAGTTGCTGCCTACTAATTTCTGTTCTAATAGCATATCAATATTACCAAGCTGTGCTCAAACTATGATCAAATTGAGACTGCTTTTCTGATGATAACCACAGCAACACATCACTGCCTTTGCTGGGCTTCATCTGGAAAAGTGGCTTCTATTTAAATAAATAAATAAATAAAATGCAGAACATTGCAGCTTATTAAGTTTCAGTAGTAATGTATAAGTTACTACATTTCTGCTTTACTTCTCTTTCTTATGACAGCCTCAACCCAAGCCCAGCCTTAGTTAAGGAAGCTTCATACAGATTAGTGTGATGTGTACACTGATGAACCATTGTTTGTGATTAGTTTGTAAACTAGAATCAGAAACCATGGGTTGAAGTGTGTTTTCAAACCATGGTTTGTGCTATTATGGTTTGGTTGATGTCTATGTTGATAAAACAGAGAGGAACCATATAGATACAGAAGGTCCCAGGTTCAATCCCTGGCTAGAGCTCTGAGAAGAGAACCAGTGTGTCGTGGCCACCATGTTGTACTACTATACAGTCTGTTCTGTTCTGAATAATTTTCCAAAGTGACCGGGCAATGAGAGGAAAAGGGGGAAATAGGTAAAATAGAGTCCCGTTCCAAAGGAGTTGGAAGGTATCCCCTAGGGATCGATGTCCAATTCCCGCTCTCGAGCAGTACTGGAGACAAACCCTGTTGTGGGTTGTTGCAAAAAGGTCTACTTGGGGTTGGCCCCAAATTCTGAAGACACAAGTCAGAACAACCAGGTCCAATTCCCATTCGTGTGATGTTAAGTGTGTTCTGCTCAATGAGTCCGCTAGGCAATTGTCTTTGCCTGCAATGTGGATGGCAGATAGTTGGATGTTCCTGCGTATTGCCCAGTGTAAGACTGTTATGGTAAGAACAGGTTCTGCCTTCTTTGTTAAGCTACCATAAAACTGCTGTGTTTGTTGTCTGAAAGAATTCTGACATGATGTCCCAAAAGGTAAGTCTCGAAGGAACGAAGAGCCATGTAGACAGCAGTGAGCTCCAGAAAGTTGTGCGAATTTGTCCATAGTCCTTGTGCTAGAAGAGTGTCGCAATGCGCTCATCAGCCTAGGAGCAATGCATTTGTTACTAGGGTCCTCGACACTGGAGTGGCCATAAAAGACATGCCTTGTAAGAGATTGTTGGTATTCATTCACCATCGGAGGTCACGCTGAACGTCTCTCAGGACCATGAGTTTGAACTTGTGAGCACTGCATTCTGAATGGTAACTCCTTAGGAACCATTCTTGGAGAGTTCGCATTCACAATCTCACCCACTGGACCACTAGGACCGAGGATGTCATGAGGCCAATCAGTCTCTGTATTGTAAAGGCTGTAGTGTCGCCGTTGTGGTACAGCCTGTGAGCTAGCAGTGAGAGTGTAAGTGCTCTCTGATGAGGGAGAAAACTTTTTTCTGCAACAGAGTCGAGTTTTGCTCCAATAAACAGAATGTTCTGGGATGGTGTGAGATTGGACTTTTCCATACTAACTTTATTTATTTATTTATTTATTTATTTATTTATTGCATTTTTATACCGCCCCATAGCCGAAGCTCTCTGGGCGGTTCACAAAAATTAAAACCATGAAATCATTTTAAAATATATAAAACAAGGCACAATCTAAAAACACAGAATAACATACAATATAAAAACACAACCAGAATAAAACCAAGCAGCAGGAATTAATACAGATTAAAATACAAATTTAAAACAGCAAGGATTAAAATTGAGTTAATTTAACTGTTAAAATACTGGGAGAATAAAAAGGTCTTCACCTGGCGACGAAAAGAGTACAAAGTAGGCGCCAGGCGAACCTCTCTGGGGAGCTCATTCCACAGCTGGGGTGCCACAGCAGAGAAAGCCCTCCTCCTAGTGGCCACCTGCCTCACTTCCTTTGAGACCAAAAGAGTCCAGGACATCCAGAATAAACAGTATAGTCTCTGAGAGCTGGTGCCTTGATGATGCCACAAGGAGCCAATCGTCTAAGTAAGGGTAAATTTCCACATCATGGAGAAAAGCACAGACTACCGCCATGCATTTGGTAAAAATCATGGGAGCCGTAGCAAGGCCGAAGGGTAGAGTTTTGAACTCGAAAATTTCGATCCTGATAACGAACCGAAGATATTTTTGGCGGATATCTCGCACAGCTATGTGAAAATATGCGTCCTTCAAGTCCACGGACATGAACCAAACTCCTGGGCATAAGAGAGACAAGATGGAAGCGAGAGTGGTCATTCTGAACTTCATGGTTTTTATGTAGAGGTTCAGTCCTCTCAAATCCAATATTGGTTGAAGTCCTCCATCTCTCTTCAGTACCGTGAAGTATCGGGAAAAGAAACCATTTGAGTGCAATAAGGGAGAACCCTCTGAATTGCCCCTTTTTTCATAAGAGTAGCAGTCTCTGCAGTTAAGAGTGTCTGATGGAGCAGTAACCCTCATGGTACCAAGGGGAGGGAGGGTATTGAACTCTATCAGGTAACCATACTGAACGATATTGATGACCCAAGTGTCGGTCGTGATCAATTGCTAATTGTGAAGGAACTTTGAAAGAAGAGCTCCAAAGGAATGATTGTCCTCCGTATGGGATAGGGAAATGTCCTCTAAGTCAAAGACATCTCCTAGATGACAGGTCGGTCTTTGGACAATACTGTCAAAAGCGACTTGCTGGTTGTTGCTTTATTTGTTGTTGGTTCTGTGAAGGGTAACGAGGTCCTCGATCAGCATATTGTTTAGGTTGGTAGTAGAGCTGAGGACGAGACCATCTTCATTGTTTATAGGATGACTGTTGAGGTTGAGGAGAAATACCCATCTTCCTGGGCAGTGGATTTTGCTTTTTGGATTGTTTCCATTGTCTCATCAGTGGTGCCATGAAATAATCCTTCGCCATCAAAGGGAAGGTCCTCTATGCAAGTGTGGGCTTCAGGCGTTAATCCTGTAGACCTAAGCCAGGCATGTCGGTGCAGTGCCACAGCTCCTACCATAGTCTTAGCTCCACAATCTGTTAGATGTCATGCTGTATTAAGTTGTTGCCGGGAGAGACGGAGAGCCTCGGTCTGGAATACGCAGGTGATTTCTCTCTGTTCCTCTGGTAGATGGCTATTCAACGCGTCCATTTTCTCCCACAGGAAGAGTTGGTAGCGTGACATCATGGCAAGATAATCAGCCACTCGCAAGCCTAGTGCCGTTGATGAGTAAATACGACGGCTGAACAAGTCTAAATGGTGACCCACCTTATCTGCCGGTGAAGCATGAATTTTTTGTGATTTCCCCTGTGAGGACTCGACAATGATAGAGTTTGGTCAGGGATGTGTAAATAGAAAAGCAGCGTCTTTTTCCTGCTCTTTGTAGGACTGTTTCACTGTATGAAGGAGAGTCGGTAGAAAAGGAATCGATACCAGTATGGCCGCTTCTGTGTAAACAGTATCAAAAACAATATCAGATATCCTCTCAGAGGGTTGTTGCGTCTCGACTCCTAAAGCTTGAGCCATTCTGAGGATTTGGTCTGCAAAATGGAAATTGTCCTCCGATGGTGATGCTCCTTCCTGTGTCGTTGCGACATCGGTGGGGGATTGTATAGAATGAGGGATGGAAGAATATGAACTAGAGTCTGATTCATAATCTTCTGGAGAGTCCAGAATTGCCTGCTGATGCTCCTCCCCCATTGCATCTTCTCCATGACCGACTGATCAGATTGGGGAGGATACCTGAATGACCTGAATACCTGAAAGTATCCCATTCTCTCGATGGAGAGCAGTACTCCAGTACTGTTCAGGGTCGATCTCAAGCATATCGGTCGACATCGATTAAGTCCGGTGATCATACCATAGAAAGATCAGGTAGGAGCTGGCTTGGACGCACTTGCCCTGTTGGTCTCCATGGAAAGGAGCCCTGAATCTCACCTTCTGATACTGAAGTTGCAAGTGCTGCATCCAAACTCGGTATTGATGGGTCAGGACGGGCTATGGGTACCGAGCAAGGAAGTTGCGGAAACAGCGACCCCAGCATTGGCAGGGGTGTCAGGATTCACAGTGGTACCGCAGACAAGGGCGGTGACTTCCTTGAGGATTTTTCCTTCTTTTTCTTATGGCAGTTCTCAGTCAGTTTGTTAGACCGTGCCTTTTTTAAAAGCTTTTTGGCCGTCGAAATCATTAAAGAGTGTCCGAGAGTAGGAGGATTTATGGTGCTAAGTGGTGCAGTAGATCCAGGATCATTTGAAGAAGAGTGAGCAGATTCAGACATTGTTGTTGAAGAAACTATGGCCTCTAGCGCATTCTGCCAAAGTAGTGCTTGGAGGCGGTCTGCTCAATGTCTTTTGGTTTGCTTAGTAAATTTTGTACAAAAATGACAAATCTCTACAACATGAGACTCATCTAACAAAGTAAACACAACGAATGTCCATCCATTGGGTGCAGCTTGCTGCTGCACTCAAGACATTTACGGAATGGGGCCTTCATGGCCATACGTCCAAACAAAAAAATACATTGACGGAAAGATTTAAATATATATATATATATATATATATATATATAAAAACGCGAAAACTATCTACAAGAGTTCTATTTTCAACTTTGGCTATCACTATCTCAAAGAGATGAAAGAAGTTCCTCACGAAGCGTCCTTATAACAAGGCGGTTGAAGAGAACTGAGGAGAGCGGCAGGAACTCAGGGACATGTGCAGTGGACGGTGGGGGAGGGTTCCCGCCAAAACGTTTCCTTTGGCTTTAGAAGTTTCCTGAAATGAGCTCCGTGCAGGCGCAGAGCCCATATGTGTGATGCACAGAGACCACGATGAGGAATACACGTTTCTGTAGTTTTCAGTTGTGATTCCCACTGTTAGCAATGTGAGTTATTGGTGATCAGAATGAGGGACACAGCTGCTGGGTCAGGTTCTGGCAAGATCATAGCAATCAATGAATAATTCTCACAGACCGAGTGCTTTGGATTTGGTCCAGAGACTTCTACTGCAAATTCCCAATTGAGCAATTTTAAACCCTAATTGTTCCCAGCTTTCTTCATACCTGGAAGTTCCACTCAATCTTATTTATGTTAAATTCTATGGTGCTTTTTAGCAGAGGCATACATCCATTAGTGGCAAGGCTCAAACCACCAATAGGATTTCTGTTACTGAATGCATAACTAGTTCTCAAAAGGTCAAAGCCAAACGCATTAACCTAGACCCGTTTACTTTCAATGGGCTCAATGTGCTATCAATTACTTATGCAGATTGGACAAACCAGTAACGAAAGGGGTTTCTTCAAAAGGATGTGGTTTTAGAATGTTCCAAAATAAATGATTTCAATCTTACAATCTGTCTTTACTCATGTCGACTCTTTCATGTGTGCATCAATTTTGTTTTATAACGTACTATATAAAAATGCCACGTGTACTTTAGAAATTAAAAAGGATTAATTTTTCCTGTAATAAAGTATCAAATGAAAGAACATTCACAATCAAATCTAGTTTTTTTAAAAAAAATGTTAAAGAAAACACCCAATTTAGACTGTAATCTTGTACCTATTTACCTGGAAGTCAGCTCTATCAAACTCAATGGGACTGAGTAGATGCGTATACTCAGGAGTGCACTATTGCTGTTATGCTATTTTACTACTGACATTTGCCAAAAATTCTGCCATTACAGATCTTTCAAATTTAATCTCTGCCTTTGCTAAGTATACAAGTCACTGTGACTAAAATGTTGAGGTAAACTATGATAGATAAAAATACTATCTAACATCCAGAATGCTTAATAGCTCAAATCACCAAAGCCTGGTCTCAAGCAAACCTTACTGAAATGACTGACGAAGTCCAAGATGAATTGTGTCCTCAGATGACAAGAGACAAATTTCCGGTTACGTGTAGGCAGTTATTTATTTATTTATTTATTTATTACATTTGTATACCACCCCATAGCCGAAGCTCTCTGGGCGGTTTCCATGGGATTAAAACAATTAAAAACAATATACAAAAATTAAAACAGCAAAAACATACAACATACACACAATACACACATACATTTAAAACCGCTACTTCAGCCCCAAAAGCTACAAAAACAAAAACAAAACCAGGTTCCTCAGATATTGCCAAATGGCTGAGAGAAGAGGAAAGTCTTGACCTGGCGCCGAAAAGATAACAATGTTGGCGCCAGGCGGGCCTCGTCAGGGAGATCGTTCCACATTCAGGCATTTCCAACGAAATTAACTGCTTTACTATAGACGTCTATCTTCAAAGCTAAACACAGCAACCATTCAAAATATCTTTGCCATGTTAATGGCTGCACTTTTCATATCCTGTGTGTACTTTCATGAGATCATTTTAAGCATATGTTTCATTTCAGTAGACAAAGAGTCTCCTCCCAAAACCCAGCAGCCAGGCAAAATCCATGTTGCAAAATACGCAGAGAGATAGAGCAGATGGAAAAAATTGTTCTCCGCACTGAAGGAAGGAACTCTGCTCAATAGGACATAGAAGAAAGAGAATTTTATTCAAGCTTTCCAACAACAATTTCAGGAGGGATAGCCATGTTAGTCTATTGCAGCAAAGACAGTCTTGTGGTACTTTGAATACTGAATACTACGCGTTGTATCCAAAGGTGTTAATCTTCCAGTGGCAGAGGAGGTTTCCCCTTCTCCCTGTAGCAATTTGTATATTCCACAAATCTGCTCCACAGTGTTGGAGGATCTTCTCTGCAGCAGATTTGGGAGGTCACAGGGTGGGGGTGGGGAGGTAAGAAAGGAGGTCACATTGCATGAGCAGAAGTCCCATTGAGCAAGTGGACTTGTGCTCCCATGACTGCTGGATCCAATCTTTCAACTACAATTCTATGCACATTTACCTGGGACGTATCCTGACTGAATACTTCTGAGTAAACGTGCTTAGATGTTTTCATCAGATGCATGCTACTGGAAAGCTATTTCATTCAAAATAAAAGACTTCGTCAATAGAAAGCAGTCCACAACCACTGGGTTGGATCCAGACTTAATCGTACTTAGATTAGACCCATTGAAATCAATGGGATGTAAGTTAGTCATGACTTACTTAGGTTTCATCAATTTCAATGAGTCTACTCTAAGTAAGTCTAGATCCATTGTCTTCTGTGGGAGAACAGTGAGGAGTGGATCATACTCAAAAGAAGTGTATATTCCAAATATGTCATTGGATACAAACATTAAGTTGTTTATTGTGCATATCTGCAAGGAATATGCTTGTCAATGAAAATTCATAGCTTGATCCAGTTTAATAGTTTGCTACAATTTAATAAGTATTTTTCTATTGATTAATGCATCCCTTTGAAATGAGACTCCCCTTAAAGATTAGAGTGTACTCCTACTGTAACGTAGAACTATAATTGCTAACTGGATTACACATTCTCCTCAAGACAGTTGCCAACTGTGTAGAATGGATTCCAATCTACTAATAAATATATCCCATCTTTAAAAGTACTGGTATAAACAGTGACACCTGTCCTCCTTATGTATCTCAGAAGCAAAACAAACCAGAGAGTCCTGCCCTCTTTTGTTTCTGGTCATGCTAGGCAGGGCTCCTTCAGCTTTAACTGTTGTGATGAAGAGGGAATTTCACCAGGTGCTGCATGCATACAAATGACACTTGCTGAAATTCGCTTTTCAATACATCTGTTAAAGATACAGGAGCCCTGTCCTCCTTTTCATATGGTCACCCTAACTAAAACTCTGGGTTTCAACAAATTTACTCTTGCTGTCCTAATCTATCCACTTCATATGATACTTCACCAATGAGAAACAAAATGTAGCAAAATTGATCATAGGAAAAAACAATTATTTACTCCAATGAATATAATGCAGAGACTGGCTACTTAGGGTGAAAAGTCCAGCCTGCTAAAATGTCAATAATCTTGCTGAAGACAGAGCCGATCAACATTAAGCCTCTTTCAGTAGCCTACAAACCAACGGAGGTTGGTGGCTCCTATGTCAGTGAGGCAATGAATCCATTCTGGGTTTCACTCAGAACCAGACGAAACTCCAAAGCAGCTATCCATGGTGCTGAATTCATTTTGCTGATATGGTTTAGCAGTTTGGATAGCGCCTTTAGAGTAGGGATGTGCACTGACCCCCCGGATCGGATCGGATAGCGGATCGGAATCGGACCTGGGGGGTCGGATCGGATCGGATCGGAGGCTGGTCGGATCGGATCGGACCAGATGTCCGATCCGGATCGGACGCCATTTTGAATGCTTTTTCCCATAGCCAAGTATTGTTTTACAAAAATGCCTATAACTTTTTCATTTTTAAAGATAGAAGGATGAAACTTGGGGACATTGTAGACTGGTTAGGGATAGTTATCTGTGAGAAATTTCAGAAAGATTGGTGCATGCGTTTTGTGGCAATTAATTTTTTAATAAATACCCAGGAATGCTTATAACTTTGTCATTTTTAAAGTTACAAACATGAAACTTTGCCACATTGTAGGAGGTACCTTGGGACCTATGTGTGTGAAATTTCAGAAACATAGGTGCTTGCCTTGTGTGGCAATTAATTTTAGAAAAATGGGTAGTAGTGGGGTAAATACAGTTACGCCTCCCATTTTTTTATTTTTTAAGATACAAACAGGAAACTTGGGCACATTACAGGTACCACTTGCCTTGATATGTGAGTGAAATTTCAGAAACATTGGAGCTTGCCTTGTGTGGCAATTAAGTTTTGAAACAATGAGGAAAGAAACACCTATAACTTTGTCATTTTTAAAGTTACACACATGAAACTTTGCCACTTTGTAGGTGGTACCTTGGGACCTATGTGTGTGAAATTTCAGAAACATAGGTGCTTGCCTTGTGTGGCAATTAATTTTAGAAAAATGGGTAGTAGTGGGGTAAATACAGTTACGCCTCCCATTTTTTTAGTTTTGAAGATACAAACAGGAAACTTGGGCACATTACAGGGAACACTTCACTTGATATGTGTGTAAAATTTCAGAAACATTGGTGCTTGCCTGGTGTGGCAATTAATTTTTGAAACAATGAGGGATTCATTGGACAGCACTTGCCCATAGGGATTCATTGGACAGTACTTTCCCATAGGGAATCATTGCATTGCACTTTCCCATAGGGAATCATTGCATTGCACTTTCCCATAGGGAATCATTGCATTGCACTTTCCCACTGAGAAATACAGTTATGCCTCCCACATTTTTATTTTTGAAGATACAAACAGGAAACTTGGGCACATTGTAGACTGGTTAGGGATAGTTATCTGTGAGAAATTTCAGAAAGATTGGTGCATGCGTTTTGTGGCAATTAATTTTTTAATAAATACCCAGGAATGCCTATAACTTTGTCATTTTTAAAGTTACACACATGAAACTTTGCCACATTGTAGGTGGTACCTTGGGACCTATGTGTGTGAAATTTCAAAAACGTAGGTGCTTGCCTTGTATGGCAATTAATTTTAGAAAAATGGGTAGTAGTGGGGTAAATACAGTTACGCCTCCCATTTTTTTATTTTTTAAGATACAAACAGGAAACATGGGCACATTACAGGGAACACTTCACTTGATAGGTGTGTAAAATTTCCGAAAGCTGGGTCCAGGCATGTGGTGGCAATTAATTTTTGAAACAATGAGGAAAGAAACGCCTATAACTTTTTTATTTTAAAAGTTAGAAGTCTGAACATTGCTCACTTTGTAGATGGGTTAGGGGTAGATATGTGTCAGAAATTTCAGAATGATAGGTCCAGGCATTTGATGGCTATGGAATTTTTAGATTAAATGTTTCAAAAAATGTTCCACAGAGGCCAGGTCTTCCTTTCCTCCCCCTCCCGCTTCCCGCGAAGAAAAGGAAACACTGTCTCGTCTCGATCCCTTTGATCCTTGCTAGTATCCATTACAGGGCTCGTGTCTGCTTGAGTAAAAAGTGAAAGTAGGAAAGCAGACACGAGCCCTGTAATGGATACTAGCAAGGATCAAAGGGATTGAGACGAGACAGTGTTTCCTTTTCTTCGCGGGAAGCGGGAGGGGGAGGAAAGGAAGACCTGGCCTCTGTGGAACATTTTTTGAAACATTTAATCTAAAAATTCCATAGCCATCAAATGCCTGGACCTATCATTCTGAAATTTCTGACACATATCTACCCCTAACCCATCTACAAAGTGAGCAATGTTCAGACTTCTAACTTTTAAAATAAAAAAGTTATAGGCGTTTCTTTCCTCATTGTTTCAAAAATTAATTGCCACCACATGCCTGGACCCAGCTTTCGGAAATTTTACACACCTATCAAGTGAAGTGTTCCCTGTAATGTGCCCATGTTTCCTGTTTGTATCTTAAAAAATAAAAAAATGGGAGGCGTAACTGTATTTACCCCACTACTACCCATTTTTCTAAAATTAATTGCCATACAAGGCAAGCACCTACGTTTTTGAAATTTCACACACATAGGTCCCAAGGTACCACCTACAATGTGGCAACGTTTCATGTGTGTAACTTTAAAAATGACAAAGTTATAGGCATTCCTGGGTATTTATTAAAAAATTAATTGCCACAAAACGCATGCACCAATCTTTCTGAAATTTCTCACAGATAACTATCCCTAACCAGTCTACAATGTCCCCAAGTTTCATCCTTCTATCTTTAAAAATGAAAAAGTTATAGGCGTTTTTGTAAAACAATACTTGGCTATGGGAAAAAGCATTCAAAATGGCGTCCGATCCGGATCGGACCTCATCGGATCGGATCGGATCGGATCGGAGGTTGGTCGGATCGGATCGGATCGGATTTTCCCGATTTTGGGTCGGATCGGATTCGGATCGTGGATCGGATCCGATCCGATGCACACCCCTACTTTAGAGTTCTGACAGGTTCTGACTGAAACCCGGAGCAGATTCATAGTCCATGGACAGCAAAGCCACCAGCCTCCACTGCTGTAAACCTAGGATCAGCTGGGTCAGCTAATGAATCTATTTCTGGATTGTCCCACTCAGATCAGTCTTCTCCAACTTGGTGCCCTTGGTGCTCAAGCTCCCATTGTTCCTTCCCAGCTAGCATGGTACTGGCCATGCTGACTGGAAATGATGGATGTTGTAGTCCAACACGTCTGCAGGTTACCAGGTTGGGGAAAGCTGTCTTTATATCAAATATCTGAAATCCCAGAAGTGAGAACACTTCTCTGTCCTGACATGCTAATTTTATAGAGGCAGGAAAGGGTGAGCCTTGGTGAGCCAGATAGAGCCCACCAACTCTGTATTCCCTCACCTTGTTTTAAGAGTTTGGGTGCCAGATGGAAAGGTCATTTAATAGTATTTATTTATTCCATTTACGTCCTGCCTTTCTTCCATGATAGAACGTATGGGGTTTCCAGGTGGTCTCTCATTCAGTCAGTGACCAACCTGCTTAGTTTCAGTAAAATTGCTATATTATGTGCCCTAGGAGCACAGGTATTGTACCAGTAATAAAGAACTTTGCACTAAATATTATGTTTCAAAGGCATGATAACTTCATTCCCCCCCTTCAATAACAGTGTGTGACTTTAAATTGTGTCACATGTAGCCTGCATCATACCTGTAGATGTATCCACTGTGAATAGGGAAGAGAGGTGTCCTGGTATCAGTTCATAACTCACAACTCCATATATCCCAGAATCCTTGTCAGTAGCAATAACGTTGATTATTTCTGTTCCTGGCTGTGTATGACTGCTGATGCTCGTCATATAAGTCACTGGGTTGAAGACAGGGTGGTTGTCGTTAATATCTTCTATCTCAATGCGGACAAAAGCTTGGGCACTTAACCCACCCTGTTAAATAAATCAAATGTCAACTAAAATAAAGCATTTAGTACATTATCATTTCATCTTGCTAGACCTCAACTAATTTGAGTTATCCAAAGAAGTGTACCAGCTTAAAGGATCTCTGGGTAGCAATATAATGCAACTGAACAGCTGACAAATTAAACACCTATGTACTTTTACATATTTGTAAATAACGAAACCATCGTAGTCAGCATCCTTGCATGGTTACTTACAACCCAGAAATGTGGGTCAAGCTGCCACTGAGCACATTAGAAATGAAATGAAATGAAATAAATAAATAATAAAGGAAATAAATAAATAAATACAGGGGAAGAGTGTTCCTGCTTTGGAGAAAATGTGGAATACCTGGCTCTCCAGAAGGTAATGCAATACATATTCCTATTGTTGTCAAAGGAACTTTAGTTGGTGAAGAATGTACGATGTTTTTAACTATGCAGAGTTCTCCAGCAAAAAGAAAAACAGCCAACTGCCTGCTGTACATGCAACTTACAGTCTGAAAGCCAAGTACTTTTAATATCATCCAGAAAGGCCACTCAGCCAACTTGTTAAATTGTAAGTACTCCATTTTAAGTAATCTAGAGAGCTACCATCCTCAAGTGTACAGTTCTCCTACCATCTGATATGAAAGGTCTGTAACCAAAGCAGAAACAGGTTTGCACTGCTGTAATTAAGTAGCTTTCCACATTTGGTTGTTCCAAGAAATACGAAGCACTGCCCCATTCCAGCAGAGGGCTTCATGCAAAATCTGCTCTATACAGTAACATCAACCAGAAAAAATCATACTGGATCTTTTGTTTATTCTTTCCGCATCTTGAGTAGGGATTGCGATGGAGTTGAAGCATCCATCAACGTTATCCCTCCCTCCATGAGCTTTTCACTTTTCCTACATTTGCTCATACGGCTGCATTGTCTATTTAGGCTGGCACCAAGATTGCCATGCTGTAGTTACAAGGAAGCCTCATTAAATGCCTGGAGAAAATAAAGAGAATTAATGTACAGTGAAGACAACTCAAGTGTGTGCAGGTCATCAATAAATGCAGTGAGAGGCTTCGGAGCAAAGCTTCTTTTGTACATGAAGGGAGAAGAATTTCCTTTCCCCGAAACAAAGTGAGAACCAATGGTAAAAAGGAAGGCCAATGCTAGAGGATGTAAAGCTGCTGTTTCAGTCCACTTCCTGTTCCCCTTGTAAGCCTCCCCAAAAGAATTCTCTTTCCCATCCACACGAACCAGATAGAGCATTGAACGGTGGTGGCTGTTGTATTTGACCTGTGCTTTTCCAACAATTTGGGGGATGAAAAGGGTTGCTGAAGATAGAAAACGCCTTCAGGGGATGAAAGCCATGAAATTTAAGGGTTAAAGGAGGTGGCAGAAGGTTTTCAATGTATTTCCTTTAAAGATTTATGCTGCTTCAAGTGGCAGCAGAGCTCCAAACAGGAGCACAGCTGTGTAGCAGCCATTTGCCACAAAATGATCCAATAAGATGCGTCGGTTCCATTGGGCGATTCTGTGGGAAATTCTTTGGGGTTGCTGATTGCCGCTGTGCCAGCACTTGGGTGCAGCAACAAAGATTATTTATGAAGGGAATAAATTTGGAAACCCTCTGCTCCTCCCAAAGTTAATCAATTTCACATATTCCCCCTAAGAAAATAGTCTTTTGCAAGGGGCAACTGGTCCTAAAAAAGTCAAGGAGGATTTTTGGCACAGGAATAGCATCTGATGAAATCCATAACAATCTACACAGACCCTGAATTTGTGTATAGGGATCTGATCCTTTTACCGAGGCAGGCTACCGTATTTAACTATGCACTTTTGGCATGTAAGAGATATAAAATGACTCCAGGATAGAGTCTAATATCAACTAGTCCTTCAAATCTCAGCATGGTAAGAGGACCTTCCTTTCCTTTCCAGGGCTAGAGAACAAAACATCAAAGGTTGGGGTGGAAAACCTATGGCCTTCTTATTTCATGCAGCCCCTGATCTAATTTAAATGTCTCCCTAATTTAATGACGGGCTTTGCCCATCATCAGGTGCAGCCCCCAACTGACTTTTCCCATGGATCAATGCCCCTTCACAGGGAAAAAAAAAAGGTTCCCAATGTCTATTCTAGGGGAAATGATGTACAATTAGTAAATAGTGCCAAACTGAATGAATTTAAGTTCTGAACCAAGTAATTATGAATTTCGGCAATGATTCTATGGGAGAAGTGGGGAGTTCTTGTTCTACTAAGTTTCAGAAGTGAACCCAATATGATTAGCCCAATATCAGAGATACTCCTCTCGTCCAGAGTCAGGGGGGAGGGATTTGAGCAGAGGCCCCCTTTTGAAGGCTCTCATCCCAGCTGAATGGATTCATGAAAACCTGACTACCTTAACAGGTTGCTGGAAGTATTACTAAAATAATCTATGTAATGCTTTTTATCAATTTAAAGTACAATATGAATAATAATAATAATAATAATAATAATAATAATAATTTTTTTCTTACCCACCTCTCCCTCAGGATTGAGGCAGGGAATAACATTGATACAAATGACATAAAATACATAAAACTGATTAAAAACATATAAAATTAATACATTTTTAAAACAGAGATAAAACTCTTAAAATTCGACTGGGTAGGACTGCCGGAAGAGATTAGTCTTCATGGCTTTCTTAAAGTCAAAAAGACTATTAAGTTGATGAATCTCCTCCGGCAGGTCATTCTGGGAGCGGCAGAAGAGAAGGTCCTCTGGGTAATGGCTGTCAGCCTGGTTTTGGCTGACTGTAACAAATTCTTCCCAGAGGACCTAAGCATGTGGGGTGGATTGTATGGGAGAAGGCGATCCCGCAGGTAACCTAGACCCAAACCATGCAGGGCTTTAAAGGTAATAACCAACACTTTATACTTCGCCCAGAAACTAATTGGCAGCCAGTGCAGCCTTCTAATATAAACAAAGCTGATAGTTCTAGAATAGTAACTGCAACACTAATAAGCTTGTTAAGGTCAGAATATTAAGGTTCCATTGAATTGGATGGAACATACATCTGAGCAGACATGTACAGGATTGTGCTATTAAGTATGCTTTTACTTTGAGAGAAAACTGCAGTTGTTACAACACATTCTAAACTTTAGCTGCACATTTTGCCTTTCTACTCTAGGAATACTACTTCCATCATTTTGTATCTAAAGCCCAATAACATTTACTCTATCATTTTACTGATTGATAGAGCTATTAACTGAGTGCAACGTAGAATGACAACAAAACTTTCCTGTTTGAATTCCACTGGAAAGATCTTTTATTTTTGTAATGTTATGAATCTGTGACTGTGATAAATTGTATTCGGCTTACATTATGGTTCCTGGTTCTTTAACAGCAGCCAATTTGTATAACAAATGGGAAAGCAACACAGTGCCTCTTAAACAGAGAAAAAAACCAGTTATACCTATCTGACAGAACAGATATGCAAGCATAGCAAATACATGTGTAGTAAAAAAAAATTCTAAAACACTGGTATTTCCTTTCATAAAGACAGTTATATTCCATAACAACCTTCAACCTTCAACCTTCACATTCCACTGTTAAATTATATTCTGTTCAAAACTGACAGGGGCTATCTTTAAGATTTCTGGATTTTCTTTTAGCTGAAACACCTAGAAATTCAAGTACTCTGGAATTAATATCCAATTATTTTACTTTAATACTAATATAACAGAGATGGGGAATATCCAGCCTGTGGCATACTCTGTGACGTGCTAATGTACTGGGCTGATGCTTCCTGATCAAGGAGTCCAAACGGAGGCCAGAAAGAGAGAGCAGTTCAGGAGCAGGTGAGGCCTTGCTGGGCCGGCCTCACCTCCAGTGGCCAAGGCACAGGAGACAAGGACAAGTGTGGCGGCAGCTGCGTTCAAAGGGCAGCCATGACACCAGAACTATGGCTGTAATTCTCGCACTGTGAAGGCAGCAGCTAGGCAAGAGCCGGGGTGTGTGTGTGTGGAGGGGAGGGAAATAGCAATAGCAGGGAGATATAGCACAGAGACAGAGAGTGCGTGCACAGCAACACGTCAGAGTAAAGAACTGGATCGGGATGTTAATTTGCACCATGTACTGCCAGTCTTACTATCCTCACAACAATCCTGTGAAATATATCACTTCTACTCAGAAGCACATCTTGCATCATTGAAAGGTCTGGCTGCGCTCACTTTCAACTCTGGCTCTTTCTAGGGAAAAAGACTGTTTCTAGAGAGAGAGAAAGGTTCCCCCATCCCCTGCATCTTGATTCTACTAAAGAATACTAGACTAAATTCACAATTAACAGTGTGACTACAGTACTGCCTCATGATTTTCATTCAATCAGATTCTTAAAACTGAGCAAATTAGATTTTGATTTGTCGAAGTTTTTTTTTAAAAAAAATTACATTTATTATTTTCAAATTGCTGCTGCCTAAGAGCACTTACATCATTCAATCAATATGACAAGGAAATGAAACCATGAATGCTATTTACAAGCACAAGAGGAAAACAGAATACTACACACAAGTAGGAGCTCACAGAAAAATATGTGAAATGCCTGCAATTCTGGGCAGAAAACTCAACCTGTGCAGCAGTTGTGAGTGTTTTAAAATGCCTTTACCCCACGCATACATAAAGGGGAGAGGGGGTCTACCTCTACACAAAAAGCTGCACATGGAGGAGGAGTGAGACCTGACTCCTTTCCTCCTACTTACCTTGCTGTGCCTGACTGCATGAATCAGTTTTGTGGGTGGGGGGAACTACTTAACAACAGAGGAGCCCAGGAAGGAAAGGTGGGGGAGACGGGTCTGGTTTCATTCTCTCCCCCCACATGCTCCTTTCTGAGTAGAAGTAAACACCACTTTATATGGGAATAAGGCAAACAACTGAAAATTAATACACCTTAAAAGATACACATGACTGCCCTGCATATCTAATATGGCCTCCTACCAGGCAGCAGGGAGGGGAACATTAACTGCATTGCACGGAAATGAGCTTTGATGTATCCTGAGCAGCCAGGCACACATATTGCTTTCCTCCCAACAGGATGGCCCTGTCAGCAAACCAGGCTGCCTGTTATCAGTTGCAGAGGGAAGGTTTTTCTACCCCAATAGTAGCATCCCTAGCTCTCCTTTTTCTTATAGGAGTAAATCACAGCCGGAGGAGACTCGTCAACTTAACAGTCTTTTAGAATTTAAGAAAGCTATAAAGACTGGTCTCTTCTGGCAGGCATATCCAGTGGGATTTTAGAATGTTTTTAGGATGTTTTTTATTATGTTTTATTGCTATTTTAATCATGTGTGCCATGTTTTTAATGTACGTTTTTATGTATTTTATCATATTTTATATTTACGGTTGTTCCCAGCCTCGATACAAGCGGAGAGGCGGGTAAGAAATAAAATTATTATTACTGTTGTTGTTGTTGTTGTTATTATTATTATTAATTATTATTATTATCAATGTTATGATAAAAGTGAAGGGAGAATTTTTTTTTTATTTTAATTATTAAGGGGAAGAAAAAACAACGATGTTAACAGGGTTGCATCCAACGCCAGTCCTGCACAGTGTAGATCCAATGAAATTAATGGGACCTATGACTAACATTGGATACAAGCAACTGTTTGCATGATAAGCTCCAGTTGTTCTTGGAGCAGCCCCAGCACGGGCAGGGATGCCACCCCTTGTAACTGTAGGGAGCAAAGAGATGCTGATGCTCGTAAGGTGTAGCAGAAGGAAACCTCAGTGTTTGCATGAATGCAGCCCTTGCATGTAGCATACTTTAAGTCACAGCACGGAATTAGAGCAAACATAACAAATGGAATGTATGGTCGGTTAAATGGAGATACTTTTGCCTTACAGAATACAATTCGTCTGGGGAACCCACTCCTGCCAGATGTAGTGACGGACAATGAAAATTAGCATTCACATCTGAAAAAATAAAACAACGAAAGATTGTAAGGGTGACATTACCCAAGAGTGAAACTTACCCCATCTGTAGCTTTCACTAAGAGATCGTATGTGGATGGAGCCTCTTCCCTATCAATGTCCTGCAACACACATATGCAGCCGCTACTTAGATCAATCTGGAACGCTGTTGATTTTTCATAGTTATGGAATCCATCATAAAGAAAATACTCAATGTGGCCAAAATGGCCTGAATCTCGGTCAGTTGCCTTGACCTGTGACAACACAATGAGGGGGGGAACGTTAATTCTTCCATTATTACTGGTGCATCCCAAACATGCATTATCGCTCAAATAAAATGTACTTTTTATCATGACTTCAGCTGTAATCCTATATGCACCTATCCAGGCGTACATTTCACTGAACGCAACAGAACTTACTTCTGAGTAGACATGCATATAACTGTACTGTTAATGTTCAAAAGTGCATGATGGACTCTTGGAAATAAGGTTCAGTACTCCAACGGTAAAGTCTACAATTTATAGGACTGGGCGGGCTCAATAACAGTCTTTCTAAAACTAGACGGTTCCATCCTTAAAAGAGGCCTAGAAATAACGAAAGATAGATAGAATAGATAGGTAGATGACCCACAAAACTACACCCATAGACAGTGCAAGGCGCAAATAGTCTATTTCAGGTTTCAGACAGGCTTCAAACCTGCTCATAAAGTCATTCTTGAAATTCTACTTCAGCTCAGGTGGTGCAACTGTTGCATGGAGGAGGTCATTTCTTTGAAGACTTCCCCCCCCCCCCCAAATTAGGCCATTCAGAGATGGGGCTTCCAGCCTAGCTCCATAAAGTGCATTGGATGTCCTGATTCCCAATACCAAAATATCTTTACAAAGCCATCCTATGGGCATCCAGAGAACACTCTGACATCAGAGCACTGCAAATATCCTGTGTTCTGCCAGCAGAGGCCCAGCAGAAGAATAATGGAGGCAATCTTTCTCTCTCCGTCCTTGTTTCTGCTGACATTCCACTAGACGTGCTTTGAGTGCATCTAGCGGAGTCATGGGGAAGGGAGCTGGGAGGCTTTAGGATCCTGTGGATCCTCAGAACCTCCCCCTCCCCACCCTCTTTGTCATTTGCATCCACACCTGAGGTCGGATATCTGACCTCAGCTGAGGAAGCTGCCATGGCGCTTTCCATGGTGGCTGTGAGGAATGGAAGGGGAACTCACCATTCGGATTTCGCCTCCCCAGGTCAAAGCAGAGCCAACATCCTCAGAATGAGAGCTCCACAATATCCTATGGTCCCTGGGATGTTCTCCCAGGAACCACAGAATTGCTCTCTTAATTTTGATATTTTGATCCGGCAGTTATTGGCACAAAGTTGCAGAATTTGTTTTAACAATTGCAATAGCACAATGCTCAGCTATCCTCTCAGACACACCATCAGTTGTGTTACTCTTCCATTATCTCTCTCCATTTCTTGTACGCTGCAATCTTCATCCTTTAAAATCATTAATACCTAAGAAAAAACCTTCAGCAGATGCAGTTAAAAGTATGCAGAAGTAGTTGAAACCATGCTCAACCCAGGACACATTAATGGCAAGTCATTCAATAATAAGATAATAAATGAGAATCTCTATCACGTTTTGGCATACAAAGTGTTTTACCACTGTGATCTTGCATGTTAATCAAAACCCAAGACAGAAAAATAGATATGTGTATAGACTGATTTCTCTCGTTTCCGTACGACAGTCTTTTGAAATGTAATTAACAAATCCTCTACCACATCCATCTCCATTAGAAGGGCTGATAGTCGATTTAGCGGTTTGGAAAAGCATGTGGTACAATCCCCCAGCCTTGGCTTTACATATTACAGAATACACATTTGATGGAAGAACGCATATTATGGAGAAAGTTTTGCTAGAACACTTCTTAGTGGTATGCTTCTGGGTAATCCACATGGAGGGGCCTTTGACATATTAGGCATTCCTACATGTAGCGCTTAACTCAGAAGTGGTATAGTCCCAAGGGGATATACAGGTACATACAACTGCCAAAATCAAAGGCATACATTTATGACCCAGCCTGACTGCAGCAATTGCATGACCCAACATACACATGTCCTTTGGATTCAAACCAATATGTTCATGACCATGAAAAGTGAATGCACAGATACTGCAGTCAACACTGTGAGCTGTCCCATAGAAATGTCAGGGTTTAGAATGGAAATTACAAATAGCAGTGCTCAGTAACATACTCCCTAGAAAGTATTTGCAACATTTAGGGCTAAATAATAATAAATAAGATTATTTTTCCTGGCTTTTTAAATCACAGGAGATAAACCATTCACTCTTTCTAGAGAGCCACTGAAGGCCTAGAAAACCTGTGTTCAGCACTTAGATCAATACAAAAGTGCTGTGATGTCACAGAATGCACAAACATTCTTACTAATGGCTCAAATAAATCAGACAGTCAGGGCAGCTACATGGAAAGAACTGATTTGGTCTATCATACAATGAGATGCGTGTAGACTAATCCTGTTTGTGATGCAATTATCACTAAACTGAGAAAGAATTGTGTTATGATATTAGATTGCTTAACTTTCACTCTTTTCAAGGTTTGTAAGTCTCCTATTATTTTTCTACTTATGTCATTTTCTCACTTACATTTGGAAAACTACAACAACATAACACCAGCCAGAAAGAGCTCATTCTATCCTTTAGTTTTGCTACATGATTCTCAAAGAACAGAATCAAGTTCTCCTACTCTTGTCTAAAATGGCAGGATGAAATAAAAGAGGCCCATACTATAAGAACTAGGGATGTGCACTGGATCGGATCCGATCCACGATCCGAATCCGATCCAGGGGGAAATTGGATAAATTATCAGATTTCCGATCTCACTGCTGGATCAGCTGATCCAATCCAAACCGAAAAGATTCCGATCCGGTTCGGATGGATCGGCGGATCGGCGGGCGCCCGCTGGCACCCGCTGGCACTTCCATTGGCGGGCGGCAGCAGGCGCCCGCCGATGGAAGTGGACAGCGGGGGGGAGCTTCCCTAGTGGGGCTGTCCGCAGCACGCTTACCTTCCAGGGACGTCCGCTCCTGTCCGGTGCCGGCTGCTACTGCAAGCGGGCTTCGTGGCCTGCTCCAGGGTGGCCCGGCGCGCCACCCTGGAGCAGGCCGTGAAGCCCGCTCGCAGTAGCAGCCGGCGCCGGACTGGAGCGGACATCCCTGTAAGGTAAGCAGTGGCAGGGGGGAGGGGGCTTACCCCCCCGGGGCCGTCCGCTTTCATCCGCTGGTGCCCGCGGGCGCCAGCAGATGGAAGCGGACAGCCCCGGGGGGGGTACGGAGCACGGGGGAGGGGGCTTACCTGCCGGGGCCGTCCACAGCAGATGGCCCTGGGGGGGAGGGAGTTAGGCCCCCCTCACTCACCTGCTGCCATTTTTTCCTCATAGACTTGCATTGCAATGCAAGTCTATGGGGGGGAAAATGACGGTTGATCCAAAAATTTCCGATTTTTGGATCGGGATCGGACTCGATCCAGTCCGGGGGGCCTCCAATTTTGTCCGATCCGATCCATGACAAAATTGGAGGGCCCGATCCGATCCGGGGGGTCCGTGCACACCCCTAATAAGAACTATGACAGAAGGCACTGGAAAATGCAATGACAATAATTTCAACTCATCCATTATCAATGGAACCTTTACATTTGAGATATGTAAAATAGTTTGTACGGAAGGAAAGATTACCTTTGTATTCTGGGATAAACCAGTATTGCAAACCCATTGGTTCCATGCTCATAATAGGTGAAGCAGATGAGAAACCCTGGCGCCTACTTTTTACTCTTTTCGTCGCCAGGTGAAGACCTTTTTATTCTCCCAGTATTTTAACAGTTAAATTAACTCAATTTTAATCCTTGCTGTTTTAAATTTGTATTTTAATCTGTATTAAATCCTGCTGCTGGTTTTATTCTGGTTTTATTCTGGTTGTGTTTTTAGATTGTATGTTATTCGTTGTTTTTGGATTGTGGCTTGTTTTATATTTTTAAAATGATTTTATGGTTTTAATTTTTGTGAACCGCCCAGAGAGCTTCGGCTATAGGGCGGTATAAAAATGCAATAAATAAATAAATAAATAGTCATGACCCCGGTTCTAGACCCCCATCTATTAGAGGAAAGACCTGACAACATGGAGGAACCCCCTCAGGAAGCATAGTTTGAAGTAAACATCCTGCTAGAGACTTCCATGAGGAGGTAAAGGAACTTCAAGAGACAGCAATGCTTCATCTCCCTGCACCTGGAGAGGTTGTTCATTCTCCAATGCAAATGACTTCTCCCAGAATAATTCTGCAGCTAGGGAGGGCACCTTTTCACACATCCCGGGGCTGCAGGAGGCTTCCATGCTCTGCTGGAGCACACCTTTGGAATATAGTGTGGCACCTTTAATTCTGATCAATTTTCTTCCAAAAAGGTGGAGCATCTTACACAGGCATGCACGAACATATACCCCTCTCACTGCAGAACTACTTATGCTTTCAGTTGATTCCAAGCTCCCTGTTAGACACTTGGTCTTGCACCCAACTATCGTATATCCAGCCACATGGTGACCTGTCAGTGATCCTCAGCAGCTGCTGATTACTTTGAACACTTGACATGCTCTGCCATTCCACCATTCTGGACTTCAGCCTGGACCAGGAGAACACGTAGCTTAAAGATGGCATGACTTTTGTTGAGTACGAAACTTGTTAAGTAATTACTAATCCACATTGAGTGATATGGAGTAGTGCCCTGATAATGAACTATTGTTGTGATCAAAACCAGAGGAAATGAAGATGTCTGAATAAGAGCAGACTTACAGGTATATGGTTATCAGAGCAGAAAGGTTAACAGCTCTTTGAGATGTGGGAGGCAGAAAAACTCTTGTCACACATTTTTCATCTAAACTGTTTTGGTGCAGATGGGAGTATCAGATTTTATGAAAACTGTGGGGTCAAGATAAAAGTTTCTCTTTCAAATGGATAATGGGTTTAACTGGAGGAGAAAGGAAAGAATGGTACTAAAATACAGAGAAATAATAACATGTGCCCTCAGATCCGTGCCCGGCCATGCCTGGGCGCGGTGGGGGCCAATTGCGGTGTGGGGGAAAGAGACGAGGCGTGGAGGCAGCCTATTGGCCGCTTCATATGGCGCCACGCCATGGAGGGAGCTGCAGCTATTTAAGCAAGCTGCAGGCCTCCCTCCACCTCTTTCAACGGCTGCTGCTGCTCTTCGGCTGCTCTTCGGCGACGGTGGACGCGGGGCAGCCAGGAAGAGCCGACGAGGCCTTGTGGGCCGCAGGTTGCGGCGGACCGTGGGATCACGGACCGCGGGAGCCCTGGGAGAAGGGAGCTGGGGAGGGGGGACCCATCCCACCAGACCAGGGCGCAGTAGTGAGCCCCTCGGTTGGGGGGGGGGCGCGGGCGGGCTGTGAGCTCGGCTTGGCGAGCGTCGCGCCCGGTGCTTCCTTTGAGTGGCTTGTGAGGGGCCGCAGAGGCGGGCTGTGGGTGGGGGAGGGAGGACCCATCCCACCAGATCAAGAGGTTTGGTGTCGGGGGAGGGTTTCGCCTACCCTGGTGTAGGCCTTCCTCGGCGAGTGTCGCGCCCGGCGCTTACTTTTAGCAGCGTTTGGAACGGCCGCAGAGGCGAGCTGCTTGGCGCGCGGGGTGTTGTGGGCGGCGCGTGAGCCCGGCGGGGCGAGTGTCGTGCCTTGCGCTTCGTTTGGACGGCCTCGGGAGCGGCCGTTGAGGCGATCCGCTTGTGCGCGAGGAGCCTCGGGCGGGGTGTGAGCCCGGCCGGGAGGGCTTCGCGCTCCATTGCAAAGGGGGGCAAGTTCTTTTGGATGTGGGCGGGGCTTCTGTTCCCGCCTGGCAAGTGCTGGGGACGGCCTGAGCAGCCTCTGAGCGGCTGGAGACGCGAGTCCCTGCTCGCGCTGGGCAATTTTGGCGCGTGTCAAGTGGGGCCCGGGTGTGACAGATTGCGCAGTATTGGAGGGGACGAATTCTACTACTGCAAACTCCCCGCCCCAACCACAATTTAGGAAGGTCCCTGTGTGGCAGCCCCTGTGCCTTCACCTATTTGTTTCTGTGTGTGAGAGGATGCAGCTTAGCCAGTTTTAAAGGCTGAATCGTGGCAGTACACGGGTACAGTGCCTTTCACAAGGATTGTGACCCATATAACTCATTAATAATAATATTACAATATCAAAAATAAATAAATAAAATAATAATAATAATAATAATAATAAAATAATATATATATATATATATATATATAGCGACTAATTGGAGATTTCTGGGATATATACATATACTTACCCTTATATACATATACTGAGACTTCTTTATTAGTTGATTTGATCTTGACAAATTACTGAGAGGAGGTTATCATAATGCCCTCAAAGAAAGGTGTAAGTGGCGCTAAGGGCAAGGGAAGAGCGCCTCGCCCGACACAAAAGCGTGTGAGAGAAAGACATGAATCGTTTTCTGATGAGGAAATGGATCCTCGCCTGGCAGTATTAGTAGCCAGAATGCAGGCAATGGAAGAAAGGCAAGGGATACCTGGTGGGGATCCACCTGTAGGAGGAGCACTTAGGACTAGGAGTCAAAGGCAGGAGGATTTAATGCTTTCCCTCTCTAATAGAATGGACGCCATCGAGGCATCCACAATGCAGGACAGCGGTCAGGAGCCTGCGCGAGGGGAGCAGAGTCAGGATTCAGCTGTCTTCCAGTCACTTCCGTGTGAACCTCATAGACAACTCCTCCCAGGAAGCGTGACACTGCCAGTGCTGGCGGAGCAGGGAGTTCAACCACGAGCACAGGGTGAGTGCAGTACACAACACAGTGCAGCCCTGCCGCAGACCATGGGGGCCTTTCCCTTTCCATGGGGTTGGCACCCATGGTTTGCGGGAGCAAGTTGGTCTACGCCAAACACAGGGGCAGCTCACAACAGTACTGGGGGTTGGTTTGGGTGCAATCCTAACACAGAATCACATATGACTCCTGGGCAGGCAGGCAAGCAGCAAGAACGAGTAGCACCTAGTGGACAGCAGAACTCTAATTTACTAGGATCAGGGGGTGGGATTACGTTGTTAAATCCTTCAGGGAGCGATCCCATGCCGGCCGCTGTGCCTGTTGCGGCTGGGGGTCCTGCAATGGGTAGCACCATTGCAAGTAATGCTGGGACACCTTCGCGGACAGGCACGGTGTCAGGTGATCTGGGAGCAGTTTCTCCTGAAGCCGCGTGTGTTGCAGTGTGGCAAGGACCAGCAGGCTCTGACTCTTCGAAGCCTGTAAGCGTAGGGCAGGTGATAGGAGATCCGTACGAAGGGGCGGATCGCGGTGCGATCCCTTCTGGGAGCACTGCTGCCCCTTTAGGGTATCATCTCCTTGGCACCACCAGGGAGAAGATTTGGAAAGGGGAATATATGGACATATTCGCCCTGTTGTTCAGGGAACTGGAACATAATGAAAAAGATAGGACCATTGACAAAGAGGCAGAGAGATTAAGGAAAAAGAGGGTGGCAAGGACGTGGGCTAACTGGTTGCCCGGGTTCCTCATTTATATGGGCGTTGTTCAGCAACGCTTTCCCCACAAGGGCATAATTCTGACTAAATATCTCGATATTATCTATCGAGCTTATTCAGAATATGAAGGCGGGGCTTGGATTTCCTATGATGAGTCGTTCCGTAGAAGAGCGGCATTTGATCACACTCTTAGATGGGACGCCAAAGATCAGGATTTATGGCTGCAATATATGACGCCAGCAAGACCTGGAGTAGGGGAAAGAGCTGATAGTGGCCACATCGTGGCTAAAGTGCAACCCGTCACTACCTACAAGGGTAGTGCGGGGCAGGGGGTTCAATCCCGTCAGCCCTGTTGGGAGTTTACTGCGCGGGGGCTGTGCACGCGTTCACCTTGTAGGTACAGACATGAGTGTTCCATATGCGCGGGACACCACCCTGCATCCAGCTGCCCAAGAAATAAGAGTGGGAGAGGGAACAATAGAGGAGGACAAGGGCCCAGAAGACAGGGCGGACAGCCGCCTCCTCCAAAAGGGTCCCAGCCCGATCAGACTAGAACAACTTAAGCGTCTATTGGTTCGATATCCGAAGAGGCTAGATGCGGTATACTTAGATGAGGGTTTCACATTTGGCTTCCGCATCCCTTGCCAGGGGCCCAGGTTTGCCTCTGTTTCACGGAATCAAAAATCAATTGATTCTATGGGACTTTTGGTACAGCAGAAAATTCAGAAGGAAATTGTTGCAGGTAGGGTGGTAGGCCCGTATGCTAGGCCGCCACTGCCACTATTAAGAGTCTCGCCCTTAGGCATAGTGCCCAAAAAGACCCCGGGGGAGTATAGATTGATTCATAATCTATCTTTCCCTAAAGGGACATCAGTAAATGATGCTATACCGGAACACTTGTGTTCTGTAAAATATGCATCCTTTGATTCGGCGGTGGCCATGGTGAGGAGGCAAGGAGTGGGTGCCTTGATGGGAAAATGCGACATTAAGGCCGCATTTCGCCTGTTACCGATACACCCTGGGGATTTCAACCTATTGGGTTTTTCTTTTAAAAATCAATACTATGTGGATAGGACATTGCCCATGGGATGCTCTATCTCATGCGCAATGTTCGAGAAATTCAGTTCATTCTTGGAATGGGCCTTGAAGGATAGAACAGGGGGGCAGGAAGTCGTTCATTATCTTGATGACTTCCTGTTTGCGGGGCCAGGAATGACATCTAAGTGTTCATTTCTGATGCAAGAATTTCACAATTTAGCGGAGGAGCTGGGTGTGCCACTGGCGCATGAAAAAACTGAGGGTCCAGTGACGACACTCATGTTTCTAGGGATCGAAATCGATTCTATCCATCAATGTTGCCGGTTACCGATGGAGAAATTAGTGGCCTTGGGCAACAGGCTTAGGGAAACATCACGTGCTAGAAAGATCTCTTTGAAGGAATTGCAGGAACTGGTAGGCCATCTGAACTTTGCGTGCAGGGTCATTGCTCCAGGACGCGCCTTTTTGCGTCAATTTTGCAATGCAATGTCAGGATTACGTTGTCCACATCACCGGGTTAGGATGACTGGGCCCATGCGCGAAGACATAGGTGTTTGGTTGGAGTTCCTGCAAAGTTTCAATGGGGTTTCCTTTTGGAGACGTGAATTACTGCTAGGGGCACAGATGCAGGTCCATTCGGACGCATCGGGCTCATGGGGGTTTGGAGTGATCTGGAAGGATCGCTGGTGCGCGGAACAATGGCCAGCAGAATGGAAGGCGGAGGGTCTATGTAAGGACCTGACGTTACTAGAATTCTTTCCAATATATGTAGCAGTGCATATTTGGGCATCTGAATTGGCAAATTCAACGGTTCAATTCTGGTGTGACAATCAAGCAACTGTTCATGTAATCAATACATTGACGTCACTCAATCCTAGGGTGATGAGGGTAGTACGTGCATTCACCTTGCACTGTCTTCAATGTAATATCTTGTTCAGAGCACGGCACATTCCAGGCATGAACAATGATATCGCTGACGCTTTATCGCGTCATCAGGTGCAGCGGTTCCGGGAATTGGCTTCCTGGGCACGGGAAACACCCGAGGAGATGCCTCCTGCACTTTGGCAGATTGGAGGGACGAAGTAGAACAGGCGGTGTGGCAGTCATTGGCCCCCAGCACCAGTGCTGCTTACCGGCGGGCAGGTAGGGAATTTGCAGCATTCCGGACTACCACGCAGTTACAGCCGGTGTGGCCGATACCGGTTGAACATATTTTACAGTTTTGCGTTTACTCCCGCAGGAAGGGCCTTGGGGCACGCACTATAGGAGGTAAACTAGCGGCATTGGCTTTTTGGGCCAAAATAAAAGGGGTACAGGATAATACGGAGGACTTTAGAGTGCGGCGTACTTTACGGGGTTGGGCACGCGGGTCCCCAGGGACCCCGGATAGGAGGTCCCCTATATCTGCGAATATACTGTTAGGACTGAGGGCTTTATGGCCATCATTGTGTAAATCAGGGTTTGAGGCTGCCCTGTTTCATGCCGCTTCTTTGACGGCTTTTTTTGGGGCACTTCGGATATCTGAACTAGTAGTCAGGTCTAAAGAGGATCGGTCTGGGAGGGCCCTGCAGTTTTCGGACTTGCAGATTGAGGCGGACAAGGTTCACATCCGCTTAAGGCGATCCAAAACGGATCAGTTAGGTAGAGGTCTTGATGTACGGTTGTTCCCGGCATCAAGTCCAGAGTTATGCCCCGTTAGGGCTTTAGGTGAATTTATTGCCTTGAGAGGTAATGGCCCGGGAGTTTTGTTTGCGCACAGCGATGCTGCCCCATTGACTAAGTTCCAGTTTTGGGCAATAACGAAGCGTGCGCTTAAGAGTTTAGGTTTAAGCGATGTGCAATTTGGCACACATTCATTTAGGATTGGGGCTGCATCAACTGCCGCTTCATTAGGTTTTACTAACCAACAAATTCAGGCAGTGGGGAGATGGCGCTCGGGGGCGTTTAGGGCATACGTGAGGCAGCTGCCGCATGGTGGCACGGCCATGGCCGGCAAGTAATGCTGTCATGTTTCATTCTTAGATCCTTGGAGAGGGTTCACCCAGCCGAAAGTGATCATCTGCGGCCATAGTATGATATTTTGGGCCAGCAGGCGGGCCGCCACGTCGAGTCACGGAGTACATCTTGGGTTGGACCAGTACGCTGATATTCAGTGGTGTGGATGCCGTGGCATGCGGTGGGGAAGTTTACTTCCAACATTATTGCACCAGCAGCGGTTTGTGGCTCGGCCGCAGATATTGCTCATCCATCTTGGGGGCAATGATTTGGGGCAGCTGAAAGGCAAGGCCCTCATATGGCAAATACGGGCTGATTTGGAGAGCCTGCGTATGCGTTGGCCTGGGGTCCGCATCATATGGTCTTGTATTCTCCCACGAGTTACGTGGGGAAGAGGGGTTGACATCAAGGCATTGGAGCGGGCCCGCAGAAGGGTGAACACCGAGGTTTACAAGGATCTGGTGGGGCATGGAGACATAAGCCTGCGGCACCCCAAGATTGAGCGTTCCAGGAGGGAGCTGTATAGGCAGGACGGAGTTCATTTGTCCAACAAAGGAAATGACATTTTCTTAACGGATCTGCAGGGGTGTTTGAGGGAAGTAATTCTAGGTAGTGTGGGGGGGAGTGACTAAGCGGACGCTTGTCACCCCCTGTGGCGGTTAGGCGCGGGCATCTAGAGTGGGTGGAGGCTGGTAAGCATTCTCAGGCACCATTGTGGTGAGGGGTAGAGCCTGAAGCCCAAGGCTGGGAGCCGTGCGGCAACAGCTGAAAGGTTAAGGCTTACCTCTGAGGCTAACCTTACTCACATCCTCGGAGCCGTGTGGCACGGGGGTAGCGACGCAGGAATGCCTCCCTACCCAAAGGGAAGCCCCGGGAGTGGCGCGATGGCAGGCGCCACCCCACGGGGCAAGAATGGCTTGCCCTTTCCTAGGACGGCTCAGTACGAAGCCATTACTTAGATGCCCGCTTAGGTCTTCCCTTATGCAGATCCGACTTAATAAATGTGGCCCATATTTAAATCCAAATATGTTGTCTCGTCTCTTTATTTCACCCTACACTCACGCAAGTGCCCTCAGATCCGTGCCCGGCCATGCCTGGGCGCGGTGGGGGCCAATTGCGGTGTGGGGGAAAGAGACGAGGCGTGGAGGCAGCCTATTGGCCGCTTCATATGGCGCCACGCCATGGAGGGAGCTGCAGCTATTTAAGCAAGCTGCAGGCCTCCCTCCACCTCTTTCAACGGCTGCTCCCTCCCGCCCTCCCTTGTTGGCAGTATGGGCTTTGCTGGTTGTCCCTTTGGAGACCGAGTAGGAATTTTTTGCACACACTCTGAATTGTTTGTGTGTTTTTTCGCCTACTCCATACTGTAAGACATGATGGGTGAAGTAAATAGGTTAATTCGATCATTTGTAAATAGGTTGATTTGATCAATTGGTCACAATTATTGGCGGTTAGGCGCGGGCATCTAGAGTGGGTGGAGGCTGGTAAGCATTCTCAGGCACCATTGTGGTGAGGGGTAGAGCCTGAAGCCCAAGGCTGGGAGCCGTGCGGCAACAGCTGAAAGGTTAAGGCTTACCTCTGAGGCTAACCTTACTCACATCCTCGGAGCCGTGTGGCACGGGGGTAGCGACGCAGGAATGCCTCCCTACCCAAAGGGAAGCCCCGGGAGTGGCGCGATGGCAGGCGCCACCCCACGGGGCAAGAATGGCTTGCCCTTTCCTAGGATGGCTCAGTACGAAGCCATTACTTAGATGCCCGCTTAGGTCTTCCCTTATGCAGATCCGACTTAATAAATGTGGCCCATATTTAAATCCAAATATGTTGTCTCGTCTCTTTATTTCACCCTACACTCACGCAATACATTGATAATGTAAGTTTGTCATAATATTTATTATTTATTTTATTACATTTGTATACAGCCCCATAGCCAAAGCTTTCTGGACGGTTTACATAAACACAGTCCTTATAATAATGGAAACAAGAAGGTACCTGCTGAAAAAAATTTGAAAAATTATCATAGCACTTTATCTTGAAATCAATCGATCTATCGATCTATCCTGACAGACAACTCCAGGATGGAGAGAAAAAAATTCTCTTCTGTATGTTTATACCATGTGCACATATAAATATCAAGATGCCAATAACGCAAACCTCTATATGAGTATATTATAATCTTGACTGTTATCAATTGCACATTAAGCTTTTGAACTATAAGTTACACTATTGACTCAAAAGGCACAACTCTATTGCTTATGCAACAGGGTCAATGCAGACATAATCCTCTTAACCATTCTTAAGAGACTGGAAGCAGGATCACCAGTTTTATATGGACTGTAAATGGGCTATATCCATCTGTGGCTGGACTGACTGTTTTGTGTTCTCTTTGGCACATTCAAACAATGGCTTATCATCTCAAGAATGTCCCCTGGCAAGCCTTGAGCTCATGCTCTATCCCCACCTCTTCCTCTTTTATGCACCAGTGGAGGAAATGTAAAGATTTCCCACTACATCTGAACAGGAGAAACTATGGTTTGTACAAAATTAAATCAGGATCAAACTCTGGTTTAATTTCCTGGTTTGTTAACAAAACTATGGTTTGTACAAACCACAGTTTTCCATATTTGGACAAAATCGTGACTGGAAGCCTTACATTTCCTCCTCTCACATGCAGAGGAGGAGGGAAGAGCATGCAAACATATACCCTGTGGTATATGCTTGAAATTCTAAACCATGGTTTGCTGCACTTGAATGCGCTCTCTCTCTCTCTCTCTCTCTCTCTCTCTGAGAGAATAAAAGAGCTAGGAATCACAAAGAGCTAAAAAAAAACATGTAGACTTAATAATACTGATAGTGAGAAAAAATATTGTTAAGAACAATATAAAGTTTTTTAATTGAAGAGGGTATCAAATAATGTTTTACTATAAGTATATCCTAAACAATGTTACAAAAAGTTTTGTAACTTGCAGCCATCAGATCAAGATGAAGCCGAGTTGTCAGAAAGCAATTATAGGTGTGGTTTATACTACTATCAGTATGGTCCAGTTCAGATATAATTATCCTGATGTGATAAACCATACTTTATTGGGCAAGGAATACGCTATGTGGCCTCACATTTCATTATCGCCCTTTCCTTTCCCTCCTGCCCTTGTAAAACTGCTATAAGAAAGCTATGTGCTTTCTTGAAGCCCAATTTCCCTTGGCATTTGAACCAAGAAAAAAAGTAATTTAAACTCTCCCTTTAAGGCAGGATCAGATCCTGCTTTGGAGGGAGATTGAAAACCACAGTTTCCCAGTTCAGACATCATGGGAAACTGGCTTAATGTCAGATTTTAGGTACACAAGATGAAAAGAGGCAAAGCAGAGAAGTGCAGGCACATGTCTTGACCCTGGCACAGTTAATCGTGGTTTATCAGACTGAGAGCATGATGTCTGAACCAAGCCTTTAGCTTGGAAGAATACCTTCTCCCAATCAACATCTCTGTAATATACCAATACCATTTCAACTATGTGAGAAATATGGGGAAGCTTTACCACTTTGTAAAGATGCCAACCCTTGTAAAGATGCCAACATCCATTTTTATTCCATAAACTACTAAGTTGTATTGCTCTTCATGATATGTGGGAGTGTCAGAAAATGTGTGAACATGGACATTCCTATTATGATGACCACTTACTTCCATTTAGAAATGCTACTTAAGTACAAAGCACCACAAAAATATTAAGCAACATATGATTCCTATTATTCTTGTTTTCCTCCTTGACATTCTCATTTTTAATATATATTTGTGTCAGAACTATTTTTTTAAGCAGGCATTAAACCGTACAAACTCCAGCGTGGCTGCTGAAGTTAATTAGGACAATTAGAATGTTTTGCTTAAAGGAACTGAAGCCATTGTTAGTTACATAGTGATATATAATACACTGTACCGACACATGTGTAAATTATAAGCAGTTCATTTTGAAATGTGGCCACTTACTACTGAATACCAAGTAGGCTGCGATTTCTGCTACACTGACAAAAGCTGTTGGGACATGTTATCCACTCATTTTGTTTAAAGTAAATCCTGATTTACAACCATCTGCAAACACCAGAAAGGTCAATATTTAAGCAGATGTGGAGAATCTAGGTTTATTCTCAATCTATGACAATCTCATACCTTCAATGAAAAAAATGGGCAACCATATGATCACTTATGAATAACTCCATCATTTCCCACTCTTTATCTATTCTTACAATAGTAACAAGGTCTTGACTTGCCAGATCAAATCAAGTATACCAACAAAGTACATTTTCATACTATTCTAGCTGCAAAAATATATGGAAATGTTTGTGCATATGTGTTTCTGCTTGTGCAGAATAAAACGACAAACCGTAGGTTATGCGAGGGTTGTCTAACCCTCACATAACCCATGGTGTCTGGGTTCAGATAACACGCTGCAACCCCATCAAGACTGCATATTCCACACCACAGCTCATCATGGGTTAAACAACCCACAGTGAGCCTGACGTGTCATGCAAATCAGGTCAGCATAAATCCACTTCATATGTTCCGTATGTTCCACATGTTGGATTAGTTGGGCTAGTGAACAATTATCTCAATTTGAAGCTGGGGCACAACCTAAATGGATGATGAAATGTCGCTACAATCTAACAAATATTAATGCAATGGTGTTACCAAATCAAGACCAGCCTTTTTTCAGGTAGCATGTTTACAATGTAAAAGGATTGAAGTAGCAGAATCTAGTTTTGGGATCCCCAACCTAGTACATGGGATATTTGTTTATTTATTTATTTATTTATTTATTGCGTTTCTATACCACCCAATAGCCGAAGCGCTCTGGGCGGTTTACAAAAATTAAAACCATAAAAACCATTCAAAATATAAAACAACGACAGTATAAAAACAAAATACAGGGTAAAAACGCAACCAGGATAAAAACCAAGCAGCCATGCAGAAATTGAGAGGGATTTAAAATACAAATTTAAACAGCAAGGTTAAAAATCAAACTGAAGAACTGTTAAAACACTGTGAAAATAAAAAGGTCTTCACCTGCCGTCTAAAGGAGTATGATGTAGATGCCAGGCGAACCTCTCTGGGGAGCTCATTCCACAGCTGGGGTTCCACAGCAGAGAAGGTCCTCCTCCTAGTAGCCACCTGTCTCACTTCCTTTGGCAGGGGCTCAAAAAGAAGGACCCCCGAGAATGATCTTAGGGTCTGGGCAGGTACATATGGGAGGAGACGTTCCTTCAGATAACCTGGCCCCCAGCTGTTTAGGGCTTTGAATGTTAATACCAACACTTTGAATCGGGCACGGATCTGGACCGGCAGCCAGTGAAGCTGGAAAAGGACTGGCGTAATGTGGTCTCATTGGCCAGTCCCCGTTAATAGTCCCAGCCCAGACAACCTATCCAGAAGGATACCATGGTCGATGGTATCGAAAGCCGCTGAGAGGTCCAAGAGAATCAACAGTGTCGCACTCCCCCTGTCCCTCTCCCGGCAAAGGTCATCCCACAGGGCAACCAAGGCAGTTTGTGTTCCAAAACCAGACCAGGACTGAAGCCTGATTGAAATGGATATAGATAATCCATTTCATTCAAGAGTGCCTGGAGTTGTCCTGCAACCATCCTCTCAAGCACCTTGCCCAGAAAGGGGATGTTAGCCACCAGCCTATAATTGTTAACGTTTTCCGGGTCAAGGTTAGGCTTTTTTTACGAGTGGTCTAACTACCGCCTCTTTTAAAGAGGCTGGCACCACTCCCGCTCTCAGGAATGTTTTACAACCTCCTGGACCCAGCCAGCAATCCCCTCCTTATTTGATGTAATAAGCCATAAAAGGCAAGGGTCAAGGACACAGGTGGTCGACCGGACTTGGCCAAGCACCTTGTCCACATCCTCGGGCTTCAGTAACTGAAACTCATCCAATAAGATTGGACCTGGCGGTGCTCTGAATGCCTCTACTAGTGGAACTGCATTAAATGTGGTGTCCAATTCATGACGAATCTGAGCGACTTTATCTTCAAAGTGCCGTGCAAACTCATCACAGCGTGCTACCGAAGGTTCCATCATCTCTCGCCCTGGCCCAAAATGTAGCAGGCCACAAACCACCAGGAAAAGCTCCACTGGATGACACTGAGAAGATGCAATGCTCGTGGAAAAGAACTGCCTCTTCGCCACCCTCACCGCCACAGAGTAGGCTCAATAGTGAACTCTAACCCGTGTTCGATCAGACTCAGCACGAGCTTTCCTCCACCTGCGTTCTAGCCGTCTCCCCTCTTGCTTCATTGCCCTCAGCTCAGGTGTATACCAAGGTGCTGGCCAGGCTCTGCTCAGAGGGAGAGGGCGCTGGGCACGATCATGTCAACCGCCCGAGTCATCTCTGCATTCCACAAAGCAACCTCGGCTTTGACAGAAGCACCAGCCATACCAGCAGGAAAATCCCCCAGAGCCCCCTGGAATCCATGGAATCCATTAGCTTCTGAGGGTGAACCATTTTAATAGCCCCCCCACCCTTGCAGAGGGGAAAGGCTGCTGAGAGTCTAAACCTCAATAGAAAGTGATCTGACCATGACAAAGGGGTAGATGTTAATTCCCCCACTTTCAGATCACCATCTTCCTTGGCATCCACCAGGCTTCCTGACCCTCCTGATTTAAAAAAAAATAATAAAACTGGGAGGCTGGCATGCTGCAAAGCAAAGCACTGGCCCCCAGCACCATCTATTTCCAAGAATGGCTCTGTGCACCACAGTTCAGAGGCAGCTCTGAGCAGCAGAGGTATTCTCAGAAAGTAATGGCAACTGGCTGCAGCCCTACCACTCAGAAAAAAGTATGCTAGGGGTGATAAGGTCCATCCAGTAGGCTAGCAAGAATTGAGGATGATATTTTGTCTGTGGTGTGTGTGTGTGTGTGTGTGTGTGTGTGTGTGTTTTGCCTGTGTGTTTTTCTGAGCATTGCCCATTTGCCTTCTGCATAACAGATATTGTGTTGTACTTTTGGGGGGCAAAATATGTGATTTGCCATTTGGGGCTCAGGTCCCACCACTGTATTGTACTGAGTTTCTTCACCAAAGTACTTGTTTCTGAGCCTCATCAATTCTGTGAAATGAGTGAAATTATTGTTGGATGAGAAAACTGTGAGTTCAAAAGAGTACTTTTGTGTTTTGAAAGTCAGATTTCCTCTCTGCCTTATACTTAGGTTCCTTTTAGCCTTCTGGAAAATAGGTATTTTATGACTGACCACATCCACCATGGAAATGTTTTGTGAGACCACCTGTAGCATTCTCTCAAAATTACAAATGTGCTCATGGGCCTAAAAAGGTTGGGGACCCCTGATCTAGATGGTATTTAGGGGTGGGCTGTCCATGATCCTGTTTCTTTTACATAGTAAGAATTTCACTAAAGTACAAAACTTAACTGAGATTTGATAGAAACTATACATTTTGTCCAGATCATTCAGATATTTAATGGCTTCTCAAATGCGACTTGGCAGCCGTCTTTTGAAATATCCATATACGTTTATTAGCAGTTCATCAACAGTTGCCCTTGCAACTGTAAATTATTACAAACATGTAAATTATTTAGCAGTTATTTTTTTTAAAAAACACTGTATCCCAAGCAATGGATAGTTGTTTTGAAGCCTTAAGAGATGTTAGATCCTGCATTTATGAAAATTAAGATGCTTGTTGATACCTCCATACGGCAAACAACAATAATTTCTAAAAATTGCAAGCAACAGTTTAATTCAGTTTTATAAATATGGTCCCCTGACACTATCACTCATTGTAATAAGAATTGTATTTGAAAGTGAAGAGAACAAAATTTGTAATCTGCAATAAAAGCAGATGATTTGTAAAATTCAGAGTCTGTAAATCAAACCATAATTACCCTAAGAAATCAAGAGTGTCATAACGCACAGGCTGTTTTGGTTAATCTTCTTTGCCGGGGTATATGGAAAATTCAAAACACTGCCAACCTCTCAGCTTGTCTCATTTATGCAAACTGCCTTTTTAAAGCTCTCCCATTTTCTCAACATAAATAACGCAGTTGGCAAAGGATGATATTTCTTCCAAGACATCTTGCAATCATATAGATTCATGTCCCTTGCCTCTTTCCCCCGTGACAAACTTTACCTATGTTTGCCCTGGCCAAGCATCACACACATTCTGTCAAAGAACGTGAGAGTTCAGGATAGGGCTGTTCTTCATAATCAAACGTGGAAGGAAGAAAGCACTGAATGTGTCACAAGGCCATCCTTCACTTCTGTTTGTAAACCAAATTAATCTCCGAGAAGCTTCCTGTAAAACACAGGCAGCAGAACTGAGATTCTCACGCTTGCCTTCAGTGCAGCATACTTTCAATAAAACTAATGAGTGTGACACTTCTTTAGCAGAATTGAAAAATTGTTTATTCAAGGCAATTCAGATTAACTGGAGCCGAATGTGACTTACTGATTTTCAAGCTGTCAAATCCATTTCTCTAAAAAGAAAAAAACTGAGTAGAGAAAACTACACAAAAGCAAAACTTCACAAGACTTTTGCTGTGAGAAAATGAAAAGGTTCTTATAAGTTCCTTTGTATGCACCTCCTTCACTGACAACCTGCAGAATAAGGCATTTACTATAAATTACCTCACGATGGTAGCCACAAGACAGAAGACTTAGTTGACATCAGTATTTAAGGGGGCAAACCCTATTCAAGCCAGTTTTTCGTCCATCAGGCCATAATAAAACGACAAATCACAGAGGCCTTAGGGTGCTTCTGGACTAAACATTTATTTGGAATCGCTGTGCCTCAAACATGGAATTTTACAGGGGTCAGATGATATCGTCTTCCATTTGTAATCCACCTATGTTTCCCAGCTGCTTCTCCCATCTTCTTTCTTATCAGAAAAAATCAGTTACGGAAGAAATGGCAGGATAGATGCACAGTGCCTTTTGACCGGTAAGCGCTAGGAACCCTCTGTGTGAAAGTACCTCCATCCGGAAGCACCTCCCGTCCAACTATGAATACATGGAACCCCCTTTGGAAAGCACAAATTCGACTTCTTCATTCAGAACTCCAGTATTGCCTTTCCCATTGTGGAAAGTGGGATTAGAATTATTGTTACTATAGGTTACAGTGAGACCTGCGCTCAGATGTTGCACTGTGTCCCACCTCCTAAGTAGAGTCCTCCTGTTCAGGGCTCCAGCCAGTCTGAAGCAGTGGCCTTCTAGCAGTATTCAGGCCTCTGAGAGCAGGGGCTCAGGAGGGGGGAAGAGAAAATGCTTCTTTACTCATCCCAACCCAGCAAAGGCCTTCCTCTAGCATCAGAAAGGCTCAGGTTTGGAGGTGGCTGCTAACCCTAAACATAGGCATTCTTAATCTCCTATTTCCCCCCATTATGGGGAAAGGATCTCGGGTCCATTTGGCATCAGATGCAACATTACATTATTTAAGCTCTGGCCGTTTCTTCTAAGACAAGATAATGAAGACTGCTCTTTAAAATACTGTATACATGAAAATCAACATGCAAAGCATACAAAGAACGAAATACTTCATTCACGAACAGTAGAACACATGCACTAGCTCAAACAGGGCATACAGGAAAGCAGTTTATTGACCATTGCACCTTGGCAGCTGCTCAGGTAAATAGGATTGCTATGCATTAAAGGACCATTGCTGAAAGGTAGATTACAGTAATTATGCAAGGGCCCAAGCTGCCTGACTCAAAAAGCTTTATCAGCAAAGTAAAAGAGTTTGTTACTGTTGTGTTAAGCAGGAGAGGGGAAAAACTGCCCTCCACTGCCTGGAAGGGAATTTCCTAGAATTTAATAAAAGTGCTTTGAAACAGTAAAATGTTACATTTCTGTAACTGCAACAGGATATTTTGGAGACAGAATAGAACACCAACATGATCAGGAATGTTTGCATAAAACAACATTAATAAATAAAATCTTAGTCACAACAAAAATGTATATGATACTACAGGAAAGAAGAAAAGAAAAAAGAAGCTAAAACCAAGAGACATGTCATTTCGCTCACAGAAGGCTTTTACATCATTGGTATGCATTTCCAGTTTCTTGCAATGGTGTGAGTTTCATCCCTTTAATAACCTAATCACTATTTTAAGCACATGCATTTACAAAATCTGTATCACGGTCAATTCTCTAAGGCACATTCTGTTAACAAATTGCAAAGCGCTAGCTTCAGTAACTGATTGCAGCTGAGCCTGACCTCAGAACTCAATTTCAATCTAACCCCACGACCACCTGCTTCAAGCCCAGAAGGATTCCAAACAAAAGAAAAGAAAATCATTTATTGGCGCCAGCATGAACAAAAGAGCTCTATTTAAAAACAAAACCAAAAACCATTCTTCTCAAGGGCTTCTCTCTGTCACTCCAGTTGAAGCTGCAGAATTATGTCAACGGCATCTAAAGTTCTGCTGTGAGAACAAAACCACGGCCAGTATCTAACTGTGTAATTTCACTAGTGCAAACCATGTTATGCTAGCAGAAACTAGGTTCCAAACGATACACAACAGAATCCAACTAAAATTATGTTTGTGTAAGCAAGCTTGTGCAACTCATTGCACAACCTGATGTGCAACCCATTGCACAACCAGTTGAATACTACATTTGTGCACTCCGAGGAGAGGGACACGGATCTTATGTGGAGTGAGATCCATGAATCCAATTTTAGAAGTTTCATCAGATATTGGGGAATCAGAAGTAGGAATCACTTTACCATTAGCAAGTCTACCTTTTATTGTAATGTCAGAAATGACCTTATGTTAAAAGCAATAGGCTTCCATTCTCTAAACTCAAACATATACCCAGTACACCATTTATTTATGTGGGGCAATATCCCCAAATAAATGAGACATAACTTTTGAAAGTTCTAAAATGAAAAGATAATCCAATCGTCAAATTTTAATGTACTTCCTCCAAAATGTCTTGCTGCATGTAGTTGCTTCTGTGAACTGTAATATATACATTACTAACAAACTGGGGATTCTTTCATTAATTGAAAATGACAATGCAATTATTATATCTAAGCTTTTGTTCTTAGGAACTTCATTTTCTTCAGTTGACCATAACATATACTCTTATTATTAAGAGCCTCAGTAAGATTTTGATCTGTTTTCTTAATTACTCTTAATCACTTGACATCTTAAATATGCTATAACAAGTTATGTCATCGTTTCTTCATTCGTTTTTTTTTATTATTTATTTATTTATAACCCGCCTCTCCCGCCGGATCGAAGCGGGGAACAACAATAAATATAAAACACAAAGACCACAAAATAGATGAGATATTAAAAACAAATAAAAACCAATACATCAAATAGCATTGTGATGAGCAGAACATGTGATTCTAATCAGAGGAAAACAGAGGGCTTAGTTTGTGAATATCCAGGATACATTAGCTATATTTAACAAAAAGTGTAACTGACGCAAAGCATAGTTAAGGGTGCAATCCTATGCATGCTTAGACAGAAAAACATCCTAGAACTCCCAGCATGCTGGCACACAGGAAATTATAGGACTTTTTTCTGTCTAAACATGCACAGGATTGTGCCTTAATTAATTTGTCATAACAAATCAGTCCATGGTGAAGTCAAAGAAAAAACTCCAGCAAGGAAAACAGCAACATCTTAATCAATAACCTACAGTTCACAACCCAATAACAAACCCACTCTTCTTGAGCTGTTAGTGGTTAACAAACCATTGTTTGTGGCTGGGTTTACACAATACAACAAACCATGATTCAACAACCCACAGTTCAACAACAACCCATACTCAACTGATATTATGGCTTGTTGTATTGTGTGAACCCAGCCATAGTGTCACTCATGTGAGCATTGATTGGGAAAAATGTGGGGCCTATCATAGCTCACCAGGGTTGTTGTGAGGATAACCTTGTATGCCACCTCTCAACCTATCCATGCGTAGAGTCAAAAAGGCTAACAATCTGCTTTCCATAATACTAAAAAGGTAGTCTTCCCAAACTAATCCCAGAACTACAACCATACATACCGGTTGAAATCCAAAGAACCTATTTGGATGTACAGTGTAGCAGGCCAGAATAAGCTGCTCCACTGTACAAAACGGTTTCTGATACAGCAAACCCTCCTGCAAAATAGTCAACCAGCTGTTCTGTTTTAAATGAGCCTTTTCTCTTTGGCAGTGGAAACTGACAGGGCAAAATCAACAAAACTCTGGCTGAATTCGGACAACACGATAGTCAATGGTGGGGTAAGAATCAACTTTACAGTTGTTCCTCTAGGGGGTACTCCCCACACATGGTAATAAATAATCAACTGTGGTGTGGATTAGGATCAGCACTGAGTTGACTATGGCAGCATTCGGATGACACGATAGTCAATACAACTGACAAGTGTTCCCCCCCACCCCAGTTGCTTATTGTGTCATCCGAATTCAGCCTCTGAGTATCCATTGGATCTCCCTTCACATGTACATCTCACTTCTTTGTGTGTCAAGGTCAAACTATATTAATTATCCATTTACACACACACACATGCACACACACAGCTCCCCCCCTTTTTTAAAACTGCCACATGGGAGGGAAGCAGCTGGGAAAACCTCCCCTCCCTGTGCACACAGTAGTCCTGATCCAGGTTAGTATCCACTCATTTACTATGAAGTAAATAAAAAAAAGTAGAGAGGGAGTTGTGAACCACATAATTAACTTAATGTGTCGTTCGGCCCTCATTTTTCCATTGAAAAGGTTCTTTGTGTGGAACAAGTGGCAGTACCAGGCATGCACTATAATGGTCTGAACCCAAAACTGGCACCAGTCTCCTATCATATTACTAAAACACTTTGCTACTTCACAAGATATGCAGATCAGAAATACACTGCCTCAAGAACTTGCCATCACTGGCTGCTTTTGTCCCCCAAAAAAGAAAAGAACAAGTAACGTATACAGAATTCTGTCATTACAGTAATTGCATCTGCCATGCCCTTAACGGCAACAATGAACAAAAATTCACATTCATAATGAACTCTTGAACGTTCTTTTGTCCATGAATTAAAGAAAAAAGCTCGCTCTTGTCATGTGGCAGAAGAAGAATATTGCTTATGAAAACAATGCTTAATATTCTCAATTTTATATAATGTGGTGCAACTGATTGTGACATGGAGAGTATGACATTTTGAAATTATGATCGAGTCACTCAGCATCTGAACCCAACGAACGCAAGTCCTCCGGTGGCATGGGAAATGTCTTCGGTTTAGAAAAGCAGCTGTTAAGTTTCTCAGGCTCTCCCAAGCCCAATTTCACAGTGAGGTGTCCTGTTTTACAATGAAAGTGGGTGTGTGGTTTCCTCTTTCACTGGAGGACCTGAACCGTTTGCTTTGGAGCGTCCCAGATGAAAGGATTTCGACATGCTACAGCTGCAGAGCTCCGGAAGACGGTGGATGGAATTCCACAACAAAATGCTGCCGCTGGTTGTTTCAGTGGCATAAAGTGTCTGAACTGGAACTTTATATTTGGGGGATTGCACAGTAATTGCTTCTTCATGTTACCCAAAGAGCCTGCACAGTTGGCATTTGACCATATAGTCAGTGGAGCAACTGGGGGCAGGGTGGAAAAAATGGCAACTTCTGTGGACCAAAAATAAAACTTCACAATATTTCAAGCCCTAAAAAGGAAACAGCATCACATAGCTGCTAGATCCTTAAATTTTGCTCTTCCATTATTAAGATTTGATTTTAGAAAACAAGGAAAGTTTAGGATACACGCACACATATTAAACAATATACTTACCTGGTTCGCATGTCATGCTACGCCATGGTAGGTTGTCACCATGGGTGGTTGCAGACTGGCTGAATGTGATGTCTGAACTCAGCGCAGCTTTTCCTTTTTGGGTTCTTTTTGACAAACAAGCCACCCTGAGAACCCATGGCTTAGAGTACTGTTGTTTAGGATGGCTTGTTCTCATGGTGGCTTGTTGTGTCATTCAAATCTCACAGAGCATGGGTTATTTAAAATGATGACAGCCACCTGGCAAGAGCAACTAAAAAACATGCCAGCCACTCCTCGTGATCTAACTATATCCCCTCTCTATTACATCTTGAAATGACACCAGTCAATTTTCTCCTCCATTTTCATAGAATCAGAATAGCAGAGTTGGAAGGGGCCTGTAAGGCCAATGAGTCCAACTCCTTACTCAATGTAGGAATCCACCTTAAAGCATACCTGACAGATGGCTGCTCAGCTGCATCTTTAAGGCCTCTAGGGTGGGAGAGCCCAAGACCTCCCTAGGTAATTGGTTCCATTGTCGTACTGCTCTAACAGTCAGGAAGTTTTTCCTGATGTCTAGCCAGAATCTGACTTCCTATAACTTGAGCCCATTATTCCATGTCCTGCATTCTGGGATGATTGAGAAGAGATCCTGGCCCTCCTCTGTGTGACAACCTTTAGAGAATTTGAAGAGTGCTATCATGTCTCCCCTCGGTCTTCTCTTCTCAAGGCTAAACATGCCCAGTTCTTTCAGTCTCTCCTCATAGGGCTTTGTTTCCAGAGCCCTGATCATCCTCGTTGCCCTCTCTGAACCCCCTCCAGCTTGTCTGCATTCTTCTTGAAGTGTGGTGCCCAGAACTGAACACAATACTTAAGATGAGGCCTAACCAGTGCCGAATAGAGGGCAACCAGTACCTCACGCAATTTGGAAGCTATATTTCTATTAATGCAGCCCAAAATAGAATTTGCTTTTTTTGCAGCCACATCACACTGCTGGCTCATATTCAGCTTGTGATCTACAACAATTCCAAGGTCCTTCTCATTTGTAGTATTGCTGAGCCAAGTATCCCCCATCTTGTAACTGTGCATTTGGTTTCTTGTTCCTAGGTGTAGAACTTGGCATTTCTCTCTATTAAATTTCATTCTGTTGTTTTCAGCCCAGCACTCCAGCCTATCAAGATTACTTTGAAGTTTGTTTCTGTTTTCCAGGGTGTGAAGAACGAGCCAAGATGGCTATGGTCTTGCGAGGCGAGGTGAGGTCTGGCCTGCTGGCAGGACTGGGCCCTTGGCTGAGAAAGAGAGTTCTGAAAAACAAGTTTTCAAAACAGTGCTGCTGGTTCCCAGTGCTGCACCTGGCCATATCTTGGAGTGGCGAGAAATCCAAGGTCAGCCTTAATTGGGAATAGGCGCTGAGAGTTTTCAGTTGTGAGAAAATGCCATTCGAAGGGAGGGGGCTCCAGTAAGAGGCAAGAGGACTGGGGATTGGCCTAGGCCAGACACGGTACGGGCCGGCCCAAAAGGGATAAACAGTATAGCAACAGGTTTGGATGCCATTTTCTTCTGGGCGTGAATGAAGAGATCCCTGACAAGCGAGGTAACGGCTTGGGAATTCAGTTAGGTTTATTGTTTTAGTGTCTGGCTCGTTCCAGGGAAAGACTTGTCACCTTCGGGTGTGATTTAGAGTGGTTAATTGGTTTTTTGCTTGCTGCTAAATCGACCTCATTTTCTATCCTACACCCATCCCCCCATCCCCCCATCATTCCTTGTTCATGCTTTAATGGCTAAATGTCTGACTGAAGCCATACGTGGATTAATTTTAAGTTATTTTAATAAATTGCTTCAGTCCCTAAACGTGTGTGGTTATTTCCAGAGGCTGGCTTGGCCTTGGGCTAGGGAAGTGGGTTTTGGGGAACTCAGACTGTGAACCCTAAGCCTACTTTGTAGGGAGGAGGGGTGAGCCCCGTCTCCCTTCACACAATTAGCTATCCCACCCGATTTCGTGCCATCTGAAAATCTGATAAGCATTCCCTGCACCTCATCATCCAAGTCAGTAATAAAAATGTTGAAGAGCACTGGGCCCAGGACTGAGCCCTTCAGTACCCCACTCATTACCTCCCCCCAGTTTGAGGAGGTACCATTGATAAGCACTCTTTGAATCCAACTCCATAGCCAACTGTGGATCCACCTAATAGCTGTTCCGTCTAGCCCACTTTCAGCTAGTTTGCTGATCAGAATGTCATGTGGTACTTTGTCAAAAGCTTTGCTGAAGTCAAGATATATTATATCCACAGCATTCCCACAATCCACAAGAATGAGATCAGATTAGTCTGGCAGGATTTGTTCTTGACAAATCCATGCTGTCTTCTAGTAATCACTGCATTGTTTTCAAGGTGCTTACAGATTGACTTCTTTATAATCTGCTCCAAAAATTTCCCAGGGATTGATGTCAATTCCCAAGTCCCTCCTTCCTTTGCCCTTTTTGAAGATAATATTAGCCCTCCTCCAGTCGTCCAGCACCTCACCCATCTTCCATGATTTTGCAAAGATCATGGACAGTGGTTCTGAGAGTTCTTCTGCCTGCTCCTTTATTACTCTAGGATGCAGTTCATCGGGCCCTGAAGATATGAACTCATTTAAAGAAAGTAGGTGTTCCTTGACCATTTGTTTATCAATCTCAAACTGCAATCCTTCCCCTTCAGCTTGTATTTCACTTTTGCCTCCCTAGAAAGTAGCAAAAAATAAAATCACCTTTGGGGAGGTTTGTACAAATGTAACATTATTATTTTTTCCCACTTTTGGAGAGATTTGCACAAATTCATTAAAGGACAATAACTATTCTGCTTTATCAAGGACACTTGCTCTGCAACACCACAGAGGGGCTGAGGAAAGAACTGCCCCACTTGCATGGCATTCCCCAACCTCTTGCTCTCCAGTTGTGTTAGACACTACTCCCATCAGCCGCAGCCAGCATGTCCGTGTCCATGCATACCCAGGAATTTCAGGGGAGGAAATGCTTGTCATTGAAGCACAGCTGTTGACAGTTCGGCTGTCATAAAAAAAAAAGGCTCCCTAGACCCTCGATGTATATCAACAAGATTAGAACTGAAACTGAAGCTCAATATTTATGCTTCGGATGGTGCTTCAATCAATCACTGGGAGTAAAAGTCATTTTAATTTAACATATATTATTGCACAACTACTTATATAATTGCAACATGGTGCACATTTTATGAAGCTTTCAGCAACATACATGGGTGCAGGATGAAATTCTTCAGTAGATAAAGCATTGGATAGTTTCACTAAAAGTTATCTTCTGGTTTAATTATTTTGTAAGCATTATTTTGTATATATTGTTTCCAAGATAGGTTTCTACATTTATTATACCCAACATGAACCCTCTATTTCCCCCCGCAGCATATGGCTCCATAATATTTATTTCAGGAGTATGGTGTAGCCATCTGTATTATTAAAAGCATATTCTTCAGAAGTAAACACAGAATAATTCACTAGCTTGTGTTTTGCTGTTTACTGTATCACAAACCTCTCTCCATGATAGTTACTTCATCCTTTGCCAATCACAACTATTCTCACCGGCAGACCCGGAATAAAGGAGTGTTTTTCCCCAAAGATTATACTACTGCTAAATGCAAATCTGAAGATTTAGGAATATGAAGGGTTTGTTTCATTTTAATGGGGCACATGTGCTAAAATGCTAGGAATCCACAATGGTACTCCTGAACCCAGCGCTGTTACTGGGTAGAAATGGCATCTGGGGTACTTTTTATCAGCTTCAGCTGATTTGCCACATGCAACTGTTCCTGGAAAAGACTCTTGAGGCCACAGTAATTATCTCCAGACTGGGTCACTGTGATGTGACCCACTCTGCACGGAGCTGATGATGAAAAGTGTTCAAAAACTTCAGTTGGTCCAAACCCTGCTGCCAGACTATTGACTGGGGCTGACCAGATGGAATGTTCTGGAGTAACATGCTCCATCTTCATTGACTACCTATTTGTTTCTGGATTCAATCAAGATGCTGGTTCTTACTTTTCAAAGCCCTAAATCGTTTACAATCTGTTTACCTTCAGGAGTGCCTTCTCCCACATATTTCCACCCACCCCATATACTACTATCAGCGGTGTAGTGGTAAATTTTGACGTGTGGACACTCAACACGGCAGTCTTCATAGCTACATTGCCACAGAGAGTTCAAACATTCAGGCCGTGGTTCTGATCCATATCAACAAACCAGTTCTAGTAATTTTCATCCTCACCAGCAGAAGGTGTTTTGTAAAGTGAACGGGATGTAATTGCCCATTCAAGACCAAGGCCATTTCTACACTGGCCTTTTTTTACCGGGACTGCCCCTGGGTGCTCCCTGTGAGTCCAGATGACGCACATGGACTCATGGGGGGAGGGCACGGGTTTTCCCAGGGATAAGGGATTCCTGGGAATCCCAGTTTTTCCGACAGTCCTGGGAATGTCCCGAGACCGCGGGAGGTGTGGTCGCCAATCCCGGCTGGTGCCCGCTTACTTATGAGCAAGCAGGCACCAGAAACGAGCACGGATCCACACCCATCAGGGGAGGGGGGGCAGCAAGTCCACTATCCCCGGGATGGTGGGGTAGAGCCCCCAATTTCAGTCAGGATTTTATTTTATTTTTACTAACCTTGTCGAAGGAGTGCAAGTGCGCTCTTCTCAGTTCCATTTTTTTTAAAGAATGGTGGGCGTGACTGTGCAATGTCCTGGGAGGAAGCCGGGACGTCGCACTTCCTGTTTAGAAAGAAGAGAACAATCCGAGAAGCAGGTATGTCCGGGATCATCCCCAGGCCCTCCCTCTACACCTGTAGGTGTAGAAAGGGCCCAAGCCACCCCAAAATATCTGAATTACAGCAGGGATAGCTCATAACAAGATATTATTGCTGGGAAAATCTACTTCCCTCCCATCTATTTTGAGGACTGCAGCTAAGCTTAGAAGGAATGGGAAATTCTGAGGTGGGTGGGGTAGCAAATGACATCATTGTTCCTGCTCATCAGAAAAGCCCCAGTGCTTTGACACCGTGAGCCTTGGCTCCACGAATATTTTCCCTAATGCCTCTCTGTACACCATTTCCCCTAATGTATACATTTTTGCACTCTTTTTTTGTGGAGAACTGCATCACAAAATTCAGAGAAGCATAAAAACTGAAGGAGAATTGCATTCTGGTTCGTGTTCTAGTTTGGAAATGCAAATTAGATTAGTTTGTATCACAAGATGAATCAAACGAATTTCTGCCCTAATTCTAGCCTAGCTCTGATATGAGAAATTATATCAGAAGAAGATAACAAGAGCCCTACTGGATCAGACCAAGGGTCCATCTACTCCAGCACTCTGTTCACACAGTGGCCAAACAGCTGTCAATCAAAACCCCACAAGCAGGGCCCGGATGCAACTATCAAGATCCCTCCCCCATATATACTCACCAGGCTTCTTCATTACTGTCTCTTAGATGCCAGGTGAAGTTGATCCTGTTCGCCCACATTTTTAATAATAATTAGACCTTTTTCATTGTCATCTTTGTAGTTGCATATGTGTACTTTGGCTATTTTTTAGACTATTGTTATTTAGAGGTTATTTAGAAGACTTGCCCAAATCCAGAGAAAGTTGATCATGCTTAAGTCCCCGTGGAACCAATATGTTAGTTATGACTAATTAAGTCCCATTTCAGTGGTAATACCGTTCATTGGATTTGTGCCATTGTTTTTAGCTTTATTTGTAAGCTGCCTTGAAAAAAAAGAGAAAAGGAGGGATATAACAGCCTTAAATACTTGAAACAACGTAGAGCAGTGACAAACGTATGGGAAGGTGAAGGATCAAACTTCCCTTAACCTACATGTTCCATTCCACGTTAAAAAATGGACTCTCATCCACCACTTTATATGTCGGTGGGGGGCAGCACTTGATTGAAATACACATGGCTGCCTCATCATATCTAGTATGTCAGGCATTCCCCTTTATTAAGTTAGGAATTCATGGGAAATATGAACCCATCCAGTTCAAAGTTTTGTCTAACCAATGCGCAATGGTCTTCAAAAATATGTTAACTATCTCACCTTGAATCTCTCATACAGGTCTCAGAAGCAATGCTTAGGTGGCTGTACTATTATCAGTGCTTTCCACTGTAGTAGCATGTATCCATCAAGATTTTATATCAACACACGTGGTTGGGTTGCTTTTATGGCAAATGTTTGTTTTTATTTAAGATAGCTTCTTTGAAATCAGTAATTTTGTTATGAACTATGGTTTAAACAAAATAAAGCTTTACATTGTAACATGTGCATCCCAGATAATTGTTCTCTCTTTTGCTTATGCTAAATTATTTGCATAAGGAAAGGAAAACAAGATCGTTTTGTTCTAGAAAATTGCTATACTTTTTTGGCAGCTATGAAAGTTCCATTTTAATCCCACTAGTTTAAAATGTTTACAGCCATGAATGTTAAATACTAATGGTGTGTCTTTAATTATCATTCCACTGAAGCAATGAATCAGCTGATTGGAGTAGTACACATTCATAATCTAGACCTTTCTCCAAAGTATTCTTATCTCCTATTGTAAACTGATGTAGTAATTTAGGTTCTAAATATCTGTTCTAAAGAGTAAGTTTGGAAATGAGTTCATTTGAATCTAATATATCTAACCACATCCACTTCTCTATTATTATAACTGAAGATGTGTCCTGTTCCTTTATTTGTTAGGGAAATACCAGTTTTCCTACCCACAGACTTAAATGATTTCTGATAACTGTGACACAACGTTGGAACAACAACAAAATACAAAAAGCAAATCAGGAAGATACCATATTCAGCCAAGGAGAAATATGCATCACCAATTTAATATTTGGTGATTCCCCTTAATTCAGCTGCATCTGCCAGCAGATGTGAAAAGGTTAGTGATTAGGCCCAATACATCCAATTAATTTTTCCCCCATTTAGGAGCAACAATCCTCAGTCCGCTATAGTGCTTCCAAGGCATCATGCATGTACACAAAGGATTCTTTCCCTAGACACCTCAACCCACCACAACCCACTCATACTGTATCAGAAACCTGTTATGAAACTCCTACAAGTGGAAGGCAGGACTCCTGTCAGCAGAAGGGAAAGAATCCACCCATATGGCCGTCTGGATTTCTCAGAATCCCCAATTGTTGAAGTAGTGCTGTTCTTCCGGAGTTACACTGCCACTTTTTAGAGGTTACTTACTAATGCCGATACCCAGGTGTAAGTCCAAATTTTCTTACTGCTGAGAAAGCATTACTTGCTTCCAAAATTCCAGTCAATAGCTCTTACTACTCTATGATCAGCAACACTAGAGTAGGATCAATATAGTTTTAACGTAGGCCTTTACTCTTCATTGTGCTTATAGGAATGTTCTTGAGCAACAATGCAAAATAATGGCCCAGTTTGCACGGTTAAACAAGGCACCGCGGCTTAACTAAGCCATGATGGCTTGTTTAAATCAGTGGCATGAGCCAGTTGCCATTAGCCTAATGACCTGCCCAGGCATGGCTTGTCATTTCATCCAAACCCAGCTTGTCAAATAACTCAACAAGAGGCCCGTGCCACCAATTAAGCAAGACGTGATTAAGCAAGAGTTTGATTGCGCAAACTGACCCACTATTGCTTTGCAATCGTGGCTGCATGGGCAGGACTGGTTCCTCCAAGTACTACTCTTGATTGCAGGCCTGGATTTTTCTATCCAGATCCTGCTGAACTCATGGAAATGCACAACAAAATCCATTTTGGAATCTCAACGGCCAGATCTATCCCAAGCAGGATATAGTGGTATGAACGCGGTTTATAAAAGGCAGGAGCCACACCAAGCAGGATATAGCGGTATATGGTATGTGTCAATGGGCCCCAACAGTTGTCAGTGCACTTCAATACCACTATTAAGCAGTAGTGTGTAGGCTGACCATATGAAAAGGAGGACAGGGCTCATGTAACTTTAAGAGTTGTAGAGAAAAGGGAATTTCAGCTGGTGCCATTTGTATGCAATTAGTTCCTGGTGAAATCCCCTCTTCATCACAACAGTTAAAGTTGCAGGGGCCCTGCCTTCTTTTGTATATGGTCACTCTAATATAGTGCCTGCAGCTTTAACTGTTGTGATGAAGAGGGAATTTCACCAGGAACTAATTGCATACAAATGACATTGGTTGAAATTCCCTTTTCTCTACAACTTTTAAAGTTACATGAGCCCTGTCCTCCTTTTCATATGGTCAGCCTAGTAGTGTGGGACCTGTCTTTTATATACTGCTTTCATACCACTATACGCTGCTTGGTGTAGATCTGGCCAAAGGTTCTGGTAGCAGACTTAGCAGAAATGTGCTGGTCTCAGCAGTTCTGGAGGTTTTGTCATCTGTACGTGCACAGCAAGACCTACCATAACAAGGGATGCTTCAGATCTATGACAGAAACTGCCAGATTCTAATAAGTACCCAGGTCTGTTCTAGACCGTTTCTGGGAACCATACATTCCCCACAACATTTTTAGGTCCTGTAGTCAAAGTCAGTAGCATCTCAAGCAGCTCAAACCTTATAACTTAAATGATCAAGCAAAACACCTACAAAATGAGTTCCTGCTGAAATCAGCGCACAAAGGTACTGGAAACAGTGACGCCGTGTTTCACTTATCCGGATTGAAACACACGTAGGTCAGTCCCACGTTGCAACTGTTTAGCGTGAAAACGCCCCTTTATTTTTTCCACTACAAATGTAAAATGGAGATTGTTGGCAACACCAAATTAATGACATCCAGATTTAAACTATAGCTTTTAATTTAGAAAATCCATAGTGCTGCCTTGTTTTTGACTTTTTAAATGAAAACATAATGCTCCAGCAGTCTAGTAGCAGCATAAAACCATTATGGAATTGTAGTGACGCAAAAACCATACTAAAGACTGGAACTTCAAAGGCATCTTTAAAAAGAAAATGAATAAACAAAAATGTTATCCCAGAACACGGAGCCTAGCCTCAAGAGTCATCAAAGGGAACAAACAAAAATACTGACCAAATATATTTTGTTTTGCATAAATGTTTTGGTTTTGAGCCATTGCGAAAAAAGCTCAAGCACAGCTTCGAAGGAAATTATCTGTGTAAAATCAAACCAAAAGACCAAAGTTGCCACAGCCTGAATTAGTGCAGTTTTTAGTAATATAATTTCTTTCCATTCTCATTCCCTTTTTCCATACATACATCATATTTCTACATGTTGGAAAAAAATTGATCAGATCTCTTTTGAATTTTCCATGTTACTTGCTTTCCATACTATTACAAAACAAGTTCATTCTACTTATAGACTTCTACTACACATCCTTCCTTCTGACTATGGCTTACACCTAGGACAAACTGGTAGATGTTTCCTCAAGATGGCAGTAGAGATGGGTCGAAAATCCACTGGGGCCTGCAAGCTCACTGGACACCTCGCACTTGGCCCTGTGCCCTGGCGAATGCGCCCAGTGGATTTCCGCCCCATGGTTCCTTTGTTGAAAATGGGGGTGCAGGTCCAGTCAAGGCACAGAAAAAAAAAGTGCAAATTCCTCAGCCTTGGGGAAATTGAGTTAGTCCTCCCCACCCCGCTGATGGGGGTCTTAAAGGCCCTAAGGCTTTCTCACCCACCCCTGCACTTGCATTAAGAGGCCTTTTCAAGCCCTGATGGGCACAGGGAGGATGAGAAGGGTTTTCCCTTCTACTCTAATGGTGGCCGCCATTAGATTGGAAGGATAAAAGGGGAGCTCGCCATTCACTAGATGGCAGTGACTTGGGATAATGCTTATCCTGCACAAAATTAGTCCTCACTAACATTCTCAGTGCCAACAAACAGAAATGCACATGTCTAATGCTATTCCAGTTTGTAACTAATAGTTGTAACCAGCACAACTACTAGTTTTATACTAATGTGAATTATTGCATTTAGTATTACTGGTCTTCTGTTTGTACCTGAAGTTTGCACAAGAGCCACTGCTCAGTGGAGAAGGGGGAAGGCTAGTGGAGCACAGTTCGTTGCTGGAAATGGGTTACCCCACCGACGTCAAGACCTGAGACAGTAACGTGTGGGAGCTAGAGGCAAGTCCAAAAGCAACCAGCAAGGACTGGGACAGTGATTAGGGGAATGAGGAATATTGCAACAGCTTTGGTGTGAAGCCTATTACCAGATGAAATGCTGCTACACAGATGTCCCTGCTCTAGGCCCCTCCATGGAAGAAAGCCGCCATCAGATAGAAATATTTCCGTTGCCCCATTGAGGCATTCATTCTAGTAACGCTGATGTTTCCTGCTGCTGGGACAATGGTGGCATACAGAGCTACCAAGGTTTTGGGGAGGAGTTATCAGTATCCTTGATGTTATCAAGGAAAAACTCTCCGAATATTTCAGCTCTCAGAGCCTTCTGAACTGAGCAGAAGCATGGTTCCTTCTCCTATACGAGTCTTGTTTCCTAAGATGGTGCAGAGAGAGGCTGTCCCAGGACAACTAGGTTGGGCACGCCTAGGGCTAAGCATGGGAATCAGCAGCAGTAGCAGTCAGAGGAGAGGAAAATTGGGGGTTGAGCAGTGGTAGCCACATTTTTCAGCCATGGCGAAGTGTCTTGTGGGACCACAGCACAGGGCTTGGAAGGCCCCACATTGTGTACCAATGCTATAAGTACTCAGAGCCCCTTCTATGTGCCTTGAAAAATAATCTTTTCACAACCCTGTGCTCTTCTTTGAGATTACTAATAAAATAGAAGTCCCTGTGATAAAGTAGGCCCTACCTTGCAATGTGCCTATGCTTATAGTTGGCAACCAGGGTTGCCAACAGCCTATCCTGAAGAAATAAGAGCATAGAACTTGGAAGGCTAAATAATTTGTGAAACTTTCCTCTCACTGCCATTGTCACAAATCTCCCTCCTCGCCACTGTATGCCACCCAACCACCTCTTTCACTCCTTCCCCACATTGTATGAAAGAAAACCATCTGGGACCTCGAAAAGGAAAACTGTGGACAAATTCTTCCCCTTTCCACTTCTATCACCTGTTCCTGATATTGGCGCTGCTACCTAACAAAGGACCCTGCACATCCTCTTGCTGCATACAGATATTTTGCAAGCAGAAATGAGCAAAAGAGACTGTTGCTAGGTAACAGTCCCAGGTGCTTATACTTCTCCCTAACCTGAAATGGGAGCAATCACGCCATTAGATTTAAAATGTGCACCAACACACACTCAGGGCTTGTCTGCATCCGTCCACCAAAAATACTCAGAATTCAATATGATGACAGGGAACGCTTTGAACAATTCTATTTAGTGCCATTTTCCACATGATCTGAGAGGCTATTTTCAGGTTTAACGGCACCTTCAAAGCAACGGACACATGGAATGCCAAGTAAAAACATCTCAATGTATAACAGCTTTAAATAGTTTCTGTGCGTGGAAATGTACATCCAGTACTTTGGAAATTACATTGAACCATATGCATTTGTTTTTATTGGTAAGAACAATAAAGCATACACAAGTTGTTTGTCTCAAGCATGTCTAGGAGGTTTAAATAACTGCCCTTCCCATCACCCTTTTCCAAGCACCAGATGTAAGTACCGTCAGTGGAAGTGGAGCAGACAAAAGCATGACAATCCAATTCTCTGCATAAAGGGGAAGAAAAACTCGATCCAAGAGCCTCCCAAGGTCAATGCAGGAGACAGAGGCATCTGTCAGGGCTGGAAATTCATACATTTGCTTGGTCTGTATATAAAAAAGTAGTTACACTGCTATTAACAGCTTCATGCTTGAAATAAGCCAGAGTTATGAAGAGACGACTCCAAATATACAGGTCTAAAAATATTCTGACCTTTATGGGAAAAGTTTGGATTGCAGGCAACAGAAATCTTAAGAATTAACGAAGTCTGGTTTACTTTTTTTAAAAACGATGTTTTGTTTGGCCCAAATGGAGGAAATACAAGACACAAGAGAACCAGAGCTGAATGGCCACAGTCATTTTTAAAATGGGAAACTTAGATAGGAAACCAATGTTCAAACAACGTATTTCTTATGAAGAAGTAGTTTTCAAAACTCATGGTCTGAATTTAATTGTGCTAATGCCTGCCACAGTTATGAAGAAAACAAGGTCTTCAACACTTCTACCCCTGCACAGTGATTGACGGGCAAGATTTTTAATAGACAAAGTAAGAAAACACTCTAAGGATTTCAATGGCTGGGTGACAAAGAGGCCTAATTTGAGGTCAGCAGGGTGATATAAGGCTAAAAGACAACTCCCATGACAAAACTGCAGGGCTAAATGCCCATAAATGTCCAATTTATGTAGACCAAAAGTATATAAATGCATTTGCATTACTACTAACTATTGCAACATCTTCACATATATTCCATATATCTCACAACTCTTTGTTTAATGCATGCCAACAGCTGGCATTCTAAAAAGCAATGTGTGTTTTAACCTGAAGAAACAAAACCAGTCCAATCGCGTAATCCCAATCATGAAGATTGTATTACCTAGTTGTCTTTGAAAAAAAAGACTTTTACAGTAGAAGTGCTTGCTGTATCATTACAGCATACTGCAGCTTCCAAAAACACACAAAAAATGTTAGAATGGAAAAATAGTCAGTTGCTGTTCTCACACGTAGCTATTACTTATTTATTTATTTAAAACATGCCAGTCTCACATTTCCAAGGCAGCCCACAATAATAAAAACCACCATAACAAACAGTAATGCTATAACTAACAAAACATCTACACTTAAGAAGTATGTGATGCAATGGTGATGACCAATTGTACCTATGGCACAACAAGGTAATCTTCACTTGACACCAAAGCACTGGCACCTGGAAAACACTGTTTTGTAAACTTCCAAAGATATGAAATCATTCTGATGTCATGAGCCCTGGCCCTTGGCCTTTTCAGGTTACAGGAGAAGGCTTTGATGAAGATGAGGCTCAGACGGCTCTTTTAGGAGAAACACTGTCAGTCCTATATATAGCTTCCCACCCCTACCCCAATCAGAAAACAAGACTTTGCCATCAAAGCCATGTCAGAACCTCCACCTACCCAGCTTCACAGAAGTTTGAGACTACAAAATCACGCAAAGGCTCTTTAACAGTCCACTCAGTTCCTCCAGAGGGTGTGGAGCTAACCATACTACGAATTGTGGCAGCCTACAAAAAGCTTCTGTTGAGCTCACTGCTGAGACAACATTCTTTCATGGTTCTAGTAAGGAAGAGCATCAGACAGGTAAAGCTCACTCTGACTTCTCCATGGTCCTGTTTCAGCTGCTCTTTACACAAGAGAGCTTATGCCTTTACTTAGCCTGCCACTTACTTTGACTGGTTTCTACTTATCTGACACAATCCTGTCAGCCTGCCTAGACTTGACAGTTCTACCTGGGCTGGACTCTCCTTGCTCAAGTCAGGCACTGTCTGATACCACCGGCTTCCCCTATGAGCCCTGTGAGCCTCAGTTAACTGCAGAATGGGACACAATGTAGAGTCCCTCTCACCTGTCAACATCTGCATTAACTCTAAAATTTATTTATTTATTTATTTATTTTATTTCTAACCCACCTCTCCATCCAGATCAAGGCGGGGAACAACAATAAATATAAATATAAAAATCATAAAATAGATAAACCATTAAAACAGATAAAAACAAATACATTATTAAAAACATCTTAAAATTCAACTTGGTAGGCCTGCCGGAAGAGAGCAGTCTTCACAGCTCTCTTAAATTCCAGAAGACTACTAATTTGTTGAATCTCCTCCAGCAGGCCATTCCACAGTCTGAGAGCAGCAGAAGAGAAGGTCCTCTGGGCAATACTCATCAGCCTAGTTCTGGCTGACTGGAGTAAATTCTACCCAGAGGACCTGAGTATGTGGGGCGGATTATACGGGAGAAGGCGATCCCGCAGGTAACCTGGACCCAAAACATGTAGAGCTTTAAAGGTAATAACCAACACTTTATACTTCGCCCAGAAACTAATTGGCAGCCAGTGAAGAGATTTTAAAACTGGTGTAATGTGGTCACCCCTAGGTGTACCGGTGACCAACCTGGCTGCCATATTTTGAACTAGTTGAAGTTTCCGGACTAGGCACAAAGGTAGCCCTATGTACAGCGCATTGCAGAAGTCAAGCCTTGAAGTTACCAGCAGGTGCACTACCGTCTTTAGGTCTTCCAACTCTAGGAAGGGGCGCAGCTGGCGTATCAGCCGAAGCTGATAGCAGGCACTCCTGGGCGTTGCATCTATCTGGGCTGTCATTTGGAGCGACGGATCCAGGAGTACCCCCAAGCTGCAAACACAGTCTTTCGGGAGGGTGTAATCCCATCCAGAACTGGTTGACACACCTCCAAACCCAGGTTGTGGCCTTTGACAGCAAGCACCTCCATCTTGTCTGGATTCAGCTTCCGTTTGTTTTTCCTCATCCAGCCCATTACCGTCTCCAAGCATTCATTCAGAGGAGACACACTATCCTTAGCTGACAATGTTGTCGAAGGCATAGAGAAATATATTTGGGTGTCATCAGCGTACTGATAGCACACCGCCCCATGCCTCCGGTTTCATATAAATGCCTCCCAGTGGTTTCATATAAATGTTAAACAGCATTTGGGAAAGGATGGCACCTTGTGGTACACAAGTGCAAAGTGCATTCTGCAGTAGCTCCAGTGGGGCAGTTGGTTTTTCGGATATCCCGATCCAAGATCATATAGAGCTGTATAGGTTAATGCCAGCATTCTGAATCACACCTGGATGTCAATTTAGATCTTTTAGTACAGATGACAGAAGCTCATTCCAGCAAGTCTGGTTAACAACCTAACTGCAGTATTTTGGATGCTCCAATATATGCATTACAGTAATTTAACCTAGATAGTACCAGGGCAGCAATAACAGTGTCAAGATCATCTCTTTTTAAGAAGGGATGTAGCTGGCATACCAACAGAAGTTGATAAAAAGTGTTTTGTGCCACAGAAGCCACTTGAACCTACAGGCCCTAAAGTATCCCCAAGCATCAGAATCCCATCCAATACAGATTGACTGTCATCCTTCCAGTCCATTGATCATTGCACAAGCATTACAGTTCTGTATTCAACTTCAGTTTGTTATATGCTGTCAACCAGCCATTTCTGCCTACAAACACCTGGACAGGGCAGCCACTACCATCTCTGGATCCAGTGAAAAGGAGAACTAGAACTGGATGTTGGCAGCATACAGATGGCACTTCATCACAAAACCCTGGACAATCTGCCAAGGATACAGGTGTGTGAAACAGCCCTCAGATTAGCATTCATATGTGATCCAGTGGTCATCTGTGCTAAATCAAAAGTCAGGAACACCATATTAGCATATGTTCCATGAAACATGACAAGCAATTAAACAGGAGGGGACACTCCAAACCAGGATAATAATGATTTCCAAGGTCAAACCATATGTTAGCTCAGCAAATATAAGATCCCAACCCCACACTTGCAGAGCTAATGGGAAATGTGTGTGCCAGGCACTTCCATGGGAGGGTCAGTGGGAGGGAGGAATGTGTAACTCCTTCTGTACCTGCTGAGTCTTTCCCATGCAAATGTTCCTTCTCCCAGAGGTTGTCCTTTCCCCTAGGCAGACTAACTCCTGGTTTCAAAATCAGGATAGAGTGAAAAAAAAAAGATTCAAAACTGCCCAGAATGTGGGCATTTGCAAAACAGAAGACAGAACTGTGGTTGGGAGAAGAGTTAGGTGCTCCTCTGCAAATGCTCCCCAAACATCACATTAACATTAGGAAGCCTGTGTTGGATGGATGACTTTTATTGACAGAAGGACAGGGGGAGTACAACCCTGCTAATTCTACTCAATTTCTCAACTCCTTTTCTACCATCAACATGGTATCCTTATAGATTGACTTCATGGGATGGGCATTGGAGGCACTGTGTTACAGTGGTTCCGATCCTACTTGCAGGGTCGATTTCAGAAAGTAACATTGGATGATGATTCCTCAGCCCTGTGGCAATTGAGCCATGGCGTTCCGCGGGGTACCCCATCTTCTCCCCAATGCTATTCAACATTTCTAAGAAGCCACTAGGACCGGTCACTAGGAGATTTTGAGCCATGTGCCATCAGTATGATGATGACACACAGCTCTATTTCCCTTTGACATCTGAATCAGGTGATGTTGTGCAAGTCCTGGATCAGCGCCTAGACTCAGTGATGGACTAGGTGATGGCCAATAAACTGAAGCTGAAACTTGGCAAGATGGAAGCCCTGAGGGTGAGTGGTTCCCAAGTCCAGGAGATAGGCTCATTGCCTGTTCTGGATGGGGTTGCACTCCCTTTAAAAGATCAGGTTCATAGTCTGTGTGTACTCGTAAATTCATCACTGCCATCAACTTTAAGACTTAAATACTACAATACACTCTATGTTGGGCTGCCCTTAAAGCTGCTCAGGAAGCTGGAGCTACTGCATAATGCACTTTGCACCGCACTGGCTGCCTATTCACTACCGACCTAGGTTTAAGGTTTTGGTACCAGTGATAAAAGCCCTAACCACTTGGGATCAGGATACCTGAGAGAACACTTTCTCCCTTATCAACCTCTCTGGTCATCAGACAGAATGCTCCTAGTGGTTCCATATAGACCTATGGTCCAGTTGGAATCCATCCAGAGAACAGCTTGCAGTGTAGGAGGGGTCTTTCTATGGAACTCCCTGCCTCAGACACCAACATTGTATTGTTTTCGATGCCTCCTGAAAACATCTTTATTTCAAGAAGCCTTGCTTGATTGACCAGCCACGGGTTTTATTGGTACTTTGCTTTTTTATTTTCTGGAGCGGTGAACAATATGGTATTTTATTTTTATCTTTTATTGTTCACTGCTCCAGAATCTGTCTAGATGTGGAACGGTATATAAATGCCTCCATAACTTTCAGAACTTGCTATAATTTCTGAAATCACCCATCTCACAAACACAAACTGCAGTGAGCTCATATTACATATGTGTGAAAAATCAATTGCCTTTAATGGCTCCTAAATCTCATGGGGAAAATATTATTCAGGAAAACAAGACTTTAATACAACTAATTACTATTACTCACTTAAATAATTTGGTACTCTGTTAGGCAAATCTAGCAGCATTGCACATTATCCATTGGCCTAGGATTTTACTGACATATATGGCACCCTACAAGAATGTGAGGTTCTCCAGTGATATTTTACTTTTTCAGATATTAACTACGGAGGAGTCGTCACCTATCATATTTCCTCCTCTTCATCTAATGAATGTCTTTGGTTTCCGCTTCTCTCAAAATTCTATTTCTAGCCATAAATCAAGATTCATGAAGTCAGCAAAATGTTTAATTAACATTGAAAAAGTTCGTCTTGGAATACAAATGAACAAGCTTTGTAAATACATACTTTATCAGCTCTTTCTGTGCACCAAAAAAAAAGCATTAGTTCAGGAATTCCTTTACAGGACATCTTATCTTCAAAAAGATTGAAGAGTCTAACTAAAAATACTGTAAAGAACTTTGTACTCTGGGAAGCACAACAGAAATGAGAAGTGGGGGGGATTTTTCAGGTGACTTTTATTTAAGGGACACGGAATACAGGCTGCAGTCCTGGCATCAATGCTCCCTAAATTCCCCACTCCAGTAGGAGAAAAGGAGGATACAAAGACAGACACTCAGAATGATTGATTTTACCCATACTCACGAACTCAATGAAACTGTTATTGCTTTAAAACAATTCATCAAAACAATTTAAGGAAGTTAAAATTAAACAAACACACGAACCTCTCCATTCAGCAAAGCAAATTAAAAGAATGTACTCACAAGTCTGGCAGATTTCTTAAGAACATAGACAAACATAGGCAAGTACATTCATACAGACTGTGAAGGAGCTCTACTCCACAGAGGGACTTCCATTTCTCCCAGGCAATGAAGGAGTTATTGAGGCCTACATGTTAGGCTCCGAGCAACATCCTGGATGCCATGCCTGAGGGAAAGGAAAGACACCATGGTTCCTGTTATGTAGACTTAAATAAACTCTCTAAAGACAAAGACCTCCCTCTTAATTTATTCTGAAATGGCTAAACCTATCAGTTCATGTCATAATTTAGACTATCTTTCTTCCCAGAATATACCCTCCTCCTCTGACATAGTTGTTTGTGACAACGAAAGGTCAAATTCCCTTTTCTTTGTGGTCAACTTTCTGATTTACTTCTCTGTTCTCATGGACACGGGGATTTTCTAACCACAAATTCACCTGTTCTCGGCTCCCTCTATATGAGCGATTTAAGCTCTTTCAAGGTGCATTACCGATTTTACCTCTACAAGAGTGGAGTGCAAATCAGGGTCCAGGCGCTTTTTATCTCCTATTATGCGCATTTTCGAATTCGTGTTAAATAGCAACTTTTAATTTACCGTGGGAGTTAGAGCGCCTGATGTCTGTGTAAACGATTTCTGAGAAGTCGCATTAACAATCACAGTGGGCAGACTGTGGTCATGATGTCTTGCATGAAGAGAACTGCCCTTCCACTGGAAACACCTCCCAGTTTTTCTTTTAGTTTTATTTCCTGTCTCCTCCGTGCCACTTCCTCCTTGTTCTCCGTCTCTCTGGATGGAAGCTCCAGGAATAGGTGACCCAACGTGAACTGAAAATAAAGTGTCTTTTAAGTTCCCTGCGGGAATATTTTTTTCATGGAGACACGGGGCCAGATGGAGGTGGTTTCACGAGAAGCAAGGGGGGTAGTAAGGATGTGCGGATAATTAGCAATCCACTTAGACAAATCATCCCCTCGCTTGCTTGCTGGGTTCCTGACATGAGCTGCGTGTGTGTGTGCCTGTGGATGTTGTAGGAAAGAAGGGAAAATGGTTGATCTCACTGGGAGGAGGAGGAGGAGGAGGAAAGGAACGAAGCAGCTTCCCCTGTCTGTTTGGGTGTGCGTGTGTGCGGATCTCTCCTCGCTCGCTCGCTCCTTCTCTCTGGTCTCTCGCTCCCTCTCTCTCCGGCAAAAGGGGGGGGGGGAGAGAGGCAGCCAAAAATACTTTTTAAAAGGATGTTGGAGGGGAAACTTGTGAGGCACATTCCCATTTACTCCTGAGCAGTTCTGGGAGGGGGGACAACTTCAAATGGCGATCGGGCGAAAGGGGGGGAGAGAGGCAGCCGAAAATACTTTTTAAAAGGCTGCTGGAGGGGAAACTTGTGAGGCACATTGAGACAAAGGGAACAGGTAAAACAAGTGATTACCAACAGGTAACCCAAGTAACCAAAGGCGGGAGATTCTGATGGGTGGGGAGAAGAAACGGCGGGAACCTGAAGGGGTAAGTTCCTCCAGGAAAAAGCACATTACTTTCAGCACTATTTCCTTGTTCGAGCCCCAATTTATAAAGTGATTCTCCACATGTAAACAACTTTAAATCGCCTTCCAGAGAGCCCGTCATGCGCTTCGATGGCTCTCGTGTATAGGTATAGGCGTAAACGTGATTGTCAGGAAATGCACATAACAGGAGAATCAGGTGTCAAAGCGGACTCTTGTAAAGGGGGCCTTCAACCCTAGACCTTTCACTTAGTTCCCTTAAAAGGAATATATATGGTTGATATAAGTCATAAATTTATATGACTAGTATCTTTGCATAATACCACGTCACACGACTTTCATGAGTCACATCTTTGAGCAACTTCAAATCATATTTCCAAATCATTCTCTTATCAGATCCCATCTAAAATGAAGCATCCAACCCCTGACAACAGTGTTCTATGTGTGTATGCATTCACTAACCTCTTGCTCCCCCACCCAGCATTCACTAACCTCCCCCCATGCCCCCCCGTGCCCCAGCACTATAATAATACAGAAAAGCAAATAATAAAAAGTTTCTACTAAGGAACAAGAAAAATATGAGATTTGGACCTATGTGGGCCTTTTGATGGGAGGTGTATGTCCAAGCACACACTAATGTGCAATACTATGTTATACACTACAGAATCTATTCTATTATTATACAGGTTTAAATCTATAGCACATTTAACACTATACAGATGCTATGTTATTTTGGCATTCCACCAATAATGCTTGCACATCATCACACTGGCTGCACAATGACCTTGCATTTATGTCATGAAAAGACATAATGCAAGTCACAAATCACGTAATATGAAATGAGAAAGATGGGGAAACAGGGCTAACAGGCTATATTAATAAAGCATTGAAAGAAACACATTTTTGTGTCCTGGCCATTTTAGACTTTTTCAATGTTTAGACGATCAACAACAGTAGGTAATGTCCACACAGTACCTGTGCCATGAATTAAAAGAGCATCTTCTAACTTGCCTTTCCTAACTATCTTGTCTTTCTGAAGGACCTGGCTGATTTATTGCGCCTTCTGCATGCAGAAGTACACCTCTGGATCCAACACATAACAGCTTCGAAAGTAGTCAGATTTTCTTAGTAAGAACAGAAGAAGTGCGCTGGTTAGGCCTAATCTTGAGTAATGCATCCAGTTCTGGGCACCACACTTCAAGAAGGATGCAGACAAGCTGGAGGGGGTTCAGAAGAGGGCAACAAGGATGATCAGGGGTCTGGAAACAAACAAAGCCTTATGAGGATAGTCTGAAAGAACTGGGCATGTTTAACCTGAGAAGAGAAGACTGAGGTGAGACATTATAGCACTCTTCAAATACTTGAAAGGTTGTCACACAGAGGAGGGCCAGGATCTCTTCTCAATCATCCCAGAATGCAGGACACGGAATAACAGACTCAAGTTACAGGAAACCAGATTTCCAACTCTACTATTCTATGATTCTATGAAGTAGGGCTGTGCTTCGCCTCGCCCCCAATCTAGTTTGGGGCTAGATTGGCCTTCCCATGCTTTGGATTCAGAACCAAATTTGAAGTGAGTTGGCCCAAGTCAAATCGGGGCCAATTTGGAAGTTCCGAATCGGGGGAGCAATACAGAGCCCTAATACGAAAAGCTGTGCTGGATCAAATCAAAGGGCTATCTAGTTCAGCGTTCTGTTCCCACAGTGGCCAACCAGATGTCTATGGGAAGCCCACAAGGAGGACATGAGTGGAAGAGCACCCGCCCACTCATATTTCCCAGCAGCTGGTATTGAATACAATTTGCAATACATAATGTGCAACAGAAACTAAAATTGTGACATTCAAATATGGGTGGCAGTCCTACACACTGTTAGGATCACAACCAGGGACTGCCTGATGCATTCTGGCACAGCCTTCCCCAACCTAGTGCCTTCCAGGTGTGTTGACTAAAACTCCCAGCATCCCCCAGCCAGTCATACTGCCTGGAAGATGCTGAGATTTGAAGTCCCATACATCTGGAGGGCACCAAGTTGAGGAAGGCTGCTCTAGCATCTTCCTACCACCCTGTCTTTAGGTTCTGGATGCTTTATTGCTCAGGCTGTTACATATGCTGGTGCCTACAGATTATTATTATTATATATATATATAAATACAGAGCTGACCCCATCAAACTTTGATGATGCCAGCTCCTAGGAATTTGTCATATTTTTTTTACCAATTCTGAACTTAAAAGTTAGCTTCAGTAGTTTGTGGACTGGAGCCTCTATAATGTGTTTTGTCTATCACAGAGTTTATGGTTCTTAAAATGAACTAAACCAATATTAAAATCCATACATCATGCTTTAAGTTGCCTTTATCCCAAAGCAGTCATATTACTACATGCTTCATTAGAATGGGTGGTTCAGGGCACAAGACAAACACATTACTTTTCTCTATATCCCACAGCATTTCAAAGGCTATTAAAAGTAAAGGCATGCCAAATCCTGTATGTAAAGCACTATACAAATGTACGATAAATATCAAGGTCACATTATCAGATTGTTTCATGGAGGACTGGGGGTGGGGGAGTGAAAAACACAAAAATTCCCAGAAGTTGATTTGCAAAACATCACCTACAAGCATGGTGTTATTTAATTTAGAATAAATAAATTCTAAAACTCCTCACTTTTACCACCATTTCACAAAATCCATTTTAAAAACAAAGCAAAATTTTTTTGTTTTTACTGCTGTTTTAAGAAATTTGATTTGTGACCCGTCTGGGAATCCCCTAGGTTGAAAAGCAAAATAAAAATGTATCTAATAAATGTTTGTTCTTTTCTTTAAACACTCATATTTGTCACGCTGCTACTGCAAGGGCTCATGATGTGACTTACAATATAAAAATGCAGTGAAGCCTGCAGTTAAGACGGGTGAACACTGGTAGATAACATAAATGCAGGTATGGATGACTCTAACATCCCCAGATAGACATGCAACCTGAAACTATCACATCACCTGGAAGAGGAAAGTTTCTATGTCTGCAAACCCTTCCTCTCCCATATCATCTTAAGACTCTGATTGTGTAGACACCATGACTTCAAAATCAAGCCACCCTTTTTTGTAACGTTCTGCCTGATTAAGTGATCTGTAGTTTGGGAAAACATGCTCATGTTGAGTAACCTTTGCACTGGCCTAACAAAAATAAACCCCTATGCATTCGTGTTCAGAAGTAAGAGCCACTGTATTCAACCGGGCTTGCCCCCAGATAAGTGTGCACAGGATGGCAACCTAAAGAAATTGCATTAATATGGATTTTGAAATTGGTTTTAGAATGTGGACAATATTATATCGAAATTGGCACATAGGCTGTGTAACAAATTCCTATAAATGCCATAGGACTGGGGAGGAGGACAGAGAGGCAAAAAAGGCAAGCTTGTTTTAAGGAGCCAATTAATGCTAATCTTCATTTATCCAAACCAGAGTTCATGGGCTTATCAAAAAAGCCACTAGCAGAACAGAGGTTTTCCTTATTACCATCGTTATTTTTCTAATTATCACCCTCTCCCTGCCTGCAGCTGGCTACTGTCCCATGGCTACAGCAAAGACCTTCATTTATTCTGTATGTGTTTAAATAATTGCTGGGGGGTTCTACTTAGGTTTTCAATCTACAATGAGTTTCTAAGATAAAAGGCAACTTATTAGCCCTATTGACCTGGCTGACTTTAATATTTTGAAACTCAGGGGCTTTTATTAGAAATGTAAATAAAGTCGTATTTGTTTTTTCTACACATACCACGGAGGCCATCAATTTCTGTTTATTATTTGGTGCCACTGCGGTTTTCAACTCCCCTTTTTTATTTCAATTTGTTTACTTTCTAAAGTGCTGGGTTTAATTTCTTCCTAGTTTCTTTCCCAAAGGACTCAGCTACTCTATTGTTATCACAGCTTACTTTAGCACACGAGATAGAAACTGTCACAAATTTTGCATCTGGCTCCCTCCCCAAGCCAGTATTTCTACCTGGCTCACATAGGTGGACCTTAGGATTCTTGTAAGACATCAACTAGACATTTTCTAGGACCACCTCACCCACAATGCCTCACTTTGAGGAAGGTCCCCTGAAAGCGCAGGATTTGGGCCTGGGTGGCTCACTGGGGAGATTTCTCACTTTTGGAGAGTCCTCAGAGCAAGAGATTGGGCAGGCGGGTGGCCTCACTGGAGAGCCCGACTGCCTGGTTTCTCACTCTGTGGACTCTCCAGGTCAAGAGATTGGGTGAGCGGCGTTTCTGGAGAGCCTGGCCATCTAATCTATTGCTGAGGAAATGTTCTTAGAATAAGAGATCGAAGGGCATCTGCTCCAAGGAACCTTGCTAGCTGCTCTCCCACTGTGGGCTTGTCTATACGCCCTGTATACCCCACTGTGGCTGTGTAGTGGCGCTGTGTTGTTCACATGATGCAGCCACCAACTTGCAGCTACATCAGGCTTCTGCCCCTGAAACTACACTTTTTCGTGGTGTCGTTTTATTGTGCCTTTTTCAGTTGCTCCAAGGTCACCACATTGTTTCTTGGGACCTGTTCAGACAACACTTCAGGTTCTGTGGTTAGTGAAACTGGTTCTCTGTGGTTAGCACTAACCACAAGCCATGCTATCGCACACAACACTTTAAACCATGGTTAGAGCCACTAACCCTGATGCAGATGGTCTGACTGTGGTTAGTGAGTGAGCAGGGTTTAGCAAAAGACATCACACAACACACTTTAAACTCTGCTGCTTAACCAAAAGCCTTAACCAGCAGGGTTTAAGGTGTCTTCTGAACAGGCCCAGTGTCTTTCAATGGTGGCCTCCGTTCAGGTTAAGCAAGTGGGCACTGCTAGGCGCAACTCCAAGTGCAGGGTAAGTACGGGAACGCAAAGCATGGGGAGGGCTTGACAAGCCGAATGGCCGCTGGTGCTGTGGGTTTTCCTGGTCGGATAGCCTGTGCTCCTTCTTGCCATGTAACTTTATTGGTTCCATCCCGCAGGGAATCAGCTACAAAAGTGGTGTTGTATAGTTGACCCCTGTGTGATTTGCCACAGCAGGGAAGTGGGGCTGGGAAAGCAGAGTCCACAGGGGCCCTTCCAGCAGGGCAGGGTGTGATCTATCACCCCTCTTGAGCCACAACCTGAGCAGAGGATTCAACCTGCCTCATGGAAGGGCAGGCCCTGCAAGGCATACAAACTAACACACCAAACTAAAACTGCAACTTTCCATTCAAGTAGACAGTTACAAAAAAATTGAAACTGCTCCACATTAAAAATGCTAAACTTAGTGGTACTTAAGGGCATGGGAAAACAGAATGCAGAAGATATTCCACTGAAAAAGCTCTTCCCAACCTCCACCGTAGCACTTCAGACAGTGGGGACACCCAAAGAAAGACCTCAATAATCTCAGTGAATGGGTGGATTGATACAAGAGAAGAACAAGTATTTGGGTCCTAAGCCATGTAGTTCATCTCCAGTGTGCTACAAGGCTCTGTTGTTTTTGTTACCACAGACTAACATGGCTAGCCCTCTGACAATTGTAAAACTACTGCCACTAAATCCACTATTTCTTCTTTAAAAATGTGTGTGAAAATAAGGCAGCTTAAACCATTTTCCCTTCAATATATGTCTGTTAACGCAAGGGTAAGCAGCGCTGAGGCCAAAAGTCTTCAAAAAAAAACATATCAAAGCTCCACAAGAAAGAATCAATGTAGATGAGGAAGATTTATTTAAATCTGGAAGGCAGTTTAACCTCAGGGGGGGGAATGCTAATGAGACACATTTGGCTGTTTTTTTAATTCCACTTCAAAATGTGTGTTTATCAGGACTGTGGTGACAAGGAAATATGAGCTTGGTAAGCAGAAAACAGAATGACCTTCTGAAGGTTATATTGCCGCAGCCAATTGATTGAACCTTAATTCAAGTCATGGACCAGGGAATTCAGAAAAATGTAAATTAGGGCACCAAGTGACACAGCATGGAATGAGCAATCAGCAGAGCACACTTCCCTCCCCCATTGGAATCAATGGTTTCTTCCGGGTACAATACATTGGCAAGAAATAGGTATTTCAGGCTGAATCAGATTAACATTATTAATATAAGAGTAATGACATCAGGCTGGTTCAATGGAATACTATGATGCCCATGAAGGAAAAAAATACAGAATTTGCCATTAGTCCCAAAGGCTTCATTAAAAATAATAATAATAATAAAGGGGGGGGAACAAACCAAAAAGAGTGCCCCAAGAGGTACAACAAAAACATTATTTCACATTTCTGTCATGCACAAAGAAGCTACAAAACTGTTACCTGAGCTCCTGGTTTATTTAACATCCCTTGAGTCTTGCCCTGCAGATTCATAAACCTTCATGATGTTTATATATGTCCTGTTGTCATTTCAAGACTCAAGGGGTTCTCGTGCATCTGACCCAGTTGCCCAATCAATGGAAAGAAAGGGAAGCCACCTGAAGCTCTCTTCCCCCGGGGGGAGGGGTAAAGGCAGGATATAAATCAATTTAATAATTATAATAGTAATAATGATCGTAGAATCATAGAATCATAAAGTAGTAGAGTTGGAAGGGGCCTATAAGACCATCGAGTCCAACCCCCTGCTCAGTGCAGGAATCTACCTTAAAGCATCCCTGACAAATGGTTCTCCAGCTGCCTCTTGAATGCCTCAAATGTGGGAGAGCTGACAACTTCCCTAGGTAATTGGTTCCATTGTCGTATTGCTCTAACAGTTAAGAAGTTTTTCCTGATGTCCAGCCGGAATCTGGCTTCCTGTAACTTGAGCCCATTATTCCATGTCCTGCATTCTGGGTCATAATAAGCAAGGAACATTGACTATTGTGCATGGGCCTACCAGTTTTACTAGACCAGGAATACCGGCAACACAAAGCCACCTAGCACTCATCTGCTTTATGTCTGAAGAAAAATTCAATGTCTCAAAAGCTTAACAGCTCTTTCAAGTATGGAAGTTTGTCTAGTTGTTGTTCTTTTAAAAAAGGAAAATGTGTAATCTTAGCTAGAGATGTAAAATTTCTGAAAATTTTGAAGCCATGGGAAAAAACCGTGTTTTTTCTGGTGTGTGTGGGGGGGGGGGGGGTTTACTGGAAAAAAATGGAATTTTTTGGAAAAATTGAAAAAATGCAATATTAGAACTTTTTACAGATTGAAAGTCACTTTATTACTTTAGGAACATAAAATATAGTCATGTACAAGTTGGTTTGGCATAAAATTATCACATTTGGTATACTGTATTTCATCGAATCTAAGGTGTAAGATGCACCTTAATTTCAGGGTCACCTACAGGGAAAAAGCTTTTTGTCGATTCTAAGACACACCCCATTTTTAGACACATTTATTTAGGGGGAAAGTGCATCTTAGAATTGAAGAAATACGGTAGAGTTGTGCATGCCCCCCTCCCTCCCCTTCCTCACTCACTTCCATCGTTGCCCGGTCCTCAATGCCAGTGCCGCTGCCAGCAGCCTCTTTGGCCTGGAAACGCAGCGCTGATGCGACCTAGGCTGCGATCCCACGTGCGCGCGGGCAAGAGATGTTTCCTTCCCTCCATAACTTTTATCCCTTTGGGGATACTGTATGCGAGGCGTCTGCCTGGGCCCAGGGAAGGCATAGGGAGGGGGGAGCGGCTGCACGTGCAGAGCAAGAATGAGGCACGCAAGAGGAAGAGAGAGTGAGAGAGAGTGAAAGAGTGTGTGTGTGTGTGTGTGTGAGCGAGAGAGAGAGAGAGAGAGAAGGGGAGGGCGGCCCCTTGTGAGGTGCTCTTCTGCCTGGCTGGGCCCTCCAGTGCACCCGCGCTGAATGCACAGAGCAAGAACGAGGCGCACGCAAGGAAGAGAGAGTGAAAGAGAGAGAGAGAGAGAGAGAGAGAGAGAAGGGGAGGGCAGCCCCTTGTGAGGCGCTCTTCTGCCCGGCCAGGCCCCTCCAGTGCGCCCGTGTGAAGCCTCCTGCTGCAGCTCCCCCCGCCGTCCCTTTAGCCTCTCTCGCCTCACACCGAGGGCAAGGAGAAGGGGGAGGAGCAGAAGACCCCCCCAGGCAAGAGGAGGAGGCCGCCACCGCCGCTATCCCTTCCTGAGGAGAAGGTGCTCCTTCCACAAGGTAGGCGTGGCATTTCCAGGACGAGGAGGCACAGCCCTAAAAAACCTGTGATTCTACGCCATCGATTCTTAGATGCACCCCGTTTTCAGAGACATTTAAATGGGGGGGAAGTGTGTCTTAGAATCGATGAAATACGGTATTAAAAGTATAGTGCATTCAAACAATTATTACAAATTGAATTAACTTTTTTAGATTTGTACCTTTTTAAAAAAACAAATGGAGCTATAAGCTCCTGAACTGTAAAGAACACCTGAATTGTGATGAACCTCTTTGGTTTTGCCAGTTTATGAGGAGCAGGGAAAAACAATTAAAAAGACAAACAGAAGAAACCATTAACATTAGTAACAAGGAAAATTATTTATGTCTCTGCTAGTCCTCCACAGTGTCAAGCAGACATAAAGCACCCACTCCCATAAAAAGAAAAAAGGGGGACCAAGTTTCAATGAATATGCATGAAATTTAATCAGATTCATTTCACTGCCAGTTTCAGTCTCTGATTCAATGGCAGTGCCCCCTAGAGGCAGAAATGCATCTTGCTCTTGTATTTGAGAGCTGTAGTCTCAGTTTGCGATTTAGGACTTGCTTGTCCTTGGTGCAGAGAAATTGTAATAATCTGATAATATACATAGTTTTTAGAAATCTTTTGGAGAAGTAAATATATAACACCTTGTCTTAAACACTGTATGCATCATGCTAAAATAAAACATTCCATAATCTGATTTTTCTTCATTTTTTTCAATTTTTTCAAAGGGGGGGGGAACCAAAAAAGGCTTCGGGGGGAAACGGGAAAACCCGGATTTTTTTCCGGATTTTTCCGTTTTTTCCGGGCTTTCACATCTCAAATCTTAGCTTGAATCTCTTGCCCTTTGGAACCAAAGTGGAAACAGATTTTATCCAAACTTCATGTGCATACAAAACAACATTATTTCTGTTCATATGTATTTACCCAGCAGCAAGTCCCATGGTTAATTTACATGATTTAAAATATATTTTTCCACTAGTATTGACAGCTTTCAGATCTACCTCCTGGTAAAGCTCATGCTATCCTGCTTTGTACAGAGAAATGCCTTTTTCCAACAGACTGCAAATTGTGTCATTGTTAAAGGAGGGCTGGAATGACTAAGAGAACGCTATTTCTCCTTTCATAAAGTTACAGTTCTGAACTGTGCAGATTTCAGGGTGGACTTATAAGAGGTCCTAGTGTGAGTGGCTTCAGATGTTCTAAATAAGAGAAAGTGAAAGGAACTGAGTTGTCCTCTTTGCATAATAGTTAAGAACGTCCCACACTGTATGTTTGCAGTATTTCTACATCTGTGGTACACACATCTCTCCCTGCAGGGAGTTATGTAAACCTTCAGTTTTGAACATTCTAAATAAATGTTGACCATCCAAAGAAGCAGAATAACTCACTTGTACTACACTTAAGCAGGTGATTAAAATGCTTTGCAAATCTGAAGCACTGAAAATGATCTCTGGAATCCAAATAAATCCCTCTAACTCCGCAAGTAGATTTAAATCCAGTTTTGACAGTTTCCATGTACTCTATATGAGCCTTTTCCAAACTTGGGTTCCTAGGTGTTGCTGCACTCCAACTCCCATCTTCCCAAAGTCGCATGGTGACTAGTCAGGGATGATAGGAGTTGCTTCAACAACAATCAGAAAAGGCTGACCTGTATGATTGTAGCATACCTGATAATATCAAGGATTAGCCATATATCATTCATTCCAACCACTGATGAAACACCTGCTTCTTTTGTTGAGTATCATGGATCACTTGTTATCTGCAAATCTCCATATTATTTTCATTCTGAAGTTTGATGTGACTATGGCACATCTATAGTACAAATTTACACTACTTCAAAATCTTTTTTATAAACATGGCTTTCCCCAAAGAACACTAGAAACTGTAGTTTTGTGCTTGAAAATTCTCCCTTGGAAATGATTTGCCCTTGCATTACATTACCGTTTTCAGTAGGGGTGTGCACGGACCCCCCGGATCGGATCGGGACCCGGATCGGGACCTCCAATTTTGTCATGGATCGGTTCGGACAAAATCGGAGGCCCCCCGGACCGGATCGAGTCCGATCCCGATCCAAAAATTGGAAATTTTTGGATCGGCCGCCATTTTTTTCCCCATAGACTTGCATTGCAATGCAAGTCTATGAGGAAAAAATGGCGGCGGGTGGGTGAGGGGGGGCCTAACTCCCCCCCAGGGCCGTCCGCTGTGGATGGCCCCGGCAGGTAAGCCCCCTCCACCGTGCTCCCTCCCCCCCCTGGGGCCGTCCGCTTCCATCCGCAGGCGCCCGCGGGCGCCCGCGGATAGAAGCGGACAGCTCCGGGGGGGGGGTAAGCCCCCTTCCCCGCCACTGCTTACCTTCCCAGCCCGTCCGCTCCCGTCCGGCGCCGGCGGCTACTACCAGCGGGCTCTGCGGCCTGCTCTAGAGTAGTGCGCCGGGTGATGACATCACCCGGCGCGCCACCCTGGAGCAGGCCGCGGAGCCCGCTGGTAGTAGCCGCCGGCGCCGGACGGGAGCGGACGGGCCGGGAAGGTAAGGGGCCCCCCTCCTCCCCTCCGCGCGCCCCCTGCTTACCTTCCCGGCCCGTCCACTCCCATCCGGCGCCGGCGGCTACTACCAGCGGGCTCTGCGGCCTGCTCTAGAGTAGCGCGCCGGGTGATGACATCACCCGGCGCGCCACCCTGGAGCAGGCCGCAGAGCCCGCTGGTAGTAGCCGCCGGCGCCGGACGGGAGCGGACGGGCCGGGAAGGTAAGCAGTGGCGGGGAAGGGGGCTTACCCCCCCCGGAGCTGTCCGCTTCTATCCGCGGGCGCCCGCGGGCACCTGCGGATGGAAGCGGACGGCCCCAGGGGGGGGAGGGAGCGTGGGGGAGGGGTCTTACCTGCCAGGGCCGTCCACAGCGGACGGCCCCGGGGGGGAGGCAGTTAGGCCCCCCCCTCACCCACCCGCCGCCATTTTTTCCTCATAGACTTGCATTGCAATGCAAGTCTATGGGGAAAAAAATGGCGGCCGATCCAAAAATTTCCGATTTTTGGTAGTAGCCGCCGGCGCCGGACGGGAGCGGACGGGCCGGAAAGGTAAGGGCCCCCCTCCTCCCGCCCCCTCCTCCCCCCCGCTGTCCACTTTCATCGGCGGGCGCCCGCTGGCGCCCACCAATGGAAGCGGCGGTGGGCGCCAGTGGGCGCCCGCTGATCCGCCGATCCGCCGAACCGGTTCGGAGCCTTTTCGGACCGGTTTGGATTGGATCGGCCGATCCAGCTGTCGGATCAGAAATCGGATAATTTATCTGATTTCCCACTGGACCGGACTCGGATCGTGGATCGGGTCCGATCCAGTGCACATCCCTAGTTTTCAGAGCTCTCTGTAAAGAGCTATAGCAGCTATACCTATATTATTAACATTTATAGTATAGTAGCAAATGGACCTAGTTTGATACAATGACCCTTAGTTTGATACAACAAGGTTCAGACTACATCAAGCGTCAAACTGCATCAATGCAAGGCTATGTGTTGGTTACAGACATCTGCCACCTAGTGACTGAAGTTGGTACTGAAGGCTTCAAATACAAGGACACATTTAAAATAATTAAAAATTTAAGTTAAAAAGAAAAAAATCTTACAATTCCCAGCATGCTCCAGCCAGCTATGCTGGCTGGGGAATGCAGGAAGTTGCGAATAATCCAAAAGTGCGTACACACCCTTAGGGCCCCCTTAGTATATATGCCAGATTTCAGATATCTAAGTTTCATGGCCTTGGAACTATGGCAGGCAGACAGATATCCATCCGCTTATCTTAGAACCCTGTTCAGATGACACGCTAAGCCATAGTTAGGCCGCTAAGCCTTTTGCAGCAAATGGTTAGTATGTGTGTTTAAACCATGGTTATGTAGCCATGGTTAGGAATGGTTCACACAACATGGTTCACAAGACATGCTAAGCCATAATGTTAAGCTTCAAATACTTAACCACCATGGCTTAGCGTATCGTATGAACCAGGGTCACATGAAGACACCTTACACTTCCCTTCCAATCTTGTGTACATTGGGCCAAGGCCATCTTGTTAAGGAAGAGGACCTTTTCTGCTTTGGCACCCTAGCTGTGGAATGAGCTCCCTAGAGAGATTCGCATGGTGCCTACGTTGCCCACCTTTTGGCGCCAGGTGAAGACCTTTTTATTTTCCCAGCATTTTAGCAGCCTAGTCTTTTCGCTCTGCTGTTTTAAATCTCTATTTTAAATCTTTGCATTGCTGCTAGGTTTAATTCTGATTATACTTTTATATTGTAGTTTGAAGCTTTCATATTTTATACTGTTTTACATTGCATCTTGAGGTTTTAATTTTTGTGAATTGCCCAGAGAGCTTCAGCTATGTAGCAGTATAGAAATGTGAGAAATAAATAATTTGGACAGGCCAATGGTCTGAATTGTTGGTTCTTATCTGGTTCTGCTGCTTTATGTCCTTGCTGGTTCTGTACTTGTTTTTGATGTATTTTTATGTTACCTTTTTGCTTGCAGTGATGTTATTTTTGGTCAAAGGTGTAGAAAAGCCTTTGAATATTTTCACTTTGATTCAGAAAAGGGGATTCGCCAGTGGAAGCAGCTTCTATGACAGTAGCCCATCACAACGGCACCCGCCTTATCCAGGTCCTAAGTCAGCTGGATGCATCTCTAGATGTGAATGGGAAGCGAGGGAGACAGAAGCAGGCAGAGGGAACATCTGGGCCTGTTCCAGTTGGAGTCTCCCCACCTTCAGGAGATGAAAGGAGAGAGCAGGGCCATTCCACCAGCCCTACTGCCAGTCTACTTTCATTTCTCTCTTTCTCTCTCTCTCTCTCTCTCTCTTTTCCCCCCTCTTCCTCCCCCATCTCCTTTTTCTTGTGTGTCATGTCTTTTTTAAATTGTAAACCTGAGGGCAGGGACTGTCTTTTTTGCTGATTGATTGTAAGCCACTCTGGGAGCTTTTTTTGACTGAGGAGCAGTGTAAAAATATGATAAATAAATAAATGTGTGTTGCCAGCCCGAAACACCAGCTGCTATGTGTAATTGAGGGTCATTCCAGATGAAGATTTTATTGTCCAATCATCCCACCTCATTCATGGAGCTTCTCTACATGAGCAATTTATTGCATGCTCATGATTGGCTACTCACGGAAGTTTGCAGGTCTTTTACATGATGCCGTCAACCTCCAGGACGTGTCCCATGCTCTTCCCCAGTAATCTTGCTTTTTTAAAAAATTGAGATAATGCAGTATTTAATTATCATGGGATTTCCTCAGCATGTAAAGTTGCTGTAACGCTATAACTCCTCTACTAGATGGTGCTGTTTCATTTAACAGAATAGCACTGATCAGAGGAAAAGATGTCAATTCAAAATCACATGGTCGCTGTTTAAAGGGGCCAGTAATGAACATGGAAAGACTCAACAAAAAGAAAGCCTGGTAGAGATGTGGGTTTTTTCCTTAATGTAGAGACACCCACGGAATTTTACAGGGGGTCCAGACAATGACATCTTTGATTTGTAACCCTCCCAAGTTTTTCCACTGCTTCTTCTTCCATCTCTTTTTTTAACAGAAAAAAACCTGTTAAGGAGAAAAAGGTAGAATACTTGCACTGTGCTTTTTGTTTAGTAATGCAGGGAGCCCTCCAACTGGTTGCACTCTAATTGCCTGAGGCTACAAACTTCAAGAGTCCAGCTCTAAGCACCTTAGGTCAAGGATCTGTCTTTTTTCCTTATGAAACTCTGGTAAGTGCCATGTAACTGGTAACAGAACATCACTTAGAAGATCTATTACTTTATGCCAATTGTACATGAGTGACTCTCTCCCTTTTCTGTTCTTTAATACCCCAAATATATAACTGATTTCCAGCAGGTGCAGAGGAACGTAACTGCTTTATTACCAACCCTACTTTAAAAAAACGATTGCCACAAAAATACTGATGCAAGCACTGCAGTACAATTAAGTACAGTGGCTGCAAATTATAAAATAGAATTCAGAAACACCAAACTAGAACAAATTGTCGAGAATGCCGGAATGGAAGGTGCAGGCAGGAAAGTGTTGCTGAAAACCAATTTTCTGCTTGCCGATTTGTTGCTTTTTGAAGCTCTCCTATAAAATAACATTAATTGCAAGTAGTTCCAGAACGCTGTGAATGTGCATAATACAACGCATGACTGTAGTGATAACAAATGAGGGAAGCCCATGAAAGTTGTACCATCTGGGTAAACAAATTGCCATTTTGTTAAAGGAAAACACACAAGGCAATTAATCCAAAATTTTAAGCTATCGTCAACATTTATAGAAACTATATTTCCAATGGCAAAGAAACTAAATCCAGAAAGTACCAAAGATATTAAGATGGGATCCAGAGAGCACTTTGCATGAGCAGAAGGCACCCCAGCTTGTTCAAAGCATCTCCAGTTCCGCCAGTTTCCCTCTTTACAACTGCAGACCCTGATTCCAGAGGTGAGGGGCTGTAGCTCAGTGGTAGAGCACCTGCTTTGAATGCAGAAGGTCCCAAGTTTGATCCCCGACATCTCCAGGTAGAGCTGGAAAAACTCCTGTCTAAAACCCTGGGGAGCCGCTGTCAGTCAGTGTTGACAACACTGAGCTAGAAGGAACAATGGTCTGATTCACTATAAGGCCACTTCCTATGTTCCAAGCATGCAAGAGGCAGCATAACATGGGAAAGAGGGAAACCCCATTGCATGAGTAAGCTTCTGACTGCAGTTCTCTTGATCCCAGCCTTAATATCCCAAAACAAGAGTATTCTTGTTTAATTGATGTAAGCATACACTGACTGTAACAACTGACACAAGCATACACTGAACCGATTTGCACATCATCAACAACCAACAGCACACATGGCCCACTCCCATGGAAATGTAGCAGGAGGGAGCATACACGCTGGTTGCCACATGCTTCTGCTGATGAACAACCCAAGGATGTCTCAACCCTGGATTGTTTATGTGACGAACAGCCCAAAGTTTGTACCCACTAACAGCTTACCCACTGACAGTGTTAGAAAGAAGACAGACCAGTTGCTCATTGGATCCACTGAGGGCAACACAAGAAACAAGATTTAAGCTAAAACCAGGTAGAATTGGATTGAACATTTTAAAAAACATCCTGACAATGAGCCTCCCTAGACGAGTGATTTATAGCACACTCGTACTGGTCACCCATGGAAGTTCGCAGGGACATTACACAATGTCGGCAACAGCCAGGACATCTCCCGCACTATCCCCTGGAAATCACGCATTTGAAAAACATACAGATAAAGTGGTATTATCTGGATATTGCAGGATGGCGCTGCCTCATTAAAACACAATGGGACCTTTCCGAGAAAGGAACAAATCAAGAGGTCGTGAAGAAGTGCATGAAGGAGTGTATCATGATGGTGGGATTACTGTGAGAATGAAAGCCACAGTAAGGTATGGGATTTTTCTTGTATGTAAAGAAGCTCAATAACAGTAACAGAACAATGCAACAAACTGCATAAGCTGACCCCCTCCCCCTTTATGAGTTTTATGGAAAGGGTAAACAGAGAGTTCCCAGATCTAAATTAAGCACACTGTTCCTTGGGGTGAGATGTGGGTATTTCTCACAGGTCTTGCACATGGAGGGAGCCACATCAACACTCATGAATAATACACTCTGAGGAGACAAAGAGAAGAGGGTGCTCAAATTAACATTCAGGCCTGAGTCTTCTCAAAATCAAAAAAGATGGCCTGATCTTTCATCTGGACCACTCCTTATCAAAAGCACTCAAAATTAACATTTTAAGGGCACAATCCTACAACTCCCAGCATTTCCCAGCCAGCTTTTTTCCGTCTAACATGTATCCAATTGCGTCCAAAGACAAATCTAGTTTCACAACTGGCAGCACACAAGAATGCTTGGGATATATATATATATATATATATATATATTTAAAATGTAATAGTTACTGGTATTGTTTTTTGGGGTGTGTGAGATTTGTATCCCACCTTTCCATCACATGGCGCTCATTAGTACATACCAGGTAAATATCAGGATATCTCAAACGCATAACGGCAGCCAGCATGTGGCTGTGCTTATACAGACTACTCAAACTTTCCCCATACTAATGTGTTCTTCTACAGATGAAATATTTCTTTTAGAGTGCACTGCTGGCCTGACTTTCTGCTGTGGTAATAACTCCATTCCCTTTGGAGCCTATCCAGTCACATATTTCTGCTCCATTCATACTGTTGCTGATGTAGCTTCCACTCCATGCATTGATCGGGTGCCCACTGCAGTTGTTGCCATCCTGAAGCTTCAGGCCACTTGCCCAGAAGAATCTGCTAGCCCGAATTTTAAAGGTTATTAAGGGTTAAATCCAACATCACATTAGTGACCATCCGCTAGTGTGATGGGACTTTCTCGCTCTCTCCTGGCCTTGAAGCCCTCAGTGTCACCCAAGCATCAGATCCGAAGGGTTTCCCAGCCCTCTGGGGCAGATTTTGAGAGTGTGCAAGGTGGGGAAGCTGCAGAGGAAAGAAGAATGCCCCCCTTCCTGATTCCTCTGATGGAACTGTTTCGCTGAGAAAAATGACACGATTGGATCCAACCTAAGGCAGCAAACCTGAGAGTAAGTCAATGGGACTTAAATCTTAGTAGACAAAATGTTTAGGATTGCGCTGCAAAGGATATGTTTTTATTTATATTTATTTATTAACATTATTTATTAAATGTATGTTGGAATGATCAAGATTAGGAATGGTTGAGGAAGACTTATACAGACAAACAGCATCATTATTATCAAAGCAGCTAACACCAATGACAACAAATTGGCTCAATTCAGACGACACAATAAACAACTGGTGTGGGGGAAACAATCATCAGTTGTTTTGACTATTGTGTCATCTGAATGCTGCCATAGTCAACTCAGCGCTGATCTTAATCCACACCACAGTTGATTATTTATTACCATGTTGTGTGGGGAGTACCCCCTAGTTGAACAACTGTAAAGTTGATTATTACCCCACCATTGACTATCATGTCGTCCGAATTGAGCCAGTCAGTATCACCATCTGTACAAGTGCTCACCTTTGTCCAAGTTGTCCAGCAACTTCCTTACCTACATACCTGTCCATGTTGCTGGTTCTCTGGCATTAAAACATAACAGCCCTGCTGGATCAGACTGAAGACCTAACTAGTCCAATATCGACCCTGTTCAGACAACACGCTAAACCGTGAATGGCTAAACTATGATTTAGTGCATCATGTGCACCATTCCTTACCCTGGTTTAAGCATGGTTTAAACACACTCACTAACCACTTGCAAAAGGATAAGTGACCTAACCATGACTTAGTGTATTGTCTGAACAGGCCCAATCTGTTTCTCAGGATATTGGATTCTCAGGCCAATCAGATGCCTATAGGAGGTTCACAAGCAGGACATGAGAACATAGCCCTTTTCTACTGTTAGTTGGGCTTCACTTGTAGGAATTCATATGTAACATCAAAAAAGGAGGTTTGACTGCCCTGGCCTCCTCATCCAAGTGCTAAACTCGCCTGTCTGCTTAATTGTTTACCTTGACACTTTGTCAGCTGGGGCTTCCCTCATTTTCACAGAGCTGGGTTCCCTCCAGTTTGCCTTACTTTTAAACGTCTGGCTAGCTGCTCCCAACTTCTGCTCTGGCTAATCAGAGTAGGAGGGACAACAGCAACATTCACCAAAATAGATAGGGCAACATTCACCAAAATAGATAGGCCCTGCAGCAGCTTGCAGCCAGAGGACTCATGGGAAAGGACAAGGAGAACCATCTGAGATAAGTGGGCCATTGTCACTTGCAAATTGGACTTGTGCAGTGAAACATAAACCCCAGTATTGTCCCTAGGACCAACCTATTTATGTGCAAGTAAATCACTTTCAGCATTTTGTAGACACCAGAACAGAATAAGATGGTTTCATAGTCAAAAGCTTGAAGATTGAAAAAGGGTCACAATCCTTTGATACTCTTAAATCATCTATGGAGGGCCACTTCCCTCCCTCCCGAAATGGTGAACCACTTAATGTTAAAGCACCTGCTTCCTGCAAAACACAAGGCCAGAACCACCTTAGCCAACCTGTTTATCAAGAGACAACAGTATTCAGATATCACAAAGGCAACACAAGACCAGTTCCCATTTTTGGAAACCTGGGTTAAGGCAAAAAATGGGCGTAATGAATGAACTGCAGTATGCCTCTGAGGACAGGGGACTTGAACATGCCACAGCCAAGCAATGAGGTCACAGTTTGCCACTTCCTGGAGAAAAATAATAAGTTTCCAGGCAGTGGTCCACTTCTATCTCACCCCTACCCATGATGCAACAAAGAAGAAGTCATCATGCCACAGCAGGTCATCCCTTAGCGGCTTCACCATTTCTGCCCCCAGCCAGCCAAGTATACTTATCTGTTGACACACATTTATTATTATTATTATTATTATTATTATTAAAATATTTATAGCTACACATAGCAGCAAATTGTGGGTTAATTAACTCATGATTTGCTGCATGCCGGGCATATTCCACAGGCATTTAAAATATTCAGCCACTGATCAAGCCACTCAGGGGTTGCTACATGACGTACAAACTCAGACACAGGTTAATCATTGGTTAAACAACCCACGGTTAACTTACAATTAGTAGTTAGGCAACTAGGGGTTGTTTAACCCGCAATTTGCCACCATGACATCTGAACAGCCCCTATGGTTACACTTTGCAAATGCCACTGTGCAAGCAAGGTAAGTTTGTGGTGCCATGCAAAAAGTTCTCCTCCTATGCAGTGATGGATGTCCATAATTGGTTGCCCACAAACAGGACTAGGCTTCTACCCCTTGGGCAGCCATGGAGAAGGCATTTCAACAGCTTGTCATGCCTAGGCTGACCATATGAAAAGGAGGACAGGGCTCATGTAACTTTAACAGTTGTAGAGAAAAGGGAATTTCAGCCAGTGTCATTTGTATGCAATTAGTTCCTAGTGAAATCCCCTCTTCATCACAACAGTTAAAGTTGCAGGGGCCCTGCCTTGTTTTGTATCTGGTCACTCTAGTATAGTGCCTGCACCTTTAACTGTTGTGATGAAGAGGGAATTTCACCAGGAACTAATTGCATACAAATGACACCAGCTGAAATTCCCTTTTCTCTACAACTGTTAAAGATATATGAGCCCTGTCCTCCTTTTCATATGGTCAGCCTAGTCATGCCACAGTGCTGCACGGACTTGAAAAGCTGTGTTTTGCAAAATTCTCCTTCTCCCCAACCATTAAACCACCCTTTCCCAACGTGGTGCCCTCTATATGAGTTGGGCTGAGGGATGCTGGGAGTTGTAGTCCAACACTTCGGGAGGGCACCGGCTTGGGGGCGGCTGCACTAAACAAATAGACAAAATGTGTCATGTGACAGTCACCCCAAGCTGGCCTTTGCTTTCTTCTCATGGGCGCGCCTGACCCTTCCCCGGGGGCGCCAGTTACCTGGAGTAGGCAGCGGCCGGCCTTGGAGTGCTCAGCCAGGCTGGCATTGTACACCTGGTGCTCGAAGACAGGCTCGTTGTCGTTGGCATCCTCCACGCCGACGCTCACCAGGCACGAGGCGGAAAGGGGCGGCTCGCCCAAGTCCCGGGCCAGCACCAGCAGCTCCAGCGCCGCTTCCCGCTCGTGGTCCAGCCCCGCCTGGGTGCTGAGCACGCCCGAGAGCGGGTCAATTTGGAAAAGGGCGCCGTGCGGCTGGGAAGGGGCCAGGGCGTAGCGCACCTGGGCGTTGGGGGAGCCGGGCTCGTCGGCGTCCGAGGCGCTGAGGCGGAGTACGACGGTGCCTGGCGAGGCCGCTTCAGAGACGGCGGCGTGGTAGCGAGGCTGCGCGAAGGCGGGCGCCTGATCGTTGAGGTCGGCCACGCGGAGGACAAGCGCTCGCTGCGAGGAGAGAGGCGGCGCGCCCGAGTCGACGGCCACCAGGCGGAGCTCGTAGACGTCGCGGCTCTCCCGATCCAACGGCCCTTCCACGCACAGGAAATAGACGCCTCCGTCGCCGCCAGAGGGCCGCAGCGAGAAGGCGCCATCGCCGCCCTGCAAGCTTAGCTCCACGGCGCCTCCGGGCGCGCCATCGCCCCGCTCCTCCTGCTCGTCCGGGTCCGAGACGGACACTCGGGCCACGTAGTCCCCCAGCCGCGCCCCCTCGGAGACGCTGGCGCCGGCCTCGGTGAGGTAGAGCAGGTGGATGGCGGGAACATTGTCGTTCACGTCGAGCACCTCCACGGCGACCAGAGCGGTAGCCACTTCGGGCTCGGCACCGCCGTCGCGAGCTTCCACGGCCAGGCGGTGGAGCGAGCGCGCCTCGCGGTCCAGCGGCCGGAGGAGACGCAGCAGCCCAGTGCTCTCGTCTACCTCAAAGGAGGCGGAGGCCGAAGAGTCGCTCTGGCGGCGGCTTAGGGTGTAGTGCACCTCCCCGTTAGCGCCCAGGTCCGGGTCGGTAGCCAAGACACGGCACACCGAGCTACCCGCGGGCGCGTCCTCCCGCACGCGGGCGCGGTATTCGCTCTGCCCGAAGACGGGCGCGTTATCATTCTCGTCCAGTACCTGGATGTCCACCCGGAGGCGGCCGCTCCGCCGAGGGCTGCCGCCGTCCCAAGCCTCCACCAGCAAGCGGTGGGTGGCGGCCCGTTCGCGGTCCAGTCGCCGCAGCAGCATCAGATCCAGGGTATCCGGGGAGATCCCGTAGCGCAGTTGGAAAAACGGCCCTTCCTCCTCCCAATCCCCGTGCCCAGCGCCGTCCGGATCCCGCGACAACAGCGAGTAGCCCTGAGTGCCAAAACTGCCCGCGTCTGGATCGCGTGCGGCGGGCAAGCGGAAGGCACTACCGGGAGGGCTCAGCTCAGAGATGTTGAGGCGGACCGAGTCCCGCGGGAAGCGGGGCGCGTGGTCGTTCACGTCGGTGACGGTGATCTCCACCTGCACCATCTCTCCGCGCAGCGTGGCCGCCACGAAACTGTAGCGCGCCCGGCGCTCGCGGTCCAGTGGCCGCGCCGTGCGGATGATGCCGGTGTCCGTGTGCACGTGGAAATCCGCTAACACGGCCGACTCGCCGCTGCCTTCCGAGAGGAAGAAGCCGCCCGGATGCGCTTCACCAGGGGGCAGCCCGGCGCTGACGTCCCCCACCAGCGTGTCTGCCGGCAGCCCTTCGTCCACAGCGAGGCTGAGGTTATAAACCTGCCCCGAGCAGTTCTCCATGGCGCACAGGCAGAGCCAAAGTGGGATCAGCCACCTCCCGGCGGCGCCGGGCTCAAGAATCAGCCCTTCCCGTCGCCTCTGGCATCTCCTCGTCACCCCCGTGGCAAAAGGCCGGGGTTCCATGCTCCTTCCTTTCAGACCCTTTCCCTCATCTGCAAGCTACGCCAGTGTCACTGGTGATGGCTTCCCTGGGTGCAGAGAGGTCCCTGCCCAGCAGGCGTGCCTGTGGCTCAGCTCAGTCACAAGGACCACCGCCTCCCCTTAGCGTCCTTTTGCTCCCTCTCCTCCTTTATCCCCCTTTTCCAGCTGTAGCCCTGTCCCCGCTGCCGTTTGCGATCAGGTGCATTGTCGTCCCTGTCTCAGACAAGAAGGAAAGCCTTGACCCCACACCCCATAAAAGTTGTGCGGAAAAGAACAAGTGCCGGAGACAGCCAGGAGAGGACAGACCACTCTCTGCCTTTTGCTCACGCTGCTACTGCTAGCTGCTGCAGCCCTACTCTGGCTGCTCCCCTCAGCGTCTCTGAGCTGCTAACACACCCCCTCCCCATGTGACAACAGAAGCAGACAAGAGCAATCACCCGTTCCTGGGAGAAACGGCAGCAGCGCAGCAGGGGGCTGTCCCTAATTACCCAGCCGGGAGAAGCATTGCTGGGTGCACTGCCAAGCATCCGGCAGGTTAGCAAGCAGTCCTAAGTTAGGCACGCGAAAAGGGCCATGAAATGATCCCTGCAAAGCATGGGTGTGGAATAGTAACAAAGCAGCTCTATATCTGTAGTCATTCCTGAGCCTATTATGAATTTACAGATTGCATTAGATTAGATTGGGTATTTAGAAAATCAAGAGCTACACAATACTGACCAGATAAGTATATTCTCTTAGAATTAACCAGTGGAAACCGCAACAAACTGTTGCAGTGCAGAATGTGACTCTGGACACCAGCCATTCCATTCCCTTTCCCCCAACATTTACTATTTTCCTTCAATAGTCCCTTTGCATTCCATAGCCATAGAACACACTCAGTCCTTATTGAGCTGCTTTGCAGCCCTTCCCCGTAAGGGTTTTGTGTGTGTGTGTGTGTGTGTTTTGGTTAAAGGTGGGTTGGGGGGGGGGTTAATCTTTACAGTAACCCTGAAAGGTAAGTTGTTGTTGTTGTTGTATATCTGCTTCTCCAGTCCAGTTCCCAGTGCCCACAGAACCACCCCTTCCCCTCTCTCCAAGGTCACTTTAGCGCTCTTGGAGAGGCACCCAGTGTAGTTCTCTCTGTGCCAACTGTGAGGGGAGCTCGGATTCCTGGCTCCTTCCAACCTCAGATCTAGGAATCCAAACTATCCTGTTGCCCACTAGATGCTGTCTAGGGGGCCATAGGATTGCTCTCCCTGCCACTATGCTACATTTGCTTTTATAAGGAAACCACCAAGGCACAGATTATGTGTTTAACCTGTCATCCAGCTATTTGTGGCTTAGGTTCATAACCCCTAACCTGCATTTTAAAAGCGGCCACTGGAGAAAACTATACTTGAGGTGCTTAACACAAAGGTGCTTAACCATCTATGAGGATTTTCTCTGTACTTCAGTTTCATTGCAAAATAGTTGGTCTGTGACTTCTAATCTTCCCGACTACGCATATACATATCAATAAAAACCTTGCATTTTTAATAGAACCTCTCAGCCACATTGAAGCCAAAGCACTTTACAAATTTTATTAAATCATTGTACAAAGCCATTAGTAGACTAAAGTTGCAGCTTGCTCTTCTAGTTAAGATCTCTTCCTTCCTTTTAAGTGATTAATGTAGCCCATATTGCTATGGTTTATTTATGAAAATCCTAGAAAGAGAAATCCATGCTAAGCATTGGAAACTGCACACTGAGGTAAGTGTGATGTAACAGTATAGTTAACCAAATAATAGTCCAAACCACATAAAGAGGATATATGTTCCCCAGCTGGAAAATTCCAGTACTTTAAAAAGAGAGAGGAGGCTTTAAAGGGAGAATTTGTTTCATTTTCCTCTTGGACAAATACACTGTTGCAAAATTATGAATGCTCTGATACTGTTAATCATTGTTTAGCTGGCTTTATAAGTCCTATACTACTTGTGGATGAATAATGCTTTACAGTCATTTTCTTGCTCAACTTTGCAACAAACTTGTTAGTTGCAGACCCATTTTAGAGATGGGAAACTGAGGTTAAAGCCACTGTCTAGTGCACATTTTGAGCCTGAAAAGGTGCAGAAGAGGGCAACTAAAATGATCAAGGACAGGGGTCCCACTCCAAGCCTTTTGGGACCCGTGGGCACATTTGGGAACCTGTCGTGGGCACCACCCTAAAATGGCTTGCATGGAGGATGTGGCTACTCACAGCTGATGTGGGGGTGGGGGGCTGGCTAATCAAGAGATGAGAGTGGGGGGAGAGAAATAGCAGGACTAGAGGTTGGGGATGGGGTGGAAAGTGTTAGTTCCTGGTTCACCCAATCTTCCTCCTTTCACACAGACCTTTCCCTTTTGCTTTCTCTCTCTACTCCAAGCAATAGCCTTGCTCTCCCACACACACTTTTCTCTTGCTGTTTCTGTCCACTCCCAACCTGTAACCTTGCTATTTCTCTCCCTCCATCTCTTTAGCTCACTGCTTCTCTCCCTGCCAAACCTCTAGCTTAGGAGAAGGCTACCAATGGCTACTAGTCCTGATGCCTTTATGCTACCTCCACTAGCAGAGACAGTAAGCCTATGTACACCAGTTGCTGGGGAACATGGTCGGGAGGGTGCTGTTACACTCATGCCTGCTTGTGGGATTCCCGTTGACAGCTGGTTGGCTACTGTGTGAACGGAATGCTGGTCTAGATGGACCTTGGTCTGATCCAGCATGGCTCTTCTTATGTTCTTAGCCTCACTCTTTCTCTCCCCTCTCCCCCGTTGCCTTGCTTTCTCTTCCTGCCCACTGAAGAGCTGATCAGCAGCAGGCTCAGGAACAGTAAAGAGAATGTGGCACCTGAACATTTTTTTTTAAAAAAATTAAAAATGTTTTTGAAGGAGGCAAGGAGTGAAGAGGTGTATGAGCATCGTTGGAGTTGCCTGCAGGCACCATGTTGGGGACTCCAGTTCTAGGGGCTGCTTCTGTAGCAAAGGATGCTGGGGCATGGTGACTGCTTTCCCTTTGAAAATGTCAAAGTCAGCAATTATTAGAATATATCTCGCACTAATAAAAACAAACAGGTCCCTTCCAAGGCAGAGAACGGGGGAGGAGGATTAAATGTTGTCCTTATTTATCAACTAGTAGTTGAAGAGCATGTTTTCCTCTATAAATGAAATCTCATTATTAGGTGGTAAAAGATTATCTTCCTTGAATTCCCCTGAGTTTCCTCTGACAGCTAAATTTGGTATTCTCCCAAGGTCAGTAGACATTGTAAAGCATCACAGGGAAGCATTTACTAGCAGTAATAGCCATGTTAAGTGAAATCCAATAACTAACACATTCCTTTGTTTTTACCATACTGTCTTTCTTTCAGTGCAGTTTTAAAATCCTGGGTAAATTGTTTGTTTGTTTTTAAACTGCTTTTTGCAGTTTAAAAACTGACTAATGCCTGACTAATGTTTTGAAAATTATTTTGCTGTTACCTCAAAAATGCTGCATATCGAGCATGTTCAGATATAAACACATTTGCCCCAAATACTTGTCACCCATTCCAGACTCACCAGGCACACACATAAGCATTGGGACTCGGGTATGTTTGCTTTCACTGGATTGCACCCATTGTTTTAGAGTGAAGATCCATCTAGCAAATGCAACATGATCAATTACACCTATAATGATAGTGGCCAGGATCCAAAGAGCTACTTTAGCGCAGCCCAAGAACTTACATTAGGAACCTAGGAAGCTGCCTTAAACTGAGTCAGACCATTGGTCTATCGAACTTGGTCTTGTCTACAGTCTGTCTGACAGTAGCTCTCCAGGGTTTCAGGCAGGAGTCTTACCCTGCCCTGACTGGCAAAGCCAGGGACTGAACACGTGTGCTAAATAGCACTGAAGTAAGACCTTTCCTACATTCATCCAGGGGGCTGTCTATACATGACAAAAGCCCCGAGGTGGGTGTGCAGTGTCGTTTATACAACACAGGAACCACTGCACAAGCGTCCCAGGGCTCTCCCCCCCACCACCACCGAAGCTCCAAAGCAAAAAAGACTGGGACTTATCCTGACTTTTTTGTCCAGAGCACGGCGAGGATGGTGCATCCATCGTCTGTCACCACTCCAGGGGCGTTGTGGAGGCATGGCTGGGTGGACGGCGACCACTGATTGGTCGCCATCCACCCAGGCAGGAGGGAGGGGGCCAGCCAGCAAGCCAATTGGGTGCCAGGACACTCCTGCGCTGCCTCTGGCATGGGGAGAAGAGTCTCCCTTTTGCTTGGGGGAAAATTAACCCTTGGCTCCAATCCCTGTGAGGTAAGGACAGAAAAGCCAGGGAGGGACAGGCAGCGTTGGCTGCAGCTCCCCCCGATCCATATCAAGCCTACACTCACTCCTTGGGGTGGGGATAATGTGGCGCAACCCCGCAGGAGCAAAACTGCGGGGTTTGGGGGCTCGTGGCACCAATGTGCCATCGTCAAGACAGCCCCCAATATGAGGAACAATTTTCCTAAAACAGCCCCCACTCAAACCCAGCAATCCACTGGTACTCTTCCTGCCACCATGGAAAATGTATGTATTGTGCATGCCCGGAGAATGTTCCTTTCATGTGCGAAAGCCAACAACGAGGGGAGAGGGAATCCACAGGAACTGCTAAAAAGGGCAAAGGGGTAGAAAAGAAGGATATTTATATGACTCCCAACATGTTTGGAATAGATGATACCCATTGTGTCCTGATAAAATACCCTGAAAAAGGACCTGGGGGTCCGAAATCCGTTGAAGTCATATTAATCAACCTTCTTTTCTACCTCTTTGCCTTGTTTTTTTGGCAGTGCAAGCCAGAAGGGCCATCAACAAGAATGTATCATTCATTTACTAATCACACATACCACTTCTCATTTTTTAAAGAAACCACATTGTGCGTATGTGTGTGTACATATACCTGCCTTTCAGACGCCCAAGGCAACTAACAACATAGGTAAAAACTAGCAAATTCCACAATATACTTCAAATGAAACAGATAGAATAATCAGCAACGGCATTAAAATCAAAGGCCAGTAAAGCCAGCAAGAATTCTTTGGAGAAAAAAGTCTTTACCTGTTACCTAAAAAAACACTAGCAAAATTGCTTGGTGAATGAAGGGGAGGAGCTTTAGAGATTATATGCCACAACTGAAAAGGCTCTGCTCTTTATTGCCACCATCCTCTGCTGCAGAAGGTGGAGACACTTTGAGGACATTAATAGTCACACGGGGCATAAAGGAGCAATAGCCCAAGCCTTTTGGGGCTTTGTAGTAGGGCTGTGAATGGACGATCTGATCCAGATCCCAATCTGTCAGGTCCAGATCGAGCCTGATCTGACTCGGATCCGGATCCGATCCCAGTCTGTTCATAGCACTCCCTCCCGCTGTCCCTGCTCTCTCCCTCCCCCCACTCTCCCTACTTACCTGCTGCCTCCTCCGTGTCATCCTGCCATCATCCTCCCTCCTCACTGTGGGCCGCCACATTTGCTGGTCACAGTGGGTGATGACATCACCTGCCGCGACCAGCGAATGGGGCTCTCTAATTGGTTACAGTGCCACATATGCTGGTTGTGGCAGGTGACGTCATCACCCACCTCAACTAGGAAATGCAGCTGCCCACAGTGAGGACGGAAAACGATGGCAGGACGACGCAGAGGAAGTTGCAGATAAGCAGGGAGAGTGGGGTAGAGGGAAGAAGGGAGGGGGAGAGCGGGAGGCCATGCTGTGACCGGATTTGGATCCAGATCATGGGTCCAGATCCGGTCACAGCCCTACTTTGTAGATCAATGCCAGCTCTTTGAATTGTGCCCAGAGGGAAATTGGTAAGGAGAGCAGTTCTTTAAGCACTTAGCAAGATTTTCCCCCAGTTCCAATTTGGAAACTCACTACCATATTCTGAATCAATTGGGTTTTTTAGACAAAGATAGCCTCACATAGACCATATTGCCATATTCTAATTTGGATATTATCATGGCACACATGACTATGGCCAGGTCCAGTTTTCCACGAATGACTGCAGAAGTTGCACCAACCAAACCTCATAACTGGTGCTACAAGGCACATAAGAAACCAACAGGGAATGAAGGCAGCAACATGGCAGACCATAATGTATCTAATGTGGATCTGACTTCCAGGACATATTTAGATAATCTGATCAAGAGAAGTGCAGAAGTTTTCTGCAGTATCTTTTAGATAATACATAGCACGAAATGACACCCCAACTCCCATCTCAGACCAAGGTCTACCTAATCCAACAGTGGTCAGTCAGATATATGGGGAGGGGGGGGGCTTACATCAGGACAAGATGGAGAGAGAGATTACTTGTTTGCTGTTCTCCCAATACTTGATAATGAAAGGTATACTGCCTCTGAACATGGGAGGTTCCTTTAAGGTTGCAACCCTATACCCACTTACTTGGGAGGAAGCCCAATTGGGTTCCGTGAGACTTATGTCTGAGTAAACATGTATAGGATTGTGCTGTTTCCAACACTGGTAGGATTGGATTGACTTCTCCAGCTACCTTGTTCACTATCCTGACTGCCTTTTTGGTGCATCAAACTCTAGTGTAAACCTCTGCCAACTACTACAAATTATGCAGTTGCTTTCCCTTAAACATACCCAGGCAACCTTTAAGATCAGCAGAGGAGGTCTTGCTGGTCATTCTGGGGAAAAACCCTATGTCACCATGGAGAGTCACCCACTGTTTGGAAAACCCTCCCTCATGTAATTTGGGAGGCAGAAAATGTGGTATCTTTTAAATGCCACACTTGTTCAGCCAGGCTTTCCCTGGGTCGCAAGTAAACTAATTGTGCCACTCTGTTTTACAGCTTCATTTTACTGCTCCTTTAATGTGGTTTGAAGTGCTTTATACTGTGTTTTAATATGGTGTTTTAATTTTGTATTTTAACGTTGTGAACCACTGAAAGAGTCTATTATATTCAGCGGTATATAAATGGTACAAATTAATAATAAGTGTCACAATTCGTTTGGTGCCTGGGCAAAGCCAGAGGGCCTGCTCAGAACAGGATGCTCCTGTAGTTGTGGTGCTATTGGGAGGTTTAGAAATGCAATAAATAAATGAATGAATAATAAATAAATAAAATAATACAAGCTATTTGTTATAATTCTTGCGTTTAAAGCTGAGTCATAGGACTAGGGCATTACTCCTACTTTTTTTAAAAAATGTCATGATATCAGAAAGCAATTTGAACCTATTTGATTATGGCAGATGCTAACATGTTTGCGGGGTGGAGGGACATAGCAACTGTACTTGGAAAAAGTGCCTATTGTAGAATTTATACCTGGCCTCCCAGTGCCAAGAGTCTGAGATTTCTTTTCGTAGAGGCATGGAGAGAAGCAGGCCCTTTATTTCTATTCTGATCTGTTGTGCACACTTAGAGGATCTATGTGATAATCCGAAGCAGGAAAGAGTCAGACCCCTTGCCAGTTTTACTAATACACATGCGGGTTGTCCCTAAGTCACAGATGTTTGACAGGAAAATGCCTGGATCATACTGAATCATAACCTCATTGGAAGAAAGCACCACATCCTGCTTATTCCATAATCATTGAGGAAGTAAATGAAACATGGTTGTTGTTTTTAATCGAGATGTGATTACTATGGAACTAAACGAAACCGTCTGGAAGCAAGTGCACCAAGCCTCTCAATAATAATGGTCTGCATTTTTTAAAAAAATTAATCAGTACAACTGCAAAGGTCAAGTGGTGAGGAATTCTACAAAATGGCTAGGTTAGTTGGATAATCTTTGGGTCCATTAGGACTTATCTTGGTTTTACTCACACGTACGTGTAACTGGAAACGTTTATGTGTACAGAATTTGTGTAGGAGCTGGATGTTTTGTCAGAGCTGTATTTGTATTTGACATGTGCAGGTGTGAAAGAAAAGCTGTATCTCAGAATTCTATCCTAACAAGTATAAAGTCCATGTCGCCATGGGCGCTAGTAGTCCTGCTCCTTTCCCACTTTTTTGCCCCACTGTCCTGTCACCACAGAGGGGCTTATGAATAATGCAAATGTGACTCATGCATAGTGACACCCCCCTCTGAAATTTACATGTGGTGTGGCCCCTTCCTTGCACACCCCAATTAGTCACCTCTGTCCCCTTCCCCCCTTCCCACTGGCGGTGACAGCCTTACCGCGCAGCTGCGCCCGGGGCCACCTTCACATCACACTGAATGGCCAACTGTCCATCATCCTGCTGGTGGAGGGGCTGCTGCCCTGCCTGTTTGGCATGGGGGAAATTAATTGCTATTAAAGCTTGAACTCTGAACTGCTTTAAACTTTCAACATATTCTGCATGCCTGCCCTGCTCAAGCTTCAGTTTAAAACAAAAATCGGTCTACTGGATTTCAAGTCATAAGCCTTGCACAACCATATTCTTATATAAGATTGCCACAGAATTTATCTGTGCAGCCTTCTCCAACCTGCGGCCCTCCAGATGTTTTGGACTGCAACCCCTGTCATTCCCATCCGGCATGGCTATTGATCCCACTCAAGTTCCGGCCAAACCACAGAGATGATTGAGAACAAAGGAACTGGTTAGAATCCTAAGGAGACAGTACAAAGAAAGGTCATCATGAATGGACAAGCTTTGTACCAATGGTTTAATGGTTCAACCCAGGCTTGTGACCTTGTTTGTGAGCAAACTATAGGTTGAGTATAGATAATGGTTCACTATGGTTTGTTGAAACAAAGACAGCTAAGAAATGGCTGTATGCAAGGGAAGGAGGAAAAGAGAGGAGGGATTGCCATTGCTTGTTTACCTAGTGCCAAACTACAAAGGAACAGCAATGAGCCTCCTTGTGGTTTGGCATTTCTGCCGCTCATGAAGCCAAGATCACACAATTAGCATAGACCAGCCTTCCTCAATGTGGTGCCCTCCAGATGTGTTGAACTGCAACTCCCATCATTCCCAGCCAGCATGACCAATGGGACTTACGTCTGAGTAGACATTCATAGGATTATGCTCTTTTTAGTTTCCCATTCTGGTCTCCATCCTGAAATCCCCCATGCTCTATTCCACTTAGTCCCTCTTGGGAGACTTCTTGTGGGCAGCAGGTGGGACAGGAAACTTTCCTAGTGTAAACATCCTTAAGTTATGTTAGGATCTGAATTCTGAACCATAATTATAACATCTGGCAGTCACTATGTTATTGACCTACAGGGATAACAGACTTACATGCTTATTGGGAGTAAGTTTTGCTGATTTTACAGGACTGTCTTCCAAATAATGTAGCAATTTGTTTAAGAGTACAGTGATTACTGAATAACAGAAAAACACTTCAAAAAGTAGATTAAGGGTTATTCATGGGAGGGCGTTCTTCAGCGTCTTCTTTTACAGAAAGGCCACTTGCTGTTTAGGAGCAGATTCTGATGCAACATTTCCCAATGACTTTTTGAAGTGATTCCATGATGTGGAGAAATTATATCAATTTGGGTTATTCACCATTTTTCCAGCACAATGAATCCTGGGGTCTTGTGCGGGAACGTTGCATTAATCAATTCATACATAACACATGGAATCGTTTGACTTAATAGATCCATTCAGAGTCATTGTATCATATCAAGATCTGCTTGGGATCAAGTTAAAACATCATCTAACAATTAAGATTTCCCTTCCTTCTTAATCTATTTGTCAAAATTGCGCAAATATATATACAAAGGTTAGCAGTGAGTCAGACCAGTGGTCTATCTAGCCTAGTACTGTAACAATGACTATCCAGGGTTCAGTTGCACCCTCTTACTCTAAAGCAGAGGTAGACAACTTGGTATCCTCCAAATGTTTTTGACTATAACTCCCAGAATCCCTGACTATTGGCTATGCTGGGTGGGGCTTATGGGAGTTGTAGTCCAAAACATCTGGAGGGCATCAGGTTGCCTACCCCTGCCCAGTTTCTTTAACTAGGGAGACATCAGGATTCAATAATAGTCAAATAATTCAACTTTATTGCATGCCAGTTATCAAATACTGTCAAATATAAAATATCACTGTATGTCCACTGTAAAATACAATCATGATGTCATGCATTAAGATGATGAGTTTATATATGCAGTCATCCTAACAATAATTATAGAAAATTGGAGGCAAATAACAGCTATTTAAAAAACAAATAAAACAATGCTGCTCAGTTGAGGAGCAGACCTTGGGCAATATGGAGTCAGATCAATTATCAACCTTCTGATTGTCACTTATTCCTGAAGTGAGCAACTTCCCATCAGCCCCAGGCAGTATAGCCAATGGTGAGGGATGGTGGAAGTTGTATGCCAACACGTCTGGAGAGCCACAAGATGACAACCCCTGAATTATGTTATTAGTGCCTTTCTTTCTTGAAAGTGTTCAAACAAGCTTGTCTGTTATTTTAAACTTGTATATGGAAATTGGGGGGGGGGGAGCATTTCTTGACATCATATTTGCTACCCATTTAACAATGGGGATTGGGTTAGCATTGGTTGAAGAAACCACATGGCTTGTTAGGTTACTCAATTGTCCAAGGGTGGGCTGCCTTTTTTAAGGTCTAGGAGGAATAATCAAAAGGAAGAGAGAATGGATATTTGGTCTTAAATCTGCCTTTTGGGGCTGCATCTACTACTGAAGCAGAGACTTTCATTTTGCTTCAGGGTGTAGAATTGGGGTCACTGAGAGGCAATCCCATCCCACCGATGGATGTGTATGTGCACGTATGGGGCCCTCGAGGCATCACATGGCACTGCTTGTAGCTCTCAAGACCGAAAAAGTTGCCCACCCCTGATATAGAATTTTGACTTTTGGGTCACAAAACTGTAACTTTTTGACCTAAAAATCTGGAAATCTGAACAAGTGAATTCTGGTAATTGAATAAGACTACTACCTTTGGCAGAGGCCAAAGAAACAATGAGATAATGTGGCATATGCATTCATTTTAGTTTTTATATATATAAATAAGTGGCTATAAATTTGTACTTTATTAAAAATTTGAATTCTTCCTTGAAAGCTTGCGTGCTCATATAATTTTTTAATGGGTTTTGGTTCACCACACTAAGCCTTTAAATAGTGTTGGACACATTACCAAGGTGTGTTATATTTCAGGTTGGAGTCCTTCATAGTTGGAATAGGACGCTGCCTGCGGCCCTACCAGAGTTCAAAGGGGTTAGAAGATAAATTCAGTTTTGCTCATTTTGACATTTGGCTGGTAATCGATCATAACCAGATGTTGGCTCTGACGGGAGAAGACAGAAAATCCCCCCAAGATCACCATGCTATCTTGTGCCAAAAAAACCATGGATACCAAATACACATCTTTCAAATATTCAGTGTCTAATTATGAGTATTCACCATTAATAATTGCAGTGAAGAATTCTGGGCACAAAATTCATTTCCTCTCTAATTTAGACAAACCTGCAAACTACTTTGAAGTTGACTGAACTTGGTTGAGGGCCATTCCTTTTTAATTGGAAGTATGTTCTGCAGGACTGTGTTTTATTAAATATCTAAGGCTCCAATCCTGTATCCACTTACCTGGGAGTAAGTCCCATTAAACTGGATAAGGCTTACTTTCAAGTAGACCTTATAGGATTATGCTGTTAAGTGTGTGATGCTAATGGATGTTCCTTTAATTTGGGCTGCAGTCCAAACCATACTTACTTGGAAGCATGGTGAAATGAATGTGACTTACATCCAGGCAAATGTGTTTAGGATCAGGCTGCTTATTTACTTTTCAGATACAAAGGAATTTCACATCCTTTCAAGGGCCAGGTGGCTGAGGGCCAAAATAGGTTTTTGAAGATATAATTGTATGCAAATGCATTTGCGTTTCATAGTTCTTGTTAATGTAGGGTGACCAAGATAAAATCCAGGTCAGGGCTCCTGTAACTTTAACAGTTGTAGAGCAAAGGGAATTTCAGCCAGTGTCATTTGTATGCAATTAGTTCCTGGTGAAATTCTCTCTTCATCAAAACAGTTAAAGTTGCAGGGGCCCTGCCTTCTTTTGTATATGGTCACTCTAATATAGTGCCTGCACCTTTAACTGTTGTGATGAAGAGGGAATTTCACCAGGAACTAATTGCATACAAATGACATTGGTTGAAATTCCCTTTTCTTGACAACTGTTAACGTTACATGAGCCCTGACCTGGATTTTATCTGGTCAGCCTAGTTTACATCATTCTGACTATGATAACCAGTCACTGCTACTGCTTTTGTAACACTGCTGATATAAAGCAAGACTAAACGCAAATAAACAGGGCAAATACTACATTATATTGTCTCCTTTTCAAGAGATCGGTCTTATTTTCTCCTTTTCTATTTACTGTTATCTCAGCCAGCCAGGCTGAGGCTCTCAAACAAAACAATTTTCTTTTCTCTTAAGGTCTATATATCATTTAGTACTCCCGCTATCACTCCTTTCATTGTGTTCCTCCTGACTGCTTTTATTTTTATTAAGCGACAACTATGTTCTTTTAAGATGCCTTAGGGATTGTCCCATGGCAGAGTAGTGGTTCTTGTGTTTTCTAGTCCAACAGTCAAGTTTTAAATAATGCAAACTTTTGGAAATTGTCCATGTCCATTTATTTTTAAAAAAACACCAATAATATAATGATCCCAAAACGTTCATACCACCTCTGATGTTTCTCACTCAAATAAAATTATGTGAGCCTCCCTTTTTTATGTCTGCAATTGAATTATTTTGATTATAAGTTGCATACCACATGGAATTAATGGAGGCGTGTACCAGAAAAGGTGCTCAGTGAACAAAACAATAGCACTATTCATATGATACTATGTCACAAGCACAAGTGAGCAAATTAGACCATGGAGTCCTATTTGTGATGCAAGTCAGAGGCTTAGCAAAATTCAGACGGTTAAATAAAGCAACCCACATTGGCTATTTCATTTGCCACAGGAGAAGATAAAGGGACTCTAACATATTCATTAGCATTATTATTGCTTCCATTTTTATCCCTCATTCCAAGGAGCTCACAATAATGTACATCATTCTTCCTTTCCTCCAACCCATACCCCACCACCACCACAACAACTCTGTGGAATATATTGGGCTAAGAGAGACAACTGATCTGTGCTTCATGGAAGAGTGGAAGTCAAACCAGTGTCTCCCCAGACCCCGCAACATACAAACAATATGTCTGTCTATTTATTATACTTCTATACTGCCACCAAGGCTCACTGCATGGTTGACAAAACAAAACTTAAAGCACGACAACACCGTATAGCAATATAAAAGCCATACCTTTAAAACAATCCATCCATCTGCCCTTCATCCATTATGAGACATTTTGCTAGTATACATAAGCACTCATTCATCATATTAGAAACATCTATTTTAGTATTTAATTCCTTGTATGGCTTGTATTTTTAAAAAAATATTTGAGGCTTTACTACTATTAGTCTCTCGGGGTTGCCTTTTATGCATAATAGCGACTTAAAGGAGATTTACATTTTAATGAGTTAAATTAGCCATTTTTATAGTGTTAATTGTGCCCTTGGAGATAATCCTCCCACATACAATGTCCCAAATAAAATTAATCACTTCTTGCATTCACCCATTTCCCCAGCTACCCTCATCCTTTGGAATCAAAGGGGACAAAGACTTCTGAAAAAGGACTTCAGATGCTGTTTATAAGGCAGTAGCTTCCCTGGCTAGGTCTACACTACTGCTTTATAGCGGTATTGAAGTGCACTGATAACTGTTTGGGCACAATCCACATTCCATATACCACTTTCATAGTGCAATTTTCTGCTTTTTATTCCACATTTGTAATGATTTGACACAAGATGTAGATCTGGCCCCTGGTTAGACTTGAGGGCGTTCCCGCGTCTTCTAATTCTCTGGTTACTAAGGGGAAAGACACATACAATTCAGAACAGGCTAATTACAAAATGTAACCCTAGCAGATGTTGTTACAGTAATTAATCGGAGTCCAATCCAAAGTTACAGTTTCAAACAGATAGCCTTTATTTGCTAGCAAAAATGACAGCCTGGAATCGTTCCACAGACTGACCCCCCTTAATGGGTGAAGCAACCTGATATACATTTCAAGCAAACAGGAAATATGCATGTCACACAACAGGATAATGTGCATGCAACACAACGGTATGGCAGCCTAGGTGTTTCCTTATATGGTCTGGTCTGTTGCTGCTTAACTAGGTCAGGTCACATGGTCTGCTGCCTGCATCGAAGCTACTTATAAGAAAAACAAAGAGAAGAGGAGAATGGGGGGGGGGGAGATTAATCAAAATGGAGTCACTTTGGTCAAGCTGACTGGGGTCAGTTAGGTGGGAGTTCCTTCACATTCCCCCCTTTGAGACTTCCTTAGTTATTTACTAAGGAGTCTCACTATCTTCATCTGCCATAGGTACAGGGTGGTAGTCGCGCAAAGCCATTAGGTGGACAGCTGTGCGCCGGTCTGCTATCTGCTCAACCATTCCACGGAAGCTCTGTAACAACAAGGGCATTAAACAGGGCAAGAGGATACAAACCAAGAGTCTTACAACGACTATCGCTATAATCCCTTTTAGTCCTCCTATCCATGTGAAACAGGATCCCAGTCTTTCTGCTCATTCAAATCTTTTCTAGGTTTACACAGGAACATGGGCAAGCTTAGTCATTCTACTGGTGATTTCCTCAATAACTTTTCCATTATCATCAATATGCAGACAGCAATTAGTAAGATTAAATTTTCCACACACACCGCCCTCAGTAGCAAGCAAATAATCAAGAGCCAAGCGATTCTGATACACAGCATTTCGCAGTTGGGTCTGGGTTTTGGATAGGACATTCAATACTCTTGCAGTTTCATTGGTTATTAATTCTAGCACTGCTTGCAAGCATATAATTCTATTGAGCATGTAAATTGGGGTTCTGTACCCCGACATACCATCTTGTGCCCAGGTGGCAGGGCCATAATACTGAACAATCTTCTCAGGGGGCCACTCATCATCTTTCCAGTCCCCAATTTTAACATTAGGGGATACGCTGCGTTTGTTGTACGCTGGGTGACCCAGGCGCACACCTTCTGATAGGGGAACCAGAAAGAAAGAGGGACGGATCTCACCTAGAGTGCAAGTGCCCGCCCAGGGCTCAAGGAGCTCAGAACAAGCACACTGCCCGCAGATCCAATACAATCCCCTGGGGGGGGGGGCGGCCAATTGCCGGAGCTCTGGGTGACGTTTATTCGGGACAGGAGAGCCATTCAGGGTGGTGAGTGACTGACAGGGGGTCTCTTCAATCTTAGGGGCTGATGGGTGTAGGCGCTGGAGACACCACTGACCCACAATGGTGTCCCCTAACATCCACTGGCTGTGAGGATCTGGACCCCTGGTTTCGCTATATGGTTGGCCAACATTTAACCCAGCTGCCTCCCATGGCAACTGGTCCCCCAATTGGGTACCTTCGCATACATAACAGTTACTGACATTGAGGGAGCTAACAATTACATCTCTGGGCGGTGCAGGAACTTAGGACTGGAGCTTTGGTGAGGCGGGCATGTGGATTCTCTCGTGTTCTTTTTTCTCACGTGGCCCATCACACACAATTCTAATAGGGACATTCATTGTAGTACTGTCCCCTGTCTATTGGAGCCTCTGACTTCGAGACTCCACTGGGCAGGGGCCTCCTTCGGGTTGAAACAGGTGATGGCACTATCCTGTATGCAGGCGGAGTAAGTGACGTTCTGAAAAGTGCATGGTTGCACTTTGCCCTTACACTGGAGCCTACTCTGATAAATGAGCATCTGTTTGATCTGGTTATGCAATTTAACAGTCTTAATACATGACTGACAGGGAGTGACATCACTTGAGGCAGGGGCAAGGATTAATAGGAGCATTAATACTGAAAGTCTCTCAGGAGTCTTCGGGCGGTGTCCACTTCCTCTATCCGGGATGGGAAGGGATGCAGCGCCCCCAGTCACTTCGCTCCCTCGGGCACCGGCCCTGGGGAGGCTTCTCCCGTCGCATCCAGCAACGTAGGCAGTTTCTTCAGCATCATTTTCAGTCGGGGTTGCTTGGCAACTTGCCATTGGTCTGTAGTGGCTGCTGCTGCTTCCACACGGGTTGAATGGATATAGATGGGGTTTCTTTCAACTTTTAAGGCAGTAGGAGTAAGTCAGTAAAACTGTGGCGGGGCCATCCCAAGTTTTTCTTAAAAGGTCTTCCTTATAGCTTTTGACATATACTTGGTCCCCAGGCTTAATAGATCAGTTCATAAGGGGTCAGTCTATTAGTCTTTGGTGTGCAGCGCATATGGAGCAAGGCAACGGGCAGCATGGGCATCTATTTCGCCCTGGTTTCTGCGCAGAGTTTACGTAGGTGCAATTTGATAGTCTGATTGGCTCTTTCTACTGCTCTACTGCTCTGGGGTCTCCACGAACAATGTAACTTCTAGTCTACTTGTAAGACTTTTGGAGAGTTTCTCAGTGACCTCTGCTTGGAAGGCTGCTCTGTTGCCACTGTTTATTTGTCTGGGCATCCCATAGCGAGGTATCAGATCTTCTAATAAGTAGGGATGTGCACTGGATCGGACCCGATCCACGATCCGAGTCCGGTCCAGTGGGAAATCGGATAAATTATCCGATTTCCGATCCCGCAGCTGGATCAGCCGATCCAATCCGAACCGGTCCGAAAAGGCTCCGAACCGGTTCGGCGGATCGGCGGATCAGCGGGCGCCCACTGGCGCCCACCGCCGCTTCCATTGGCGGGCGCCAGCGGGCGCCCGCCGATGAAAGTGGACAGCGGGGGGGGAGGAGGGGAGCGCTTACCTTCTTGGCCCGTCCGCTCCCGTCCGGCACTAGCAGCTACTACCAGCGGGCTCCGCGGCCTGCTCCAGGGTGGCGCGCCGGGTGATGTCATCACCCGGCGCGCTACTCTAGAGCAAGCCGTGGAGCCCGCTGGTAGTAGCCGCCGGCGCCGGACGGGAGCGGACGGGCCGAGAAGGTAAGCAGGGGGTGCGTGGAGGGGAGGAGGGGGCACGCGGAGGGGGGAGGGGGGCCCTTACCTTCCCGGCCCGTCCGCTCCCGTCCGGCGCCGGCGACTACTACTACCAGCAGGCTCCGCGGCCTGCTCTAGGGTGGCGCGCCGGGTGATGTCATCACCCGGCGCGCTACTCTAGAGCAGGCCGCGGAGTCTGCTGGTGGTAGCCGCCGGCGCCGGACGGGAGCGGACGGGCCGAGAAGGTAAGCAGGGGGTGCGTGGAGGGGAGGAGGGGACGCGCGGAGGGGGGGAGGGGGCCCTTACCTTGCCGGCCCGGCCGCTCCCGTCCGGCGCCGGCGACTACTACCAGCAGGCTCCGCGGCCTACTCCAGGGTGGCGCGCCGGGTGATGTCATCACCCGGCGCGCTACTCGAGAGTAGGCCGCGGAGCCCGCTGGTAGTAGCCGCCGGCGCCGGACGGGAGCGGACGGGCTGAGAAGGTAAGCAGTGGCGGGGAAGGGGGCTTACCCCCCCTCGGAGCCGTCCGCTTCTATCCGCTGGCGCCCGCGGGCGCCAGCGGATGGAAGCGGACGGCCCCAGGGGGGGGAGGGAGCGCGGGGGAGGGGGCTTACCTGCCAGGGCCGTCCACAGCGGACGGCCCCGGGGGGGGAGGGAGTTAGGCCCCTCCTCACCCACCTGCCGCCATTTTTTCCTCATAGACTTGCATTGCAATGCAAGTCTATGGGGGAAAAAATGGCGGCCGATCCAAAAATTTACGATTTTTGGGTCGGGATCGGACTCGATCCGGTCCGGGGGGCCTCCGATTTTGTCCGAACCGGTCCGTGACAAAATTGGAGGTCCCGATCCGGGTCCCGATCCGATCCGGGGGGTCCGTGCACACCCCTACTAATAAGTGCTTTGTCACTTCTTTTGAGCTTTCTGCTTTTACAGGCCAGGCTTCTACTCATCCAGAGAAAGTGCAAACGGTGACTAGGAGGAGCTTGTAACCAGCAGCTGGTGGCATGTGTGTGCCTGCACAGAGGCTGGCCAGCTTATCAATGTACATGGTTTTCTCGATGAGATGACAGAGGGCTTCTTTGCCTAAATGGCATTGGTGATGCATATGGAAAACAGATGTCCTGGCTAGGCTCTTGGGCACCCAGATTCGGCCATCCGGGAGGACATAGAAACCTCGCTGCTGACTGTAATTCTGGCTGAGTGCTTTTTTTTTTTTTTTTCTTCTTCAGTGTAAGGCACATCTCTGGTGGAAGGAAGTGGTGGCAGCGTGATACGCTGACAGGAAACAGGGCAGAGGCTTAGCTGCAGCTTCTTTGACAGCTTGATTTGCTTTTTGATTTCTCCGGGCTTTCTGTGCGCTCTGCAGTGGATATTTTTGCTGGTTTTCAAACAGCTTGGAGGAGCTTCTGAATTTCTGTAGAATGGGCGATGTCTTTTCTCTCAGCAGTCAAGAATCCTCGTTCTTGGTATAGTGCCCCGTGGACTTGGAGAGTCAGGTATGCATATTTAAAGTCAGTATAGATGGTGACTTTCTTCTGTTTTGCCCATTCTAGGGCGACTATAAGTGTTACTAGTTCTGCTTTCTGGGCGGATGTGCCTGGGGGCAAGGGCTCTGCCATTAGGATTTCGTCTTCAGTGACTACTGCGTATTCCATTTCGGACAAAACTGCTTCTATCTGTAAACAGGACGACGCTCTCAGGAATTGGAGTGTCTTTAAGATCAGATTGACTGGAATGCACAGTTTCTATAATCTCCTGGCAATCATGGACAGGGTTTTCAGGCAGAGGCATTAAGGTGGCAGGGTTCAGAGTGGCACAGTCTTTCACATGTACATTTGGATTTTCACACAGCAAGGCACGGTACTTTACGAGTCGTGAATTGGTCATCTATCTAGGCCCATGAGTTTCAAGCAGCGCTTTCATTGAATGGGAGGCAGTCACTTCAATGGTTTGGCCATATATGAGCTTTATGGCCTCAGTCAGGAGTAGGCATGCAGCAGCAATGCAGCGGAGACAGCCGGGCCATCCACGACTGATGGGATCAGTATTCTTGCTCAGATAGGCGACGGGGCGGTTCCAGGAGCCTGTGTGCTGAGTTAGGACTCCGATGGCAGTCCTTTTCTTGCTCAGATACATACAAGTGGAAAGGCTTGGAAATGTCTGGTAGGGCCAGGGCTGGTGGGCTGGTCAGGGCAGTCTTCAAATCTCGGAGGCTTGAGAGGGCTTCTTCAGTTCACATTTGGGACAAGACTCTGACTGATTACTTTCCAGAAAATTATACAGAGGTTGGGTTAAGGCAGCAAAGTCCATGATCCAGCTACATATTGCAATACTAGTCTTTGTTCGGAAGTCAGGAAATAACCCATGAGTTGTTAAATGTCAGTCCAGGTTGGATTATGGGCAGTTATTACATCCTCAATCATGTCTACAAACTTCTCGGGCTCTTCTTCATAGGAGGGTCCGTGGTTGTTCCAGTTCAGGAGTTCAGGAGTTCAGTTCAATTCAATTCAGGAGTTTAAGAGCTCAGTTCAATTCAGGAGTTCAGGAGGAGACGTAGGTAGTGACGGTCTGGTACGTGGACACATTCGTGGCAGGGTCGGTGACGGCAGGAACAATGGTGGGACTCTCAGGGACAGGGAGAATTTTTGTCTCGGTGCCTGTGTTAGCGGCCAAATTTCTGATCTGGAGCCGACCGGAGTGGCAGGGTCCGGAATTTTCGGGATTGGTTGTTTCTAACAGGCGGGTCAGTTTCTCGACTCTCACATCAAACAAAGAAGTGGGGTCTACAGGTGCAGAGGTGATGGCTGATGGCTGGGCAGTGGAGTCTTGGGACATCGGAGAGGGAGCCAGGATGTCTGGTCCGGACCTAGGGACGTCTGGGACATCAGGAGGTGGCAGTCACAGGAGCCTTGCGTCTTGGGGTCTTTTTTACTTGGTTCATCATAATAAGAGCTGCATCTTCGGCCAACTTTTCGTGCCTATGGTGGGGGGTGTTTGGCTACTTTCAACCAGCTCTCTGCACATGGAATGTCCTCTGAACTGAGGGGGCCCCCCCTTTCTATGATGGCAAGGTTATAAACTCGGGAAATATAGGGCTCAGAGAAAATACTTTGGGGGGCCAATCTTAGCTTCCATAGCATCTACATTACACTTAGTCAGATTAAAAACTTCACTAAAATGTTTGATCATCAGGTTCAGTGGGGACGAAGAACCTCCCCCCATCTTCTTTCTGACTAGTACACAATATAATATAATCCACCAGACAGACAGTACACAGAAGGGCAGTCAAATTGACAGGGAACCGTCTGACTATACGGATTGGGGGAGTCAGGCGGCTGATACAGAGGAATACAGTCTCTTCACTACCAGCCCACGCTGCCGGAAATTCAAGACACCCAGAGGCGTCCCAGGGCGACTGCCCAACGGTCAGCAATGGAAATCAGGCAGTCATACACACATCAGACATCCAGGACAACACCCGTCCTCCCAGACCTCCCAGTTCAGAGAAACAGAAACAGTTTACCGTTACGGGGGGTTAATCAGACCCCCCCCCTTCGACTCGTAGGAGTCGGTCACCTCTACGGGGGTTGATTAGACCCCCCTTCGACTCATAGGAGTCGGCTGATACAGAACAGAATAGGAAGCTTCCCCTTATACTTGCCTGGTTCAGATGCCCCGGCGCTGGGCAGAAGAGTATCTGCACTGAACTTCCGCTCGGTCCGTTTTTGTTCCGCGCTGTCCCCGGACCTGCCGCAGAACCTGTATGGGCACCAGCTAAAGGCTGGAGGCGCGCTCCCAAGGAGGACCACGGCCGGCTGGGGGCCGCGGGGAACCAAGCGGAAGCGGGGGAAATCTCCCTGGTAGGATGCTCCGATTATCTGGCGGGTCTCCCAGTGAGGGATGATTCCCGGCCAATGCACCAAAATGTTACAGTAATTAATCGGAGTCCAATCCAAAGTTACAGTTTCAAACAGATAGCCTTTATTTGCTAGCAAAAATGACAGCCTGGAATCGTTCCACAGACTGACCCCCCTTAATGGGTGAAGCAACCTGATATACATTTCAAGCAAACAGGAAATATGCATGTCACACAACAGGATAATGCGCACGCAACACAACGGTATGGCAGCCTAGGTGTTTCCTTATATGGTCTGGTCTGTTGCTGCTTAACTAGGTCAGGTCACATGGTCTGCTGCCTGCATCGAAGCTACTTATAAGAAAAACAAAGAGAAGAGGAGAATGGGGGGGAGATTAATCAAAATGGAGTCACTTTGGTCAAGCTGACTGGGGTCAGTTAGGTGGGAGTTCCTTCAAAATGTGATGGGAAAGTACTGTTAAAAATAGATCCAAAGTAAATGTCTAATACAAAGTAAGGCTGATGTAATAGATTTGGGCTGCAATCCTATGCCAAATTACTGGGGAGTAAGCCCCAATGAACTCAATGGGACTTACTTCTGATTAGATATGCATAGAATTATACATGGTGTGAAGAATGTGGATAGGAAGACATTTTTCTCCCTTTCTCAAAATGCTAGAACCCGGGATCATCCCATGAATGGGAGATTCTAGACGGATAAAAGGAAGTACTTCTTCACACAATGCATAATTATGATATGGAATTCTCTAGCATAAGACATAGTGATTGCCACCAATTTGGATGGCTTTAAAAGGGGGTTGGATAAATTCCTGGAGGAGAAGATGGCTATGTTCTCCCTCCAGTATCAGAGACAATATGCCTATGTACACCAGTTGCTGGGGAACATGGGTGGGAGGGTGCTGTTGCACCATGTCCTGCTTGTGGGTTCCCAGTTGACAGCTATTTGGTCACGGTGTGAACAGAATGCTAGACCAGATGGAACTTTGGTCTGATCCAGTAAGACTCTGCTTAACATCCAAATGCTGCATGCTGTGGTGCTAGCACAGGAATAGAATCTGTCACAGCAACTGCTGAAACAACACAACATAACAGTCTGTGACAAATGTGGCATCTGCACTACAGGTTGGTTTGGCTCTCTCAACATCCTCTGCACTCACTACTAGGGGTGTGCAGTGCACCAACCACAAGAGTTAGTTAGGAGAGCCACTTTAGCAGTTCAGAAGTCTGCCCAATTCAGTTCAGCTTTGGAGGCTCTCCAGAGAGAATTAGATCTGAATTAGTATTTCTGTGTGTACATCGGAGAAGCACCCCTAAGTAAATAAACTGCAAGAATTCAGGAGTACACATAGAGGGGTTAGGGGGGTATGATGAGTCAAAAACAATGTTAAAGGTTTTGCTTGTTTTGCTTTCTGCTCAACTGATGGCAAGAAAGCCACAAAAAAGTTAAGTGCTTCATCCGTGATGGATGACACTTAATTATGAAAATATATGAAAGTGGACACAATTCAGAGCTTGTGCAAGAGAATCCTTTATAGATGGGGGTATTTAAAAAGCAACTCCCTTTCCCTCTTGTGGGGAATTACCATGCCTTTCATCCTCACAGTAATAACAAAATCACAACATGTGGCCACATGATTTGTTCCCTTCTCAGAAAGACCCCGTTGTGTTTTAACGAAACAGCACCACCTAATAGCAGAGAGATTACACGATAATCGAATATTGCCATATTATTTGTTCCTGTTGCATACCATAGGAGTGGGTGCAGAATGCTAGACATGGAGTTAACAGGTAACTTACTCCAGGGCAGTTTTCTTTCCTGGCAGCTTTGTAATTATTGATGAGGGGAGCAATTCTTCTTCTTCCTGGCCAAACCTTTGAATGAATGTCCACATTACACCTGTCTCTCTCTTGGTTTTATAATTCATTGGCTTATGGGTTTTACAACATACCATGTGTACAATCCACCCAAAGATATGCACTTTTAAAGCCCACTGATTTCGGTGGAGCCCAAAAAGTGCTTACATTTGAGTCTCAACATGCAGACTCAAACAAACCAGTATTGCACATTGGCATAGTAAACAGCTACACATTCTGTTCTGAAACACTGCCACCTTGTGTTTCAACAGGCAAGTAAGCAGAAGTAACTTTTTGTTTTCTTTACCCTAGTATTTAATAAAAGTATCTCCCTAACAGCTGAGTTCTTCTGCCTTTTAATTATCCATGTGTGAAACTTTCTGAGGGCTGGGCTGGTTCACATACGCATGAGGCCCTGATGCATGTACCATCTTACATGCCACAAGAAGCAGGACCTTTTCTGTTGTAGCCTCCAAACATGGGAACATCTTCCAGTAGGGGGTCATATGATGTCCTTCCCATTTTTCTTATTATAGGAAAATTGAGACTTTTCTTTGCCACTGAACATTCAGTAGCTGGTTCGTTAAGATATGGCTGTACTGCTGTTTCAATAATTGCTTTGATATTCTTTAAAAACATTTATACAGCTTCTGTAAAGTGACATAGAAATTGTTTAAGCAAACGAATCAAATAACTGGACAATTTTCAGCCAAAAAATGTGAATGGTTTCCATTGATAAGCAATGTTTCAAAAGGAGGTAAGAATCATTAAGAAAAACATCTAGTATAGTGATAAATCTGTGAAGGCTCATTAACACATTCAAGTGCTCCCATGATTGCATGTTCAACAAACAATAGTGTTGCATATATGAGCCTTAAATTGCTTTCTGAGGCATTCTTGTTGTTGTGGACTTCATCTCCCAGCATTCCTGATCATTGGCCATGACTGCAGGGGATTCTGGGAGTTGAAGTCCAAACATCAGATCTACCCTCTGCTCACCTTCCCCAACCTGTTGCCCTCCAGATGTGTTGGCCTGCAACTCCCATCATTCCCAGCCAGCATAACTACCTGAAGAGCAACAGCTTGAGAAGGCTGATTTAGGGCTAGAACTAACATGAGCCACTGGTGCTATATCCTCATCCCCTAAGAGGAGGAAAGAATAACATTGCTGTGTGCGCACTGGACAAGAGGTGGGCAGTCCTAATTGGAAGCATGCATTATCAGGGCTGGCCCTATCATTAGGCAGAGTGGGCAGCTGCCTCAGGCAGCTGTTTTGGATGCAATGAAAGAAAGCAAATAGTTTGTTCTTTAATTTATTATTGTTGTATTTTTACTGCCATGGAGAGGGAGAGGGGTCTGTAAGATTGTGAGGAAGCATCAGGGGTGCAATTCCCTAGGTATTCCTGGTTGCCTAGCAGCAGTAGCCAGTCACAGTTAGGACTAGTCCAACAGAAGAAAAGGGAATGAGGACAGGGGCTCTTTAAATGGATCCCAGACTCTGTGGGAAGAAGAAGATGAGGTGGGGCAGAAGCACAGGATAAAAGCCTGAAGGCTAAAAGTTCAGGGAGGAGGACTAATGGAGTAAAAAGGCTCAGGAAGAGTGGTTGAAAAGAGCAATTAGAAGAAGTAAAGACTGGAAGGTAAAAAAGGGAATAGGAGGAAGGGAAGAAGAGTAGCTGGGTTTCCTTGAAGGCCAGGGACTTATAGCAGAGGTGGGGCTGGTAGCAAATACAGAAGAGACCTACCTGTGCAGTCAGCAGCTGTCAGAATCAGGAGGATGAGACAGGACTTGCTTAATTCCCCAGCAAGCTCAGGAACAGATCATCCTGAGTCTGCAACTACTCATCAGCCTCAAGCATCGTTATGTAAGCAATCCCTCAGATCCTACAGCTACTGCTCTAGGGCTATGCACTACCAGCACTGTAGTCCTTCAACCTGCTCCAGCAGATACTTATCAGTATCGCCCTGATATTGTATATCTCAGTCTTGTAGCAACTTATCACAAGCTGTGACTGTGTATCCAAGTGCAGACACTTAGGGCTATGGCTCCAGAGTCTCTGGGCCTGGTGCTGGAACTACTTACTACAGTTACTGACTGTAGAGATCTTGATCCTGCAGCAACTAATCTGAGTGATCCTGTGCTGTAACAGGAATTAATATTGGCCATAATTGCTGCATTTACATGGTTCTAGTAATCATTTGGGATGGAAAGTGGACAGAGGGACATGGTCCCCTTGGTAGATGGGGCCCACACTTTGTGACAAGGATGTTCTGTCTCTGGTGCCAAAATTACTGCACCAGTCTTCGGTGCTATGCGAGGTTGGGAGGGGGGCATTTGCTACTCCACCTCAGGCAATAAACCATCTTTGGTCAGCCCTGTACCCGATGGCTCACAGGTACTGATGCAGGGAGGGGAGAACCAAGACAATCAAAGTAGAAAGTATAATGTAAAGATAATAATGGTGTTGTATATTTTCCAAACAAAACATGAACTACTACAACACAATATTCCTGAAGTAAAAAGGCACTTGGATAGTGTGGATACTCTGAGGATGTCAGCAAAACGCCAGTTACATGTTAAGTTCCGTTTTTTCCATCATGTCTTCAGTTCAGCCCCATGCATGGGAGATTACCTGGTTTTATTTTTAGTGGAAGGTGTGGGCAGCACTGCTTAATCGGACCTCTAAGGACAGCCTGCCCCACTTCTGCTCCTTAATCCAGATTCACATAGCACAAAGCTGGAAGAACCTGTGCTTGCTTGAAGGACCAGGTTGCAACTTTGTCCATCCTTCTGCAACACAAACTCTTCCTTACGTGACGCGGATGATGGCTACTCCTGCCCTTGGGATGTGAAGAGTAACACTGATTCAACTAATTTTCCCATTTTGCCCTCTTTCATTCCCACAAATAACTATGGTTTGATGAAAAGTGTGTCTGATGAAAATAACTTCTTTTCCTATGGAAAGGTAGCAGAACAATTCTATACATCTCTACTCAGAAGCAAGTGCCATTAAGTTCAACAAGACTTACTCCTATGCAAGTGTGTATAGGATTGCAGCCTCATGCTCTTCCTACATCTAAATGCTCTTTTATCTTCTGTTTGTGAGTCACTGAAAAATACAGGTAAGTTAGTGGACATAGGTTAATATGGAAAACGCAACAGAATTGTACGAAATCACTTTTTCTTTAGGGGGGAAAATAGATAACTATTTCACTTTCTGTGCAGTTGTGGTATTGCATTGCACTGAGGACATGATGGAGAACAGAAATTGATAGTGAAAGAATCAACTTCCATTTTACTACCCACTCTAGAGGGTAGTTTGAATGTGGAGAAAGTGATTTCCCTGGAATAGATGGAGCAGCTGGAAGAATGTCACCTATATCTCCACCAACACATGGATAACAATGGCACATTCCCTGTGCAAGAACAACACTGTCAAGGCCCAACGTAGGACAAAGCACTATAGATGACTCTAGGCAGCGGGACTAGCATTGATTTCCCTATGCAGCATCCTTACAAGGATATTTTAGAACCCATGCAAGCCTCTCTGAGCAATGTAGCAGCGGCCTAATAATAACCCAATATGCATTAGTCAGTTCCCCCCTCCTTTCATCCCACCATGGGGTCCAAGGCAATAAGGAGCTCTTAGCTACAAATTACTTTGAGGAAGAGCCAGCACATTCCTGGGCAGCTGTCACTGATGCTGGACCTGTTGATAATTTACATTAGGGCAGTTCCATTACAACATACCAAAGACACTTAATAACATGTGCATATTATACATGTGGATATGCATAACCACACTGTGTGTGCACAGAAAGGTGAGAAACTGACCTTCAAAATCCTTCGTTCTCTGCTCACATGGTGAGGAACAATTGCTCATTCATCTTTGTGGTAATTACAGACCGATCTCGCTAATAAAAGTTGATCTTAAAATATTAATGGCAATTTTAGCCAATAGGGTTCAACAAGTCATTACAACATTGGTTGGACCAGATCAAGTGGGATTTATTAAAAACAGGCAGAGGGCAATAATTTGAGATTAGTTGTGGATTTGATAGCTTTAAAGAGAGAAAGAACTGATCAGGCGGCCATTGTCTCTTTGGATGCTGAGAAGGCCTCCGACAAAATTCATTGGAAGTTTATGCTTGCTACATTGAGTAATTTTGATTTTCCATTGGAATTTTTGAAGTGGGTTAGAATTTTATATTCGACTCCAAGAGCAAGAATTGGCTGTTGGCTTTTTTTTGTGCTCGGGCGAGGTCCTCGGCAAGGATGTCCACTTTCCCCATTATTATTTGATCTATGTTTGGAACTCCTAGTTTGCGCAATTAGACAGAATAGTAGTATTCACAAGTTTGTATATGCTGACTTAGAATTCAAAATTATTTTTTATGCTGCTGTTCTTTTTTTGTTTATTTCTAAACACCAGGCATTCATTCCTACATTGATGGAACTGATTAATACTTTTGGTGAACTTTCCGGTTACGCAATTAATTGGTCAAAGTCTGAATTGATGCCAATTGGAGATAGTATGTTTTGTAGCATGTTGGCTAATGGCCAGTTTTGGTGGTGTCCTGATTTTATTACCTATCTGGGAATATCTTAACTGATATTAAAAAAAAACTTAAATAAACTGATTAGTGAGATTGCACAAGATATAGGCAGATGGGCACCGTTAACGTTGAATCTGTGGGGTAAAGTTGACACACTTAAGATGAACCTTATACCTTGAATTCTGTATGTTATCCAGGGGATTCCTCTACTTATACCTGGCAAATATTTTCAATAACTTAATGCTTTGTTTCACAATTTTTTCTGGGGTTCTTCCCCACCTCAAATATATTTGAAACTGATGCAGCTTCCAATTAAAGAAGGTGGGTTTGGTTTTCCAGACCTTGCTTTTCACCATCGGGCCTATCTATTGGCTTATACTAAGTTTTGGTCTTCTCCTGCTCCCTCAGAACTGCCACCATGGTCAGTTCTGGAAGTTCTATGCTTAGAACCTCTTTCCAAATGGATAGCGCTCGTCTCTCATTGTATTAGAATAAGTAACCCTACTCCTACAATTTTAGTTGCCAGAGAGGTGTGGTGTATAATATTATGTCAATTACAGTTTGATCCATTCTGTAATGCAAAATTGACTTTATGGAGAAATCCAGATCTAAGAATTGGAAAGAAAGCGTTTTTGTGGAGGACATGGATGGATAAGATGATTTTTACTTTGAATCAATTAATAGGTCCAGACTATGAGTTTCTGTCCTTGTCTGATTTGTGTGTTAAATATAATTTACCTACTATGGCTGAATGGCAATACTTGCAACTGAAACATATGCTGGAATCTAGGCTTGGTCCAGCTGCTTTCAGAGCCTCCAGCATTGTTAGAATCACTTATAGCAGCTGAATAGACACATCAATCCACAACTCATATATATAAACATTTAGTAGCAGTAAATAAATATGGTACTCATAGTTTAAAACAGGACTGGAATAGAGACTTGGAGCACCCTATCTTGCCTAATCAATTAATGGTTGTCCTAGCATCTGTTTCTGAAGCTTCCATGGATCTCAGGTTACGTCTTATTAGGCAAAAAAAATGTTTTGTGTTTATTGGACTCCACAACACCTTTTTAATAAGAGTGTCTAATTTGCATAATTGTTGGAGATGGAATGCACCTAAAGCTTCTTTAATTCATATGTTTTGGCAATACCCAGTAGTCGCCTCCTTTTGGGAGGAGGTTATGATAAGGATAAACTTTGTGCTAAAACAATCTATAATATGGAACAATGCGCATATCCTAAATTATCTACCAGCTTCTTGTAAGTTAATACATGGTCAGCGCAAATGGATCTTCAGAGACCTTATGACTGCCAAAAGACTTATATTATCATGTTGGAAGGATATATGTGCTCCTCCAATAATGCAATGGACTGAGGACTTAATAAAGCTAGCAAAATTTGATTGGGTGTTATATAGGTGCAACTTGCAAGTGGATAAATATATGGCTATTTAGTCTGCTTTTCTTGAAACCTATGCATCAGTCTCTTTTTTTTCTTTACAAATAGTAAACTTGATGGAAAAATAATGATATTCCTATGTTTCCCCCCCTTTTTTCCCCTCTTCACAATTGTTTTTTGTTCTGTTTGTTATTATGCATAATAAAAAGGGAAAAAGTTCAAAAATTTTAAAAAATAAGGATGAATTCTGTATTGAAACTATCTTTAATATGGAACGATGTGCATGTCCTCCTAAACTACCAACCGGCTTCTTGGAAGTTAACACAGGGTCAGCACAAATGGATTTTCAGAGCTCTTATGACAGCTGAAAGACTTATACTATCACGTTGGAAAGACAAATGCTCACCTCCCCTAATGCAATGGATTGAGGACTTAACAGCGCTATCAACATTTGAACGGATGTTATATAGGCATGACTTGCAAGTGAATAAATACATGGATACACGATCTGCTTTTCTTGAAACCTATGCATAACTCCCCCCCCTCTTTTTTTTTAATGAATGGTATACCTGATGGGGGGGAATGATGATATTCCTATATTCATTAAACAAAAAACCTATGGTTTACAAAAACAATGTTAAGGCTCTACAGATTCCAACCAAGCACCAAAAAGCAGGGAAATTGGGAGTTAAGGCTCACAAGCCTTAACGCCACATCCTCCCTAAGGAGGCAGAAAGTGCAAGTGAAATTCTCATTCTCCCAAAGCAGATAAACCATGAGGACAGGGTGGAGAATATGATATGCAGAGGTGACTGTGGGGTTGTGGAAAACTGATCACGAACAACTTAGGGCCACCTACTTCTCTTTTTTTGTTTAGAGCAGCCCTTCCCCAACCTGGTGCCCTCCAAAGGTGTTGGACTACAACTCCCATCATTGCAAGTCAGTATGTCCCATGGTCAGGAATGCAGTTAAAGTTGCAGGGGCCCTGCCTTCTTTTGTATATGGTCACTCTAGTATAGTGCCTGCAACTTTAACTGTTGTGATGAAGAGGGAATTTCATCAGGGACTAACTGCATACAAATGACACTGGCTGAAATTCCCTTTTCTCTACAACTGTTAAAGTTACATGAGCCCTGTCCTCCTTTTCATATGGTCAGCCTAAATATACAAAAGTTAAAAATATAATTAAATACTTTTCAATATTAAAGCATTTAAAACATTTTAAATACATAACAATTTAAAAGTCAAAGGTATAGACAGAGGTCCAGATTATTTGCCAAAGGCCTGCTGGAACAAAAAAGGGTTTGTCTGCATCCAAAAACACATCAAGGAGGGAGCCAGTGTAGACTGCAAGGATTAGAAAGAAAATCCATGTGTGTACACTATGCAAAATAAACGACAGCTCAACATTTTCTAAACCTTATTAGAAAAACAGGGTGACTAGGCCGAAACCAGCGTTGTAGGCCCAGAAGCACTTTGAAAGGTTTCAACATTGCACTTAAAACTTAACACTGGCCCAAACTAATTAAATGAAGTGTTTGAAGCTTTCAACTTATAACAGTATGGACCAAACTCTTAGAAAAGATGGAAGGAGCACTGTGTAGGGTGACCAGATTTTAAAAATAAAAATCCTGGTCCCCCCCACCCAAAACAACCCCCCCACCAAGCCACCCCCCCCAAAAAACCAGCCTGGACCTACCGCCGGGTTCCTCCGCCGCCCATGCGGGGTCCTCCTTCGCCCGCGCGGCCGCGCCGGGTCCTCCTTCACCGCCTGCGCGGCCACGCCGGGTCCTCCTTCACCGCCCGCGCCGGGTCCTCCTTCACCACCCGCGCGGCCGCGCAGGGTCATCCGTTGCCGCCCGCGCAGAAGAGGCGGGAGAGGGCCGGATCCGGAAGTGACAGTTACGTCATTTCCGGATCCGGCTCTCTCCTGCCTCTTCCGTGCGGCCTCTGGCCTTATGAGCCCAGCAGTGGCGGCAAAGGCGGCGGAGGAGCCCAGGAAGCGGCCGCCCCAGCAGGTAAGTGCCCCCCTTCGTGCTTACCTGCTGGGGCGGCCGCTTCCCGGGCTCCTCCGCCGCCGGGTCTACTGCCGCTCCTTGCTTGCTGCCACCGCCGCGTGACCCCCCGCCACCCTGGTTTGCCCCCCCGCCCCCCGGTTGGGCCAGTTTGCCCCTGGATTCCCGGTTAGGACCGGGAAATCCCGAGCCACCTGGTCAGCCTAGCACTGTGTGTGAGTGGGGTGGGGGAAATTAAAAGAAAGGTATAGCTACCTATTCCCAGGAGAGATCTGAAGATCAAGTTACCATGGATCCAGAGGAACCACACCCTGCTTCACCAGGGAGCAAAAGAGCAAACTGGCCTTATGAAGATAGCCCAAAATACTCTCAGAGCCAAAGGAATGCATGTTCCAGAAGAGAAAAGAGAAACTCTTCTTCTTCTTCTTCACTCAAAAGGTCTGTGCTAGAGGCAGCGGCCATTTCACTCACCCACCCCACATTCTAAGGCAGGAGGGAGGGGGGAGAGTGTGTCACGTTATGAGGGAAGATGGCCGCCTCATTGACTTGAATGAGAGGTTAAAATAGTCCTTAAAAGTCAACCGAAGGGAATTTTTTAAAAATGAAAAGCTTTCCATCAACTACAGTCAAGGAGGAAGAAGACCCCACCACTGGATTTCTTAATAAGGCTCTAGAAATTATGCAAATTGTGAGCACAAAAAGTAGCAACCCAGAAGTAAATTTTACAAAAGCAGGGAGACAGGTTTGTATTCCTTTTCTAACTTAAACTGGTCTCCTTCCCTCAATCTTTCACCAATCTTCTTGAAATTTTCAGGTAATGTAAAACAAACATTTCTTTCTGGCACCTGTAAATTTCAGAAAGGTTGATGAAACATTTTCGATTTTATGACTGTTAGAATGACCCCCCACACACAATTATCACTTTAACATGGCGGAATGTGTTTTTTACTGACGGCCCTTAACAATGGAGGCACGGCTGTGCCTCCATTAATATGTAATGTTTCTTTGTTTTTCTTTTCATGATGTGTTTTTCTTTTCTTAATATTCACAACAAAATAGTGATTTATTTATTTATTTATTTATTTAAAAATCTTTGTAGAGTCTTTGAAGCCAATTCTTTCCTCCTTCATGGCCAGCACAACTACACCAACCTAGAGGGGGAAATCGGCAACCCTTTACGTGAGAAAACCATTAATTGGACTGCAAGTTAGCAAAGCAGCTTTAGCTCAGTGGTAGAGGATGTGATTTGCATGCAGCAGGTCCCTGGTTCAATCCCCAGAATCTCCAGGTAGGACAAGGAAAGAATGCTATCCTACCTGAAACCCTAGAGAGCTGCTGCCAGTCAGTGTCCACAATACTGGGCTAGAAGGATCAGTAGTCCTACTCAACGTAAGGCAGCTTCTTATGTTCCTTTGTAAGCTGGTTGTGTATTGCTCTTGGCTTTGCAGAGCACGTATTCACTGAAGGACCAATGGATGCCATGAGCAATCCAGACAGTGAGAGGGATATAGAAGTGCCTCCATTACAACATTACTTTGGTTTTAAATTACATGACGTGGACTAAATGAACAGACCTTTAACAGGAGGAAACAATAGTGCTTTCCAACCTCTCTTTCAAATAGGCATTAAAAAGGCTCCGTTCCTTAAAAAGCATATGAAATTATATTGTAGTCCCATATGGAAAAGTTATTGTGGAAAACGTCTGGAGCATCTTAATAGCTATACTTAATGCACTAATATTCTGTGCTGATCAGAGTATCAATGACTGCAGTAGGGTGGAAGGGAAGGACCTGTGATAACTAGAGAACTTATGATTTCCGCTTTGTTTGTGGTTTTTACTGCAGCCATTCCCATTGTCAGAGAGACTCAAGTGGCAGGAGATCCCATTGCAGCTTTGGTTTGCAGCTGCCTCCATGTGTGATCCTTTGGATCCATCTCTCTAAACACAGAGATCTCTTCCACTAAGAGTTGCTCTACAGAATTCACATGCTCACAACAAAGGCAAGCAAGCACTTTCCTTCCCCATAGTGGGAATAGCTAACAATCTGAAACATATGGGCGCAGTGGTTTGCACAATCTTTTAGTCAAGCAAAATTCATTCCAGGCGCAAAATAAGCCGCAAGAGACTCGAGACTATGTAGAAGGCAGGCTCTGCAGACTGAACCATCTTGCACTTTGGCTGCATGAGGGAGTCTAGGGAAAGCTGTAACCACTCCTCAGTATATGTTGAGGAGAAAGTGAGCTTGGAGAAAGAGAGCTCCATCACACCTACTTTTTCCCCCTAGGGTTTTTTTAAACCTCTGAGGCAGAAGCGTGTCAAGCTTATGATCCCTTTCACCTAAATAGCTGTTCTTTTGCTCCTTTACTCCACTCCACTCCACCCCTTCTCTTTCTCCCTCCAGTCAGGTCCTGTCAGATGAGTACTTCAACCAGACCACCTTTCTCCTGGGCAAAAATGGAACGACCCTTTAGTCTGGCTTTTTGGGGGCATCGAGGGAGTATAATCCTGTCTCTGCAGAGGTTCAGGCATTGTATGATTTGAAAAAATGCTTTTGAGCCTGGGATGCAAGGTTTGGGTTTTATATTGAGGCTTGGACAGATCACTTTTCCCTGCCAGAACCTGATGCAATCCATTCAAGCCCCCAGTTCCTTTAAAACTACACGGAGGCTTAGGGAAAATAATCCAGACTTTAAGCATTCTAGGAAAGGCGGGGTGTCAGCAGGACAGGTATGGAGCCATGTGAGTACCGTGCTGCAAATCCGCACACCAGGCATGGCGAAAGTGCACTAAATCGCTGGTGTGATGGAGCTTAGATTCCAGAAGAAGATTTTTACAAAATTAAATGCCTGCTACCAACAGAGGGCAAGAATATTCTGGGAAGAAGTATGACCGTGTAGCCCAGTCTTGTATATGTTTACTTTGAAGTAAGTCATAGAGTGTTCAATGGGGCTTATTCCCCAGTAAGCACACATAGGAATGCACTTTTGCAATGCAACCATATGCAGGTCTATTCAAAAGTAAATCCCACTGAGTTCAATGAGGCTATCTCCCATCATATTGCAGCCTCAATATCCAATACTGCCTGCACATCAGCAGGACTCACTGCTAGCACCACAGGGAGGTAGCAGTTTTTAAAGCAATGGGAAATGAGCAGAAATGCTGATTTCCAGAACGGAGCTTGCCAATCAAGAAATAAGTGTCTCTGCCCATTTCTGGCATTGCTTTAGGAAGCTCTATCTCCCTGTTGCATTAGCAGCAGGTCCTGCAGAGCAACAGAATAAGCTAAAGTGTAGTCTTGCGTACACTTGTCTTGGTACTGCCCATTGTCTCATACCCAGCATTACAATTGTTTAGTAGCACTATTCTAGTCCTCTTCTAATAATAGCAGAGAATTAGGAAACCATCAGTCTATCCATTCATGGAAAGTTGGGGAGGGGGGAAGTAAAATAAAGTAAAATAAAATCCCAGTGCTTTTTTTTTTTTTTTGCTATATGTTGCGCTGTTCACCACATTCTCAGATCCTTGTATAACCTTGCACAAAAACTGTCCAGATAAGAAACTCAGATCTGTGTTCAGGGCAAATTGTTTGTTTAATATATTTACTTCCTTCCACTTCCAATATTCAATTGTCAAAGAATTTGAATTATATGAACAACTGTGGTTATATTGGCCAGTAAAAGGGGTGGTGGTGACATAAAGATAGGAGGGTTGGATGCAACACCATGAGGGTTTGCAAAGTTGGGACTATACAAGCCAAAAATCAGTTAGCAGGAAGTGCTTGATGAGGAAAGACATCCAAGTAGGGAGGGGCTTAGGCAGTCCCTCCCTCTGCTGCTGCTCCACTCTAAATTGCTGCCTCTGAGGCTGCTTTTCACGTTTATGCTTCTCAGAGATTCATTATTTGTTTTGTAAACTGCCCAGAGAGCTTCAGCTATTGGGCGGTATAGAAATGCAATCAATCAACTAATATTATGATCATTTGTGTGCTATATTATTTATTTATTCATTATTGCATTTATATCCCACCTTTTTTCCTCCAAGGACCCCAAAGTGGCTTACATAATCCTCCTCTTCTCCATTTTATCCTCACAACAACCCTGTGAGGTAGGCTGGACTGAGAGTCTGTGACTGTCCCAAAGTCATCCAGTGGGTTTCCATGGCCGAATGGGTACTAGAACCTGAATCTCCCAACTCCCAGTCCAACACTCTAACCGCTACACCACACTTATATGCACTTTGCTCCTCAAGCCCATGTTTGGGTGCTGGAAATTCTAGCCAGAACTCTCATTTTTCAGGATTCCCCAGGCATTCCCAAATTCTTCTTCCAAAGCCATAAGGCCAGGACGGGGAACCTGTGGCTCTCCAGATGTTGATGGTTTCCAACTCCCAGCAGCCTCAGAAAACATGGCCAATGGTCAGGGATGATGAGAGATGTAATCCAACAAAATCTTGGGGGGGGGGGGTGTCACTGGTTTTCTGGCCCTGTCATAATGGTTAAAAACCTGGGTGTTTTATTTTTAATGAAAGCTGAAGGGGGGGGGTGTTTAGGAGGCCAGATGTGGCCACAGTTCCTGGATTGTTTGTGCAGTGAACCCATAGACAAGTGAAATATAGAAGACTCACTCACTTTCCCATATGTACACGTAGCATTATTCTGCTTCTCATTAGGGGTACAAATATTTTTAAACACACACAAATGTATTAGATATTTGTTTAACAAATAAACATTGTAAGCCTACTTGTAAAATGTTCTGGAAAAAACCTAGTTTTTATGACACTTGACAAATATTCTTAAAATTGAAATGTGAGGATAAACAAGCAAATGCATCCACATCCAAGCTTAGATTTGTACAAGTATTTGCAAGGCTGCCATTTTCCACAAACACTGTGTCCTGATGCTCAGAGAAGCAAATAATCACAGAATAGAATTAATAGATATCCTGGGAAATGGGTTATTCAGACCTACATCACATCTAATTTCCCCCCTGGTTTGCTTCTGCATTTTTTTACCAGGGCATGAAATGTTCACCTGAATAGCTGCTCTTTCACTCCTCCGCTCCGCTCTGCTCCACCCCTTTCCTTCTCTTTCTCCCTCCAGTCAGGTCCTGGCAGACGAGTACTTCAACCAGACTGCCTTCTCCCGGGCAAAAATGGAACGGCCCTTTAGTCTGGATCTTTGGGGGCACTGAGGGAGTACAATTCTGTCTCTGTAGAGATTCAGGCGTTGTATGATTTTTTAAAAAACGCCTTTGAGCCAAGGATACAAGCTTGAGGCTTGAAGCCGGCTGCTGGGAGAGATCGCTTTTCCCTGCCAGGACCTTATGCAATCCATTGAAGCCCCCAATTCCTTTAAAACTACACAGAGGCTTAGGGCGCATTAAACACACTTAGGGGAAATAATCCAGACTTTAGACATTCTAGGAAAAAAAAGAAAAGGCTGGGGAAGATGCGGGGTGTCAGCAGGACAGGTGTGGTGTCATGTGAGTACCGTGCTGCAAATCTGCAACCAGGCATGGTGAGAGTGCACTAAATTGCTGGTGTGATGGGGCTCTCAGATTGCTGATGACTCTGTTTAGAAGTGTTCCATATCCATTATGTCAAATGGCAATGGGCAGCTATGCCATCCTTAAGAGGGGTTTTTTTCTGGTAAGAAAAAGACAGATGAGGCGGCAGGAAAGCATGGGACAGTTACAAATGGAAGATGACAACGTCTGGACCCCTTGTAAAAAATCCTAAATGAAGCACAGTGATTGCCCAATAAAAGCTTGTGGAAGTATCATAGGAGCATAATCCCATGTGATTGTAACTCTTTAGACAGAATCCTCCACCCATCCGAGGTCAGACAAGGGTGGATGGAATGATAGGCAAAAATGCCTCCTGTTCCATCTTAAAGAACATTTACAGTTAGACATGCCTGTTTGTCTGTCTAGTTGATGCTATAACAATGCTTTAACATTTCATTTTTTTCTCTTTTGTTAGTCCCTAGATAGATAGATCTAATTGTTGTTGAAGCCAAGTGTCAGCATTCTTCAAAGAAGCTAAGATTAAAGTAAAAAAATGCATAGAGCTCAAAAGCAACTACACACACAAAGTAATGGAAGTTTTAACAATGCCATGATACTTATATATTGTCAAAAATGCTGCAGAATTCCATATTTGATAAAGAAATGAGTCAGAATAGGCTGTATGTATGTAATAATGTATGTAATAATGCAGTCCTATACATCTCTATTCAGAATCAAGCCCATTTAGTTCAATGATATTTATGCCCAGGTAAATAAGCATAGGATTGAAGCAAAAGACAAAGTTTTATCTCTGTAATTCTTTCATATGTGATACTCAGTAAGGCCTCTGGTGAGTGACCTTCATACAAAGAGCTTGGCAGAATCTGGTTCTGTCTAGAGACAAAAGGCAGGTTGATTTTCTAAAGCCAAAGTCTAGTCATTAATTAGTTCATGCTCTTATTAGAAAAAAGTCCCCTGGAGAATTGACTCTTATTTTGCCATACTCTAGTTGCATAATAATAGCAAAAGTGTTTTAGCAATGGTAATTATCTTCATTACAGGAATAACTGGATTTTGGAGGAAATCTCACTAACATTACTAATAATTTAGCAATATTAGTAGAAAACTAATTTAGTAGAAATCTTTGCATTGACTAGTCTTCATTTTCAAATGCCTGTACTTATTAAACAAATATATTATCATTCTGTCAGCAAAGCATTGTAGAGCTGTCTTCCCCCCACCCTCGCAAAAGAACATTAGAAAAACATGCTGTTCCATACTTTAAGACCACATAAAAGAAGTGTGAATGTAGAACCTATGAATGAAACCACACTGAGAGCCTGCTTGTCTAATGCATTAAAATGGCTCAAAAATGCATTTTTACAGCCGAGGAAATGACAGGGAAAGTCTGGCAGCAATCATCAAAGCATGTCCGTTTGGGCAAATGTTACTCGAGTAACTCTTTGACAAGAAAATCATAGAGCTGCTAATATGCTTACCTAAATTTCACCAATCAGCCTTGGTTCTTTTTAATGTCTGGCCACAAGTTTCCTCTGGACATGTACACTCAGAAAATTATATGGATGTTTAGGAGTGGCACACATAATAGCGTGCAACCTGCATGTAGATCAATACCTACATGGAGTTCTTTCTGTGAAGGAGTTTAGTAACATTTGAAGCAACCTGTTTGGATGACTTAGCTTTTACTTTTTAATTCCTTGTGAGGCTCAAAACCGTTGGCTTTTGCTAAAATATGCATTTAAGCATAAGAACGCATGAAGAGCTATGCTGGTCAACCCTGGATTGGGCCTATCTAGTCCCCCAGAGTGGCAAACCAGATGCCTGTGCGAAGCCCACAACCAGAACATGAGTGCAATTGCACTTGCCTGCTCATATTCCTATTTTCTACTTTGTGATTAAAGCTTGCAATAAGTGGCACACTTAAGGCCAAAATACACAATCTGTTTAATACATGATTTTTTAAAAAAAGCTGAGGGAGATTGGGTCTGTATTGGGTCTTTCTATGCCGCTATCCCAATTAAAATCACACTCACAGCCCACATACTGTTTGACCAAAGAGCCAAGCTGCTATTGACCCAAATAGCTTTCTTCACATAGCAAGGAACAACCACCAGGGAAGTAATGTTCATTAGAACCATGGTACGTATATTGCATTCCATATTCCTGGTCATCTCCCATCCCACAGCTGCTTTAAAAAAAGAAAAAAATAAATAGACACTTTGAAGATTATATCCAATGTTAGTCTAACTTAAGTCCCATTTAATTCAATGGATCTACTCAGTGCCAGCTCCAAGTTTTGAACAAGACATCCTTAGCAGGACCTCGCCCTCCATTGCCACCAGCTGCTATTGCTCGTCATCCTTTCTTATTATTGCTACCATTGGCTTGCTTCATGGCCAGAGAACCAGTGAGCAAGTAGGAAGGGGCATCTGCTACTCCTTCTCACCATCACCAGAGTAAGAGACAGATGAACTTGCATGTTGCCAAGGTGAAGAAGAGGAGCAAGTCCAGGGAATCATGCCAGTGGGTCCCTGCTTGGGTGTGGGGTCTTGGCAGGTCCCCAGCCATGCCTATTTTTGATGCCAACCCTGGGTCTATTTTAAGTAGGACTAGCGTTGCATACAACCCTAAATGTGAACACATACGTGCAACGCAATCCCTCCTGTATTTATTCAGAGCTACGTCCCAGTGAGTTCAGTGGCACTTACTCTTAGTGGTGTCATACTTCTCCCTAGCTGTGGATGCTTCCCCCCTCAAATTACCTGCTCAACTCGTGCAGCAATTAGGCTTTTAATAAAGCATCTATTGGCATTAATTGAAGTGCTCCAAAGCCTAATAGTCAGGAAGGGTGATTTTTGCACCCCAAAATCCCACCTTGCTGCAATTGGGTATTTTTAATAGCTTTTACTGCAGACGGGATGCTGCAGGGGGGCCATAGGCCAGAGGTTCTACACCCCTGGCATACAGACTTGCAACTTTAAGGTTTGTTTGCACACAGCATTGGCATTTGGTGGCAAATCTTGAATTAACCCCCAATTTGCCAGGAAAGCATGTAGCGTGAGTTCTTTCCATGTTGCAAAACCTAAGAAAGCCCCGCTTGTAGGTTGTTAGTGTGATGCCTGAACCCAGACACTTTGTGTTATTAGTGGGTTTAAAAAACCAGAATAACTTTACAATTGTGGATTAGCTTTGGGTTGTTTAACTCACGAACTACCCAATATGTTGGGGTTCAGACATCATGCTACCAACCTATGAATGAATCTAACACAGGCTGGTAGGTGTGTGGAAGACAGCACTCCTGCTCATGCATGACAACCCATGGAGCCAGGTCTTAATGTAGTATGCCATTTGCCCCTACAGAGCATGCAGAAATGTCTGTAAACCTTTGAACTATGTTGCTTCTACTTAGGTTTTCATTGTGGAAAATGTAAGTTAGCTTACAAGACCCTTATCATGAATGAGAATACTTGCCAAATTCCAAGATAGCATGCAAAAGTATTCCTTTTAAATAAGACTACCAGAATGGGTGAAGTAAGTTGCACATAACTTGTCCACAGGCAAAAACAGGGGAAGTCACTTCGCCCTATGCCAGCCTGAAGATGTGTTACGGCAGATCAAAACCTTGCTAATCCACCAACTCACCTTTTTTTATTTTTTGGCCCCAATCACTTTGGATCCTATCCAACTCTCTCTTCTTAGTTATATAGAGGTTAGTTCACTTCAAAGGAGTATTGCTTCCATTTTAAGGAGACTCCAGTCTGCTAAGCAGAACTTCATTTGAATAATTGCTATTAAGTGCTTTCATTTGTATCATGCTGTAAGTATGCTTTTAGTTAGCGTTCACTAAAGCATTTAAAGTGAAATTTCCTGTTGTCACTTTCTTTAAATTGATCCCTTCAAGAAGCGTGCTCATTTAGCATAAAAAGGATTTTCACAATCACCATGAGAACACATGGCAAAATTCCTCTACTACATTTTTGTCTCCCTGAAAGACAAATACAAAGGCTTTTCAAGTTTTATTTGAATATTCTGCACCAGGATTCAAGTAGCTCCTTTTAGGAGTGCCGAAGGGTTTGGGTATGTCCAGATTGTTTTAGTTGGGTTTTTCAAAATGTATTCGACCTGCAGTGAAACAGAACAGGAGAACAGTTCCAATCAGTGGTGTAGGACAATAGTTAGAATCAATGAAAGTGAGGAAACAGTGACACAGAACAACTATGAACAATGGAATAGTTAGAACATCAGACCAGGAGAATGGTTCCAACCAGGTTGCCAATAGCCCTGCTAGATTTTCCCCCAGCAGAATCTAGATGTCACCATACTCTGCTTTAAAGCCCGCGAGCACAGGGTAGGGGGCTTTCCTTTCTCTCTCAACACACACACATTGAGCCAGTGGAAAACCAGAGCTTCTGCTTTTTCTATCAGCCCATTCTCTGTCCGTATGGGCCAGTAAGGCCACTGATTCTCCTCTTGGCCAGTTAGCTGAAACAGAGTACACTATGATGAATTATATGCAATACCTTCAACATGCAACATACAACAGTTGCCTGTTGGGGATAAACTCAGCTTGATCCATGGCACATGAGGGTGAATTAACAAGTTTATTTGAATGGCTAGTACTACCATTAAAAAAGTGACACACTGGCTGAATTCGGACAACACATTAGTCAATGGTGGGTTGAGTAGCCAATTAACAGTTGGTAATTTTGTGGATACTCCCCACACAGCATATTCCTACACAACTGTGGGTGGTTGGGGCTGACGTGGAGTGGACTAATAGGTTGAATTTGGACGACACAATAAGCAACGGGGGGGGGGGGACAATCATCAGTTGTATTGACTATCGTGTCGTCCGAATGCTGCCATAGTCAACTCAGCGCTAATCCTAATCCACACCACAGTTGATTATTTATTACCATGTTGTGTGGGGAGTACCCCCTAGATGAACAACTGTAAAGTGATTATTACCCCACCATTATCGTGTTGTCCGAATTCAGCCATTGTCAACCCAGCATTTGACTGACACAGCCCCTGCCCCTCTCCCCACCCTCCCTCCTCCCAGTTCTATCCCAGCAGCCTCTGCAAGTTGCACCAGTTGTAGCAGAGTGGCAGCCGCTGCTTTGGTCGCTCTTGCCGCCTGCCTCTATGGGCTTGTGTTTTAACCCACTCATCATACGCCATTAACACACTCATCCCTCCACACAACACTTTAAACAACTGTCTTAGAGCTAAACAACTTGCAAGCCAGTTGTTTCTCTCAGTTGCTTATTTGGGCGGAATATCATACCGTCAGTAGTTTGTGAGCGGTGTGTTACCCTCCACACAACACAATAAGCAACATAACTGACGATTGTTCCCTCCCAGTTGCTTAATGTGTTGTCCGAATTCAGCCAGTGATTCAACAGGGTTATAGGCTATATAGGTGAGCTCCTTACCAGGTTTAAGGATCCCAGCTGCTAGTGGCACACCAGAGGAGTTGTTTCAATGCAGATATGAATGTTGAAGTGTAAATTCATCACCAGAGAGGGAGAAATCTGATTTATAAATTTAGCAGCTTAAAAATATACCATCCAAGTGATTCCTTATAATTTACTAGGGATGTGCACTGGATCGGACCCGATCCACGATCCGAGTCCGGTCCAGTGGGAAATCGGATAAATTATCTGATTTCCGATCCCGCAGCTGGATCGGCTGATCCAATCCGAACCGGTCCGAAAAGGCTCCGAACCGGTTCGGCGGATCGGCGGATCGGCGGGCGCCCCCTGGCGCCCACCGCCGCTTCCATTGGCGGGCGCCAGCAGGCGCCCACCGATGAAAGTGGACAGCGGGGGGGGGGGGGAGGAGGGGGGCGCTTACCTTCTCGGCCCGTCCGCTCCCGTCCGGCACTAGCAGCTACTACCAGCGGGCTCCGCGGCCTGCTCTAGAGTGGCGCGCCGGGTGATGTCATCACCCGGCGCGCTACTCTAGAGCAGGCCGCGGAGCCTGCTGGTAGTAGTAGGTGCCGGCGCCGGACGGGAGCCGCCGGGCCGGGAAGGTAAGCAGGGGGTGCGTGGAGGGGAGGAGGGGGCGCACGGAGGGGGGAGGGGGGCCCTTACCTTCCCGTCCCGGCGGCTCCCGTCCCGGCGCCGGCGCCTACTACTACCAGCAGGCTCCGCGGCCTGCTCTAGGGTGGCACGCCGGGTGATGTCATCACCCGGCGCGCTACTCTAGAGCAGGCCGCGGAGCCTGCTGGTAGTAGTAGGCGCCGGCGCCGGACGGGAGCCGCCGGGCCGGGAAGGTAAGCAGGGGGTGCGTGGAGGGGAGGAGGGGGCGCGCGGAGGGGGGAGGGGGACCCTTACCTTCCCGTCCCGGCGGCTCCCGTCCCGGCGCCGGCGCCTACTACTACCAGCAGGCTCCGCGGCCTGCTCTAGGGTGGCACGCCGGGTGATGTCATCACCCGGCGCGCTACTCTAGAGCAGGCCGCGGAGCCTGCTGGTAGTAGTAGGCGCTGGCGCCGGACGGGAGCCGCCGGGACGGGAAGGTAAGCAGGGGGTGCGTGGAGGGGAGGAGGGGGCGCGCGGAGGGGGGAGGGGGGCCCTTACCTTCCCGTCCCGGCGGCTCCCGTCCCGGCGCCTACTACTACCAGCAGGCTCCGCGGCCTGCTCTAGGGTGGCGCGCCGGGTGATGTCATCACCCGGCGCGCTACTCTAGAGCAGGCCGCGGAGCCTGCTGGTAGTAGTAGGCGCCGGCGCCGGACGGGAGCCGCCGGGCCGGGAAGGTAAGCAGGGGGTGCGTGGAGGGGAGGAGGGGGCGCGCGTAGGGGGGAGGGGGGCCCTTACCTTCCCGTCCTGGCGGCTCCCGTCCCGGCGCCGGCGCCTACTACTACCAGCAGGCTCCGCGGCCTGCTCTAGGGTGGCGCGCCGGGTGATGTCATCACCCGGCGCGCTACTCGAGAGTAGGCCGCGGAGCCCGCTGGTAGTAGCCGCCGGCGCCGGACGGGAGCGGACGGGCCGAGAAGGTAAGCAGTGGCGGGGAAGGGGGCTTACCCCCCCCCGGAGCCGTCCGCTTCTATCCGCTGGCGCCCGCGGGCGCCAGCGGATGGAAGCGGGCGGCCCCAGGGGGGGTAGGGAGCGCGGGGGAGGGGGCTTACCTGCCGGGGCCGTCCACAGCGGACGGCCCCGGGGGGGGGGAGGGAGTTAGGCCCCCCCTCAGCCACCCGCCGCCATTTTTTCCTCATAGACTTGCATTGCAATGCAAGTCTATGGGGAAAAAAATGGCGGCCGATCCAAAAATTTACGATTTTTGGGTCGGGATCGGACTCGATCCGGTCCGGGGGGCCTCCGATTTTGTCCGAACCGGTCCGGGACAAAATTGGAGGTCCCGATCCAGGTCCCGATCCGATCCGGGGGGTCCGTGCACACCCCTATAATTTACCGTTTATTTTTGGCTACTTTTTTCCCATGGAGAAAGCTTGAAGTCTGGAATCCTTGCCCATTTGATTTTAAAAAACAAAAACCATTCTCCTGCATTTGTACAGTATTTTTGCAAAATTCATACCATTTTTTCTATTAAAACACATCCAAAGCAACTCTATAGGAGCAGAAGGCAGATAGGAATAAAATTTAGGACTTAAAAAAGAAGACATTTAGAGTAAAAAGCAAAGAAAAAATAGCAACTGCTAAAATCCTGAGAACAATCGTATGTCTTATAACCTGTCATCAAAATAATGTGATGCTCTTCCGATACTAATCAAGGAAGTATATTGTACAAATGATATGCCACCACTGGGAAGACTCACCTGTCACCACATGTGTAATCTCTTCTGATGGAGGCACCTGAGGCACGCCTCTGAAACAGATCTTAAGTTTCAGGAAGTAGATCCTATGTTATCATAAATCGGGGGGGGGGGGAGAGACAGGCGGCAGTTTCTACTGCTAGAAAAATACAAATGTCCTTTCGTTATGCAGAACTAGTGAAATGAATCTTTAGATCCAAGCCTCTATATTACAGCAGCACTAAGACAAAGACATACCATTGCTTCTTTTCTGGAAAAAATATGTGCATGTTCATGTCCCTGACAGTCATGACATTTATTTACATTTCTCCATGACGTGAATCTGCACAAACATTGTAAATTATTTAAAACGCGTTAAAGACGCACATACACTACTGTAATAATTTTTTTATTTATGTATAAGTTGCAATGAATACCCAATATTTTTGTTGTTTTTTAAAAACACAACTTATCTCATTTGTTACCTAGTACCCAGTCTTCCATTAACAAATGGTAATGTTCTTACTCTCAATTTACACAGCATGCTTAAATATACAGCAAGCTGATTTTTATAGCAATACTATCATCCTTACCAGTCACAAAAACTTATGTTACAAGGTGTCTTCCTTTTTTATAATTATGTACAATATAAAAACAAAAGAGCCATGGTGTATGACTTTACACACTCAGAACAATGAATTCCACTGGATATGAGGAAAGTATCCAAGTTCTGATTCCAATTTGAAATACTCTATCAGGAATCATAGAATTTCATACATGCAACATGATCAGGCCTCCTGAATTTCCATGCTTGGATTGTTTAATATAAGTGGTGCGCATGTGTGTATTTTAACATACTAGATGAAATCTGCATGCATGACCTGAAAGAAATTGCTAAGCACAAAGTTTTACAAGACTCCTAACCTTTCTAACTGATCCTACCTAGTGATCACTTTCCTACCTAGTGATCACTCCCATGCTACAAGTTTACTCAGAAGTAAGTTCCATGAAGTCTAACAGAGCTTACTCCACAGCAAGTGTGTTTAGAATTACAACCTTGGTCTTTTGACTTTTCTCTGTATGGGGACACCCTTATCTGACCCAGCTATTTATTCCCAACAAATTACATGTTCTAATCAACATTCACAGTATGAATGCAAATAACCCAATTTAATGCTTCAAGTACTATTTCAAGATCAAAATAAGTAAACATTAATTTTCAACACCCTTTCTGTGCAGTTTTTGAACATTTGAAGCAGTTCCTTGTTGCCTGCGATTGCTTTCAAAATTATAAAATCAACAGAAATAAAATGCTAAGAAACAGTATATGCGTTTTTCCCAGAAGTAAAATTGCAAAGACCAAGAGCTTTTCTACTTTTAAACTTAAATTTAAGAAATATGCACACATTCGTGTAATATGAAATGTATCCCTGGTGTTGGTAATTTTCACCATATGTAACTTGTTTAAATATTGGCATGGTTTTAAAATTTGTTTTCAATCTGAAGGACAAAGGACAATTTATGAAATAGCGGTCTGCTCAGGATTTTTTACACCTCAATATATTCTTTCCAAAATGTGCTGGGTTGAATTTGTTAATGGGAACAGCTCTTCTATTATATGGCTGCATGACATCACTCAGAAATGGTTCTGAAGGTAACTCAGATACAAATTATTTGTTATAATCAAGAAACCTCCCACCCCAAGCCCCACAATTAATTCCCAATTCTACAAACTGCTGTGATGACAGAACAGATTGGGCTGACTGATTTCTTTCTCAAGTGAGTCTTTCATCTGTATGGCCCACCATCAGATTCTGACAAATGTTATCATGTTCTGCTTTATTAAAATGTGTGGCAATTGCACAACTGTGCTTTTATAATGTTTTTGTCACACTCCTTCATGTGAAGGTGTTTTGAGAAGTATTGGCAAATTTTGACATTAACGCAAGCATTTGGCTGTTACGATTAGGATTGAGTTCCTCCTGGCCTGACTTTTCAAGCCCATTTTAGCATCCTAGCGCACCTGTTGCTTTCTAGCCAGTTACAGCTTAAGTGACTGCTGGGACTTATTTAGCAAGTCCACTGGGAAATCCAAGTAGCTTTGAAACAGAAATCTCAGCTTTTCAAAATGTTAAGAGTTCTAGGCTGGTCTGTTTGGCAAATCTCCATCATTGCCTGCCTCCTGGAACTCTACGTGCCTGCACTGGAGAATAGTACAATGTCCCAGATTTCCTGGAATTTGGTTTTAGCTTACCTAGAGCTCCCAGGAGATTATTCTACAAGGATCATGTTGTCATATGTGCTGAGGGCTCTGGTTTATGTATAACAAAGATTTACCCTTTGTTCCTGGGACTAGATCTGGCTCACGATCCCAACAGCATGCAACTGATGGTTACTTTCTGAAACACTGTCATATATCAACTTAAAAACCAACAAAGCCAAACAGCACACAAGAAATATTACAAAGTCTTTCCAAACAGAATACAACTGATTTTACTTAAGAAGATTAGTACCTGCTCAACATATCCCAGCAATTATTTATAGCCTGAACTGGAACAAAAGAAAAACCACTATTAGCACTATTCCTCAAATGTTTGTGCAGATTGCACACTTACCAAAATGGCAGCACAAGATGAGGAACAAATTGCGATTTAAGTCTTTTCTCAAAAAAAGAAGTGAAGCTTTCGCTAACCTGGTCATGTGGCTAGGGATGATGGGGGCTGTAGTCCAATACATCTGGAAAGCACCAGGTTGGGGAAGGCTGCTCTAGTGTATGGTGTAAGATAGCTCCTCTATGAGCAGAAGGGCATCTTTGCAACCATCAAATGGGCTGTTTTTTAGAATATGGCTTTAGTCTGATTTTTAACATGTAGATGCTGAGTAGTTTCATTTGTTTCAATGAGACAAGTGCCCCAATTTCTAAATATTTCCACTTGGAATTAAGCCACACTGATTACCTCAAAGTACACATGCTTTGGACCACAGCGTTAGGATTTGCACATATATCAATGGTTAAAATATTAAGAAAAGGCTAAAACTATTCCAAAACATTAAAAAAGAACTACAGCATAATTAGATTAGCAAACATTAATGCATGTTATCTATAACTAAACATTTGTATAAAATGCACACATTCCTGTAAATTAAACCGCAACTCACCACTATTTTCAAAGATAATATGGAAATCAGAGTGATAACTATTTATGTTATGAATCAGGTATTTCACTGGCAATATTATATTTCTATGTAGACAATCATCTGTAATACATACTCTTGTTAACACTATTAGAACAGTGTCTAAGTGAGGACAGTAAACATCTCCAACCTGTTTTTTGAAAGTTGTAAAAAAATGAAACAGATCAACAAAATGGCAGTGTGACCTCTGTCAAGCCTGGGCAAGACCTCCAAAGATTAGTCAGGATCCAACAAACCAGCTGGGCCTATAATGGCTTTTCTAGACCCGTCCTCCCAAGGCTGCCTCTCTCCCCCTCTGAAAAGTTGCACCTGAAAGTCACAGGACCTAACAGACAAAGGATTCAACATTGTGTGAAAGGCTGCAGTCAGAAAGCAAAATCAGTAACCCCTTCCCACGTAAGTGAAAGAATTTTCCATTTGCATGTGAAGTTCCTTTAATTCTAGTCAAAACATCTGTGGCATTTCAGTGCTGCTATTCTATCTCATCTACAGAGTTTTACATTCACTTTCAGATTTTTTAAAAGGTTTGCCAAGTGAGAATGAAAAAACACACATCAGAAAATATTTTAAGAGATTGTTTCATTAAAATTTTAAGTAGGATTTTGATACAGAGTAGACAAAATAAGCCGTGTCTCTGAAACAGAATGAGATACGTCCACAAAGTAGAAATGAAATTTATATTTTATTGCATTACAGCTCAACAAAGCAGCACATTGTATTAAGGACATAAATCATTACTACAATGGCATTTCCCTCCTTTGATAGTTTTACTATTCTGCTTTAATAGTAACCTAGTCCACTAGGATAAAATACCAGATAGGAGAGGTGCTTTTTTAAAAAGAAAAATTATGCTCAAGATTTTAAATATTTACTTCTCCATCAAAGGATAAGGGGAGAGGGAAGCCAATAAAAGAGCAAAAGAGACTCCCACTACCTTCTGCCCACATAGAATGACATGCACACATTTGGTGACTATAATCACCAGCACATTACCAATTTATTAAACGAACTCTGACTTCTTCAGACGTGTGTAACAGCTGCAGCTGATTTCCTGGGATCAGAGAGAGGATAACATCCTAGAGGGAAGCCATATATAATATAAAAACTGCAAACTGAACAAAGCAATGAGTTTAGCAGAGTTCAGGCTTTGTAGTCAGAGTCAGGATTATGGCACAGCTCTGCAGGTGGATTCTCATTAAAATCGTTTCCTCTTGATGATTTCTGGTTTCCAGCTGACAGGATGAGTTTCTTCAGTCTAGAAATATTTTTAAAAAGCAAAGATTGGAATTCTAGCCCAATTCTAACTTTACACAAGCATGTTTAATGAGATCACCTCCAAACAATTTGACTATGAAATCTCACTTGATACTCTGAAATCTCACTTGATACACTGGTTCAAACTATCTAATTTAAGAGGTCAATATGAAATATATTGCCATTAATAGAGGGAAAAGTTATTCACTTTGGTCCAATATAAAGAAATGTGTATAATATGTCATCATTTAAATCTCTACACACAAGCACACCTGCATTAGAAATTATCCAGAGAAAGCTCTTGTGAGAGTTAGCCCACCAGTTCCATATTACAGATAGGGTGCTTGCCCTAGCTCACCTAATTAATTTCTAGCTCAGGAAGGATTTGATGTCTGATCTTCAAAATCAATGTCTACTAATTATCTGCCAATTTTAATGGGTGTGGAAACACACAGGGAGTTTTATTTGATCAACTCTAGATACTTATGATAGAAACTGTTGAACTTTAAAGACTCAAGGTCACACCCAAGAGAGTCAAATACACAACTTCAGCAGAGACATACAAGAATACAAACTTTTGTTTGAAAGTTAATAAAGCAATTGAAAATATAGCAGTTTCCTTCAATCAGAGATTCCTGATAAATAATCCAAGAGTGATTTTATTCCTTGTAAACAAACACTTTGTCCAGTTGTATTGTCTTTTACTGTATATTAGAATATTGCTGCCATGTTGGGACTAACAATGCAGCTTTCGGATCTACAAAATATGATATTAGGACATCAATATTATATGCAATAACCCGGAAGTCCCATTGAACTCAGTGGCACTATCTTCTGAGTGGATATGCATACAGTTGTGTTGTAAACATAGCACATAAACAATCTGGCTAACAACGTTTTTGCCTACCGTAAACGTAGCACTACTCTAAACTTCCCAACATTCTTTTCCATTTCACGACACAAATATTACGTCTTTTCAACAGTGCACACATACGCTGAATAAATGCACAGCATTTGAGCATTTAAACTATTTTAAAGGCTAACTTATTCAGACTGAACAATGAAATTAGAATGCATTTTATTTCATGCAGCTGTTGGAACATTACAACCAAGCAACTTAGCTGACCTCAATTTACAATTGCTGCTTTTTATTATTATTTCCCCATTTCTCATGAGATGTATTTATGGTAGAACTACACCTACAGCCTCTATTTACTTGATAAGTAATTGTTCTAGAAATAAGCATCTTTTAGGGCTAATGCTTCCAGAATATCTGTCCTAAGAGTATCTTAAAGCCATTTTTATGTGCAAAATATACTGTTAACAAGAATATGCATCCATACCGCAGTATCATCTTCTCTGTAGACTTTTATAGTTTTATCGGCTTCAGCAGTAAGAAGTCTGCTTTCAGATTGATCAAACGCACAAGCAAATATTCCAGATTCACTGTCCAATGAGCCAGGCTGGACAGCTGCATGTACCCTCTGGAAGTTGTACCCAGTTCTCCAATCCCAAAGATGCATGGTACCATTGTCAGCTGAAAAAGAAACAGTGATATATCTGGTTCTTTTAAAAAGTGTATAGGAACTGTGCCAAGTTTAATATGTCAAAAGCCATAACATTCACATTCATTAAGTCATATTTTAATACAGAGGCAGACTTGCTGCATGCATCACTGCAAAGATCAATTTCTTACAATAGAGATCCATTCCTGTTCAAAAGAACAGTGCAATCATGTCTACTCAGAAGTAGCCCTCACTGAGTTGAATAGGGCTTACTTGTAAGTACGTCATGTATAAGAATGCAGTAAGATTAAATGTTCAGCTAAATTTTCACAAAGGTACAAGCAGTACTTCGTAATCAAGCATACTTTAAAATACTTTAGGATAGTCTTTTCCAACCATGTGCCCTCCAGATGTGTTGCACTAAAACTCCCATCATCCCCAGCCACCTCTAGTTGCACCAAGCTGGGGATGCTGCTTTAAATACACATACTCCCCAAGAGGCTTGCCTTGATATCGTTTTGGTGTCAGGGCCCTCTTAATTTCTCAGTCTTTCAATCTGTTCCTGCTTTAAATGCGTTTTATCTGGGCTATGTTTCTAATGCTGTCTTTATGTTTAACTCCAGCCTTCCCTAACCTGATGCTCTCCAGATGTTTTGGATTACAACTCCCATCTGTCTCCAGCCAACACAGCCAATAGGCAGTGATGATGGGAGCTGTACTCCAAAAAATCTGGAGGGCACAAGATCAGGAAGGCTGTTTTATTCACTTACTGTATATATTTTAATTTGTTTTATTTTTCTTGTAAGTTGTTAAGAGAACATGGTTATTGAACATCACATACCTATTTTAAATAGAGTAATTATTATCATCATTAATAATACTTTGTAAAAAGATGCCCTATTAATTGGTGCAACTTTTTATTCGTTAATTGGTTAAAAAGCCCTCTACTTGGTAAGACAGGTTCCAATAAATAGCTGGAAAATAAAAACAATTACTATTCCACAAATGTTTGCTGGAATAATAGCCTTTACTGCTGGGGTTTTTTGGGGGGTGGACTATGGCTGCACACGCTTCATTTGGCAGAGTCTCTAATAATCCAGCTGTCATCACTGAGAAGGCCCTGTCCTTATTCCCATCAGACTTCAGATATCAACAGGATGTGGAGCCCAGAAGTCTCATACTGAAGGATATACTCTTTAAAGTTACTTAGGCCAAGTTCACTGAGGACTTTAAAAGCTAAATCCTACACTTCAAAATAGAATCTGGAAGCAAACTGGGAATAAACTATGTTCTTTCAGTACTAGTGTTCTATGTCTGTGAGCTCATTCCCATTACTATGAGGGCCAGTGAATTCTGAACTATTCAAAGTTTTCAAATAATATACAAAAGGCAGCCTTGCACAGAGTGTTGCAGTACACAACAGAGAAGGATTCTTTCTACTCAAACTACTTGTAAAACTCTTACTTACCACCAGAAACAAGGACTCCATCTGAATTCACAGCTAGCGTATTGATAATAGCACTATGACCAGAAAGATTTTGGATGAAGTTTCCATCAGGGAATCGCCACTGTTTAATGTTGTCTGGGGACCCAGATGCAAATGTGTACCTGTAACAAGATGTGTGTTAAGAAATCAGTAAGTATTGAAAGTCCACTTGGCAAAAGGCTATTGTATTCAATTAACTATTTCAAAATTCCACTTTTCTTAGAACCGCGATACTAAGTAATGTTGAAAATATTTCCTCCAATGTTTTAAGCATCATAGCTGAAATATTCCTGTATTTCTGAATATAGATTCAAGTTTAATTTAAGTCTCAGTGAGCAGAAATCACTTCTCAGTGTGCACAGCAGTTGCCAATTTTGCTTTTCAGCTGCCATTGCATCAAACTCTGCTCTTGAGGGCCAGCTGACATTCACAAATAGCTTGGGGGGGCAGTTAAAAGGAGGGCAGTAAAACCCTGGTGTGATAGCAGAGTATCTCGTGTGGCCCTTTAGATCCTGTCCATCATGTTAGTATCATTAATCTGCACTTATTTGACATAGTTATAACCATAGGAGCTACAATATCTCTGTATAGGTACGAGTCCAATTTGAACAAGGCAATTAAAAGGTCTATTACAGCAAGACAATCACAACACTTGCATGAACAATTTAATACGATGCTGTCATTTGGATCAATGGGGATACTCTAATATAAGTGGGTTCAAAACTACAGCATGTTTCTTTTCAAATGAATAGCTACTGATTCCATTTGGCATGCAGAATGATAGAAGGTATCTACCTGGCTATATAAGATGTTTACTTTGATTTTTAATGTATAAATTTAGATTATTACAAAAAGTACAAACTGTAACATTATACAAACCACAACTGTAGGATATTTTAAGCACCTCATTCACTCAGGTTTTCCCTGACCTATGAAGGACTGTTACCACCCTATTTTATTATGACATTATGACACTTAAATTTTTTTAAATGTTTTAGTTATTTGTCATCGTTATTTTTATTTATAATCATTGTTTTTATATTATATTATTGTTTTTATATTGTTGTGTAGTATTTTTCTTAGGGGATTTGATATATTCAGTGGTAAATAAGTACTATAAATAATAATAACCACCACCACTGGGCTGATAGTTGCTAGGAGACTAAAATTCCTGTGTGTGTAGGTTCTCTGTCCACATTAGTTAATTGCACATAGCCACTGACACAGGCACCATTACGCTATTTCCAGCTCAAAAAAGGTTTGGACCGACACACAAAACGCTTATCCATGCATACATGTAGTGGTCTGTGTCAGACTAGGATGTGGAAACGCACGTTCAGATCCCCACTCTGCTATGAAATACACTGGGTGACCTTGGGCCAGTCGTCATTCCTCAGCCTAACTTACATCACAGGATTGTTGCGCACATAAAATGAAGATAAAATGTGTTGAAAAAGGGAAGAATATAAATATAAGAATTAATAAACGCAATACATATACTCCCAAATTGTTCCACTGATTTCAGCAAGGCATATACTAAGCAAGTATGCACAGGACTGCAGCTTTAATTTTGCCAAGCTGCGACAGTGAAAACATTTGCACACAAATTGGCTGGATATGAGCAATGAGTTAACCCCCCTTGGAATTTCAAGCAACTATCGCAGGCCCAGGGGGTCATCTGCATTAGCTATGATGCTATGTAAAGACTTACAGAGGCCCAATCAAATGAGGTCTGCTAGCCCTCTGAACAGGTAAACAACCAACCAGTGTTGAATTTGTGCAAGGTTGCCTAACTCATCTCTAGTAAAAGCTGGGTTATAGCTACCATATTGTAATAGCATAGGAAAAAAATCTGGAAAAGCTTACTGTCTTGGATGCAGTACAACTGCTCTTACTGATTTCTTGTGATTTGTTAAAGTGACCCGAGTTTTCCCTGCCACCAAGTCCCAGAGCCGTATAGTGGTATCATGACTTCCTGCAATTAAAAAAAAAGCTTTTTAGAAAGGTATATCAAAAGTATAAACATTCTTAACTAAGTATTCTTATAGAATCACACACCACAATTCTCTTACACTTCCAAGTCTCTCTATTTCAACATCATTTTTGAGAATGCCTGTAGAGAAGGCAAAATCATATGTTCCTGGGATTACTTTAATTGAACCTTAATTATCTGGAAGATTCAAGTGGCTTATGCAACAGTCATATTTTTAAAGCAACAAGTAACTGCTCCCTTTTCAAGTACATAGATCTGTGAGTAAACATGTTAAAAGGTTACCATTTCCCAACTCATCCTAAAAGCTCCTGGTTGTAGCCTACAGTTGCAAACTAGACAATTGGCAAAGCGTTCAATAGGTTCTGCCAGCTACAATCCACAATGTCCTTGCAAATCAACAGTGATTTTCTGGCTCCCAATTTATTTCCAAAGGGATTCTGGGCATGGGAAACATCATCCTTTACACATAGTTCTTATGCCCAGGGGTAACCACTTACAAACAGCATTATATATTTATTTAAAACATTTAAGCTTTTTGGTCTAATGCTCACTGGAGTAGAATGCAAAAAGCTGAATCCATTATACTGTAGCAGCATCTGCACAAAAGCTGACTACAGCAATGAACAGCTCAATACAGTTTTTGCATGATGTTCCACTTTGACAAAAAATATTCATCTTACCTGTGATGATCTGTGGTTCTGCTGCTTGGCACTTCACTGTTGCCACAGCATTTGTATGCCCTGTCAACGTATGCACACTAGCTTTTGTCCTTACATCCCAAATCTAATGAGATCACAAACAAATTTGAACAAACTAAGTACAAAGCCATCAACAATCAAAGGCTGATTCATAATCTTAAATGGCAAAATAAATTTAGCATGCAACCACTCCCTTTAAAACCTTTTCTATATAGTTATTTTTGTTAGAGATACCATTATAATTCAAGATGCTTCTGATTTCAAATGTCAACTCCTCGTCTGCCCATCCATCATGTTCTATTGTTCAAATACTTAGCAGCCTGGACATCTGCACATAAAACTTCCCTCAATCCACTTACAAACTCCAGCCAATCATTTAGGAATCACTTCCCTAAATATTTTTCAAAATTATTATTTCACAAATACCATACTGTAGGTTTAGTAATGCCTGGGAACATTTAAAGAGACACGTCACAGGCAGCCTTAGAAAATTTAACTCCCACCTTTATTCTTTTGTTTTCATTGAAAGAAGTTGAAACCCACCACAATGCCCCGGAAGATAATGAATCAAATAGTCTAGTACAGAAAGAGACGTTACTAGTCAGGTGTTAGTAGTTGAAGAAACTAGAGGAAAGCACCAACATGTATGTCTCTAAGAGCTATTTCATACATGGACTTTTCCCCCTATATGGAGATAGTATTTGTGTAAAAAAATAATGATTTAACACACATAATAGTCTTGTGAAGACAGAAGTGTATTTTGCTGTAACTCCACTTATTGAGAAGCAATAATATTCACAAATATTCACAAATAATGCAACAAATATTCACAAATAATGGTGCACCCAGCTTTGGAGACTATTTCCATATAAGGCAAAGAACTCCTTGTCTTTTTGCTCAAAGGCCAAGTTTCAGTCTTCAATGTAGGACTGATATCTGATCAAGGCACAAACCTATACAAGGAGGCTTAGCAAGATTTGTAGCTTTTGAAATGTAAGTGGATAGTGTCAGGAAGATGGTTTCAGCATTATTTTACATATAGAGATAAAGTTAAAATATACCCTAAACATTTCTATTTTACTTACACGTGCAGTTGAATCTCTGCTACATGTTACAAGTACATCTATTGTTGGGTGCAAATCCAAGCCATAGACAGCACTTAAATGACCATGGTAATGCCTAATAACCTGGATGTAAATATATTTCAGTTAAAAACTGGATGTTCCACAAAGAGACCATTTTAATTACTGAAAGATTACAACTGCTGCCAATGTGCTTTACTTACCTTATTATATTCAAGATCCCAGCATTTCACCTGTTTATCTTCTCCACAAGAGAAGAGGTATGGACTCCTTCCACTCACGATTACCCCTCGAACTGTACTTATATGTCCCGTCAAAGACAGTTTTAATTTGCCACTTGCAAGGTCCCAGATCTGTAGTGAGAAAAGCAAATGTTTGATGCTCTTGCAAATGCCAGACATCAAAGACTGTCAATTAAATTGAGGCCAACAGCTCAAAGACCTAACTAGCATGCAAAATATATTCCTTCATGAAAGTAAGAGTCTAAGAACTCAGATTTCTTAGTTTCAGCACACTGGTAAAACCCAAAATTCTGGAGAACAGAAAGACAAGGCAATCAAATATGTTGAAGTGGACTCTTCAGAAAACACTTAACAGTAGCTAAAATAATGTCAATGGCACCAGATTACAATTAAGTCAGTTCTTTGGTACCTCCTACCTTTATAGTTCTGTCAGCAGAACCAGTAACAAACCACTGATTTCCTGGTTCTACTGCAATACATCTCACCCAGCCCAAGTGTCCACTGATAACCTGCAAATGTTACAAGATGAATTCCTTGATTAAAGAGGATTATCAATATTAAGCCGTTATATACAAGTCCATTTACAACCAACTATATAAGAAGGGAGTTTTGCTTAAGTATTTTACTTCAAAGCTATACCAAATTACCCATTAGATATAGCTCATGGTTTATGGTCTTGACCACAATTCGGAATATAATCTACAGTTTAGGTTAGACTGTTTTGTCAATGCCATACAGATTGGAAATATTCAGTGAATGCCATGTATAGAGAAGTGTGCTCACAAGATTCAGTTGTATTGTCCTCCCATCTCAGCCGCCTATGTGCAAAAGTCACAGTCTAGTTTCACACCACTGATATTCCCACCCCCCCACCCTCCAATTCAGTGACAATTTCAAGCGAATCTTCCTACTCAATTCACATATGAACCAATAAATAGAAAAACAGAAAGAACACACAATGCCTCCTTATTTCTGTTCAGAACCTGGCAGAGCATCACTTTCTAGGAGACCATTCATATGCTTTACATCAGACTACACGGCACAACATGCAAAGAATTAATATTAAACTACAGTTAGTTTTAATGCTAAAGCAGATGTTTCCAGCTCCTCCTTCAATGCACACTGGAGTAGAAATGAAGGGCGAGCACTTGGTTCATTCTGGTAACCCTAAACTATGGTTTAGCATTACATCCAAACCTGGATAGTATTTAGCATTCCATTTACCTTGAGATTTATTCTTTTAATTTATTTACTACTTACTCTGTACAGCTTCCATGGGGGATGCCACTGTGGTTTTGGCATTGTTGGAGCTTTCTTTGCCATTAATGCAGAATTTTTATTCCCACCTGCTTCCATCATAGCCTATAAACGGAAGAAAAGATTTAAATTACATACAAATAGTTTCTTCTAATCTCATAGAAGAAATTGTTATTTTAATCTATCTAATAATCCTCCTATGGTTATATAGTGTAATTCCGTCACAAAACTCTGGTTCCTGATAAACTCAGTGCAAACTGGAATCCAATTTAGATAGCATTGCATCTAGGGGTTCTCTATCAATGACACTTACCATAGTCAAACCTGGAGGCTGTGAACGCTCAGCAATCCCAGCATGTCTGTATATATCACCTACACCAGCTGCAGTTCGATTGGCTTCCATTCTGGAAAGAGAAGGAAAAAAAGGTGGAGCAAGAAAAAGGTTAAGATCCTTTACCATACAAAGTAAAGGATCAAGCCATTTATGCTGCAATCCTAAACACCCTTACTAGGCAGTAAATCCAACTGAGTTCAATGGGACTTACTTCTGAGCAGGCAAGGTTAGGCTTGCACTGTTCATGGGTCAGGAGACATTTAAACCAGGATTTCCTAGCTCACTGCTCAAATCATTAATCACTGCGCAAACCAGTTCTCATCAGAAGAAACCACAAGGTATTCAAAAGCCCTATTCACACAACGATGGAGAAAAGTCCGTCATATGCTGCTATGTTTGGTGACTCATTACCATCCCATAATCCAGAGTTCCTGTTTTCCTCTCTCCTCCGCAAAGAGAGGATAAGCAGTATCTGATCGACTATAAGGTGGAAGGGTCCCCAACGTAATCCACCCATCAAACAACATACAATATTTTATTATTCTTAACAACTCAATATAGAAGAAGGGATGAGGCCATCCGTATCCAGATGGCGCCTATGAAAAATTATGAAGATCAAATTAAGACTGAGCACATCATTGTGCTTTAAGAAATACCAACTGGAATCACTTGTCCTCTGGATTGTATTCTATTTGAAAATCATTCTAGGTATTTAACGGATTTTTTACTTTAATAAAATATCATTACTTGGATTGAGAAGGAGGCAGTGCCACAGCTAATGACTGAGCTGCTGATTCACTAGGCATCCTCTGAATTTTAGTGTCTGCTGTCAAGGCCACTCCTTGTAAAAAAAAATTGAAATAAAAATTAAGATCAAGTTAATTAAATCATTATTGTTCATTTTTTCCTGACAAAAGTTGTCTTAAAAACTTATGAGCTAAATTCCCTTTGCACAGTGGAATTTCCTTTTCCTTTCTCCCCCGTGCAGGTGCTTTAACAACAACAAACTTCACAGTCAAAAACTCAAATTGAGCTTGAAAATTCTAAAATTCTTTAGAATCCCACATAAGTATCTAGATTCAGAATTCTACCATAACAGACTGCTTCCTATTTGTCTCAATTGTCACTAAGTGACATCATGGCAATACCTAAATTTCTTTGCGAATACATAAATATCTTTCATTTCAAGTAAGCTAATGCTTTTAAACACATTTAAACATCTTAGGCACACTGGCAGCAGTATTCTACCTGAAGTAAAACAAAGGGTGATTAAGCAAACAAAAACTCTCACTGAAATCAGTATTATTACTTTCATAATCCGCTTATAGAAAAGCATTAAAATGGCTGTCCATTTACTCTTCCAAACCATTTTTGGGATCGAACTGTTCAGCTTTACAACAATAACTAGGTAGTGCATCATGATTACAGGTATCCTTCGTAAGATTTCATACTAGAACACCACAATTTCATCCAGACCTAATATAGGTTTGGCCAAAAGCTTACTCACCAGGCCCGGGGGGGTACGGATGTGTTCCCGTTATCAAATATTCATTATCTTCTCCTAGATAGTAAAATGTGTTAATTATTGTTTTATAGAGGATTATAGTACACACACTTTTAATTAGATTCCTAAAAGACAATTTTCATTACAATTCACACACAAGAAAAGCTGCCAATGTTTACCTTCTAAACACATGCATCACGTGCTGTGTAAACCCTTAGCAAGAAACTGAGGAATTCACACTTTAACATTAGTTTGTAACAAGTGCTGTAACTGAATTTGAAATAATCCAACAGCATCAATGCCATTAATACTTAAATAAAGAGTAACTAAAAAGTCAAAGTGAGTAAACTTCTGAATTCATCAAAACTTTCATCAGGCTGAATGATAAGTAAACATGCCCCACAAAAAAAGAAGGGAGAAGAGAGAAAAACTGATATTGATGTGTGTGGCAACATAAATAATAAAATATTAATTTCCAATAGCTTAAGATTGAATAGTGGGTGTTATGCAGATATACAAGTCAATCCTATACACTTCTACTCAGTAAGCTGGTTTAGGATTGAACTGCTAGGGTGCGCTTGGCACAAAAAGAACTGAGGTTACACCAAAGGCTACTGGGCAAAGAACTATGGTTGCTCTATTTTTGAAAATATATTCGACAACTTAGCAGTCTTCTTGAATTTAAGAGAGCTGTGAAAACTGATCTTTTCCAGCAGGCCTACCCAGTTGAATTTTAAGATGTTTTTAATAATGTCTCACTTTTATTTGTTTTAATGTTTTATCTATTTTATGGTCTTTGTATTTATATTTATTGTTGTTCCCCACCTCGATCCAGAGGGAGAGGAGGGTTAGAAATAAATAAATAAAATAGTAATTATTATTATTATTATTAAAACAAGCACTTATTTGGAACTATCTTGGTCACTATAAGGCAAATCCGAGTAAGTGCTTATTTTTATATTTTTAGATGGAGAACAGCTATATTTTTCTATGTTTGAGATGAATCAAAGTTATTTTTGCACTAAGCACAATGAAACCTAATAAAATCTGCATAACACCTTCCTTGTTCCATTGGTCTTCAACTGGTGGCTTGAGACATACTACTACTAGGTCACAAGGTAAGTCGCAACAGCAACTGCCACCATATAAATATATTAATGTGAATCCCCAATCGTGTTTTTGGGTTAAAGGTGCATCTCAGCTCTGAAAAGGCCAGGTACAGCACAGTACATTCATTTCCCACCAATAGGGTTTTTTAAAAATCGGGGTGGGGACTGCTTACCATTCAGTCTGATCAACAATTTTGAGAAACTCGAAGTCTTTTTTATTTTTCAGTCAATCCTAATAAAGGAATTGGCTCAGTTCGGACGACACATTAGGCAACGGAGGAGGGGGGGAACAATTGTCAGTTGTGTTGCTTATTGTGTCGTCTGGAGGGCAACACACAACGCACACACAACTGACAGTACATTAATCAGGCACTTTAAACAACGGAGCGAAACAATGGGCTTGCACGTTGTTTAGCCCGAAGCCCTGTTGTTTAAAGTGTCGTCCGAATTCTGCTCCCCCCTCCATGGACTATTCCGTTTCAGAATAGAGTTCTACTGCCTAGAGCAGCCAAAAAACCCCGGCCGCTCTATGCAACTGCCAGAACTCACGGTGCATGCTGGGATATGGCTGGGGGACACACGGAGGAGAGGCTGCAACCAAAATGGACGCCGCAAGTTCCTTGCAGCCGGGGCGTTTGCCAGTTCTGAGCAGCGCTGGCTGCAGCATGTCTGTGGAGCTCCTCCTGCCTAACGCACGGTCAGTACGTTATTTACCCCTCCGTTGCTTAATATGTCGTCTGAACTGAGCCAGTGTGTTACTGGTCCTTTGGATTTTCTCAACACTATGCCATTTTGTATCTATGCTTAAGTGCTGAATTGGATCTGAATACCTGCTTGACTTTCAATTCATAGCATGAATTGAAAGTCAGGACATGTGTACACTTTCAGCCTGATTGTGAATATTAAAAGTATGGCTGAAGGGTGTAAAATATTCCTGTTTAGTGTTCATTTATAGACCCTAAAACATTCAGCACAGAGAAATTATGTTTAAAACAAAGATTACCAGCTGCTACACCATGGCAAGTAACAGAACATGGTATGTGCCAATGTCACCATCAGATGCATTAAGATATTTTTTTATTATTTAAAAGACAGAAACCCTCAAACATTTCTGGAGTAAGTAAGAAATCTACTTTTTGCTCTACACATTTTTAATATGCACTTGAACATGCCGTTTTTTTTGTCACCCAGAGCATCCATTCTCTGGAAAAAAGAGGATTTCACCATTTTCTTTCAAACATTATTTCCTTATTCTTCAGTGCGATCATAACTTGCTACTATTCAGATACATTATTAGGCATTTGAACACTTATAAAAAGACATTTACAAAAACCATCTTCAGTGGTTCAGTTTCCGAACCAGAAGGGCAGGGCAGGAAAACACTTAAGTTACACAGCCGGTATCCAAAGAATTGTGTGCATGTGTCCAAGTGTTTCTGTACACACATAAGGGCTTGCCCAGTTCCATGTTCCAAATATGGTGATAGAAAAACTTTACGTCTGAAAATAGGACAAAGCAATCTAACATTATTCACTGCCACAGTAAATCCCACTTGTCCCAATTATTAGGGAAGTTAATATTCGCCCTGATACACATGCAGATCAAAGCCTGATTTTTGAGACAGTTCAAGGTGGAATAAAGGTTGGATGTCAGTGGAAGTTAAATATGATTTTGCAAACTGGACTTTAGGAAGAAATGTGAAGATTTAAAAATAATAATTAACCAAAATAGAGGTTGTCATTAACCATTTATATAGGAGGCAGTAAATTCTAATAAAATGTAAGTTAATTTGTTATACATCCTTTTACACAGGAGAACAGGTCATACTGGACTTGAGGGACTAATTTTAAAAAGCAGAATTAGAATTCTTTTTTCAAAATCTTCTGATGAAATATAAAGGATTTAAGGAATAAAACTGACTTTAAAGGTACTTATGATATGTATCAAAAGTTAAATTATGCAAAAGATAGGGAGTTTTAAAAAAGAAGATAAACAGAACAGAATGCTCTACTTTCAAACTTAAAGAACCCAATTATTCACATAAAAAAGATAATGGGATGTATACAACTAATAGATATTGAGATGATTTGAAACACACTATAATAAATTATATACTCCAAAAAATCCCCAAAGTTAAACAGTATTTATTCAATTTCTATCCTCCAACATCAACAGGACTTTGAGGAACCTACATAAATATTTAAAGTGTTATTCTCCCCTTACCCATGATAGAAATGGAATTTCTTTAAATATAGTAGGAGCACCCTATGAAAATGACACAAAGAACAGCTGGTAGTTTTGAGACATGTACTTGCTGATGGACGGCAAGCTGTCTTTTCCCATATTTCTGTAGCCCCATGGCAGCTAAAAGAACAACCAAGTGCTCTCGTACTCTCTTTCTGCAACTGGTTCCAGGTATCTAACAGTGCAACCCCATACATATCTACTCAAAAGTAAGTTCAATAGGGTTTAACGAGGCTTAATTCTGGATATGCAGACAACAAATTGCAGCCTACATCTATCCAAATATATATAAATAATTGTCACCATACCTGGACTTTGAAGGTATTGCTTATGTCCATAGGAATCAATTACACTGTGAGGACCCTTCTCTCGAGCAATTTCTTTCAATACAGGCATGTGCAGCACAGAACTGTACTCTGTATGAAGTTTAACTGTCATCTTAACTTTGTGGCTGTACAAGAAAACACTTTATTACATCTTTATTTTTGATGCACTGTTCTGTCATAACAAAGCCATCTTTTTGTAGAAGATGTTCATATGATCAGGAGTTCTGGTAAAATGTCAAGTTTTTTATATGGGGTTACATTGATGGGGCACATCTTGCTCAAATCCAGATTACCTGTATTTGAGGCTATTGGAATTCTACTGGATTACAAAGTTTTCTATATTTGACTTGGGTACATTATGTACATGCCTGCACACATACAGCACCATCACCAAATCATTTTTATAATTTAGCATAAACTTAGTGGAAGTTCATTTAACCACACTGATTGAGGAGCAACATGCTGTTTTGCCACTGAGGCTCAAGACACAGCATTGGATTCCTGAGTTCAAGGACGCACATTAAGAGTCTAGACTGGTATGTAGCTTCAAAAATACCAACAGTTTACTGGCAATCTTACTTACCTCCTTTCATCCAATGATATAGGTTTTGCATTGTCAGCTACAAACATGTCATGGGTTCTCTTCAAAGATCTGAATACAAGGGTATGCACAGAGTGCTTCTGCACTTCCTAAAAAGGAGATAAAGTACAGATAGCAATTTCACTAAAGACAGGGCTCCACAAATGTTGGCTTAGTGTACTAGACAACCATAATTAGTCATCAGTGCAGACTCAAGTCTTTTGCATGTGCAAGAGGACTCACGGAAGGAGGGTCTCATATCACATTGGATTATTTGGTTCTTTCTTAATCAGAGCACTACAAAGTCCTATAAAATGTAATTCAGTTACTAAAGGAATTGAAGATCCAACTCTCCATGTATCAGCCCATATGCCAAGTGGGGTTGGAAATTCAAGTGTTGTTCTGTATACTTTCTTTACATAAGAAGAGCCATGCTGGATCAGACCAAGGGTACTTCTAGTCCAGCTCTCTGTTTACAGCAAACCAGCTGCCTGTGGGAAACGCACAAGCAGGACTTAAGTGCAACAGCACCCTCCTGACAATGTTTTCTAGCAACTGGTGTACATAGGCAAACTGCCTCTGATACTGGAGGTAACATGTAGCCATCAGGACTAGTAGCCATTGATAGCCTTCTACTCCAGGAATTTGTTCTGTCCCATTTTAAAGCCATCCAAATTGCTGACTAGCACTGTATCTTATGGTAGTGAATTCCATAGTTTATCTATGCGCTGTATGAAGAAGTACTTCCTTTTATCTGTCTGGAATCTTCTACCAGTCAGCTTCACTGGATGATCCCAGATTCTAATATTATAAGAGAGGCGGGAGAAGGTCTCCCTATCCACTTTCTCCACACCATGCACAATTCTGTACATCTCTATCATGTCTGCTCTTACTTGCCTTTTTTCCAAGCTACACTCTAAGCTTTATACTAGAATCTAGATAGAAATGCAACAGCTAGCAGCAGGAATGCTGTTCCTATTTATCTTCTGCCCACTTTCCATAAGGGCTACAAAAACTGTCTACTGCAACTGTCCTGCAGGAAGGAACTGGACATTTGTTTGGTTAGATTTGTTTTAAGTTTATTGTGTTTAATGTATATATGTATGTATTTGATAAACACTGCAAGCCACTTTGAGGACTCCACTAGGAGAGCAGAACATAAATCTACTAAATAAAATAAGCAGGCTTGGTTTGCCCACATTTTCTGACATGTTTTAGCTGCTGTTAACTGTTGTGATGATTTTATGGTATTTTAATTTTATGTAAACTAATTTGGAAAACTTGCCTAGAAATTGCTTAAATAAATTAATTCACAATAGCCATTAAAACAATAAACTGGAAATTAAATACCAGTTTAAAATAAGTTTTGAGTAGTACTTGTACTGAGCAACAAATTGATTAGAAAATATAGCAATTAGTTGATTTGTTCACAATTTTGTAATGTTTCAGTTGGTCCTACTATATATATATATATATATATATATATATATATTAGTTGTTGGATTTTTTGATGGGTTATATGGTCTATCAGCCTTTAAAACACTGAATATTTGGATTCCATACAAGATGCATATGATTACACTTTGTAATAACATGTACATATGATTTTTGCATACATATTAAGAGTTTACTAGTTAACTATATCAGTTGCATGCTTTCCAGAACGTTGTATTTGTTTTCACTTCCAACTGTTGCCCTCATTTTGTTTTGCCTACTAAAAGGTATTACTCTAATGTTACTTATGCATGTTTGGTTAGCTTGGCTTTATTCTATTTACAGCAAATATAGCACACTTTCCACTCATCAAAAATAAAGCAACACTGCATCAAGGACAAATGAGAAAAGGAAGCAAACTAACTTCTACCCCCACACTCAAATAAGTAGATGTTTACTTTGCAACTGAATCCATAAGAGCTCAATGTTAGAAAGTCTGACCCTACTTTCCAGATGAACTATTACATTAACTTTCTCCCTTTCCGGAGAGTCAAGATCAAGGGAATTAGAGTGATGCTTTGGTCAACAGTCTCTTTTCCATTCTAAGGTGAACTGGGTGCAAATCTGAACATAAAAGCTTTTCACTGCCACTCTGGCAGGATACCTTTCATATACATTTAGAGGCCAGAGCTCGTCTAAATTTATTGCCATCATAAAATGTAAATTACCAAGGCACTGAGGTGTGTGCCTGTGTACAGTGGTAATGGAGTGGATATGTTTGTTGCAGACAGTTATTCCTGAACAGCAGCATATATTAAAGCCATTTATGGATGCATCTATAGATGCATGAAACCACTTGGGATCACACAGAGATCTGAATTGTTTTAATAACAAAGAATGTTACCTAGAACCATGTAGTTAATTCCTTAAATAGCAGCCCTTGTAATACCATCAGGCTGGAGAAAAGAGAAGCAGGGCTATTCCATTGCCTCTGCTGAGAGACCAGTTGCCTCTGGCCCTCCTTCAACTGTTATCTATAACCATTCCATCAGGCTGCTGAGCTTTAAGTAAATAGGTGAATAATTTCTCTTCCATACTAACCTACACCATAGGTAACATTAGTGCTATTTTAAGCACTTTCATGAAAACCTAAGAATGCACCACCTGATTCTTTTCTCCAGCTAGGAGGATGGCCGCCTGTATGTTCACTGCCTAGAAGATTCTGTCTGGTACCTTAAAACTGATGTTATGTATATTTTGTGTGCTATGCATGCACTTTGTGCTTTCCAAGAGTTTTTGCTGACCCATCCTGTGTCTGTTCCAGTTTTCTGACACACAAAGAATTTGTGCATGGGTAGGCTGCGTGTCACACATTTCTTCTGTGGCACATGTTATTTGTATTCTTGCCACTTTGATGGAAGGAGCATGGTGGTGTTTATTCAACAAGGCTCTATACTGGCATTAGTTTTGTTCTTTCAGTCAAGCTTTTGGGGTACAGCTTTGCATGTGAGAGCCAGTGTGGTGTAGTGGTTTGGGTGTTGTACTGGGATTCAGGAGACTACGATTCTAGTCACCATTTGGCTCTGAAAGCTCACTGGGTGACTTTGGGAGATTCAGTCTAACCTACCTCACAGGGTTGTTGTGAGGGTGTACATCACCTTCAGGTCCTTGGAGGAAAGGCGGAATATACATGTAACAGATAATAGTAAAAGTCAGGTCCCAATTCTGACTTCATGGATAAGCTGCCAAACAACTAATAAAACTCCTTCTACATTGTACTCACTTGGGATCTGTGCAAGGCCTTGAATGACACAACTACACTGATGGCTTGCTTAGGCTTCTTGCACCCATTCAAAGTGGAGTCTAGTACCCTTGAAGCAAGGCCACTTAGCTGGCATCCTATCCAGCTCAGACATTCTGGCATTAGATAGGATTGGAACTTATGAAATATCAGGAGATGAGGAAGGCCTGGACAACACCATTATATACTGATAGGAAAGGAAGGGGCTACAGCTTAGTGGTAAGAACACCTGCTTTGCAAACAGAAGGTCCCAGATTCAATCCTCACCTTCTCCAGGTAGGGTTACATCAGAATCCTGCCTGAAACCCTGGAGAGCTGCTGCCAATCAGTGTTGACAATACTGAGCTAGATGGATCAATGGCCTGACTCAGTATAAGGCAGATTCGTATGACACAAAATAGTATTCTGGGACATTGAGAGGGGGCTCCCTGTGCAGAATTATATCAACAAGCAAATTCTGGCTGTATCCCACTACTAAGATGACTAGAAACTACTGAGCTAAATTTTAATTTATATGTATAAAAGCTGTGGGGTTGCTGGTGAATGGAAGTGCTCCAGTAAACTTATTCTTGTGCTTCTCATTAGATTAGACAACCAAACAGAGACATTGTAACACTCACTACTTGAAAAAAATGGCTTGAAAACTAGAAGCTGCTGATGAACTGAGTAAATAGTAATCTCCTTGTTATCCAAACCATTCCCCCTGCTCTTCAGTTAGTACTCTTGTCTGAGTGGTAACAAAAGCAAGAAAACCAAAACACTCTAGAATTGGTTGCTTTGCTCCTCAGCGCAACTAACAGCTGCACTTTGTCCATTCTTAAACAGATGCCTTATATGAGATATAACCCAGCAAGTAATAGTGATATTCTTGGCTGTATGTGTATGGACAACATGGAAATAGCAGTGTTCTGTTCCTACTGACTAGCCTGTGCTGATTTTCAGTCCCATGCTAGCAGTCAAGTTTTCACCAAATCAAAAAATAGTACCATAAAATATATGTGCCTTATATTACTATCAAACACCCCACATCTTAGAGAGAAACAACCCCTCTACTTGGGGGATGATTGTAACTACTACAAAGTGTTACAAGCATATAAATAAGGCACATCAATAAAACCCACACTGGATCCTAAGATGGAAAACCCACGAGGATTGAAGTCCATGCCCAACCATTTTTCACCATTGCTGCAGACCATTTTTAAAAAGAAAATATAGTTCACCTTATTTCAGAAATAAGTTAGCAACGGTTCTGTATGGGAATAATCCTTTGGTCCCTAGACAGAGTCCCAGGGGCTACAGGATGCAGCAGATCTACCCTTCCAAGGCTGGAGATAGAACTCCAACCTTAGAGAAGAATATCTGAATGCAGATCCAAACCTGTGGTGGCCCCTTCCCCTGGGTCGGAACTCTGACCTCAGGAAGGGGCAAAAATGGGACTGTAAGGGCATGTGTGCGGTTGGGAAGGGAGAAACCGTGGATCTACTGAATCCAACAGTCTGTCAGCCCCAGTCCCCAGCATAGAGAAGTTAGGCTCTGAGTCCTGTCTAATAAAAAATCCCTTTTTAGAGAAGGAAAAATGCCTCCAGTGTTCCTCCTGCCCTGCCGGGCTCTTGGATGGACAGAAGCCTTCACAATCAGAGCACTTGGGAGGGCTCCTTGCTCTTAGGAGTCTTAGTGTACTATTTATTTTGGAGTACAGAAAAATAAGAAACTTTGATCACATCCAAGAAAACGGAAAAAATATAAGTCTGCTTTATTCTGAGCCTATCTACACTGCCTTCTCCAATATAACAGCTTTACCTATGCCACTAGTGACCCTCCATTGCCTCAAACGAAACCACACCTAAAAGGAAATGCTATTTCAAATTTTAGTAAATTCAACATAGCCTGGTTTAAGAAATTATAAAGGCATGGATGAAGGCTCTATGTAGATTAACCACAATTAATATGCATTGGGGAAGCAGCATATGGTAATTTTAATTTGCTGTTGCTACTGTTTTTCTGCAATTTGGTTACATGTTGCCAGCCACCTGAAATAACAGTGAATAATTATATACTAAACACTCCACACCAATGCAATACCTTTATTAGGCCAACCAAAATATTGCAAGAAGTCTGCATGTTTTCAATATCTCTAGAACTTTGATCAGTCCCGAATATCTTGCCTGATGAGGAGACCTTGAAAGCTTGCACATTTTTTTGTGGTTGACCTAATAGAGATATTACACGTATATCGAAGCTGGGTTCTCACCACCCTATGGTCAAAATAGCTACCTTTGCCAGTTATAGACTATTTTTCAAGCCCCTTAAGAAAATCCTCCGCAAACGGGCACAGGAAAGGATTTTGTTCAGCCCTCTCCCCAGCCCTCTCTGACTCCAACCCCTTCTGAGGCACAATCAAGGGACGGGGCAAAAAAAAAAAAAAAAAGCAGACCCTGGCCTGCAACCAAGGCGAAGAGAAACTGCTCCAAACAGCTGAGAGTGTGGCAGGGAAACTAGTTTTAGCGCAGTAAACTCCGCCCGCCCCCCACCCGCCACAAAAAAGAGGCGGGAAGGCCCTTGCCTCACAACACATGTAAACGAGTTCCCTCATCCCTCCCTTCTCCCTTAAGAAAGAGACTCGAGGAGAAAATGCTGTCCACTTACCTCCACCATGGCGCCAGCCTGCCTTGTCCACTACACTCACCACAGCCCCCTGGTCACTCACCGGAACCGCTACAATCCCGACGACGGACCCTGGTCCGTTAGTAATGAGGCAACCACTTCCGGCGCTTTCCCCGTCGCGGCGGAAGTGACTGTTCCCTCCACAGCGCATGCGCGGACTCATCTATGCATTAGCTCACGCTTCTACCCGGCCCGGGTCACCCGGAAGCGGGAAGGTTCCGTGACTGGAAGCAGGACTCCATGGAGAGCCCGGAGCTCCTTCGAGAAGGGCGGGGGACATATAAATGCAATAAATGATAGATCGACGGGCTTGTGCGCTATAAAACGTAATAAATGATAAGACGACAGATTTATGCGCGTTAATCACGCAATCCTGCTCAGGTCCCCTGAAAAGAAAGCCCCATTGAATTCAATGTGACTTACACCCAGGTACGTTGGTACAAGTTTGGCTCCTTAGTCATGAATTCAGTGGGGAGTGCTTCTGGTTAAAGATATATGCTGTGGGGGGACATTGTGAGTTGTAGTCCCCCACACCTCTGGAGGGCATAGGGCTGGGGAAGATTAATATATGGGCTCATCGATGGGAGCATCACGAAAGTCACTTGCTGCTCTCTCTGGCCCCTTCCCAGGTAGTCAGTGCCATGGCAGCAATTGCAAAAATCAGGAGTTTGTAGGTTTATGAGCAAGAATGCTCTGAAACAAAATGCCTCCTAAAACAAAGAATTTACCCATGAAAACTGAAATGGGCCTGACAGAGTGCAGGATTTTAAACCTGAGCCATCCATAGAAGCATGATTAACATATGGGTCTGGGTGAAACAAGGATCCATGAAATCAAAAAGGGATCTTCATGATTTCATATGATTTTTACAGACCAACACCCCCAAATCACAATCCAATCACAGAGCCCATCTACTTCCACAGACAAACACAAAAATCACAGGTCTGCCACTCATGGGCATAGCCAAGGTGCAAAAAACATGGAAAACAGGCCAGGATCCCCAGGCATCACAGATGGTCTCTGTGATTGGATTGTGGTTTGGGGTGTTGTTCTGTAAAAATCATATGAAATCATAAGGATCCCTGTGGATCCTTTTCTGTTTTTGTGCCGTGGCCACACCCACAAGTGGTGGATCCCTGATTTTTGTGGTTCAGCTCACAGTGGCAGATGGACTCTGTGATTGGACTATGGTTTGGGGGTGTTGCTCTGTAAAATGCATATGAAATTATGAGGATCCCTTAGCATCCTAAACAGATATTCCTATGAATGTCCCCATGGTGCAACTTCTAGGATATGTTTTGCTTCTGTATGCAAAATTCTAGAAGTTTAATAGTGCTCTAGCCTGGAAATATACATTTTGAAAGTAGTGTCTGTTTTGATGGGCAGGAATAAATGAATTGGCTTGCCACTTTTTCTGCTTGGATGCTAGGCTTTAAACATCTACATGACATGAAGAAATCATTTTTCTATTGCTTTGTCTCCTAGTTAACAGGTGCAGCTTTTCCTAACATTTCTGCTTGTTATGGAAGTGTTAAAAGTTCAGGAAGGACCTCTCCAGAAAAAAATGGTACCAACTGGCATTTTTTTATTCATGCCCACAAGGATTTTCTTGCACCACTTCTGAATACTGCTTAGAGCAGGAGTGGAGAAACCTCAGGCCTTCTAGTTGTTGGGTTCCCAGCAGCCCCAGCCAGCATGGCCAATGGTCAGGGAAAATTGAGCTCCAACAATGGGCCTGTTCAGACAACAGGCTAACCCTTTTGCAGCAAATCGTTAGTGAGCATGGTTAAACCGTGGTTATGTAGCCACCATGGTTAGGAATGATTTACATGACACGCTAAGTCATGTTCACATGACACGCTAAGCCATAATGTTTAGCTCAAAGTGCTTAACCACTGTGGCTTAGTGTGTCATCTGAACAGGGGCAATGTATGGAGGGCCATGGGTTTCCTTCCCCTGGTTTAGACCAAATTTGGTAAGGTACATTAACCTGCATTTAAAGTTCCTAGCTCAAAAAGGGGATAACTCAATGTGAGTATTTCAAACAAAGCAGCCTTCTCTGCTCCACCCCTATATCTGTTCAGGACAGATTGAAGATAAAGAACTGCAGAACATAATAGAGAATGCATGCTTATGTATAAGATGACAGGGCTCCTGTATCTTTAACAGTTGTATTGAAAAGGGAATTTCAGCAGGTGTCATTTGTATGCATGTAGCACCTGGCGAAATTCCCTCTTTATCACAACTGTTAAAGCTCCAGGAACCCTGCCCTACTGACCGGATACAAAAGAGAACAGAAGTCCTGTAGCTTTAACTGTTGTGATGAAGAGGGAATTTCACCAGGTGCTGCATGCATACAAATGACACTTGCTGAAATTCCCTTTTCTATGTAACTGTTAAAGATACAGGAGCCCTGTCCTCCTTTCTATGTGGTCACCCTACTTATGTAACATTCTGTAATAGTTACTGAATGCAGCTATGGTTGGGTTATATTACATGTACAAGCCTCATCAACTGGTTGTGTTTTATGCTTCAGAGGGCAGTAACTGCAGTTACAGATTCTGAACAGAAGAGTGCATGAGTTAGCTTTTCATTGACAATGTGGAGCAATTGCCAAACATCAGACAATGGGCAACGTCCAATGCTTTCATAACAGGAAGCTAGCATTGGCTTGTGCAGCAGAAAGCTACCAAAAACTACTGTTCCTGGTATGGAACAAGTCAGCGGAACCCACAGAAGGGAACTCCATGCATTTGTCTCATTCCTGAAGTAGTAGTTCAGCTAGTTTCCTGGGTTGCGCTAGCAAGCACTAGCTTTCCATTGCACTAGCAGTAGTTCTTGGTAATGCAGTGAGTATGGTGCTGGTGGATTCCCAGCATTGGATACTGCTCAATGGGGCTATTTTGTATATATTTTTTAACCTCTCGTAAAAAAAAAATTATTTAGGCTGCAGTGCTTTGCACATTTACTTGAGAGTAAGTCCTGTTGAATTCAATGGAACTTATGACTTAAATGGGAGTACTCCCAGGTAAGTGTGTATAGAATTGCAACCTCAGTTTTTCTAAGGCCACAACACTATGCATGTTTAGACAAAAAAGGGGGGGGCAACAAAACTCCCATGCTGATTGGGGAATGCTGAGAGTTGTAGGACTTCTTTCTGTCTAAACAAGATGCAATACTGTATACATTTTCCTGCGTGTAACTCCCACTAAGCTCAGCAGGATTTACATCTGAGTAGACACGTATAGGTTGCACTGTAAAAGATCCTACTTTGCCATTTGAGCTAGAGACAGCCAAATTCCCTCCTAGCAGAGAGGGTTTTAAAAAAAACACCACAACAATAACAGATTAGATCAAATAATAATTTGTTCCAGGCCTTTTAAAGATCACTATTTTTAGTTTTGGTAAAATGTGAACAAATGTTATACCAATATAAAAATATATTTAGATAAGGCTCACAAATTTGGAAATAGTTTTCAGAGTAGATTTTTAAACAATTGTTTTGGATCGAGTCCCGTGCTATATCTTGCAACAAACAAGTTTACTTTGCTAGTGTTAGTAAAGAGCAGGAAGTAGCCCACACAGTAATCTTTAAAGTGTGCTTGTTTGGGTCCAGAGTGTAGTGGTCATGGTGGATTCTCACTTACGAGAAACCACTGCTACAAATATTTGTTGTCTTCATACAACAAATTCAGGGAGTTACAGGTAGTGTCTGTGTTTGCATTGCTGTTTTAAAAGACAGAGTAGGCTTGCAACACAACTTGTGTAAAAAAGAACGTTTCTAAATAAATTAACCAGTACGGAGGGTTCCCCTCTTCCACAAACACAGCTTATCTGTGGCCTAAAAGTCTTGCTCCTGGAGGCCTGCACATAAGCATATCTTTGATGTGAGGGTTACTAACCAGTGGCCTTGACCAGAGCAGGGCATTCCACTGTTTGAACAAACCAACACAGCAAACAATGCAAGTTAGCAACTCTGCCCTGCACTAGCCAAATAAATGGATAAATGAGAGAAAAACCTAGGAAAAGAGGAACACGTGCCAACATTTTCTCCTTTACCTTCACCTAGGGTGACCATGTGAAAAGGAGGACAGGGCTCCTGTATCTTTAACAGTTGAGGGAATTTCAGCAGGTGTCATTTCTATGCATGTAGCACCTGGCGAAATTCCCTCTTCATCACAACTGTTAAAGCTCCAGGAACCCTGCCCTACTGACTGGATACAAAAGAGGGCAGGAGTCCTGTAGCTTTAACTGTTGTGATGAAGAGGGAATTTTACCAGGTGCTGCATGCATACAAATGACACTTGCTGAAATTCCCTTTTCTATATAACTGTTAAAAGATACAGGAGCCCTGTCCTCCTTTCCATGTGGTCACCCTACCTTCACCTCCATTAATCTAGAAGGGTATTCACTCTATTTTCCTTTAAAAGAATGAACTACAATGAATAAATGATAATACCTTCAATTAATTGCTAAGGTGATGGTTTTTTTGGCAAAAGAAAGTTTAAGCCAAGGAAATAATGTGTTCTGTCATAACAATACAAAGAAATCATAATCCTTCCATGTCATCTGTTTGCCGAATTAGAACAGTATGAGCGCAGAGAGATGATCTTTGGGGCTGCCCTAAAATTGTGTAACTTCTATCTCCTGGATAATCAAACTTTAAACCAAACCATTTTCCAAAAGTGCTGGAAGATGGTATGTATGTGTGATTTGGGCTGGGGTAAGAGTGGATTTAATGGCCTGAGTTAGTATGGTTTGTTTCAATTTACTTTAGAGTACAGTATATTTCAAGTTTGCATTTTGTTGGGTTTGTGGGACATTAGGGTGACCACATGGAAAGGAGGACAGGGCTCCTGTATCTTTAACAGTTATATAGAAAAGGGAATTTCAGCAAGTGTTATTTGTATGCATGCAGCACCTGGTAAAATTCCCTCTTCATCACAACAGTTAAAGCTACAGGACTCCTGCCCTCTTTTGTATCCGGTCAGTAGGGCAGGGTTCCTGGAGCTTTAACAGTTGTGATAAAGAGGGAATTTCGCCAGGTGCTACATGCATACAAATGACACCTGCTGAAATTCCCTTTTCAATACAACTGTTAAAGATACAGGAGCCCTGTCCTCCTTTTCACATGGTCACCCTATAGGACATTATTAATTATTTCTCCATTCCACATACGCCTGCAATGAGACAACTAAGAAACCTAATAGATAAAGATGTTCAGGAATGGTTATCCCAAATAACATAATCCCATAGCTCACATTAACCAAATAATTCTAAACTATAGCCCTAAATATTCAAGTCTTAAGGGCACCATTTTAAAGGGAGGTGCAAAAAGTCACTTGACATTTCTGCACATGCATTCAGAATCAAGATTTCCCCTTGCGACTTCTAATACTTCTGCAGCATCAGATAATTGGAACATGGTTCCTTCCTATTCTAGACTAGTGTAGGAAACAAAGGGATAAAGAGAGAGCTCTCAAGAGCCCTTAAGTATCAGTGGATGCTTCACCAACAGCCCTTTGGATCCAACCCTTTCCATGCTATTTTTTTATAGGAAATATAAAAAAAAACATATACAGATCAAAGGACATGTACCAAGGTTTTTTCTATATATAACTCAAACTATAATATTGTAAGCTTTGTACAGGCCATGGAGTGTGTGCAGAACATGAGATGATCCATGCTGGATCAGACCAAAGGGTTGTCTTGACAAGCATTTTATTCACATGGTAGCCAATCAGATGCCTGAAGGAAGCCCACAAATAGATGGCTGTCTAAATGTCACCTTTGCCCTGTGGTGACTGTGAATTGGCGCTGCATCAGTTATGTGATGCAGCCAACAATTCGCATCCACCGTTGGGAAAATAGATGAAACTGCACACTGGAAAAGTTGAGGACTTGCTCCGACTTTTCCTGCTGGAGTGAAGTCAGCATGGCTATTCCGCTGTCTGAGCTCGCTCTGATGTTGTGCTGGGGCATTCTCCGGGCGGAAAGTGACCTCTAATTGGTTGCCAGAAGCCAGGCAGGGGAAGGGTCCGGCCAGCCAAATGGCCGCTGGAAAGCCTGCTCTGCCTCCTTCGTTAGGATTACCTGCCGCCACCACACAGCGGCAAAACCGCGGGGTTTAGCGGCACTGCAGTGCCAAGACAGTGCCATGAAGGCAGGCTCTAGGACATGAGTGCAATCGCTCCCTCTTACTTGGGTTCCCAGAAACTTGCATACAGATTTGAGGCATTCTACCTCTGACACTGCAGATGATTTATATCCTTCATGACTAGTAGCCATTGATAGCTTTATCCTCCCTGAATTTGTCAAATCCTCTTTTAAAGCCATCCAAGTTTGTGGTTATCACTACATCTTCTGTAACTGCCCTATGTGAAGAAATACACTCATTTGTCTGTCCTGAATCATGTACCATTCAGCTTCAGTTGATGACCCCAGGTTCATTATGTATTATGAAGAAGAGGGGGAAAACCTATCTACCCACATTCTCCAGCCACACATAATTTTGTACACCTCTATCATGTCTCCCCTTACTTCTATTTTTTCTAAGCTAAACAGTCCCAAACCTCATTGAGAGTTGCTCCAACCTCTGGATTATTCTGGTTGTTCTTTGCTGCACCTTGTCCAACTCTACAACATTCTTTTTGAGGTGCAGTGGCCAGAACTGTGCACACTATTCCAAGTATGGTCGTACCATAGATTTGTATAATGACAGTATGATACTGGTAGTTCTTTTTCTAATTATGCCCAACATGGAATTAGCTTCCCCCACCCTCCAGCAGTCGCACAGTGTGAGTCAACATTTTCATCAAGCTACCTACTCCAACCCCAAGTTCTCGTTCTTGGTTAGTTATTTCCAGCTCAGTTCCCATCAGCATAGGGATTTTTGGCTCCATCACTTTATACTTGCTTGTATTGAACTGCATTTGCCATTTTAACATCTATTCATACCGTTTGGAGATATCCTTTTGGAGCTTTCGCAATCCCTTTTTGTTTTAAAGGCCCTAAATAATTTGGTATCATCAGCAAACATGGCCATTCCACTACTCCTAATACCATATGATTTATGAACAAGTTAAAAAAACACTGGTCCCAGTACAGATCCTTTTGGGACTTCACTGTTTACATTCCTCCATTGTGAAAATAGACCTTTTATTCCTACTCTCTGCTTTCTGTTTGTTAACCAGTTACTGATCCATAATTTCCTAATGGATTGTGCTAATAGGTTCCAGAATATATGACCTCATCAAAATATATTTCTGAGTTTGGGATCAATTTTCAACATTATTCATACATATATATATATTACCTTCTGTTTAAATGGGATCCTATTGAAATTTTACCTGTGTAAGGAAATTAAATGATCAGTTAACATGAATTAAAATAAATAGAAATAATACCTGGAACAAAAAATGAGTCAATTACATTGACAGTGCAATCTTATGTGTGTTTACTCATGTTTACAAAACGTGTTTACAGTTCTGATACTACTGGATATCATAGTGTTGGCTAAGGCACAGAAAAAGGCAACAAATATTATCAAGGGGTTGGAGTATGAGACCGTTTTGCTTAGAAAATAGATGGCAAGAGAGGAGTTGGGTGGTATGGCCGACATTTATAAAATTATACATGGTATGGAAAAAGTGGATAGGCAGATTTTCTTTCTCCCATTGTAGTAGAAAGTCAGGGTCCCCTAATGAAATTGATTGACAAAAGATTCAGGGCAGATGAAAAAAAGTACACCCAATGCATGCTGGCCTTATGAAATTCACTGCTGCAGGATGCAGTGATAGCCACTAACTTCAGTGGAATTAGACACATTTATGGAGGCTATCAATGCTTATTAGCCATGACAGTAAAGTGGAACCTCCATGTTCAGAGACAATATGAAACTGAGTAACAATTGCTGAGAAGGCTGGTGAGTGAAAGCAATTGCCTACATAAGTGGTGTTGAAACTCTTTTGGCATGAAGGCTGAATTCAATTTCAGAGATGCACAGAAGGCCCAGAAAAAAACTGGAAACATTCAGGAAAAACTGTTTCCCACCCCCCACCCCCATCTTTTATGAAGCCTTTTTGTTTGTTTGTTTCTGAAAAATTGAAAAAATGGGGGGAAATGAAGAAAAAATTGATTATGGAATGTTTTATTTTAGCAGTGATGAATAAAATGTTTACGATAAGGTGTTCATATATTTACTTCTCCAAATGATTTCTAAAAACTATGTACAGTATCAGATTATTACAATTTCTGTGCACTGAGGACAAGCAAGTCCTAGGTTGCAAACTGAGACTAAAACTCTCAAATGCAAAAGCAAGATGCATTTCTGCTCTAGGGAGCACTGCCATTGAAGCAGAGACTGAAACTGATAATGATAGCTATAGCTCAGAAAATGAGTCTGATTAAATTTCATGCATGTTCATTGAAACTTGGTCCCCCCTTTTCCCAGTTTTTTTTTATGGGAATGGGTGCTTTATGTCTGCTTGATACTGTGGAGGACTAGCGGAGACATAAATAATTTTCTTTGTTACTAATGTTGATGTATTCTTCTGTGCTTTTTAATTTATTTTTGCCTGCTCCTCACGAACTGGCAAAACCAAAGAGATTCCTTACAGTTCAGGTGTTTCTTACAGTTCAGGAGCTTGTAGCTCCATTTGTTAACAAAAAAAGTAAACATTTAAAAAAGTACATTCAATTTGTAATAATTGTTTGAATACACTGTACTTTTAATATACCAAATGTAATAATTTTATGCCAAACCAACTTGTACGTAATTACACTTCATGTTCCTAAAGTAACAAAGTGACTTTCAATCTGTAAAAAGTGCTAATATTGTATTTTTGTCAATTTTTCTGAAACCCCCTGGGGAAAAACTTTTTTCTCCCATGGCTACAAAATTTCTGGAAATTTTACATCTCTAGCTATATTCCAGTGATGGGGAGCCAAAAGCAAAAGAGGAAATGCCAAAAATCAAGAACACCAGCATATTTTAGCTCATTTTAGTCCCTATGAAACCTTGATGATACCTCCATCCCTGAAACATACCAGGGAACCCCAAAGCTGACTTCTAGAATGCTCAAAAAAGCAATGGAAGCCATATTGGCCCATAAGAAAAAAGAATCCAAAATCCACAGTCTGGCAATTACCTTGTGTTTTGGATCTTTTTATCTGGACAAAGAACAAGTGAACTCTCCTTTGTCCAAACAAACAATACTCTTCCTCCCAAAGAAGCAACTACCACTATACAGAAAATTTGGTTCATGTGCAGGAAACAGGTTTCCACATGAAGATTTGCATTCAACGCTGTGGATTTGTTGCACAGTGAGGCTAGAAGTCAGGGACAAATTGTACTCCTTAAAAACAGGGATGGCGTGGCTCGGGATGAGTAGTAGGATAGCAATTATATTTTAAGGAAACATCCCCTAGTATAACTACAGTAGTGGAATTCTAACTTTATGTCAGTAAAGGGGATGGTACAAATCCAAAGGAAGTTAGGCACACTAAAGCTGAAATGAATAGGACATAAATTAGTCACAACATACTTGTCCTGTTAATTTTAATGGGGCATAACTTCGAACTTTCTCTGGATTTGGGACAATGTCATAATACATAGCTCTTGATTTGGGCTACTCAGAAATGGGAATTTAATGGACAAGGGAAATTAAGATTATATCAAGGGATAGGGGAAAGGCCCTTGTCACAACCACAGAGACTTTGCTAGTCTGCTTTGTTCATCTGAATTCTGGTTTTTACAATATTTTGAATCACTTCCAATTAATTTCGATAAATGAGCAGGATTATATTTAAACAACTCCCATTTTTCCTGTTCTTAAGGTAGTACGTAGCAAATGAGGTTGCTCAACTGGTGATTTTGTCCATGGACAAAGTGAATAAGGTTAAACATTAACAGGGGGATGATAGCTAGACCTATCATCAACAGCCTAAGACACTTCATAATGATTCATTTATATATGTTCACTGATTTGCTTTCTCTGAGTTACAGCAGAGAAAAGCTGTTAAGATGTTCGGGCAAACCAATATCATGAAACTACTGTTGTTCTTTCTCCTTTCTGTTGCCTTAGTTAAATCTCAGGATGAAGCTTTGGACTATGATGAAGAGGTCAGAATATATGTTGTTTTATGTCGTAACTGTGCAATTTTTTGTTTCAGATTGCAAATAAATAGAGGAAACATAAGTATGTTTTTATTTGTATTAAGGTAACCTTAATTTGCAGCCTAAAATAATAAGTGAAAACTGTTGTTGTTTTCATATGTGTATATGTTTCCTGATTCTTTTTCTTTCTCTCCTGTTTTCCTTTATGTAGGATGCTACTAGCGCACCACTGGTAAGATTGATTTTTTAAAAAATTAAGGATAATAAACTGTATAAAGGTTACTTAATATGATGGGTTGCATTCTAGAAATTGAGTATTTGCAAATAATTTGCTATCAAATGAATATGTGCAAAAAAAACCTACCCCACATATAGAAATGCTTGTTTCAAGAATTTGTTAAAATACTTGCATCCCAGGGTAAATTTCATCAGTACTTCTTGAGATAAAGCCTAGAGGGAGAAGGCCAGCTGACCCTAGTGAGATTTATAAACATTACTTATAGTATCCCTATTTTTATCCAGTTAAATTAAAACAAAATTAAAGCCAACCTCTATATAAATAAAAAAGTAAAAATGCATTAGTTTAGAAGTGTTCCTCATTCCTAAATTCAGGAAAAGAATCTGTATCTTGATAATGCACAATGGCAGAGGTATTGAGCACCTACAGTTGTTATGAAGATGAAGGAAAATCCCGGCATCTATGAAAATTATGACTGAACCATCATTTAATCAATACTCGGTTAGACTGATTTGAAAAACAACAACACTTTTTAATCAATTAAAAATGTGCCCCAAATTAATATTGCAGCAGCAACAGGTTTATAAATAAAAAATAGTCACGAGCCCAAAAATATTTAAGATTTTTTTAAGCTGCTGCCTGATTAATCTGCTATATGAAAAATATACACATATTGAATCCATTATTTAATAGAGTAATCCATTAAAATTCATAAAATTAATCAGCAAAGGTTTCTGATCTAAAAAGAGCTGTATTGAAAATCTAATTCTTTTCATATTTGTAATCACAGGCTCATTAATCATGTGTTATTTTTACAGCTGTTTTAATGTACAAAATACTTCACATACTGTTTCTCTCCATCTTTCATCCCATACAACATTGGGAGATTGATTTGTATTATTCCCATTTTACAGATAGGGAATTAAAGCTTGCCCTTCATGTTTGAACTCAGATTTCTTGAATCCAAATCCAGTGTCCCCATCCACAGAACTGGCTCTTTTTAATAACTGAGTTGTTCCTAAAGTAAATCCACACCTGGATTTGTTATTTTCCATATGTATAGATTTAGGTTGGGGGGGAGTTGTCTGGATATTAGGTGAAGAATATCTAACTTTCCTGTTGTTTAGTAACTTTTGTAGCTTGTTATTTAGGCATGTGTAGGTAGATAATCTGTTTGTTGTAAGGACTCAACTATACATTCACATGCATTTTTGCAAGAAAAGCTGCTTTAGAAGGGATGGAATTGAGAGCAAAGAATAGAGAGGGCTCCTCAACACTTTCGCCATCAGCTGTTCCTCTTCTCCAAAACACATTCCCAGTGGCTCCCCCAACCCCTCCCCAAAGGATTTCAATTGCATGTCTAATGTATTGAACCATTCAGATGCCTCCAGTCTTGGATTCCTGTCTGTTCGAATATAACAGTGGGAAATTGTGGGTTAATTAATCCTAGATTTGCCCAAGTATGAGACTGACATGTTCCATAGCCTTTTTCAATATTTAACCCCTGATGGGGGGTGTTACTTTGCCCCGGGGTGGCGTCGGATCTGCACAGCATCAGTTAGATGATATAGCTGTGGATTTGAAGCTGCCCCAGGGCAAAGAGCCAAAAATGTGCAGCTGAAAAGTCGAGGACTTATCCTGACTTTTCCAGCCAGAGCGAGGGCAGCCCGGTTCTCATGGGGAGAAGAGTTTATTTTCTTCCCCAGAGCCACTGCTGCCTTCACCTGCTATTTTTTTTTATCCCCTGCCAGCTGCCCCCTACAATATTTTGTCCCTCACCCAACCTGCTGCTGCCACTGCTGCCACCATCACCACTGCCTCCTCCTCCTACAATATTTTCTCCCCCCCCCCCAGCTGCTGCTGCTGCCTCCTCCTCCTCTTCGCCCTGTCTCAAGGAGGAAGGGGATGACAGCCATAACCCCTGTGCTTGCTCCATGGCATGGGGATTAGCAGGCACAACCCCATAGGAGCACAAGCACAGGGTTTGGGGGGGAATGCGGCACCAACTTGGCATTGTGAAGACCCCCCCCCCAGGAGACCATATGTTAATCATGGGTTAAACAACCCACAGTTAACCCGACTAATAGTTGGTTAACTGTAGATGGTTTAACCCACAATTAACCTATAGTGTCTGGGTTCAGATGTTATGTAGCAACCCCTGAACAGCCTGATTAGGGGTTGAATATTCAAAATGGACATGGAACATACCCTCTGTTTGCTGTCATTATGTGCAAACTGGGTTGTTTTTGCACTTTTGGTGTACTTGCTATCTACTGTGGTTCCCCAACAGTGCAGTTAGCATGCAAACCTATACCTACTTACCTGGGAGTAAGCCCCATTGAAATCAGTGGGACTTACTGCTGAGTAGACATGGCTAGGATTGCACTGTTAGTGTTGCAATTCAACCACATTAAGTAAATGCTCTGTACTTGCTGCACATCAGAATGACAGAATAAAGAGCTATTTCCCTGTTATTTGAAGGCAGTGTAATATTCTGTGGATTGAAAGAAAAAGAATTAAAATATTTTATTTTCCAGTTTATTCTTTGGACGGAATTGGAGTCAGTACATAATTTTTGCTATTTATATTTGTTAGCCACATAGCAAAGAATTTAAAAGCAACAGTTATATTAGGCAAATCGGCTGGATAGTTGTTCCAGATTTTTCCCATGCAGTAGGCCACTTCTGTCCACAACCAAATAGCTGCTTTTTCATACGTTTGCTCAACAATTAATTATATTTATTCGGAGTATTTGTGCCCCCTTAACTCTTGTGGGGCCTTACTAAGCACATATCAGCACCAGGAAGCAGTTTTTCGAACTGCATGTTCCAGCATTAGCTCTTTAGGAGCCAACATCAAACGTTTTGGTGAGCTCAGATACTGAACATTTCCCCAGACCCATCTTTGAACTAACCCAGGTCTCTTTGACTTCTTGCTATGAACACTTCTTAGTAAGTCATTCCTAGGGTGACCAGATAAAATCCAGGTCAGGGCTCATGTAACTTTAACAGTTGTAGTGAAAAGGGAATTTCAGCCAGTGTCAGTTGTATGCAATTAGTTCCTGGTGAAATTCCCTCTTCATCACCACAGTTAAAGTTGCAGGGGCCTTGCCTTCTTTTGTATATGGTCACTCTAGTATAGTGCCTGCAACTTTAACTGTGGTGATGAAGAGGGAATTTCACCAGGAACTAATTGCATACAAATTGACACTGGTTGAAATTCCCTTTTCTTTACAACTGTTAAAGTTACATGAGCCCTGACCTGGATTTTATCTGGTCAGCCTAGTCATTCCTAATATGTGAATGTTGTATAGAAACCAGAAGAGAGCCTTTTTAAAATCGAAATTACATTCTAGCATTTTCATTCCTTGGACAGATTGGAATATGCAAAATGGCCTTTTTTTTTATTATGCATGAACTAATGCATGGTGTGATGGAATTAGCTGACTTTTTCGAACCAATTAGGATGATGATGGCCGTGTTCAGAAGACATCTTAAACCATGGCTTTATCCACAGTGGTTAAACCAGAAAGTTTGGCCCATTCAGAAGACACCTCAAACCACATATTTAACCATGATGAATAAGGCAAAAAGCCTTATTCACCATGGTTTAAGCCATGGTTTGAGGTGCCTTCTGAACACAGCCTGCTTTCTGTCTTAACCACAATGATTAAAGCTGTGGTTTAAGGTGTCTTCTGAACGGAGCCGTTGTAGGGTTGCAATATTTCAGGAAACACACAAAGTAATTTTTAAGTGTTTCATTCTTTACAGATTATAACAGTAATCACATAATTTTCTTTCCCTGGTATTGCACAGGCTGAGGGTGAAACTGTGGATGCACGAGGTCACAGGCCACTAGGCAAAAAAAAAGACTCATTACTACCTGTCAGACCAGCTCCTCCTCCTCCCAGCGGTGGCTTTCGATATCGGGCTCGTCCAACAAAACCACCTGCTGCGGGCCAAAGGAAAGTGCCGGTGGTTTACCCTGATCGCGGAGGCTGCAAACATTTGGCACCAGAGCTGGTAGGTGTATTTGCATTGGTATTGCAATGGGAACAGAATACTTAAAAGTAAGTCATAGGTCTATTCCTAATAGAGAGGTTCTCTCTCTGTTCATTCTGCACTTACTTGAAAATCTGTGTGCCTGTCCATTCATGGCTTGTTTGTTTGTTGTGGGCTGTAATCCTGCACTTGAATTTCCAAAAATATGTTAGAACCTTTGTTCATGGGGAGGTTGATTCAGAGCTATTTTGGACCCTTACAGCACACTTACACGACTTGTTGCTTTTATAGACGTTTTATTATAATGTGTTCTAATGGCTTAAGAACTTAATCTTGTTTACATATTGTTATACATCATTTCCCTCCCACTTTAAGTATTCATTGGTGATGACTAAGTCAGCTTCAAAGATGCGGCTACTCAGTGAATTGATTTGTTTGCCACTTCCTCAAATGCATAAGGCCCATTCATACATGTTATGTTCATACATGTTATGTTATGGGAATCACTTCCCTGTGGTGTAAATCCACATCACTCAGGAGCATGTGTGAATTCAGCAATCAGATGGATGAGGCCAATTGTTTAGGTCTTTGCCTTTTATTTTTTATCCGTTCAGAGCCCCATTCACACTCCCAAGGTGCATGAGGAAATGGCTGCTATGCTACTGCAGCGTTGTCCGAATGGGAGTACCAGTCTCATTGGAATCCAGGGACATAAAGGCCAAACTGAATTATTTATTTGTTTTATTAATAATATTTATAATAGTATTTATATGCCGCTTAGTGTAAGAAAATCTATAAGTGGTTTATAGTGTATTATAAATAGTGATTATTAAGAATCACTATTTATAATACACTATTAAAAACAATTTCAACTGCAGTAACAATACAAAGCAAGAGAAGGAACAGTAGGTATAGGAAGAGGGCTACTACCAGTTCTCTATCATCCAAGACTGTAGGATGTGAAATAAAAGCTTAAGTTAAATGAAGGCAGATTTCAGTAGAACATCAGAAAAAAACCCTCCTAATTGTCAGAGCGGCCAAACAATGAAACTGTCTGCCTAGGGAGGCGGTGAGTTCTCCATCGCTGATGCTATTCAAGCGAAGACTGGGCACCCATCTGTCAGGGATACTTTAATCTGGATTCCTGCACTGAGCAGGGGGTTGGACTTGATGGCCTACCTGGCCCCTTCCAACTCCAACTTTTCAGTGGTGGCCCCCCAATTATGGAATGATCTCCCCGACGAGGCTCGCCTGGCGCCAACATTGTTATCTTTTCGGCGCCAGGTCAAGACTTTCCTCTTCTCCCAGGCATTTAACAGCATATGTTGAAGGTTTTGTTGTTGGGGTGGTTTGACCCAGAATAGTTGTTTTTAAATAATTTTGTATTTATAACCTGTTTTTATGCTTTTTATGGTTTTAAATGTTGTATATCGGGCGGGTTTTAATGTTCAATGTTTTTAATTTTTGTAAACTGCCCAGAATGCTTCGGCTATGGGGCGGTATATAAATGGAAATAATAATAATAACAATAATAATAATAATAATAATAAATAATAATAATAATTCTATGAGTTCTTCTTCGTGGTCTCTGTGCATCACACATATGGGCTCGCGCCGACGCCGAGCCTACTTCCGGGAAACTTCAATAGCTAGATAGAGTTTTGGCGGGAACCCCTCCCCCCACCATCCTACCGCGCATGCTCAGGGTTCCCGCTCTAACTTACCTCAGTTCTTCTTCGACCGCTTCGCTGTAAGCCTCGCGGGAGACTTCCTCTACGATTGTAGAACCTGTGAGAAAGAAGAATAGTTTATATTTACTAGTTAGATAGAGTTGTGTTGTTATTCATAGTTAGTTGTTAAAAAAAAAAAAAAAAAAAATTTTAGATAGTTATTCTACTTAGTTAGAGCTCTCCCCTTGGAGGGTTATTTTCTTTTACAGGGCCGCCATCTTATGGCGCAATCCGCCCTCTTTAGAAGGTGCTCCCGGTGTAGGGCCAAAATCGCCCTTACCGACGGCCATTCTCTCTGCCTTTTTTGCCTGGGAGAGACCCATATCGTTGATTCCTGCACGCACTGTATGCGTTTCTCGAAGCAGACGAGAAGAAATAGGGCAGACCGGCTTCGCAGCCTTTTGTGGTCAAAAGCTCTTTCGGCTGTGGATCAGCCCCGTCCATCGACGATGCAAGAGGCTGTCTCTGGGGAGAGTCGGAGTCTCTCCATCCCAGCATCTCCGGCCGCCTCCCGCGTCCGGGTAGAGCCGCCGGCACCGTTGCCAGAGGTTTTACCCTCTTCATCTCCTCCCCCTGCTAAGAAGACAAAAAAATCTAAGTCTTCGAAAGGGGCCCCGTCGACAGCGAAGGCGCGTCCATCTTCGAAACCGTCGACAACGAAAAAGTCGACGACGCGTCCGGCGTCGGTACCGTCCTCTGCAGTCAAAGTTGTGGCGATGGTGCACAAATCCGCCTCGCTACCGACGCACTCTTCGACGTCGAGACACCGCACGTCGTCCATAGGTTCGGCCTCTGAGTCTTCTCTCCGTGCAGGGCCCTCCCCAACAACATCGACCTCGAAGAGGCGCGTTTCTTCTGTTTCGTCTCCGTTCAGAACTCCACCAACTCCGATGCTGCCGGCGTTACAGCCGATGCCCCTGTCACCGTCACGTTCGTTGCCGTCTCCGGAGCCAATCCTCATCGCGTCTGATACCGAACGATCGGTACCGGCAGAATCGGCACGGACCACTCATCGCGAGGATACCCATCAGCGTCGAGAGCATCGGTCCCGGCAAAGGTCTTCGATATCGATGTCTCGATCGCGATCGAGGTCCCGGGAATGGGAGGTCTGTTCTGACCGATCGCGCCCGTCTAATCACGGGCGATATCTCTTTGATCCATACACAGGGCGCCCGCTCCGAAGCTTGCATTCTCCTCAACGTCGAGACGAACAGTCCCCGCCGCCAGTTCCTCCGCGTCGAACAACTTCATTGCCTCACCGCCCTCATCGGAGTCGGGAGCGTTCGACACCGACGTTGCCACCCGATCAGGATCGGTCGTCTGTTCGGCATCGACAGCCGTCTCAGTCCTTCGAGGACTACGTTTCAGACTCGTCATCGGCACCATCGCCGCGCCCGTCGGAGCCGTCTCCATTAGACACAGTGGGCACTGAAGATAGAGCTTCTCCGACGATGGAGATGGGGAGTTTCTCAGAGCAAATGTTGCGGCTTGCTCAGTCGCTTAATTTAGATTGTCAACAACCTACCGAGGATTCAGATGATGGCATTTACAGTGTCATGTCTACGGAGCCGTCCCCTCAGTTAACCATGCCAATGGTTAAGGCCCTCCTAAAAACCTTGAGGCAATCTTGGGAGCATCCTGCTACAGTTGGCCCGACATCCAAACGCTTAGACGCGATTTATAAGGTCAAGCAAGCGCAAGCGCCATGCCTCTTCCAACACCCGAAACCTAACTCAGTTGTGGTAGAGGCTTCGCAGAGCAGATCAGGTCGTACTCATTCCGCCCCCACTGATAAGGAGGGTCGAAAATTGGATGCTTATGGACGCCGTATTTATGCCTCGTCATCGCTTGGCATCAAAGTTACCAATTATATGGCTTTGATGGCGAGATATCAGTTGTTCCTTTGGGAGAAGGTGTCGTCGCTTACAGACTACCTACCTGACGACCAGCGAGATCTGGCTCGTGTATTTCAGTCGGAAGCTATAAGACTATCTAAGCAGGAACTAACGACTGCTCGCCATCTCACTGACTGTCTCGCAAAATCAATGGTTGGGGCGGTGGCGTTGCGTCGCCACGCGTGGCTACGTTCGACTACGCTGCCTCAGGAGACAAAGAACCGTATCGAGGATCTTCCCTTTGACGGGGAGGGTCTCTTCAATTCTGAGACAGACTCAACAATGGATACCCTGCACAAGGCCAGGATGACGGCAAAGAAAATGAGTTTGCAGCCGACTCAACAGCCTTATAGACAGCGTAGATGGTACAGGCCTGTACCGTACAAGCAGCAGCAACACCAGGATAGAGGTCAGCGCTCTCAACCAGATACGTCTCGGGCATACCAACAACGGAAGTCGACGGGGCGTTTCCAGCAATGCAACAAACAGCCGTTGTCGAGCAAGCGTCGTCTTTGACTTGACGCCGTCAACGCTCGGAGATCCAGCAAACAGGCTTCAACCCTTTCTGCGTACCTGGGCATCCATAACGTCGGATGCTTGGGTGTTGAACATCATCGCGGAGGGTTACAAAATGGAACTCGAAGCCCCTCCTCCACTTGGTACCATAAAAGCTACTCCACCCTCTCTAGTTCTGACACAGGAGACCACAAAACTACTACGCAAGGGAGCTATCACAAGAGTGAGAACAAACCGTCTCCGCTCCGGGTTTTATTCCCGGTATTTTACGGTGCCAAAGAGGGACGGGGGTCTTCGTCCCATTATGGATCTCAGGGCTTTAAACAAGTTCATACGGACCAAAAAGTTTCGGATGATTACCTTGGCATCGGTTCTTCCCATGTTAAGGGAGGGCAGCTGGTTCACGCTAATAGACTTAAAGGATGCGTATTTCCACATCGCTATTCATCCGTTATACAGACGCTACCTCCGATTTGTCATAGGGCACCAAGCGTACCAGTTCTCCGTTCTTCCCTTCGGACTAAAGTCTGCGCCCAGAGTATTCACCAAGTGCATGTCGGCGGTTTGCGCGCACCTTCGATCAAACAACATCGAGGTGTATCCTTACCTGGACGATTGGCTAATCGTCTCCGCATCCAGAAGCCAGGCTCTGATCGACGTCCACGAGGTTGTCACTCTTCTTTCGTCGCTTGGGCTGCAGATAAATTACGAAAAATCAATTACCCAGCCAGCGCGTCGAATACAATTTATAGGAGTTACTCTAGATTCCGCTGTGGGAAGAGCCTTTCTTCCAACGGACAGAGCAATGGTCCTAAAACGACTTGCGCTAACGCACAGGTCGAAGGCCCGCGTCTCGGCCTTCCAGATTTTACGACTGCTCGGGTTAATGGCGGCAAGCGTGTTTGTCGTACGGTGGGCAAGGCTGCGAATGCGAACTCTTCAACAGTTCTTGCTCAGCCATTACTCCCCCCTACAGAACCCACACAAGTTGATACTTACCGTACCGCTTGCTGTAAGGAGCTCGCTCCGATGGTGGACGGACGAGCGCAATCTGTCCCGAGGCATGCCATTTATCGCTCGGCCTCCTTCACGTATAATCACAACCGATGCGTCGCTAGCAGGTTGGGGTGCCCACCACGGCGATCTGGTAACGCAAGGAAGATGGTCACCTTCAGAAGCCCGCCTGCATATAAACATGTTAGAGCTGTTGCCGGTCAAAAAGGCCCTTCGGGCTTTCTCCCCTCACCTACGGGGTCACCATGTACGGATTTTAACCGACAATACCACAGTAGTCTGGTACTTGAACAAGGAGGGCGGAACCCGGTCGCATCACCTACTTCGTCTTGTGATGGACATTCTGCAATGGGCAATTTCCCACAACATGCTGCTATCCGCACTACATATTGCGGGAACAGAGAATGCCATAGCAGACGACTTAAGCAGATCGTTCAACGACACTCACGAATGGGAGCTCTCCCCTCATATCCTGGACCATCTATTTGCTCGTTGGGGGTCCCCCAGCATCGACCTGTTTGGTACAGCTGCCAACGCAGTGTGTCCAGCGTACTGCTCACGAGCGGCCATAGGGGAAGCATCGTTGGGGGATGCCATGCAATGGGATTGGTCGAAGGGACTTCTTTACATCTTCCCTCCGTTCCCCATGCTTGCTTTGGCAGTAGCCTATATCAGACGCAGCAATGCAAATGCCATAATGATAGCACCGTGGTGGTCGAGGCAACCTTGGTTCACGCCGCTACTCAAACTGGCGAGATCAGAGGTTTGGCACCTCCCAAGGATTCCCAACCTCCTGTCCCGGGAGAACGGCAGAATCCTGCATCCTGATGTCCACGCTCTACATCTAACGGCATGGAGAATCCGGCGGCTTGGAACGACCTCGCTCTGTCACAAGGAGTGAAAACTATTTTGGAGGCCGCGCGTAAACCTTCTACGCGGCTATCATACAGACGAAAATGGAAACGTTTCCAAGATTATGCGCTGCTCCATCCTTTTGACCCTTTCACAGCGGACTTACCCAGCGTTGTCTCTTTCCTGTACTCGTTGCACTCAGTGGGTCTAAAGCCGGCCTCCATCCGTGTGTACCTGTCTGCCATTGCGGCCAATCATGGGTTGGTGGATGGGTTTTCAGTGTTTACACATCCCATGACGAGGTTTTTTTTTGAAAGGCTTAAATAATTTGTTCCCAGCTGTCCGTCCAGTGGTTCCACAGTGGAGCCTCTCATTGGTTCTCACCGTACTCACATCAAAGCCTTTTGAGCCTTTAGCCACGATAGACATTAGATTGTTAACGTTAAAAACTCTTTTCTTGGTTGCTATAACGTCTGCACGACGTGTTTCGGAGTTGGCAGCATTGCTAATAGATCCTCCCTACTTGCAGTTTTTTAGGGATAAGGTAGTTCTGAGGCCAGACCCATTGTTTGTTCCTAAAGTTTCATCAGCATTCCACATGAATCAGGACATTGTTTTACCAACATTTTTCAAACCCTCGCTAGACCCACTCTCTTCCACGTTACATGCGTTGGATGTCAGGAGGTCTCTAGCTTTCTATAAGTCGAGAACCGAGACTTTCAGGAAATCTCGCAAGTTGTTTGTTTGTTATGGAGGAGTGTCTAAAGGACTGCCTGTTTCTCCTCAACGCATATCCAAGTGGATGGTGGAAACCATTACACTGGCCTATCAGGTAGCAAAGCGAGACCAGCCTTTTCGCCTGACTGCGCATTCGGCTAGGGCGCAAGCAACGTCTTCGGCGTTGCTCCATGGGGCTTCGCTGGCTGATCTCTGCAAGGCAGCCACCTGGACTAATGCTTCGACATTTGTCAAGCATTATCGCCTCGATGTAAGAGCTCGACAGGACTCCTCCTTTGGTAGAGCGGTCCTCTCCTCGATTTGCCAATGATCAAGCAGCGTGCCTACCCACCTCCGGTAAGTCTTTGCTTGTTATTCACCCATATGTGTGATGCACAGAGACCACGAAGAAGAAATGCAGGTTGCTTACCTGTAACTGTAGTTCTTCGAGTGGTCATCTGTGCAGTCACACAACCCACCCACCGTCCCCTCTTGGCATCGCTGTTGTGACGTCAAGTTGTTTCGCCATCTCTTCTTTAAATTGGTATACTCAATGCCTTAGTTGCGAGGCCAAGCGGTCTCAGAGAACTGAGGTAAGTTAGAGCGGGAACCCTGAGCATGCGCGGTAGGATGGTGGGGGGAGGGGTTCCCACCAAAACTCTATCTAGCTATTGAAGTTTCCCGGAAGTAGGCTCGGCGTCGGCGCGAGCCCATATGTGTGACTGCACAGATGACCACTCGAAGAACTACAGTTACAGGTAAGCAACCTGCATATCTTTTGCATGCTCCATAGACAGAATTAAGTTGAAGCACTAGCGAAATGAGGCTTCAGGCTTTGCAGAAATGAGACACATTTTCCTTGAGTTTAAAGAAGCTAGAAAACAATGGCAGAAGAACGGGCCAAACCTGATATTTAAGAAATAAAATTCTAAACAGCTTTCTAGATACAGAAATAATTAGAGTTTTGTGTTTTTTACCTGGAGTGCCAGGGATTTGGGTCCTCCTTCCCCAGTAGTCTACTGTCCAGTTATCATACTGGTTGAATCCCTTTTTGGTGATGCATAAAACTTTGACTCACAGTTTTAATACCCTATTTCTTCGATTCTAAGACGCACTTTTTTCCCCATATAAAAGTCTCTAAAAACAGGGTGCGTCTTAGAATCGATGGTGATTTTCCCACACTTAGAATCAAAGCTTTTTTTCTATTGGTGGTGCTGAAATTAAGGTGTGTCTTACAATCGATGACGTCTTAGAATCGAAGGTAGTTGCCAGACTGCACCAAAGGACTCAAGGGTATGAGTAGATTATGCACAGATGAGCGGGAAGACCCAGACCTCAGATCCAGCTGAGAGGTGTAGGATCATTGTCTTGCAAAGGACCTCGCTCCTGAAGACTGGGTCCAGCATGGGCCGTTGTGTCTAATCAGGTCCTGTATGCAAGATCCTTTCCTCATCCTCGGTTACCCTCATGTGGACATGTCAAGTACTAAAGCCTCTTAAAGTAAAATCAAATTAATATGTCCTGATGTTTGTGGGCCTCTATTAATTAGAATTTTCATGCTATTAACGCCTTTCACTTCTACCTCACCAACATAATGGGGGGTGGGGGTGGGGGTGGGGGTGGGTGTTTTCACCTTCAATCCCAAATAGCAGTACATTATGTTCATGTCATTAATGTAACTGCCGGTCTCCTGCCCCTCCCCATAAAACATCAAGTTGCTAGAGTCTTACCGGGTCTGCTGCTGTCATGTGGGCATCTTCAGTAATGCAACATCTTAAAATAAAATATCTTTAATTCACACCATCATCATCCCCAATGATCGGAGACCTCAATTCATAAGATTTTCATTACATTAGCTCTTTTCACAACCAACATTCCTGCATCAGTCTACAGTATGCTTAATATTCCCTGCCAACTTCTCCCATGGGTTCCACATAAGTGTACAGCCAGTACGATATAACACAGCTTTTCCCAATTTAGGTCCCCAAATGTTGTTGGACTGCAACTTCCATCAACCCCATCCAGAATGACCAATGATCAGGATGATGGGCATTGTAGTTCGGTGATCACAGAGGTTGTAGTGGTGAGAGCATCAGGTTTGGACTGGTGAGACCCAGATTCAAATCTTTGTCAGACACAGAGTTGACTGGGTGATCTGGGGCTAATCACTATCCCTCAGTTAAACCTACCTCAAAGGATTGTTGTGGGATAAAATGGGAGGGAGAACCATGTTATGCTGCGGCTCCTGGAAACTACATCAAACCAAGGGTAACAGAGTTTGCTTCTTCATATGATCTTTGCTCCTGAAACTGGGCACTTAGAAGCCTGGCTTCTGATTATTGACTTACTGTGTCCTCTGAATCTGCCAAGTAACATGTTGGCCTCATCATTCCATCTTGTTTATTCTTCTAGTTAGGAAATGTTATTCATCTGTGTAATTTTCATAATCCTTCAATCATAATCCTATCACAGTCACACATTTGGGAAAATGGGGAATGGTTATTCTTGTTTAAAATCAACAGATTATTTTGATTGCTGGGATTAATCCCTGGTGACTGGGCTTCTTTGCTGATTTGGGATTGGCTAATAGGGTTGCGACGACAGTTATGGAAGTTGGAAGTTATGTGGAAAGAAACACATTGATATTTATCCAGTGTAGTTTAGCGGAGGTTGATGTCCACATGAATTAGAGGTGGCGGTTAATACACCAACAACATAGTCATCCTGGTATTCTTGAGGGCACAGAGTAATGGAAGGATCCTTTCATAGAATCATAGAATAGTAGAGTCAGAAGGGGCCTATAAGGCCATCGAGTGCAACCCCCGCTCAATGCAGGAATCCATCTTAAAGCATGCCTGACAGATGGCTGTCCAGCTGTCTCTTGGGTGGGAGAGCCCACTACCTCCCTATGTAATTGGTTCCATTGTCGCACTGCTCTAACAGTCAGGAAGCCTTTCCTGATGTCCAGCCAGAATCCAGCTTCCTGTAACTTGAGCCCATTATTCCGTGTCCTGCATTCTGGGATGATCGAGAAGAGATCCTGGCCCTCCTCTGTGTGACAACCTTTCAAGTATTTGAAGAGTGCTATCATGTCTCCCCTCAATCATCTCTTCTCCAGGCTAAACATGCCTAGTTCTTTCAATCCCTCCTCATAGGGCTTTGTTTCCAGAGCCCTAATCATCTTCGTTGCCCTCCGCTGAACCCCCTCCAGTTTGTCTGCATCCTTCTTGAAGTGTGGTGCCCAGAACTGGACACACTACTCAAGATGAGGCCTAACCAGTGCCAAATAGAGAGGAAACAGTACCTCACGCGATTTGGAACCCAAAATAGCATTTGCTTTTTTTGCAGCCACATCACACTGTTGGCTCATATTCAGCTTGTGATCTACAACAATTCCAAGATCCTTCTTGCTTGTTGTATTGCTGAGCCAAGTATCCCCCATTTTGTATCTGTGCATTTGGTGTCTTTTTCCTAGGTGTAGAACTTGGCATTTATCTCTATTAAATTTCATTCTGTTGTTTTCAGCCCACTGCTTCACCCTATCAAGATCACTTTGAAGTTTGTTTCTGTCTTCTAGGGTATTAGCTATCCCTCATCTGCAAATCTGATTCCCTGCACCTCCTCAACCAAATCATTAATAAATATTGGGCCTGCAGTACCCCACTCATTACCTTCTCCCCAGTTTGAGACAGTACCATTGATAAGCACTCTTTGAGTCCGATTCTGTAGCCAACTGTGGATCCACCTAATAGTTGTTCCATCTAGCCCACTTTTAGCTAGTTTGCTGATCAGAATGTCATGGGGCACTAATGAGCTATTAAAAATGTAATAATTAAATACATAAAAGATTTCGGGGGGGGGGGGGGGGGCGGACCATAGCTCAATGGGATAGAGCACATGCTTTGCATACAGAAGGCCCCAGGTTTGATCCCCTGCTTCTCCAAGTTGGGTGAAGAAAGAATACTGCCTGAAACCCTGGAGAGCCGCTGCCAGTCAGTGTTGACAATACTGGGCTTGATGGACCAATGGTCTGACTCAGTATAAGGCAGCTTCCCAGGTTCCTGTGATGCAATAGTTATTATTGTATTGCCACAACAGTGCCACAATACCTTCGCATGGTGAACTGCAATTAATTACAAGCCAGAGAAAGCCTGGGTGAACCAAGTCTGTTTTCAGGAGGCATTTTAGACATACCAGACTTTCTGCCTTCCAAACTGTGTTGAGGAGGGTGTTTCAGAGAATGTTTGCTGCCAACGGGATATGTAGTGCAAATACACAAGACGAAATTGCACTTTCTTACACCATTTGAAATATTACCCCAGTTTTCCTGCTCTAAAAAAACTTGGGAGACAGTGCTGTTTACAAACAGAAACTAAACTGGAGGGTCACGATGTTGTCTAATGAACCTGTGAACGACCGGAATTTGGAAAGGACAAGTGCGCAACAAATGTTTCATGTAGAAAAGCTCACTACTGGTGACATTCTGTTGGTTGTGGAAATGTGATGTTAATTGCATGAATGCAATTAATGTGCATGTTTTTGATGAATATGGCAGCTGAGTGGGCTGCAAATAGCATTGGGTCTGTGAAGTGTGGGAAGTGGCATTTAACCCTTCACGTCTAGTTTGGCCCTAGCTTTCTGCATTCATAATTGTGTTTTTGTTGTTGTTTAAAGGGAGTGTTGTGTCCAACTGGATGTGTGCTGCAAACCGAACTGTTAAAACAGGAAAAGACGGTAAAACCAACTGTTCAGGATCTAACAGACTCAGTGAAGAGGCTAGAGCAATCCTCTTCAAGTATCTATAGTTACACCAATATTCTGGATGAGCGGTTAGCAAAAAGACAGAAACAACTAAAAGGTAACCCTTACTGTTGTATTGATCACATCAGGAAAGCAACATGTAGACAGAACTGCCTTGCTCTTGGTATAATTTTAAAAGGCTTCTCCAAAGGGTGAAAGATAATAAACACTGTGAAAGAACAGATTAATGTGAATGCATTCAGCTTTGTAAAGCCTGGGGGTGGGGGCAGCAAAATATTCCTTGGTCTCCACATGTTTCCTGTAATATGTTATTAAATTCATAGTGTACCACACTTCCCCCAGTTTCCTAACACACTTTGCACCTTGATATGAGTTGAGTGGGATACTTGGCTCAGCAACAGGTTAGAAGGATCTTGGAATTGTTGTAGATCACAAGCTGAATATGAGCCAACAGTGTGATGTGGCTGCAAAACAAGCAATTGCTATTTTGGGCTGCATTAATAGAAATTTAGCTTCCAAATCATGTGAGGTACTGTTTCCTCTCTATTTGGCACTGGTTAGGCCTCATCTTGAGTAGTGTGTCCAGTTCTGGGCACCACACTTCAAGAAGGATACAGACAAGCTGGAGGGGGTTCAGAGGAGGGCAACAAGGATGATCAGGGCTCTGGAAACAAAGCCCTATGAGGAGAGACTGAAAGAACTGGGCATGTTTAGCCTGGAGAGGATAAGACTGAAAGGAGACATGAGAGCACTCTTCATATGCTTGACAGGCTGTCACACAGAGGAGGGCCAGGATGCAGGACACGGAATAATGGGCTCAAGTTACAGGAAGCCAGATTCCGGATGGACATCAGGAAAAACTTTCTGACTGTTAGAATAGTACAACAATGGAACCAATTACCTAGGGAAGTAGTGGGCTCTCCCACTCTAGAGGCCTTCGAGATGCAGCTGGGCAGCTATCTATCAGGTGTGCTTTAAGGTAGATTCCTGCATTGAGCAGGGGGTTGGACTCGGTGGCCTTATAGGCCCCTTCTGACTCTACTATTCTATGATTCTATGATATAGAATCATATTATTTGATCTGGATGTATCTGGTTTGCAATTCAGCCTATACTAATTATGTCACTATACAACCCATTTGTACAGTTTTTTTCATGGTGTGATAAATGCCCTCCTCAGATATGTCTGCCTGGCACTTAGTTAAATGTATTTTTGGCTGCTGCAATCCTATACACACTTACCTGGAAGTGAGCCCCATTTAAAACAATAGATCTTACTTCTGAGTAGACCAATATAGAATTGCAATGTAAGAACTGCTTATTGGGACACATTTATCAATATGTCAATTTGGTCACATGAGCTGGCTCTCAGTCTGATTAATTAAGCAGTAGTTCCCCAACCTTGGGTTCTAAAATGATGTCAGAATACAGCTCCCATCATCCCTGATGATTGGTCATGCTTTCTGGGGATGATGGGAGTTATAGTCCAACAACATATGAGGACCCAAGGTTGGGAACTACTGAATTAGGGTAACGATTCTGAGCTTGCGTACTACACCACGTAGGCAGATGTATCCCTAAGACATCTGTAATGCTTGTCCTGGAGATAAAGCAGAAGTCAAATCTTGATCATATTTTACAAACCAGATTAGCATTTATTACTTACTTTAGAGATAGTGCCTTTCATGTGGTGTTTTACAATGTTTGAGAGAACAGGCAGTGCCAGATTTAGGAACATGCCAAGTAAGCCATGGTTTAGGGCTTCATATTATGAGGAGCCTCTAAATATATTGGAGATAACTATGATGTAAGATAATTAAGATGAAACCACTTTGGTTTAAATATGTTGGGAATTCTGGTGTTACTACAGCAGAGTTGTTTTATATAGAGAAAGTATGGCAACATAGCATTTAGTATTGGAGTCAATAAGTGCAAACTCGGGCCAGTTTAAATGAAGTTCAAATCAACTGACTTTATTTGTGCTTTTATATACATCTTCAGAGAAGGCTATCTAACAAGGTTGAACTCCAAGTACCCCCTAACACTGGGGGGGTACCTTTCATTACCCTTTCTCTTATAATATAATAGTCTTTTTTCTCTTTATTTTTATGGTATGGGGCCTCTAAATCCTGACATGGCTTAGGGACTCAGCAGTTCCTAATATGGCCCTGAGGACAGATCCCTACACCAAAGGGGGGAGGGGGGAACAACAAGCTAGAAATAGACACAAGGGAGGCAACAGAGAAATGGGAGAAAAATGGCGGTAGTTGTAAGACTACCATATTATTATTATTATTATTATTATTATTATTAAAAAAATCTTCAACCTATTTACATAAATTTGCTTTCTTCTCTCAGATAATCAGAATGTAATTTCTCAGTACAACAAGGAGATTGAGGATCAGTACACTTTCATCAAAGATAACTTAGAAAACAACATCCCATCTAACCTACGAATACTCCGTGGAATTGTGGATAATTTACACAAAAAACTAACAAAACTGGAAAATGTTATCACAAACCAGTTGGGAGAATGCCGCACTCCTTGTACGGTTTCCTGCAATATACCAGTGGTGTCAGGAAAAGGTAATGCCTCACTTCCTCTGTTTGCCTTGCTCTGCAGCCAGGACAGGTTCATCAGCAACTTTGAGGGCAGCCCCTGTGCGTTTGCGAGGAGGCCCTCATTCTCCAGCCCCCCACGCTTATCCCGGTATCTCCTGCTTCATTGAACAAAAGGCACCCCAACCTTATCCAGTGTTAATTCAATCCGTGGCTACAGCTGCAGCTTCTGAGTCCGAGATGGCTGCTGGGCTCATACTCATTCACCTCCCTATCAGCTAGGGTGACCACATGGAAAGGAGGACAGGGCTGTTGTATAGAAAAGGGAATTTCAGCAGGTGTCATTTGTATGCATGCAGCACCTGGTGAAATTCCCTCTTCATCACAACATTTAAAGCTGCAGGAACCCTGCCTAGCAGAACCAGATAAAAAGAGGGCAGGGCTCTTGCAGCTTTAACTGTTGTGATGAAGGGTGGAATTTCACCAGGTGTTGCATGCATACAAATGATATCTGCTGAAATTCCCTTTTCTATACAACAGCCCTGTCCTCCTTTCCATGTGGTCACCCTATCCAAGGCAATAGTGAGGAATATTTTTTCTGTCAAGGGCCACATTCCCTGGGGGTAAACCGTTGGGGGTTGCATGCCGGCAGGCAGGCATGAAGCCAGGAGTGGGCAGGGCAAGAATCAAGTCTGTATGGGGCTACCTCTTCCCTCTTTTTCTCTCTCTCTGCCTCTCTTCCCACCCCCTTTCTCCCCTTCCCTCTTCCTCCCCACCCAGTGGCCTTCTGGGATACAGGCAGATCGCTTTTACCAGAGATCTGAACTCATTGCTTGGAGAGGCGATTAGTCCAAGGGGATCAAAAGTTGCCCACCTCTGGTAAGGCAATCTTGCCTGCTGTTCATTCCTCTCTTCATTTTATCTCCAATCACTTGATGGGAACTTGTCTCTGATACTCCTGTTTGATCTAACGAAAAATCTCTTGCTCTCTTGCTCTGAGATGTTAAAATCTCGTGATTATTTCTGCACTGGTACCCTCTCAGGGTTGCTGATATTTCAACAACATTGATGGGAATAAGGGAAAGAATCCTCAAATTAGTATGATTCCCAAAAGCATTATTGACTTCAGTAGGGTATTGGCCCCAAAGAACTTTGAAAATCCTCTGTTTGAGGGGAGTTCAGGGAACGATACCGATATATTATTCTTTCTTTGGGTCTTCTTACATTGTATTCATTAACCCCATAGACGAAATGAAATGTGGTAAACAACTTTATGCATATGTATAATAACTAGCAGAGAATTTTCTTCTGTTTGGGTCTGGTAATATCAAGGCATTCATAACAGATTTTTGTAGGTTGCTCAATAGCGTATACAACTGATTTCTGATTGCAGAGTGTGAGGACATCTTTAGGAAAGGAGCTGAAACATCTCAGATGTACCTCGTGCAACCTGATCCTTTCTTCAAGCCATACAAAGTTTATTGCGACATGACCACAGAAAATGGAGGTAAATGTTAAGTCAGAAAAAATGTTAAGAATATGTTAAACAATCAAGAAGAGGAGGAGGAGAATCAATGGCTTCTGCTCCTTCACACTGTGGTCTGGAGAGGGAGAGGGTAAATGAATGAGCAATAGTGACAGTGGCAAGAAGATGAAGCCCATTCAAGGGTGGCGCCTCACTGAGGGCATCTTATCCAAGTTCCCCCTATGCTCCCCAAATTCTGAAACTCTGATACTGTACTAAGTAAAGAGAAATGAAACAGTGGCTCAGTTCAGACAGCATGTTTCTCAGTGGTGGTTTTAGAAGCTCCATGGTGGAGTTTTAACAGCACCGTTGAGAAATGTGTTGTCTGGTGGGAAAACGCCACCCCACTGTGGAGGTTTTTTTTTAAAAAAACTGCTCCATGCTGAATATCCACACCGTACAGAGAAGAGTTCCTGCACAAACGTTGTGTTGCATGGTGTGTGGAGGGCTTCGTGGAGTTTTCCGTTGCATTGAGTTGATTTTTCCCACTGGCTACAGAGTTCCCTGGCAAGAGTGGCAAAAGGAGCAAGTGCTGCTCTAGGAGAGCCGCCAAAGTTGGGTGTTTTTTTTGCAGCAATGGCTGATGGGATACCATCGGGAGAACTGGGGGAGGAGAGAGGGCAGAGGAACTGTCAATCAAATGTCACCAATGGATTTTACTCCACTCCATGGTAGCCCAGAGTCACACAATGGTGGAATTAGAACATGTTGTGTGAGGAGTGCCTCCTAAAAACTCTACCGTTGAGTGGAGTTTTCACACTGCATTGACTAACGTGTTATCTGAACTGAGCCAGTGACAAACAATTTTGCACCAACGACATTTCGTGTACAATTCTGCAGGTACAACAAAACTTAGAAATTAAGTGTTTGTTAATTAAACATGCTGCACATTATTCAGGTTATGATAGGATTTTAATTTTGTTAGGATCAAATCAATTCAAAGTAAGTATGTTTTAAGTCCCATTGATTTTTCAATGAAGATTCTTAAACCTCTGTCATTGAAACCAATGGGACTTAAATGTACTTAGCTTTCACAGCATCATGCCCTCTATTTTCAGATGATGGGCATAATCCCATGGATGTTTAGACAGAAAGAAGTCCTATAACTCCCAGCGTTCTTCAGCCAATCATGTTGGGGGGGGTGCTAGTTGTTGTAGAACTTTTTTCTGTCTAAGCATGCATAGGCTTGCTCCCTAAGGGAACTTCCCAGTGGATTGTGTTTTTTTTAAAAAAAAAAATAGGGCTCTAAAAAACAACTGTTTTTTATGCTGGTATCACCAGACATCATAAGACACAAAATATTGATGAGATATTAATAATGGCTTTGGAAATGCCATATGCCAGGATGTTTCTTTCCTTTTTTTTTTTTTAGCATGAAGTAGCATTAATAACAAATGATCATTACATGTTGATGTCTCCTCTTACCTTTGACAGGTTGGCTTCTTATTCAGAACCGCCAAGATGGTAGTGTTGGCTTTGGAGGAACATGGGATTCATATAAAAATGGATTTGGAAATATTGCAATGAGTGGTGGAAAGACCTATTGTGATACCCCAGGTAAAAATCAGGCTCCAGCATTTATTAATAAAAGATTATCAGTTACTGCTGCTGGTGCAGAATAGAAGAGGTTATTGATCATCTTGGAGTTATATTACTGGGACTTTTATTATGTCTCTGCTCCATTAACTGCTCTTGTGTGCTTCTTGCTTGTGGAGATATGAATCAGTGTGTCAGGTTTGGCCTTTATGGCTGCCTCTTTGGTCTGATGTTTCTCTCTTGAGCTTTCTATCAGGGCATAAAACTTGTGCAGCGAAGGACTGTCAAGAGGTCTTTTTCTGAGCTGCCTAACTGTTAGGCTGACCATATGAAAAGGAGGACAGGACCCATGTAACTTTAACAGTTGCAGAGAAAAGGGAATTTCAGCTGGCGTCATTTGTATGCAGTTAGTCCCTGGTGAAATCACCTCTTCATCAAAGCAATTAAAGGTGCATGTACTAGAGTGACCAGACACAAAAGAGGGCAGGGCCCCTGCAGCTTTAACTGTTGTAATGAAGAGGGAATTTCACCAGGTACAAATTGCATACAAATGACACCAGCTGAAATTCCCTCTTCTCTACAACTGTTAAAGTTACATGAGCACTGTCCTCCTTTTCATATGGTCAGCCTACCTAACAGTTGTGGAGCTTACTGAAGCAGCCTTTCCGAGCCTGGTGACCTCTAGTTTTTTGGACTACAGCTCCCAGCATTTCTGACTATTGGCCATGCTGGCTGGGGCTGATAGGAGTTGAAGTCAGAATATCTGGAGAACACCAGGTTGGGGAAGACTGCATTACAGACTGAGGACCTGAGTACACCTGATGTTAAATGTGTCATCTGCAGCCTCGTCTGTGGGTTTGAAAACAAAAAATTAATAGTAGGCCCAAAGTAGTTGTGTCCTGAATCAAGACTGTGGTGCATGGAGGGGAAGACTTAACCTTTTCCTCCCTCCCTGCAATCTTAACAAAAATCTCTCCACACAGGCTATTGGCGGGGAGTAGGTGCTGTTGTCAGGTTCAGTAGAGGCTGGTAGCTCCGATGTCAGTGGAGCAGTGAATCTGCTCCAGGTTTCAGTCAGAATAAGTCAGAATTCTAAAGGAGCTATCCAAGGTGTGGAACTGTAAAGTTCTGTCTGGTTCTGACTGAAACCTGGAGTGGACTCACTGCCCCACCGGCATCGGAGCCACCAGCCTCCACTGGTCAGGCTCACATCAGATGGAAGAAGCCAGGTTGCTTGGGCCTCAGTAAAAGAAGTTCAGTCAGTTTGTCTCCACCATTCTACATCAGGCTGCCAAACTACTCTCATTTAGTTCTTGAGTGGTTTCAGAGGGCTCGAAATTGAAATCAATACACATAAATAAATCTGCTTTTCCCAAATCCTAGAATTAATTTGGCTCAATTATTAGAGATTTAGGACAAATCTACATAATTTCAGGCAATTTCTTTTCATTGTGTCACAGGTGAATTTTGGCTTGGAAACAACAAAATCAGTCAGCTTACCAAAATGGGACCCACAGAACTTTTAATCGAACTGGAAGATTGGAATGGTGCCAAGGGCAAAGCGTATTATGGAGGATTCAGCATTCAGAATGAAGTAAACAAGTACCAGCTCTCAGTTAGTAACTACAGAGGTTCTGTTGGAAATGCCTTCCTAGAAGGAGCACCACAGCTGCGTGGCGTTAACAGATCAATGACCATCCATAATGGCATGTTCTTCAGCACCTTTGACAGAGACAATGATGGATGGTATGTATATGCATCTGCACTTCATTTGCTACTATACTCTGCCTCAGACGTTTGGGACATCTGTATAACTAGAGATGGATTGCCTGCTTTACAACTTTTACAGAATCTACTGGGGCCATAGCCTGAATATTGGAATTACTGCAGTCATACATAAGTGCCATTGGAATGAATGAATATTGGTGACTAATGGGTTCCTGATTACACCTGTAGAGTATTTTAGGCTGCAGTCCTGCCCACACTTACTTGAGAATAAGTCCCATTGAACTCAGTGGAATTTACTTCTGAGTAAACATATATAGGATTGCGCTGTCAGTCTGGAACAGGTTATGAAGAGTATCCCAGGGTTAGAATTATAAGCCATATTCATGTTTGGAGAACTGTAAGATGATCTCTTGGAATAGAACAGTTGATTAATAGGCTTTGTCCAAGCAACAGATAGCTGTTTCTGAATGCATAATTCCATATAGTTTGGAAGATAAGAGAATATTAACAGATTATGTATTTACACTTTTATTAGTGTACATCTCTACCTATAATGCTGAAAGTATGTGTGTGGGATGTATGTCTGGAAATGTTTACCCACTTCCAGATGAATTAGAAACTTGAAATTTAGCACGCTGATAGGTTTGGCTGTACAATGTATCAGAAAAATCTAAAAACCTGAATTTTAGGGTTTTAAGTATTTTTAAAGAATTAAATAAAAAACCTAGGCTTACGTCTACAACTCCCAGCATGCCTTGGGCAGGACTCCCAGAATGCCTTAGGTGGGAGGCCAGACTTACCAGCCTTTGGCAGCCATTGTGAGTGCACAGACGGGTGGCTCCTTTGTGCCTTTCACAACCCAGACTCCTAAGGTCGGTCTCAAGTAGTCAACCCAATATCACATAGAAGGAAACAACCCACATAAATGGGCTGTGTCCATTTGCAGTGCCTCCTCCTCGATGCTCTATCAAGGAGCAGCATCGACAACAAGAGGAGGGAAGTACCTTTCAGAGGATGTGGGCACCTACGGCCTGTGAAGGCATGTTGGGAGATATAGTACTGGCATGCAGAGTGGTTGATTTTAAATAAAGCATGGATTAGCAAACCGGGTCACCATCTCTCAATCCTAACTCCTCTCCCACTTTCCTGACCTCTCACTAACTGTCTTTGTTCTCCTTCTACCTGACTTTCTCCAACTGTCACTAACCCCATCCATCATTCCATTCTAGCCTAAGTTTACACCTACAACTTCCAGAATGCCTTGGGCAATTTAATTCATTTAAAAATTAACTCCCAGGCCTAGCACCAGCCTACTACTTTAAGATGATTACCTCACAGACATATATCTTAGGCTGCCCAAGCAACGCCAGGTGTATCAGTGTGTGTGTGTGTGTGTGTGTGTGTATATATATATATATATATATATATTACCAGTATCACAGGCTTTGTATATTTATTCCTCACAGGATAAACCCGGATCCCAAAAAACAGTGTTCTAGGGAAGATGGTGGTGGCTGGTGGTACAATCGCTGTCATTCAGCCAATCTAAATGGTAGATACTACTGGAATGGAGAATATACCCCGGAGATGGCCAAGCATGGAACAGATGATGGAATTGTATGGATGAATTGGAAAGGGTCCTGGCATTCACTGAAGGCAGTGAGCATGAAAATTAGGCCAGTCTCCCAACAATCATGATTGTTTTTTAAATAAACAATGGCATTTTATGCTCATGTCTGTCTCATGATACCATAACTTTATGTTACACCAAAACAGTAAAAAACAAAGTGACTCTGACATGTTTGTATGAAAGAATAAAATTTTATTCTTCGAACCGTTGATAACAACAACAACAACAACAAAAATACAATAAAAGTACAATACGCTAAAAAAAATTGAATGGAACTTCATTATTTATTATTTATTTATTTTATTGCATTTATATCCCACCTTTTTTTACTTGGACCTTCAGTGACAGAGATGGACCTAAGAGTACCCCCAAACTACAAACCTGATATTTCACAGGGAGTACAACCCCATCCAGAACAGGCAATGAGCCTACCTCTTGGACTCAGGAATCATTCACCCACAGGGCTTCTGTCTTGCCAGGATTCAGTTTCAGTTTATTGGCTCTCATCCAGCCCATTACTGAGTATAGGAACGAGTCCAGGACTTGCACAGACTCACCTGTTTCAGATATCACAGGAAGATAGAGCTGCATGTTATCAGCATATTGATGGCATTTGGCTCCAGGCTTCATTTAGACGTTAAACAACATTGGGGACAAGATGGTGTCCTGTGGAACCCCATAGCTAAATTGCCAAGGGGAGGAGGAATAATCATCCAATGTTACTGTCTGAAATTGGCTCCATAGGTAGGACTGGAATCACTGTAGCTTAATGCCTTTGATGCCCATCCAACAGAGTCGATCCGAGAGGATACTATGGCCAATAGTATCAAAAGCCGATGAGAGATTGAGCAGAATTAACAGGGTTGCACTCCCCCTTCCCTCTACAAGTCATCCATAAAGGCAACCAAGGCTGAGTCACCTTTACTCCCAGAGGCCCTGTTTCAGCTATGCCCTCTGGCTAAGGCCTTGTGGACAAACATCTCCCTGTCCTTGATTGTTGAATTGCAGGGAAGTAAAATGTCAGGCTCAGGAGCCAAATCCAGCCCTCTCTGGCTTTTGTGCAGTTTTTTCCCCCATCCTAAAAGGTTGAAATGTCTCTCCTAAGGCTTAAGAACTTTAAGACAAAATAGGGTGGCTTTTATATATTTTTGGCCCTCAGCTTCCACCACCACTGGTATGCGACCCCTGAGATCTCCTGGATGGAATTTAGCCCTCAGGTTGAAAGAGGTTCTGCCTCCCTCTTGCATTGAGATGTTACTTTTGTATTTAACAGTACCTCTAAGCTGCTGGAACTGAGTAACTGCAGGCTACTTCCGTAGTATACACCTTATTCCAAATACCTAATGCCATTCCTTCAGTTCTTGGGATGTGTAAGAAGATGAAAAGATATGAGACTCTTAAGGACAAACTACACATTTTACCCCAAATCATAATGGGTTCCATCTCCGCAGGAACACTCTCTAAAGGAAGAAGTTTGTTTACTCCTTAAAGGTACAGAGTATTTAGCCAGGAGAAAGGGAGGGGGCACATGCTTTTCATACTGAAGAGCTAGGTTTAGTCCCTGGGATCTCCAGCTGGACGATCTCCCATAGCAGGATTGGGACAGTCCTCTTGCCTGAGACCTTGCAGAGTTGGTACCTGGAAGTGTCAACAGTACTGGGCTAGATGGTTTGATTCAGTATAAGGCAATTTCACAGGTTTGTAAGAATATTAGTGTACAGTGGCTTAGCAGTCCTGGTGTACAACTCAAAGCTATGCACACTTACCTTGAAGTAAGTCCCACTGTTTTTAATGGGGCTTACTCTCAGGTGAGTTGTGCGTAGGACAACTTACAGTGCAGTCTTAACCGTGTATACTTCAATGACAGTCCAGCTGAATTTAATGAGAATTGCTCTCTAGTAAATTGTTTAGGGCAGGGTGCATGCCAACCTTGCTCTGCCATTTGTCCCACCCAGCCACCTACCTGACCCCTTGACTACAAACTTACAGTGGCAGCAGTTGAGAAACTGCCTGCCATTTTGATTTTTCCACCACGCCGTGGAGAGCCCAATGTAGTAACACTTCAGAGAAGAGCAGGTAAGTTTAGTTAGTGGTCAGCTTCTCAGAACCAGCCACTAAATCCTCCATCACACCTAATCCACCCACCCCCGGTTTGCCTCCCTGATTTTTTTTACCAGCTCGTCAAGTTTATGATCCTTTTCACCTGAATAGCTGCTCTTTCGCTCCTTCACTCCACTCCACTCCACTCCACCCCTCCTCTTCCCTTTCTTCCTCCAGTCAGGTCCTGTCAGATGAGTACTTCAACCAGACCACCTTTTTGCCAGGCAAAAATGGAATGACCCTTTAGACTGGCTCTTTGGGGGCATCGAGGGAGTACAATCCTGTCACTGCAAAGATTCAAGTGTTGTATGATTTCTAAAAAATGCTCTGGAGCCTTGGATACAAGGTTTGGGTTTTACATTGAGGCTTGAAGCCGGCTGCTGGGAGAGATCGCTTTTCCCTGCCAGGACGTGATGCAATCCATTCAAGCCCCCAGTTCCTTTAAAACTACACAGAGGCTTAGGGTGCATTAAATGTGCTTAGGGAAAATTATCCAGACTTTTAGGGTTCTAGGAAAGCTTGGAGAAGAGGCGGGGTGTCAGCAGGACAGGCACGGTGTCATGTGAGTACCGTGCTGCAAGTCCGCACACCAAGCATGGCGAGAGTGCACTAAATCGCTGCTGCGATGGAGCAATAAAACTGGGGGAACAAGTGGGTAGCCAAGTAAGTGAGTGAAGCTTTCCGGTATGGGCAAAGTCCCCCTCCAACATGGAGCCAGCCATGGCTTAGAACTGCAGCTTTAATACCAACTTTGTGATATTATGATTGTGTGACTGTCAATGTGTCCCATCCTAAATTTCTATGCATTGGTACGGCAAGTCTACAGGCTAATATATTTTATCAGCCATGAGGAGGCCAAAAATAATGCTTCTGCATGGAGGTTATAACAAATGAAAGCAGGCTGCTATGTGTGGATTGGCCTTCTCACAGGGAGAATCATGTTATAGTAATCACCAGTTGCTACCATTTCATGGCATCACCCATGTTTGTGTTAGCTGAATTGATCAGGGAGTGTTGGGAGATAGGTACTACTGCCAACAGATCAAACAAGCTCCAGTGTTTTATAAACTAACCTCTAAGTTTGAATTTTTAAATACAGGCTCTTCCTCAGTTTCTGGCCAGTGTCCTTCCATTACATTAAATGGTGATGTGGCTGCCTTAACATGGGAAGACTAACATTAGTCAGTTGGTTGGTTCCTGGATTGGATGAAATTATTCCCAAAGATGTGAGCCTGAGTGGCAGAGGCCAAATTTCCATATTTCCTGGAGCCGCAAAACATTCGATCCCACCTGGGACCAAGTTACAGGGCTAGCTTGAGCTTTGGTCAGCCATTGGGGAAGATGCCCTGAGTAGGCCCACCTCCTCTGTGCCAGTGTCATTGCAGTCTGTTTGTTGTCCTCCTCTCTCTAGGCTCATGCTGCCCTGGGGAAAAGTGCAAAGGGAGTGGAAAACCGCTGTTCTGTCTCTGTCGTTGGTACAGTTTGTTTTGTTTTGTTTTGTTTTGTTTTTGTAGTTTTTGAAGTGTCGATGTGGTTTTTAAATGTATAGATTGTGTGTATGTTGTATGTTTTTGCTGTTTTAATTTTTGTATATTGTTTTTAATTGTTTTTAATCCTATGTAAACCGCCCAGAGAGCTTCGGCTATGGGGCGGTATACAAATGTAATAAATAAATAAATAAATAAATAAATGGTAGTGATAACAAAGAAGAAGGGTTAGGGCCCTTTGCTTGCTTGTGGGCCTCAAGAAATGCCCAGCAAGACCAACTTTAATGTCAGCCCTGGCTTAAGAACCACCTCTCCCATTTAAATCTGCCAGAGCATTAATAGGCTGACCATCTGAAAAGGAGGACAGGGCTCATATAACTTTAACAGTTGTAGAGAAAAGGGAATTTCAGCCAGTATCATTTGTATGCAATCAGTTCCTGGTGATGTTCCCTCTTCCTCACAACAGTTCAAGTTGCAGGGGCCCTGCCTTCTTTTGTATATGGTCACTCTAGTATAGTACCTGCAACTTTAACTGTTGTGATGAAGAGGGAATATCACCAGGAACTAATTGCATACAAATGACACTGGCTGAAATTCCCTTTTCTCTACAACTGTTAAAGTTACATGAGCCCTGTCCTCCTTTTCAGATGGTCAGCCTAACTAACTTCCACATCTGAGGCCCTGCGCTGTATCCCATTTCCATTAAAATGGGGTGGGCACAAGAGATAATGCTTTTCCTGCAGTGGCATCTAGACTTGGAACACACACACACACCTGCACACACCTGCACACACCTGCAATTATCTCTCATCTGTCTGGTCCCATCACCATTTGCTTTTTGCAGGACATTGATGATCCATTTATTTCAACAGGCATTTTGCTGCTGATGCAGATGTGGTCTGTTGATGCTTCTGACATTGCTGTTCTTCATGTCACTGCCTTTCTTTGTGTTTTGATATACTGTTGATTTTGTTGGATATGTTTTAGTGTTTTCCTATGAGCCACTTTGAAAAGCAGCACATGAGATGGATAAAAAAATGCTTCTAAATAAATAGCAATGAATGGAGAGCCTCCATTCCCACCACTTCCACAACAGCCCTTGTTGCTGTCTCTTTACCCCTCCCCCTTGACCTTTCCTGCTACTTCTCCCCAGTGTCCCTTGCTCATTCTTGCGTATCCTTCCCTATTCTAGTTCATATTCCCTGTAGGCTGTGTAGCTTAGAGATACTTAGAGAACAGTAGCAACAACAGCACCATTACCACATCCTCCTGTTCTCTCAGACTGAGGGTGACACTTGGTCTCACTACCCATTGGGCAGGCCAAGGATTTTCCAGGGCATTGACTGTGCAATCGAAGCCTACGTACATTGGATTAGAGATGGCTAAGCCAACTTTGGATGTGCTATCCCTGAATGGATATTCAGAGCAGGAAGGAAATATGCTTTATACGATAGGCCTGATGGGTACAAATGGACCCCCAGAATATGGACTTGGAGGGCTAGAGAAGAGTGAAGAGTGAATTTTAAGTTTTCAGAGATTGATGAATATCACCCAGCAAAGTTGGTTGACACCTTGCATCAAATCATTATGCTCCTATCATGGTAACGCTATATCCCTCTTGTGCATTTATACCTCATAGGACATACAATGGTATTTGTTGTGGTATTTTGGATGATAATGTAGAATAAGAAGCAGGAAATGACACGATGAAAGCGGTATATGGAACACATCCTGGCCCCAACAGTTAGCGCACTTCAATACCGCTATAAAGCAGTAGTGTAGTTCTAGCCCTTGTTTGCCCTCCACTACTAATCCCTTGCTCAAGTTCTGCCTAACCCTTCCATGGTGTGCAACCCCCCCCCCCCCCCAAGAAGACAGCCTACAGTGGCCTCGGAATTGGCAGGCCAAGGAAATAACTACACTAGCCAAATCTTCTAGGTGGACAATCTTAATTAAAAGCTTTTCCTTGGAACTCTCACCATGGCCAGACACACTGAAATACTCTGCCAGGGCTTTGCTTCCTACAGTTTGACCACATACACCAGAGCTGGTGTCCAAGGTAGACATGGTTGGGTACCTGCTAAGGGCCCAGAGTTTAACAGGGATCCCTGGGCAAGAGATCCCTGGACTTGCTCCTCCTCTTCATTGTTGCAACCTGCTTATTCACCTGCTTCTTGCTCTGGCCCAGGCAAGGGTGGTGGTGAGAAGGAGGGCCAACACATGGCACTATCAGTTTTCTCACTGGCTCTCTGCCTGTCAGACAAGCAAGTGGCGGCAATGATAAGAAAGGAGCAATAGCAGCAGGTGACAATGGCAATAAGACTTACTGAGGGGAGGGCCCATTGAGGGTGTCTTGCCCAACATGGAGCTGGCACTGACATACACCCAATATTTTTCCTGAGATGCTAATTTTATATGTGCAAGAAGTTTTTAATGCTGCTGGGCAGTCTGACATTGTGCAATTCCTCAGCCTGTATTTTTAACTCTGATACCACCCCATGAAGGACTTTTTTCCATGTGTTTCTTGCAAATTATCGGACTGTCTTAGCTCTCCCCCATAATATTGTTTATAAGAAGGTTTTCTGTTCCTCACGGCATCCACATTTGTTTTGTCCTTTGATTATTCCTTGCTTAAGGGTTTTCTATTCCCCCATTTTAGAGGTCAGGTGTCAATTCCATTTGTTACACAGCAAGTGTTCTGTTCTGATTCCCCTGCCACACACACAGTTTTCTCCAATAATGTTATACCTTGGAAAAAGTATTCCATGATTCGGAAACTAACCAGAGAGGCAATGGGATGGATTTAAAATCTCTTTACTTGACACACACTATCCCCCCCCCCCCAAGGAATTTTTTTTGAATTTGGTCTCACTGTATTCCGTAATGTAACTATTAATAGATTTTAAACACAGGGATATTTTAAGTGTGAGAAACACTCCCATCAGACATTTTAAAATAGTTATTAACACTTGTTGTAAATAAGTTAAACACACCAGAAAATTCTTTTCAAGTGGAACTGTTTATTTTATTTGATAGGCAAATGTCTCTCAGTTGCTTTGGGTAAAAATAAAACACACACACACACACATACACACACAACATAATTTTGAGGTATATATAATTTTGGAAATTGTTTTTTGTTTGTTTGTTTGCAATGGGATCTACTCTGTCTCTATAGGCCGAATTTTCATTCTAACAGTTTTGAGAGAATAATCTGAGGGCCTGAAGGTTACCCAAACCACCCCATTTTCAATCTCATATGGAACGTTGTTCCGTGGGTCATACTGACCTCCTGAGTAATAAATCCCATTAAGATTAGCGGCTTGGCAATTGTTGTACCACCATCCGCCCCCATACATCTCAGCACAGTTCTCCTCCCATTGATCACTATCTCTGTCAAAAGTACTAAATGTCATGCTAGCATGAGCTGTGTATTGACTGCCTCCTTCTTCTGAGCCTTTGATCAGAGCATCCCCAGCTGTCCCCTCATAATTTGAGATGTAGAGCCTATAACCTTCTGATTCAGAGCCTACCTGCATATTATATTCTGCATATGCTTCATTGCCCTCCCAATCCTCTACTTCGACCCGAAGGACGGTGTCCTTCCGGGTCAAGATGTGGACTTTTTCATTGCCCAACCACAACTCTCCTTTCCCTTGGTTGTCCATGTAGCCGAAACCTTTCTTGTAGTCGTCCCAGGTCCGGTTAAAATTCAATGACCCATCCAATCTCTGTTGGATCAGAAGCCATCCTCCCAAAGTGGTTTCTTGGTCGCAATAAACTGAAAAACCCTTAGCGGATCCTGCTGGCTTGATTTTGAAAAGACCACTTCGAGAACCAGAAGTGTGCTTTTGGCGGATATCCTCACAGTCTAAAAAAACAAAGTTGATCGGGTTGACAGGCGTTTTCAGATAAACTTTTATTACAAGGTCACAGGAATCCAAACAGTAACCATGCTGAAGTCAAGTAGCTACACTTCATTTTTGTGCTACAATGGAAAGACATGTTGAACCTTCCCCCACCCCAGCTGCCCCAAACTGATGGCTTATATGTAAATTGAATTACTGATCATTTTCTGTATATAGCTGCCTTGCTATCCAATTGCTCATTGTAAGATCTCCCCCCTCCCCCCACACCTTTCATAAATGGTAACAAACAGACATTACTTTGAGGGTTGAAAGAACAACAAAGAATGCAGTAACGGTTTAGCCTGTGTGTGAGTTTGGCTGCAAACTTCACTCCTGCTCCCTCAACAATTATTTCTCATGAACTGGATGGGTACCTGTCCCGATGTAGCTTTCCCCCTGCTTCTGTCCTCCTGCGTTCAAGCTGCGTGCCTGAAAATCAGGATTATCCTCTCCACTCTGATCGTGTTGCACCCATTCTGTCTCACTAAATTCTGGCACTTTGATTGACTTGGTTTCAAAAGTGGAGCCCCCTTTGTTGAATCCACTAGTTCTACTGCTGCTGGACACAACCTTGGAATGGGTCGAGCCGCCATTTGTTCTAGACTCGAAGGCTGAGGTGGAGTGGTCAAACCTTGAGAAGTCATCTTCTCCCTCCCCAAACTCAAAGATGTCAGATCCTTCAAATGTTCCTGTGCTATGGGATATTTCGCCGGTATGGAGTTTGCTGCTAGAAAAAAATTCTCTTGCATCTGGAGGCAGCGAAGACAAGTCAGGGGAGCCACTTCTGCCACCACCAGAGGCCACTTTGATGTGGTAGGTGGAACCTCCTGCCTCTGTCTCAAAGCCTTGCACATGGGAACAGTCTGAACCATCAGGAGTTCTGAACGTTTCCACAGTCTCTTCTCTGTCACCATCAGGGCCTTTGATCGTTTTTGTGGTGACTGTTTTGATGCATGTTTGGGTGTAGTGAGCAGTATCAGGTCTGACTACTTTCACATTGGAGCCACCCCCTCCAGAAGCAGTGTGTGGTTGTCCTGCTGCCCCTGGTCTGGACACAATAACGTGCTTGTTGTCCACTGGAGAGCCTCTGGACTCTGCCCCTGAATTTTCCAGTACTACTTCAACTAGCTTTATACGTTGAAGTAAGTTGGCTTCTTGTTGTGACAGAGGAGCAGATTTAAAGTGGCTGGGAACAGTAGAGTCCTTCAGTGGTCTCATCTTCAGCACACTCAAAGGAGTAGCTTCAAATTCCGGTTGCAGTTTGATGGTACTAGCTTGGATGAGCTGCTTCTGTATGTTGTCGTAGCCCTCTGTGTCCACGTTGTAGTTGTGAACACGAGCACAAGATCCTTTGCAGGCGCGTAGCTTAATATCAATGTCCACCTAGGCAGAGAAGGGTAGGGGGAAAATTGTGTGTATACTTTCATTCCTAAATCTCCCAAAGCAGTTTTATCTGTAACCATTGGGCCGTTTTGTCTAAATGTGAAATTCTACTGGGCTGCTGCTCCAGGCATCTCCACTGCTTCTTCAAGTGGTTTAAAGCAACCTTTTCCAACCTGCTGCTCTCCAGATATTTTTAACTACATCTCCCAGCAATCTTGACTATTGGCCATGCTGGCTAGGGCTGATGGGAGTTGAAGTCCAAAACATCTGGGGGATACCAGGCTGGGGAAGGATGTTGTAAAACAAAGAAAGGAACCCTCCGCTGCCTCATCTGTAATGGTAAGCTTGCCTCCTCTCCCCTAAATAATAATAGAATTACTCTAACCCCCAAAAAGGTTTCTGAAAATCCCTCCATTCATGGGAGACATATGGCCCCATGAAATGGGCAGTGAGGCTGGTGACTCCGCTCCAGGTTTTAGTTGGATCCAGTCAGAACTCTAATGGAGTTATCCAAGGTGTGAAGTTTTGCACCTTGGATAGCTCCTTTAGAGTTCTGACTGGTTCACATTGGAACATGGAGCAGATTCACCACCCCACTGACATCAGAACCACCAGCCTCCACTGGAAATAGGGGGCAGGGGAGAAAACATTTGGCTTGGGCCAAACTAAGAAATCTGTCTCAAATCAGCTTTGGAAATGAAAGAAAATGGCCAAACTCACCTCTAAACGCTTCATCTCTCCAACTTGATTCTGGATAGTGTTCTGCAGGGTTTTAATCCTGTTTATATTGTTGAAAACTCTCTGTTTCAGTGACACAAGTCTGGTCCTCAGATCATCAGATATTTGCCCATAACTATCAGAAATCTCTGAAGCAAAAAAAAAAAAAAAAAAAAGAGGTGGGACCCATCATTTTCATGGATCCCATCATAGTTATTGGAAGATATGAAAATGACCTAAAATACTCATTTGGCATTTTAAAATATAATTCTGTATGTTAATAAGTGGGGGGAAAGTAGTAATAAAAACTCATTTTAGGCCAAACTTTAATGGTGTCTTTGAATTCCTTGCTTGGGATTTCTCATGGCCTTCATTGCATTTTTGTTGTTGTTGCTTTAAAACAAAAAGCAGCTGTGGTTCCAGATTGGGATTAGGCTAAAACATCTGGAGGGCCACAAATTGCCCACCTCTGTATTAAGGGAATAAGTGAATATCCATTCTTGAAGGATGGACGTCACTGGTAGCTCAGCCTGAGGACAATCCTCAAAATTATTTAAAGAATGGAGTGAATCAAGCAGTCTTCCTTTGGAAGGGGAGATGGAATGAGACCCCAGTGGGCGAAGGAGGTTTCTTCTGGGTGTTCAAAGCAAAATAATGGATAAAGTTGATGATTGTGACCTGGGAGGGGGTTGAATAAGGTAAAGGATTGGATAAGGGAACTTCTCCCCAAATTATCTCACATAGTTGTTAAGCCCTGATGTCACACTGACGAATCAGTTTGACTACATTTAAAACCAGTTGAGCTTATATAACAAGCCTGCAGCAAATACTTCTTTTTTATTGGTGTTTTTTAGCTGTCAGAGGACAATACAAATGTAGAGATGAAACTCACGTTGTTCACTGTTCAGATTTCGATCCACAACGTTAGTGATTTCTTGCTTCAGAATATTTGATGACTTGTAGCTTTCTTGATTTTCTGTGAGTAGTCTCCTAATTTTGCCAATTCTGTTGTTAAAGTCCTGATCTGTTTCGTGTATCAGTCCTTGCATCCTGCATCCTGAGGGACATTTTTTGCCCTAAAATACAGAAGAAGCAAGAAAAAAGCACAGAAATATCTGTTTATCACTTAACCAGACCCGTATGTTTTATACCAGCCTCCCCCTCTAGATGAGTGACTACAACTCCCATCAGCTCCAGCCTTCATGACTAATCATCAGGGATGTTGGGAATTGTAGTCCAAAAATAACTGGAGGGCACCAGGTTGGAAAAACCGATTTATAAAGTGAATGGAAGTTGGATAACAATAAACATGTTATGGGCCAGATTCAGTTATACTTGCTTTTGATTCCACATTGTTCTCCTTCAGGGGTGAGTGTGATTAAGATGAAGCTACTTGGACAACCTGGCTTTTTGATTTACACCCTAGCAATAATAGGATTATTCTATTTTCATGTCACAACCACTGTTTTGTATTTGCATGGTGGTATATGGCAAATAATACAACTAGTGTGCTTCAGGTTCTTTCATACCCAGAGAACCTTTTTTTCTGCCGCTCCCAGACTGTGGAATGGCCTGCCAGGAGAGATTCGCCAACTTAACAGTCTTTCAGAATTTAAGAAAGCTATAAAGACTGATCTCTTCTGGCAGGCCTACCCAGCGAATTTTAAGAGTTTTATTGGTATTTTAACAATGTATTAGATTTTATATGTTTTAATCAGTTTAATGTATTTTATATCATTCGTTTTTAACGTTGTTCCCCGCCTCGATCCAGAGGGAGAGGCAGGTAAGAAATTATGATGATGATGATGATGATGATGATGATGATGATGATGATGTCTATTGCAGGGGAGTTGAACTCTTTGAACCCCTGAGGGACACATTCTGTTTTGGAGAAGCTGTTGGGGACTGTCTTTCAGTAGTGGGTGGGGTCAAAGGCAAAAGATTAGCCAGGAAACCACCAAATGATCAGTGGTCAAGGGAATGGCTGGGACCATAGGAAGTGGCCATGACCATCTGGGGACCCCAGCAGCGCCAGATATGCCCTGCATGACTGAGGTTCTCCATCCCTGATCTGAGGTCTTCCTCTGAGTGCCACCTCCAAAGGAGGCTCAGAAGATGGCAACAAGGGAGAGGACTTTCTCAGTGGTGCTCCCCTGCTTATAGAATGATCTCTCCACTGAGGCCCACCTGGCACCAACATTGTGATCTTTTCAGTGCCAGGTTAAAACTGCCCTCTACTCCATAAAATGGGGCATTTTATGTCAGCTGTTTTTAACAGACCTAGTATTTTATTGAAATTGTTTTTAGCTGTTAAAATTGTTTTAAATTTTGCATATTGAAAATTTATGCCACATTTCATTATCTTCTATCTGTGGTTTGTGATTTTGCAAATTGTTGTGAACCACCCAGAGAGCTTCAGCTATTTGGTATTAAAATGAAATGAAATAATTGGCTTACCCAGTCTTCATCAGTGCATGTTTGCCAATTCGTTTCTTGTAAGCAGCCTGCTTGGGTTTTATGCTCCACTACTCTGGGACCACGAACTGAGCCTCCCTCCCCCTCAAAGGTGGCTTCATGTTCTGTTGCCTGTCAGAGAAAAGTTGTGGTTGGGGGGGTGGGGGAGAGACATCAAAGTGATGGCTGAGTTAGTCTCATAGTAATCATCCCTTGAGAAAAAACAACAACGATGGTGCTCCTACTATATAACTTCTAGAACTTAGAAACGCGTGGAAAATAATGTAATCACCCATATTTGGATATTTGCTTGCAATGGTTTCACCAGTATATTTTTATAATTCAAATTCTGTAGTGATGCTCTCCATCACATCTATACTCTATTGCATCTTTTTGAATCTTTGCTTTTCTGCATTAATAAATATCAGAATGTTTAATTGCAAAATGTTAGGGAGCTCTGCCATAAAATAGGTACTTTTAAAAATGAAATAATGAAATAAAGAATGCCAAAATATAGTGCTAGATTGTGCTTTTTTCCTCAATTACATGAATAAGTTTGTATCATTTATAAGAGGCCTATATTAACTTGAAATACAGCGGAATCAGACACATTGGTAGGATTACAACCTTAGGTCCCCTCTACAACGATTCGCTTTTGCGCCTGGTTAGCCGATTATGCGCATAATCGCTGAAGCGCATTTACGCCTAATACCTCTGCACGAGAGGCGCGAGAGGCGGTGAAGCGCATTAAGGGATGACCAAAATGTGCTTTACAAGTAGTTAATGCGCATAATCGCCTGTTCACATAGTCAAAATGCGCTTTAGCGGCCAGAGCAAAATAAAACTCGCTGTTTAACACGCATTCGAAAATGCGCATAATCAGAGAGATAACGCGCCTCTACACCCGATTTGCGCGCCGTTCTTGTAGAGGTAATTTTTTTAAAGCGCCTTGAAAGAGCTTTAAACCTCTCTTGTAGAGGCAGCCTTAGTTAATTTTTCTGTGTTTAGTCTTAAGCAGCCCTTTCATTTCAGTCCAATGAATTTAAAATGAATCATAAAAGAACTAAAGAAAAAAGAAAAAAAACCATTACAATGAATTATCATGGGTTTTCAGTGCACAAGGAAATATAACTGCAGATAGGATGAAAACCCAATGAAGTCATTTAAAGCCACTTTATTTTTGGAATTACCAGTGTTTGGATCTCCTCCTTAAAGGAAGTACTGAGGGAGGGAGGTTTCTATTGGGTGTAGTTTCATCATCCCAAACCTAAACACTTATCCTGAGCAACCTAGGTTGGAATCCATGGTTCCTGGAAGGTCCCAGCAGCCATAGGATTTGCCAGATCTCACCCATTGAAGGCAGAGCAAAAGAGACCTGCCCCCAACTGCAATGGAAATGTTTGTGGTGGTTCTTCTGGGGTAATGGGGGCAATGGAAGTGGGCTGGGGTGGGTCAGAGAGCATCCCAGGAAAGGCCGTGGGTAGCTCTCCTGCCCCCAGGCATGTCCCCAACCCAGCTATTGATCTACATGTGCCCTGGAGCTCGCATAGTCAGTTCCCACCCATTGGTTTCAATGGGAGGGAATTTGCAAAATTAAAATAAAATGGTGCCAGGGAGGGGAAGGAGAAATGCTGTCCCTTCCTCTCTTCCATCCTGCCAAGGGAGGTAGGATTGCCCTAGTATTTGGGTTTTGGTCCCATTGAAGTCAATGTAAACGTTTAGTCATGACTGACTTAAATCCCACAGATTTCAGTGAGACCAAAGTTTCAGTAAGTTGGCCTGGATCTAACCCATTGTGTTCTTAGTGCCAAAGTAGCACATTTAATAAAGTTTGTTGAAAAGGAAAGGGGGAAACCATGCACATAAAACAACCCATTTTTGTTTTCGTTATGGAACTTTAAATTTTGCAAACAGAATGTGGTAACTTAAAGCCCTTCTTCAACATTAGCCATTATTGGAAAATGTAGACTAGTTGATGACATTCTGTTCTAGTCACGGGACTCCGCTCACATAGACCCAAACAAATGCAGCTTCAGGTACTGTTTGTTTGCCCAACAAAGATGATCCCCCCCCAATGTATGCATCACATTTACTTGGCTACGTGAGCCATGAGAGGAGCAAATTTGAATTCAGGAAAATGCATTTTTAAACCGAATCAGTGTCGGCAAGTGCTTCCGTGTTGATTGGGCCACTGTCTCTTTGAAGCTGGCAACTTTACAAAAGGCCATAATTGTACACGTAAAACAATAATTACTGAGTTGAAAATATTCTATTCTGTTTTTTACAAGACACTTCCTTATCGGATTAATTACTCAATCTCTGCCTGAACGTTGAACAAATTATTCACAAATATTTTCATAGAGAAGATATAATATAAAAATCAAGCTCTCATGGGTGAATCTTCATTGGGATAATTGCTGGAAATCTAGATATTTAATCAATTTAATAATATTTTTTGTCAGGACATTTGTAATGCATTTCATTTTTTAAAAAAAAATCCCAAAGCTTTATCAAAACATAAAGTTTCTGATGCAGAGACTGGCGTTCTCAACAATCAGGTTTTGGAAACAAAATGATCAGTCTCTAAGCACATGTTACAGAGAGCCTATCTACACTACTGCTTTAAAGCGGTTTATATAACAGTTTTAAACTGTTTTATAAACTGTTATAAAACTGTTATAAACGGTTTTAAAGCAGTAGTGTAGATGGTTCTAAGTAACTATTCTTACTATTGAGATATCTTAATGGTTTAGTTAAAAGGAAAGATCAGAGTTTTAACTAATATGAGCTGCAATCCTCAGTTAAAATCAATGAATTTTGACAGTGCTATCTGTGTAGGATTCCCTCTTTAATTATTACACCTTGGCTGAAAGAGCAAATATGAAAGAACTCTGATTGCTTGAACTAAATATTTGTTTTATATGCTCTATACTATTCTTCTATTGACCAAGCACCTTGGTTTACAACAAAGGAATAAGTTTATCATCTGTCCAAATTTGTTCTATAGGGAAGGAACATAGGAAACATATTTGTTTTATACATTGGAAGCATCTTTATTTAGTTCAAAACATTAATCCTGGTGTTTCTGCTTTTAGAATTGTTACATTGTAACTTAAGTGAGGTTGCAACCCAGTACACACTTACCAGGAGTAAGTCCCATTGAATTCAGTGGGGCTTACGTCTAAAGATTCTATTCTCATTTTACTGCAACGTAACTGCAAACTGAGCTTAAATTAAAACTAAAACCTCAGCGGTATAGATTTTTCAAATGATTTTTGTTGTAGACAATTATGAAAATACGAAGGAACTACTTATGAAAAAGGTCTATATTATTATAAACAAATATTTATAGAGCACTCAGTGATCCCAATCAAGTGTTTTACCTTTGATAATAAAACATTTCAAATTATACTTTTATATAAGTCCTGCAAGAGAGGTGCATGCATAGAACCAACAACTGCAGATGACAATGCAGGGGCAGATCTGGATGTGCATCGACTTCATAATGCTCATCTGGGTCCTGTTGCATTGGCTAGAGGGCAGGCTTTGAGGCAGAAGATGAAGCACATCTGCGTCTGGAGCCACTTGTTGCATGCAACCCGGTATGCATGACTGGGTGCGATGCTCTCCTTTTTGCATATCCGGATGGCATCTTTCAAGCATGGGTACGTTTCTCGCTGCCCCCAAGAACCCCCCTCCCCAATTCCAGCTTTGGTGGTAGGGGGAAAGCCCATTGCTGACTTTGATTTTATTGGTAGCAGAAGGTTGATTTTAGATGAAGTCTATTGCTTTAGCTGAAATACAGGCCTACGCAGATACGCAATGGAAGGAACAAAACTCAGTCTATCTGGGAGAAATAGATAAAATGAAGTCATACCCAGGTGATGCTGAAGCACAGCAGTGCACAGAAGACTCCCGTCTGAAACATCTTCAGAAAGGTGTGGGTGTCACACTAAGGGATGCCTTTCACTTAGGTATTTTGAGTTGAATTTAAACTATATCTGGTTTCTCTCCTCTGCCCCTGCTCAAATTAATGATTAGTCACCCTTCTGTTTGTAGAGTCAAAATGCAATACTTGACCCAGGTTCTGTTGCACAAGTTCTGAAGTTTGTTTGCTGTATTTCTGTTTGCATAATGTCAGCAAACATGGAAGACAGATGTGGGTGGGTGATCCCACCATATTCCAAGAAGCGTATTGTGTAATGTTTGAAATGAATCACTTTTCACTAAACCATGGGGAGGAAAGCCACACAATCTCTGGTCAATGCAAATGTTTTTTCAGTGGCACATCTTGTACTGCAGGAATGCTGCTTCTTTGTTAATTACCGGAGACACACAGTTGCCCATTCACTGTGGTCTCTTGTATTGTTCTGGTGAAGTTTGAATTTGGAAGACTGCATGGGAAGAGCCAGCATTGTGGTAATTGGGCCCCCACCTATCAGGAATGAAAACACAAGGTATCAAACATGGATTTAAATAAACAATTTTATTGACATCATATCTGATCTGCAACAGATAAGAAAAGAACCCAATCCACACCACCAAAGGTAAGGGTTCTTGCCTCTAAGGTGACAGCTAGGAGGAGTCCTTAGCTATCTATTTCCATCAAGTGATACTACCATGAAGCACAGCTTTAGTCCACACCCAAGACTCCTCCTAGTTCTTTAGTTGTGGATCTGCGAAGGTTTCTGAATGAGGAACAATCTCAAGCTATGAAGCATGAGAATCCATGACACCTCATTTGCCCAAGGTTAGCAATCCTCACTTCCTTCAAGCTGGTGAGATTTAAGAGTTTGGCTTGTGTCAGCTTCCCTTCACCACAAGGATGCCTCAGGGTCTTCACTGCAGTGCCCTCCATTTCCCTCCATTCACCCCCCACAAACTGTACATGCTAGAAGAAAGACTAGCCTAACATATCATCCCTCAGCCTGTTTACTGACTCTGAAATCCCACAGACCTTACTACAGATCCTTCAATAATGGACCAATAATCCTCCTGAGACAGCTGGATCCCATCTTCCCTCAATGGGTAAGACAGCAAGAATGTGCTATCATGATCAAGGATTATGGTAACCATAATCATATATATTTTCAAAATTACTGGTGTATTATGTGATATAAATGGTCAGGTTTCAGTACATATAAAATAAATCACACTTTCAGCGGGAGCACTCATATAAAGCCATTACTTTCAATTGACCTGAAGTGTGGCTGACTTTATCTGGATTGCTACCTTAAGGCAACCTTCCTCAACCTGGTGCTCTCCACTTATTCTTTATCCCTGACCATTGGCCATGCTAGCTGGAGTTGATGAGAGCTGGAGTCCAAAACATCTGAGGGCACCACATTGGGAAAAGCTGCTTTAAGGTATAGCTTTCAAAAAGAGATCAAGAATTAAAATTTCAGATGACATAATATTACATTATTCAGACGCTGATGCTTCTGGAAGAATGAGCTGTCATCATCATCATCATTATTATTATTATTATTATTATTATTAACATTTATATACCGCCCCATAGCCAAAACTCTCTGGGCAGTTTACAAAAATTAAAAGACTGAACATTAAAAGTCAATATACAAAATTTTAAAACATAAAACATAAAAACAGCTAACATTTAAAACAATTTTAAACTTTCAGCCAGGCCAAAGACTCAGACCTCCATCGCACCTAATCCCCTACACCTGGTTTGCTTCCGCATTTTTATTTCTTTTACTGAGGCAAATGTGCATCAAGTTTATGATCCCTTTCACCTGAATAGCTGCTCTTTCGCTCCTAAGGGCCTTCGCTCCATTGCTCTTTCACTCCATTCCACTCCACCCCTCCCCTTCTCATTCTCCTTCCAGTCAGGTCCTGGCAGATGACTACTTCAACCAGGCTGCCTTTCTCCAGGGCAAAAATGGAATGAACATTTAGTCTGGTTCTTTGGGGGCATTGAGGGAGTACAATCCTGTCTCTGCAGAGATTCAGGCATTGTATGATTTTAAGAAAATGCTTTTGAACCTGGGATGCAAGGTTTGGGTTTTATATTGAGGCTTGGAGCCGGCTGCTGGGAGAGATCGCTTTTCCCTGCCAGGACGTGATACAATCCATTCAAGACCCCATTCCTTTAAAACTACACGGAGGTTTACCATACATTTAATGCATTTAGGAAAAATAATCCAGACTTTTAGTATTCCAGGGAAGGCTGGGAAAGAGGCGGGGTATCAGCAGGACAGACATGGCGTCATGTGAGTACCATACTGCAAATCCACACACCAGGCATGGCGAGAGTGCACTAAATCGCTGGTGTGATGAAGGCCTTAGTTAAAAACTCAAATTAAGCTGTAAAATGCCTGGGAGAAAAGAAAATTTTTGACTTGGCGCTGAAAAGATAACAACGTTGGCGCCAGGCGGGCCTCATCGAGGAGATCATTCCATAATTGGGGGGCCACCACAGAGAAGGCCCTCTCCCTTGTTGCCATCCTCCAAGCTTCCCTCGGAGTAGGCACCCGGAGGAGGACCTTAGATGCTAAGCGTAGTATATAGGTAGGTTCATATCAGGAGATGCATTCCATCAGGTAGTGTGGTCCCAAGCCGTGTAAGGCTTTATAGTTAAAACCAGCACCTTGAATCGGGTTCGGAAGCACACAGGCAGCTAATGCAAACAGGCCAGAAACAGTCTTATATGTTTGCACTTTCTGGTCCCTGTTACCAATCTGGTGACTGCATTTTGCACAAGCTGCAACTTCTGAACTGTCTTTAAAGGCAGCCCCACATAGAACGCATTGCAGTAATCTATCTTGAAGGTTACCAGAGCATAGATAACCAAATCCAGATTATCCCTGTCCAGATAGGGTCGTAGCTGGGCCACCAACCGAAGTTGGTAATAGGGTGACCATATGTCAAGAAAAACCAGGACATGTCAGGATTTTTGGCAAAAAATCTAGGAAGGGGGGAATTATGAAATTTGAAGAAAAATCTGGATTTTTTTCCCATCCTCCCCCCACCCAAAGGGCAGCTCTACTTTATAGTTAATGGGAATTACCAAAAATGCTTACAGCTCCGTAATCTTTAAAGATAAAGAGATGATACTTCGCACCATGATAGCTCTTAGGTAGGGCTTTAGCCATGCGAAATTGGAAGCAGATCCATTCATTCATTGATTTTTAGATTATTTTTTTTAAAATTGAGGGTGTTTTTTTTAAAAAACACACACATAATTTTTAAAGAAAAAGAGATGAAACTTGGCACTTTGATAGCTCTTAAATAGGGCTTTAGCCATGCCAAGTTTGAAGGAGATCCATTCATCCATTGAGTTTTAGGATTTTTTTAAGTTTTAGAATAATTTAAAAAAAACAAAACACTAGAGCCATACTCTTCAAACCCAGGTTGTCAAACCTCCCCTTTGGGGTCTTGCACCTTGAGCAGTTTCAGCCCTTGGCATCAAGGGGATCTCGAGTTTTTAGCTAAGAAGTGCTGGGCGAACATGGCACCTTTCCTGCTACAGATTTGGTGGGCAGTCAGGCACCTGTTGCTCAGCACAGGCAAGGCGTCCACAAATCAAAATGTGAGAAAGGAGAGGTCAGTCAAAGCAGTCACATGTTTGTGCAGGAAGTAGACAGGAATTCAAAGTCTGGGTGTGAAAAGTGGTGCCAATGCACAAGTTTTGAGAAGCTAATGTATATAAGTAAGAAGTGTGAATGGGCGAAGTAGTATCTGATGCCCACAACACCCATCCTAATGTTAGAGTAGAGAAACTTGTGACAATCATACACAAGTCTTTTTAAAAAACTGACCTTTAAAAATAAAAAAGTCAGCCAGCCAGCCGGCAGCAAGCTGTGTTAAGCAGCAGCATGCAGTGGGTTGAGGATACAATCAGAAAAGATATTTGAGGGAAGGGGAGAATGTATCACCCAAGGTATAGCAACAAAGTACAGCAAAAGCTACAAAAGTAGGAGTGAGTGAAGTTAATTTCAGATATATTGGATGTCTTACTTGTTATTTCAGTGATTTAAACTTTGGCTATTGTGCAGTATAGAAATGCAGTAAATAAATTTTAAAAAATAAAGATGTAGAACAGATTTGTCTTAATTGTGTGCTATAAAATCAGACATGTGACCAAGGCTACGTTCAGGTGCCCCCCCCCCTTGGTGTTGGACGTGCCCCATGGGGGCCGACCACGTTGTCCTCCTTTTTGGTTTCCAAAATATGGTCATCCTAGTAGAAGGCACTCCGTGCCACTGAGGCCACCTGAGCCTCAAGTGACAGAGATGGTTCTAAGAGAAACCCCAAGCTATGAACCTGCTCCTTCAGAGGGAGTGCAACCCTATCCAGAACAGATTGAACACCCTCCATCCAGTCTGAAAACCACCCACTAACAGCATCTCAGTCTGGTCTGGATTAAGTTTCAGTTTTATTAGCTCTCATCCAGTCCATTGTCGCAGCCAGGTACTGGTTCAACACATCCACAGCCTCACCTGATGAAGATGAAAAGAAGTAGAGCTGCGTGTCACCAGTGTACTGATGACAACACACTCCAAAACTCCGGATGACTGCACCCAATGGTTTCATGTAGATGTTGAACAGCATGGGGGACAAGACTGACCCCTTCGGAACCCCATACTGGAGAATCCACAGGGCCGAGCAATGTCCCCCAAGCACTACCTTTTGGAGCCGACCTGCCAAGTAGGAGCGAAACCACTGCAATGCAGTGCCTCCCACTCCCAACTCAGCCAGTCGTCCCAGAAGGATACCATGGTCAATGGTATCGAAAGCTGCTGAGAGATCAAGGAGAATCAACAGAGTCACACTCCCCCTGTTTTTCTCCCGACATAGGTCATCGTACAGGGCGACCAAGGCTGTTTCTGTGCCAAAACCAGGCCTGAAACCTGACTTGAAATGGATCCAGATAATCAGTCTCATCCAAGAGTGTCTGGAGTTGTCCTGCAACCACCTGCTCAAGGACCTTGGCCCAGGAATGGAACATTTGCCACTGGCCTATAGTTATTAACTTTCTGGTGGCCTGGGACAACTCCCTCTCACAGAGAGGCATTCCCTGGCCCAGCCGGCTGTTCCATCCCTGCTAGCTTTTATTAGCCACGAGGCGCAAGGATCCAATACAGAGGTGATTGCATGAACCTGTAAAAGCACCTTGTCAACATCCTTGAGCTATACCAATTGAAACTCATCCAAGAAAACAGGACAAGCCTGTGCTTTGGATACCTCACTTGATTCACCTGCTATAATGCTGGCTAGAATCTTCTGTAAAGAGTTAAGGTTTTAAAAGGTTCACATAGTAATATCCCTATTCTATTAAAGACAGTGGAAATATTTCTGAAAAAAGAATAAGTAACAAGGAAAACATATTTTGGTTCTCAATACTAATGGATGTGGTGTCGTTTCCTAAAAATGTATTTTAAAGCAACAAGGTAAATTTTGAAAGCAATAAGGAAATCAGTAGGAGTTTATCAAATTACCAAATCTAATCATTCGGTGCTTTTATTCACAAATCAATTTGCATTTTTTAAAATGCAATTGTTCATCTCTAAATTTAAATAAAGGAAATTCAACAATTGTCATATATATGTTATGTAATTTTTCCCATTTTTTTTAATTGAACAACATTTAGATGTTTAATAGGAGTACATATGCAGATTTATAAACCAATCTTTTCAAGAGAGTTCAAAACCTTTGCAGAATTCTTCTCATTTTTTTTGTGGCAGCTAAGAAGCAATTAATGACACATTTATATTTGTTAATATTTATTTAAATGTATGTTGAGAATACACATTGCAAAATAACTAGAAATAGTGGCTCTAATCTAGAACAGGTTTTGCCTATGCAGAAGGAGATCTGCTTACGCATGGAAATTGAAATATCGTTGTTGCACACAGATACAATCCAGAGAACTTCAATATTAAGTTTTTTAACAGGTGGACCTCACTGGTGAGCCATTCACATTTCCACAACCTAGTGCAAAATCGTACAATTGTGTGCACTTGTGTTTATGCAATGCATGCAGAAAGTGTGCTATGGCTGACTTTTATCCCATTGGTGGAGAAAACAAGTGGGACATTTAATGGTTTGATTCAATTGCCAGATCCCATCTTACAAAAGTTTATGTGAGTTCAGAGTAGTAGCATTTTATAAAGGTTTTGTGACTTGTCCAGTTGAATCTTTGTCAAAATATTCTTTCAAACATCTCCAACCTACAATAAAAGAGAAAAAGAACAGTTGCAAGTTTGCTCCCAGGAAAAAGCTAAATTATGTAAGTTATCAATAGGATTGTGTGTACATAAAAATGTAAGAGCCTTGATGACTCAGAGTAGAAAAAAAGGCAGGCTCTGGTGCTATTGAAATTGTTTAAATTGTTTAAAAAATTAGTTGTTTTATTCATCAATAAAACAACTAAAAATTTTAACAATTTCAATAGCACCAGAGCCTGCCTCTTTTTCTACTCCGCTTCAGTGGTGCTTTTTTCTCTTTTCAGCAGCCCTTGATGAATCAGGCCAAAGGTCCATCTAATCCAGCATTCTGGGAAATCCTTCCTGTTTGCCCCCCAAACTGGGATCTTCGTCCTGGTGCCCCCCACCAAATAAAGTTAGGCAGGTTGTTACAAGAGAGACAGTCTTCTCCATTGTTGTGCCCCATTCAGTGGCGGCACCCAAAAAAAATAATAATAATAATAGGGGGGAGCACAGAAGGGGCAAAGTATATTTCTAGGTGGGCAAGATGTGCCCCATTTGTTAAGATCTTTGAAAGAAAAATAATGGCATATTTCACATTAAAGCTTCCATCCTAAACGTATTATTTCTGAAATAAATGGGGAAAATGTTACTTTAGGCCTTGTGGTTAGATTTCCCCCCCTTTTTACTATTAGGCACCCCATAAATAAATAAACTGTTACTTTTTATTAAAGGGAAGAATACTATAGCATGTCCTATTGATTTGAATGGGTATACTCTAAGTATGATTAAGGGCACAATCCTATACATATTTATGACTGTGCATAGGACTGTGTTCTAAATTTGGATCCAACCCCATGAATTTATCTAATCCCCTTTTAAAGTAATTTAAGCTTGTGGTCACTGCCACATTTTATGGCAGAAAATTCCATGTGTCTACGATCTTTGATTTCAAAAAATAAACCATGTGAAATATATAAGGAAAGGAGGGATTTTTTTGTGATAAGATTGCAATCATATATTTATTTTTTAAAATGAGACAGATAATATACTCAAATATAGTATATCTAGTATAGTTCAATAACTCAGAGGACATCTTCTTTAAGAGACCACTATAATAACCAAACATTATTCTGGTATGAAGTTGCTTTTAACTCACATTGTAGTTGATTTTTCTAAATGTCTCCACGGTCTTTTATTCCTCCAGTTTGCTGTCCCGTGACAATTGAGAGTCTGGTGAATGGAATAATTTTCATCGCTGTTTTCTTCATGGAATACCACCGAGAACGCCAAGTTACCCAAGTAATACCATTGTCATATCCATTTGCACCAGGATCTTCCGCAGTGTAAGAACCACCTAAAATGCAAGCAACACCGTAATATGTAAGTGGATTGTCAGAGGATTCTTAAGACTGATATCTGTGGAGTCTAATATAGTGTATTTCCTATCCTTCTGCCGCCAGCATTTACCTCAACATTTCTGGACCCTGTGCTGAAGGATGCTTATTTAGAAATGCTGCTGAGTTCATTGGGACTTACTTCCGAATAAGAATGCTTAGCAGCTGTCTATATGTGGGGAAAGCTCTATGGTGACTCCGAATCTGCACTGAGTCAGTTATATGATGCAGCCGCAGCTTTGCAGGCACCGCGAGGCTTTCCCTTAAAGCAGTGCTTTGAAAAAGTCAGGGACCTACCTTGACATTTTCATTGGAAGTAAGGTCAATACAACTCCTCTGCTATCTGACTTTGTTCCAGGGGCCAATCCAGGGAGTGGTCTTGGTGGAAGGTGACCAGTGACTGGCATCTCTCCTTGGCATTGGGATTACCCAATGCCACCCCAGGTGAGTAAAAGCACTGAGGTTTTGGGGGAGGCAGCGCCAACTTGGCGCCATGAAGACAGGGCCTCAGTTTCCACACACCAGTAAATATGTGACATGTAAAAATCAGTTAACTAGCAAATGACTGATTTTTAGCCCTGCTATTTCCAGATCCTAATTTTTAGCCTTACAATTCCTAGATTCTAATTTTTAGCCATACTCTTTCTAGGATTCATTGAAGGTATTAATGGAAGCTTTAAACCACAGGAAAATACAGATATTTCACTATCCAGTGTCATCATAGCACAACGGATGCTTTAATCCTTGACTACTGAAGAGACTAAAGCTAGGGTGACCATATGGAAAGGAGGACAAGGCGCCTGTATTTTGAACAGTTGTACAGAAAAGGGAATTTCAGCAGGTGTCATTTGTACATATGCAGCACCAGATGAAATTCCTTCTTCATCTCAACAGCTAAAGCTGCAGGAGCCCTGCCCTCTTTTGTAACTGATCACTCTAGTATAGTCACCCTAATGCTACACCATACTCGCTAGCAGGTGCCTCAGTGGAAGCTATACATTTTGAAGAAATACTGGCACAATGTTGAGTCACACAAGGAAGGGATCCTAATGTAGATCTCCCCGTAGTGCACCTATTCCATCTTTTCCTCTTTAACAGACTTAAGAACAAAGATTTAAGAAAGGGTGGGAAAATGCAGGAGGTTTACAAGTGGATGACGAAATTGTCTGGACCCTCCATACAATTCTGTGAGTGACGCATGGCGATTGCACGATAAAGGCATAATTTGGAGGCACCCTTGACCACATTGGGGGAAGGGGAGGGAGTTCATATGATTACCTTGGTAGTATTTGCCATTGAGGTGAGCAGCATGACATCTGTTCATCCACCATCCAGATCCAGCCTCTGCAGCACAGTTACCAGCAAATTTATCATTGTCCTTGTCATGCGTGCTGAACTGCATGCCATTGTGGGAGGTAAAGAATTTGTCGCTTGGATCGTCTCCAAAGTCAAAACCATCAAAGGCATCCCCAGCGTCACCACCAGCAAAGAAGGTATACATCAGGCGGTACTTATCATCTTCACTTCCCACTTTGAAGTGGGCATAATCTGCATAGCTGTGGCAAGAAAGAAGTTTAAAATGCCAAATTTTAAAAGTGTACATTTTCGATGCTGTTCATTACTCAGACATGATCAATTCAACTGTATTGCAAATCACAAGTTTTTCAAAGACAGTGACCGGGCATTTGTTTGCACCTTCCCTCTTAAACAGCTGTAATTTACTCCATCAATAACATTTGTAATAATGTACTTAATTTCTTCCAGCAAGTATAAAAATGTACAGGAGTCATTCGCATTGGCAGTACAGACAGTACGGAAGACAGTTTTTCTGTTATTGCAGTTACTGATTGAGCAAAGTATTCCGCAGTGGCGTAAGATATCCCACTGCCTGATGCAGAGGGATGTATGCCACCACTAGCACCCCTGCCTCCTCTCCTGCACCCACCCACCCAGATGATAGATCGGACAGACAGCCTTTCCAGAGGGGCACCGAACCGGAATACTGTCCTTTGAGGGTTCCTTCCTCAAAGCATAGCACTGTGAGTTGGCCCAGGAGAATCCCCATCATATAATGGTATGCTAAGTTTTTTCTCTACTTCTGTAATGACATGTGATATTTTAGTCACATCGAATGATCATTTCCTCTTTTCCAACTGAGCATTGTCCAAGAAAAGAATACTGGGGCATATGTGGTCTTTCATTTATAAGATATAGCAATGGCTATGGATGGAAGAATGAGCGATACTCCAGGTGCTCAAGATTCCATTTGGGACTTCAATGCTTAGATCGCCTTGTTCTCTTTCTTGAATGCAAGCACCTTGCCCGCCCGCCCACCTGCCCCAAACAGGAAAACGATGTATTTTCGAACAGGGAAAATGTTCATTTTTATAACACACACACAAATATGCCCGCCCCACCGATTAAAATGTAAAATTGCATCGGGGGGGATGCAAATTTTAAAAGGGCGATATGATGCATTTTGTGATTGCGATCGTAAGCTCGAGAATGCATGAGCTCTTCTGGAAAAATGAGATCGAGTTTGCTTTTGGGGTTGCAAGCAGGGCATGTCTGAGTATATTTCAAACTTAAACAAAATTCTTGTACATCCCTAGTAATGGCCTGCACACATGTGTTAGTGATGTTTCATTGGCTTCTGAAATACTGGTGCTTGGTTGATGTGCCTTCTTAAGAATTTGAACAGCTATTTATATTGTGTTGGATCCAGACTAAATTAGCCATACTTTAGGCCTGTGAAATTTATGGGACACGTTAGTCATGACTAACTTAAGTACCTTTGACTTCAGTGAGACTAAAACATGACTAACTTAGGCCATGTCTACACCTGCCTTTTTCCCCGGGGTCGTCCCTGTGTGTCCATATGACGTACAGGGGATCTCAGGAGCACGTAAGGATGACCCCTCCATTTTTTCAGGATAACTGGTTGCCCAGTAATTCTGATTTTCCCTGCAGTGCTGAGACAATCCTGAGGACTGTGGGCAGTGTGGGTGATCGTCCTGGCTTCTTCCCTCCTCCCCGTGAGTAGTGGGGGTCAGCAAGAGGGAAGGAGCCAATCCGGGGGGAGTCCAGGGACATTGGGGTGGGAGTGGGGTCCGGGCTTTTGTTTTGGTTTTTTTTTTAAAACTCACTTTTCGGAAGAGGGCAATTGCGCTCCTGGCTCTGGCTTCTTTTTTTTTTTAAATGGTGGGCACGATGTTCCTGTTTGTTTCCGGGATGTTGCACTTCCATTTAGATGCTGGGGGAGGATTGCAGAAGCAGGTAAGTCCACAATCCACCCCCCCCACTTCCCTCTACACCCTTAGGTGTAGAAAGGGCCTTAGTCTGAATTCAGTGTGTTGTATTTTGCTTGCAGTGGTGAAGCTTCTGAAAACAGTTGGCTGACAGTTAGCTGTCAGAATATTAGCACTCCAGCTTGTGTGAGGGAAGGTAAAGTCAGACTGGAAGAAAAAGGGCTTAACACAGACCTAAGGAACAGGAATAGATTTGTGGGCTAGGCCAAGGACTGGGGAAAGGTCCTAGGATTTGGGGGAGCAGCCAAGGTATTCAGAAGGAAGAGGAAGATTCCAGAGTTGGCAACAGGATCCAAGGAGCTGTGTGTGGTGTGAACTAAATTTAATATATTGATTTACTACACTAACCAGCCAGGAACACTAAACTCTTACAACTAAGAATAACATGTATTGGATAAAGGCAAAGGGAGAGAAAGATGCATAGCACTATAATACACTTGCCCAATGTTGGCAGGACAGAAAGCCCTGTTTGTAGACTTTGGTCCACAAACTGGCGTTGGGCAAAAAGACTGGGGTTCCGAATTTTCTGGGTCAAATATTAGGGTCTGGCAACTGTACCATATAAACTTTGGAGGTTCAGAAGAGTTCTTAAATCTAAAAACTGTGTAGCAATACCCAGGGCTATCCTTAACGCCATAAGCTATAAGAGGTCAGCTGGAAAACTTTTTTTTACTTATAACTTTTCTTTATTACGGTATTTTTTAAAATGATAACAATGGATACTCTAAAATAAAGAACACTTACCAAAAGATTGCATCTGCTACAAAACAAAATATATTATAAGTAAAACTGTGATAGTTCTGCTGTGCTGCATAGATGGAAGCCCTCTGGATGAGTGGTTCCCGATTCCAGGAGATAGGCTTATTGCCTGTTCTGGATAGGGGTACTCTTAGATCCATTATTGTTGCTGGAGGCCCAAGTGGCCATGGAGGCTTGGAGTGCCTTTTATCAGCTTCAGCTGGCTCGCCAAATATGTCCTCTTCTGGATAGGGATAGCTTGGCCACAGTGGTACAGTCATTAGTAACCTCAAGACTGGATTACAGCAATGCGATCTATGTGGGGAAGCCCTTAAGACTGCCCTGGAAGCTAGAACTAGTGCAGAATGCAGCAGCTCGGTTGTTGTAGGGAGCTGCCCCTTTTCAGGGTGCAACTCCTTTGTTGTGGGAATTGCATTTGCTGCTTATTGGCTACTAGGCCAGGTTTAAGGTTTTGGTACTAGTGTACAAAGCCCTAAACAACTTGGGACCAGGATACCTGAGAGAGTGCCTTCTCCCTTACCAACCTGCCCGGTCACTGAGGTCATCAGAGGGTATGCTCCTGGTGGTTACACATGGACCTATGACCCTATTGGAGTTCACCATGAGAAAAGCCTTCAGTGTGGTGGCCCCATTTCTATGGAACACTCTGCCCCTGGAGGTCAGGCAGGCACCAACACTGTGTGGCTTTTGATGCCTGGCAGTCTGTGTGTGTTGTTTTTTTTAAAGTATAATTTTAATGGTGCTTTAATTTTTGTACCTTTAAATATTTTAGTTCTTATGTTCACCGCTCCAGAATTTTGAACTTTGGCTTGGGCAAACTGTAGCACAGCAGCTGAGAGATCAAAGTTTTGAGCCCTGTCATTCCCTCTGGACATCACACCTGCACCAAGCCCCATAAATCCTCTGGGTGGCCCTACAAAACAGACCATGGCCCAGGCCGGGTCATTATTTATCCTAGGGCCGGTCCTGGCAATACCTCCATGTGACAAAAAGCCAGAAAGCACCCAGCACTTGCTGCTGTGACTCTCAATCCCAACAAAGACATGCACTCAGACACAGCTCCTGCATCTATATCTTCTTTCTTCCCCCATAAAGCCCACCCCCCATCTTCTATTACCACCATTTCTCCTCTGCCTAAATAAATTTGGCTTCTCCTTCTTCTCCCAGCCTTTTCAGGGAGTAAAGAATGGGTGAGGGAGTCTCCTCCATTCCTCAGACCCCCTTCACCTATCCTTTACTCCCTGGAAAACTGCTGTGCTGGGAGGCTGTAGGTGTGTTGTTCCTGAAGCTGTGCTCACTACATCCTCTTAACCTTCATAGGCCATGTGCAGCCATGCTGCCAGCAGTTACACAATCTTATAGCGATCTCAGAAAGGGAAATGCAGAACTTGTTAAGAGCAAATCCCCATCATGCCCCTTGTTGTAGGGTGTCAGAAAAAAACAGGCTACAGTTGAAACTGATGAATATTATTAGAATGCCTTGGCATACAAGTGTACAACACAGATGTTTCCCAGTCCTGCTCAAAGAATTTTCACTAATTCAAAAATAGTCACACTAGTATAGTTTATATTTAGATATAATCTCACTCACAAATTGATACAAATGATGCAAGCTAATAGAGTGTTTAAAGTACAATGAGACTATCAAAAATATTTTTCAAAATACATTGAGAATTCTTCAAAATACAATGAGGATATGACAATTTCTTTTGGGTACAATGACATTATTTTACGAGAGTCCGGATGCCTCCTTCCTAATCTTATAGTCGGAGACAAAGGAATGCGTTGGTTAACTTTAGGAGATTAAAGAATTGGCGTGTTTAAACCAACACCCTTATGATTGCAGCGCTAGTATGGGGAAATCACTATATTATTATTCTGATGAAGTCTGACATCAGTACGACGAAACAAGGAGGCATCCAGACTCTCGTAAAATAATGTCATTGTACCCAAAAGCAGTTGTCATATCTTCATTGTATTTTGAAGAATTCTCAATGTATTTTGAAAAATAATTTTGATAGTCTCATTGTACTTTGAATACTCTAGTAGCTTGCATCATTTGTATCAACTTGTGAGTGAGATTATATCTAAATATAAACTATACTAGTGTGACTATTTTTGAATTAGTAAAAATTATTGTTGTAGAGTGGACAGACACATAGTCAAAAGAGGAACGCATCAAAGAGGGATACATATTTACATAAATAATATGTCTAGATGCAAGTTTAGAATTATTATTATAATCTCCCCATGCCGTCTCCCCAAGTTGCCCATCAACATATAACGTTGTCTGTTGCTGAACAACTTGCAGGCCCCTGCTCTCCCTTCTTATAGTTCTTAATCTTTAATCTCTAAACAGCCATTCAAATAGATAACATCCTGGTGCATATGCACAGAATGGACTTATTGAGATGCCCGAAAGGTGTATGTAGCTAATGAGTGAAGGTGTCCCCACATGATAGTTATGAACTGTGAGCCATATTCCTAAAGAAATGGTATTTGTGGTGTACCTTTTTTGGCCACTCCAGTCCTCCACTTCTACCCGCAAGGCATATGGAATAGTTGTTTGAGTGGTTATTAAATGACTCTTTTCATTTCCCAACCAGAATTCTGTCTGATCATTTGGTGACAGGTGTCCAAATCCTTCCTTGTACTGGTTCCAGTTTTTGTTAAAATCTTCACTCCCGTCAAGCCTCTGATAATAAATTAGAGAGAAGAGGGGAAGGGAGGACAGATTAACAGGATTAGCATTTGCTTTCTATAACTGATCTACTTGTAATGGCCTTTGTGCTATAGACAAAACTCAATTCCATATAACTGATCTACTGTTACACATTATGCATTAAATTCCATGCATTCAATTGATAGGCCACATACTCTCTGGATAATTGTCCATCCATTGCCCAGTGTATCCATTTCACAATAGACCAGGAACTGCTCCTTGGCTTTCTGAGGTTTGATGAAGTAGAGACCGCTCTGCCTGGCACCTTTATTAGCAATGTCTTGGCAATCTATAACAAACACATAGGAGAAATAGCCAGTAATTTAACTGCAGCCTCTTGTATTCACGTTTTAAGTAAGCAAGACTGAAAGAGACCCTTGCCATTATAGTTATTGATTACATTTTTACTTTATAATTTGATGGGAAGCCTGAGTCTAGGGGTTTGTGCTTTAGCTAAAGCATAATATATGTGTCATGTAGGACAAATCGCTAATATACGTGGTTGGTGTATATTTGTGTTACTCCTCTTGGCGAAAATACCCACAGAATGCCATGCCAGGGTTAATGGCTGCACTTGCATAATCGGTGGATTTAGGGATGAATAAAGCATCATGAACAATGATGGGAATAATAATTATAATACATAATAAAATAAATAAATGGGAATTGTTATTTTACTGATACTTTCATAGATATTGTCTGCTAAAATGCTTTCTGGGAATGTCGATGCGGTGGAGGCAAAAGCAAGAAACTTCCATTAAAATGGAGAGGTAGGGAGAGAGGTAGGTGAAGAAGACCACAGGCTCTCCTCCAGCTGGGTTTTCTCTCCACCTCTTTCTCCCCCTGTACCATCAGTTGCCCTATCAGATAGATGCCAGTAGAGTGAGGGAAGGACATTACAAGAGGCCTGTTCCTGGACTCTCCCTGCCCACACGGCCATTGACCACCTGTGGGAAAGATCCTGAGGAGTTTTCATTGGTTAATATTGCTCTTGTGATATTGCTGTTACTTGTAAACTGCCTTGGAGGGATTTGTATCCCGAAAGCCAGCATATAAATCACCTGAATAAATAAATTAATAATACTACAACAGTTCTCATTGTCTTCAAAATGCTAGATGTGCAAATCAGTCTGTTTTTACATGTTAAAATTCCAGCCTGTTGCTGGCAGCGCAATGATTTCATGCTCCATACACTAAAAACCCTTTGAACATAGAAAATTTGATATTGGGTATAAGTGTCCTAACCTAGCACTCTCCCTAAAACACTTGTTTTTGATGTTCAGGGCATTTTTATATTGATAAGCACTCAAGTGTAAGCACCCCTAATTTAGACAGAAATATGGGTTAGGTTACGAAGGGGTACGTGTGGGTGCCTGGCATGTGCTGCAAACTATGGTGGTATATTTAAGCCACTATGGGTCAAAATGATTGTGTGAACCCAAAATGATTGTGTGTGTGTGTGTGTGTGTACGCACACATTGTCATGACCAGACCTGTTCCCCTTGGTGTTGGGGAAAGAGTTTCAGGCTATCAATCAGAATCAGATTCAGGCCCCCTCTTCAAGAATTCGGTTTGGTCCGATTATGTGCATCTTCTCACAATCACTGTTACGATAATGACTGTATGCGGGAGGCGGTTAAGCGCATAACTGGTGGCCCGACTGGTTGTTTGAAACGTGCTTTAAAGTGGCTGAAATGTGGAGAATTTCTTGTTTACATGGTCAAAATGCGCTTTAACAGCCGCACAGCAGGAAAACTCATGCATAATCGGAGAGAAAACGCGCCTCTATCCCCAATTTGCGGTCCGCTCTTGTAGAGGTAAACATTTTAATGAGACTTGAAAGAGCTTTAAACCTCTCGTGTAGAGGCACCCTCTGAAGCTGAAGAAACAAAACTAGAAATGTCCCACCTTACACAGGAAGTGGGGGGGGGGGGTGATTCTCCAGGCTCTTCACCACTAGGGATGAATCTTCACAGGACCTTATCAGTGAGAACATTAACAACACACAGTCTGTGGGAACTCAGGAATCCTCTGAGGGGGAGGGGACTTCAGAGCTGACCGATCCCAGAGTATGCTGTAAGTTCAAAAGGGCAGAGCTAAAGGTAGGCAAGAGGCGGTCAGCTCAGCTAGCATCTTGCCAAAGTCTTCTTCAAAGAAATCCTCCTTGAAGTGAAAAGGACTCAGGGAAAAGACCACCGCCTTTGTTGAAAGAACAATTGTCTCGCTTAGTTTAGCTAAGTGTTAGCCTAGAGGAAAGTTCCTAGGTTTAAAGTCTCTTGAGGTGCAAATAGATGTTTATTTACTGAATGAAGCTTTGTGGATTACTTGGCAGACCTCTTTATTATCTCGCACTTCAGCAGGAGGGATTGGAACATATATATAGATATAGATATAGATTATATATATATATATATATATATATTTCACATAGAACTATTGGTGCACAAAATAATACATCAACAGGCTTTTGAGTCAACTGCTAGTTGAATTACAATGTGTGATTTCTATTCATTCTGGCTCTTTGGTTTTTAGTCTTATGCTATTTTAGCACTCTGTTATTTTGCTGCATTGTTGTATTTTAACTAACTGTAATTATTTGGGGGGATTAGTTTCATTAGCAGTTTGAACATCTCATTTTGACAAGAAAGTGTGAGATAGAAATTGTATTAAAATAAAAAATAAATAAAATAGGTATTATCCAATCACTCTTACCTTTTCCACTTAATTCCTGTATCTGGACAGTATCTTTACATGGCTGCTGACATTGTGCCTCGAGCTGAGCAGTTTTCTGTTTTAATAGTTGAATTTTGTTATTGTTTAACATGACCATTTCTGTCAGTTCCCTGGAGATTAAAAAATCAGTACATTATAAATTGATTGGAACAAAACTTGAAATTGCATGGTGTATTCAGACCTTCCTTCCACATGTAGACCAAATGTGTGGGAGGGGGATTGTGCCTTGCCCCCCATCTCAAGTTAAGCAGAGCTTACATCCCCCGCCCCTGTGGATGCACAGAGATTGGGGTGAGGCCACTGAGAGATCCCCTTTCTCCAGGCCTTTAGTATAGACTTGGAGGCAAGGTCTGAATAGGGCTATAGACTTTTTCAAATCAACACCTTGTTAGATTATGGATTGCCAGGAACTGCACTTTCAAAAGAAGAAGATTTGCATAACATTTGTCTATGTTAATGTATATGTGTAGATAAAATTTTTGAAATAATGGCTCAAATTTAAATAGAAATAGAACACTTATGTGTCTACTTCATCTGCTGTCCAGGTGTTAACTATCCATTGTGCAACTTCAAGGTCTCTTCCATTTTTTATCATTAGACTGGACTGTGACTGGTCAGTTCTTCAAACAGAGGACAATCCTCTGTAAAGCAGGACTCTTGCCCACATTAACGGTGTATTTATATGTGGTATATAAGAATAGGCATACTTGACATAATGAGGAAATGCAAATAAGAGATATTTCCCATCAAGCAAAGTAGAGCAGCACAAAGCTCACAGGAGAGCTTGGGCAGTGACTACCTTTTAGCCTAACCTACTTCACAGGATGGTGAGAACAAAATGAGGAGGGTGAGAGAATCGTGCCCATTGCCTTGAGCTCACCAAAGGAAAAGTTGGGGTAGGAAACAGGCAAACATATTATTCTCTGATCATTTTGTTCTTTATCCTGAACAGAGTGAGTATGTAGGATGGTAGAAAGGCGCATATAAATAAAGTAAATATCATCTCAAATAGCTTTTGCTTTGGTTCAAATTTATGCCGAGTTATCTAATATATTCTTTCCCAATCTGCCCCCACTCCTGCAGAGCCTGTTGACTGGGGATGATAAGAGTTGTAGTCCAACACCTCTGGAGGACATCAGGTTGAGAAAGGATAATCTAATAGATAACAGAAATTGTACTTTTTAGATACAGAAGAAGCGTCTAGTATAGCCTGGCTGTAACCACATGTACTCAAAAGTAACCCCCACTGTTCAGCGGGGCTTGCTTCCCAGTAGACAGGCATCTGATTGTAGCTGGTTAGACTGTTTCATTCTCTTGATTGGATGATAAACCTGAAACAGGAAAGTAATTTGTCTTGCGCTGGTAGGCATATAAGGATATAGGCATTTTCATTTATACATCAGCAGAATTTCTATGAGGAAAACTAGATGGAAAGTAGTGAAATTAAGCATGGCCTGCATCTAAAGCAACAGCAGAAGATACATACTGTATTGTAGTTTCATAATTCGTGATGATGCCTTCATATCTGTTGATTTCATCGATGATTTGTCTGGACTTTTGAGTATAACTGGGCATCACATCTGTAGAACAGGCACAAAGGTGTAGAAAACATGAGTGATACAATATTGAATAAACTGGGAAGTAAAAGAAAGTTGCATTGTAGTGGCCTCTACGTTCTCACTTGGCTGAGTTGATGGGTCTGTGTTGTATATTTGTCGGATCTCTCTGATTATTTGTTCTGTTGAATGTGAAGAGTTGGAGATCTGCTGCAACATGTGTTCAAGTACCTGGAGATCGCTATCAACTCCATTCTGATAATTACTCAAGAAATCTGCAATCCCACATGTGGTGGGACAAAAGTTACCCTGAAAGAAAAGAGGACTTTTAACCACATTACACAATAAAAAAACATTTAATGTTAGAATTTCTCCTCTCCAACACAGACAGATGCTGTGGGATATTACATTTATTTGCAACAGAGTCTAGACAACTCAAATGGTAATGACAATAAGCTTATTTCAAACACTGCACACAGTCAGTAGTCAATTTAAAATGCAATCACATATTTTTAATAACAGTTTCAAAATGTTTACAACAGCCTATAATCTGCAGGAATAAACATATTAGTAAAAAGTGCAAGAATGACACAGTTAGGGACTTACAAATCGTTCATCCAAGATGCAGCAGTTATCACGGGTAGCAATTTGCTAAATAAAAAAGAAGACAAAACAGCACTTTCAGTGATTTTGCTACTTTGGTTATTTCTTGAGCCATTGCTTAAACAGATCATTAATCTGTCCAGTTACACTTACAGCAGTGCAAGTTGAAAACAAGACTGAGAGAAGAGGCAGCCAGATGTTGAACTTTGGTTTCATTGTACCTACAGCTCCGTGAGGTCCCAGACACTGAAGCGCTTGAATCAATCTGGTTGCGGAGGTCTGATCTTGCTCTTTGAGCTGCACAGTGACAGCTTGAGGGGCAGGCGGCACACGGTGGGTGGACACAGTATTGTAAATAGGTGGGGATAGTGTAGAGGGAGGGCAGCCTCTTCCAAGCCTTGTGGGGGCGTTTCCGGGATTTCTGTCTGTTCTTCCCCCTTTTGGCACTAACATATTGCTTGGCCACAAACCACCCCTGAAAGTCCTCCTTTGCAAGGAGAAAAAGAAGAAGAAGTAGTGGAAGGACACATTGACCCTATGCAGCAATTGCTTCCAGTAATCATTTGCAATAAACCTGACCTTTATCTCTGAAGGACTTGAATGAAAGAGATAGCAAGGGTCTCAAGCGGAACACCAGGCTGTCACCCACCTCTAAAATTTGAGCAGCTAAAATGTGATCACCTTATTCTGTGAAATGGCTTATGCCCAAGGCCAGGAGACTTCAGGCAGCAGATGCTGGGGGGGGGGATGGCAGCGAGCAGCAGCAAGATGTTGGATGGCAGAGATGACTGTGCCATGTGGCCTGTCTTGTACCCCCTTAGCTACTTGTACTTTATGGTTTGCATTTTTGTGACCCACCCAGAGAGCATTGGCTACTTGGAAGAATAGAAATGCAATACATACATACAAACATACATACGAATAAATAAATAAATAAATAAATTCCCTACTGCCCTCAGCTGCAGTGGAGGGTGCTGGCCTATCACTCGTGTTGAAGTAAGATTCTACAGCCAGTCCAGAGAGCTTCTCTACATGGGATGGGAGGGGGCTCCATTTTGTCCTTTGCCTCCATTTTTTTTCTTTTACAAAATGCCCTGGACTAGCCCTACATATGCCATATTTGAGAACCCCAGTTTTGCCTTATGGTTGTTGTTGTTGTTGGCTCAGACTTAAGATTTGGAAAAGTTTTCTTTGTATTCATAGGCTTCTGGGAGAAGAGGTTAAGTTTTCCTAAGGATGCATGTGCAACTGTTAGTATGTCACTAAACGCCTCAAGGCATGGATAGTGTTTCTGAGGGCCAAACTACACTTGACGTTTGTCCTCCCATTGTGATTAGTAAGCAAGGAAAAGAATCCAATTCCAATTGGGACTGCAGCAGGGGGAATGGCTGAGGTTTAAAGCTTCCCTCTCCCACATCATAATCCCAATCCCATTCCCAACCCCTCCCCTTTTCCTGACTTTTATTTATTTATTACACTTATATCCCACTTTTTTCCTCTAAGGAACCTATGCTACATACATAATCCTCCTCCTCTCCATTTTATCCTCACAACAACAACTTTCATTCTTCCTGGCTGGCACCCTCTTGGGCAAGATTCCCCCACTCCCAAAAGAAAGAGCTACGTGAGGAAGATTCTTTGGATCCATCCCTCAGGGACTTCCTTGTTACTGCTGCCACTTGGAACAGGTTAGGAGTGACATATTTTTGAGAAGGTGACTTATTCACTTTTCATTCTATGAATGTGCAAAATGACTCAGAAATGTTTATTCAGATAGTACATTGTTTTCCAGAGATGGGGATTACCTGCAGGCCCATAGAATTCTTACTTCTTTTTTTTTTTTACTAAATATTTGCCTCTCATTTTAATCTGGAAGTATTACATATGTTCATAACGGGGTAAATTCCTCATTAGCCATATAACAATGCAGCTGCAATGGGTGTTGTATGCTACTCAGTTCAATGTTGCGGGTTTTTCATCTTCTCCCTATGAAATGCATTTATTTATCTATTTATCTATTTTTTAAAAACATATTTATTTTTTTCACAAGTGAACTCAACCTAAAAACATTGTATCACACATAAAAACATCTAAAACCGTCTTCAAAGATAGCCCCACGTAGAGCGCATTACAGTAATCTAACTTGGAGGTTACAAGAGCATAGAGAACTGAAGCCAGGTTATCCCTGTCCAGATAGGGCATAGCTGGGCCACCAGCCGAAGTTGGTAGAAGGCACTCCGTGCCACCGAGGCCACCTGAACCTCAAGTGACAGAGATGGTTCTAGGAGAACCCCCAAGCTATGAACCTGCTCCTTCAGGGGGAGTGCAACCCCATCCAGAACAGGTTGAAGACCCTCCATCCGGTCAGAGGAACCCCCCACTAACAGCATCTCAGTCTTGTCTGGATTGAATTTCAGTTTATTAGCTCTCATCCAGTCCATTGTCGCAGCCAAGCACCAGTTCAACACATCCACAGCCTCACCTGATGAAGATGAAAAGGAGAAGTGGAGTTGCGTGTCATCAGCGTACTGATGAAAACGCACTCCAAAACTCCGGATGACCACACCCAAGGGTTTCATGTAGATGTTGAATAGCGTGGGGGACATGACAATTAGAGAAACTGACCTGATTGGCAGTTGAATCTGCCCCAACCTGGCTCTGGAGGTGTGTCAACCAGTCCTGGATGGGGTTACACCCCCTGGAAAGATTGTGTTCGCAGCTTGGGGGTACTCCTGGATCCGTCGCTCCAGATGACAGCCCAGATTGATGCGACAGCCAGGAGTGCCTACTATCAGCTTCGGCTGATACTCCAGCTGCGCCCCTTCCTAGAGTTGGAAGACCTAAAGACGGTAGTGCACACGCTGGTAACTTCGAGGCTCGACTTCTGCAATGCGCTGTACAGAGGGCTACCTTTGTGCCTAGTCCAGAAACTTCAACTTGTTCAAAATATGGCAGCCAGGTTGGTCACCGGTACACCTAGGGGTGATCACATCGCACCAGTTTTAAAATCGCTTCATTGGCTGCCAATCAGTTTCCGGGCGAAGTATAAAGTGTTGGTTATTACCTTTAAAGCCCTATATGGTTTGGGTCCAGGGTACCTGCGGGATTGCCTTCTCCCGTACAATCCGCCCCGCACACTTAGGTCCTCTGGGAAGAACTTACTCAAGCCAGCCAGAACTAGGCTGGTGAGTGTTACCCAGAGGACCTTTTCTTCCATCGCTCCCAGACTATGGAATGGTCTGTTGGAGGAGGTTAGACAAATTGACAGTCTTCATGAATTTAAGAGAGTCATGAAGACTGTCCTCTTCCGACAGGCCTATCCAGATGAATTTTAAATTGTTTTTAATGTTGTATTGTTCTCTTGCTTTTTAAAATTTTTAACTGTTGTGATTTTTATGTTTATATTGTTGTTGTTCCCCACCTCGATCTGGAGGGAGAGGCGGGTTACAAATAAATATTATTATTATTATTATTATTATTATTATACTTCAACACTGTTGACAGGACAACATCATCCACTGCATTTGAGGGTAGCGAGGTAGCTTAGGAGGTGCAAGGCTGGTGGCAAGGCGTGCACAACTCTGTCCTCCAGCATCCCATTGCCGCTCCCTGCCCCAGCTCTGCCAATTGGGGAGACCTGCTGCCAAATGGTAGGGTCAGTTCTGCTACATAAACCTGGATCTGGGTAATTAGCTGTGCTGTAACATCACTTTTTAAGGCTGCAACCCCATACACACTTACTTGAGAGTAACCCATATTGAAAACAATGTGACTTATTTCTCAGGCATGCATAGGATTGTGCTGTGCAATCTCTTCTTGAGAAAATGCTAATACAAATCAATAAATGTCTTCTTTATATTAAGGATTTCTTCTTATCTTGATTCCAGAGAATAAGAAAAACAAGAGTAATTTGATACTTTGAATTAAGACCCCTGTCTCCCCCAAGGTATTTACTGTTGTCATTCAGATTGCTTTTTGTTTTGCTTCTGTGTCCTTAGAGGAAGTCCTTTAGAAAATGAATATATTTTTAAAGAATGGGCAATTCAGTTTTAGAGGCCAAATCCTTGTATGTCCAGTTGAGCAATTTTTACCCTTCCTGTGGTTTATTGACTGATTTCTCAAGAAACTCTTGAGTGGTTATTGCAAATGGAGATAGAAGGAAGATAGAAGTCTAGATTATTGTGCCCCTTTCTCAAGCTGATAAGAAAGGTGAAATTGGCAATTGTTTTTTTAAAAGAATTGGCCAGTTAGTCTAAAACATTATAAATCGTATTTGTTATGTAAATATAGCTTTGACTCAATCTTTGTTAGCTTTTTCCTTCAAAGGAACATTGGAAAGTTATCCTGAATGTTCCGGATGAGGGGAACATGTTTTGCATTCAAGTTAACAAAACAGAGAAATCCAATGGCACGCAACAGGACTTCTGCTTGCACAGTGCAACTTCCACTCATGCAGTAGAACTTTCCCCATCCTCTCCGTCCTCCTGCAGTTCCCTGCATGTCTGCCAAATCTGTCTTGGAGGGTCCCTCAGCTGCAGGTGGAGGGGAAATCTGCTGTGCCAACAGTTTCCTTCCTATGGCGGAATGACACCGTTGGGTCCAACCCTGTATGTCTCTGTGTTTATAATACAATTGCAGATAATTGGGTAATAGGTTAGGACACCTATGGAACATCTAAATAAAATCTATAGATTAACCTTGCTTATATTTTTACATCACAACAATGCTTGGGGTCAAGCAGTACATTATATTAACATGGCTGAAGTTCTGAGCTCAGATGAAATCAGAACTTGTACTGGCATAAGCCAGCTAGCCAAGGCAGGATGCCATGTACAGAATCACACTGTACAAATATTCTGTACAGTGTACAGAATCACACGGTACAAGTATTTAATTAACCTTTTCACCACCTTGCAGATTGTTTCTGATGATGCATCAGAACTTTGAGGCTCACAGGAACATAAGAAGTTGCCTTATACCACTCACACCACTGACCCATCTGGCCCAATATTGTCTACAATGATTGGCAGCTGATCTCCAGGGCTTTAAATAAAAGTTGTTCCCAGACCCACCTGGAGATGCCAGGAGTTGACCCTGGGCCCCATTGCTCTCCACCTATTCAGTCTGTATGCAGAGAAAATATGAGAATATGGCTATTGTGCTATGAAATGTCTAATAGTCTTGGTTTGGTTATACTCATGTTAAAGGGAAAGATTAGGGTTGCCAGTTTTTATTTATTTATTATTATTTATTTTAATCTGACTTGGAGAACTTTCCATCACCTAGGGCTTGTGCACTAGTTGCAGCCCTCCTAAACTGGGCTACTATTGTCCATGCTGTGTCAACCTCCAGGTTAGACTACTGAAACTCGTTATACGTTGGGATGCCTTTCAAGTCAATTTGGAGACTGCAATTAGTTCAGAGCACAGTTGCTAGCCTGCTGACTGGGACTGATCAATGGTGATTGCCTTCAATGCTTACATGGCTTGGGACATGGCCACCCGAAAGGGCACCTGCTCTAATCTGAGGGCGATCATATGCTCCATCAGATCATCTTCAGAAGTCCTCCTCCGAGTAGCTCTGCTATCTGGGCTGAAGTGGATGCCCTATTAATAGAAAGCTCTCATCAAGGGGATGCACCTCGTGCATACTCTATTGTTCTTTCAGTGCCATGCAAAAAACTTTCCCAGGCTTTTTAATCCCTGAGGAAAGTGTACTTTTAATGCTGCTGTTTTATCCTGTTGTTTTATTCATTTTGCTTTTGTTTATTGTTTTTGTGTTGTTGTAAATTAAATTTGAAGAATACAGTGAATAAATAAATCAGGTTTTGCTGCCTACTTGTGGACTGTAAAACGGGAGGGGAAAGACTGGCGCTGGTGAGTTCTGTGTGGTGTAGTGGCTAGAGTGTTGGACTGGGAGTTGAGAGATCTGGGTTCTAGTCCCCACTCAGATATGGAAGCTCACTGGGTTACTTTGGCCCAGTCACAGACTCACAGCTCAACCTGCCTCACAGGGTTGTTGTGAGGATAAAATGGAGAGGAGGAGGATTATGTACACTGCCTTGGATTCCTTGGAGGAAAAGGGGCAATAAATAAAATAAATTTGCTGAGTGTCAAGTTGGGTAAGCCTGGGTGAACCACTTCCACTATGGAATTCCACGAGGAAATGTTATCAGTCCCTGAAAACACAACAGCACCATTTTTTTCTGTTCAGCACCATTTCTAATTTAAATATCCATTAACAATTTTATGAAAATGCTCTATTCTTGGGTCTATGCTAGTTCTGATAATAGAGATAATATTGCCCTAAACATGTAGGCATACAAAAATTCTATGCAGATTCAGAGGGGTTTGTCCCTTTATGCTAATCACATGGATTTTATTCAGCATACATGGCAGCATATGAATTGGACAGTAGCTTAAACAGATTATAATGGAGGATAATTGTATAATAACATTAGATAGTTTTTTTTGTCTGTAATGCACATGACAATTGTTGCTTACAATTTTAATTGTAATTAGCTCATCAACCTGTAGTTTTTGTGTGTGTTCCAGAGCATATAACAAGTAATTAGCATACAAAGTGGCGACATTCCTTTGGAGTTATGCTCATACAAATAACAAAATTTGGAAGCATTTTCAACATCAGATTTTAATGTTGTTCTACTATTAGTTTGCACCCCAGCTTTTAGAGTACAACACTGCATGATAATACTTTGTTGATTTGCAGATGTTTGAGGGACTTTGGTTCATTTAAAAAAGGTTATTTTTAAGTTTTTCAATTAAAAGAGATTGCAGTGTATGCCTTACCTTGAGCAGAAGAGCACTGAACTCCATTCGTTAAATAAAGTACTGATGCACTAATGTGCAGGAGGAAGATAAATAATCAGTTCAAATATTTGTACAATACTTTGCAATTAGGCGAGGACAGAGTCTACAACAAATTAAATTGTTTGCAGATAATTACTGATGCAATGAAATCAAGCAGGAAAAGGCTGGAAAAGAAATAACACAAAATGTACTGGATGTGATACAGACGAATGTGCTTGCTGAACCTATTACCCCCAACCGGAAATGTGCATGAAAATAATTGCTCAAAAAGTGGTTTGTCATTTGTCCACAGTAAAGCAAAATTGCTGTCATCTGTCCTTCATGAGTTGTTTAGCTAACATAGAGGCTGATCTGGGACACAGTGTCAGTTCTTGTTTGTACTTTCAGACATAACCGAGGCTGAAGTCCCAAAGTTCTTTGTGTTGCTAAACTTGGCTGCAGTGTTGAATAGTTACTTCTTTGATTAGATATTGCTCAAACTACTTTGTCCCAGTGCAGCAAGGGAGATCCCAAAGCTGATGGAGATGTAAAACCAGAGGTAGATTTTCATCTGCACAAGGATTAGTGATTAGGTGCTTCTCTACTTCAGACAGGATGTTTCAAACTCTACCAGTCCCTCATGGGTCCATGAAGACAACAGGGACCAAGACAGACTGTTCAGTCTACACTATTGACACGTTATTCATGTGAATGGGACAGGGCTGGCCCACAATATTTTGCTGCCTGAGGCAAATAACATAATGACACTCTCTCTCACATTCCATGAACAAAAGCTGAATGGACTGGCAGATGAATCGATCTAATGATAGAACAGCATGCTCCATTGTATATTAAGGGTGAGCTAACCTAGGGAGTGTGCAGCAGGCCACATGGGACACAGGTTTCTTCCAACACCTTGCTACCACCTCTTAGCATCTGCTGCATGAGGCAACTGCTTAACTCTAATGAAAGAGCCGGCCCTGGAATAGGGTAAGCATAGTGAAAGGGGCAGTGGGGCTGCACATTTGATCCCACCGTTATTCTGTTCCTCCCACTCCTGCCATGTTCAGTATTACTCCTGAAATCAGAAGCTTCTTGTATTCATGGAGGCTCCTGCACTATTTATTACCCTAATCAGGATTATAAGGTGCATAGGAAGCCTGTACCATTATAGGAGGCTACTCACATCAGAAGTTATACTGATAATATTGACAACTGGAGGAGTGGAATAACTTTGGGAGTCAGGCTAAATGTGTGGTCCTGCTGCCCCATCAGCATGTTTACCGTATGGATACAAATAACATAGGTCCCCTCTACAAGGATTCGCTTTTGCGGCTGGTTAGGCGATTATGCGCATAATCGCAGAAGCGCATTTACGCCTAATCCCTCTGCACGAGAGGCGGCGAGAGGCGGCGAAGCGCATTAAAGGATGTCCAAAATGCGCTTTACAAATAGTTAATGCGCATAAGCGCATATTCACACAGTCAAAACGCGCTTTAACGGACGGAGCAAAATAAAACTCGCGATTTAACGCGCATTCGATAATGCGCATAATCGGAGAGATAACGCGCCTCTACGCCCCATTTGCGCTCCGCTGGTGTGGAGGTAATTTTTTTAATGAGACTTCAAAGAGCATTAAACCTCTCGTGAAGAGGCACCGTTAGGTTGGCAACTTTTTTCTATCATGATGTTTATGTTCACTGAAATGTGCCTCTGTGGTTTCAATGGAGTGAAAGAACAATAGCCACTGATTTTCCTCCTCAAGCAGGCACCAGAACAAATCTTTAAAAACTTGACACCTACTGATTGGCTGTAGTAGGCATGACCATCGATGTCCATTTCTCAATCAAGGTCTTTGGTCCCCTCATTGACTCTGGGAACTCAGTATGACCATTCTCAGTGGCCCTTCTGGATGCCCTGCCTGGCATGGCTGCTGCTGCTTGGTGCCCATTGGAATAAACACATACTACAAATCCATTGTGCACATGCAATGCAGAAGAAGCCACTGGGCATGCATACTATTAGCCATCAACAAGAATGTCCTGGAGAATCTGAGGGTGTTCAATGACTCTTGGAATGTGTACAGCTACACTAATGCTTAAAATATCTGCAAGAGTAACTGGTGTATGGCGGGATGGTCTCCCCCTGTGATATTTCACTGTTTTCTGTTTCAAAGTGACTTACAAGCTTAGTTTGCATACATATGAACATTGAAAAGTAAATCATAAATCATATAAATGTGCATTATAGAGTGCAAGCAACTGCTCAAGAATATACCTCTAAGTTCCAGCAGCAGTTGCAGTATTCAATGAATACAATCTTTCTATATTCTGAATGCTTTTCATACAAGTGTAGCTGAGAGGTGGTCCTGACTGCCTTGAAGCCGAACAGATGGCTTCCCCAGATTTCCCTAGGATTGTGATTTCCCCAAAAGTCAGCAATTCTGGAACTCTTTGTCTTAGAGTAATGGACTTGCATTTAAGTTTTGAAACATTAAACAACTTGTGTACTTTTATCAAATATTAGAATAGACTTAGACTAGAATAGGCTTTAACTATAACTAGACACTGCCATCTGCCGTCTTTTCGTGGAAGTATTGGAATCCTTTGGGGCTTATTTATTGACTGAAAAAGGAAAACAAAATCCAAAACGAGAACATGCAATAGTATTGCATTTTTAATTGTAATTGAAAAACCAAGCTACATTTTCTTTATGTCCGAAAGGCATGTCAATATGGCTGAGAGGCAGTGGTCTTCCAGCTGCACTCTTTTGGCTATTCTGTTTGACTTTGATTGCAATTGAAAATCTTCTCAAGAGCTTTTGAATAGCAGCAGTGTGCAAAACCAAAGTCTGTGTTCATGAAAAGCAGCTTACCTGATTGAGAGCTGGCATGCTATATGATGAACAACAAATAGTATCGCTCAAATGGGTAATATCTGTCTGCTCTTTTTATTCATATTTCGTTATATTTAGAATTCGGCCAGAATGTTCGAGGCAGTGCAACAGAGCCACCTGCTGGTCAAATTGTTCTCTGGCTGACACTGAAGCTAAGTAACTCAAATTGCCCAAAGTTTAGAATGGTATCAACTGATTTTTTAAATGTAAACATCAAGCAGAAATACAAACCATTATAAAACGCTTATAATTGCCCTATTTTGGGTCAGAATTTCAGGCTGACCCCAAATATGGCATTTCCCAGATTATTAGTAAGCTTAATAGAATCCACTATTCAGTCAGACTCAAGTAGGAATTGTGTACAGGTAAGAAAATGCTCTTGCCACATGCTTTGCACAATGGCCATAAACATTATTATAATTTTTCACCTTTCCTTTAAGGTTCTCAAAATGCCATGTAGGATCTTAACCACAGCAACCTTCCTTCCAAGCTCTACCTACATTCTTTCAAAGATGGAATTACATGAGGAATCTTTTACTTCCTTTGCCAGATGATAATTTGAATTTCTTGTCATCTTCTGTTATATTCTGTCCCAAGACAAGCCCTACCATTAAGAAGAGTTGAGGCAGCTGGCTCAGGAAGTGGATGCTGGGGGATATGGAGCATTGGCAAGATGTTGAAGGACAGAGCTATGTGTGCCACATGACCTATCCTGCTACATCTTGTAAGCTCAGGTGCAGTGAAGGATGCTGTCCAACTGTCAGTGTTGAAGTAAAATCCAACTGCCACTCCGGTCTGCTTCTGTACATGAAAGGGTTGAGATGGGGCACAGTATCTTGTCCTTAGCTTTAGGCAGCAAAATTTCTTAGGGTCGTTCTATGCTAATATTGAAAAAATGTTGAAAAAAATACCACATCTGAGACTTGTACTGGCAATTCTTGTATATTTATAAAAGCTTTATTCAAATCAATCAATACTAAAACCAGCAGTGAAAGGTATATGTTTGAGGAGGGACGATGTCACATACTTTGCATGAAGAAACTCCCAGGTTGAGTCCCCATTTATAAGGATCAGATAGCGAGTCTTGATAGCTAATGCCAGTTAGAGTTGGCAATACTGGGCTGAATGACCTGGAATAAGGCAGTTTATTATGCTTCTATAGGTTGTATCCAATGTTAGTCTGACTTAAGTCCCATTTATTTCAATGGGTAGGATCTAATGGTGCCCTGCTGGCAGCCAGTACTGCTGCTCCCAGTGCACGTGGAACCCGTATCATTGGTGGTGGCAAAATAGCACTTCCAGGGCCAAGCTCCCAAAGGACCGAAACCAGCAAATTTCTGGAAGGTGTGACTTGCCCCTTCCAGAAATTTGTGTGTCCCATCATTTGGGGGCCAGCAGGGTTGGTGGTGCTAGCCACCAGCAGTAGGGCACCATTGGATACTACCCAACAGGTCTATTTTAAGGACTAACTTTGGATATAACCCTATGTAATCTACAGCCACTTTTGTAGATAACACTTTGCTTGCCTATTGGTTGAATTAGTAGTTATATCCTGGTCATGTTTAAAAACAGTGTGTGTAAAGGGTTGCAGAGCTCCTGTGCCTTTAACAGCTGCATGCCAAGCAGAAATTGGACAGGTGAAGCTCCAATATAGGGGCTGCAGCTGTCTCAGTTATTTCTGAAAGGGTTGTTGTGCGCAAAACTCCTAAAGGTGCAGCTGCTTTCATCACTGCATTTTCATGCGAGGGAAGTTTTCACCTTTCAATAAGAGTGGGAATTCTACACGGGCGCCATTCAGGGAAACCACTGCAACCCTTGGGGGGGGGGGAATGCAACGAGGGGAGCTTCGCCTGCTGAATTTCTGCCTGTTGTCCATATGACAAAGGCACATAAATCCTGCCCCAGGGGAGGGATTATCGCCTTCCGGAGTCCGCCACGAAAAAACGAAACTTCCAGTCGCAAAAGTTGAGGAGGCTGGGCGAGTGTTTCCAGTCAGTAACTGTCGGAGGCTCTTCCTCCTCGGCGCAACTTCCCTTGGAGGAGCCCGCCCAGGCCGCGCCTGACGAGGAGACATCATGAGCTGCGCCGCGCTACTGGGCCTCCGGGCAGCCATTACTGCCCCGCGGCTCTTGTGGGTGGGAAGCAGTAGCAACCGCCGCCGCCGTTGGAGCAGTGAGCCATGCACCCCTCAGCCGAGCCCTGTGCGGATCGGCTGCGCCTCAGGCTTCTGGGGAGACACGGCGGCCTCAGGTACTGGCGAGGGACGGCAGTGTCGCGCTCGGCCGCACAGCGAGTGGCAAAGGGGACGGACTGGCCTTTGGCCCTCCGCCGGCAGCTCCTCCTGTCGGCTATGTGCCGAGCCCCCCGCAAGCTGAAGCTTTTGCTGAAAGGCGGGAAATAAAAGCGCCCTCCGCCTGAGGCTTACGCTTTTGCTTATCAAGGCTGCCCTATGCACGCTTATGTAGGGGAGAGTGCTGTTGTACTTAGTGGGACTTACTTCTGAGTAAACATCCATAGGAGTGCGCTTTTCGACCTTTTGAACGCCCCTAACGTGCCTCACCCCCACCTGCTGCCTCCATTTCCCTAAAACTGCGACGTATGTTCTCCTAAGCCGTCTTTCCTCACGACCAAATCCCTCACACGCATTTTTTCCCGACCCTATGTAGTAGTTGTTTCACTGTGCTCCTTTATGCACAGACTGCTGCTCTCACAATGACAGCTAGTTCAATCTCTGATCTCAGATTCAACGACTGTTGTATAAAAGATATTAAAGTGTTGGACTTTGGCTGGGGGGGATCAGGGTTCAGATCCCTCAGCCAGTTCACTGGATCAACTTTGGTCAGAACTGTCAGTCTAACCTTCCTTACAAGGTTGATGTGAAGATAAAGTGTATTATCCCTGTCCTATATGGTCCCCTCTACAAGGATTCGCTTTTGTGGCTGGTTAGGCGATTATGCGCATAATCGCAGAAGCGCATTTACGCCTAATCCCTCTGCACGAGAGGTGGCGAGAGGCGGCGAAGCGCATTAAAGGATGTCCAAAATGCGTTTTACAAATAGTTAATGCTCATAAGCGCATATTCACACAGTCAAAATGCGCTTTAACGGACGGAGCAAAATAAAACTCGCGATTTAACACGCATTCGATAATGTGCATAATCGGAGAGATCACGCGCCTCTACGCCCCATTTGCGCTCCGCTGGTGTGGAGGTAAATTTTTTAATGAGACTTCAAAGAGCATTAAACCTCTCTTGTAGAGGCAGCCTATGTCATTCTGAGCTGAATGGAGTAGGAAGTGGTGGCATACAAGTATTAATAACATTGCAACCAGGTTTGCCTCTCGAACAGGCTTGCTTTGCATAATTCTAAACTGAAAAAGGGAATGTACAATTCAGATGTCATAATTTTAGGCACAGAAGCAACATACTTTGGTACCAGAAAGGCAGGACTTGTTAAAAAGGACAGTTTGAAAAAGGGGGAAATCCAAATAGGAAATAAATAAAAAACTTCTGTCTAAGTAAAACAGGCTTGACTTATCCAAAGTTTGCTCTTTGAATAAAGTGCTGATGAAATTGGGAAAGAACAAGACAGCAGATGGTGCTAACTTGTTGTTTACAGCAACTCAGATTACATGTAATTCATGCTACCAAATCTTGGAATTCAGTTCCATTGGCGTTATAAGTAAGCGTGCATAGGACTGCAGCCTTCAAGTGTCCCAAAATTATCATTTAGCAGTTGTGTACTAGTCCTTAGAGTGACTAAAAAGAGATGAAAGAGTGTATAATCTGGTTGTAAATATATGTTGCAAACATGATTTTGAGGCTGCAGTTGTAAACACTTGGGAATAAATCTTGTAATTCTAAAGGCTTGGGAATAATTTCTGTGCAATCATGCAAAGAATGTTTAGCAATTGTATGAAACTACAGAGAAGCTATTGTGGATGGGTGGATCCAAAGTGAAAATCCAAAGTCTTGTTTGTTACATTTATATCTTGCCTTTCCTCCTCTTACCATTTTATCTTCACAACAGCTCTGTGAGGTACGTTAGGCTGCAAGTCATTGACTGGCTTAGCCAAGTGGTGAATAGAACCTTGTGTCATAAAGAGCAGGAATAAATGCTGGAAAAGTGGTGTACGGATGTGTAATGTGCCCCAACAATTGTTAGTGCGCTTCAATGCTGCTAAAAAGCACTAGTGTAGATCTAGCCCAGGTCTCCTGAGTCCCAGTCTAACATTCTAACTCCTACGTTATTGGCTCTCTTATCTGCCCCAATAAAATCATGTGGGAACTATGATTTGGAGAGCTGCAACCATTGTACTTTTGAATGGTGTACTGTTGAATTAATTTGCATATTATGTTCTTCAGTTTGACAGCCAACTAATGGTCACATTTTGCTTATTCTAAATTATTTTGATTCAAAGTTTTTACTCAGATGTTAAACCTGAGCCAGTCTTTAAACATTTTTGACATTTGAATTTGGTAGGGGAAATCCAGATACAAAACATAGTTACTTTTGACTAATTTGTTGTTCCTTCAGTATTTTGCCACTGCATTCTTATTATCGTTCTCTATGGCTATGTATAGTGTGATATTAAGCATTGTTATTTAAACAAAACCAGAGTTCAATTAGACTTAACTTCCAGGACAGGGTGCATAGGATTGCAACCTAACAATGCAATCCTATACATGTCTCCTTAGAAGTAAGCCACTGTGTACGATGGGACTTATTTACAGGTAAGTGGATATAGACTTGCAGGCTAAGGGCACAATCATATGCATATTTAGACAGAAATAAGTCCCACAACCCCCAGCATTCCCCAGTCAGTATGGGCATTGTTCAGAGAATAGCGCACCTCAGCATGTGCCCCGATCTTTAGAGCTGCCTCAATGCCTGCTTCTTCCCTCTGAGCTTGGTAGTCCTGCAGTTATTAGGAAACCTTAGGACTCACTCCCTTAGCAGATCAACAGGGAGTGTAGCATGAAGGCACCAACCTTTTAAATTAGAGAGAGATTGCCAACTTTTCGCCTACACTGTTCATTGTTTTCTCTGTCTCCCTACTTTTCTACTCTTACATGCCCATTGCATGTTTTCTGAAGCAGGGTCCTACTCAAAGCATTCGGTTTTAAATACCAAACAATGCCCTTGTCAGCCAGCATAACTGGCTGGGGAATGCTGGGAGCTATAGGACCTTTTTCTGTCTAAACATGCATAGGATTGTGCTTTAAGAGATTTTTTATCAGGGAATAAGCCCACTGAATTCCATCAGATTTACTTATGAGCAAACACACGTAAGATTGACCTATGAACTAGTTTCAGTTGATCTACCAATAAATGGGCAGTGAAATGTCACTTAAGACAAAAATTAAACCCAAACCTGAACTCAATACCATATGCCGCAATAGAAAGCTTGAGGGTGCTTTGAGATGAGGCTTTTATTGCACCATCACCCTGCCTCATTCACAGAATTTTACAGAAGGGTGCAGACTCAGACTCATACCCGCAACCCACTCCATTTCTTCCATCCCTTTTCTTACTGTGAAAAATACATTATGGGGGAAAAAAAGATGGATTAGCTGCACAATGCCTTTGGATTTTTAGCACTAAGAGCCCTCCACCCAGAAGTACCCAAGAACATGTGCAGAATATATTTGTCCCTCCACAATCACCCATGGAATTAAGGGCCAGGGTTTACAGGTCAGTAAAGAAAACATGAGCTTGGTATTTGGTTTTTGGAATTAAATTGCTGGGTAAGATGCATTTGCCTTGATTTATATTTATATAATTCCATTTAATTTGGGTTTAAAAAATGTGTGGTCCTCTAGATGTTGTTGCACACCAACTCCCATCAGCCCCAGCCAGCATAGTTGGGAATGATAACAGTTGTAGTTCAGTATCTACAGGTTACCCACCCCTGCTTTAATACAGTGCTTAAATATCCGTATAATCCATGCCCAGGATAAAGCCCAGTCTTCAATACAGTAATGTTGTTATTAATACACATGTTCATTTGCTACAAAGTCCATATTTTTGAACATCTTTGAAATACGATTTTACATTGCAATGTGCTTTTTTCTATTAAAGACAGTTTATTTCATTTTATTAGTTCCTCAACTACTCTATGGAGGGAAGCTGGATTTCCTGGTTTTTGATTACCTTTCTGAAATTACAATGTCTTTGCTAGCTACTGCCAAAGTCAGATCTCCAGTAAGTAAATTTGCTTTTTTGACAAATTAAAAAAACTAACAATAAGAATCCAATCTACTGAAACTCGAATTCATCAGAGCTGGAAGATTTGTGTAACCTACCAATAACTTGATTGCTTTATGTTTTGAATTTTTGAAATACTAGAACAGTGAAATCTGTTGTCTGAAATCCCAATTTCCTGAATTTAGGAAGTACTTCTCTTGTGGCTCTGTACAGGGATTAGACCTAGTAAGCTTTTTGGCTTGTATTTAGAGGTAATTGTTAGCTCTCCCATCTGTATATTTCAAGGCTATAGCTTTTTTTCTCAACTGAAATATTGTGGAATCTTTCTTGTGGGGTTAAAATGTAGAAACTGTTATGTCAGAATGGAAAATTTGCCAGGCTGAATGAGCCTGGATTCTGACATTACGTGATCCATTTGTATCCATTCATGAAAATTATTCTACAGCGCTTTGGTGACAAGAAAAATGTTAGGTTGGGATCAGCTCCTTAATTGTTGTGATTTCCATTAATCAGAAAAAAATTAGCTAGCTGCTCTCTTTGGGTCAATTATATCTTTCTGTTTGGAACTAGCAGCAATTGAAGGTTCTCAGAGTTTAGGAATAAATTTAATTGAGTTGTATTATGTCAGAGGTCCTTGCAGGCAAATAATTAGAAAAAAAAATGTCTGCTTAAAAAGAAGAGCAAGTTCTTTGCTGATGGTCTGGTATGTGGCCTTTCCAGTTCAACTTAAACTGCACTGGAATTGTGATTGAAATGAATGGAAGATGCAGTATTTTGAAGTGATTATCAATTTCATAATCATCAGCCTAGAATATTGGACTTCATATAACTTCTTTAATGTGGATAAACCCACTGAAATTAGTGTACAAAGATACACTTTAACTGTATTGTGGCTTGTATTTTAAAATTGTCAATTGCAGCTTTATTTTTTGAAGGCTTTATTTCAGTTTGTTATTTTCTAATTAACCATGGATGAAATAGAGTATAATTGGTGAATAACATATTTATCTCTTGCTTTTCATGTGTCATTTCTTAAAAAGCACATTTTTCTGAGAAATTTTGTTTTGGAAAGGAAGTAAAAACTTTGTTGCTGCCTAAATTGCTGGGTGTTTTTTTAAAATGATCTAAAACAAACATGAATATTTGTCTCGTCTGATAAAAGTGTTTGCAATTTATGTTTTTATTTCTTTCAGGACTTGGGATATACTCCTGATTTTGTATTAACAGCAATGGCTCCTTTTATAAAGGACATCCACAGAAAGGGTATGATGCAGGGCATTTTATATTTCAGATTGCTTCATAATTTTAAATTGTAGTGGTAACAAGCAAAGAAATCACAACTACTTGTGCCTTCTTGTTTATCATCTTAAAAAAGTGTATTTTACTATTCTTAATAAGTACATTTATTTATTATTTTTATACTACTATTGAGTTGAAGAGGCTCACAGTAATCAAAATCTAGTACAAGCAACAGTTACAATTTAATACAAAATATTCCTGATGGGGGGATTCTCAGTTGGTGCTGGATCCAAGACTGAACGAGGGGTGCCTGGCTGTTCCCTTCCCTTCCAATAACATATCTTAGCTTACTTTCCTAACTTGTTAACTTGCATTAAGCCAGAGTTCTCTAGTTGTGATATAAGGGGAAATTCTGGCTTAATACAAGTCAGGATGTTCATGCTGAAGCTGGCATGCAATGGGAGGAAGGGAGAGGTGAGGAAGGGGCACTTGGCCCCCATGCTTATTCTTGGCTTCATAAGCTATAGTTTATGAAACCTCAACTAATCATCCAAACTGAGCCAAATTCTCTTCCAATTTATAAAAAACTTTCCTGTGTGCTCACCTTGAGGCAATTGCTATTGACCACAAGTGACTATTTAAAAATCTGTTTCAGTCCTTTTGGAGCTACATGATACAGCGTTCTATGGGGATTAGGTAGCTAATTAAACATAAATCATTCTGAGCAAAATAGTCAAGATAACGATTTGTATGTGAGTGGTGTATCTGTTGTTCATAGTCCTGAACTTTTTGTCTTGCTTAGGTATTCGTGTTGTCAGCAATGCTGGTGGAATGAATCCACTGGCATGCGCTGTTGCTCTCCAACAAGTGGCACAGAAGGCTGGTGTTGACTTGAAGATAGCTGTTGTTACTGGGGATGATTTGATGGGAGAGGTATTTCAGTATATATATATATATATATATATATATATAAATGTTTGATTAGAGTTTGGAAAGTTTGGTAAATTTTTGGAGAATAAAAAGGACAGATATGTTTATCATAGATGCCTGAAGCCTGGCCAGATTCTTGGTGCTTTCATTAAACAAATGCCCAGCAACACTACACAAATTCAAAGGATAATCTGCTCCTTGTACTGGTTCAGGGTAGTAACCAATGTTAGTCCTACATAGAATAGATGCATTGAAATGAATGGTACTTATGTTAATCATGACTAACTTAAGTCTCATTCATTTCAATAGGTCTACTCTAGGTAGGACTAACACTGGGTAGTACTGTCAGGTTTTTAAAAATTATTATTGCTGATTCAGCAAACTAGTAGTCGATGCATTGACCTAGGGCTATGCATGAGTGAGCATACTGTCTCCTGCCTGCTTGCTGCTTCCACTTTGAGCCCAGAACTATGGGTTGTTGAGAGGGAATCAATCCAGAGTTTTAATCCATGATTTGTTGTTGAGTTAAAATTCTAGGTTGTTTTCCCTTCAACAACAGGTGTTCCTGATGTGTTTTCTAAACCGGATGCAAACCCATGGTTCATTGTTACATTAACAAAATGGATAAATATGGTTGAGGGTGCAATCCTCTGAATATTTATTCAGATTTAAGTCCCACCATGTTCAGTGAGCTGTATTCCTAGTTAAGATTGATTGCAACCTTTGTTTCATTCACAGTGAGCTTGAATGAGGTATGAACCTACTAAGAGAACTGTATCTCTTAGTAGACCAGAAACAGTGTAGAATTAAGTAAAACAGATTCCTATTGTGAGAGCTTTGAACCCCCTCCAGCCCGAAGGATCACCAAAGAGAATGGCTTTAGTGTGTTTGTGTGAGGTGTGAGGGAGGTGGAGGAGAAATTACTTCACTCTGCCCCATTAGATTTTGCAGCCAAAGCCCCTAAGGCCTTCAGGCAAACCTTTCATTCTTCTTCTGCCAACTTCATTGAAGTTATATGGAATGACAGAGTGCCTCTCACCCCATGAAATCATGAGATGACCACACCTTCCTTTGTCCTAAACGCCATGCACCCACCCACTTTCAACTCCCTCTGTTAGGATGAACGCTAAATTCTGTCTTAGTAACTTGCTGTCTCAAATTAATCAATATAATGTGAACAACTGATACAATACACATTTTGTATGACTATACTATATTTTAATAAGGTTAATACTTGGTAAAGTGGTGGCTGCTATTGATAGGACAGTGATGTGATTTGTTATCACTTAAGGTACAATCCCCTATACATGTTTAGACAGAAAAAAGTCCTATAAAGTACTGGCATTCCTCAGCTAGCAATGCTGCCTGGGGATGCTGGTAGTTGTAGGATTATTTTCTGTCTAAACATGCCTAGGATTATGCCCTTATTTGCAAACATCTAGTGAAAATAATGGGACTTGCTTCCAACAAAGCCCAGGCTACATTCAGACATCAAATTTCCAAACTGGATAGCTCCCAAGTGTTCATGTGTCTCAGCCATGGTTTGCAGTGGGTGGATTGCTCAAAATACTTTACAGTAAACTAGTTTGAGGAAACCATTCCTATTAAGGCAAGAGAAAGAAGGGGGAGAAAGGAGCTTTTGATTTTGTTGCTTGTTTCTGTTTCCTAGAATCACATTGCTCTAGTTTATTGGTTATATATTGAACACTTTTCTGAAAATGTAATTTCATATTCTGTTTGTAAATTTGCCTTTTGTAATTGAGCAGTTTTGTTTTGCCTTTTGTAATTGAGCAGTTTTGTTTGGAATTACTGCAAAAAAGATACTTATACTTGAAAAGATGCTTATACTTGAAAGTTACAGTTGTAATGTCAATAATATCATATTAAGCGTTTACGTTTTGGTATGTTACAGTTAAACAACATAAAAGAAGCTGTCTCAAAAGGAGATAATGGAAGTCTGTTTCCAGAAAATATTCACAGCATGAATGTATATCTGGGGTAAGATTTTAAAGAAATGCATTTTGTGCAAAGGGGGTACTATTTAGAGTAATGGCATAGCATACATTTAGTTGCCTGAATTGGATAGAGTTGGGGTGGGGTTATGTTTTGTTGGTATCAGGCTGAATAATCTTGCTTCTTGATTGATACATGTATTCTTAAAGTGCCAAGTAACTTCCCTAATGATACCAAAGCAGTCACTAGTGAAAGGGCCAAGCTGCTGGAGCCTGTGACGAATTCTCTGCAAAAACTTCAGGGACTGTAGCTCGTGTGATGCCAAAGCTGTTAAGGGGAAGGAAAATGGCACCATCTCTGGTTGTTGGGAAAACCAGGGAGTACCTATATCTGGTTTTGTATTAAGGAGTCTGTATTGATAAAGACTATTCTAGAGTATTTTGAGACACTCACTTTAGATGTGTTTATTGTCTTAATGCTCAAGGTAGGAAGAAATATTTTCTAACCCAGAAAAACCTATTGTAAGGTGAGGTAGTTTACTATAATTTCATTTTAACAGACGGGGAGCTCAACCCGAGAAATTATGCATGTCTAAGCCTGACTGCCTGCTGAAAACATGCATAGGCTGTGCTGTAGAGCCTTTCTAATGAGCATTTATTGTGCACTTGTGATTCCTCACTCATGGTAGTTTGTGGGTGGTTTGCACCAACATTGTTATCCTCTAGGGCTTCTCTTGTTGTTTGCAACCATTTTAGTAGAGTTTTTTTCTGACAAGGAATGTCTGGTATATCTGTGAATGGTGGCATGAAACCCTAGCGTATTTGTGCAATTCCACTATATCTCAGCGCCACCTAGTGGTTGTGTAATGGAACATATAGAAAGGCAGAGAACGAAAAAACCTAGAAATAAAAATTGTGTAAAGGATGTGATCTTAATCTCACAAAGAATCTGGAAGCAGAAGTCTTGGTAAAATCATGGGTTAAAAGCTTCATGTAGAAAATTCCTAAAACTCCAGACACCAAGTTCATCATGCTAGCTGCACCTACCCCAGTAAGAACCATATGTTTATTGTTATGCATTTGATAAGTGAATCAGACTGTAACCAAGCAAGATCTGTTCTCTCACAAGCTCAACTGAAGAGAGTGGAACACTGTGCAAGAACTGTGTCAGCTGGATTGACTTTTGAAACTTTAAGATTAAATGTTGAATTATTTTGAAAAGTGAATAAATGAACCCAAGATTTTTAATGATTAATACTTTGTTTCTTCAGTGCAAGGCCAATAAGCAGAGCTCTTGACCTAGGAGCAGATGTTGTGGTGACTGGAAGATGTGTTGACAGTAGCCTTGTATTGGGACCATTAATTCATTCTGTAAGTGTGAATCTGTGCTTCTAAAATAGTTTCTTCCTACTAGACATCTGTATAAGTGTTTAACAGGTTTCCAGCAGTTTTTCTCATGATAAATTCTTAAAATAAAATACAAATGCGCTTCCATTATTCTATTTATTTATTTCAGAAGCATAAAACATGATTCTGAGATTGATAAGATATCAAGAGTATGCTACTGAAAAAGCATACTGATACAACAGTTCAGTTGGAAATTCTGTTACGTTTGTTGTTCTACAAGAACCATTAGACAAACATATTCCAGTTTTATAAAGGCAACCTAGTTCTTTTTAAAGATAAATTGGTCATTCATGTTAATGGATATTTTGACATTGAACATTTTCAAACATTTGCTGCTTTCTTTTGATAAATATATCATTATTTAACCACTTTGGGCCAGTTCATATGATTGTTAGAGCACATTGTGGTCTGTTTTTGGGTTGTGGGTGGTTTGTTAACCACGGCAACAAACCACCCTGCATGTCATTATAACCTGTGGCGCCTGCCCAGCATCACTTAACTATTCCCAAAGCTGCCAACATGACCTGCACCATACTGTGGCTTAAATAAGCCATGGTAGGCTCTGAGGCCTCCTCCACACGGGGCGTTTAATGAGCCTTGAAGGCTCATTATAAATTTTACCTACACACGAGCGGAGCGCAAAACGGGCGTACAGGCGCGTTATCTCCCCGATAATGCGCATTTTCGAACGCGCGTTAAATAGCGACTTTTATTTTGCTCCGGCCGTTAAAGCGCATTTTCGCTGTGTGAACAAGCGATTATGCGCATTAACTACCTGGAAAGCGCTTTTTGGGCATCTTTTAATGCGCTTCGCCGCTTCTCGCCGCCTCCCGTGCAGAGGGATTGTGAGTAAATGCGCCTCCGCGATAATGCGCATAATCGCGGAACCAGGCGCAAAGGCGCATTCTTGTGGAGGGGGCCTTAGTGATTATGTGAACCAGGCCTTTGACTGTATTCACAGCATGCAAATAATTTAGCTTGCCACAAGGTGGCATAAAAGCTCAATTTGCTTTAAAAATGTGTTATTTCATTTGCTGGCTATTTTTATTTAAATATTTTGTTAGGTTAAAATGCAGTGAAAGCAAGTATGTCATTGAATAGATGCACAGCATCTTTATCATATTTCATTTGTTACATGAAATGTGCTGGCAAGTCATGCCCTTTGCCTTGGAAGCCATACCTTCAGAAGTTCCGGAATGTTCTTATTAATTATGTAATAGGAGGAACAACCACAATATGAAGCTTGATATGAAGAGATCAGTTTTGAGACCCACTTGCCTTGTGTTATGTTTCCAAGACATTTGAAAGCTCCTGTTTTATAGGTTGTATCAAACTCATGTGAGTGGAAGTCTGGATTTTCCCAACCCTCCAGAGCAGTTTGGGGATAGGGTTGCAGGGTGGGGTGAATCCATTCCACCAGGGGTTATCTTCCACTGGCAGAACAATGCCTTTGGATACAACCCTATATCTGTAAAATGTTGAGGCTCCGCACAGGCGCAGAGCCCATATGAATGATGCACAGATGACCACTTGAAGAACCACAGTTACAGGCAAGCAACCTGTTCTTATCACTGTTGTAACTGCATCTATACACACACACACACACACACACACACACACACACACACACACACACACACAAAACACAGAGAGAGAGAGAAACAGTGGCTTTTAGTATTTTTGTATGTAAAGCGCTTATAGAGATTTTATTATATTAAGTGGCATACAAGTTTTATATATATAACTAATTTTCAGGTCATGGTTTAATTCACTGCAGACACAGCTTCTGTGTACAAAGAACTGCATGTGCATGAATTGTGGGGGAGGTAAATTGGATTCAACTGAGCCTTTTGGAATATGCTGCAAGCACTCCGTGATTGTGCTTTCTGTTTAATAGTCACTACTTTTATGTTTCACTTAACACTTTAAACATTTTATTTTTATAGTTTGGCTGGAATAGAAATGAGTTCAACCTCTTAGCATCTGGAAGGTAAGTGATCTGATTGTTTAATAGATGTTGAGTTAAAATGTAATGGTATCATCATGAGCTGAATACAGGATAACATTAATGGAAACCACAATTTGAAAGGTGCACATATAATGCTTGCTTACACAATTAATAATAAATATAGTGAGCTCAGAAGATAAACTGGATTACAATATAGATGTAGTATGTTTTGGGAAGCATGTAGATGTTCATCCTCATCCACTGAGGCTGATGCGTGCATAGAATCATATCTCCTGCTTTATTGGAAATGATGTACGTAAAAGTGCTGTGTACAGTTTTTGATGCTGGATCTGTTGTATATGTGGTTCTTGACACTGGCGTGGGAACTCTGCATGCAGTACTGAATGGATTGGATTGGTTCAGATGATTTAAAGCTTGGTTTAATAAATTCAGAACTGGAAACTATGATTAGCAGCTTCCAAACAAGTCAGGATTTGGAAGCCGACTTTAAGCAATAGCCCTGTTCACACATAACACTTAGCCACCGTGTGTTAATTTACCTGCAGGGCTTATGGCAGTATCAGCTACCAGTTTAATATACAAGTGGCAGGGTGCTCATAGCTTGTTGTGTCATGCCAGCCTTGTGTCATGAGTTGTTTGATGGAGTAGATAATTCTCCAATAAACCATAGCTTGTTTTAGGGTTATTTGAGGGTAGTCTACACCCTCCAACAATCCACGATGACAGAGTCGCATGGCATGGCAAGCCTCTCTTACAGAATAGGATCCTGTATATAAAATGTATTTTATGCACAGCTCAGGAAAAAATAAATATTTTTACTTCAGATTTTTGTGTGTGTAAAAAAATAATATGGAAAATGGATTATTATAAATTGGAGTGAGTGTCTGACATTAAACAAAAATGCTGCTAAAACTGCATATTACAGCTTTGGATGTTACTTTTGTTTTTCAGTCTTGCAGGTCATCTGATTGAATGTGGTGCTCAATGTACAGGTGGAATATTCACTGACTGGCATATTGTACCAGACTGGTACGTTGATTCTGTTTTGATTGCTGTTTAAAGACATATGTTGGGAAAATGAAGTTGCTTTTCAATAGCGGCAGCATAGGAAGTTCATTGCTTTTCTTTATGCCTCTTTTGTTAGTCTTTTCTCTCTTGAACTTTATGACAATCTCTGTCTTCTTTCCACTTCCTTTTTTTTTGTTTGAATATGTCTTTATTACATTTTCTTATCCAACAACATATAAATCATTTTAACAATAGCCACCGATATCGAATATAATTTCCCCATTTCCCCCTCATCCCCCCCCCCCCCCCGCGGTTTTTCTTCTGGTTTGTCTCTTCTTCTTTTTTCCCCTTCTTTCTCTCTTCTTTTTTCTTTCTTTTATTTTCATAAGTCCCATCACTTTTTATATGCTTCCACCATATTTTCCCTATTTGGTTCTTTTTTCATATACTCTATATATGCTTTCCAGTCCATTCTGAAGATATCTCTTTTCTTTTTGTCTTCTTTCCACTTCCAACATTTAGGTAGTTCATGCAGTTTGCTGGCAGAAAGGGGTCTGTGTCTTAAGCTACTAGATTCTCCTGGTAACTAAGGCTAATGTACAAATATGACCAGTTAGCTCACCGTAGGTGGAGCAGTTTCAAGATACTCTGTGTTCCTTTTTTGTGGAGCAGGCAGGTGTGAGGAGCTATTCTGTTGCTGACAACAAGGCTGCTTCAGACTAGGAGAGACTTTGTGACAACAGTGGAATAGCTGGTAGAATTTGCTACCACAGTGTACGCCGGGGTTTTCAGGAGGTGAAGGGCCTTGCAGCAATAACAGTGGTGAGCATGGGGTCCCTCTTCAAACTCCTGTTCCATGTTCCATGTTCACACATCTAATATTAACAACCCAAATAACATACTTATTTAGTAATAACATATCATACCCATCTATTTACTCACCAACAAGTCTTTCCAAGTATAGTATTATTTTCTTAATATTTGGCTGCTATATCCTGTTTATTGGGAAATCTACTGACAAAACCATAACACTGTTAGTTATATACATCCTCCTAACGGAGAATAAAATAGATATTAAACCTACACTAGAGAAGAGAAATAACAGACCTTGCTTCAATATGTAAGAAATGAATCGTTTTTGCAAGTCAGCAGTCCAACAGCTGTTAGTGATTTTGTGCCTTAAATACAATTTCCTTGAGGTCTTTAAAGGCAACTTGCACCAATTGATCGCTGTTACATGTTGATATGTTGTTACTAAATAAGTATGTTATTGGGGTTGTTAATATTAGATGTGTGAACATGGAACAGGAGTTTGAAAATTTTCTTTTTATTACAGTATCTACAAGGTTTTCTTGAAGAAACCAATGTGAAACAAGAATTGTATCTAGAATCTTGTCAAAGCCCTGGATTGTTTATTATATTGTTTCATTATATAAAAGTCCTGAATTGTTTACTAAATTGTTTCATTATATAATTACTATTAACTGGACTTAGAGAAATTTAGTTGATTTATTATGTACCACATCCATTTGTGTGTATAGCAGGAATTATATGTACATATTGGACAGTTTCTATCTATGATTCATATAAATTCAAATTGATTATAAACTATCTTTGATTGTTCAAGTTGTAATTACTTAACATTATCTACAGCTGTGTGCCCAAGGGCATTCTTGTTTTCTTACTGCTATTACAGCTGTTGCCTTTTGTTTGTGTACGTATCCAAAATCAGAAAATATCAGACCCATTTTATCTGGACATTGTCTAGCAAACAAAACATAGCAGGCAACTAAGAGTTATTCCGCTCATCCTTTGGACCAGATCATAAAAGGTCCTTGATAAACCCAGGAACTCAGAATACTCTACACTAACTGGCAGCAGCTTTCCAAGTTTTCAGAAAGAAGTTTTTTCAGTCCTGTCTAGAGATGCCAGGGATTGAACTTGGGACATCCTGCACACAACACAAGATCTCTACCACTGAGCTATATACCCCACCATCCTGTTGATCCATTTCCCACAATCTCCTGATATAATGAGAATGAGATGTAGATTGCTGGAGGAGATAACTAGGAGCAAGTGCATCAACTGCCTATGTCAAATCTCTGTTCCAGAAACCTACCAGGGCTTCAGCAGAGAAGCTAGCTGTTCCAGCTGAAAACTACTCAGGGCATTCTGAAGCCCACTGGCTCCATCAGCCTCTGGAAATAGATTATCCTAACAGTCCCTCACCCCATAAAGAGCATGAGGTGCTGAGCTCATAACTCTCACCAGCTAATCTATTCACAATAAAGAAGTTATCACAATCTATCCACAATCACCTTCCTGAGTTTATTACCATGGCCTGTAGCCAGTCCCTATTCTGATTGGATCCAACTCCAGTTGAGCGCCTCTTCCCTCCCAGCTAACATTATTTGTGTTGGTTTTTATCTGCTGTAAATTGCTCCTAAAATTATCTCAAAACACTTTTATCTGAAAAGAGGGTTAAAAATATAATACATATATTGACATGCTTGGATTGGATGAAACCAAATATTAGGATGGAAGAAAGGGTGACAAACAGACTTAAAGGAGGAAACTTTCAAATACCAAGCTATATATAATTAAAGTTGGAGAAGAAATATAGTATTTCTCTTTGCGTTTTTCTGCCAAGTTACATTTTGGAAGTCAAACCAGGCTTAATCCTTCAAATGTAATTTTAGTTTGAATTCAGCCATTTTAGTTGTGCTGTAAATTCTTCGTTTCATAGTAACCTAGTTAGCTCCAACATGCCCTAGATTGCTGTTCTCTAGCTACAGACCTAGAATACAGGCTCTTTGTAGTGGAAGATATGTTGGCTCCGAGGAATTCTTTATGGGACAAGATTTATGCATCTATTCAGGAACTTAGAACCATTGAGTGTTTCTAAAAAGTATATATGTAGTGGTACTGTCCAACAGTGGCATGGCCAAGGTAATTGAGAGTCTGTTCAATGATGTCCTCTCCAGGGAAACATGTCCTAGTAAAAAATTGGAACCTTGATCATAAGAGATTGCAGTAGTGGATATTCTATTTGATCACCCTGAGAGTTAATATTTTGTGAGCATTGGTCTGTGAAGTAATAGCACATTTGTCATTGTGTGTTAGTCTGCTGCAGTAAGGCATAGGATGCAGCCATTATTTATCTCTGCCCTACTTCATGCTTTGCCTTTTAATGATGAGGCGTCATGCAGAAAGAAGAATTGCACATTCTTGCAGTTTTAATGACTGTCCATGAAGCAGCTACAGGCAATATGCCTCAAGATCCTCTCTCTAGCCTTCTCTTTGCCCTGTGTTTTAGGCAAGGAAAGAGCTGCCACTTTCTTATCTTTATGGTAATCTAGCGCCATTTGTTTTTATTAGAAGGAACAAAGAAACACCTATTCTGGGTCATTTCCCTGTACCCTCTAAACAGAAAACAGCAAGGTATATCGCAGCATTTATTAATCAAGGGGAATTAATATTCATTAATACTTCATTTATAGATTTTTTTTTAATGCACAGCATAAAGACAGTAACTTTTCTTTCACTTCTTGGACTGTTGCAAGTGTGTGAGGTAGTTTAACTGCTCACCATACTATCATTCCCCATTCAGCTTTCTGTAGTGTGTCTTCATTCTGTTTATGAGTCCCCTTCCAAGTTTTAATTTTAGGGTGTTAACTTTTTGTCATCCTGTATTTTTTTCTTATTTGAAGTAGTTTAGCTGGTCATTTGATTCTTGTTAAGTTCTTGTAAACCCTTCCCCCACCCAAGTTTCTTCTATAATTTTAAAATGATTAGTAATTTTTTAATGGTTGCTGACGTATTTTTGTCTTCCTGTAAATATTATAATGCATTGTTTGTTTGGTTTTGTATGTTTATGTGCAACATATTATGTAAATAATTAAAGTATTCAATATTTTCAACCCTCTAGGCATAACGTCGGGTTTCCCATAGTAGAATGTTCTTCTGATGGAAGTTTTATTGTATCCAAACCACCCAACACAGGGGGCCTGTTGTCATTTGGCACAGTGGCAGAGCAGTTGGTGTACGAAATTGGTAATCCCAAGGAATATCTGTTACCAGATGTGACATGTGATTTCTCTCAGGTTTCCCTTACTGAAATTCCAGGTTAGTGTTGTTTGATGGTGGATGATTTGTTCTTATTCTAAGGAAATGGATGTAGTGTTTTCTACACAGCTGTATTGTTGTTAAATCTGTCAAATATGTTTTAAGGGCATGTATAGATGTACATAAAAATAGAAGCCATTCTTCTTTGAGGAGCGCACTCGGTCCCATGGACAGTCTTCTCTTGAGGATTGAGGTCTGGAGGAATAAGTCCTTCTGGTTTGAAGCAGATTTAAGTCAAGTAACATAACTTAACTCAACTTAAACTTTTTAGGGTATAATCCTATACATGTCTAGACAGAAAAAAGACCAACAACTCCCAGAATGCCCCAGCCAGCCATGTTATAGGACTTTTTTCTGTCTAAACTAGCATAAAATTGTGCCCTAAAACATTTATTTTGTGTTAAGTTATGTCAGTCATGATTGTTTGTTTTAAATCGGGAATATTTATTTATTTGTTTGTTTGTTCATTTAAATCAGGCATATTTATTTATTACATTTCTATAACAACCAGTAGTTGAAGCACTCTGGGTGATTCACAAAACGTAAAACCATAAATATAACAAATTCATAAAACTTAATATAAAAACCTTTAAAAGTTTAAAACAGAATAAAAGTATAGTAAAAACCAACAGCTGTGTCAAGTTCTATAAACACAATGCCACATTTCATTAAAATGGAAGGAACATCATACAACTGAAGCACTATATGATGGCTTAAGTATATAATTGTACAAATGGTACTTTAAGCAAACAACTCACCAGAAGCATGGATGGGGTGGGGGAGCAAAACTGATGAGGAATTTTGTGTTTGCTTTGGAGGCAGGATACATGTGTCATTTGTAGAGTGAAGACGAGGAAACAGCAACCAATCTCCCTTTTACTGCCTCCCATATGAATGAATGTAAAACATTTTTACTCCTCTCTTAAGCAGAAAAAGATTCCAGAGCAGATTGTATACAGTCAATAAAAATTAGACAGTCCCTGCCTGTAGGTTTACATCTAAATGGCATCACACCAAAAGAAAAGGAGATGGGGAGGGAAGAGAGTAAAAGCAAACTTAGGCACTGTGACGTTACACGGCTGTACATGTTGAGTTCATGTTTTATCTGTGTATTCTGTTTATAGATCTATAGTTTGGTACGTATCTCAAAGGTGAGAATGGTGGATTTGCATGTGTAAGATGATTGGTTAAGAGTGAGAAGGAGGGGTGAAGTGTGTGTGTGTGCTATACAACTGAGTGTTGTGCCTGCCCTGTGGGAGGCAGACAAGGAGAGGGATTTGATGAGATTGGGTTTAGAATTAAGATTTTAGGATTGAGGGAGAGGCAGAGATCTATGGTAATTGTGAAAGGACTGTTTGAGAGACTGATTTTGGAATATTGCGGATGAAATAATCTATATTGATACAGCAACTGAAGAGTTACATGTTTATTATTCAACAACTCATTATTCTAATTAATAAAGGTTTCTTTGTTTATAAAATCCTACACCTCCTGCTCGTGGCTACATATGGGGGAGATAATGATCCTATTCAGACAATGCTCTAACCCACGATGGTTAAGCATTTTGAGTTAAACATTATAGCTTAGTGTGTCATGTGAACCATTCCTAACTATAGTGGCTACATAACCATGGTTTAGACATGCTCACTAACCAAAAGGTTAGCAGCCTAGCCATGACTTAGTGTGTTGTCTGAACAGGCCCAATAAAAGGAATAGTACAAGATTATAAAGCATAAAGTCTGTGTGCCCTCATGAATAGAGGACTGAATAAAGGGTTGGTCCTGAGCCATAAAGTACTTGGTAGCAGCGAAACCCAGTGTGCGTGAGAAAAATGATTCCAATTTGGGAGTAAGAAAGGCATTAGAGGAAGGGAGTTTTCACTGAGGATGGTAAAAAGCAAACCTAGGCACCATTTCTTAAAGATAAATTTCTTATAATGGCCAGCTGGAATGGAAACAGTTCAGATAGAGTAGGAGTTAGATGTAGTTGGCCTCTTGGCAGAGCTGATAGAGTGGTTATGCTTCTCATTTCTCCCTTAGCTACAGCCCAATGGACGGCTGTTGTCAAGTGACAGTTGAGGGAGGATCCCAATGGAGATAGTCTTTCAGCAGACCTGATTGAACGGTTCTACTCCCCAGATCTCCCTCTGCTACAGCCTTATGTATGTACTTGTGCACTCATTTAATTGCCTCTCCCCAATATCTGCTGCAGCCATTCTGGAGAGAAGGGGAGTCTTTAGGCAGTATCCAGTGCTGCTGTTCAGCTTACACCATTGATGTAGCACCAGTGTTAGCAACCTCTGGTGCAACGCCAACAGCATATGCTGACACAACAGGTTTTCCGTGATAATATAGCAATGAATACTTCTGTATGGCACTTACAAATGTTCAAAGCATTTCACAGGCATTTTCTCATTTTAATCCTTAAAACAACCCTGCAAGTTAAGTTAGTATTGCTGAACTACGATGATAAAGTTTTGGCAACAGTTTTAGCAACTGGGTTGCTAAATGTATGGGTGGTTGTTTTCTTTGTCTATCTTTATTCTCTCTTTAATGATAAATACAGATTTTCTGAGGGGGAAACCTAAGAATCTTGTGACAAACACTTTCATAACTTACTAGAATTCAGGGTGAAAATCTTTAATGGAATAAAGTGAAAAGTTTTTAAATATATATTTTCAAAATACATGAAGTTAACTTAAAATGCAAAGGGTGGCTTTACTTCAAATTGTCTGATAAAGCAGTAGCTGTTTTTTTGAGTGTTTATAAAAAATAATAATAAATACTTTAACCTTCAAATGAACTTTTAGCTTGTAAATGGCCCAATCTGACACATTTGAACTCCAAATGAACTTTCACATGAACTTTTAGTTAGTTATTCTACTAGAAATATAACAGATGGGAAATAGACAGATTTCTCAAATATCTGTAGATATAAGTGGTGTGACACGTACACCAGAAAAAGGACTGCAGGCCTATCTACTTTAATTGTTTACTTTGCTAAATATTTTGTATGGCAGGATTAGATAAACTATTTGGTTGAACTTAAAGATGTCTTTATTATTTTAGTGGCGAATTTGAAGGTTTTCTAGAATAGCTGATACTAACATTCTAATGTTGTGTTTTGAAGGTATTTTTATATGAAAGTTATTTTAGTGAAGCATTATATTTAATATTCTATTTATCTTCAAACTATAGAAAGCTTTGTTTGTTTACATTTTCAACAAGTTTTGTATCGAAAGGCTTAAAGTAGATATTAGCGTTAAAATGATAAAAGCAGAGAAGTATGAAACGTAATAAAATTAAAATAATATTTTAAAGCCTTTTTGGTTTTTTTTAACTTCGAACGTATTCAAACAAGTTTTCATATTTTTGTACATATCTTACCATGATCTATCGGTGATCATTTATTTATGTTGAAAATAATATGCAATGTATCCATAGTTCTGCAGCAATGAAACCAGTGGAATAATCTGCTTTTTAAGTGTATTGAGATGCCAAATGTCCTTTATACAGTATTGTGTACTAATCAAGCCTGTCATTTTGTTTGATTCATCTGCTTCAGCCTCTCTTAAAGAGACAGACTTGGCATCAGTTACCCATGCTCTAGTTACTTCAGGTTAAACTATTGCATTGCTCTTTGTGTGGGACTGCCTTGAAACATAGTTTGGAAACTTCAGCTGGCAGACATTTGCCTGGTGCCTGATGATTGCAGCATATTACTCTGATCTTGTTCCAAAACACCCATTTCACAGAATGCAAACTGATTAAATTTAAGGCCAGGTCACTCATCCAAGTACCTGAGAAGAAGGCAGACATGGAGCCTGAGCCACAAAACACAAAACTACTCCTTTGTAACTCTGTAAATAGGAAAATTAATTCTAAATATTTAATACACACGCACCCCATGGCAAGGGCACAAGAACCACTGCCACAAGAATTATGCCTCATGGCAAGCACACAACAACCACTCCCATGTGTATTCCATTGCCCCTCCCCACCCGCTGATTGCCCTGTATCCCCATGATAGACTGCCCACAACCCATGCCAACCACTCCGTGATCGTTTGTACCCTAAATTTACTACTTGTGAAAATAATCCACATGGTGAATAACACCAATAAGTAAAAATGGCAGTCAATGTTTTAATTGCTCATATGAGCCGACAACCGTTACCCAGAGGACCTTCTCTTCTTCCGCTCCCAGACTGTGGAATGACCTGCCGGAGGAGACTCATCAACTTAACAGTCTTTTAGAATTTAAGAAAGCCATAAAGACTGTTCTCTTCCGGCAGGCATATCCAGTGGAATTTTAGAATGTTTTAAGGATGTTTTTAGGATGTTTTAGGATTTTTATGCAGTTTTAATAATATGTGTCATGTTTTAATCAGTTTTATGTATTTTATCATGTTGTTGTTCCCCGCCTCGATCCAGACGGAGAGGCGGGTAAGAAATAAATTGTTATTATTATTATTATTAATGAGCAAAAAAGCCTTACAAATTGCTAAACCATAAATGAGTTGGTAGGTAAGTTATGAATTCCCAACAACAATAACTTTGTGAATATATGTACCCAAGTAAAATTATAATATGCTGTACAATTTAACAATGTCTCTGAACAAATACAGGTATATAATGTACAGTACAATGATACGCTATATATCTATATTTGCTCAAAGGGAGCTACAATAACAGCAATAGCAACTAAGCAAAACAGGTTAATTAAATAATTAACAATTAGTTGCAGCTGGAAGCACAAGTTAATTTAAATAGGCTAAACAAGTTAATTGAAAGTTAATCTGAAGACAGTAACTCCGGAATATGTAATCCGTTTCCAAGCTTCATCAGTAATTAAGAAGATAGAAGACGCTCAACACTCTGACAGCCGTGGAAGATTAAGCACTAATAAATAGAGTGAAGGCAATGAATCTTCCTGCACAGTATGTAAAACATAATAAAGTGTCATATTATAAGGTAAATGAACTTGTTACCTTCCTGAATAGGATACATGTTCTTTGAAATGAGTCACTGTTCCACAATAAATTTTCAAGGGATATGTATTGTGACATTTCATGAAAATAAAATGAAATAAACAATCCTATGTTTAATACCAATATTATTACTGCTATTGAAAAATAATGACATCAAAGGAACTTACCTGAAAACCTCCTAAAAGTAGGTAAATGAACTTCTTACCTTCCTAAATAGGATATATTTCTTTAAAATGGGTCACTGTTCCACAATAAATTTTCAAGGGAAATGTATCCTCACCTATGATAACATTTCATGAAAATGTAATGAAATAAACAATCCTATGTTTCTTACAAATATTATTACTACTGTTGAAAAATAATGACATTAAAGGAACTTGCCTGAAAACCTCCTTGAAGTAGTGCTAAACTTTAACCAATGGTTGGGAGGAAGTTAGTGTCAGGCGTACACGATCACCATTATATAAGGAAATTAATGAATGCAATTAGGTGAATGTAATCACAGAATTACTGCATCATCAAGGTTAACGAGGTCCAATGTGAGAGCGCAGGAATTGTAGTCAGACTGAAGTGTTTTAAGGAATTGATCAGGTGTTAACCATAGATTGCCCACAACCCATGCCAACCATTCCATGATTGTTTGTACCCTAAGTTTACTAGGCAGCAGCATTGGAGCCCTTTTTTTCTTTTTCTTTTAATTTTAATAGACAGTCATGATACACTTCAGAATGAAGCCCCAGCCTTCGGCTGCCATCTTCATCTCCTTGGAATGCTTTTGGGTTCTCTTGAGGTCATAGGAATTTTGAGGAAATGAAGATAGCAGCCAAGAAGCCAGCACTTGACTTGGTGGTATTGTGAGGGTTGCCAGATCAATATAGATAAAAAAAATAGGGTAGAGGGCTTCATGAGTACCAAGGGAACTGCCCAGATACCACATTGGAGACATGTGGGCTGTTGGCAACCATTCTACTGGATAAGACTTCCTGGCCTCACCATTTCCAGAGATAGTATTGTTATCACTCAGTATCACTGGGGAATGCAACATACATTCTAAGAAAAGTCACCCAGAAGAGCTGTCCTGGGTACTGAATAGCAAAAACGATCTTGGCTCTCTGTGCCTGTGAGTTGAGTTGTCTTTACCAGCTGGGATGTATTATGATTGACATTTATGTTGTAGGCAAAAATGCTTAACTTTTGCTGTGCTAATTTGAATTCATAATAAGAAATAGTGATAGCAAACATTCAGTCTTGTCTTGTTCAGTTGGATTGACTGCATTTTAAAAGAGGAATTAGGTATATGGTGTGAATTGGACCTGTGCAGAATGAAGCAGACTTTCTGAGAAGAAAGAATTGATGGAAATGAATTAGCCTAGTACTACATATTGTTAAACAATCTCACATTGTAATATCCTGTGATCAGTTTGAGTATCCTATGGATTACTTTGTCAATGTCTCATGTTTGCATGAGCATTTGTATTATTTTGTGGTTATTCCATAGTTATGCTGTACAAATTAGCAAGATTCATATTCCAGAGCAAACTTGATTTTGGAGCTAGTTTGGCTTGGATTTATTCTGATCTGCAGTACGTTAGATTGAATTCTAACTTTCCTTCCATTAATGGATCAAAGTTTATGGAATGGAATCAGAATATGTCTTGGGACTGAAATGTGATATTGTGAAATGGGTTGCAGATGGAGGGAGGAATTGACCGAAATTACCCTCACCTTTATAGAATGGAGGAGCAACTTAGAATTGAAGCCAATGAGCCTTTAAACCTCTCCATTTAGCATTAGAATATTTGGACAATCCCACACCTTTTTTCTTGGTTTACAATGATTGGATTCCCCTTGTTTGAAAATGTTCAAGTACAAGCCTGAACTTTGTATAATACTATTTATACAATATTATTTATTAATATTATGATACAAATAACATGAAGACATATACAAATAACACATATGAAAGTAAATCCAAATGGCAGAGAACCAATGAAATGTTGAATAACATTGATACAATTGATAAAATGGATAGCTTAAATTAATTTTGCATTTTATAACTGACTTGTTCTTGCTTTGTATAATGAGTTACATAATGCACAATTAATTTAAGCTCCATGGGTTGTAGCTTTAGATGTATCAATTTTATTCAAGCTGAAGTTAATTCTGTTAACTCATTCTATATGTACAGGAGCTTTATATTACTACTTCAGACAGCACATAGTCAAACTCTGGAATTTGCTATAGCAAGATGTAGCGATGGCGCCAAATTTGAACCGTTTTAAAAGGGAAATAGACAATTTCATGGAGGGTAAAGCTGTCAGTAGCTACTAATCATGGTGGCTATATAGTAGCTCCAGTATTAGAAGCTGTATACCCCAGAATACCAGTTGCACTTGTGGGCCACTGTGAAAAGTGGATGCTGTACTAGATAAGCCTTTGGTCTGTTTCAGCGGAGCTTTTTTATGTTCTTATAACTCTTACTGCAGTTTTGAAAGAGTTTTTGAGTGGGATGACTTAGTTGAATCCTTTTAGGTCAATTCAACTTTATAATGAAGATGGATCAAAGTAAGGGTTCATCTAGTCCCACATTTGTTTTTCCAACAATGTTCAGACAGATGTTTCTAGGAAGCCTGATCAAGGCAAAGGCCCTACCATGCTGTCTCCCCATGGCAACTGATATTCAGAGAAATATCACCTCTGGAGGTTCTATTTATTTATCTATAGTGGCTGAAACTCACTGATAGACCTGTTTGTCAGACCTCCATTTTAAAGCAATTGTTCATGCGTGTTATGTATTCATATGAGGTTATTTAGCAGTTTCTATTCCAGCCCCCAGCACTTGGAATGTAGCAGCTTATTCATAAATGCCTATTAATATTTGTTTCATTATAAGTAATTCTAATCTGTTAAACATCTTTTTTAGACATTGAAGGTGGTGCAGTGAAAGTTCAGGGAGCAAAAGGATTACCTCCTTCATCCCTTTACAAGGTTTTTCTTTATTGCTTTAATAATAATAATATAGTATAAGTTTTAAGAAAATACAGTAGTGTTATCGTGTAAAATTTGCATTTTTCCAAGTCTAGTGAGAAAATATACAAATTAACTTTGTGTAAGTCATTGAACTAAAGTGATAAGCCTTTCAGGAAATGCTTTATGTATAATAGTGATTTATGCACTGTAGACTCGTCAACTTAACAGTGGAATTTTAGAATGTTTTAAGGATGTTTTTAGGATATTTTAGGATTTTTTATGCAGTTTTAATAATATGTGTTATGTTTTAATCAGTTTTATGTATTTTATCATGTTGTTGTTCCCCGCCTTGATCCAGACGGAGAGGCGGGTAAGAAATAAATTATTATTATTATTATTATTATTATTAGGCATTCAATTTTAAAAGATATACAAATCGTCTGTCTGTGTAAAAATGAAACCATGTATTATTTCTGTAACAATAATGATAAATGGTTAAAAGCAGGTTAGTAATGTTGGATTGTGGTATTTACATATTCTAGTGATAAATTCTGATAGTCCAATTAATGTTACAAATACCATGGAACTTATACTAAAATGTTCTGTAAATGCAAAGTTATGTGGTAGTTTTCTACGTTTATTAACTCAAGCATTAAAATGTGCAATGAAAATTATATCCAGAGTTATCTTGATGCAAAAATAAATGTTAATCCAAAAGTCAGTTTTACAATTATTTTGAAAGATTTATTTTTCAGTATTCATAGAGAGAAATTTCCTAATGAGAGTCTGTTGCTTACCCAAATGTGATTAAGGAAAATAAAGTAAACTAAAGTGTACTATCACACAAATATTTTAGCCATCATCTTTCTAATTTAAACATTACTATAGCTTAAAAACAATTGAACTTTCCCCCCTAAAGTCAAGGAAGACATTTGCACGATGTATAGACCACACAGGATATATAAGAACGTTTGCTTGAGAGGGAGTTGCAGTGTATCTTGAGGTTTTATAAAAACAAATAATAGACATGCAAAGAATTTTTTTTTGGTGGAGGCAAAGATACGTGGCTATCAAAAGTCAGGGTCTTAGATAATTATTTGAATGTTATGGACAGTTGAATTTATATGAGGAACTTAATTAGTTCTGCATTAGATTCTACAGATTTCTTTGTTTTAAACCTTTTTAACATTGATAATAAGCTTAGCAACTGTTTTAGCACCTAACGGTGTCCCATGTTAAAGCAAATGACGTTACACTAGTATAAACCAAAGTTTGCACAGAGTAAATAGTGCAACATGGAGTGTGCCCCTTGTTTTGAAGAAATATCCCCCATTTCTTGCTGTGGTGCTGCTAAATTTTGGTGGCAAAGCGCCACTTTTTCCTGTGGTGCTAATGTAAACCAATTCTTGTGCAACATCATTGGATGCTGCCCATGGTTGTCTTTATTATTGGCTTGTCTAACTAGCAGAGCAGGCCACGGATATTTGAATATCCATTCCATTAGAAATCCAGTAGCAGTTTAACATTTATATATAAAGGTGATATTTTTTATTTATTTAGTAACTAATGGTAAATCTTTTGCCTCTGTTCTGTTTTCCCAGATAAATGCCACTTACCTTGATGGATTCAGAGCTACTGCTTGCTGCCCAGTGGGAGGACCAAAAGCAATAGAAAAAGGAAGAAGAACTGCTGAAAGTATTTTGGAAAGGTTAGCATCTAACACAGAACAGTTAAATCAACTCACAGCATTTATTTATTTATTTATACAACAGTAGACATATTATTTGCTGTTTTTAAAATGTCACTTTTAAATGGACAGTATAATGTACACTTAACTGTTTCTAACAGCCCAATATTAATGTTTGAAAATTGTGCATGAAGTTGCCTTTCATAAGATGTGAATGTTGTTAAATGAGAGCATGTGGTTCCAGAAAATGTTTAATTGCATTCAAATCTTGGTTTAGCGTGAACCCAGGTTTGCCTTAAAGGGAGTCCCAATATAAGTCTTCACCACCATTAAGACAGGCAAGTGGAAATTTGATCTTGAGAGATGCTGGGTTAGAAAATGATAAAGTGATCCCACACTGATCCATGCACTTTCTTAAAGCCACAATTAAGTGTATGGCTGCACCAGCAATGAATAGATTAGATTGGCATATACATTCAATTTTTTTTTTAAAAAAAATGAAAATATTTCTAATCATGTATAGTATACATATAGATAGATATAACATTTTCTTGATTCTTTTCAGTTTTTTCAAGGTAAGTTTTCTTACAATAAGATTTAAGATAATTAGAGATTTACACTCCTATCTATAACATTCCTGATCTGTAGATCAATGTGTAGCCCAAATTACACAGGATGGTGGCAGACTTGCATTTATAAATACTGTTCTGTGCCACAGGTATAAACTTGGGGATTGGGATTACAATTTAAATGGTCAATAGGAAATATGAATTGTGGGTGCCAAACCTTTCTAGACATTTTTTCCGCCGCTGGATTCACATCTGGTATCAGAGCTCAGTTGAGAGTGCAAGCCACAAATAGAGGGGGCTGGTTAATGTCACTTGCAGATGCATCCCCTTTTCCTTTAAATTCCATCTTCATACATACCTCCACATACAAAAGTGGAAATCTCATTTAAAGACATTGGTCTGCTGTTGTCCTGTGTAGCTTGGACCCCAGAAGGGAGACCTATGGACTATTTTCAGTTATTGCAAATGCTTCTTTAGAAGCAGTATATTGATTAGATTCTACTTGTTTTAGGACTCGCATTATGTTTGATCAGCTGGGATATGAAGACTACAGTGCAATTAACCTACAAATTTTAGGTTCTGAGGAAACGTATGGACCACATGCCAAACTGAACATAGATGGTGTACGTAAGAAATGGAGTGGAGGGATCACAGATATCTTATTAATGAAATGTTTGGGGAAGTACAGGGTTGTTTCTTCTGCATTTGCCTTTACTCTTCATTTCCATAATTTCTCCTCTGTTCAACCCTGAAAGGTAGGAAGGAAAGGAGAATTAAAACAAGCACACACATTTGGAGAGAAGTCCTCATTTTGTTTGTGTGCTCTGGTCTGTTGTTCCCAGGTGGGAAGATGAATAAGAAGAAGAAAATATACATAAAAAGAAGATTGTTCCTCTCTTATATATTTTCTCCAGTTTGTCCCTTCCTTCTTTCTGGTTTCTACCCACCCTCCCAACAGGGAGGGCAAGAGGATATAGAGATAGAGATGGTTATCAAAAGAAGATAAGCTCCCTCCTTACCCTTGTGTGCTCTGGGCTCTGTCATCCAGGTTGTTGTGAGTGCCTTTTAGCTAGCTGAGGACAAAGGAAGTAGTGTTTATAAACACTGCTGTTCAAGCGCCATCATTGAAGGTGACCTGGTTGGCAGTGGGAAGGAGCTGGACCTTCTTTGCAGTAAGACCAAAGTTCTGTTTCTAGACTTGGCCGGTTAGGTTTCCCACTTGCTCATAAGGTTTAGGAGGTATATTGAAGCCTTTTGTTTAGAATAAGCCTTTGGTGGGTGAGTAGGTTCAATTGTTCTTTATTAGAATGTTTTCATTACTGTTTTGATATATAATATTTTAGAGAAAGTTTTTAATCTTGTTTGTAAACTGCCTTGTCTTGAAGGAGAAGTGGGTTAGAATCTTTTTCAATAAAATATCTCACTGGTTGGGCTCAATAATGGGTCCCACACCAAAGGAAAGAGAGAATGTGTTTGCATTCTATTTTATTTTTACATTTTTCTCTCAGGTTTCATATATTTTTTCTGTGGATGGGTCTTTGATAATGTCATGGTTCTTTTAAATGAAGTAAATAGGCTTGGATCCAGATTTACATTGGATCAACTGCACTGGCAGAAGTAGGCTTCCCTGCCCATACCTTCCCACAGCAGCCCCTCCAGCCCCCTGAAAATATTAAACAGAGTCAGGACACCCTGCTGATAAGTTCTGTGGGACAGAGGAGGGATCCCCAAACAACCTTCTACAAATGGAGCCCTTTCTCTAACGGAAGGTCCCCTTCCTCATGTGGAAAGCAGATTCTGGATCCAACCCAGAATATTTAAAACTGCTTAACAGGTAGATAGCATACAGCTAGATTAAATTCGTAAAACAGCATAAAACAGCCCAACAAAGGATTGTGATAGAAACTAGATGGACCAGTTTAAGAGAACTGTATTATGCAACTGTGTACCTGGCCATAAGCCATTTGTTCATACCTTTGGACCATTTGGACCTTTGGTCCAAAACATGTTTATTCATAGATAAATCCTATAGTGGGACTTAATCCAAGTATGCATATGTATGCATACAACCTGTGGCCTGTCAGTATTTGTGTGTCAGCCCAAAGCTGTTTTCAGTATCTAAGTATATACATTTATTTAATACTATCTGATCTTTAAATTTATTTATGAAATCACATCATTTCATTTTCGGAACTACAGTCTTGGTTTTAGAAGAAAATACATTTTTGGTATTGTGTGTTCTATTTCAAAATATAAAGTTCTCATGCTCAAAATCTTTTCCATACAGAATGTAAATTACCAGACACTAAACTATGCCTTTTGAAAATTAACATGATGACCCTGTTACTGACAAAAGCCAGGCATTTATGTTTGCACTGGGGAAAAGTTATAAACTTCAGACTATTTTTAGAAGAAAGATAACTTACAAATTAAAATTTGAGTGTCAGTCATTTTTTTATTGCTCAGCATTCTAAAGATCAGATGCGATATATGATATTGCATTGTCTACTGAAAATAAATAACTAAAAACATGGTCTTAATTTCGCATTCAAATTCAGGAATCATAATCACTTATGCAAATAAACAAGTTCTTCAGAGTTAGATTTCTGTAGTAGGAGTTCCTGTGCTCTATAATTTCTGATTCATATTTTAAACTCTGTTTTTCTACTGTAGAAGATTTTGGTATGTATCCAATGTTATTTCTACTTAGAGTAGACCCATTGAAATGAATGAAGCTTAAATTAGACTTACACTGGGCACAATCCTTTGTTTTTCAAAGCCTTAGGAGAGCTGTATATTAAACAAACCCATCATTTGTATATGTTTGTTCTATCTCTCTTCTCCCCACTTTCTAATATCTGAAAACAGGGTCCCCGGGAAGTTGTTATTTGGCTTGCTGTACTTCATAAGCAGAAAAAGGCAGTGGAAGTCTTTTCTAGAGAGATTGCCTCGGCTGGAACAGGAATGGGTAAATTTTGAATCTCCTCTTGCCCCCAATCTCTGGCATTTATATTGTTCTCCTGTTGTTGCATTTTATAGGTCAACTGTCTTATTAAACTCAGTAAAAATGTTGGTGCCTTTCACCAAAACTGAGCACTTGCTGTCTGTAGTTAGTACAAAGTGCTTGATTTAGAATTTATAAATAATTATATTTGTTGTATATGTGAAATACAAGCTTTACTTATAGATTTAACTCATACAAATGCCCAAGGCAGTTATTTATGCTTTGTGAACTTTGAAACAAGACAAACAAACAAAGCCCTGTAAAACTGAAAGGAGGCTGCGCCTAGGATGACTCTTCTAATGTGAAGTGCGGCATACATTGGTGGACATATGACATTGGGATTGAATATCCACGTAACTTTTCCTGAACAAGAGGTCCTGATTTACACGGTTCTTTTACTCCAGTACCAACTCCAGTTTTAGGAAGGTCCCTTGAGCAAGTAGCCCCTCCTCCTCTTTACTGTTATTTGTGTCTACATGCTTGCCCTCTCTTCTGAGTCCAGTGTGCACAACGGCCTAGAAGGAGAGCACAAGACAAATGGGGGATGCTGCTCACTCTTGCCATTGCTTGCATGCTCAGAGAGGGCAGATGAGCAGGCAGTAACAGAAAGGAGGAGGAGTCTCAGGAGCTTCAGAGTGGGGGTTGCAGCAGTGAGTCTCTTGCAGGGGTGAGGGTCTTGGCAGGTGTCTATCAATGCTAACCCTGATGTCAGCCCTGTATTACTCCATCCGTACACTTAAAATAAATTTGTTGAACACAAAGTATTAAGGTAGAAAGTTAAACCAGAGCTAAATAATTGTCCTGCCTGAAACACTGGAGAGCCTCTGCTGGTCAGTGTCAACAATATTGGGCTAGATGGTCCAATAGCTAGGATTCATTAATTTGAGGAGACTGTTTTCACTCAGCATCAAAGGTCCCCCCCAAATTACAATCCTTCCCAGTGCAAAGGTGCAGGGGTCACCCAAAAAAGATCAGGGATGGGCGGCATTTGGTCCTCCGGATGTTTTGTCTTGCAATTCCTGTTAGTTCTAGTCCGCATAGCAATGGTGAGGGATGATGTTAGTTGCAACCCAAACCATCTTGGAGGGCCACATGTTGCCCACCCTTGCTGTAGATTATCTGCTTGATCAAGTACCCAAGTGAAGGGAAGGGGTGGTGGGATAAATTCTGGGAATAATGGAATTTGTGTCTTTATTATAAAAATAGTACTGTAAAGCTTATTAAATAATATTGTTGTCCACATTTATTAGATTTCCTTGCAAATGGCAAAGTACTTCAGTAGAGGCTCAGACTTGTCAGTGTACATTCTCACTTATCTGATTATTATACTTCCTTAGTTTAGTTGCTGTTGAACCTATTCTATTCTTTTTCTCCAACTCAGTGTTGGATAAAACCATGTTCCTACCACTCTCCCACATTTATTTTTCTTCATTTTCTTTTTCCTTTTTCTTTCAAGTTCCGACGTTTGTCTGTTGTCATGCTGCCTCATGTTTTCCTATTGCCAACAGCTTTTGCCCCTTCTTGGGTTCATTACTTTTAACCTTCTGGCAGGATTTCTGCCCATTTATTTGCTCCGTAGATGTTTGAGTCAATAACAGAGCTTGCAGTTTAGCCTTCCTACTACAGCAGCTTCTGTAATGCATCAGTTTGAATAAAGCTCACATTGTTAACTAAATATTTTTTAATGTAATAAGGAAATCTTTATGGATCTAATTTCAATTAAGGGATACCTGTAATATTTCATCAATCCACTTTTATTTCTATACAGTAGCATCTTGTTTGCACTAATTTGCTAAAGACACTGAAATGAACACAGGTTTGTTAAAGTATTTGTTTAGTTAAATCCCAGGTCATAAAAAAAACTAATCAAAATGATAAGTTACATTATACATTTAAAAAGGGGAATACATTGCTTTAGTAAAAGTCACTTTTTAAAGTTACTTTTACTAAAGTAACTTTAAAGTGTTCAAACAACACACCAAGCCATGGTTAGGCTGCTAACCTTTTTGCAGCAAATGGTTAGTGAGTATGTTTAAATTGTGATTATGTAGCCACTATGGTTAGAAATGGTTCACACAACACACTAAGTCATGGTTCCCATGACATGAGCCATAATGTTTAGCTTAACCACTGTGACTTACTGTGTCATCTGAATAGGGTTAGTATCTATACTCAGAATTTGCACTGTGTAAAATTGTACTAAAACAAAATCAATGTACATTAGACCTTGGAAAAATTATACAAACTGGAATCCTAAATGTCCTATTGATTTTAAGTGAACTATTATCTTGCCATAAATAACAGTTCATCAATTGAACTTCTCCGTTTATGCAATTTATCATAATCAAATAGAAAAAAATCTAAGCATTTTTTGAACAGGAATGTAGGCCAACTTTTAAGGTCTTAATTTGCATTCAATTACTTTGTAGTTAAGTAATTATATTGCTTGGGACAGTAGGAGCACATTAAGCCATGTGGTGATGTGAATAACTGTTCAGTTATTGCTTCTGCAATGGCCTAGAGACAGAATAAATACACTGTTTGTTGATTTAAACATGTGTTTACAGAAGCAGGGTCAGCTTATGGTCACAGTCTGTAGTTGACAATAAATTTATGTTCTACCAAACAGAGCAAAGTAAAGGCATACTTATCTATATGATTTTATTTATTGCTAACATAAGACATATGTAACCATCTTGACATTTGTTACTTATGGTGTTTGCTCTCAGGAGGGTTTTTTTAACCTTTAAAATATATTTCCTTCTCTAGCATATGTAAAAATATTATTTACTTAAAGCCCATTTCTAAGAATATTTCTAAGTGTAAATAAAATAGTATTAAACATTAGTAAAATTCAAAAATATATTACAAATATGGGAATTTCCTTCTTCTCGACTGTTACATTTAAATGTTTTCCTTCTGTTACTGTTTACGTTCTTTCCTGTTCCATGGTTTGTGCATGCTTTGGCATAACAGCCCTCCTATAAGAACATGGTAAGAGTCCTCCTGGATCAGCCCAAAGGCCTACCTAGATGCCTATCACACAAGCAGAACATGAGGGCAATAGCTTTCTCCTGCTATTGTTCACCATACCGTCTCTGATCCTGGAAGTAGTATATAGTCATCTAGTAGCCATTAAAAGCCTTATCTTCCATGAATTTGTCTAATCCCATTTTAATGGCACAGAAGTTGCTATAAAATGTGGTAATGGTCACCAACTTCTGTGCCATTAAAATGGGTAAATTCCATAGGTGGTTAACTATGGGCTGTGAAGGACTTGTTTAACAAGTATAAATTGGTGGGATTGGAATAACTGACCACTGATGGTATGACTGTTGTGTCTTTTGCCTAGGAAAAAGTTGTTTGGTGGTTTCCTGTGAATATTGCCAAAATTTACTAAGAAGGCCCACTCCACCCATCTCCATGCCACACTTTGGGAGAGAATTCTTTCACACTGCATTGCTGGGGTCAATTTCTTTCTGTCCACTTGGTGTAAATTATGTAGAAGAGCATTTTATGCTCATACCTACCTCTCTGAAAGTACACCAGCCCAAAAGATTCCATTCAGAACAGCTGTTCATTTGGTCTCAAGTAGGGTGACCAGATAAAATCCAGGTCAGGACTCATGTAACTTTAACAGTTGTAGAGAAAAGGGAATTTCAGCCAGTGTCATTTGTCTGCAGTTAGTTCCTGGTGAAATTCCCTCTTCATCACAACAGTTAAAGTTGCAGGGGCCTTGCCTTCTTTTGTATATGGTCACTCTAGTATAGTGCCTGCACCTTTAACTGTTGTGACGAAGAGGGAATTTCACCAGGAACTAATTGCATACAAATGACTCTGGCTGAAATTCCCTTTTCTCTACAACTGTTAAAGTTACATGAGCCCTGACCTGGATTTTATCTGGTCACCCTAGTCTCAAGAAACTCTCAAACATAAGCTTGAATATCTCCCCCTACACATGGGTACTTCTTACGAGGAATAGATAGGAAATCTCTCTAGTTTAAACTTTTACTTCCCACTTCCTGGTCTGCTGAAAAGCATTAATAGACAATCTCCACATTAATAGCTCATCTTCTCGGGGGCTCTCCCCTGATTGTACAAGAATAGTAATGGGGCTTATTCCTTACGAAATTTGTCATCGACTTGCCATCTGCAGAACGTTATGGATGACCTATGCTACTTACAAGTAAATGTGGAATTCCTCATTAAGATTGTTTAGTGTAGACTATTTAGAGAGCAATATGTTACCTATCCAACTTCTTCATCATCCCTTTTCTCTTAGTAAAGCTTCTTGATTTGGAAGCTGGGGCTTGACTGTCTGTTTTAGAGTGCTGCATGCCAAAGTGCTTTGTCATGCAACAGGCTTTGACAAATGGGAAAACAGGCTGAACTCACTGAATGGTGACTGGGGGGTTAGCTGATAGTTTCCCCTTCCCAAGATGTTGTTAGCTGGCCTTATGAGCTCTTAACCAGGGGTGTACAAGTTGTAGCCCTCCAGATATTTTTGGCCTATATCAGCCCTAGCTAGCATAGCCAATGGTGATGGATGATGAGAGTTGTAGGCCAAAACATCTGGAGGGGCCAAAGTTGCCCATCCCTACTTTAAACACACATAAGCTTTATGGAGACCTGAAGGATATAGTGGGCTGTCATTGTGATGCACCCTTGAATGAACTCCATAAGAAGCCTAAGGCAAACCCACATGGACAACTTCTGCTTACCTCTTTGGTGCCTTCTGAACCGATTGTCCTGTTGGATTTGGTGACCAAGGTATCTTCAGAGCCTTTGTAGAACTATTGAAATTTTGATCTATGACTATACACACACACACACGTAACAGTAACAAAAGATATTTGGATTTTCTTTTTTAATCCTGAATAACATATTATATACTGAGTGCTGTCACAATACTTGGTGGGCTAACATTTGAGTGAGTTGCTGCATTGAATGGAGTGTTTTAATTTTTGGTGCAATATTAAGTGAGTTGTTGCAATATCATGCAGATTGTAGCAATATAGAACTAGTTGTAAAATAGAATAGAGTATTAAAGGAAATAGAAGCAATCATTGGGTGAATAGCTGTAATTATAAGGTGGTTTTTCACTTGGCTGTTGTAATTATTGCAAGAGATGTAGCAATTCCCTGTTGAGATAATCAAGTGGATTAATAGGCAGAGTAAACCTAAAAATCCAGTTGGTTTTTTACCTAGACACTTTTCAGATAAAGTTGCATGACCTTTAGTTCCATGATGCCTGGAGATTTTATAACCCTCATAACATCTCAAATACTTATCAGAGTTGTTCAATAATTGATATTTGTAGAACATTCAGAAATATTGCTGCAGGCTGCTTCAGTGGAAATTGACTTTAAAATGGTGTGAAATCAAGCACATGCCTCTTAGAATGCTCTGTAAACAAGATGTCTCAAACATCATACAGATGCAGACTAACTATGCTTCTTTTTAAAGTTGGGGATGGGGGGAGTGGAGAAAACAGGAGGATAAGAAAATACTTTGCATTTAACTATATATGCAAAGGTCTGGGGGCATTTTTGCCCTTATTGGCTGTACTGGGAAGAAAAAATAATAGTTTTTTTAAAAATAAATAAATCAGTCACCAAATTTAATCTTTTTGAATTGCAAACAAGCTAAATTTGTCAGTTTTAGTGCTTGTAGCTGCTGTGGAATGCTATTTTATTTGTAATTTTCAAAAATATTTGCGGTATGGTAGGGGCTGCTCCAGGGGCATCAGAGGCCACATGCAGTCTGTGAGTCACATATTACCCATTTCTATATATACTCTTATTGATTATATTTATCTATAGAATCATTTTTGTTCTGCCTTGGAACCGTTAAAAGGGCTTCCAAGACAACCAAGAACATTAAAACAGAATCAACACAAGCAAGCATCAGGAAAAATCAGAATATGTTTGCAGATAAAGGGGTTGAGCCTGACATATAGTGATTTGCCTAGTAAGTACATGGACGAGGCAAGATTTGAACCAGGGACTATGCTACGCCATCTTTCAGGTTTTATGAAAAAGCATTATTCAATTATGGGCTCGGTTGCCAAAAGGAAAAAAATCCCACACGATTGAATGTGATTAATTAACATTGCACCAGAAACTCAAAATCATTGTGGAACAAGAGTAGTATTAGGAGAAAGGTACATAGTGAATTGGTTCATATGCAACACCAAGCCACAGTTTGGCATTTTATGAATAAAACATAGACTTGCATGTTCCTTCCTTCCCTTACAGGTTCCAATTCCTTCTCCTTGAGAGTACATGAGCCACAGGTTTGCTCATGTGGTTTGGCATTACATGTGAGCCAGCCCGCTGTGAACACTGGTATAGAAGTTTCATTCAATGCCCTGATCTGAGTAGAAAATTTAATTTAAGGGTGCAATCATATGCATGTTTTGATGGGGGGAAAGTCCTACATTATGGCTAGCCGGAGAATCCTGGGAGTTGTAGGACTTTTTTTCTGTCTAAACATGCATGAGATTGTGCCCCTAATTAAACTTGTAAGTTAAACTTATTTTCAGGTAACACAAAATTGTAACAACCCACTGCTTGGTCACCTCAAAGTAGCTTCACTATAACTGGGCAACTATTGTATGATGTATCCTGAGCACATTTCCTACTCTCTCTCCCCTATAATTACAATCTACTAGAAATGACTGAGCAGCAGTGTATTAAAGTTACTTGGAATACTCCCCCCCAAAGAAAATTATTAATGGAAAGGACTTTCTTTGATATTTCTTGCTTTCTTAACAAATAGCTGCAGCAAAACTGATGAACAAGATTTCAATGGTGTCTTAATAAATGCTCATTTTCATAATTATATTTTCCCCCTAACTGCAAAACTAATGTGCTGACCTTTATTTCACATCTAATTGACCGGAGGTTGACACCACGATGACAGCTGGTTAAAGCAGCTTGAGATTCTAAAGTGCCTCAGAATATGTAAATATTATGACTGATGACAAGTGTGTTGGAAGTTACTTCAAGAAATGTCCTAGGTTTAACAGATTAAGTTTGACCAGTCCCCATGTATGTTTGAATACATAATCCTAAAAAATATCTTATCTCTTTGCGCTGAGAGGAAATGCATAGAGCAATTATAATTGACCTCTGTAAGCAAAGTCATTTGTATGTAGTGTGGAATATTATAATAATTTACAACACTTGATTTTAGAATTTTGAGAAGTTCATGCTGGTAATGTGTGCTGTTGCCAGAGACTGACACCCTAGAGGAGCAAATAATATTCTTACAGGCCAAGCCTTCAAATTCTAAAAGACCACATATCTTCTAGTCTATGTGCCCCCACTCTCGTGGCCTCAGCCCTAATCACCACCCTCTGTCTTATCAGCTCACTCCCACCACCTACCCTTCCTATCCCAGAAATTCCATTCCCACTCATTAGCCAGCTTTTCACCATCACCTCTTTCACTCATCTGCACTTTCTGGGGCATAGAGATTCACTGTATTAATTGAGAAAAAGGTATTAGCTCCTGGCAGGCAGGAGCTATTCGCTGTCCATAATCTGCCCGCATCCTGACTTCAATTTTTGCTCTTTTCACTCATTAAAAAAGAAAATTGCTTAATGGAAAGCTTTTGATCATGATGGAAAAAATCTTAGCATTCTAAGTTTCCTCTTGCAGTATGTATGTGTATTCCAATTTCTAACATTGCAATAAAAATAGAAAAGGCAATAATCACCTGTGAAAAGGTTCTGTATTAGTTCAACTTCTAAGTCAATGTGTTTCACACCCATAAAATAAAGCTTTTGCAAAAGGGGAGAGATATCATCATCAATATTACTTAATGGTGGGGCACATTCAGCTTGCTAGAATTTCTGTCATTGTCCCATCATTTCCTTGGTTCCATGAAGCTTGTGTTTCAGGTCGTCTGTTAGAATGATAGCCATGCTGTTTCCTTTAGAATTTCCTACTGTATCCCTGCAGAATAGTGTTCCCGTTTTTATCCTACTAAACAGACATCTTCATAATAAGACAAAGGAGTCTTATTATGAATTAAAATTATTTTAAATATCTCATGTATATTTATTTAATTGTAGTTTATTGGAAAAACATGAGGTGGGTTTGGAGTACATTGAAATCAGAACATAGAAAATATTCAGCTCTAATTTTCTGTGAATTTTTACTCTCTCTATTCATTTTTAGCACCTGGTCTCACTGGAATTGTTGGAGGGCGCCCCAAAGTGTAAGTGTTGTTGTTGTTGTTGTTGTTGTTGATGTTTTTAGAAAGGGGGATTATAACAATTTTTACTATTTTCTCACCTGGAGGATTTTGTGTACCTCCTACAGAGCAATTCTATCCCCTAGTTCTGACTGTATGTGTGGTTAGGACTTTCAAAGCTGGAGCCTTATTGTGGCTGAAGCTTTTTATTTGTTTGCAAGGATTCCCAGCCTAAGATGAGAGAGGTTTTCTGCTGTTCTTGCTTAAGGGAAGGGAAAAGAAAGAAAGACAGAGAGCATCTAAACGGAGAACTCCTATTGCTACCAATCAAAAAGCATTGTGCAGCTCCTCCATTGTTTCTTCTGAATGGTTTTTTTTTCTAGGGGGGAAAGACATAAGCTGTGCAAAAACATGTAAGGGTCACAAATCAATGTTGATTACACAATAAAAGCCTCATTTGAAAGCACCCACATACTGGAAGCATTTCTGGAGTGGGAAAGAGAAGTACCAGGAAAGCAGGGCTTACACACACACACACACACACACACACACACACTGCAAAGAGGAGTGACTGCTTCTCTGCAAGGATTGAATTCCCATGGTTCATACAACACATACATATAGCTTAACTCTGTCTCCCCTCACTTTCATTTCTTTCCAGTTTATCATCCAACTTGACTAAACTGGCAAGATTGAAAACTTTTGGATTTTAGGGTTACTCGTCTCATCTTTCTTTTTCCTGGCTATGCATGCACTGTCCCAGTAGCCTGACACACATAAATTATCCACCTGCTGTCATTAGGCATCCCTGTCCTCGAAAAGAAAATTGGTGAGCCTCACAGTCTGCTCTCCAACGAACATCTTCAGAAAAGCCTTCCAGTTGTTTAGAGGTTAGTTGCACAGGGGAGCTACCGTGTGTGAGAGAGAGTAAGAGATAGAAGTTATGCACAATCCTATGTATGTCTAGTAAGAAGGTATGTTCCACTGAGTTTGGTTGGTCTTACTTCCCAGGTAAATGTGCATAAAATTGCAGAAAGATGGGGAGATGGAAAGAAAGAAGGAGGGAGGAATAGATGGGGGCATTGCAAAAATAAGAGTTCCAGGATGCTGCTGAGATATTTTAACACATTTAATAGCTATAATATGTGAAGTAACAATATCAGTCCCTATAAGCATGTACAGAGTGCCTTCCTTCGCTCCTGAATAACTGAAATTGAATCCCACACAAGGAATGCCATGATCCACCACCACTGTATGAGCCAGCCTTCTTATGCGGAGATACATGTACATATTTGTAGATGCTGACTTTATCGTTTAATTTTATTTTTAAAATATATTATCAGGGTGACCAAACGGTGTGATGGTGGTGATTACTTTAGCATATTGGGAATGTCGCAGCAGTTGCAAAGCATGAAAATGTTGGTGTAGGGCAAGAAAATGTCAATAATTTTATGCTTCACAAATTGAAATAACAAGACAGTCAAACTTGTGGCAGTGGCTATAAGACCAATTGGTCCAGAGTCTAAAATTACCTAGCTGAGCCACTAGGCAGAAGGCCTGTAAGACTTCAGTTGGGACCTCAGAAATGAAGTAGGAGAGCACTTGCTAACAGCACAGCAGCAAATTATAGAGAAGTAGTTCTGAGCGCTTTTCATGGACATTGCTGAGAAAAGCTGGGAAAGTAGGGCCTGTTATATGGTTAGATATTGCAATCCTTCAGAAGTTACATGAATAGGAAAACTCAGAAAATTGGGGTTGGTACCAAAGGCATTTCTCACCCAGGGTGCAATTTGTCCTAGGGCTGTCCTTGTCCCATTTCCTCCAATGGGGGTGGAGGCAGGGAATTTAAAGTAAAAATATTTTCTGTGCTGAACATTTCTAGGGAATTATTGTATTATCCAGTCATAACAAAGTGGTCAGAAGCACATTACCCAGAAATACTGCATAGTTTTAAATCCCACTATATCCTCAATAATTATGTTGAAGTTCTGAACTCCTAAGCATCATAACTGGCTTTGTGATGCATACAGTCACTTAAAAAAGCCTACTGAAAGGCATTTTTCCTGATACTTATTTTAATGTGCTTGTATTTTTCCCCCCTGTGGTTTCTTTTCTAGATCTCCTGTTTTGAAACCGTTTTTCTTCCTTTATCCAAAAAAGAATGTCAAGGTAGGAGCTACTTTCTAAGTAGCAATTGTGAAAACACTTGCAGCCTGATCCCCCTCCCCTTTGTAGCTGTTGCAGCAAAATGGAAATTTGGGGTCAATTCTAAACAGTCGCAAAAACATCCTGTGTTAGGCTTGAGCGGTAGATCTGGAACCTCTGTCCTGCTTGCCTAATTGTCATGAGATATATCTTGCTACAAATTGCCACTCGTGCAAGCAATAGGTACTCAGAGGCTGTTCTAAAGGCCTAAGAATGGGAAGGATGAGGCCACTGGAATCTGTACTGGTGTCTGTTTCCCCCCTGCTCTGAAATTGCCCTTCCATGGTGCTCCAGGGTTTCTGCAGAGTGCCAGAAGAATTGCCATGTTCTTAATAATAATTCCCTCTTGATTCCCCTCGCATGAATTCAGAAGTGGTACAGGCAGTACCATTTCCTTTGCTTAACATATGAAACGGCTTTCAGTAGTTCTAAAAATGTGTGTTCTTGAACCTCTTTTTCGGAATTTGACCAAGAGTAAAACCTGTTGCATAAGATTTCCACCCACCCCAAATACTTGAATATTCGATACAATAGTTCTATTATTTGGTGTGCAGTAAAGCCTTGTCCTGTTCTAGTGACGAAAAAGGATCAGTGGTGCTTTCCTTCAGTTTTTATGTAATTTTACTAAGTTCAAAACAGAGTTTGTGCAGTTTCATAGCTTCACAAGCTAGAAACCTTTTGCTTTTAAAATACATTATAAATGGATATCTTTTGTACTGGATGGGGGAACTGAAAAAAAATTCCTGAAAGATATTTTCCCCAAAGCGAATATTTTAACATCTATTAAAATTAAGGACAGTATGTATTGTCTTGAATTCTGCTAACTCATGCTGGATTACTGGGAGTAACTGAGGAAGGCTTGCTTGTTTCTCACCCTCCTAGATAGAGTTTCGTTTTTAATGTTTTACAATATCTGTACTGGCATCTAAGCAGTTTCTGGGGAAAAAAGGCAAAAACGGGAAAAGCGCCATGACATGATAGGCCTTTTACAATCATGTGCCCATACAGATTTCACTAAAACAATAGAACCTAGTGGTCATGTAGGAGAACTAAGCACAAACAGGTTTATCAGTTTTACATAAACACAAAGGCAACTGTGTTAGCCATAAGAAAAATCCCGAAATCCATATGATGTAATACCTTTATTGGGCTACCTCAGAGATCACAAAAGACGTTCAAGCTTTCAAGATCTCCAGTTCTCTTCATTGGGCAAAATTCTTTTAAAAAGCTGGAGGGCGGTGGGGATAGGAGGAGATAAAAAAAAATCTGGATGTTGTAGTCAGAATGTCTGCATTGTTTTAAGATGATATGTAAAAGGAGGGTTTGCAGACCTTCACATTGGGTATCTGCCAGATGATGTGATGCTTTGAGGTTTCAACATGGCTTTTGCTTTTATATGCATGGCATTAGATTAAGATTTGCTTGTGTAATAATTTAAATCAGGATGTATTTTATTTCAGATTGACATATTTATGAATGGACAACATGTTGAAACATTTGAGGATGATCTTTCATTCACTTCAGATTCAGCTGTTTTACAAGATGAACCTCAGAATCAAGAAGAGTTAAATGGTACTATTGAAACTTCCCTATAGCTAGAAGTTGTATATGTGTGAAATACATTTTTCTTGTTTGTTCTGTGTAGGATGCAGTAGAACGTTGCTGGCAAATGACAGCATATATCACCTTAGAAGATGAGCAAGTATATGAACCCCTGATGTTTTGGATGGAATTATTAGATCTTGTAATAGTGTTTCCAGAGTAGATATGGGGTCATAGTCATCTTCCAATGTGATATACATCATCATTTGTCAGCAAATAGGCCAGTCTCTACAGAAAATATAAAATAGTCACAAATCAGGAATGGCAGCGGTTAGAAATGGGTAGGGACAGTATTTTAACCTCCCATGACACATTTGTCAATGACCTTAAGATGGACATTCTTGAACAAAAAAAATTCAAAGACAGATATCAACACAAAATGGCAGAAGTACATTTCATCAAAAGACAACTCTATTTTCTGTGGTTTGGTTAAGAACAAAGGAGTTTTTAAAATCACACTACATATGTTAATCAGCTGATCTTTATCATGACGTTTGTGATATCACCCAACAATGTTTTGGGAATGGCAACTGTTAAGGTGATCATTACTGTCTGTATTTTTAGTATTTCAGTTCCCTCCAACAATGCAGGTTACATCTCCCACCCCCTCCCTGTGTATATAAATCTGCCAATATGTGGTTAACACTTCATGCATCTGATGAAGTGGATGGTGTCCATGAAAGCTTATTCCAGGATAAATGTGTTCAGTCTTTAAAATGTCACAAAACTGTTCGATATTTTTCAGAGTAATTCTCCTAACCAGGTGCAATCACAAGGTGTCAACCAATTTAGCTTTGTTTTTAATAAAGGGGGATATTTAAAAACTGCACATTTTCAATAACCAAATTTTCTCAATGTGTCACTGAAAAAAATTACAAATTGTTCATGATTAAAGAACCATCTCTGTCACTTGAGGCGCAGGTGGCCTCAGTGGCACGGAGTGCCTTCTACCAACTTCGGTTGGTGGCCCAGCTACGTCCCTATCTGGACAGGGATAACCTGGCTTCAGTTGTCTATGCTCTGGTAACCTCCAAGTTAGATTACTGCAATGCACTCTACGTGGGGCTGCCTTTGAAGGTGGTTCGGAAGCTGCAGCTTGTGCAAAATGCAGCGGCCAGATTGATAACTGGAACCAGTAGGTTCGAACATATAAGACCTACTCTGGCCCGCTTGCATTGGCTGCCTGTATGTTTCCGAGCCCGGTTCAAGGTGCTGGTTTTAACCTATAAAGCCTTACACGGCTTGGGACCACAATACCTGATGGAACGCCTTTCCCGACATGAACCTACCCGAACACTACGTTCAACATCTAAGGCCCTCCTCCGAGTGCCTCCTCCGAGGGAAGCTCGGAGGTCGGCAACAAGAGAGAGGGCCTTCTCTGTGGTGGCTCCCCAATTGTGGAACGATCTCCCTGTTGAGGCCCGCCTGGCGCCAACATTGTTATCTTTTCGGCGCCAGGTCAAGACTTTCCTCTTCTCTCAGGCATTTGGCAATATCTGAGGAGCCTGGGTCTGTTTTGTTTTGTTTTTGTAGGTTTTTTTTGTTTTTTTTTGTTTTGTTTTTTTTGTTTGTTTGTTTTGTTTTTTTTTTGAAGTGTTGAAGTGGTTTTTAAATGTACAGATTGTGTGTATGTTGTATGTTTTTGCTGTTTTAATTTTTGTATATTGTTTTTAATTGTTTTTAATCCTATGTAAACCGCCCAGAGAGCTTCGGCTATGGGGCGGTATACAAATGTAATAAATAAATAAATAAAATAAATACATGGGATGAGGCCTAAAACATAATCTGCAGAATTATCTAACACTACAACCACATGCTGAAGATTGATGAAATTACTGTTTTAATAGGATAAGCAATTATTAGACACGTTAGATAGCATGCCAAAAATTTTGCCTCACTCAGTTTATTCTAGAGCTGCAGATTATTTATTTGCTAAAAACAGATTAAGCAAATTACATAATCAAATTATTGTTTGATTATGTAACTTATTATGTAATTATTATGTAATTATTATTATGTAATTATTATTACTATACTATATTATAGAAGTATCAGAAATTATTGCATCTGAAAGTATTTCTTGGATATTTCTCAATTCTCAGTGGTAAATTTCAATATTTACTAGTAAATTATGGGAAATAGAGTGTTAGATTGAGACTGGGGAAATCCAAATTCAAATCCCAACCTTTTTGAGTTGGTGGGCACATTCAAATTTTGAGTGTTCTGGGTGCTCTCACAAAAAGGCTACTATAGGAGTGTTTGCCCATTCATAAAATGGCTGTTGTAGTGAACATAACCAGTCACAAAACAAAGAAAAGTAACTTGTCTAAAATCCCAAGGCTTAGTTGAGGTCTGAGTTCTAAAATACAAAATCACTCTCTTGAAGCCAAATAAAGATGGTACTGGAGGGCCTCACTTTTCTTTGCAATATGCCTGCTACCCTCCCAGTTAAAAGCAACATTAATTTTAAATAATCTTAAGAAATATAAGTCAGATGGGGCAAGGAGCCTGATGGACAACAGAGCCTCACAGGTTTGTTGTAAGAATAAAATGGGTTGGTCAAAACCTTATAAACCATCCTGATTTCCTTTGAGGAAGAAAATCAATAAATAAGTTTAAGGGATTTATTTGGCCTTTAGAATCACTGATATATGTCAGAATTTTCTGATATTTCCCACTGATGTCCTAGATATTAAGAACTACTGTTAACTGTCAACATTTACTATATTTAATGCTTTGACTATAATAGGAACATTATGAAAAGCCGAATAGTAGTGCTGTGTCAGAATTTTATTCACAGGATTTTTTTCAATATATATGAAAGAAGGCTTTTTTCTCCTCACACGTCCTATATATTTGGATAAATTTATCAGCAATGCCCATGTAACATGGCAAAATAGGCCATGTTACATTTACATTGATGACAAATAGATGGCAAATGTGAGAAACAAAATTTATTTACTTATTTAATACATTTATATCTCTTTCCCTCAAGGCAGCATATGTGGTTCTCCTTTTATCCTGTCAACAAGTCTATGAGGTAGGTTAGACTGAGTGATAGTGATTGGCCCAACATCACCCAGTGAACTTTGTGACTGAGTCTTCTAGTCTAATGCTCTAGACCAGTCTAGTCTAAAACACTAATCACTCCATAATACTGTCTGCTAGTGCTGCTTCTGAAGGTGCCTGGATATATTTTGAGTTTAGAATTCCTTTTTCTAAGAGAGTTAAGATGTTTGTGTTAGTATTATTATTATCATCATCATCATCATCATCATCATCATCATCATCGTAATCATCATCTATTACATTTCTATACTGCCCCATAGCTGAAGTTTACAAAAGATTAAAACATCAGAAATGATATGCAAAATTTAAAATTTTAAAAATGTAAAACAGACAGTATACACAAAGACAACATACATCTGAAAACAACGTTGAGCTGTTTGTATTATGAAATGTGTACCAGTTCATACAGTTTTTAAAAAATCGATGAAGTCCTCACCTAAAGCCACCAAGCTACTTTCAAATATGCTGTTATTATGTAACATGATTATATTAGGATATGAGTCCTGAACATGGGGTTGTGTGTATTTGTCTATAGTTACTGAGGTGTATAGATTGTTTTTGATTTATCATTTTTGTTTTACCCCACATTCCACCCCAGCACATTGGATTGCTTTGCCAGAAATTATGCTTCTAGTCATCAGGGAATCATTCCATAAATTCCACAGTGATGGTGACATGGCCACATTTGCTGATGACTCTGGATTATTTAGGGAGATTAAAACAAAAAGGGGTAGCAAAGAGCTCCAGAAGGATTTCTTCAAACTGGGAGAATGGGCATTAACATGTAAGCAGGGCAAAAATCCTAACTTCACATATATAGTATTGGAATTTGTGCTGGCAGTGGCTGACCAAGAAAGGGATTATGAGAGCTCAGTGAAAACATCAGTCCAACGTGAAGTTGCTGGGAAAAAGGAAAAATCCATGTTGGGGATCATTAAGAAATGAAATGAAAATAAAACTGCCAATATACACAATGCATTTATACAAATCTATGATGTGACTAAACTTGAAATACTGTGTATAGCTCAGGTCACCACACTTCAAAAAGGATATTGTAGAGATGGAAAAGGTGTGGAAAGGGGCTACCAAAATGATTGGGGCTGGAGCAGCTCACCTCTGAGGAAACGTTACAAGGTTTATGCCATTTTTAGCTTTAAAAAGTGAGCGAGGGGGAACTTGATAGAAACGTATAAGATTTTGGACATTGTGGAGAATGTGGATACGGAGAAGGCTTTCTTCCTCTCTTGTAATACTAGAAGCCAGGGTCATCCAAGAGATTTAGGACAGGCAAAATGAAGAACTTCTTTATGCAGAGCATAGTTGAACTATGGAATTTGCTACCACAAGGTGTGGTGATGGTCAGCAATCTGGACAGCTTTAAAGGGGGAATAGACATATTAATGGAGGATAAAGCTGTCAATGGCTATTATTCATGATGGCTATGTATTCCCTCCAGGATCAGAGGTAGTATGCCTCCGAATACTTGTTGGGGAACACGAGCAGGAGGTTGCTGCTCATAACTTGCTTTGGAGTTCCCTTAGACATCTGGTTGGCCACTGTAGGAACCAGAATACTGGGTAGATAGGCCTTTAGTCTGATCCAGCACAGCTCTTCTTAGAGAACATGAATGATTCGGACATCCTTGATCCCTGTTTTCAGGCCTCCTCATAAAGTACACTATGTGCATAACCCCCATGGGGATGTGCATTCTGTGCCTCTATCAGGAGAACATGTCTTTTCCCTTTCAGTCTACACATGGGAACAGGAAGCATAAGTCATTCACATTTCCTCTCTTTCCACTTCTGTGAATTATCCAAAATGGTTCTGAGAGGGAAGTTTTATTTCCCACAGAATTAAAAATGTATACATAAAGGATGAGTCAAGTTTACTAACAGCAACACACTTAAATATAATCCAAAAAGACCAACTTTTCTGTTGCAGGTAAGAAAGCAGTAATTTGTTTCATTATATATGTAGATCTACCGAGTGGTCCACATTCATATCGTCTGGAAGATCTTGCTTATACTAGGAGTGGAGACAAAGGCAACACAGCAAACATAGGTATTCTTTACTTCTCTTTTTAAAACACGGTATCTGTGGATTATTTTAAAATAAATAGAATTGTCACATCACATTGGAAACATGCTGAACCCTCTTACCCTTTTGTAATCATAATTGGCCCCAAAGGTGTATAATAAACACCTCATTCTCCACGTTGTCTTCTTCAATAAAGGGGTTGGAGGATTGATATTGTTTCACCCCCTTCATTCTTGTGTGTATCTGTATGTGTTTAAATTTGAAGGGTTTATTAAAATAGCATTGGTGCAGTTAGACCAAAATTAAAGTGAATTGAAGGGCGGGGCAGAATGAATTATTGTACATCCAGTAACATGATGAAAACTATCATGTAACTGTACAGAATGTATTTTATACAACTTCAGCAGTTTTAATAAGGTGTTATTCATTCACTGTTGTTTTTTAATTCAGATGCCTAGATTTTGAGTAGAAGGAAAATGGGAATATATGCATATAAATCTTATAAAAACATATGAAACTGCCTTTATATTAAGTCATACCATTGGTCCATCTAGTCCTGAGTAAGATATTGGTGGCTAGTAAGACATTGGACATTCTTCTTCGTGGTTTCTGTGCATCACGTATATAGGCTCTGCGCTTGCGCGGGCCCTAGAATCAGGAAAATATTTTCCAAGCTGAGGCGTTTTGGCAGGAACCCCTCCCCCACACCGTACTGAGCATGCGCGTGGGTACTCGCCCAACCCTCAGTTCTCTTTCGTCCACCATTGTGACTACCTCGTCAGGAATATCCTCTCTGGAGAATTTTAGAATTGAGGCATTTCTTCGTAATTTCTTCACTATTATTTATTTTCTTTTGTTTGCTTTTGTTAATTGTTCGTATGGCCCTACGGGTACCTTTTCGTAAATGTTTGGAGTGTGGGAGTAAAATTCCACCAATGGACAGCCATTCCTTGTGTCTCATATGCCTTGGAGAAAGGCATGTGATGGACTTCCGGTGAGCATCATGGCAGACTGAAACCTCCGTTTTTTTGGCGGAGTGACAGAACAGCTTATAAATCGACTGAGAGGGCTCTCTCAGCTGGTGAAATCTACCCTAGATGAAAGGGAAGACAAGGATATAACCATAAACAGTTCATTAGTCCCTCAAGTGGCTCAACTGTCGAGATCAAAATCTCGCCAGCAGGACTGCAAGGATGGTGAGAGTTTGAATGGATTAACAGCACTCTCGGCCGTTTTGGAAGCCTTTTACGAGGCTCAAAGTTCGTCAGATCTCATCTCTGAAAAGATTTATTGAAACAATCTACGAAGCTTCTTGCAGCACATATAAGGTGAGACACCTTACTTTCTGGAATATTAAAAATATAAGGGGAAGGATAAAGAAAATTATCGGAAGGAATCAGAGATGTAACACCTTTTGGGCAAAAAGCTCATATAAGAACCAAAAAGGCTTTTTACATTTTTCTTTTCTCGTGTCGAAAGTGCGTTTGGGGGTTGGGAGATAAACACCAGAGAGCTTCCTCTCCTTCTCGGAGTGCAACAGCCTAGAAGACGCATCATAACAGCTGATAACAGAGGAACTGGATTGTAGATAAGGTTGCTGTGTGACAGCTTGGGAACAACAGTAAATATTAGAAGAAAGTAAAAGATTCTGTTGAAACAATGGCTGAGCAAATACAAAAGTTTTTTCAACAATTAAGTAATAAATTTGATCAACTTGGAATTAACCTTGGAGATAAGATAGAACAGTTTGGAAAAGAAATGAATAATAAACTTATAGAAACAGAGCAAGAGAAGACTCAAGAAAGAAAAAAAACTGGATACAATACAAACAGCCAAAGAGGTTAAAGGCAGTTTTGATACCAAGGTGAAGGTGGACATCGGGGAGAGGAGAGTTTTGAAAGAGATGTTTAATGGAGCAGCACGTAAGAAGAAAGTCTCTGTGTCATTGACAGCAAACTTGAAGCAGAGGAAGATTGGTTTCCGACGGGACATCTCGAAAGGTGTAACTTCTGCTTGCAAAGGATGGAGATTCAAGCTTAGTTTGGAGCAAAAAATAAAGCGGAATTTTTTTTTCCGAATGCATATCCCGGAGAGTGTGATCGCTGCTGTCAAGAGGCGGAGAGTTGAATGGAGTCCGGTGCAAAAAGTAAGAGAATTGGCTGAAAATTTTAAAAAGGATGTCCCCTTTGAAACTGGTTAAAATGTACAAAGATGCCTTGGGATTTGGCTGAAACGTGAAGAATACTTGATCACTTATGGGAGATGTGTTAAAAATAATAATAATCTGGATACAAATTTATGCTCAAATTTAAGAGATACTAAAGATTAATATGTGATTAAAGTTGGAATATTTCCTTTTATGTTTAATGGATGATCAGAAACTTATTAGTATACATATAAAAATGGAAAAGCCTAATGTTACCTAAATTAGATGTTTGGATGCTGAAGTTACTGGAGCGGGGGGAGAAGGGGAAAAAAACAAAATAAAAAATATCATGTTAATAATTATAGAAAAGATAAGATCTATGCTTATATCTGTATAACTGAATGGAAACTTCTGATAAAATCATCTGTTTATCTGTGGATTCAACCAATAAAAAGAAAGGGTTAAGAGAAAGGAAAGTGGGGAAATCTGTTTATCTTTTTTAGCAAGAGAAAATATTGTTACTTATTTCTGCAGTGGAGAAAATTGGAAGTCCATCTTAATTTTGTCTTTCTGTTGTTGTTTTTTCCTTTATGGTTTGTTTGTTTTAGGCTGTCTGTGTTTTAAAAATAATTTAAAAATTTAAAACTGGAGAAGGACATGTGGTAGAGTCATGTCCATTTTGTAATTTTTTTTTTAAAACAGACACATAGACACAGGTCGGACAGGCTTAAAGCCTTACTTTGGAGCAAGGCTTTGCAGGCGGTTGATCAAACAACTACCACGCTGCACACCACAACCATGGCCGACACAGGTCCAAAGTCTCCCTACAATGAGGTAATAGGCTCGCTAACAAACCCTCTACCTCGACGACAGCAGCTATTATCTCTTTGACAAAGAAAATGTCTAAAAAGATGAAATCTAACCCATCCAAGACACAGTCTTTGGAGAAAGGGAAGAATAAAAAGTCTAAGAAGACTGCCCGTATGGAGTCTGTGGCCGCGATGTTGAGAAAAATTCCATATCTAAGTGGATTGGTTGAAAGTTTTAGAGTCCTGAAGGACATATCAGCTAGCTGCAGGCAATAAGGTTGAGAGAGAGTTTTTCTGTGTAGAACTGGAAAGGTCAACCTGATTATTGCTAAGTGTCTATTATGATAAGATGATTAATCTGGGATGGGCTGATGTCTAAAATGTATATAAATGAGGCTTAGTTTAATGGCTACTTGTGGGTGTCAGGCGTGGTGTATTTGGACGTGAAGAGATTTATGAGGAAGGACTGTACATATCTGGATGGAAACTATTGTGCTGCTGTATATATTGGACCACGAGTAAACAATCTGTAGTATACACAAGATTTGGTGTTTGAGTATTTCTTCAGCTCCTGGAGTGTTACTGGACTTATTGCTAATACAAACGCTCGCAGCATTTGCCCTCTTTTGCTTTCCCTCCTCAACAGGGTTATGGGCCCAGGCCGAGGGCACTGGAGCACAGCCGTGGGGCAATAGAATCCAGCCAGGAGGCTATTAAATACTCAGGAGTCCAATTGATGAGCCAATGATTTATGGTTTCCAAATCGGATGATTAAACAAGAGGAAAGCTCAGAGAGTTCCGGAGAGGAATCGGAGACAAGCAGTGTGTCTGGCCAGAGTGGAGCTGAGTGTGTAAGCCAGCTGGAAAACATGCGCAGACTAGCTTGATCAGTGGGATTCCCATGGAAAGATAGAACGAAAAGAATTATCAAACCTGGTTGTTCAAACAAGAAATGTTTCTGAGGCGCGACGGATGTTGGCAAGTTGTTGCAGAAGACAAGCCAATGGATCTAAGTGCAGACGAGGAAGCGACATGGGAGGCTTTAGCCATAAGAGCAAAAGCAAATATTGTCCTGAGCTTAGAAGACAGCCAATTAATGCATATCTCTAGAAATGAAAACGCCAAAGAATGCTGGGAGAAACTGAGGCGTGTTTATGTGAGGCAAACCACCAGTTCCAAAATTAGCCTGACGAGACAACATTACCGTGCCCATCTAAAGGAAGGAGGTTCGATTTCACAACACCTCCAAAGTTTGGGAATGTTGTTCTCAAAACTGCAAGAGGTAAATTTACCCTTTGGTGAAGAGAATAAAATGTATATAATTCTCAGCTCTCTCTCTCCCAGTTGGGATGTTCTCGCGATGAGCCTTGAGTCAATGCCGCAGACAGATCTCACTCTGGAGCATGTAACAGGCAGGCTGTTGCAAGAGGAGAAAAAGCGGTTTGAGAGGGCGGAGGAGAGAAGGGAGCGAAGTGTCGCCCATGAATCGCATGGGGAGGAGAGACGGCAAATTAAAATGGAGACTAAGCGCCTACCGTTTGACGGAGGAGAGAAAGCCATGGCCGTAGAAAGGAGAAAGTGCTTTCGGTGTGGGAAGAAAGGCCACATTCAATGAAATTGTCGTGCTAAGATGCAAGGGAAAGGAACCTCGAAGGGGCAACAGGATCGTTACTCCAAAGGAGACCGGGAAAATGAGAGAAATGAGCAACGCAGTGCTCAGCTCGTTTCGGTGGCCAGGGAGACGAGATCCGAGGAGCGGAGGAACATATGGCTTCTGGATTCGGCATCCAGTGTAACCATATGTAGGAATCGCAAAGCTTTTGATAAGCTCTGGAGTGGATCACAGGAGTCTGTGTCCTTAGCAGATAGAAAACAGGTTCCGGTTTGTGGAAAGGGCAACTGTTATGTTCCATGTTTAAATAAGTCTTTGCCCGAGGTTTTATGTGTGGAAAGCCTAGAATTTAATTTGCTTTCAGTAGCAAGCCTGACAAAGCTGGGATATGTGGTTACGTTCAAAGAATCCTTGTGTCAGGTTGAAATGAATGAAACAGTTTGTGCTTGAGGTGTGCTCAGAAATGGGTTGTATGAGATGGAATCTCAGGAATATTGAAATCAAATTGCAAATGTTCCGAGCCACAAAGATCGTCTCCATCTCCTGCACCGCAGGATGGGACATACTAGTTTCAAGGTACGTAAGAGAATGCCTGAGAATTGCAAAGGCATTGAACTCGCTGGGTGTAACAGGTTTCTCGACTGTTGAGTGTGTAAGCAATCCAAGTCCCAGGTTTTACCTGTTAACTGCAAAAGCAATAGGTCTACTCATGAGGTATTTGAATTAGTGCATCTGGATGTAGTAGGTCCATTCAATCCCAGTGTAGGAGGTGTTAGATTTGTTCTAGTGATATTAGATGATAAGACACGTTTCAGCTGGATATACATGATTAAGAAAAAATCAGATGTATTTCAAACAGTCAACTTGGGCTGAGAAACGCTTTAAGAAGCAAGTTGTGCAAATCCAGACGGATTGAGGTGATGAATTTACCAGCAATGAGTTTAAAACGTGGGCTAAACGCCAAGGTATAACTCATAGATTTTCTGATCCACATGCACCGTGGCAGAATGGTGCAATAGAACGCAGGAATGGGTTGCTCCAAACAGGCTGCCTCCACACGAGACGTTTAATGCTCTTTGAAGGCTCATTATAAATTTTACCTCCACACCAGCGGAGCGCAAAAGGGGCGTAGAGGCGCGTTATCTCCCTGATTGTGCGCATTATCGAATGCGCATTAATTAGCGACTTTTATTTTGCTCCGTCCATTAAAGCGCATTTTGACTGCTGCCGCCGCTGTCAAAAGCCCTCCCCCGGCTGCAACCTGAACTTCAGCAACCCCGGGGCATGATTTGAAGCTGGCGAGGCGAGAAGGGGGAGAGCAGATTTCCTTCCTCACCCCCTTTCCGATCGCTCCATGCCCCGACCTGACTTCAGCAACCCCGGGGCTCCGGCGGAGGGAGCTAGCGCCTGGCTGCCGGGAACATGATGAAGCCGGCGAGGTGAGAAGCGTCGCGCAGCCCGATCCCAGCCTCCGGAGCCAGCCTCGAAGTTCCCTGCAGGGGGCTCCGGCCACATTGGAGGGCAGTCGGCGCCGCCCTCGGGGGAAGCTCAGCCCCGCCGGCTCGTGCCCGTCCGGCACATCCGCTCCTCTCGCTCGCTCAGCAAGCGACCGCTCTCCTCGGCGAAGGCGGCAGAGACGCCAGGAGGCAGCTAGCTTGGAAGAAAGCGCAGGGCGAGCGGGAGAGAGGCGCTGCTGCTGCCGCTGCCGCTGCCGCCACAGCCTCGCCCGGCCTGGCTTGAGGAGGCGGCGGCTCAGCTCTCCCTGGAACTCTCGCAGCTCCGCCGCCTTCTGGGACCCAACTCGGCAGCCGCCTCCCGTTACGGGACACTTTTCTCCAACACTTGACACAGCCTGCCAGAGGGAAGGGGAGGGGAGCGCCGCCTCTCGTGCAGAGGTATTAGGCGTAAAGGCGCTTCAGGGATAGTGCGCCCAATCGCCTAACCGGGCGCAAAAGCGAATTCTTGTGGAGGGGACCACAGTCAAAGATTCTCTTCTGATCGATTCAGGAGCAGAATCAAACTTATGGGCAGAAGCGTTCTGTACTGCAAACTACCTCTTAAACAGGACATGGTCAGAAGCAAGCGGGAGTGTGCCTTTCCGTGAGTTGCATGGGAAGAAACCAAACCTTGCCCAATTAAGAGTTTGGGGCATTTTTGCTTATGTTCACGTTCCTAAGAGTCAAAGGCTGAAAGCCAATCAGAAGGCTATAAGAGCGCACTTTGTTGGTTATAGTGACAAGTCGTGGAGTTTTTCTGTTAATGGGAAAATTATTATCTCGAGATCGGCTACCTTCGAGGAGCAAAATTGAGAACGGGTTCATTCTAACCCAGAGGTGTTATTGCATTACTCATTGGATGAAAGGAATGAAGAGGTTAAACAGTTGGAAAGGGTTAAACAGGCGAAGTCAGAGCCTGCCAAAGCCGAGACTCCAAAGGAGGGGAATGCGACTCCGCCTCCCATGGAAAGCAACAGAGAGAAATAACCCCAGCGCCAGCAGGAAAGTCCCTGTAAGTTACGGCAGTCTGAGAGAGTGAACAAAGGAGTTCCACCAGAGAGGTTTGGGTTTGAAGGGGAAACAGTGTGTCTGTTCAATTATGAAAAACAATGCTTTGAGGAGGTCGCTGTAAATCCTGACAAGGTTGGTTGCTAAAAAAAGGGTTTCCTGTGAGCAGGAAAAATTGTTGGAATCAGGTAAACAAAAGCAAGCTTACTGAGAGTAAGGTGTAACTAACAAGGTGTTGTTACTTGCAAACAGCAGTCAGCAAAAGGTGCTGAACTGGAAAGTCACTTGGAGAACTGAGCATTTACCTGAGAGTAAAGGAAAATCACAAGGAGAAGTGGAAAAGGATTTCTTGGTTTAGAAGCAGAAAAATGTGAATCTGCTTAAAGCCAGTGGACGCGCACGCTGACAATTGCATGCAGCGTGAACATTTGAGTCAGCAAGTTGCAAAGCCTACTGTGGCTACATGGTTTGGTATTAGACATGTGTTTAAGATGTTTAAAAGAAAGTTTAAAATCTGTGTCTAACACTGTCATATCTTAAAACCAAATAGAAAGCTATGTTGACAGTGGTTGAACAGGAAACCACACAGAACGGAAGTCCACAAGTGGAATGAATCCTTATCCAGTGCCAGCGGAGAATACAATTTTTATACAATTGTTAAAAATGTAAATATTGTTTGTACATTGCCAGTGAGTGTTTATGATGACTCACAGTCTTGCATTGCATTGGCAAATGCTCAAATGTTTAGAGCTAGGACCAAACATGTGACAATCAAGTATCTAAATGTTAAACAATATGTGGAAGATGGTTTAATTAAATTAATATATTGTGAGTCTAGCGAGAATGTAGCAGATATATTTACAAAACCATTAATGGGATTTCAGCATGCTAAGATAACTAAAATGTTAGGTTTTGAAATGCTGAATGAGGAGGAAAAACTTTAGACCACTTAGGTCTTCACATTTTGAAGGTGTGTTGAGGAAAATTCCATATCTAAGTGGATTGGTTGAAAGTTTTAGAGTCCTGAAGGACATATCAGCCAGCTGCAGGCAATAAGGTTGAGAGAGAGTTTTTTCTGTGTAGAACTGGAAAGGTCAACCTGATTATTGCTAAGTGTCTATTATGATAAGATGATTAATCTGGGATGGGCTGATGTCTAAAATGTATATAAGTGAGCCTTAGTTTAATGGCTACTTGTGGGTGTCAGGCGTGGTGTATTTGGACGTGGAGAGATTTATGAGGAAGGACTGTACATATCTGGATGGAAACTGTTGTGCTGCTGTATATATTGGACCACGAGTAAACAATATGTATTATACACAAGATTTGGTGTGTGAGTATTTCTTCAGCTCCTGGAGTGTTACTAGACTTATTGCTAATACAAACGCTCGCAGCATTTGCCCTCTTTTGCTTCCCCTCCTCAACACGCGAAACACCCTAGACTGACGCTGACACCATCAGTCAATTCTCGTCAGCGTCTCCCAATGAGCTGCAGATCGTTATTTCTCCATCTAGGGAGCTGTTGACACCGACACCTGGCCAAACTGCTTTATCCCTTTTGGCTTCATTGTCACTTTCAACGTCGTGGCGATTACCTCCATTGCCACCACTTCTCCAATCTCCCATACTGACGTTTTCCTCCATACCGCTACAGGACGAACGACAAACAATGTCGATATCTGAAGGGGAGGTTAGAGATTCTTCCCCGCTCACTTTGCATGTTCCTCTGAGAACTACAGCGCCTCAAATCTCTTCACAAAGAGCCAACTCACCCTTTTCCAATATCTCTTACACCTCGCAAAGGGAGTACTACACTCAACGATACCCTCCTCGATATCCACCTCGATCATTGATGGATCAGCATCGATCCCGATCACTGAGAGACTGGGATTGGAGATCTGAACGAGAACACTCCTGTTGTTGATCTCAATATCGAGCTCTAAGTCCTTGTTCGTACACCTCGTCAGGCCAGCAATGTTACAATGAAAGGAGACAAGACTCTTCCTCCTCGAGTCGACATCGACAGCCGACCGACGAAAGGAGACGAGATTCTTTCCCCTCGCATCGACAGCCAACCACTTCAATTTCTAGGTCTACAGTAGTACCCTTACAACCTACTTTGAGAGGTACTTCACTGACAGCGACACCTCAGCCAATAAAACGACCTGAACCTCTACAAGTGTCGGGATTGGAGTCATTGGGTCCCCTCACAAGGAGGCAGACTTCCCAGGATCAGTTGCAACCTCCCGCGACGAACACTCTTGCACTATCTCAGGAGATTCTTGAATGACCTCATGACTCCCAGGTTTCAGAAGGAGAGGACTATCAATCAGATATGTCTTTCTCCCCATCCATTCAGCCTTCTGTTGCATCTCCAGATGCTGAATTAAACCCTCATGGCTCTGTCTCACCATCGGAGGACTTAGGTCAATTTTCAGACCAGATCCGTCGAATGGCTCAAGCCCTGGGTATCACAGTAGAGCAGGCACCCTCTACCACCCAAGACCCAGTCTTCGACGCCGTTGCCACTGACACCTCACGTCCAGTATCGATACCCATTGTCCCAGCGCTACTCAATACCATGAAACAGTCTTGGAAGACACCGTCCTCTATGCCACCAATGTCAAAACGTCTAGAAGGATTATACAAGATACAGCAGGTGGATGCTGAGTTTTATTCCAGCACCCAGCCCCAAACTCCGTTGTGGTCGAGGCGGCACAGGGTAAATCCCAAAGACAACATACGTCTCCGGTTGATAAGGAGGTTCGATGTGTAGACCTCTTTGGCAGACAAATCTATTCCTCAATGGCCCTAGGTATCAAAGTATCCAATTATCAAGCAGCCATATCTGGATACCAACTATTACTTTGGGACAAAGTAGGTAGACTCTTCGATCACCTCCCAGAGGACAAAAAGAGTTTAGCTCACCTTTTCCAGCAAGAAGCGCTAAAATTTTCTAGACAACAGATTCACACATCCAGACACCAAGTTGACTGTGGATCGAAAGTCTTAGTAGGGGCAGTCGGCCTATGTCGCCATGCCTGGCTCTGCTCCGCTGGACTCTCCCAGAAAGCACATCACCGCATTGAGGACCTAGAATTTGATGGACTAGGTCTTTTCAACTCAAAAACTGATGCCTCGCTAGATGCCATCCACAAAGCGCATACTACTCCTAAACACATGGGTTTTACTCAACCTTACCAACCTAGACAATGCAAATGGTACAGATCCCAATCGTCTTATTCCTTCTCTACCCGACCAAGACAACAGTACCAACAACAACAGCAGTCCCTGGGCCAACAGAGGCAATCTTTTCAAAAGAGAAAAATCCAGCCCCCTAAACCTAGAATTCCATTTCATAGGAACGATGGACAGGGAAGACGGCATCTTTGACTCCGCCATATCACCACAGATTCAGATCACGTCACCGGTCTTCGGAACTCTCCTGTCAGCCCATCTCCTGAATTGGACACTTAGACAAATGGGTTCTTGCCATCATATCAGGAGGCTATCAGATTGAATTCGATGTCCTCCCTCCTCTCGGTACGGTGGAGTTCACGAATCCCTCTCCAATACTACAACGGGAGGTGGACAATCTTCTTCTCAAAGGGGCAATCGAAACTGTCCCCATCAACCAGCTGAAGAGAGGTTTTTATTCCCAATACTTCATGGTAGCAAAGAGAGATGGAGGACTCTGTCCCATTATGGACCTGAGACTTTTGAACACCTACCTTACTCCATGCAAGTTCCGTATGGTCTCCCTGGCCTCGATCTGCCCGATGCTGAAAGAAGGAGATCTATTATCTCCAAGATGCATATTTCCACGTAGCTATACACTAGAGTCATCGGAAATACTTACGCTTCCTCATCACAAATGTTATCTACCAGTATCGCGTCCTTCCATTTGGCCTCGAGACAGCTCCACGAGTATTTTCAAAGTGTATGGCAGTGGTATGTGCTCATCTCCGTCTTCTAGGTGTCGAAGTCTTCCCCTAGCTAGACGACTGGCTTCCGGTCGCTCCAATGAAACAAGAACTCTCAAGAGCCATCACGTGCACCACGAATCTGCTCCTACAGTTGGGACTATGCATAAACCACGAAAAGTCAGTATTAATCCCGATCACCTCCATCCAATTCATAGGAGCGCATCGGCCATGCCTTCTTACCAAGCGATCGATGTCACAGAATTACATCACTTGCCACAGTCATTCGGCATAGATGGTCGACCTCTGCGTTCTCCATCCTACAGCTCCTTGGCCTCATGGCATCAACAACTGCCATAGTGGAGTTTGCAAAGCTCCACATGAGGATCCTCCAAAATTGGTTTCTGCGATCATTCAACTTGAAACACAATGCGAGGCGTACTTTTCTACATCTCCCGGAAAGGGTACGAGATTCCCTTCAGTGGTGGACAGTCCCCCCACATCTTATGCAAGGGGTTGCATTCCAGCAACTGACACAGTCAATCACGGTCACCATGTATGCATCCCTTCTGGGCTGGGGACTCATTGTGCAGACCTAAAGGTCCAAGGTACGTGGTCAACTATCAACGTCAAAGACCACATCAATATGCTCGAACTCAGAGCGCATGAGAAGGCCTTGATAGTGTTCGAAACGCAACTGACCAACCGCTCGATCCAGGTGATCTTGGACAACACAACAGTGGTTGCTTATCTAAACAAGCAGGGAGGGATTTGTTCACAACCCCTCCTGGAACTTACCCTAAAAATATTAGAGTGGTACTGCCAACAGGAGATAAGGATAGTAGCAATACACCTGGCAGGAATAGACAACGTTATCGCAGATTCCCTCAGTAGGACAATGCAGACTTGTCACGAGTGGGAACTCCACAAGACAGTACTAAGCACACTTTTCCATCGTTGGGTGACCCCCAACAACAGATTTATTCACCACCCAGAACAATGCTATGGTACAACGATATTGCAGCCGAGCAGGAATAGGCCAGGACTTGTTAGGCGATGTCTTTCTCCTCAGATGGACAGGGAAACCATACTACATATTTCCTCCCTTTCCACTTATGGCTCAAATATTAGCAAAAATAATCCGGGAATGGATGTCTTGCATACTAATTACACCCTGGTGGCCCCGGCAACTGTGGTTTGCGAACCTCCTGCGGATCTCTCAACATTGATTCCTCCGCCTGCCACTCCGACCATACCTACTGACCCAGCAAGAAGGTCAAGTCTGTCACCCGGACCTTCCGACGCTGCACTTAACTGCATGGAACGTTTAGAACAGGAAGTTTACAACCTTCCTCCTTCCATCTTGAACGTACCACATGCAGCCAGAAAACCATCAACACATATTTCTTATGGCCGTAAGTGGCACACTTTTTCAGTTTTTACACGTTCTAATGGGGTTGTGCCTACTTCGGCACCGATCGCCCAGGCTTTACTATTTTCATTCTCCTTGTTCAAAAAAGGCCTGAAAGCCTCCTCACTTCATGTTTATCAGCCATTTCGGCCTTTCACGCGCTTGTTGAGGGGTTCACAATGTTTTCACACCCTGTTACTAAAAAGTTTTTAAAAGGGATCCACAACCTTGCTCCACCAATCCGATCTCCATCCCCTTCATGGAGTCTTTCAGTAGTTCTTAAAGCTTTATGTACTAAACCATTTTAACCCATGGCAACGATGGACCTAAGTCTACTCTCAAAGTAGCTTTCATAGTGGCGATCACCTCAGCATGCCAAGCAAGCGAACTTTGCGCTCTTCAGGTAGCCGCTCCGAATCTCGTATTTCAAAGGGATAAAATAATCCTTCGACCTGATACTAACTTTCTTCCCAAGGTCATCTCTGAATTTCATCTCAGACAAGATATTGGGCTACCTACCTTCTTCCCCTCACCTACTACTGAGCTGGAAAGAACTTTACACACGTTGGATGCGTGGAGAGCACTAGCTTTCTATGTGGATAGAACTCGAGCTTTTAGACTGTCGGAAAGATTCTTTGTCTGTTATGCTGGACAATGCAAGGGCTTGCCGGTATTGACCCAACGCTTTGCAACTTGGATAACCAAAGTGATTTCACTGGCCTACGAGCTCAATGGACTTACATTGACAACACCCCTAAGAGCTCACTAAACTAGAAATATGGCCACTTTGACTGCTTTCTAGAAAGGGGTTTCAATACCAGACTCTGTAAAGCCGCAACCTGGTCGACACCGAAGACGTTTATAAGACATTACAGCATTGATGTTCGTTCGAGAGCAGATTGCAACTTCGGGAGGGCGGTCTTGTCATCCCTTCTTGCCTAAGACACCTTCCCGCCATCGGTAAGTTAGCTTGCTAATTGCCCATATGTGTGATGCACAGAGACCACGAAAAAGAAAGACAGCTTGCTTACCTGTAACTGTAGTTCTTTGAGTGGTCATCTGTGCATTCACACAACCCTCCCACCAACCCCACTATGGTGTCAAGAAGGAAGACTAAAATTGTTTTTAAAGATCTTATTTGTTTATTATTGTTGTGTTATCAGTGCACCTATCCATATCGATAGACAATTTTCACCTTCGGTTCCGAGCCACAATGTCGGACTCAAGGAACTCAGTATGGTGTGGGGGAGGGGTTCCCGCTCAAAATGCCTCAGCTTGGAAAATATTTTCCCGATTCGAGGGCCTGCGCAGGCGCAGAGCCCATATGTGTGAATGCACAGATGTCCATTCGAAGAACTACAGTTACAGGTAAGCAACCTGCCTTTATTACAGACCCCAAATATATAGGAACATAGGATACCTAAAAAGCTGCCTTACACTAAGTTTGGACCATTGGTCCATCATGCCCAGGGTTGTCAACACTGACTGGCAGTGGCTCTCCAGAGTTTTAGGCAGGGCTCTTTCTCAGCCCTACCTGGAGATCGAACATGGAACCTTCTGCATGCAAAGCATGTTCTCTACCACTAAATGATATCCCCTCCTGTATGATCTCTGTATAGTTGCATCCAGTATTTAATGTGAATAGAATTTCACATTTTACATTGAATTTGAATTATTGTCAAATACATCTCATTCTTTTAAAATATGACTAAACATGCCTCTATTTGATCAGTAAAGTGCTTTTTACAAACATAAGAGGCAATAAATTGTTACTACTTTATTTTGTAGGCTGCTCTGCTGGGACAGTAGTTTATATTACTTATGGGTCTAAGCAACCAATACTGAGCTGATTTAGTGCTATAAAAATGAGTTTCAAGAAGCCTCAGACTTGTGCGTTCCTCTATTCCTGTTCTTGTGTGTGGAGTGACCTCTTTTTTTCCTGGTTTGAGATACATCATAGTTTGCCATTTCATCCATACTGGCAAACTGTGGTTTGCTCTTGCTCTCCAAGCCAGGATTGAAAACAATGATTTGATCTTGGTTTCTAATCCTGGTCCAGACAGCATGGCAAACTATGGTTCATACCAGGAACACAGGAAAGGGAGGGAAAAGTATCTGAGTCCAAGGTCCCCTCCACAAGGATTCGCTTTTGCGCCTGGTTAAGTGATTATGCGCTTCATCGCTGAAGCGCATTTACGCCTAATACCTCTGCACGAGAGGCAGGCAGGCAGGGAGGGGGGAGGTTGGGCGGGCAGGCGCCTGTCTCTTTAAGGCAGGTCCCTGCGAGTTGTTATGCTGGAGAGCGAAGGAACTGACGGGGCGATTGAATGAAACGGAGCAAGGGGGGGAACAGGGCAAGAAAAAGGGAAAAGGGAGCTGGAAGACGGAGAGCAAGAGGTCAGCGGGAGCCCGGTAGGAGCGGAGCCAGGAGCCGAGCGGGGGAGCCAGCAGCAGCAGCAGCAGCAGCAGCACTCGGGAGGCAGGGCGCCGGCTTCACATCCCGCCGCAAAATAAAACTCGCTATTTAACTCGCATTCGATAATGCGCACAATTGGAGAGATAGCGCGCCTCTACGCCCGATTTGCGCTCCCTCCTTGTAGAGGTAAATTTTTTAAAGCGCCTTGAAAGAGCTTTAAACCTCTCTTGTAGAGGCAGCCCAAGGCTCCTTAAAGCTCATTCTTGTACTACCAGATGGTTTGGCATTGTGGTTTGGCATTATGACCAGAGCAGCTCATTGTGAACAGGTAGGTTTGAAGAGTTCATCCTTCAATCCTAATGGGGGAATCAATCATAGGATGAGCTCTAGTACAACAACAATAATCCCTTTTCTCAGTGCAGATTCCTTTCTAAACATAGCAAGGCTATGCATGGAAAAATAATTTTTTGATATGTGAATGGATTTGGGGCTGGTTAGGCCAAGTGGGCAGATGTATTCTTATAGCTGGCATCCTATTCACTAATGGCCTAGAGATACAGGGCATCCGAGTACTACTGGCCTCCTTGTTAATTAACAATTGATGCTTTAGTGGCTGAGACAAATTATTATGTATGCTGGAGCAGGGTAAAGATGATCCATAGGTTGGGAGACAAGTGAAAAAGCAAAGAATTAAACTAGAAAAATAATACTGAAATTGGACAACTTAATTCCAATCTATAGAGATGGTAATATTAGAAAATGAAACTGATTTGTTACATGTAGAATTAATATTATGGTTTACACTCAGATGTATTAAATTATTTCAGACGATCAAGTCTAGAATGATAGAATTCATCTTTGTGCTTAGCAAATCTGCTTTATTTGTTTATGCAAGGAGTATTAGGGTGTGTACAGACATATATAGAGCTTGAGTGGTGTGTCTGCTGTGGATCTACTCTTCTCTTGTTGGTCAGACATGCAACCTTTCTGAGAGCATTGAACTCAGGAGCAACTAGTTCATTTTTCAAGCAGAAGTCAAGTGTTCAAAGTCCTGAATGGCTGGCCTTGTGACCATGACAAATCCACTTCTCCACTCCCTAAGCAATGTTTCAATAAGAAAAGGGGATTGGACTAATGTTTAATTGAATAAATATCCCTTTAAAAGTCCAGGATTCAGAGCCAGGTATATGGGTCATTACAGGAGCAAAGCTGGGTGGTGGGAAAGAGAGCCCTCCCCCACAGCAAACCCACAGCAACCCCCCCCCAAACCGCGCACTGGCTCCTATAGGAAGGTCTGTACACATCCTTATTCTTAGCACTCAAGTCAAATGATTAGTACCTTCTTGTGTTGTTCAGTAATCATATTCCTTCTGCACGCTTCCAATAGTTCTCTTACCCTTTGGAAAGAAGAGAGAATGTGGTGGTCTAGCTACTTTATAAATTAAAGGTGTGTTTTGATCTCTTAACTATTGTCAAAGACAAATACAATGAAAGAGTTTGTGTTAGGCTGTAAGGATTTCACCCTTTCCTATAAAATATCTTGTTCATTTATCACAAATTGTACAGAGAGATACAGAAAGCAATATGCAGTTATGCTGCCTGCTTGTGTCAGACTAGGATTGGGGAGACCAAGGTTTTAATCTCCACTCAGCCATGAAGCTCACTGGATGACCTTGGGATAGTCACCATCTTTCAGCCTAACCTAGCTCACAAAGTTGTAGTGAGGATAAAATGGAGGGTGGGGAACCATGTGCCCTGCCCTGAGCTCCTTGGAAGAAAGGTAGGACATAATTGTAATTATATAAATAAATGAGAGAAAGTTTGGGGTTTAGAGATATCAGTAGCCCACGATATTCAATCCAATTTCTTGAAATAACAGTGTTCTTCAGAATAATTATTTGATAGGGAAGCTAAGACATATAATTGCCATATTTTTATGGCAGATGCAAACTGCATAACTGAAGGGGATGGTGCATGTGTCTTTTTCCCTCAGTCTCACTTTACTTTATCTTATGACTGACAATCAAAATGGCTCTGACATGAACCTGCCTGGCATTTGAGATCCAGTTCAGAGGCTCTCCTCTGGATAAAGCCATCTTTTGGTAGCTGCTAGAGAGAATGCCTTTTCTGTGTTGGTATCTAGTGTTTGCTTGGCACCTTCTTTGTTATCTTTTAAGCATCAGGTGAAGTCTGTCCTCTTTTAGGACTTACAGGGCTTTTAATGATATTTGTTTCCTTTGGTTGCTTTAACTGCTGCTGTTTGGGGGAGGTTGTTGCTGCTATCCCCATTGTTTTTGTTTTTTGTCTGCTCTGTTTATTTTGTTATTTAATATTTGTTATTTTATATTGTGTTGTATATTTTATTGTAAGCTGTCTTGGGACTGTTTTGCAAAAGGTGAGAGATAAATATTTTAAATAAATAAATAAAATATGTCTCCCAGTCGCAAAAGGAAATAAGAACCATGCTTTTTCCTTATTGTATATTCTTCTTGTACTGGCAAGGATAATTCATCATAAGTGAAATCAACAGACAAAAAGAAACTTCCTCTTGATAATGCAAAGATATTTATTTTTAGTCCTTCATCGCTGTTGATCTTGAAATGAATCAGATATGAATAATAATTTGAAAATAAAATGATATTTTTGATGTTGCATATAGGACAATAACCAGTTGTGTTCTACTTATATGCAACAACAGGTGTCATAGCCCGGCATCCCCTCTACTATCCGTATCTCAAGAAAACATTAACTGCTGAGGCTATAAAAGGTTATTTTCAGCATCTCTTTGAAGCAGAACAGCCTGAGGAGAGCTTGGTCACAAGGTATGTGCTCATTCACATTAATGCATCCATGCAATGTGGTTTGAAGAAACTAATTGGAATTCTTTGATTATAAGGAAATATCCAAATTTGAAATAAGCTTTAAATGTTAGGCTAGGCAAGTGTCCAACTTAGACAGAACATTGTTCACACATAAATGTTTCTAATAAGGGGATGATCCAATCTCACAAGTAGAAGTGCAGTGTGGGGCTCCACCAAACTGCTCAAGAAATCTGAAACGAGCTAATTCTTGAGCGTCATCAGACAAGGGGGGCAGTCATGGTTCCCTACCGTCGCTTCTCTGCCGCTGCTCCTGTCCCACAATAACTTCCTCTTTCTTTCTGTGGAAGAAAGAGGAAGTAAACAAAGACTACATGGCCCATTCAGGGGCTGTTTCTATCGCCTTTCCCCTCAAAAGTCGGATTTTTGGGGGTCTATTTTGTGATGGAAAGAAGGCAAAAAGGAGTGGGAGGCGCGCGGGAGGTGGATGTCATCATCGTCTAAAGGACACGTGAAAAACCGTGAGTGAGCAGTAGCGAGCATATGATAAAACACTAATCTGATGAACCAATTTGTCTGGCTGAACTGTGAAATGCTGCTTCTATTGTACTGATATTTTTAATGTGGCAACTGGAGGAGGTGCTAGTGATAGCGGTAGCAAGCTAAAAGCATCAACTCATGGTACTGTGGGGCACTCTGCCCCCAGTGCTCTTCTTCAAAGCAGGCAGCATCATGTTTCTATCATTACACCTTGTAATTTGCAGCTCCTTTAATGTTCATCAATCCAGTTGTCCTTTATTAAAATGCAGTTCGGAAGTCTTTCTTGAATCACATCTTTCCCTGTGTGTTTTTCTTCCAAGGTGCAACTGCTTCCCATGGTACTTGTTGTTAGAGTAAATCGTATGGGTCCCTGCCATGATTCTTGGAATAGCATTCCAAGAAAAGGAGTAGCCAATGAAAACGTTTGAGACAATGAATGCAACAGAAGAAACAGATTCATAACAGGGGAAACAAGAGGAACAGAGAACGAAGCTCCTAAACAGAAATAAAACGAGAAAGCATGGTACAAAGTAGTGCTGTGCCAAAACCCCACCTGCCCTTTCGTGACCTCTTTGTTTCCCTAGGGAACAGCTAGTCATTTTCCTGCCTCCTTCATTGGAATGTTGAGAATTTCAGAGAAAGTTTTCTGGGTGCAGGGGCTTCAGCGTGTATCTTACTGTAACCACGTGGCAGAGGGATGTGCGTGTGTTCTTTCTTTTATATCCCCGCCCCCTGACCCGGTTCTGCCCTACAGTCTCACTGGCTCCTTGAGCTTCCTGAAAAAGCCCCCTGGAGGACTTAGCCAAGACTTCCTCCCTTGGGGCTTTCCAAAGCTGCTCACTGCTGAGTGCCTAAAAGCTGAGAGAAGCATGTTTTAGTTTTGCTTTGTTGTTATTGAAAGTCAGGAGGAGGAGGAGGAGGAGGAGGAGGAGTACTTCTCTCTTAGGTTTCAGGCACTCAGGATGCAGCAGCATTAGAAAGCTCCAAAGGAGGAGGTGCTGGCTAAGTCCTCTAGAGCAGTGGTCTTCAACTGGTGGGTCACGACTCAAAAGTGGGTCACAAGATCAGTCTGGATGGATCATGGCACAGCTGTTGCTGCCATGTTGGGCATGGAGAAATTTTTGAAAGTGTGTCCCATGTTGCAAGTCTGAAGTGGGTCTCAGGTCTGGACCAGTAGAAGTCCACTGCTCTAGAGAGCTTTCCAAGAAACTCAAGCAGCTGCAGAGTATGCAAGGACAGAAGGGTGGGAGAATAGTAAAGGAAAGAGCACACACACACACCCTGAGAAATTTCCCTGAAATCCTCACCCCTTCATACAATTTTCAGGTGGAAATTTCTCAGGGTACAGGGCTTCAGAGCTTACCTTACTGTGAGGCGGTGTCAGAGGGGTGTGTGTGCTCTTTCCTTTACTATTCCCTCCCATCCTTCTGTATCAAATTTTCCAACCAATTTATTTTTGACCATTCGTAGATGGTGAGGTGTCAAAAATAAATTGGTTAAGAAATTTGGTGCAGCGCTAGTATAAAATGAGGCCAAATTACTAAGAATGTTTTAATTAAAGAAGCAAAAAGGTATATGAACATAATTCCCTCCAATAGTGAACTCAGGTAATTCAACCAAAAGTAAAGTAACCCAAAAATAAGGTAGTGGAATCTACATGTTCAGAAGATGCTCTAGATATACAGAAGTACAGAAGTTTGTGTAATAAAAGCAAAAGACATTTTTTAAAAAAACATCCGAGTTTATAAACTCTTGTGTGTTTACTCTAACCAGATTGGAAATCTCTGAATAGGACTGCTGTGAGGCAGTCTATTATAAAGCCTATGGCTGAGAGAAGTTTGAGATATGGACCTGGTTTGCACTATACAACAGCCTACCATTGCTTAATTTACCTGCGGGATATGTGACATTGTGGTGGGCGCTAGTGAACCCAGGCAGCAGGTATAATTTGAGGGTTAGATGTAGCTTATTTTAGGGTTGTTTGAAGGTTGTCTAACCCTCAGACAACCATTACTGTCTGGGTTCACATAACATGACAAGCCAGGGGCCTGTGGGCATCATGCAAAAATGCCTGCAGAATATGACAGCTCCCGCAGGCAAATTAAGCCATGTGTGAACAGGCCAATGTGTGTCTATTGAAACAAACACACACACACACACACACCAAAGGACAGGCAAAGGAAAAATGAATTGATCTACTGAAGCCCCTGACAGTTTATAGGAAGTATCCTGGAAGGGGGAGATTCCTTTCCCATCTCCAGAACTCTGTTCCACCCTGCCCCCCCCAACATCCCTGCTATACAAGTATAAAATATCCAGGTTAAGGGGTTAACTTCCTTCTAGCAGCATTCTGCACAGCAGGGAAGGCCTCGTGGAGAGGGGAGGCAAAGGTGTACTTTTCCTTCCCTTTCCCAATCATACAACACCTTGGACACCTGGAGCCTTGAACAGGAGCCCTCTTCTTAAGCAGAGATGATACACTGTATTATTATTATTATTATTATTATTATTATTATTATTATTATTATTATTATTATATCCCACCTTTTCCCCATTACTGGGACTCAAGGCGGTTTTAAAACAGATACAATTAAAACATATAAATATAAATGTACAAAAGTTAAAATAGAATTCTGTCTTAACATGCATTCATTTGCATCCTAAATAAATATTTCATAATAATAATAGTGGTAGTCTTACAGTGTTACTCTGTCAATACAACTACAATAAGAATTACAGCCACCCTTTGTTCCTTTCACTGAATCACTTTTGGTGTTGAGCCAAATCCTTTGTGTAGGAGGGACTGGAGAATTTGACTGCTTACTTGAGTTCAGAAAGAAATTGATGCAATCTTTGTACCTAAGGCTCATCATAAAATAGATGATACATGCTATTAAATATAAACCACCCAGCTGCTCACTAGGAATAGATAGAACAAAAATTGTGTTCATAAGAATTTCTACCGTAATTTTTCATTGTGAGCCCTCAGAGATCCATATAAATAAGTGGTCATATTATAATTTATTTATATTCAATTATATGCTAAGGAATGGAGGGAGCAATCCTACAGGCCCTAGATGGGGTCTGAGAGGCCTCAGGATATTTTGGATTTTCAGCTCCAAGGTCAGAGACAGCGCTCTGACCTCCGAGCTGGGAAACAGAGATCCAACCCACCTCCCCCTCATAACCAGCACAGAAAGACCATACTAGCTGCTCTCTGAGGTTGGGAACTCGACCTCAGCGAAGGGGGTGTTTTGGTGCCCAGGAAGGGAAGGAGACTGGAGAGGCCAGGATATGACTTACCCTGGGGCCTCTCCAGTCTCCTTCCCTCCTTTCCAAAATCCCCCAGAAAGACAGGCAAAAAGACCCATCTAGCAAAAATACAGAGCAGGAGGATGGGGAGGCGAAGATTGACTTCGCTGTGCCTCCTGCTTTGCCCATTTGATGATCATAAATCTCTGAGTTCGGAGGTTTACCATCAGAGAGGACAGAAACAATGGGACTGCACCCTAAATATTTTTGTACCCAAACTCCCATTTTCTATAGTAAAGCCAAACTGTTATCTTTCACTTATAGCTTGTCTAAATCGTTAAATACTGTTTACTGAAAACAAGGTGAGATCCTCAGATCTAAATGAAAGTTTTTAATTAATTAACCCTCAAGCTTGTGTTCTAAGAAAACCTGAGAATATTATCATGTTCCCGCAAGGGATTCATTCCTTATGCAGCTGGGCTTTTTGTTTTTCATTTCAGTGTACTTTGAACAACATTACTCAATGCTTCTTTATCAACAACAAAATATTGAAGATTCTGCAAATGTTAAAATAGAATACAGGTTCTATGAATTTATGTGTGAAAGTATGTTTTGGCTAGAGAACATTTAATTGTTTCACTGGCCTTGCCTTTTCTTCTTTGTGAACAAATCTCTGCTGCTGCTTTCTTTAAAATGTCTGCTCAGGTAAAGATGGACATTTTTGGATGAACCAAATTTCTTTGATTAATCAAATCGTAGGCTTTTGGTTTGGTGTGTCTTTTAATGATGTGATAAAAGAATAATGTGAACAGAGTGAAAAGCAACCGAAGAGAAGAAAGAACACTTTTGTGTAGCCCTTAAGGATTATAAGGAATTATACTCACATGTTTTAAGATCTGAAGGCTTCTTATTGGACTGTGACAAAGATTGTATGCCTATGGGAACAAAAACAAAAGCAAACAAGCTTCCTCTTGAAATTAAAAATTACATTCAAGTCATTGTTACTTGTAATTTGAGAAGTAAGATAACATTCTTGTGTGTTAATAGTGCAATTTCTCTCTTTTTCATGCTGGCAAACAAAGGAGTACAGACAGCAACCCAATTTGCATGTAATGGCAGCAATTTGTGGATTATTTAACCCATGATTCGTGGAGACGTGGGCATGGGTTAACCACTGAGTTGTTTAGCCCCTAAACAGCCATCAATCTGGGTTCACACAACGCGTTGAAAACATCTGATCGGGATGATCTGAGGTTGTTTAGAGTAAATGGAAATGGCTCACATGCAGTGCACATCCCAGCAAATTGTGGGTTAAATAATAATGATTGAACTGGCCCAATAAGTTATACACTATTTTTTGTAGAAATAATTACAAAATGTATCTTTCTCATTACTGTTTGGGTCAGAATTTCAAGTATAACAATAATATACCCACACCTGGGATTAAGGCCCATTAATTAAGTGGGATTTACTTCTGAGTAGACATAGGATTGTGTTGTAAAAGTATATATTTTTTCAATTTGATGTTCAATTTAAGAAATTACTGTAGGCCATGTCCTGCCAAATGTAAGTACTTATAAGTCACTTTGTTCTACTGAAATCATTGCAACTTAAATGTCCCATTGTGACTTTCATAATAGGACTTAAAATAAATGAGAGTTAAATGGATCATGACCTTATATTTAATAGTTATTTTTCTTTCACCTTAAAAATGACATCAAAAACCATAAATAGTATTATGGTGTGATTGAAGAGTTGAGTTTACTCCCATAATCTTATTTATCATTTCCCCCTCTTCCTTTACTCCTCCCCCTTATCATCCAGAGAGGAGAGGAGAAATGTTGGATCTACATTTGACTTCAGTGGGCTTCAAAATATATATTTGAAGCTATTCTTCATGACTGTACAATTCTGATTACAGCACCTCAAAAAAAGTTATTATTGAGCTGGAAAAAGCAACCAAAATGATCAAGGTGCTGGAGGAATTCCCCTATGAGGAAAGGTTGCAAATTTGGGTCTTTTTAGCTTAGAGAAATGGTGAGTAATGGGTGAGTGGGGGGACATGATAGAGGTGTGTTAAGTTATGCATGGTCTAGAGCAGGAGTTTGGAACTTTTTTTTTAGCCCAGGGGCTGAATTGCAATTTGGGAAGGACTATGGGGCTGCATTCCAGATTCATTACCCGTGTGTTTCGAGCCCAATTCAGAGAGCTGGCTTTGACCTTTAACGGTTTGGGACCAAGTTACTTGAAAGACTGCCTTCACCCATATCAGCCTGCCCGCACTTTAAATCTAGGCTGACCATATGAAAAGGAGGACAGGGCTCATGTATCTTTAACAGTTATAGAGAAAAGGGAATTTCAGCCAGTGTCATTTGTATGCAATTAGTTCCTGGTGAAATTCCCTGTTCATCACAACAGTGAAAGTTACAGGCACTATACTAGAGTGACCATATACAAAAGAAGGCAGGGCCCCTGCAACTTTAACTGTTGTGATGAAGAGGGAATTCCACCAGGAACTAATTGCATACAAATTACACTGGCTGAAATTCCCTTTTCTCTACAACTGTTAAAGTTACAGGAGCCCTGTCCTCCTTTTCAGATGGCCAGCCTATTTAAATCAGAAAAAGGACCTTCTTATCTACCCACCAGTGAGAGGAATTAGGTGGGTGTCTACACCGGAGAGGGCCTTTTCAGCCGTGGCCCACCTCTGTGGAACAAACTTCCATCAGAGAGTTTTTATGTATTGTTGTAAGCCACCTTGGGAGGACTCCTGCCCTGAAAGGTGGCCAAGAAATCTTTTAAATAAATAAATAAATAAGTTACTGCAAAATCCACAACTCGGTTATTTACAGGGTATTTAAAAAAAGGCTAATTGCCTTTAAAGGCTTTATTTTCTCCATTCACTGATTGGATATAATAGCAAAAGAAGCCTGGACTGGATGGGGAATCCCCAGGAGCCTCCCTGGTGTAGAGAAAGTAGATAGGAAGACAAATTTCTCTCTTTCTGAGGTCATCCAATAATGTTTATTGGTGGACTGACAAAAGGAAGTACTTCGCTGGTGATGTCATTAGGTTCTGTAATAGTCTTGCCAGAATAGACATGTGGGCAGATTTGGCATTTGTGTCTGCCACCCTGTGTCTGTATCTCTGTTGCAAGGTTTTTCCTTACTATAGAGACATCCTATAGATGACAATAAGTGGTGTTCTGTTGCTTTCTTTTCTGGGTCTGCCCTGTAGTAGATTATTCCTCTTTAGCAGCCTGGCCCTGTTTATTGTGTTGTTTTGTTTTCATTTTGTTAGGTGAGTATTGTACTCTGAGAAATGCCTGATTCAGATCCTATGCTGTGAGTCGCTCTCTGATGGGTATGTGCAGACCTGGCTTTATCATAGGGCTTGGTTATAGACAATTGGTTTTGTGTTCTGGGTGGAAGTTGGAAGCATGGATATGTGTAGTTGTCTGTAGGTTTCAGGTATAAGGTGTTATTTATATATCTATTATGTAGTTGCACTATCGCATCGAGAAAGTGAACCTATTTATTTATTTATTTGATTTATACCCTGCCTTTATACCAAAAATGGCATTCAAGGCAGTTACCTGTTGTGTGGACTGTTCTAGGCTCATATTGATGGTGAGGCGGAAGTTACTGCAGTCCTAGGGCCCCTCTACAAGAATTTGATTTGACGCCTGGTTGTCCGATTATGCGCATCTTCTCGTAATTGCTTTTACGGCAAATCACTATACGCAGGAGGCGGTTAAGCGCATAACTGGTTGCCTTACCGGTTGTATGAAACGTGCTTTAGAGATGTTTAATGCGGAGAATCGCTTGTTTACATGGTCATAAGGTGCTTTAACTCCTGCAGAAAATTAAAACTCGCTATTTAATGCACATTTGATAATGTGCATAATTGGACAGAAAAAGCGCCTCAACCCCCGATTTGCACTCCGCTCTTGTAGAGGTCAAATTTTAATGCACCTTGAAAGAGCTTTAAATCGCTCTTGTGGAGGCACCCCTAGTGGAACTTCATCAGTGCCCTCTAATAATGCCATCCACAACATCAGGGGGTCATGTACCCCTGCTCACCTTCCAATGTAATATATGCCATCATTTGCCAGCAGTGCCCTACTGTGATGTACATAGGACAAACAGGCCAGTCTCTACACAAAATAATAAATAGTCACAAATAAGAAATAGCAGTGTTCAGAAATGGGTGGGGGAGCGTTTCAACCTCCCATGACACTTTAACTAGGTTTTTGTAGGGTTGTGGGGTAGTTTGTTAACCACCCCAACTAGCAACCTCTGCCGGCTGCAGATGTCATGAGAAGCCGTGGCAACGGGACCTGTATTGGTAATTTGGTGCCTGCGAGTGCTTATCAACATGGCTGATAAGCTTATTATTGACATATGAGCATGGGTTGTAACTACATGTCTGTGAACCAAATAGGCCATTCCTTTCACAGATGGAACCAAGATCCAACAGGAGATACTTCTGCTGGAAGCAGGAGAAGGCAATTTTCTGTGGATTCCCGCTACACACACACACACATATACAGACACCTCTTCTAGAGGGATCCCCTAGCCCTCCAGAGCAGATTTGGGGGCAGGGGCAGATGCTTCTGCAGGGGAAAAGAGCAATTATTGATTGTCACCTCCCATTGGCAGTGACCAGTGCGAGCAAACTCAAGATCCTGCAAAGCTCTGGCCATTAACCTAGGGAAAAGCTGCTTTGCACTCAGTAGGATTTATTTTTGAGTAGACATTTAATGGGATTGTGCTGTAAATGTAACTATGAGTCCACCCTCTCCCCTATGTTCCATCATAATCTCTAAGGTACACTGTGGATGTCCTCTTAAATATACCAGTGTATATTGATATGAACAACTAGGGCAATCAGATAGTGTTTTCAGTGGCTGCCTCTTGATTTATAGAGTTGTTTCACTGTGGCAGTCTGCATTCTAAAAGTGTTGCAAGAGTCCCGTGTTAGGGCTGGAAATAAGGTAGATGGATAGAGGTTGGTATAGTTCAAAATATTGTAAATCATGTTGAAATTTATAGATCTTAATGCTGATTTTTTAAAAAGGAATTCTTAAATGTTATTTTCCTATGTTGAGGTTAGATCCAATATGTCATTCTGCCAGCAGAAGTGAAACAACTGGCGGAATAGATTCCCCTCTTTTTTGCAATACCCCTCCCCCACAAGTGTTTGGAAATAAAATGTTTAGATTTTCCACATTTCGTCATTGTAGTCTCTGCACTCTGCTGGTTTTATGACCATAGTCATTAAAGGAAGTGGACTTTTGTTATACAAATATGATAAGTCAGTTTCTTGAAGTCATCTCTAGAAATGTGCATCATTTCCTTTACTTGTATTATTGTGTGATTTCCTAAGATTATTGATAGTATCATTTTAAAATCAATTGAATTAAATTAGTGAAGCAAATATCTACACTTTATCTTTACAGGTATGACCTGCCAAGAATATATGGATTAAATTTTGTTCTAAAGAACTCCCTTGGTGGTGGTGGTACAGCATCTCTGAGAAGTGACCCACAGGTAAGCATCTAATTCTAAAGGGGTTGAAGTATTGGTTTGTTACAGCTGCACAAAATAGAGTCTTGTGACACTTTAAGCCATTCATGGACTAGAGACCACTTGATCAGATTCATAAAGTATCACCAGTGGGTACAAAGCAGTCTTCCCCAACTGGTGCCCTTTAGGTATGTTGGACTATAACCCCCAGCCAACTGGACTTGTTGTGCAACACATCTGGAGGGTGTCAGACTGGAAAAACCTGGTATAGAGGGGGGAAATCTATATGTATATGGTAATGAACTCTAGTCCTTCAGAGTTTATGCCACAATAAATCTTCATGTGTGTGCTTGAAATCCAAGTCCAGCTACTTTTAAACTACAGTATCTGTTGAGATGTCCATGCCATAGAATTAATTCCAGCTCTAGAGTTCAGGCAGTTAATTACATGCATGTCTTCTAAGGTACCACTCACTTCCCCTTCCCCTTGACTTATGTGCAAACACAGCGTCTGGGAAGTAACCACAAAAGCAATCTAAGGTCAAGAGTCCAATCACCATTGGACAATATGGTACTTCATACTAAAGTTTTAAGCACTCTGGTAGATCTTGCTTTTCCTCATGCAATCTGTTATTTAGTGTTCCTTTCTATAGAGCAGGGGTGGGGAGCATGTGACTCTCTAAATGTTGTTTTGTTGAATTGCAGCTCCTATGATTCCTCATCATTGGCCACGCAGGCTTGGACTGATGGGACTTGCAGTCCAACAACATCTAGAGGGCCACATTTCCCCTAGCCCTGCTACAGAGACTTCTTCAACTTGGCCCTGTGCATGTATGCTCAGCTCCAAATTGTAGCCATAGGGTAGCTAAATGAGAAGTGCAAACTGAGAGGAAGGCCAGCCTCCTATTGACAAGTAGCTTGCAGTGCACTGAAGGGAGTTGCAATTCAAATGGAAGGAGATATTATTTGTGGAAACACTTGAGTATTTCCTCTTGTCTGAATAGAATATTTACATAGAGCAATGCCTATGGATTTCTTCTCTTCTTCTTTTCTTTTTTTTTACAGGGCAAGGCATTTGGACAGATGCTGCTAGACTTCCAGATTAAAAATGTTCCAGATTTAAAGTCTTTGATAGAATAATATCATTAGTCTCATTCAGGTTTGAAACCATGTTAACTGAATGTCAACTAGAAATAAAGTAAAAAATCAAGAAACCACTAAACGTGGTGGTGGCAATTATCAGTCTAAGGTTTAACTCATTCCTAATGCACAGATAAGGGAATGTTCTGAGTAATGCCAGATTTGTTGCTTTGTAAGTGACTGGTATTTCCTGTCTAGTGCATTAGATGAAGAGCCTATTTATTTCCTGTGAATATAATTAAGCAATAAATTATAGAATATCTTTCTAAGAGATAACCACTGTTCCCAAATAAAAACTTACTGAACTTCTCTACTACTTTCTGGTACAGCGATAAAACTAGCAACCTTATTTAATGTGATAATATAGAATTATTAGAGCATCTCTGCTTAAAAACTGATGCTACCTTATGAGATCAAGGAATTATTATTGCCTATATCTGTAGTATCTCGAATAACACTAGCTTCTCATTACAAATGGTGTTTTTGTATTGCCCTGTTCTCAAGCAGACAAAAAAAAATCTGTGCTTCTTTGTTCAGTTTTGCATGGTTAGTGAAGCTTAGCTACTGGATTAGCCCTGATTTAATTGGCGAATTCCTGGTCTATGTGTTGTTTTGAAGGGGGGAAATTAAACTGTGTTACCCTATGGTCACTTCACTTTGTTTCATCAGTGGCCGCAAGTGTTTTCAATACGCAGCCTGTTGAGTCTGATGCCGTATGTATATTCATTAAACACACAGCAAGATAAATGATGTGATGGATGTAGCTAATGAAATATCACTCTAGATACTTTCAGATTTTGTTGGGGTATCCTGCACTATTGAGTCAGTTTCCCAGAACAAAATAGAATACACCAAGAGCCTTCTCTGTGCATTGAAAAATTGAGAGAGGTCAGGGGATAAGAGGAAGTTGTGGAAGCAATAAATGTTGCTAGACAACTAAGAGAAAGTTCCAGCGCTTGCACTTCCTACTGGATGGTAAAACCTCATTTATGTCCATATGCATGAGACAAGGCAGTATCCCTATACTGAATGCACTTTATTATAAGTTTTACACGCAATGACCAGGATCCAAGGAACTATTCTTGATAAACCTAAGAAGATGGGGCATTCCCAGTGGGATTTTATTTTTTAATTACCTGCTACCTTTAAGCAGCAGACCACCATGCCATGTCACAACTACTTTTGAAACACTTCTTAGTTTCAAAAATGGTTTGTCATGACAGTGGGAGGGACAAGGCTGAAGTTTTGAAAAACACAACTCCTTAGGCCCCCTGGGGCATGCAGAACTGTGTTCTTTTGATCCTGGCTACTGAACTTGAAGATAAAAGTTGATAGTACAATGAGTTAAGAAGTTATTGCCCCAGGATGAGTACATACAGACACACCCTAACAAATGTCTCCTGGAAGGATGGAAGAGACTTTGGTTTGCCTGCCCTACTGTTTCAAACCATGCCTTAAGCTTTATGAGGGATGGACCAAATATTAGCTAAGAATTTCTCAGGATTTCAAACATCCTGATCCATGAGAGAAAGGACAATGATACATGTGTACATTTAAAAAATGGTTTTGTGAGAATGGTTGGATACAATTATATTCCAAAATGCATATATTTTGTTTATTACTGCTTGTAAAAATGAAATTTTAATAACATTATTTGAGCTATGTTAACTTTACCAGAAACTTGCAGGCACATGTCAGCTCTAATCTGCTGCTTATAATCAAGGGCTGGGTATAAATGCTTTGCATGCTGGATTTGTCTCCACTTGAAGATTGCTATATCCTTATAATGATGATTAATAGCAAGGAAGAAGACTTTAAGGGCACAGTTTGCTGTTACTGAATCCAAGATTGAAAACAGATTTTCTACAATAGTTGCTTCCAATGCATAGCTCAAGCCACTGTTACCAAAATTAAATTTTGTTACGTTGATCAGTCTTTGGACTTGCTCCCAAGGGTTCTGTACAGGACTAATAAAAGTAGAGAGTACATCTGGGTATGCCTTCATTTGCTCAATGTACTACACCTACTTTTAGCATTAAATAAAGGTTAAATAGTATCAGTGGATGTTGTGTCTCTTTTTTTATCTTTCTTCACTTCTGTTTATTTTCTCTAGATTTCTCATAATGTAATGATGTCCCAAGAGGCAGTAATGTAATGTACCATGACTGTATCTCATTATTTACAGCTATAGAACCAAATAGAAGGCAAGTTTCTGTTACAAACAGACCCATCTTTCTATGGCCATTTCCAGATGGAGGGCTCCTAGCTCCAGCAATAACTGGACTTCTGTTGTGAAGTACAAACAGAATTTCTGTGTACTGTCCATTCTGTCGGGGAATTGCTGCTACATGCCACAGCCTTCTGTCCACACCAGTAAACAGAAATATAGCTAAAGCTTTTCTCTCCCTCCCACCACGTTCTTTGTGCCAAGGTGTTGTTGTTGTTGTTAGTTTCCTCTCCAGAATTGCACAATTCTGATAGTCCAAAACTTCACTGTTGCGCTTTTACTCCTGTATAAGTGCCCATTGCCCTGATTTGGATCAGGACTATAGTGTACCAGAAGTGTAGGGTTAAACCTCCCCCCCCCCCCCAGTTTTCCCCTGTCATTCCACAATCCCCGATAGGGGGACAAAAAGTATCCATTTTAGTTTTTTCTCCCCACTCTCCTGTGTGTGTGTATGTGAAAATTCAGTAGAAAAATAGGTAGTGGGAGGAAAGGTTTAACCCTCCCTTTCTAGAATGCCATGGTCCTGATACAAATTGGGCTGCAAGCACTTACACAGGAGCGGAAGTAGAGCAGTGAACGTTCAGACTTTCAGAATTGCAAAAATCTGGAGAACAAACAAACAAACAAATGCCTCTGTATAAATATTAGTAGTTGTGTCACACACACACACCACCCTTTATTTTGCTGCTAAAACAGGAGCGCATTGTGTTGGGTTTGGGATGAAGGAAAGCAGCAGCACAGAGGTGCAATACATTTCCTGGGCTAGGGAGAAATATGTCTGGCCAGCCAGGAAAACAGACCTCCAGCAACATCACTTTACACATCACACAGATACACCTCCACAAAACACCACAAGATCATGAAATAAGGTAGTCACACCACTGTTATTTTTCAGACTGGCATACCAGAAAATAATTAATAGATTTCCCCCAGTGCGAGAAAATATAGGAGAAGCAGTGGTGAGGATGACATGGGAAGACTGCTGGAGGTTAACGACATCATGTGAGCATCCAAAAAACCCTGCTAACAAGGCAAACCGATAGCACCTTAAAAACCCCGTCTGGAAGAGCCCATAATTTCAATTTTGGTCCACTTTTCATTCAGGATGAAGTTTGATTTGTGGATTGTTACATTCTCAGGGTGCATCTCCTCATTTGCTGGTTCTCCACTCCTAATTCTAGCCTCCAGCAATTGCTTTTCATTTTTTATTTTAAACTGGGGAAGCTACACGAAACTCCATGTAACGTATTGTTCGGCCCTGAGTCTTCTACCAAACTTTCCATGTATCATATTTCTCCACACCAAAAAGCAGATTAAGGGAGAACATGGTGTTTTTATTTGTGACATAACCTAACTTAACAAGTGTCAGGAAACTCAGGTCCCCTCTACAAGGATTCGCTTTTGCGCCTGGTTAGGCGATTATGCGCATAATTGCTGAAGCGCATTTACGCCTAATCCCTCTGCACGAGAGGCGGCGAAGCGCATTAACAGATGTCCAAAATGCGCTTTACAAGTAGTTAATGCGCATAAGCGCTTATTCACACAGTCAAAATGAGCTTTAACGGACGGAGCAAAATAAAACCCGCGATTTAACGCGCATTCGATAATGTGCATAATCGGGGAGATAACGCGCCTCTACGCCTGATTTGCGCTCCGTTCTTGTAGAGGTAATTTTTTTAATGCGCCTTGAAAGAGCTTTAAATGCCTCTTGTAGAGGCACCCTCATTTCCTCTTGAGAATGAGAAGTGGTCTCTTTCATCATGTACTACTCTGCACATCTGGATAAATAGAGAGTTGCAGTTAGAGGAGAGCTGAGTGTATAGCAATGCATATGGAACCCAATAGATCAGTTCCTTCCAGCAAATCCTATATATCTACCCAGAAGTAAGTTCCGCTGAGTTCAATGTAATACCCAGTAAGGATTATACTATACCATGGGTACAGGTTTGCAACCTTAGTGTTGTTAGTAAGGATGTTTACTTTAAAAATAAATTACAGGGGAATGTTCCAAAAATTACAGAATGATGTTCCAAAATGTGATTAGGTAGGCTGACCATATGAAAAGGAGGACAGGGCTCATGTAACTTTAACAGTTGTACAGAAAAGGGAATTTCAGCCAGTGCCAATTGTATGCAATTAGTTCCTGGTGAAATTCCCTCTTCATTACAACACTTAAAGCTGCAGGGGCCCTGCCCTCTTTTGTATCTGGTCACTCTAGTATAGTGCATACAACTTTAATTGCTTTTATGAAGAGGTGATTTCACCAGGTACTAACTGCATACAAATGATGCTGGCTGAAATTCCCTTTTCTCTGCAACTGTTAGTTACATGAGCCCTGTCCTCCTTTTCATATGGTCAGCCTAGATTAGGCAATGAGGTGGCAAACAAAATTCAAATATTAGTTGCTAGGGATGGGCTATCTACACGTGGTTTTATGGAGCTCCTATTTTGTTGTGATTCTGTTCAGTGAATTTTGTATATTGAACAAGGTATTTCTTAATTTTTCCAAGTCCAGCAAGGAGAGATGTACTAATTCACAGGAAACAGACACACCAGTAGAAAACATCTAGATGTCATAGAAAATAGTTTATTTTGGTAAGTTTACCAACTCAATTTACGGGTATTGTGCTTTTCTTTTGCCCTTCCTTTAATGACTAACCTCTTACATAACTTTGTCATGTACGAAAGTAGGGACAGAAGTAATAGGAAAAGTAAAATGCTTGAAGTGTTTTTTTTTAAAAATGATACGTCACAACACCTGTTTCTTCCTGATTCCTTCTTATTTTTTTAAAAATGTTTTGAAATATATACTTAAACTAATTTCTATTAACAACAGCACATTTCAGAGAGAGTTGACTATATGGTTTAATTATCTGGAGCTGGCTGTATTTTCTTAAAAGACTGCCATCCAGTAGTTTCATGCCTTTTCCCCCTCCTGATGTTTCAGCCAACACTGCTAATGAGCTGCTAGGTAAGGTGAAACTATTAGTTGTTATACTAGCTTGTTAGTGGAAGCAATAGAATCTTTTGGCCAGAACCTCAAATATCTTCTCTGGTTTCATGGTGTATTTCCTCTCTGGATTTATTTGTAATGTACCCCTGGCATTTGGAGGGGATTAAGGTTTAAATGCCATTTGAAAAGAAAACAAAGGCCACCTCTGTCTAAACAATGAGAAACAGTTTGGAAATGTCTTTTTGCACCTCCTAAGAATCTGTACTTAGCTTTCTGTCTACCTGACCTCCAACTAAAGATCCCACTGAGAATGCTGTAGTAAGTCCTACCTGTTTTTTTTTCCAGTAGAGGTGTTTTCAGATGGAGGGCTCATTGCTCTACCAACCAGAAGGCATTGTGCAGCTATTCTGTTTTTTTCCTTAATGGGTTTTCCTTAATGGTAAGGGGAAAAGTGAAAAGTAAAGTGGTGGGAAAACATGGGAGGGTTATGAGCGAAAGATAACAAAGGCTGGACCCCCTTTAAAATTCCCTGTAACTCTGCCCTCCCCCTGTAAAAAACACACACAATGAAGCAGGAAGAAGGTGCAATAAAAGCCTTGCCTAGAAGAACCCTGACACTGCAGTTAAAACTAAAGGGGAAACAGAAGGTGCTGTAGCATCTCAGCAGTTTTATATCTGAAAGAAACAGAAGCAAAAGATTTATTTAAGTTAATGTAAGAATCCCCAGTTCTGTAAGGACAGAAGCATTGCCTTGCTCAATCAGTCCAGCATTCTATCTTTAAGGCTTCCAACTGATACAAATTTGCCTGTGCATAAGTGCCATTGAACTCAGTGGGGCTTACTTCTGAGCAGAAATGCACAGGATTACACTGTAAGAGTACTTACATAAGAACATAAGAAAAGCCATGCCAATCTAGGGTCCATCTAGTCCAGCCTTCTGTTCACAAAGTGGTCAACCAGATGCCCACGGGAGATGCACAAGCAGGACATGAGTGCAACAGCACCCTCCCACCCATATTCCCCAGCAACTAGTGTACATAGGCAGACTGGCCCTGATACTGAAAGTAGAATATAGCCATCAGGACTGGTAACCATCAATAGCCTTAACCTCCATGAATTTGTCCAATCCCCTTTTAAAGCCATCCAAATTGATGGCCATCACTACATCTTATGGAAATGAATTCAATAATTTAACTATACGCTGTGAGTCTATCTACACGACTGCTTTAAAATGGTTTATAACAATTTTAAACCGGTTAACCGGTTTAAAACTGTTATAAACCGTTTTGAAGCAGTCGTGTAGATAGGCTCTGTGTGAAGAAGTAATTCAAGTACTTCCTTTTATTTGTCCTGATCAGCTTCATGGGATAACTCCGGGTTCTAGCATTATGAGAGAGGGAGAAAAACGTCTCCCTGTCCCTTTCTTCACACCATGCATAATTTTGTACACCTCTTGTCATGCCTCCCCTTGCCTTTTTTCTAAGCTAAACAGTCCTAGCACCTCATACAGGAGTTGCCTTAGGCGGCTGAGACAGTTCACATGATCACTGCAGTCCACTGATGCTTATTAGTCATGGTGAGGTGAGGTGCCCACAGGTGCCACTTTGCCAATCCAAACCTACACACATACCCTGGCTTCTTACATGCAAACCCAGCAAGGGTGGGTTGCTGGGATAGTTGAGAAGCCACCCAGAACCCATGGGCTGTGTTAGGTTTCTGAATGGCCTGTCAACCACCTCAACAACCCACCCTTGCCAGATTTGCACATAACCAGAAGCTATGACGTGCCCCCACCGTGTCCCAGATATTCAAATTGGCAGTTGTTACCAAAACAAAAAAACCTGCACAGAATATCACCCACAGTGGCTTCTCCTTACATATGAACCAGGCCAGTGAAAAGCTCATAAGCAGGACAGGAATGTGAAAGCTCGCATTCTAGGGTTTGTCTCTAGTATCTGTTAATCTAAATTGAAACACATTTGTTTCAGATAAATATAATTTACAAGCTTTGGTGTCAAGTATTCTTTTCTTCTCTAAACTTTTATTTGCAATTCTAACAAAATAAAAGGGGAGAAAATTTGCAAAGAGTAACACTGATGGCAAGAACATAAGAAAAACAAGAATAAAAGCATATCCAATTGCAATAACTTAACAACATCATAGGGTTTTTTAAAAAACGTTTTGACACTTTTGTGTCAAATATATGTTAATATAAGTAAACCATATGTCTAAGCATCCAGACAAAATTGACAGCTGTAAACTATGTATTCAAATGCAGCAAGAGGAGTAAGGTCCACTGACTAATAGGTGGTCGGTGTTTATCCTTCCAGGCTTGGAGTATACTTTTTTTGTAACTGTTAAGGCTCTCAGAGTCCACTGTTAATTTCTACATCACAGGAATATAATTTAAAAGTTCATGAGCATCCACAATTATCACAGATTTTTCAAGAATGAAATTTATCTGGGCAGTAACTTCAACTAAAAAGAAGCCACCTCAACAACATATGCCTCAGTGACACATTACGTTGCCAGCATCTAGCAGTGCTAGCTTCTTAACCAGCGTCTGTGGTGTCCAATATACATGAAACATCTTAACTTTCTGTTTAAAAAACCCCGATTAAAAAACCACCGACAGTATAGGAGATTCTGAAGCATTCATCACTGATCAGTCCAGCATTCGATCTTTAAGACTGCAGTCTGATACAAATTTACCTGTGAGCAAGTGCCACTGATCGCAATGGGGCTTCTGAGCAGGCATGAATAGAATTGCACTGTAAGAGCTTAGGCAACTGGGACAATGAGAAACTCATAAATAGGACAGGAATGTGAAAGCCATCATTCTAAGGTTTGTCTCTAGTCTCTGTTAATCTAAACTAGCTAAAACACATTTGTTCCAGAGAACTATAATCTGCCAGCTTTGATGTCAAATATTCAATGAAAACATTCATTCATTCATAACATTAAAAAAAACAGTAACAGAAATTCTCTGGGCAAGTGTACACATTAAAATACAAAGTAATAATAAAGCAATAGTAAAAACAAACAAGATTAAACCACCAGCAGCAAATAATAAAACCTAAAGTAAGACCAGCAGCAGGGATAAAACAGTGAAAGTTCTAAAAGCACTAAAAACTGTTCCTAAAATGCCTGAGAAAACAAAAAGACCTCCATCTGAGAAGAGAATAATGTAGGTGCCAGGTGAGCCTCTCTAGGGAGAACATTCTGCAATTGGGGTACCACCGCAGAAAAGGCCCTCATTTGGCAGGGGCACCTGGAACAGGGACTCAGATTTAGGGTCTGGGTAGGTAAAAATGGGAAGAAAAACACCTTAAAATTTTAAAGGTTAAAACCAGCCCTTTGCATTGGGCCCAGAAACGGACTGGCAGTCTGTGCAGATGGCAGAGTGCTGGCATGCAATTCACCCTCCCACTAACAAACTAGCTACCCTGTTTTGAACTATCTGAAGTTTCTGGACCATATTCAAAGGCATCCCCACATATAAAGTATTGCAATAATCCAAACTAATGCAATGTGTTATGTGTGGGGCTGCCTTTGACACTATTTACTGTCACTAGTTGGCTGTATCAGGCCAATTTTCCTTTGCCCTGTTTTCCCCTTTCAAATGATGCTCACAACATTCTGCTTCTGGAGGAAGGAGAGAGAGAGAGAGAGAGAGAGAGAGAGAAGTAATGAGTGTTTACTGGTGAAGCTTAATATGATTCATCAGTGGAAAGATTAACAGTGCCAGACAAGTTTTGCTAAGAGATGCTATCAAACTTCTGAAATGTGCAGCTGGAGGAGAGTGCCAGCCAGAGGTGTAGTCAGGCCTTCCAGGGTGGCAGCCAGAGGCCCTCCAGCGTCTCTGGCAGAAGCATTATAAAGGATGCTGTGGGAGGACGGTTGGCAACTCTTGGATCCTGTATACTCCAACTGCGAGTTGTGTCCTGATAACATTGGCAACATGTCAAGAAATCCTGAGGCACATGTCTTCACTGTACCTATCCCCACCCAATACTGCAAGCCCTTAGATCTGCCTTTCAAAAGTTGCTGCCCTCTAGATGTGCTACCAGTGGTCTTCAACTGGTGGATCACACCCAAAAGTGAGTCATGAGATCAGTCCAGATGGGCCGGGCAAAGCTATTGCTGTTGTAGCCATGTTGGGCATGGAGAAAATTATGAAAGTGGGTCCCATGTTGCTGGTTGGGAGTCCACAGTGGGTCTTGGATTGGGACCAGTTGAAGACCACTGTGTTAGACAAGAGATCCATCACGTCAGCGATTTATTGTAGACTCGCTATGTCTAGTATGTGGTTTTGCAGCGTGGTACTCACATGACACTGTCCCTGTCCTGCACTCAACCCACCCCTTCCCCCCCTTGTGTTTTATTTTGGTGCTGGGAAAGTCTGGATTATTTTCCCCTCTCGCTTCTTCCTTTGTTGGGGGCATGTGCTAATGGAGTCTTGCTGACAAAAGAGGAGGGTGGGGTGGTTCTCCAGCACATAATCGTATGGACTTGTTAGCCGGTTGAATGGACTTTTTAGTGCCCCCCCCCCCCATTGCCTGCAGAAACAGGAGCCCAGATGAAACCTTAAATCAAATCACTAGATAACAAAGTCAGAGTGAGGGAGGGAAGAGCCCACACCCATCAGAGTACCACAACCAATGAACTGGAGGAGGAAGGAGAAGGGGCGGGGTGGAGCGGAAGAGCAAGCGAAAACCTACCTGAAAGGGACCCTGTGTGATGGAGCACTTGACATGCTTATGGAACGGAGGTAAAAAAAAAATGCGGAGGCAAACCCAGGGGGAAAATAGGGGTGATGGAGCTCTACACCTTCCATAACCTCCAGCCATTATGGGAGCTGTAGTCCAATACACCCGGAAGGTGTGAGGCTTGGGATGGCTGCCTTAGAGCACCATCAGACGAGTTTTATTGCATACTTGTTACTGGGCACTCACGGACATCCTCTGCCTCCTGCACACCTCCTGCCCCTTCTAGCCTTCACATGACAAAAAAAAAAACACCCCAGTAAGTCCAACTTATTTTTACAGAGTGAAGTTGCCGCTATCTCTTGCTGTGTACAGAAGAAGCTGCACCATCAAAACGGCCCACTGAATGGGCCACCTGCACGTTGTTTACTTCCTCTTTTGAAAGAGGAAGTAACGAGGGACAAATGCAGGGGCGGAGAAGTGACGGTAAGCAAGCGCGATCTCCCCGTTAGGTTGCTGATAAAGTTGGCTGCATGCCCTGGCTGGCTTGGAATCAAAAGGCAACCCAATTGATTAGGTCCATGATCTACTTGTGCAGATTTGGCCAAACGACTGCAGGAGGTGTGTGTGTGCCCGTGCATTTTTTTGTTTTCCAGTTCCGTTCCTTCGAGCTGTGCTTCTTTGAGGCATTCTCCTGTAGCAGTCGGACGATCTTGTTCATAGAAATTCAATCAAGAAAAGATACAAGATTTTCAAAGTGCGAAGAGTTTAAAAAATAAAATAAAATACTGTAAATAGGGCTTTGTGAACCACCCAGAGAATTTGGCGTTGTTGGGTGCTTATAGAAATCAAGCTATACAAGAGCTACCTTTGCAAATCAGCTCTGAGCGCCTTTATCATTGCCTACAGCGCCCGGAGGGCGAGGAAGAGCCCCGCCCCTTTGGCCTTGGCCCCGCCCCCTTCCAGGTTGGCTGGGAGAAACATTTTTGCTTTCTCCCTCGACTAAATGACCGGATCGGGAGTGGTGGAGAACTAAACAAAAGTGAGTTTGGCAGGCAGGGGTCGATAGAAAAGCTGCAGCCTGTCATGCCTGTGAATGGAGGGTTGCTCTGCGGAGTAGTCCCCTCTCTTCCAGGCTCTCAAGTCCTATCGTTTTCCAGGTAAGATGAATGCCCCCTCCCATCAATCATCCTTGGCAGCCCCCGGGGAAGCAGAGGAGGGGAAGGGGGGATCCGCTTGGCTACCGAAAAAAGATCCGCCTCCGGCGAAGGTGCTCCTTTGTGGCTGGGAATTGATCCCTTTGCATCACAACGGCTTAGCACGAAATCAATCTACTTCGAGCCCTTGGGCTTCCTTTTGCCACGTTTCCTTCGCTTTCCTCGCTGGCACGTTAATAGGTGCCAGTCTCTCTCTCCACCCCCCCAACACTTCCCCGAACGATTTGCTGTTTAGATCAAGCAGCAAATCAAACCAGCCATTAAAAAAAAAAAAAAATGGAAATGGGAGTTTTTGGAGGGATGGACGGGCAGGATCCTTTGCCTCTGAGTGGTTTCTCTCTCTTCACTCTGCTTCTGGGACCTCCTGCATTCGTTAGCATCTTCATTTTGTTGAACCTGCAAGTGTCTCCCAAGATCGAGGAAGAGGCCAGTATGGCAGGCCACGGAATGTGTTAATGACTCCCCTCTCCCCTTTTGGGTCGAGAAATATATAGCTTCCCCAGTTCTGTATGAATATGTTGCTTCTCTAAAAATATTTTTTTAAGGGTGGAGGAGATATATTTCAATTCTGGAGAAACCTGAACCATTTCCAAGACTTCTACCAGAGGGGACTGGCTTTCAACAAATGCCCTATATTGCATCTGATATCGATGCTACCATACATGGGTACTGTGTGGTTACCCATCCTATGAATGCTCAGGTAGTAATTGCACATAAATTTGAAGTTACAAATGCAGTAGAAGGGCCCAAATGCTACTTCCAAATCTGGCAAATGCAGAGACCTCTTACTGTTAAGGGCCAAGGTAAAGTTCATGTATCTTTCAAGTCATTTGATGTCTGCGGTGATACATTTTCAGTCAGAAAGTCCATCTCTAAATCTTGCAGTCAGTGCATGTTATCTTGAAGGATACCTTTCAAAGAGAGACAAGCCCAATTTATATGCCACAAAACCATGCACTTTTCACTTGGTACTGTCTGTCAACACTTTCCTAACAATTGCTACATGGTTGACAGGAATGACCTCTAAATAAGGCTGCAAGCCTAAGGAGTCTTCCTAGGGAGTAAGCCCCATTGAACAGAGTGCGACTTGCTTCAGGTAAATGTGTAAAAGACTGCACCGTAAATTTGCAATCCTAAGCATGTTTACTTAAAGTAAATCCCATTGAAATTCATTTCAGGATGTTATATGTTTAGGATTGCAGCCTTCTAAACCAGCCATCTGTGTACTTGGAATAAATCTCACTGAGTTCAGTGGTACTTATTCCCCATAAGATATGTACTGGATTACAGCCCTAGTCTGTAAATGTTTTCTCAAATGTTCTCCCATCACAGGCTCATAAGCCTTTATACAACAATATAATGCAATCAGAACAATATAATCAGAAGCCTAGTTATATATTGGCATTTACATATGCCTTTATATACTGTCAAGCTGTTCATTTACTAAGCACTTGCATCTTGATAATGAAATACTGGAAGCAGTACTTGGTTTAGATGATTTGTTGTTGTTGTGCTCTCTGTGATGAATGAGTAATTAGCACTCCTGCAAAATGTTTTCTGAAAGAGCCACTTTCTGAGTAAAGGTTTACTTCACTCCACAGTCGTATTTCACTCCACCCACTTGCCTTTCTGCCAATCAAAGCTGATGGTGTTTGTGGGATTGCCCCTCTTGCCATGATAAAAAGGCAGGATGTTGAAGCAGAATGAATCAGTAGGAGCAGCAGCTGCAGCTGCAGAATAAAATCATGAAAAATCCAATGTATGAAATAGCATCCCTACTATTGGAAAAGTTTCTCCTGCTTGCCAACTTCAAATTTCTTGGAATGGGCTCCAGTGCAGAGGAGAAAGAAAGGAAACAACATGTCTGTTATTATGACACAACCTATTTCAAGCCAGGGGATTTGCTGGAGGTGCCCCGCACCCTCTTCATTCACTTTGGCATCTACCTGGGGGACAACCGAGTGGCCCACCTTATGCCAGACATCCTACCAGCTGTCACTAATGACCAGAAACAGATCCAGAAGGTGGTGACCAATAACAGACTCATCTTGGGTGTCATCACAAAAATGGCCAGGATCCGTGTGGATACAGTGGAGGACTTTGCTTATGGAGGCTCGATTCTGGTGAACCACATGGACAAACTCTTCAAGAACAATGTCCTGCATAACGAGGAGGTGGTCAGCAGGGCGGAAAAGTTGGTGGGTGCCACTGAATACAGCTTGCTTTGGAACAACTGTGAACATTTTGTGACCTTCTGCAGATACGGCTCTTCAGTCAGCTTCCAGACTGACAAGGTAAACTGCCACTTGTTTTGAGGACCACGATGTGCTGGAAGAGGGAAGGAGAAATGCATGGTGAAGTGTCTCTATGGGGTTCAACATGGTTCATTTCTAATATATTTGTATAAACATTTCTTTCGTCCTCCTACACTTTCCTTCCCAAAACAGAAAGTGAGTTACATGAGTACTTAGGGCATTCTTCCCCAAACTGGCACCCCTCAGATGTGTTGGACTACAACTGCCATAAACCCCAGCCAGCATGGGCATTGGGAGTTGTAGTCCAGCACATCTGGAGGGTGCCAGGTTGGGGAAAGCTATTTTGCTTTTTGTGGGGTGGGGGGACTGGTCATCTTTCTTTTGCCTTAAACCCCTAGTAGCCAACTGTATTAGTCAAAAAAAATCTATCTAGTAATTAACTATAAGAGGCCATAACGCCTTCCGTGTTACCTGTAAGATTTGAGTTGCGACTTTTCATTCTTGTCCCAACAAGACTTTTATCCAGACATTTAATAAGCAAAACCTTGTCCAGCCACCAGATCGTCTGGGAACTGGGCAGAGCGAGCTGCTGCCGCCAAGGAAGCACAGTGCTGCTGCTGTAATTCTAGCCATTCAGTTCTCCTGTCTGAAGGTGAGCCCAGGCAGAGAGCCGTTCTGTTCCAAAGGCAGTTTAACAAGAACATGCTCTTTTCCCTCTTCTTCCTTTTTCTCTTGGAGGCGTGAACGTGATAGTCCAAAAGTGCTTCTAAGGAAGAAGACTGTTTTCTGCTCAGAGTTGAACAATGTTGGCGGCCCCTTCTTTAAATGTTGTGCGTTGTTCCTTGAGACCTTCAAAAGTTGGCAAATCATTGTTTTAGCACTCCTCTCTTCTCTCTCGGATCAATGACCCGACATCCTGCAAGGGGCCCATTAAGTCTGAATGGCCTTTTCCTCTCAGGACTGGAGAGCTAATGGCCATGCCGGATTTGGGATTTTCCAAAGGCCTTTCTACTTAGTGAGGACAGACGTGTGTTGATATAGGAAGTAGCGTGTACTGTATACAATGTTCCCTTGAGTGATGCTCTCAAATGCTTAACTGTTTTCTGCTGTTGCTTTCTGGCTTTTTAATACATGCAGAAATGGTAAGTGTCTTTCCCCTTCTTTTTCCATCTGCCTCTTTAGTATGTGAAAACCTTTCATTCTTCTAATTAGCAGCATTCTAAAAGAAGAACTTGTAAACAGCAATTTGAAGCATTGCCACCCTACCCTGCCTCCAGAGCTTGAATCCAGCTTGTTTTTGTTTAAATCCATGTTTGGATTGGCAATATTATTTATTTAGTATTGCTGAGGATTGGCAATACTAAATAAACAGTATTGCCAATCCTCAAAATTAACAGTGTTAAGGAAATGGGGTTCTCTTGTCAAATGGGAGAGCTGGGAACACAGAGTAAAATGCATGTTGATAGTTTGACACTGTTAACTGTTCCAAGCAGGCATGATAAAAGGGTGTGTTTATTTTAAACCCACCTGTCCCAAAAGGATAGACTTGTGATATTTTTTGGTATGTTGTTGCAACCATCTAAATCTGATGGTGCTGCTAAATACAAGGTGTGGGATAAGATTCTCCTCCTTAGAAGAAACATTTTATAACTGGGGATGGAGGTACTAAGAGCAGAGCTGATTTCTTTCCCCATCATTCAAGTGAAATAAAGGTCCATTTGTGCAGGCATTGAGAGTAGCACAAGCTGCGACCCCGGATTAGCTCAGAGGCATGCTGTACAAGTGGAGCTTGAGGAAGTCTTCCAAAGGAAATACGTCAAATTTATTTAGGTACCAAGCAAATAATTTCTTGTAGTGGAGGCACTGTTTCTGGGTGGTTAATTAGAATAGAGCACATATTAGCTCTCTGTGCTCAATGTGGGCAGGGAACAGAGCTGGGGCTATTCTGCTGTAATTTCTCTTTTTAAAAATATTGAATCTGCACAAAATGCCAATGAAGTCATTTACATTTGCCAGGTTTCAGAGAGACAAAAACAGATTTTAATTGGCGTCACTGTTTAGCACTGCTCAAATAACAGAGTTTTTGTATAACAGCTTCAATAGTCTAATAAATAGCTTGGCTGGAGAGAACCCACAACTTTTAAACCGTTTAGGCCCCCTGGTTGCTGTTTTTGTTTTTTTTAATCCGCATGTTTCCTTAAGAAATAGGGCAGTTCATTCTGAAGCCTTCATTCGTTCCCTTTAAATACACTTCACAAAAAACATCGCCGTCACACTATTCTCTACTCTGTGTCTCACGTTGGATTGGCACCTTAGGCAAAGGCTGCTATTTTCCTGTTTCTGTCCATTTCACTCAGCATCGCATCCCAAAGAAATATCCTGGTAAATGGGTTACAAATAGCAGTTTTGATCACCTTTTGTCCTGAAGCCACAAGAATGATTGAGGGGAGTGTAACAGTCAAGGCATTTTAGTTTTCCAGTCAATCAACACAGACTTGAAAAACACGTGCTCAAAATCTCTGAAATAACACAATGCACAGTCACATTCTAGTCTCCTTGGCATTGCAGTACAACGGTCCTTCTAGATCTGGTGTCGTCCAGTGCCTGGGAATTGAAGTTCAACCTGGAGCACCAGGTTAGGGACAGCTGTAGTACAGCATCCGTGATCTGAATGGTTTTAGAAACATATAAATCACCCAGAAGATTAGAAGTTCAGATGAATGGAGAGAGAGTGGCCTTGACTATTGATGGTAACACGGATCAGAGGTAAGAGTAGAACCAAACAGGGAGATGGGTCTACAGTATGTGTGATATTGCCCTAGGCAAGAGTTCAACCTGTGCATGTGAGGGTATACATACAAGCCACACACCCTAGTGTCCTTGAGCATTAGGCCGCCTCTAAAATCCTTCACTTGTGTTTAGTGTTAAATTCTGCAGGGATGTGTGTGTTTGTAATCGCATTCAGCTGAACCCGTTTACATGCCACTGCAGATCTCCATGGTCAATGCACATCAGAAGAGCTGGACCATGTTGGGAGCCAGGGCCCCCTCCCAACACATTTCTAACTATGTGCAGGTTCAGTGCTTATATTGGACTGACACATTTCTCTGGCTCAAACAATGGACCCCAGAGCATACTTAACTCAAGGGCTGAGCTTGCTCTAAAGTTAAATGGCACACTTTGGCATTAGAGACAAACTCCTGTAAGGGATGCAAGCATTGGTTCACCTGACTCAAAGTTCTTCAGATATTGAACCTGTGTTAAATACCAGGGACCAGACTTGGTTAAAGCATTACTGAAGATGTAAATGCTTCAGAACATGTGCAGAGTTCATTTTGCTTACCAGTGACTTTAAACAGCTCTCTCACACAATTGAGATTACAGGAAGAGCTTGAGACCCACCATCTCCCATTTTTATGGCTGCCCAAAGGGTTTGCTTGGGGTAGCAACTATTTGAAGGGTGCAGATGAAGCAGTTTACAGTTACACAACGCTGCCTAATACCAAGTCACACCACTGGTCCATCTACTCTAGAGCAGGGGAGGGCAGAAAGTAGATCTCCAAATGTTTTGGACTTGAACTACCAACATTCTTGATCATTGGGCATGCTGGCAGGGATTTATGGGAATTCAAGCCCAAAACATTTGGAGATCTACCTTGTGATCACCCGTCTAAAATACCATCTGCTGTAACCTGCAGTGGCTCTGTACAGTTTCAGGTCCTATTGGCATGAAATTTGGAGATGTCAAGGTTTGTACCTTTGGTGAGCTTTTACATGCAAATCATGTGCTCTATCATTCAGCTATGGGTCCTTCCCAATCAAAGACGTTGCACTCCAAGATTATTTGCAATGTCACAGAGGAATGCTGGGGTGCAGCTCTTGGAACATGTGACACAGCTGATTACAAGAGCAAAACAACTTGGACTACCCTACAAATATTCATTTTACAATGTTAAAATGCTACCTAAGTTTGGCATTGGATAATCTGGAGAGCTGGTGTGGTATATTAGTTAGAGTGTTGGACTGGGACTTTAGAGATCTAAGTTCTAGTCCCCACTCAGCCATAAAGCTCATTGGGTTACCTTGGCCCAGTCACTGACCCTAACGTACCTCACAGGGTTGTTGTGAGGATAAAATGGAGAAGAGGCAGACCATGTAAGCCACCTTGGGTTTCTTGCAAGAGGAAAAAAATGTGGGATATATCATCATCATCACAACAGTCACCAGCATCACATAAAAAACTATACAGAAAACATTCAGAAACTAGCCTACCAAAATTCATCCACACCAACATCCAGAAAGCAGTCATACTTAAAATATGTCAATAGTCAGGAAATTTCTGAATCAGTAAAAGACAGCATGATTTGGCAAAGCCATCATGTCCATCTAGAAAAGCCTATAACAATATGTTATAGATCCTCCTTCTATGCATGTACTTTTCAACTGGAAGCATCTCTTACTTTGCATATCTAATTTTCAATTCTGATCTTTGCAGTTCTGTGAAACAGTGAAGATGATCATCCGGGACCAGAGGAGCGTTCTTGCTTCAGCACTACTGGGACTGATTTCTATACTCTGCCTGGGCCTGGCACCTTCCACCACTCTCCTTACCATCATTATTCCATTCATGTTGTGGATGGCTGGTTAATGTTGCCCCAGAGTTTGTTGGCAGTTGTAAATAGAATGTATAATGTATTTATGAAAGCTCAAACTCCTTCCCAATATTGTGTATAGAGGAAAATGGGAATTGCAATTGTGTAATGATTTCAATGTATCTTTGGCCAGAATATGATGAACAAGAGAGCTTACTGTGTAAGCCACTGGATTTTGGGACAGTCTTTCCAGAAGGCAACTTCAGCGATGGATTCATGGGGTTTACTCCCAAGCAAGTGTGCATGGGTGGCAATCCTAAACCCAGAAATACCTTCTGCTAAGTTTAAAGCTACTGACTCATAAGTAAATAGGCATAAGTTTGGAGCATGGGTGTTCTAAGGGAAGAGGCATTCATTTGGATGTCTGCGAAAGAGGGTATTAGATGAGACGCAACCAATGGGCAGTGAAAACAAGCTACTAGTATTCCTTATCCCTTCTAGATCTACTGTGAAAGCTGCTGTTTGTAACCCAAATACAGTGCACTGTTTCTCATGGGGATAAACAAAAATCCAGATGTGTGTGTTTATTGTTACATGTTTAATAACTTCTAACTGGTTCACACCTGCTTTTTTAGATTTCCATAAAGAGAGAATCTGAATTCACAAAATGCCTTTCTACGTAAATACTATAAGCGCCTCCTATCCTGCTTCAGTTTAGCTGCACCTCCCCAGAATTGTCCTTGCTATAAAATGCCAATGGCACATATATAAATTATGCCAGGGGACTTCTGAAGGCTGGCACAAGTGGCTAACAAACAAATAAGAAGCATTCAGGATGCAATCCCATACATGTTCAGACAGAAAAAAGTCTCACAACTCCCAGCAATCCCCAGCCATCTGGGGAATGCTGGGAGTTGTAGGACTTTTTTCTGTCTAAACATGCATAGGATTGAACCCTTAGCGCTTGAGGGAAGATGAAAGGAAGTTCCCTATCTCTTTGATCTTTCTTCACAATGAGACCAATCAGCATAGTTTTCTTTTTTGAAGTCGCTTTCTGACAGCTAATTGCTCTGCTAGTTGCCCTTAGAGTGGGATACATTTGTCATCATAGCGTCCAGGTCCAGACTGCCATTAGGCAAGGTGAAATAACCTGCCCCAGACAACAGATTTCAGGGTCTTGTTCAAAGGGTGGTTAATTGTTAATGGCTTTGGCTGCAGTCCTATACACACTCATGCAGGAGTGAATACAGTGGGATAAGAATACCCTGCTGGATCAGACCAAAGGTCTATCTAGTCCAGCATTCGGTTTCCCACCGTGGCCAACCATATGCTTCATGGAAGCCCACAAGCAGGACTCGTGCAGTAGCACCCTCCCCCTTTGCTCTCTAGCGACTGGTATTCAAAAGCATGCTGCCTCTGAAACTGGAGACTGCATATTGCCATCATGATGAGTAGCTGTAGATTTATGCCTGATTAAACGTGGATATGGCTTGGCTGCATGTTTATTATATTTCCACCTCCAAGGCAATTTGGAATTTTGACCTCAGGTGCCAACCTCATGTGAGACTGCAGAAAACTTTAAAATTCAATACTTCCATCTCTTAAACAGACACATGTGAATTTCTAGACCTTCTCCAATGTGCCTCTTTATGGATTACTTGCGTACTACATGGTGTGCTTTCATCTGCAGCGTGGAGAAAAAGAGCATGATTTACTTGGGTTTGGTCTGTGATGTATTGCAGAATGCTATCAAGTACTGATAAAAATAATGAGATCATCGACACATATTGCTTGCTTTAAAACCCATCTGGTTTGGGTTTTTTTTAAAAAAGGAATCAGTGTGTTTTACAGAGTGCCTCTCATCTCAGCAGGTGTGTGTAATTGCCCAAATAACTATAAATCACTCAAGAGGAGACAGTTTGAACTTTATCCTTTTCCCTGCCTCTCTCAAATCCAACTTACAATTTATACTAACAGAATGGGTGAACTCTCTGCATGGTTAGTTGCTTAGGCACTCTCATAGCTAAAGTGGATTAGATCCACACCTGGGAACCCCTCCAAAATGAAAGGTTTCCTGAACATGGATGTAATTGGCTCAAAATGCAGAGGTATGTAATCTATTCATATAAGCAACTAATGACCCAGGCCTGCTTCCCCCAAACCTGGCTCCCTCCAGATGAGTGAAATGACAACTCCAGTCATATCCGGGCAATAGGACTATGGGAATTGTAATCCAACAAATCTGGATGGAACCAGATTGGACAAGGCTTGCCTAGAGTGTTACCCATTGGTTTGTGATGACAGTGTCAGGGTAATGCAGGTGTAGGCAACCAACACCCGTCTGTACTACAATTCTCATCAGCTCTAGCCAGCATGGCCAATGGTCAGGGAAAATGAGTTAAAATCCAAAACATCTGGAGGGTACTGGATTGCTTACCCCTGGTGTAATGCACCTTAAATTTAGATTACCTGGATTTGAGTAATTGTTTCCCAAGGACTAATGCATTTGGGGGGGGGGCAATGCACAACCTCTTCTTCTGATGTAAACTACAGCAAGGTAGATGCACTGTGGCCATGATCTAGTATGGTATCTGTGCCCAAGAATGAAGCACCTTTAAAAAGTGAGATGACTTAATGGTGAGAACTGGTAAATAGACAACTATTTAAAGAAGTCAGGAGCGAGCAAGGATTCTGCAATCTGGTTCATGGCTCCATTAAACTAGAGCAATCAGACAGGAATTGCTGGCATGATCACAACTCTGCTGCCTGAACAAGGTCAGTAGTGGAGGGGTGGGGCTTCCTAACCATGCCATTCCCACTTTTTCAGATGCAAATTCTGACTATTTCCTGCTGTGTTCAACTCCTTTTTGCATGGAAGCTTTTCTTTCCAAGGTGGGAGGTGGGGGATGGAGCTGTGATTCTGCACACCTAATACCCACAAGCCACAAAGGAGCTGTTCTGATCTCTGGGAATCCAAAAGCTAGAGCAAGGAGTTGTAGGTTTGGTGGTGTGGTTGGGGGAGTAGTAGGCTGACCATATGAAAAGGAGGACAGGGCTCATGTAACTTTAACAGTTGTAGAGAAAAGGAAATTTCAGCCGGTGTCATTTGTATGCAATTAGTTCCTGGTGAAATCCCCTCTTCATCACAACAACAGTTAAAGTTGCAGGCACTATACTAGAGTGACAAAAGAAGGCAGGGCCCCTGCAACTTTAACTGTTGTGATGAAGAGGGGATTTCACTAGGAACTAATTGCATACAAATGACACTGGCTGAAATTCCCTTTTCTCTACAACTGTTAAAGTTACATGAGCCCTGACCTCCTTTTCATATGGTCAGCCTAAGGAGTAGTCTTAAAACTGCTGAGTGTGGCACAAAAGCGCTGTAGTTGGTATCTCTTGCATGTGCTACTCTTCCTGTCCCCCCTCCATTCTCCTTTAGGATTATGGCACCAAAAAGCCGTGGGAGACACTTCAGCTTGCACAAGTCCAAAGCGGTAGCAATGGGAGGTACGGACATGCTCTTGCGAGGATACAAAGCTTTCCCCCCGGCAAAAAAGATTTTTTTCCAGATTATTATTCAGAAGGGTTTGCAAAATGAACAGAAGTTGCTGACGGGGGCATGGGGGTATAGACAAGTGATACAGGGGAAAAGACTGCTAGCCTGAGAATAAAGGGGAGACTGGCCCTCCCTTCTTTTCCAGACTCTATAGTCTTGTCATCTTCCAGATAAGATAAATGGCCTCCATCAATCATCCCCAGCATCCATTGGAGAAGCTGGGGATCTGTTTGGCTGCTGAAACATATTGGCCTCCAACTGGGGGACATTGTTGACCTGACAGAGGTGCTCTTTTGTGAAAGGAGTTGCTAGGATTTAATCATTTGCATAATGGCTTATTATCCTCACACAACTCAACTATGCTTCCTTCACTTTCCCTGATGACAGAATTAAGAGACCCCTCATTTGGCATAAGCAGACCATTGTGAGCAAAGGGAAATCGAAACAAGTCTGTAAAGGAAAGGGGGACAGGCCCCAGCCACTATGGTTTGCTCTTTCCCTTCAGCATGCAGTAGAATCAAAGCATACTGCTTTGTACATTTCTTTGCTTATACATACATACAAAAATGTATATTCTGCCCTTCTGGTACTTATGTACCTTGTCGAGGATGGACACAATTGGAACATCTCCACAAAGCTGACTCCAGAAGCACCCCCAAACTGCATACATGATTTTTCAAGAAGAGTACTAGCCTATCCAAAACTGGCAGGATCCCTGTCCTGAAGTCCATCTGTCTCCTGAACAGGAGCATCTGTCTTGTCTGGATTGCATCTCAATTTATTAGCCCTCATGCAGCCCATTACCACTACCAGAAACCAATTCAGAATATCAGTGGATGAAAAGAAATAAGAGCTGCAGTCACATGGATATTGGTGGCAATGCATTCCAAATCCCTGGATGATCTCTCCCAGGGGTTCCATGTAGAAGTTAAACTTTGAACTTCATTTGGATGGAATAAAAGATATGTAGGTGGTTTGTGTGTGTGTCCATGACTTGCAGGTATTTGCAGCACTTGCAGCACTATATTTTAGTTTTGTCAAAACAGGAAAGGAATTCTTGTCTATCAACTTGAATAGTTTTGTGATGGTGTTTTGAAGTGGCTAGCCTGTGGCTCTTCAGAAGGGTTCTGGTTTATCAGTTGCCAAAAATTAATAACCCAATCCTAGCCCAACCACTGTGCAGCAGAAAGCATGGGTGCTTTCCCTCTGCAGTGTGGATTTCCATAGGGAAGCAGGGTATGGGCAAAGAGGAGTAAGACTCCTCACTACATTCTTTTTAAAAAGTATTTATTGTACATGGAGCACCAAATGGTCTTCTGCTGAGAGGACTGATTAGGTCAGCCCCAGCCAGAATGGCCAAAGGTCAGAAATGCTGGGAGTTGTAGTCCAAAATATTTGGAGGGCACCAAGTTTGTGAAGGCTGCGTTAGGTCATACCTGTCTAGCTTCAGCAATGAATCACAATTCACCCGGGCCTCTTTGTTAACAGTCTATGGCTGGGTTCACACAACATAACTCACACTGAAGGTACAGTATGGGTTGAGTGTGGATTGTTGAACTGCTGGCTGTTGTGTTTTCTGAACCCATCCCTGGTTGAAAACCCAACAACAAATCACAAGTTCTGTTCATGGGTTCTTCATGGTTAACAAATCATGCTTTGTTATCTTGGCTGGGTTCAGACAACACAACGACCCACAGTTCAACAACAACCCATACGCTACCTTGAGTGAGGGTTATCAAATTGTACGAATTTGGTCTGTGACTGGGTTCGGACGATTGCAACATGAAAAGAAGCAAGCATGGTTCCTGCCCCCACCCCTGCCAATCCCCTGCAAACCTGGCATGCTGCACAGTGAGGGTGGGGTTGTACCTATCCTACAACCCACGACATGCAGTAGAGCTTGTAGGCTGGGTACGAAACCACCCCCCACTATGCTGCGCACTAGGTTCAGACGACAAGCCAATTCACGCTGTGTCGCTGGAGATTATGCAAATGGCATGCACAGGGATGAGGGGAGAAGCCATGATGGCTTCTTTTCCCATTGCAATCATCCAAAGAGGCCAAATGAGTTGTTCATCAGCTTTGGAAGCTGCTCTCTAGTATTTGGGTCTCCACTGGCCGTGTAGAGGACGTTTCAAAGGTGCAAACCATAGTTTGTACTACAGCTGCCAAAGCCAATCCATAGGTTTTCCAAAAACAAGATTAATGGGGAAGGGAAAGTTTCTCTTGCTTTTTCTTGTCCATGGGAAACAAGATTCCAGTGGTTTTAAGCATTTTTATTGACTAAAGGGATAGTTGCTGTAATGAGAAGCCTTGCCCAAGACAGTAATTGTAATGTTTAAGGGAAGGGATATGTTCAAAGACCTGTCTGCCTGTGCCACACTTCATCCATTGCTTAGCAGCATTCTCCTTTTGATCTGAAGACTACCTGATTCAACATTATGATCTCTCAATTGTTAGACTAACAAAAGGAACATCTTCATCTTAAGCAGTCTGGAATTTCAATCAGGAGACTGACAGTGGTCGGACCTTAATAAGGTAAAATGATCTACCTGCTTCAAGTGACAGGGGTATGCCTGGGGCTGACAGAACTGTATTTGCTTTTGTGCCTTTCAAGCATGGCTGAGATGCTCCCATCTCGTATGCATAGTACAAGTGAAGCTTGACGGGTACAAAAGCAAACATGCTGCTGATAGCCTCAGGATTTTCTGCACATTTCCCAGTGTATTTTATACTACTAGTCTTCCATGCAGCCTTCCCTGACCAGGTGCCCACTCTGATGTGTTGGACTGCAGTTCCCATCAATCCCAGCCAGCATGCAGGGACTTTTTCCAGTGGCTATTATGCTATGTGTTGCCTCGGTTGCTAATGGATCAATGTAGCTGCCTGCATTTTGGGAATGTCCTTGGGAGCATGTCTAGGGGGACTCCCACGATGAGCTCCCACACTTCAGAATTTACTGCACCACCACTGTTCCTCTAACCTGTTACACAGTGCAGTTTAAGCGGCTACCAACTGCCTGGGAGGTGTGCTGAACAGCTGTCTTACCTCCTGGCCATTAGCCAAGCCCTGATGTCTGACTCTCCCACAGCCTACTGATACAGTCTACTTTTTTGTTTGTTTGCACTGGACTTTTCCAGCCAACATGTTGGTTACTGGCCACTAATTGAAATTCATTTCAATGGAATTGTGCTTAAGCCCAATTAACTCTCCCTGGATCAGGGCCAATATTTTAACATTAGCATACAAAGTGTTCCTCTTTGTAGTAACGGTTTGTTACCTCAAAGAATCGGATATAATGTTGTGTCTTTTTCCCTGTAATATAGGAAGTCATGCTATGCTGTAGAATTCATTTCTGAACTACTCCACTGAGCGCAGGAATGTCTAGAGGCCACACGTCTGTGGATGTGTGGCATGCACACGCCCTTAATCATAATCATTGACACAGTCTCTAATGTCTTCTGATCCATGCTGGTGTTTTCCAGTGGCACACTTGCAAATCCATGGGTCTGTTTCTCCCTGCATCAGAATAAATATGGGGTAAGCATTCAACTGAAGATGGAGGCAAAATTGAACCAGATCCTTTAATCCTGGTTCACCAAAAAATAGTGCAAAAGTTCTTCGTATAGGTCTTGTATTCCTCTGGATGCCCCTTCTGCTATACTTCATAGAAGAACACAAGGAGAATCAAACCCATTCGCCTATTTCCTCAACTGCTCTCATACAGCACTAGAGCAGGAAGACTGGCTGGTAATCAATAATTTGAACGCTTATATGGCCTTGTATTTAAGCACTAGCCTGATAGCCACAGGGTAGTGTTCTTTACTGCATGGCCAGAGGGCCACTGGCACTCCCACTAACCTCTCTGTCTGTTTCTCTCTCTTTGCAGTAACTGCTCACACTCATTTTCTGGAATTTAATGGCTGGTCAAGTCCCAAATGGCCCCATGACTGCCACCTACTGAAAAATCCACAAGGACTACCTAGAAGCGAGCAGAAACAGCTGCAACTTAAAACAAATTTTCATAGCTTTTTGAGGACTAAGTTGGAGATAAGCCTCACCCCCATACATGAAAAAAACCAAGCTATGGAGCTCATTAATAAGAAATCCCCATTCTGCACTATATATCAGACAGTCCCAGAGAAGATTAATTTATAGTTTCATCTACTCCACAAACCTTGTAAAAAGCAGAATCAGATTTTCCCAAAACAGATTGCTACATAAAGTGTAGCAACCTGCTGAATTTAACTATGTTGGTCAAAAATCCAAAGAGCAACAGGAGGTAAACAGAAAGAAAAATACTCTCCAGCTCACTCTCAGCACTCTTGCTTTGTCAAGAGGTTTCCTTTAGTAGTGGGGCAGCCTGTGATCTGGACTACCAGAGGAAGTTTTGGGGGTGGGGAGGCAGGAGACTTTCCCCTCATCAGTTATAAGGCGGATGGGTGAGGAGAACACAGGAGCAATCAGCCAACTTGCTGTGGTAGGGAGAAAGGAACCCAACAGACAAAGAGTAATGTAATTAGATAGCTGCAGGAATGGATTATGCATGCACTGGAGGTGGAAGTGAATTTGAATGCATAGGTGAGAGAGAGGGAAACATGAATTTGCACTTGAAGGTTTTCAGCACTGAGTAGAGCAGGGCACTCTCTTGGTGATGAGAAAAAGATCCATCCCAATCCAATGACAAGGTGACTTGGTTAGAATTTGCTTGCCTGGTGACTGACTGATGAGGTCTTCGCTAGGACAACATGGAAGATCAGGAGAAGATAGGCCACTTATGAAACATCAAGTGATTTGCATAACATTTGCATATGCTAATTGATATGTATAGACACACATTTAGAAATATCATAATTAAAATAAAAATATTGTACATCTCACCATAGCATGGGAGCCTGTGACCAGGTGAAATGTGTGCCAGCCTGTTCAGTCTGTTTGAATTTTGCCTGGAAATAAACTGACAACCAGTGCAGGTGAGCCAGAACTGGACTTATATGTTCATATCACCTAATCCCAGTCAACAACCTGGCTGCTGAATTCTGCACTAGTTGCCATTTCCAAACCATCTTCAAAGGCAGCCCAATGTACAACCGCTTTGAAATATTTTTGGATATGGACAGCAGTATATCAAATTAAAATATTACATTTAGGACATCCTATGCATGTTTAGACAAAAAAAAGTCCTACAACTCCCCAAATTCCCCTGAAAAAGTCCTACGACTCTCAGCATGGAGAGGCTGGAGAAGACTGGAGAATGCTGGGAGTTGTAGGACTTTTTTTCTGTCTAAACATGCATAGATTGTGCCCTTAGTAGGGCCAATATAAGATTTCATGCCATCAACGTTAGATGCCTGTAGCCCATTTCACCTTGTTATCGAATTTTGCCAAGTAGATTTCTCTAGCAAGTAAATTTACACCCCAAATGATCTGCCTTTGGATATGGTAGAGAGACATAACTAATAAATTTCTAGGAGTCTGAAGAACTGGGACCCCACAGGCCACATGTTAATCACCAAATCACACACAAAATAAACTATTTGCCAGTGGTCCATACAAAGAGAAATAAAATCTTGCTCAGCCATATTATTTTACACTATATGATATTGCCATCTACTGGCTAACCAGGAAGCCCCTATTATAGTTCTGTGCATCTCATCAGTTACGTAACAGCATTTAGACCATTGCTTGGTTCTAATAATATACATTACAGTAATCTGCTACTTAGGATTCATTTGGAGAAATCAAGAAGTATAACCATTTCCTTTATTCACAATTTTTGTTTATAAAAGCTTTGACAACATAGAATTAAAGTTTGGGTGGTTTTTTAAAAATATTCTGAAATGCTTGGGACTTTTGAGGGAACTTCATAATAATAACATGTTCTTAAACATTTGTATTAACTGATATTAGAAAACCCTTATGCACATTTTGGCAAAAATTAAAACCGACCACATTTCTCTAAATGGCAGGGGGCAGATTCTTCCACTGTCGATCAACTCCAAAATGGTTTCCCAGTTTCATGTTAAATGGCACTAAAAACCTCCCAGCCCCAGCACAAGCTCTCTCACAGACTGAGGCAGGAGAAAACACCCCCTACCCCGCTGTGTTGTGCCCCTTTCTACCGCATTGTGCTCCCATTCCCCTTCCCTCATCATGCCCCCCCTTACCTTTGCTGTCACCGCATCAGCTCTATGAAGAGCCACATGGCCGGAACAAGCAGCTGTGAGGCTCTCATGAGAGCCCCGCATCCACTTCTTCTGGCTGCTCGGCTCTCCATACAGCCGATGAGGCAGCAAAATTAAGGGGTGGGGGGAACACAAGGAAAGAGTCCTGCCAGCCGCTTCCCTGCTGTGTCAAATGCCATGCCTGGAGAGTGGCTGGCAGGGCTCTCAGGAGCATTCACTGGAGGAAGCAGGGCAATGGGGGTGGGCCCTCCTGGTGGGGGCAGTGGGGAGCAGCGCGATTCTTTGTTCCTCCCACTCCACCACTTGATGCGGATGCCTCATCCAGCTTCATTGGAGGGCTGGCCCTGAAATCTCCTAATATAAAATGTAATGGAAATTAATTGAAGAGCAAGCAGAGAGGGAGAGAAAACGCTTAGGGATGATGATTGAGGGAGGGACATGATCCTTTTGATACAATATGGTCCCCGTTTGTCAATTATGTTAATGGAACTACTGGTAGTTCCAGGCCTGTTTACTTAATTTTACTCCTGGCTACCCTAATTATTGAATCTTGATTGAAATTGGAATTGGTAATGTATTCATACAATACAGAAAATGTAAGGCTCTGCACAAAATATTCTTGCAAGTATATATTTTCATCATGAAGAAACAACCACCACACTTGTTGCAATGTCATCAATGTAACTTTATCTTATTTTGAAATAAAGATTTAAAAGAGAGAGACAGGGGGACTTTAGAATGACCTTGAAAGAGAGTGAGTGTGGTTTTTCATATGCTTGCAGTGAATGGATGAATGTGTGTGGAATGTATGAGAGCATGCATGTATGAGTGATGACCTAGGGTGAGGGTAGTGATCCGGGGTCAGAGAAATGGAGGGAATGAGTTGGCTGACAGAGAGAGGGGGAGCAAAGAGACAAGGAGTGTGCCTTTTGTAAAACAGGTTTCTGTTGGCACAGAAAACTGTAGATTCAAAGGACTTGTTTTGTGTGTTGGGGTTCAGACTCCACCTTTGCCTTGTACTCAGTGTTTTGGGCAGGTTACTTGTTTTTGTGACTAGCCACACTTCTCATGGATGCCATTTTGTGGTGATGCCCAGGATAGTTTCTCAAATGGCCCCCGAAAAATGCTATGAAGCTCCTCAAAAAAGGGGCAGGTGGCAGCATCATTCCCTGATCGTGAATTATGATTCACGACCCTGCAATATTCCTGCCTCATTGCCTTTGCCTTTGTCCTGCACTCCTTCGCAGAACGGGTATGTCCCCTTCTTAGCATTTCCTGAGCAATTGATTCATAGGCATCAAGGTTCCTATGGCTGGCATTCAGTTGAGCCTGAATTTTCTGCTCCCCAAAGATGTCCAGAAGGTCGAGGATCTCTGCCTTTTTCCAAGAAACTCCCCTTCCTGGAGCAGTCATTTCGGTAGGTGGAAAAGGTGTGTAGCTGGAGAACGAAATCACTCAAGATGCTGACTCTCTGGTATCGCGAATGTAAATGAAGTCAACGGTCAGATCACGCGCATATATGTATATGCGCACGACCACACCAGCGCTCCTTCTCATCTCACGCTGCTTGGCGAAACACGTCCCCTCCCATCTCGTTGCCAGGCAACCCGGAATTTCCAGGAGGGGCTCAGTGCACAAAAGGTGGGAACCAGAAAGGTAGCATTCCAGGTAGCTTCGTCACACCCGCGCAGCTGCGCATAACCGGAGGGCTTTTTTTTTCAAAATCCCTCCCTGCTCTCCCCGCCCATCTTGAAAAACCCAGCCCTCTACCTGCCCACCTCTCCGAAAATGCGCTTCACTGAAAAATCGTTCACATGGGCATAACGTGCTTCACATCCTGCCGCAAAAAAACCTTCGCAATTTAACGCGCATTCAATAATGCGCATAATCGGAGGGATAGCACGCCTCTACGCCCGATTTACGCTCCGTTCTTGTAGAGGTAATTTTTTTAAAGCGCCTTGAAAGAGCATTAAACCTCTCTTGTAGAGGCACCCAAGGTTGCCTACCCTGATCTTTAATTCTGTAAAACTGTACCTTCCTAACCTGTCTCAGAATTGTTTTCAAGAGGTGAATTCTCACATGATGACTTTAAGAAAACCAGTATAAACCAACCATATTATGACATTTGTATGTAATGTGCTTTAACGGCCGGAGCAAAATAAAACTCGCTATTTAACGCGCATTCGATAATGCGCATAATCAGAGAGAAACCGCGCCTCTACGCCCGATTTGCGCTCCGTTCTTGTAGAGGTAAATTTTTTAATGCGCGCTGAAAGAGCTTTAAATGCCTCTTGTAGAGGTAGCCAAAGTGTATAAGGGCACAATCCTATGCACGTTTAGACAGAAAAAAAGTCTCGACAACTCCCAGCATTCCTCAGCCAAGCAGTGCTGGCTGGCCGGGGAATGGTGGGAGCTGTAGGACCTTTTCCTGTCTAAACACGCAGGGGATTGCGCTTTAAGGTTGTGTTGCGAGCCTGCGAACGTGTGCATCCTTCCTAGGAGTAAGCCCATTGAACCCAACCGGCAAGACTTCTGAGTCCGTCTGCATGAGATTGCGCTGTTACCTAACCCCTCCTCGGCCAAGTCAGCTACTTAGTAGCGCCTTTCCCCATTGGCTCCTTCTGTCATTGACGGTAACAATCAGGTCGGCTTGGCGTCCGTTAGGAGCAAACGTCTTCGCCGCCGCCGGCGTTCTTTCCTCTTCCTTTTTCTCCCCCTCCCTCACAACTAACGAATCTCCAACTCCCCGCCTCCACCTTAAAACGGCGCGGGGGGGGGGCGTCGGCGGGGCAGAAGGGAGGTGGTGCCACGAGGGGTGGGAGGAGAAGAGGAGAACCTTCTTACCTCTCCTCGTGCTGCGCCGCCGGTTGGGATCCGATTGGCCAACGGCGGCCGTCAATCTGAGAAAAGCACAACACCAAACAGCCGGCGCAGACTCGGAAGCGCCCGATTGAAAGTGGCGCGAGCGTCTCCCCTTCCCACACCGTCCACTATCACGTAGTGGCGAGAGGGTGTGGGCGGTGGCCGCAGCAGCAGCAAGTGAGGGTACGTCGCACTGCTTTCTCCACCGGGAAGGAGATTTTTTTTCCTTTTCCCCGTGGCCCGTGCGTTCCCGGTGCCTCTTGGATAGATTATATAGGTATTTGCTCTCACACACGTTGTGGTAAACGAAATATCTCACATTATCGTCAGGGCCGAGTTCCGCCTCTTTGGGTGGGTGGTGGTCAATTGGACCTCCCTCGCTCCCCATAATCTCAGTCTCTCTCTTCCCCCACTCCAGTCAGAAACTCAAACGAGAGGGAGGAAGGGCGGCTCTGAGTCCCAAAATGTGGGTGCTGAGGGTGGGGGGAAGAGGCGGAAAGAGCCCTTCATGAGTCATCTCTAAATAACGTTCTGTTGCGGGACCCTTGTCCCAATTCGCCTTAGCTGTTCAAAGCGGCGTGCCAAATTCGAATTCTTTCCGAAGCACCCATAAAACGCCATTGGAGGGGAGGGCTGTCGCAGGGCTGGGGATGGTGGGAACAGACAAACCAATGCCGAGGAACGGCGGAATTTAAAACGTACCCCGGCTGGGCGTAATGGAGGAGCAAAATAAAAAGGGGCCCACTGAGGAGGCTGGAGGAGAAGGCGAAAAGGTTGACTGAGGGCTCGGCAGTGGTGAGGAAGGCGGTTAGCTTGAATGGGGAAGGAATGAGAAGTGGCGACAGCCTTATTCAAAAACAAGACTAGAAAAGGTGGCGGTGTAAGTCAGGAGTGAATAGATTGAGACAGATTCGGAGGGGACCTCGGGTTGGCCTAGTGTTTCCGTTACCTTCAGACTACCAGGGAGTATTCCAGGCAAAGGGGAGCGAGGTCCAGTGCTTAATTTCCACCCACAAAATAATTCTCATACTCTGGGGTCGGGAAGGGTACGAAATGTGGAGGAACTGGTTTCTGGTGACAAAACTTGGCATTTTAAAATACTATTTTGGGACTAAGGCACAGAGAACTCTGGTTTAAACTAGACACCCCACCCTCAATACGCTTCCTACTATACCCACATGGAGTAGTAGGTAGAAATGGGATGTGGAAGTTCATTGCACTCAATTTTGTAAAAATTTGCCATCTCGGCCGCTTGGATTATGGGATTATTCCTTTACGCAGAATGTGTTTCATTTAGAAAAGGAGTGCTGCTTTGCTTGTCTGGAGGCTATTTGGGTGTACTGTGGAAATTGGAAGCGTTCCAGCAAATCCTGACCTGCCTGGGATGAGATGGCAAGCAGACATTTGACTGAGGGTGCTTCCAAATCAGGCTTTTATCATACAATAACTCTGCCTTGTTCATAAAAATGTATAAGGTATTCACATGTTGTCTTCAATTTGTGACTCTACTTCTTCCATATCCCCCCCCCCCCCAAAATAATCCATTAAGGAGGGAATGACAGAATAGCTGCTGATTGGTAGTTCTAGGAGAAGTCTGTCATATTAAAAAAAAAATCCGTTTTTTTCACCCGGAAAGTAATGGAAATTTTCAGAAAAAGTGAAAAAAGATGCAATATTAGCAATTTTTACAGATTGAAAGGCACTTTGTTACTTTAGGAACATGAAATGTAATTGTGTATAAATTGGTCTGGCATAAAATTATCACATTTGGTATATTCAGAGTACAGTGTATTCAAACAATTATTACAAACTGAATTTATTTTTTTACTTTATTTGGTAATAAATGGAGCTACAAGCTCCTGAACTGTAAGGAAAACCTGAACTGCAAAAAACCTCTTTGGTTTTGCCAGTTTATGAGGAACAGGCAAAAATGTTTTTTTTAAAAAACCCAGAAGAAATCATCAACATTAGTAACAAAGAAAAGCATATCTCTGCTGGTCCTCCACAGTGTCAAGCAGATATAAAGCACCCATTCCCATAAAAGGATTTTAGAAATCATTTGGAGAAGTAATATATGAACACCTTGTCTTAAACATTTTATTCATCATGCTAAAAGAAAACATTCCATAATCCATTTTTCTTCATTTTTTTGAACTGTTCCAATTTTTCGGAAAAAACAAAAAAAAAAGCCTTTGGAAAAAAACAGGGAAAATGGTTTTTTTCTGAATTTTTCTGGTTTTTTTCCGGACCTTCACATCTCTAAGCAGCACACATGCATGCAGTTTCACAGAAAGCACCCTGCAAAATGACACAACCACCTCTAGGATCTACATATTAAGGGCTGGGTCTCTATATGGCAACACCGAATGGGTTTACATTCAATAGGACGTACAGCCTGCACAGAGTAAATATATGCAATACACTACAAATGCAGCCTTTGCCACTGTGATGTTTTGATGTATGTTTGCACTGTGAGCATGAATGCCCCAATGTGCAGTTACAAAAAGAATGACTTCACTAGATTTTTTCCCTTTCTTTTTGCTTTCTCCAGTTAATGGTCAGAATTGTAAGGTTCTGGTAAGATGGCCACTCTTATTTGCAATTACATTCCAGAGAGTTATATTAGAGTTTACCAAACTTAGTTGCTGTTTTCATTGTTTTATCTAAAATGTCAATATACCAACCTTCATTCTATTTGGATTTCAGGGTGATATATATCCAGACTTAGCAACTGTGGGAATGATACTTAATTATACTAGCAAAATGTCTCTCATGGGTGAACTACGGGTGTTTCTGTAGTGGTTGAGCCTGTGTATTTTTAGGGGTTTTTTTTAGCTGTGCCTTATTGTGCCTGTATTATTCTCCTGACTTTTAGAAGCCAAGTTACTCTGTGGCAGTTGGGGAAGGGACGTTAGAGGGTGAAGAAACTTCCCCAAGCACAGTGTTTTTCCCCAATAGGTGTAGTTGCTGAAAACCTGCTTCCTTTAGTGTTTTGTGTGAGGGTAAGGTTATTTCAGCTATGTTCTAGCTGGAAATCTGTGTTTATATACATAGAACTGCAAAGATGTGGGGGTTTGGTTAGTGTATCTTAAAGCTTTTGCTTTAAGGGTCACGTTCCTGCAAAAGTAATGTTTGTTCACATGTCTGCCTTGTTCAGTGTGGCTAATTTGAACATCAAAAGTGGTGTGTGTAAGCTTACTTATAACTGAGGGAAAGGTGTCTGGTCTGACAAGATGTGGGGACGTAAGGTCACCTACATGCTCTAACCATTTTATATGTGAATAAGTGGATTAAAAACATGGCTACTGCCATCAAGTCTAGTGCAATCCTAGGCACACTGAAATTTGAGCAATATGTTTAACTGCTGTGCTGTGTTCTACAGAGTTGGGCTGAATATAAAGTTAATAAATAAACTCTTGCACCCAGTATTTATTTGATTACCCCCCCCCCCCCCCATTTTCACCCCCAGGTATTCACTGTGTCTGGTTTGTTGGACTGGATGATTGAGGCAGAGCAGAACGTGTGCACCCTTTGCATTGAGATTTTTATTTGAAAACTGTTTGATCTGTATTTCTGAAGGCTACGGAGCAAAGCGTATAAGTTACTGAAAAGTAGAATCCTCTGTTGTAAGTTTCTATCATGATTCCTTCTAAAATGTAGTGAGCAATGCATCATTACTCCATTTTCCTTTTCCTGGTATTCTGGAGCATGAATTTTCTTGGATATTAAATCAGGTTATTTCTAAATGTAAACATATGATTTTCAGTAATAGATCTTTACATAAGGAATTGTAGAGTTCAGCTTCTATATGAAGTATAAAATAAATGTTTGTGCTTTTTGCTTAAGTAACATTATTAATATATATATCAGTTTTCTGAAGACACTACAGCAATGAATGAAGAACTCACAGATGTAACAAATGGTTGCAGTAAAGTTAGAAGTGGTACACAGAATGAAGCTGCCTTACTGGCTCTTATGGAAAAGACTGGCTACAACATGGTTCAAGAAAATGGACAACGGAAATTCGGTGGACCTCCACCAAGTAAGAAAGTAAAACTGTAAAATAACTATCTGATTTCTGCTTCTTTTTTAACTTTGGGGTGGGGGCACTTTAAATATATATATATATATATATATATATATATATTGAGGATTCTGTGGTTAGTATTACAAAGTAAAAGGTTAGATTTGTTTGTACTAAACTTTATATATCCTGACAACCTGCCCTATCCCTGTTTAAGATTAATATTTAAACTGATTATTCCATTTGAAGCCAATTGGACTTAATCTGTGATCATTAGAAATAAGTTCAATTGAAATCAGCGTGTCTTTGCTTAAATGTACATCATGCTAATTTATTTTGATTTAAAAATACAGGCTGGGGTCTAGTGAAGGTGATAGTTTAACAGCTCTATCTAAATACGTAAATGTCACTGGCAAACTGGACTATTTTACCCAGTCCATGCAATTCGTTGGAAAATTCCTGATTTGTATTAAAGCAAGATCGTAGTGACAGTGATATTATGTATATTATAATTCCTACTGCCAAAGTATCTTGTGACAGCATTTGTAATAATGTGATGCTGAATTTTTTTTTTTAAGGTTGGGACGGTCCGCCACCCCCCCGAGGCTGTGAGGTTTTTGTAGGAAAAATTCCCCGGGATATGTATGAGGATGAATTAGTTCCGGTTTTTGAAAGAGCTGGGAAGATCTATGAATTCAGACTGATGATGGAATTTAGTGGTGAGAATCGTGGATATGCATTTGTTATGTATACAACCAAAGAAGAAGCTCAACTTGCCATTAGGATCCTTAATAATTATGAGATTCGTCCTGGAAAATTTATAGGTGTTTGTGTAAGTTTGGATAACTGCAGACTATTTATTGGAGCTATTCCAAAAGAAAAGAAGAAAGAGGAGATCTTAGATGAAATGAAAAAAGTCACTGAAGGTGTAGTTGATGTTATCGTGTATCCAAGTGCAACTGACAAGACAAAGAATCGTGGTTTTGCTTTTGTAGAATATGAATCCCACAGAGCTGCAGCTATGGCAAGGAGAAAATTAATTCCTGGTAAATCTTTTTTTCCCCCTATAAAGTTTAATTAAATTCTTGTTGAGAACCTCAGTCCTAGATTTGTGCTTTGTTAAGGGTCAGATTAGATGTGGCAGATACTTGTACTCCAGTTATGTGGAAAGCAGGGAGTGGTTAGTATGATTTTAAGAACAAAATGGGCTAATGACTGAAATGCTAAAGCATGCCTTGCTATTGCTGACACTACAGCCCCTCTCCCCAAGTGCTTTTCTGCCGCCTGTTTGCTCTTAAAATTCTTCTCCCCCCCCCCCCCCATTTTCTACCTGATTGAATCAGATCTGGGTTTAAATATGTTGATGTTTTTCCATTATGTCTAGTACTGTTCTGACATACTCAAGTAAGAAAAGAAAGTTTGGAAGACAAAACTTAAGAGTAATGATAGATGCAGTTTACAGTTGTAGGTATGGTGTAGGCAGATAAAGAAAGAAAGAATAAATAAATGAAGAAGATGTGAAGGTCCAGAAAAAAACCAAAAAATCAGATTTTTTTCCCGAGGAACATTTTTCCATTTGTTTGGAAAATTGAACAACTTTGGAGTATGAAATTTTTCTTTTAGGATTTAAGGTAAAGTATTTATATATTGTTACCCAGCCTTTACTCCCTCCAAAATGATTGCTGAAAACTATATAATAAGAACACTTTTATAGAAAGTCTGGAGTCGTTAAAATGTCTGGAAATGATGAAGTCATGGGGGAGAAAGGTTTTTTATTCCTCTTTGTAGGATTCTCAGCACAGGTATTTCCTTCAGTCTCCATTAATATTATTGATCTAAAGTATATTTTACTGATAAGACATTTATGCTCAGCTTCCCAACATGTAAGTCGAGTCACCATTGCAGTTCTTGACAGTAAATGTGCATTCTTGACAGTTTGGGTTTTGTTAGAGTCCTGTGTTTCTGATGCTGTATCAGTCGTTTAATGTGGTACTAATCTATTCAGCCAATAATTACAAATTTACTAAGTTTACTTTTAAAAGTTTATAAATATAATGATAATTTTATGAGCAAACTAAGTTTTCCAGAAATTAACTTTAGGAACAGAAACTTGGTGTCCTTTGGATGTTTTGGACTGCAGTGCCCATGCTGCCTGAAGCTGATGGGAGCTGAAGTCTAAAATATCTGGAGGGTACCAGGTTGGGGAAGATTGTCTTCAAGAACAAAGTAGTTTTAGATCTGTAAAGAGTGCTAAAAATTAAGTATTGCTTATTTTTCCATTTTTCCAACATTTTAGTTTTTTACCATGGCTTCAAAATTTCTGGGAATTTTACATCTCTAAGGGGAACCCCTTAAATCATACTGACCTGGTTCACACATAACGATAAATTGTGTGTTGATAATCCATGATTTTCTGTGCAAGAGCTGGAGTGACCTGGTGCACTGCTCCTGTATGCTCCTCACTTCTGCTTTAAATCAACAACCTATGACCTGGTGAATTGAAGGTTGTTGATTTAAAGTGGAAGTGAGGAGAGGGAGTAGGTAGTATGCTTGTTCACTCATATTCATGCAGAGGTCTATTAAGCCATTCCTATCCAAACCTCAATCCTTCATAATCAGCCAGTAAATGTAAGACCTCAAGTATTAATTTTTAATCAAATATATTATAAAATATGTTCAATTGCAGTGTAGTAGTGTACAAATTATGTAACTTTCTGTCCCAGAAGCTCTCTTTGGCTCCCTCCCAAAAGTTTTTTTGCTTGGGTAGGAGAGAATTGCCCCAAATTGGGCAGAGGTCCATCAGATTTTCCCTTCTTCCAGCAGCTACCCACATCACCTCCCATGTTCAGAAGAACTCCCTGACACTTTGGCAAGGTCTTTAGGAGGACTTCAGTGGGGAGGAGGAGATAGGAATCTTTCCTTCCATGAACTACTTGTTACCTTAGGATATAAGCCATTCTTATTTTGGGAGCCTGGACAGATGTTGGTTATATCTTTTGCCCTGTTCGGTTTTAAAATTGTTTTGTTAGTTGTTTTTAAAGTCTTTTTGGAATTGTTTTTATTTTCAGCCTTGGGTGTATGCTTGGAAATAAATAAAATAGCTATGGAAACTGAGGAACTTCGTTATATTTTATTTTATAGGAACATTCCAGTTATGGGGCCATACTATTCAGGTAGATTGGGCAGACCCAGAAAAAGAAGTTGATGAAGAAACAATGCAAAGAGTCAAAGTATTGTATGTTAGAAACTTGATGATCTCGACTACAGAAGAAACAATTAAGGCTGAATTCAACAAATTTAAGCCTGGAGCTGTTGAGCGTGTAAAGAAACTTCGTGACTATGCTTTTGTTCATTTTTTCAACCGAGATGATGCAGTTGCTGCTATGTCAGTTATGAATGGGAAATGTATTGATGGAGCTAGCATTGAGGTAACATTGGCCAAGCCAGTAAACAAAGAAAGCACTTGGAGACAACATCTTAATGGTCAAATTAGTCCCAGTTCTGAAAATCTTCTAGTCTTCACAAACAAAGAAGATGGTCATCAGAAATCACTAGCAAAGCCAACAGGTCTTCCAATTCGTCTTAATGGACAGCACAGTCCAAGTCCTCCTGAAATTGAAAGGTGTACTTACCCATTTTTCCCAGGAACAAAGCTTACTCCAATTAGTATGTACTCATTAAAATCTAGTCATTTTAGCTCTGCAGCAATGCAGTTAGATTATTATTGCAACAAAAATAACTGGGCGCCACCAGAATATTACTTGTATTCAACTACAAGTCAAGATGGAAAGGTATTGCTAGTATATAAAATTGTTATTCCTTCTGTTGCAAATGGATCTCAGAGTTATTTTATGCCAGACAAACTCTGCACAACAGTAGAAGATGCAAAAGAATTAGCAGCACAGTTTGCACTGCTACACTTGGGTAAGTTGTTAAAACTCTGAATGCAATTAATGTCATTCTGGTTCTTTCACTATTTTAGCACAGTCCATCTAAACCAAATAAGTCTACATTATTGGCCCTAAGGCTTAGTAGGCAGATTCTGTAGAAATACCTGTTTTATACTTCAGAGGCACTTCATTACACCTTACTGTTTCTCCATACAGTAAGGTGTAGAGACTGCCTGGTCATCTCAGAATGTGCCCGTCAGGTTTTCACTAATTTAAAGTATCAAGCCACAGCATGCTAGAGCTCAGAAATATATTTAATCTCCAGTGCAAATACGAGTTGGAGTACTTAACCTTATTTTCTAAGTTGCTTTGGAAAGATTGTTTTGTTGCCCTTGTCCATTCATGGGTTCTTTGCCTTTAAGTCCTTTAATGTTTAAAGATTGAGACTCTTAATTTTATTGAAAAGGCAGTGGCAGTTAGTTTGTATTTAAATAGAACCTTTCCCTGTTTAGGGGAACTTTTGTTTCCTTTAAAAAGAATGTGTAAGGGAACAATTTTTTTAAAAGAAAGAATGCTACTGTAAAGATGCCTGGGAATTGAATTATGTAGATGTTTAACTTTTTTCAAGGAGTGCACTCTACTTAAGAGACAAAACTTGGAACAACTTTTTAAAAAGTCTTGTAAATAAGCCCACAAAATGTTTACTTGCCTGCGGGGGTTAGCAGAGGAGAGTGGAGAGCTCTCCCTCCCCCTTGCAGAAGCCCACTGCATATCTTAAGCTGAATCTGGAGAGGGGGCATACCTGCTCTGGCAGCCCACTGGATTTCTATGCTGGGCATGGAGGAGGGTTGTTGCTCTGTCCCTCCTTTGGCAGCTCACTCACATGACTGAATTGCGTGTGTTCACCTGCAATCAATTTCTTGTTACCTATGACTACCAGACAAGTGCTTAAATACAGTGATGGTTCAAATAATTTCATTTCAGTTCTGTATTGCTGGATTTAGTTAGAAAATTTTATGCAGGTGTGTGTAACCTGCAGTTCTCAGCCTGATTTCATGCAGTCCTCAGCCTAATTTCAAAGCCCTCTGTGTGCAATCAGTTAAAACTTCTACTAAGAGCAATCTGTCCTTTACTTGGCAGCCCGCTGAGCAGGAAACAGGATAGAGAAAAGGGGGTGGCAGAAAAAGAATGGGATGAGCCCACGCACACACTTTTGGCTCTAACTCTGCCTACCACTGGTTTCAGCCCCACCCATAGTCAGGATGTGTGCCCCCCCAACATATTACATGTGAGGAAATATGGCCCTCAACAGCAATAAGGTTGCCCCTCCCCCGTTTTATGTCTTGCGTTTCTGCTTTGTCCATCATTACATCAGTAGATATCTTTTAAAAATCAACTTAAAAGTTGCAATAGAATAACAAAATTCTAAAATAACACCACAGCAAAAATGGCATAACATATATAAATACATACAGAGATCATTTTAAATTTAACTCTGGCTATTTGCCTGCCATACTGAAAGCTCTTGCTTTGAGTTTAGATTTCATAAGCTTCAAAGGGATGACAGTTACACAGTTCTGAAGAAACCCTTTAGAATGTGTCTGAGCATACATATTTTTTGACAGGATAGGTTGAGAACCTCTGCACTGCTGGAATAAAGAAGCAGCCTTTGTAACAGAACGAGCCCAAACTGGCTTTTGTATGCATAGATGACATAGAGATACTTTTCCTGTTTTTTCCTAGTGACATCTTTGGATGAACTTTATGGAAGTGTATTAGAATTGGCAAGGGCAGGGGGATGATATAATTTATTTTCCAACCAGTTCACCTTGCCCCACCTACTTCTCCCCTTTGGTCCAAAATCTCAGAAAAGCTTTACCTGTGTTTCTGCAGGACCCTGTAATTCCCTAATTTTTTAAATTTAAAACACAACCCAAATAAAACCTATATTGTCTCTTAGTGAGTATTGGATTCCGTAATTGAAACTGTTAGATGTGAGTAGAGTGTTGCTTAAAATCCAGGCATAGCATTGTGTACAACTGTGTTTTCTAAAGTAAATCAGATTTCACATAGCATTGAAACATGAAAGGAAGAAAATATTTAACAGCTCACTAAACAGCAAGAAAAGAGAAAATGTAAGATTCCTCACGTAAATGCTTTTTTACGCTTCTGGCAAATATAAAAAAACCAAGCAGGGCCCATCAAAGTCACACAGTTCCAAGAATCTCTGGCAAAGAGTTTTAAACTGGTGTCAGCGACATGTTACTTGGACTCTGGTAATTCCAAGGAAATATGTACTTGATCTAACATCATGAAGAGAGACTCACTGGCCACGTTCAGACAATCATATAGGCAAAAGAACCCAGTGCAGGTTCTGTTCCCACCTATGTGCATGCTGTGCGTAAGCCTGTGATTTGCATAACCACCCCACGATACAGCGTGGGTTGCCATGTCATCCAAACCCAGCGCATGGTGGGGGCGGCTTCTCATCTACCTCGCACTCCCTACTGCAAGCCATAGGTTATGAGGTGGGTAAGAAGCCACCCCTGCCGCACCAGTTTCAGATGATAGGGCAACCCTTGCTGCATGACTGGTAATTATGCAAATTGTGGTTGCAGGAGAGGAAAGAAGCCACAATGCGTTCTTTGAGCCCCACGATCATCCATACCTGATCAATATGTAGAGGGAAAATTGAATATCTTTAGACACTTGAGTCCCAGTTTCTTGTAGGGAAATAGTCACTTTTGGCAAAAAGGGTTTATTTCTCTGGTGACAAGAACCAGTTAATAGTTGACAAAACTTCAGAGGCTGTAAAATGGATGGACAGTCCGTGGGCTGCATGTGACCCTCTGGCTGCCTGTGCAGGCCCCTACTTCTCTAGTTCCCCACCTCAAGTTCCTCCTGTGCTACTTCTGCTATTATGGGAAGAATCATCCCTGCACATCCTGTTCTGTGGGCCGCTTGTGGTATTGGCTATGTAGCCAAGGACCATGTTTATGCACACAGTTATTGGTGGATATGAAGAATAATGATAGCTATAATAAAAATGAGAGTGGATCCTGAGTTAATCCTGCCTCAGAGAAAATGTGGAAGTATATAAAGGAAAGAAACAGTGAATAGTCTCCATGTGTCTGTGTATTGAAAATTAATACGCAGTAATAACTGTATCATTCCCTGAAAACTGAAACAGGTCTTAATTTCATGTATGAGAGTATTTTTTTCTTTGTGACATTTGTGTCTTGTACTAAAACAAATTGTAGTCAGATCATGTTCACAATTATTGAGACTTCTTTGTCTCTAGAACTGGCTGTTTTGGTACATGTCCAAACTCTAGCCAAAACCAAATATATGTTAAAGTCCTTTAGGGTGCAGTCCTACGCATGTTTAGATAGAAAACAAGTTCTCCAACTCCCAGCATTTCCCAGGCAGTCATGCTGGCTGGGAAATGCTGGGATTTGTAGAACTTCTTTCAGTCTAAACATGCATAGGACTGTGCCCTTATTATTGTTAAGGTATCCTCCCCATATCACTTAATGCATTACCATCATTCACAAGTTATGTTTTTCTTGGTTTTAAGTATCCCGATATTTCCTCTAGCTAGTGTAGGGATAGTTGCTCCTCTACTTGTCTATCCTGAATTGGTGGCTTATGGCTTATGGCCCATGACAAGACTAGGATGCAACCTACAGGTATGCTTGCAGAACATCCAACTGCCTTTTATATTACTCTTCTCTGCAGTGAAACTGGCAGGGTAGGGGCAAATCCTTAGTTTATTTGTTTATATATGTGTGTTACTGCAGACACCACTATTGGTGGTTGTACTTGACTCTTTGTTTTTGATGGGATGGGGAGAGAATTTTCAGCTCCCCATGTTGTAGCAGCAGGGCAGAGGTGGATGGGTGAAGTTTGAAATAGGTAAGCTTTCTCTAAACCATGTCACTTTCTCAGAAGGAAACTTCACACTTCCATACAAACAGAGAGGTTAATATGTGTAAAAGATAACCAAATATGAATAATTCTATGTATTAAAAAAAGGTAGAAGGAAGATTAAAAATAACTTAAGATAGACAAACGATACGGAAAGGAGCACTTATAATCAATCTAAAATCCTAATATAAACTGTGTTTATCTTTCACAAATGCATACCAAAGCAGGAAAGTTCAGAAGTGCTTTAAATGGCATATATGAAACCTGTCTCATACACCAAAATACAAATGGGAGAACATAAGAATTGTCTTGTTGGATCAGACCAGAGTCCAGTTAGTTCAGCATTTTGGTCAAACAGTGGTCAGCCAGTTGCACTTGGAAATTTCTTATGCAAAACATCCTTCCCCCAGTTTGTCCCAAGCTCCTGCTACTCGTACTTTCGTTAGCATTGAGTTCACATGTAGGTAAATAGCTGTTGATAGACCAATTCTGTGTGAGTTTGTCCAAATTCTCTTCTAAAGCTATCTGAACTAATGGCTGTCATTTCCAGCTGCAGCAATTAATGTTATAACCTTAATTATGCACTGTATGAAGTCTTGCTTTGTTTTGTTCCCTTATCCTGAAGCTACTGCTAATTTCATTCTGACAAACTGAACTATTATGATGTGCTTCAACAACTGTAACAGTTGGTTCCTTTGATTCTATAAAAGATGGCTTTTGCATTTTGTGTTTTCACCATCACCTTTTTTCAAAGATGAATAATCTCAAGTAAATCCTCCTGCCCATTATAAAGTTATACCCTTCAAATATTTAATATTCACACATGAAGTTTGACATGCATTGTTTAGAGGACTAGGTGGCAGTTGCTGTGTTCCTGCTTATGCTAAAAAGTATTTCAGATGCACTAGTGCGCTCTGATAATAATTACGATCTCATTTTACATGGTTCTGAAATTCACAATAATTTAGGATATACAAATACAAAATCCTGTTGCAATAACATGAGAAATTACACTTTTTCCCCCTTCCACTTCACATTACACTGCAACTTTTTTTTCCTCAGTGGCTTGAATCTAATGGTATCCTTCCACCGATGTAATGGAATTTGCTGGTGGAAGGGATTTTTCCTCCTCCCTGAAGTCCCTATGCCCCCCCCCCCCCAAATCTGCTCTGGAGGATTGGGGGATGTTTCAGAGCAGTGGGGTCACATATGGAAACAATGAGAGGACATGAAGTCCTCTGAGTGGAAGTTTTCTTGCCTGATGCTGGATTTAAGTTGGTATACCTATTTTAGTGCACCTTGGCCAGTATCCTGAAAAAAAACAGAGTTCTGCTGTCCTGCCCTGTTCTCTGAAAAGAAACATTTCCGCTTGTTACCATGATTATTTTTGGAACTGCGCTTGTTGTGCTAGTGGTCCATTTCTCTAGCACAACAGAACTAATGAAGGCACAGCAGCAGTATAAGAAGCCCCATAATTTTTATATTCCTCTTCCATATAGTTCCATATATACCTTTTCTTGCACATTTTTGTTTCTACATTTATGTCTTGACTGTGGAACTGGCATGCGGAAAAAGCATTTGGGTAAATAATTTGGTCTTTAATTTAAATTGTCTTTATGGCAATTTGAGGACTTCATCAATGTTTTCTAGTTAAAATGTTGACTGATCTTTAGTTTGAAATTAGCAGAGAGATATGCAAAACAATCTGTTAAAGAAATCTCTAGAATGTCAGTTCTACACAGAGAACAAAAAGTTGGTTGAGACCTAGAAACAGAAAACTGGACTAGTGGTCTTTGTTTTTACTGAATAACAGAAGGTTAATAGTTCATATTTAAAAAGCAGTTTTATGCCGTGATTTTAGTTAAAAGTGTACTTATGTCCAGTACTTCTGTTAATTGTGTTTTTGTTTCTGCTTTGTACATACTACTTTGAGATAGTATTACAATTATACTACATTTTTACATTCTAAGCTTGCATATTTGTGCTGGTGTGTTTTGCAATGCCAGCACAACATAATATTATTTATTGTATAATGAGTTTTCTGTTGGTTGGTGGTAAAGCTGTTAGTACCCTTTTTCCTAAGCTGTGTGCTGGCACAGCATGGTTTGGTATAGTTAATAATAATTTGGATGTGTGCAAGAGAAATAGCCTCTCAGTTAGAACCAAGCAGTTACATATGCATAAGAAACTGAAATGCATATGGAATGCTGCAGCCAAATCAGTCCCAGAATTCCATGCATAACATCACCTTGAAGATTGTTACATTCTGTCTCCACTGCTTGCAGAAAGGGTACATAACCTCCCCAGCCTGGACCCGTGTAGAAAAATTTGGAGAAAGTGAACAGGTAAGTAATTTGAAGTAAAAATGGGTCAAATTCATGCTTGGTTAAACTCCTGGAATTTGCTTAGGAATGAAATTGACATTTGCAAGGAATTAGTAACCTTTGCTGAGAACATGCCACTTTTACTTTGAACATTGCATGTAATTTCAGGATTTGATCACAAAATATTAAAACCTTAACACTCTCCAAACTATAAGAGTGATAAGGATATTTAACTATTGATAAAAATAATTTGTGAAAATATTTATAAAATTATACTGTGTTCTGCTTTTCAAATTATTGTTGGAAAATGGGCTTTTATAAAGGATTTTATATAAGAAAAAATGTGTATGATTCTTACATCAGTCCCCCTCTCCTTTTACTTTGGCAACTGAGATCTCCATTAATTGAATATAAACTCTTGGAAATATTGGGAAGTATCTTATACTGCCACTGCGCTAACAGAACAGACCACTAGTGCAACTGAAACAGCTGGCATCAAGCTGCAGTGCTAGTTTCTGAAATAGGCCAGGTCAGCGGAGCTCACAGAAGAGAGCTCTGCTGACCTGTACCATTCTGGACATGAGCATTTTCATTCATTTCTGGTTTTATTTCAGGAACTGCTATTTCCTGTTGCACAAGTGGCCCATTCTGCTGGAGCAACAGAACTAGTGGAGGCGCAACAGTAGTATAATATACGGCCTGATGTTTCCTGGGTCACCCCCATCCACCCACTTGTTTAAAATGTCTTGTATATTCCCTTTGCCATCAATATTGAACTTTTTTTTTAAAAAAAATGCTTATGTAACTTAAAGAGTATGACTTAAGCATCTGGAACTCTTTTTTGTAGACGAGTATACTTAATTTTGCTCCCTGTCTTTTTGTCTGTCAGCTTATCTCTATTCTTAGTTCTTGTGCTCAATTTTTCTTTCTGCTTTAATTATGTTACACATTCTGTTTTTTACACATCTAGATTAAACATCTTTATGGTCTTGTTCTGAACTATTTTTGTTTTCTCTTCTTGGTCTCTCAATTCGTAAAATGATTCTCTTATTAAAATACTGATCTTGGTACTGTTTCACATCTGTATGCAGTCTTTCTGTTTGTTATGCATTTAATTTCCCCATTAAATGTCTAGCAGCCCTTGTGTTCTGAGAAATTATTAGTCATCTCTTTTATTGGTGTTTTCTTCTTGATCAGGTTTTGCTTTGATTGCTTAGTGCTATTCTTAGGCTCAGTTTAATTATTATAGGTTTTATTGTGTATCTTTTTGCTTCTTGTTGTGTACAGCAAATGCAATTTTTACATTCCCTCCAGGTCTCTATTTTTGTTTCATGCTCTTTTCTAGATTATGAGTGGAAATCTATGTATAATGTATAAAAACTAGTATTTTACCGGTGCTTCTATAAGTAGTAAATTATTATTATCATGTCATACTCCCTGTGTTCTGGTTAATTCAACTGGAAAATATAAATTGAAAAATTAATTTCAGGAATTGCAAAATTCAAGGAATTGAGCTGGTTTGAATGCATATATTCTGGTTTACCTGGGCTGTGGATAGAAATGAAAATTAATCATTTCTAAAAAAAAAAATTCCCCAAATTCCTTTTTTGCCTAGTTTGGCTGGATATTTATGTACACATAAATATGTTCATAGTTGCTAAGCTGTTGAAGTATAACATTTGGAGTGCCCTAATCACAGTCATGTGCTTATTTGTATTCTGCACCAATTAGTAAGTGTGTCACATAATGTGCTACAATGGCTGCAGCTAGAAGGAGGCCTCATCCTGTTCCTTTTATAGCCTTTTAGAAAATAATGTATTTTATTTAGACTGCCTTACCTTGGGAAGTAAGCCTGAGTGTTGGGAAGATTATAAATTTATGTTGCTCAGTTGTACTAATTTTGTACTAAGCAGTAAGAAGATGAAGACCCCCGTGTTAAGAAACTATATATAAATGAATTTTTAAACTGTTCTACCTTTAAAAGCTCATTTTAGTTCTAAAAGTAGTTATTAAAATATTTGCACAGAAGCAATAATGTGTAAGTTGCTAGGAGTGATGGGATTACACACAGGAGTGTGCGTTTTAAATATTAGCTAAGTAATATGATTAATAAATACTGCCACTTTCTTTTTCTCTGAGACTAATTTGTCTCTAATTTGCACATTGAGTCTTAAAGGCAAAGATTAAAAAATGGTTAAAGCCTTACTTTTTGGAAACCAGTTATTTTAAAAGCTTCATTGTGGCAGCAAGGTCAATCTGATTAGTTTCTGCAAATGTAAAGATGCATCTGAGATATTTAAATGAAAAGAAACCCCTTACCTTATTAAATTAGTTAAGCAAGGACTAACTAAATATTACACCAACTATGTGTGATTAAACACCAATAGCTATGTTTATAGGAAAAAGTTGTTTTAAAAGGAGGCAATTTGGGGCAGAAAAGTAGCATAAATGGTGGTGCTTAATGCTTTCCTTTCATCTTCGTTCCACATTTCTCCTCCTCATTCTCCATTCCAAACAGGTGTTTATTGTCCCAAATGTACATTTGGAAACCTTCAGGAGGAAAATTAGTGTGATATTTAGAAAGTGGAAGACAGAGGAAAGGTCATCCCAGATTCTTCACTTCATATCTGCCCCAATCCTTAACCCTGGCAGTTTTTTGCTTAAAAAGAAAAAAGGCTATCAGGCTGTGCATATAATGTGCAGTTAGTGTTCAATTTCTGTAGCTAGTAGAAGCAAATTATTCCTGTGGCATCTGTTAATCAATCTCTTTGTTCTTCATTGCTCTCAATTCTTTTGAAATTTGTAGGTCATTTTCTAAGTTAAGGTCAAAGTACAAAAGCTCCATGTAGCAGCCATGCACATTGCTTCTCCCCCTGCCATGCTATGCATGTGCTGGGCAAGCTGCAATGCTGTGCGGATGGCACTGGAAAGTCATCAGTTGTAGCCCTCGGTGCATGCAGGGATCAAGCCAGATTTCCACCTGGCAGCCTATTTGTGCAAGAAGCATGAATGAGCTCTGAATGTGTGGCCCTGTTGTATTTAGTGCTTTACATAGCGGGATTAGAAAGAAAAGCAGTCATGTGTATAGGTGGCATGAACTTTAATTTCACTGTTGTTGCATAGCAAGGGTTTGAAATGAGCGGGGAGTAAGGCTGGATTCACTCATGCAGTGTAAACGTCTGGTTACCTAGTCTCCATTTGCAGAAGGTAGTGTGTGGTAGCCATTGTATGACTTCTTAATTTTTGTTACTAAATTAAATGTATTCTTCTATGTTCACATGCAAACTAAAGTTTATGTAATTTGTTTTACAGAGTACAATTTCCGCCGAAGTTCAGTAAATAATATTTCCCCCGTTAGTGCTACTCTTTCTTCTGGAACTACCAGTGTGTTACCGTATGCATCAAGACCATATTCTTACCCAAGCTATCCCTTGTCACCATCAATTCCACTTGCTAATAGCAACCATGTTGGACAGCGTCTGTATATCCCCAATCAGGCCTCATTCTTTTGAGGAAAAGGAAAAGCTGGAAAAAATAGTATACATTTATTTTAACATTATATTGTAGTTTTAGTTTTAATCGGGTCCACACAATTGGTTTTGGTGAGTTAAATATATACATTTTATAAATTGCTCATACATTTACTGAATTTGTGTGAAGATAAAGCTCCAAGTATGTTTTCACATGGCAAGAATGTGGCATAGTATTTTATGACTGCTTGTCTTGATTTTTTTTAAAAAAAACCAACAACTTTAACTCCAAATTCAACTTCAAATGAATAATTTATATACTATTGTGATCCTTGTAAATCACTTTGCATATTTTAGTTGCATGATAAATATTTGTTTTATTAATATAACATTATTTTGTGTTAATTTATCCACTGTTTACATTGTTAAGATTGATTTGTTAAATGTACTGTTATATTTACATGTTGTCATGTTTTTAATGTTCATATCATGTGTTTAATTCCATACTTGAATGCAGACATTTTGACATTAAATTCTTGCTGTATAAAATATTAATGGTATTTGTCTTTAATAGGTTTTATTGAATTAAGTAGGTTTTATTAAATTAAGATCGAAGTTTATTATCACTTTTACTGTGGCATTGAACCTATTAAATAATTAGCTGATTAAAATGTGTGCAAAACTCTGTATGAAACTGTAGGCAAATAATGTCCAATTAATTAATGACTGGAGTTGATTCCTTGTGGTCTGTCAGTTGCCTATTGTACCCCTGGAAGAATCCTGTCAGTAGGATGAAAGACATCATACTTTCATGCCATTATTGTCCTCCCTGGGATCTGAACAACATTTGTGACTCGCATGATTCCTCCTGTCAGTTTTCCCAATCTGATTTCTGTCTCTTGTGGGGTTTCATATGCAGGCACTGGAGGGCCTAATCACCCTCTCCACCATTGTTCCTTTACTCCAAATATCTCCTTCTCCCCCGTGAAGCTGCATTTTCATTTAAATAACATCTTCATGTAATGTTTAGTTAGGCCCTAAATAGCTACAAACATGTTGAACAATATAAGTAATGCAGTTGCTTTTCACTGGGACACCATACTTAATTTGGACTTTAGGTGGCAGCAACATGCTTCATTAATGGTTTCTAGAAATTTTATATTTATATAAAATGTAACAGAAGAGCTCCAAGTGCCTAAGAAAGGGAACAAAAAATGGGTCTAAGCAGGCTGATGGAAAGTTAGTTAGCTCCATCTTAGCTAACTGATGTAGTTTTGAAATTGAATCAAGCAATGATTTAATAGACAATGCAATCCTATGCATGACTACTTGAAAGTCCAGCACATTCTGAAACGGAAAATTAATTGTCAATTTCAGCATGAAGGACAGTAGTTCAGTGAATTATAACAACTTTTTGCCTGTTCCCTGGCAATCTGGAGAACTTCATTGGCCATAGAGAAAGTAGTGATGATTCATCACTTATGATTTTATAACACTAATTTTGTAACATTTAATCCGATCTGGTGCCTTCCAGATGTGTTAGACTACAACATCTCCAGACAGCATGAGAGTTGTAATCCAGTACAACTGGGAGGGTACCAGATTGATGATAGCTGATTTTATCTAGTTAAAATAATAAAGCAGTGATAATCTATTTACTATACTTGGTGTTAAGAACAAGACAGACATAGCAGGGGAGAATTTTCAAACAAAGCCTATATAAAACTCTAATTTCTTAAACAATTGTGCACAGCACTAATTCTAATTTCACACCTATTGCTTTTCATTATCCCCCCATCTCTTAATCCTTTTATCTCCATTCTAATATTGCATATATTCACACAAGATATTAGGATCACAGAAGAGATTAGACTCAAATGTTGGCAAAGTATTCTCTGTAGAATATAATACAGCAATTTCTCCTACAATTATACTCAATCCAAATAGCAAATGGTAGCGTTATAAAAATTGCTTCTATGCACACACATGATTACTCTCGTCTTCCTGCTCAGTAATTTTAAAAAGTGCCTGTATAGGTATGTTTAATTTCCCAAAGAAGAGGTATTCAACTAGACTGCCGGTCTCCTGCATTTGTAGGTCACATGTAAATATATACGATTAGGTGCACTATCATTATGTTAAATGGCATTAAAATAGCTCTTAAAATTGAGCAAATAAATATGACAGTGTAAGAACAGCAAGGATATGATCCAGTACCCGTGCATGGATTCCCGCAGACTCTGAACCTGATTCTTCAGTAGGAGTACAATGCTGTCCACTACATTCAAACTCATCCTGTTTGAAATTTTGTAAAGAACATTTAAACATGCAAGATATCACTCATAATTCCCTAAGTGTTGGGGTAAACCCCATGCTGTTATACATTTTCTTAATCCTCATTAAAAAATTAACTTTTTTGTTCTTGAGTATTCTTTCGAAAGTCGTATAGTTTTTGAGTAAATCGTGGTTAAACGTCACACATAACCAATGTGAACACTGATTTTATACATTCAAATGAAATTATCTCAAAAACTAATGGAGTTAACAAAAATGTGTAATTACAAAAAGTATCTCATTAAATTTGAAAAATTTCAGAAAAAAAATCATCTCAGTAGCATAAATGTGTGAGAAGTTATGCATATTTAAATATGGCAACTACATAATAGCATGACCGCCATATTGATGATGCCATCATACAGCCCCCCACCACTGGAATTTTGTAAGACTCACTTTTCTGAAACACTTAAGGCATATATAAACAAAAATATTCACAAAACTTTGCACTCTTTGGGTAAATAAATCCTGGTCTGGCTCTGGGACTATGTCTGTTACCCACCAACCTAATTGATCTTATGGCTCATGAGCACGACCTCTGAAACTGATGTAAACTTATGGGCATATCATAAGCTTGACTATGCCTCAATATTCAGAGGCAATATCCCTCTGATTATCAGGTGCATTTAGTCATCCATTGCTGGGAGTCTGTGTATTGAAAGGATCATTGATCTGACTCAGAACAGCAGCAAATAAATGTTAAAATATTTTGCATTTCAGAATAACTCAAAATGCCCACGTATGTAGTAGACATGTATAAATCCAATATTAAGTTTACATTAATGAAGTCATGACAAATGGGTGAACTCGGACAAAAATATTAAATGCAGTTACAGTATCCCTAAACTGTGTGATTAATGCAGCCCTAAATCAAAGCGGTTTGGTAAATAACATGAGCTAATTTGTCTTTGTTTATTTAGATTGTATTATTCCCTTTATTTGCTTTTTTGATGGCTAGAAAGTTATATTGCCTTGTTTTGCCTTCTCTTGATACCCCTTTCTTGTTAACCAGCTAGATAATTAGAACATGTTGCTAAATTCGACTTCTAAGAGACAAATTTAATTGTTTCACATCTTTTTCTTATGATGTAGCACCTCAGGCAACAGCATCAATTTATTTTGGGCCCAAATCTAAATTTGATCTCAAACCTGGAGGGGAGGGGGGGATTAAAAATGAGAGCTAAATGCGTTTGACAAACCAAGGTGGTGTTTACAGATCTGTCTGCTTGGTCCCTAAAGAAAAATCACAGGGAAGTGGGGTGGAATGCCTGCCCAACATATGCAGCAAAATCGCAAGGTTGATAGATTAAATTGGGGTGAGTAGAGGAGAAACATTTTGAGTTCCTTGGAGGAAAGGAGCATATGAATGTAATAAAACAAATAAATAAATAGCATCCTAAGATAATAGAGGTTTAAGGTGGTAAGGTGGTGTGGTGAACTGCACCAGTTCCAACTGTATATGGTGTGAGTGCATGCAGATACTTTTTGAATGCTCGCCCATGTAAAAGCTCCCTAGAGGTGAAACACAACAAAAAACCTAGTATACCATGGAGGAAGTTGTAGCCTAGTCCTTTCCTTGCTGTGCTAATTCTCTAGCGCAGGGGTGGGGGATCTGTTGCCTTCCAGCTGTTCTTGGACTCCAACTCCCATCAGCCTCAGCCAGCATGGTCAATTGCCAGTGTTGATGGGAGTTGTAGTCCAACAAGATCTGGAAAGCTGCAATTTCCTCATCTCTGCTTGAATGCAAGGAGTCCAACATGTAAACACCCCTCATGACTGCATTTCTGTATTCTGGGCAAACCACACTGCTGTTAAAAGTGCAGAAGCCTTGCTAGGGGGGAAAGGGGGGATTTTAGATTAAGAATTAAACTCAGCTGGCAACTCTCCTTGTCCTTCTAATTTCTTAACCTCCTCAGCCATGTGTTTTTACTTAACAAGGACTAATGCTAGGATAAAACTGTCACTTCTCATGAGAAGGAGCTAACTCACTAATGTGAAATGGACCAGGAAAAATAGCCTGTTAAATGGTGGGCTTATTAAGCACTGATATGTGTGAGCAAAAGCTGAAGGTGGTTGAATCTGCCATCTGCTAGCAACACAAAGTCTGCACGCTATTAAAGAGCTTGTAAATATGAGTTTATGTTTGGATAATTGCTGTTTATCCATGGGAAGATTGGGATAGCATAATTACACTGAAACATAAATCCCTCTGTAAATTATAATTACTTTTAATCATTTTCTATGTAGAAAATATATTACAATTCTGAATTGGTTTAGGGTGTAATCCTGTGCACAGTTACCTGGGAGTAAGTCCCATTGAACTCAATGGTCTTATTTCTGAATAGGCATATGTATAGGATTGCAATGCAGACCTTGCAATATCGCTCTCTTAGGTCAGGCAGAGACATAGCATATTGCCCAAAAGGGGTTAATTTGAGCCATAATAAATAGGAAGCTGCCTTATATTCAGTCAGACTATTAGCCCATCTACTTCAATATTGTCTACACTGACTCTCTAGGGTTTTCAAACCCCACATGAACATAGAAAAGATTGAACCTGGTACCTTCTGCAAGCAAAACATGAACTCTGCCACTGAACTACATCCCTTCACACTTTGCATCTCTTTACTTTGGAACGTATTTATGAAGAACTGAGTGTTTGCAGACTGCCTTTCTGTCGGACCAAGTACAACAATCTACAGCAGGAAGAAGGCAAATATCAGGTTGTCATTTTATTTTTCATATTTATATCCAGCGGAATATATCCAGATGCCCAACATGACACCCTCAACAGTATGCCTCCATATATCTGTTGCTGGGGAACACAAATGGGAGGGTGATATTGCACAAGCTTGTGGAATTCCCATGGACCACTGGTAGTCCACTGTGCAAACAGAATGCTGGATGAGGTTGGGGCTGGTGAGAATGTGAGGTTTAGCCTCCTCCACCTCCCAGTGACACTGGCTGGCATTATTACTTTCACACGACCAGCTGCTGTGGGGGGAGGAAACTGTAGTCCATGACCCTGACTGGTATTGCTGCTTTCGTGCCACCATTAACAGTGTGGAAGCAACAATGCCAATCATCCGGGGCCTGCATGATGGGGTTGTGCACCTCTGCCTGAGATTTTGAGTACCTCACATTTTCAAAACTCAGCACTGCTGGCTTGGCCAAATATACCCCCTATCATAATTCTACCCATTTATCATAATTCAGCAAATATTTGAATTTTCAAGTTTTTGGAATCCATTCCTTGTTATAGCAGCAGTAATCATACCTCTTGTGGGCTGAATTGTTTGGCTTTTACCCTTAAGAGATAACTTGAGGTATTACAAAATCACAGAAAACCAGCAGAACAGTGGTGAAAGCTGATACGTCGCAAGAGTGTTGCCATGGCCATAATATGAAAAAATCCTGAGGAGACAAATTCTTTAATTTGCTCAGCTAAATGCCCAATAGTTGCCTCTTTTTGGAGGAGGTTATTATACAGATAAACTTTGTATTGGAACACTCTTTAATATTTACTCATCTACATGTTCTCTTAAATTATCTATCTGCTTCCTGGAAGTTAATGCATGGTCAGCGTGAATCAATTCTCCACACCCTTTTGACAGCTAAAAGGCCAATATTACAACATTGAAAGAATAAATGCTCACCACCTTCAATGCAGTGGATTGGCAATATTTGAATGGGTGGTATATAGGTGCCACTCGCAAATGGATATGTGGATATTTTGTCTGCTTTTGTTGAAATTTATAACTAGCTGATATGCCCGGCGTTGCTCGGGTCCATGAATAATGTTTATAACATTTATTTAATAAATAATAATTTTCACTGCAACTTATTCATCTTTAGGTTGATTGGTTTTTTTTAGTTTGGTTCAGTTAGTAAATTGATTTGTTAGAATCAATGGAAAATTGTGTTAATAAGAATTGTATTTTAAATTGGAGTTTCGTGATAAACCACATTTTTTGTTTTACCTGAAATGCCTACACCTCCATCATGCCTTGGCTGGAGCAGCCATCTAAACTTCAAAAACAACCAGGAAACACAACACCTTTTCTACCAGCTAAAAAAGATGCACCCCTAAAAATATGTTTTCAAAATATACCCGGCATTGCCCAGAATAACATATAGTAGGGAAGCGGATCTCAGTGGACGTGGGGAACAGTTGTATGCATGTGCTCTGAAGTTATTATTATGAAAAAAGAAAAGCAGCCAGAACACAGAATACTTTATTGCTATAATTTACTGTATAATATCTACATTTAACAGGTTAAATTTGACATTTGACAGAGAGGCAGGATGGTCGAGGCCTCTGGTGACTTGGGCCTTTTATCTGAAATACCTGTGCTGTGAAGACACACCATGGCACTTTTTTATTTTTTATCTTTTTAGTTAAATGAACTTGTGTATAAATTAACCATCTGCACTACAGTATGCGCATACATAAAGAAGTGAAGACACATAGAACGATACAGCCAAACTGCATGTGGCTTGAACTGTGCTTAAATAGCATACTTAAGATTGATCATACCTCTTTCTTAACAAAAAGCAGCTGTGGGGACCCAATTGTGATCAGGGCTGTAGTAGGGGAGAATTTAACTTCCCCACCCACCCATCCATGCTGTTTTCCTGGTTCAAAAGCTGTTATTTGACCCAGATAGTGCCATTAATAGCAAATGATGGTTAATGGTCAACCCACCACCTTAATTGTGCTGGTGGCATTATGCCACTGCTATGGAGCCACATAGATGATAAAGCAATTTTCAATATCTCCTGCTGAATAAATTTTATTTATGAAATGTCCTGAAGAAATAATAGCAATTTGTACTGGTCATGACCATGAGTCATAGTTTGGTGGCACAGGAGACTCTTGGGAGTTCTACCCAAGGCATGCTGGGAGTTGTAGGAATAAGCCTCGGTTTTTCCTCAGTCGCCAGTGAATATCATAAGAGACTATCATCCTGCTAAGAGTTTTCTACAGACATCTCTTACCAACCCCCTGAAGAAGGCCTTAAAAAACCAACATAGGCCGAAACGCGTTGGGTGTGAATAATAACGTATCTTAGCATTCTGAGAACCTGCTTCTCTTCCTTTTTTTACCCTGAGTGGATGCTCTCCTCCTTTTGGTTTTACATTGTACAGGAAGAAAGGAGACAAAGTCTGGTGCTAGTAAGCGTGTATCTTTAATATGTTGTATTAAAAGCCCAACGTTTCGGATATGATCCTTCTTCAGGAGCTGTATCTTAGCATGTGTTACTAAAGAAAATAACAATATTGTTCACAGATTTGAAATCCTTCAGCAGTTCTCGTTGGAGGCTGTGACGCCCTGCCTGTACCTGTGCCACTCACCAGGCTACACCACAGGGCTGTCCACGCCACTCACACTCAGGGCTTACTTCAACCCCCCCGTGCTTATGACGTGGTTGAGAATTTAGGGCTACTGCTGCTGCTCCCGTCCTGCCTTTATTCTTCTAGGCACCACGGCTCCACAGCTCAGCACCCTAGCCCTCAAATCCCCCTTCTTATCCCACCGCTGCCACCACTTGTGACGCCCTGCCTGTACCTGTGCCACTCACCAGGCTACACAACAGGGCTGTCTACGCCACTCGCACTCAGGGCTTACTTCAACCCCCCCCCTGTTCTTATGACGTGTTTGAGAATTTAGGGCTACTGCTGCTGCTTCCGTCCCGCCTTTATTCTTCTGAGGTCTTTCTTTTATACTCTAGCTTTAAAGCTTTGCACCTCTCAACTAGAGCATTTTTTCTCAAAGCTAATATTTCTGTCATTTTCTGAAGTAAATTGTTTTCACTTTCTTGTTAATTCTCTTGTTATTGTCTCCCCTGAGACCTGGTGTGTGTATCTTGTACTGGTTTTGTGATTTTTGTCAGAACACCACTTGTCAACTGTTCTGTATCTCCACAGATCTCTCAGTTAATGCCAACACTTGTGATGTGCACAGGCTTTTTATGTATTTTTCAGCTTTTACTGAAATTCGTATCCCTCAGCGTTCACTGGAATTATTCGTATCCCACCGCTATTGCCACCACTTGTGACGCCCTGCCTGTACCTGTGCCACTCACCAGGCTACACCACAGGGCTGTCCACGTCACTCGCACTCAGGGCTTACTTCAACCCCCCCCCCCCGTGCTTATGACGTGGTTGAGAATTTAGGGCTACTGCTGCTGCTCCCGTCCCACCTTTATTCTTCTAGGCCCCACGGCTCCACAGCTCAGCACCCTAGCCCTCAAATCCCCCTTCTTATGTCAGCTGCCACCAGTACCTTACTCAGGTACAATTCCAATGATCACACCAGTTGTAAATAAACCAGATTTATTAACAGAAGTATATGCAGGTCAATAAGCGTGATGGTTTCCTCAGGTATAGACTCGTATTGGTTACAGGCACAATGCTTTATAGTTTCAGTACTTTCTTCTTATAACATTGACAATAGAAACTCTAACATTCTAATTATCCTGCGTACTCTACACTACTCTCTACTCTCTCCCACAAACTAGTTCCCCCAAAATAACAAAACACGTTGGTCCTTCCTATCTCTAATCTATTCTCCCTCTCCTCTACTAACTAACTCTACTCCCTAACTAACTCCCTCAATATATACACAGACACTCTCACACAGCCAGCCAATCCAGGCACTCCCCGCCACCATCCAATCAGCACTCACACATAAACTCCCCCCCCTTATTCTTACCTAGTTACAACATAACTGTTCTCATATTTACCTTCTTTTATGGCCTTTTATATACAACTACTTACACTTGTTGATATAAACAGTTCTCCCAGCAGCTGAACATCACAGAGGCTACGTTCTTTCTGCAAATATCTGTCTGTCTGCTTCTCTTCCTTTTTTTACCCTGAGTGGATGCTCTCCTCCTTTTGGTTTTATGTTGTACAGCCAGACCTATCAGCGTGCCAAATTTCAAGTTTCTACCCAGCGTTCCTTGGGTTCTCTAAGATATATGTCTGCGAGGTAATCATCTTAAAGTAGCAGACCAGTGCTGGCCTGTGAGTTTTAAACAAATTAAATTCATTTCTTTTTTTCCTCTCTCACCCTCATGACACCCTTGCAAGGTAGAGCAGTCCTAAGTCTGTGAGGTAACTTTAAAACAAATTAAATTAGTTTCTCCCCCCCCCCCTCCTCACCCTCAATGCATGGCCAGGGCCACCTTGAAGAGGTCACCATGATTTTCCTTGTCCCCACAGAAAACAAAAACTACAACTCCCGGCATACCTTTTGCTGTGGTGCCCGACTTGCCCAATGGGAGTCCTGCTGCTGAAGCCATGGGAAGTGAAGTCTGGCTGAACCAGTCCACACTACACTGAGGTAACTGGCTGGCTGACTCATGGGTAGCTTGGCTGTTGCCAATGGTGACAGGCCCAGAGCTGCGACCTCCTGCCCTTCTGCTCCCGATGGTGCCTAGTAACCAAGGCAGCCAGCCCAGGACGGCGAGCTACTTCCAGATGATGGCTGCCAAAGCCCGATAAATCTTCCCTCCCACCCAAGACATGTTGGGAGTTGTAGGCACAAGCCTAGCTCTCTGAATAACATGTTAATCTTTGACCACATCTGAGGTGTCGTGGGAGAGTAGGTCTTCTTAGTTGTGGCACCCTGCTTAAGGATTTCTTTTTCCTAAGCGGGCTGGCCTGGTGACTGCATTAATGGCTTTTAAGGGCCAAGTGAGATATATATGTATATAATCTCATTCCAAAGCCTTTTAACTTGATGAGATTTTTATGCTGCAGGTTTTCCCCTGTTATAACTAAACCACAACATTCCAAGACAGGTGCAAGAATTACTGAATAAAATTTACAATTTTTATGTAAAAACATGACTTTACAATTGAAACAGAAGAGTAAATGGAGGAGTGACTGATAGCGGAGACTAGAATGGAATGGTGGGCAGGGTTAGTGGCAGTTGGGGAAAGTCAGGTAGAAGGAGAACAAAGACAGTTAGTGAGAGATCAGGAAAATGGGGCTGAGTTAGGACTGAAAGATAGTGGCCTGGTTTGCTAACCTATGCGTTATTTAAAATCAGTCACTCTACATGCCAGGATTATACCTCCCAGCATGCCTTTGGCGGCCCACAAGTGCCCACATACTCTGAGATATCCTCTTGTTGCCAGTGCTGCTCTTTGATAGAGCGTCAAGGAGTAGCATCACCAAGGAGGGATGTAAGCAGCTGTCAGCAGACATGCCCAGCTCCAGCCAATCCTGCTGGGATTGCCTCATCCTGCACTTCTCACCCACCAAGTGCTCCATCAGGAGTCTGTACTGAAGGGCCAGGGCTGGGCCAAGCACTTCCCCCGTTTGTCAGGTCTGTTTCTGGCCATGCGCAGAGTGCCTCCCCTTCCTCCCTCCCTCTTAAGGGCAAAGGCTGTGCTCTTGCTTCCCCCAGATTCTGAGAAAACAGTGATATCAGTATAGGGTGCCTTTGAGCATGTTTGGCCCCTCAAAGTCACACTGTTGTTGCCCAAAAGTAACAGGCTCTTTTTCCTAGGAGATATGCCAATTCCCACTAAGAAGCACAGACACCAAAGATCCGATCCAACGCACTTTTATTACGTTCAGCTGAGCAGGTGCACTCTAGTAAGCTGCCAGCTCACCAGAGTCACACCTAGGAGCATGCAAGCCCCCCCCCTTTATACTATACAGCATAAGATTTACGTCACTACTTTATACAGCGCAAGTGCAAGCAAAACCCAATGCATTCCAATGAGAGAGTCACTGCCCTTTGACACACTGTTGAAAGCCACTGCACATGTTTCAATTGTTGCTGGGGTAAATTCTGTAGCTTCAGATAAGGTGCGCTGAAGGCCTTGCATTAGGACAAATGCTATAACCAGATGAAATCAGGCTTGTGGCAAGGCCTCCCACATACACACTTTGAATTTTCCTTCAGCGTTTTCCTTGAGCAAGCGTTCCCAGCATTCTGTACTTGTAAGCAAAGATGGCTACACTTTGGCTATCACTGTTTTATCTAGTCACGATTTTAAAAACACACAGAGGGCGGGAGGAGGCACCGCAAATGGACACAGCCCATTTATGTGGGTAGTTTCATTTTATGTGGAATTGGGTTGACTGCTTGAGACCAACCTTAGGAGTCGGGTTGTGAAAGACACGCAGCAGCCACCTGCCTATGCACTCACAATGGCCGCCAAAGGCCAGTAAGTCTGGCCTCCTGCCCAAGGCATGCTGGGAATTGTAGGCATAACCCTTGTTTTTTATTAAATTATTTAAATTTTCTGGTACATTGTACAGCCAGACCTATCACTGTGTCACCGTGTCAAGTTTCTAACTCATCTGAAAGCGGGTAAACATTTCTGGACATATGTGACTCACACATACTTTCCGCTTTATAGGTAGAGATTATTTTCCCCAAGAACGTTGTTACTTTCATAAACACACACACACACATTTCATATGCATCATTTTAAATTGATTCATTCAATTATGTAGTTGCATTTTTTTCTTTCTCTTTTCTTTCATGTTTTGTATTGTTGAAATTTACAACAAACACAATTAATAATAATAAAAAACTTGCTCAGGGAAGTCTTTGTTGTTGTAGTAGTTTGGACAGGACCTATGGAGTATACCTCAAGCCTTCAAGCTAGGTAGAGCCTTAGTGGTATTAACATTTTTGAAAAACATGATATCTTGCCAGTAATTTTTTTTAAAAAAAAAATTAAGGGGAGAATCCAACTAAAGTGATATTCACGTAAGCAGTTGCAGCCAATTGTGAAAGTACTTGCACAAGTATAAAGCACTCTGATGGCACAATGTGGAAATGCTTGCACAACTGAAAGATTCAGCAGAGCTCAGCGCTATTTGAGGTCATGTTTATACTGGGGATTTTTCCAAGGGATGTCTCTGGGTTGTCCCTGTGTGTCCAAGTGATGCACAGGGGATCCCGGGAGCAGGCAGTGATGACCCGTTCATTGCCTCAGGATAAATGAGACTTTGGTTATCCTGATTTTCCCTGCAGTCCCGGGACAATCCCGAGGACTGCAGGCAGTGTGGGTGCCCATCCTGGCTTCTTCCCTCAGCGAGAGGGAAGGAGCTGGGCCCAAGGGAGTCCAAGGAAATTTTGGGTGGGGTGGGGAGTGGGGTCGGGGCTTTTTTCTTTACTCACATTTTCAGAGGAGCACAATTGCGCTCCCATCTCTGGTTCTTTTTTTAAAAAAATCCCTCTTCCCTTCTGGGCTGTTGCGCTTCCGTTTAGAAGCTGGGGGATGATCCCGGAAGCAGGTAAGTCCAGGATCGCCCCTCCCACCTTCCCTCCCTCCCTCCCTCTATACCCTTAGGTGTAGAAAGGGCCTGAATTTGCAGAATGACACAGCTGGATATTTCTCCAGTGTTAAAAACAAAATCCATAAAAATTGACTCCAAAAATTTAACAGTATAAGAGGACATTATTAAATATAATTGTTCACCTGACTGTATTATTTTCTAGCACTGCATAGGCTGACCATCTGAAAAGGAGGACAGGGCTCATGTAACTTTAACAGTTGTAGAGAAAAGGGAATTTCAGCCAGTGTCATTTGTATGCAAGTAGTTCCTGGTGAAATTCCCTCTTCGTCACAACAGTTAAAGTTGCAGGGGCCCTGCCTTCTTTTGTATATGGTCACTCTAGTATAGTGCCTGCAATTTTAACTGTTGTGATGAAGAGGGCATTTCACCAGGGACTAATTGCATACAAATGACACTGGCTGAAATTCCCTTTTCTCTACAACTGTTAAAGTTGCAGGAGCCCTGTACTCCTTTTCATATGGTCAGCCTAGCACTGCAGCCTTTACTGGCGTGTGTAGTGTTTGTGATAGGCCCATTCTTTGAGCCAGGCCAGGATTTATGAATGACCTGCAGTTAAGCACAGATAATCCATTCCAGGTTTTGTAGCAGGCTGGCAATGCAAAGGCCAGTCTGCCTGTAGCTGCCTGCAAAGAAGGAGCACTACAATAAATGTCTACCACCTAAGTTTTGTGTGGAACCAGATTCCTACTTCCAAGGGTCCCAGGTCTGTGGACACCACACCGTGTTCAAATGTCATCAGGCCCTCTTCATTCCTAGTGGCTTTTCTTAATTAGTAACTTCTTAGCAGCTCAGGTTCCCGAATACCAAGTGGGTTACCACTTAATGGAATCCCTTTGGCAGTGCGTAACACATTTTAAGCAAGGGTATTCACCATATTTAGTAAGATGGATCATTTTCTTTGGAACTTATTTCTGACTTCACACAGAAGCAATGGTCGTGCACTGCTTTCTTTGTTTCCTCCCCCTAAGGGTGCTTCAGATAGCAGTGGTAGCACTGATCAGAAAGAGGCTAATGGTGGAGGAATTCCATGGAAGAAATACTAGTATGTGATATGTTTGTGTTGATGCTACCATGGCTGATTTTTTTGCCATGGATTGCAGTGAACCCTGCATCTCTTTGGGACAGCTTAGAAGCAATCAGCACGGGGAATGGCATGCTGCCTGTGTCAGTGTTTGGATTCCGTAACTAACCGATTCAGTGTCAAACTACAGCTGATGCACAGTTGCATGATTCTTTGCCCTGGTTGTCTTAAAATTCAAAATAACCTTGGAAGCAGCAATCAAAAAGTTGGAAGAGCAGTAGGGTGCATTGCCATTTTTGCCATTGTTTGCTCAATATTGTTTCCCAGCTGCTTTCTTAACCACAGGGGAAAAGTCATGGTGTAAAATCATGGGGTATTATTCCCTCTCCCTCTCTCTCTTAGTTGCAGCCTCCAAGGCTGCATTGATTTAAGAAGAAGAAGAAAACATCAGGGGAAGAATTACTCAACAGAGCAAATTTAGTTTTAGCCACATTTACAGCAAAACAAAGACAAATCATTTTGTTCAGAATCATCTCGTGTCGGTTGAAAAACCTGAACAGAAACCTAGCTTCTGCAGTAGAATTTCCAAAATTTGGGAAAAGCTACATTATGCATATGAATTTTGCTCTCATTTCTTTTAATTTTGCCTAGGGCAACCTGTGAGCTGTATCAAGTACCCATCAGGAAACAAATGAGAAGGGACCAAACCAGACTTGTCTTGTAATCAGCCATGATGATACACACTCAGCTGAAGGGTTATCTTATGAGAGCACAGCAATGATTAAATGTAACGTAATCCGGGGAGTTTTCTGACACAGCCGAAGTATGTGGTTGGTTTAATTTATGCCTGCTCGACTCTCCCTCCCTGCCCACCTCCAAAAGCTCAGTGAATGCAACACTTGGAGCAAAGTTTTAAGCCATACTGCTGATAAATAGGTATGGCAATTTGTCATTCTGCATCGTTAGCCAATCCAATAAGGTCAAGGAAGAACCTGTACTACTACAAATACTTAGGTGATCTTTTAAAACGAGGTCAACCTTTTATTTTCAGAGTGTGGCTTTAGATCAGAGGAGAAGATTATTCAAGTGACCCTTAGAGTTGGCATGGTCTAACAGAATACATGAGCAATATATAAAAAATGCATGGAAGAGAAATGCTGTACCTTTCTTGGTTGTTTAAAAATCATACCTTGCATAATAATATATTGGATTTGTTTTGCAGTTTATCTTCAGTTGGCATGCATGCAGCTCAATAAGCAAGACTGTAAATAATCAAGATTAGTGGGAGGTCTTTGGAGCTCACGTAGCAAAGCCAAGTTATGAAGCTATAAAACTGAAATGATTCCGATTGATTTGAAAAGTGCCTCTTCTGAAATATATGGAGCAGGAAGCTTTTGTCTGCTACATGCCACTTCCAATTTGATAGTGCTGCAGAGACATTATTCTGGGGGCAGTTAATCGGATTGAAAATTTATAGAGACATCAGAAAACTGTGTTCCAGCAGCTTTGGGCACTGCATCACCTAGTAAACAATGTTATATAAAAAAGCTGGGATCAAACTACGAATTTGCACTCCAGAGATGGTAAGGTTTTGGTCAGTTTGTGTTCATTGCATTTTCTGTCAAAAGCAAAACAACCCCCCTTTTTTATGTGGGGAGGGAACAGAATTTGGGCTAAATATTCAGAATCTTGCTTCAAATTCTGGCAACTATGCCAACAACCTTTGAACTTTGGACAGATTTGACATGTTTTCACCATGGAGCTTTGGGTTTTTATTGTCATGCTCATATCAATTAACTTTTTGTATTTCTCATCTATCTATCTATCTATCTATCATCTAATCTATCATCTTCTTGTAATATTTTAAGACTACAATGTATATCCTCATGATAGTTTAATCCTTTCTTATAAAATAATCTCCTCATAGTAACTGGTGGTATCTATTACACCTTAATATTAACATTCACGACAAAAGTTTTATATACCACTTAAGTTTAAACCCAAGATACAATATGACCTATTGTATCTTGGGGGGGGGGGGGGAATGCCTGCACCAGCCTGAGGCTGGTATAGATGAGGGAACCAATCCTGCGGCGTCTTGATGGGATCCAGTGTATCCAAGAGTACCTCAAACCCACTTCTGGGGCTTGCTGCCAGTGACATATATAAGCTTTCTCTTGGGCAGGTGTCCTTTGGGCAGATGTCCCTGCCTACTGGCGAAGAGTCACGTCTAACCCATCTAACCCATACTAATCCCCTCAAGCAAGCAGATCTGGGGTTAGGATTGCTTGGTAAGAATCATGCCTGCCCTGAAAACATTTCCTCAGAAATTAGATTAGTTATACATGTATTTTATTAATATTGCAGCTCCATGTGGTGTTTAGAAGTTCTCACATCATATAAAATATTTGTCACTTCTTGTCAAGCCTTCCTCAGAAACCTGTAGTGCCTATTAAATATTGATTTTTGGCCTTTTTTCAGCTTTTTCTCACAAGCCATATAAGAACTGATGAGAACAGCTTGAATGTAGGATGGTGCAGACTAACACGCTTCTGCCAAAAATACATCATCTTGATAAATAATATAAGTTAAAACAAAGGGTGAGAAATGATGCATTGCCATTCATGAATGACAACATACTTTAAACGATTTTGTTCCTTGGTTATTTTGCTTATTTGGTTACAACACAGAGGGTTGTAACCAACAGTGACTTTGCCTTAGTCTAAGAAAGATGTGGAAACCATCTTACAAACAGGAGTTGGTAGGTGGTAATAAATAAAGGTGAACAATTTTTCTCTCATTATTGAAATTCCTTGACTCACTCTGAACTAAAGAAGATATTTATGGAATTGCACTTACAGACTATGCTGTCTTCATATTTGAATAGGAGGTATGAAAATGTTCCCAAATTTCAACATCTTAGTATATGCAGGCCTCCACAAATAGAAGTTATTATTTGTTATATATTATTTTGTGAATTGTACGCCAGTCACAGGAAAAAAATCTTTGCACCTTTGTTGGGAGGTATGTTTGATGGAACTTTGGTTGAGCAAATGTACAAATTACTTGTAGTTATAGATCTTTATGTAATCAATAGTGTAGCTTTATTTGCTGTGATTGCTAAAAGGATTAGAGCAAAAGTCCTAAAAATGGTTGCTGTAAGCTATGTACACGATGAATTGATTTGTTTAGCTTTTCAGTCTTTTTGTGTGCAATTGTCTCTTTTCAAGCAAAATAGTAAGAACCTGGGGCCATGTGAATGCAAATCATGTGTTCCAACAAATCTTAACTTTAAAAGGTATGAAGAACAGATATTGTGCTATCAGCTTTAAAGATGGAAATGTGGAAAATAGCTAACAAAGGCAAAGTCCATTCAAGACTCAACGGGTACTAACTAGCCAAAGTAAAGCACAAGTCCCATTGACAACAATGGAAATTCTTCCAGGGAAATAAAGAGTGTTTCAAGGTGCTTATCCTTCATTGGATTGTACCCATGCCCATAATGTCTTAATCTTCCTAGTTTAATCCGGACATATGCTTGAAAGTAAATACTTGTCTTGTTTTTAAACCAGTAAGAAAATAATATAACCTTTCAATATATTAAGAGAGCAATCCTGTGACCCCCCCAGACAGCATCTGGGAGGCCATAGAATGGTTTGGATTCTTTGGTGTGAGATCGGAGACAGTGCTCTGACCTTGGACTCAGGAGTCCAAATTCCCTTTCCCCTTGGAGAGAACCACACTGGCTATCTAACTGAGCTCTCAAAAGTGACCTCAGAGAGGAGGGAAAGAGGGTGTTCCTGTGGGTGGGGAGGGGAGAGGGCTGGGGAGGCCAGCTTCCAAGGAAGCTGGCCTCCCTCGTAAGCACCTGTACAGCTGAAATGCAGAGTGTGAGGAGTGCAGAAGTGAAGATTGCCTCCACTGGTCCTCCTGCTCTGCATCGGATGACCAAAAGCCCCTGAGTTCAGAGGCTTAAAGCCATCCCCATAGGGTTGTGAGCTAGTTAAGCATTTTCATCTGAAGCAAACATTCCTTAATTAAAGAAATAAACATTCTTTTCTAGTTAACTTTTGCAGACTTCAAGATACAACTTTTCTAGCATATTAGTCGAAAGGGGATGTTGTTGATTGGCTTGTTTTGTAATACAGAAGCAAAGCTATTGAAAGCAAGTGACAAAATTCAGCACTAAGTATCTACAACCATTTCCCTTGAGTCTTTCTGACTGATTACTTGCCCTTGGTTTCCTAACAGTATTGCTTTCCCAAAGGCAAAGCAAATGGTACTGACATCGTAGCAATCCTGGAAGCAGGGTGATATTAAGAAGAAATGCTTGACACAAAAATCTTTAAGAAGTCATGCAGTACCTGTATGTCAAAGATGTTAAAATATAATGAGCTGCAGAAACAACACTTTAGGTGTTTTTTTTAGCAGTTCTGTATAATATGTCCGCATTGTCTGAAAAAATATTTTAATGGCTGAGAAGTTGACCTGAAGTGCCTCTAAGACCAGTACATTTTCAAAATCATCAACAGCATCCACAATTTTCTACCATCATTATTATTTGTTATAGAATTACTTACTAGTACTGATCTTAAGACCCACCAGGAGATATGTATCTTCAGAATGATTAGATTGCTGAGGAACATGATCAGCAGATGTAGCCAAGTCTTTTCAAAGACATGCTCTGTGCTGAGGTATAGCTCTATCTAGTCACTCTGAGGTTACATTTAACTGTGGTTAAAGCCATGGTTTAAAGTGTCTTCTGAACAGGGCCATTGTCACATAATCTTTCTACCTTCTACAACTCACGGGTGATGAGTAGAAAGAAAGACCCAGCTCTGCGATATTGGAGAACATAAAAAAAGAAAGAAATATTTGGGGAAAACAGAATACATATTCAAGCCAACATCTAGGCCCTATTTTAGATGTTAACAGCTACAAAATTTACAGTCAAATGTAGCTGAAGCCCATGGTTTCCTTAGGGCGCAATTCTATGCATGTTTAGACAGAAAAAAAAGTCATACAACTCCCAGCATACCCCACCCAGAAAAAAAGTTTTTTTCTGTCTAAACATGAATAGTATTGCATCCTTAAAGAATTGCTAAAGTTTAGAAATGGGAGCTTGCCCATGGCATGTGGAATCTTGGGCCTCCAGGCTGGATTTGGCTCCCCCATTCAGCTCACCAAGGTCTCAGTCAAACCTAGGGATGCTGGAGAAATTTGAGACTGAGTAAAATGAGTTTGGATTTCTAAGAATCCGACTCACGGAATCCACTATGGATCAGCCTCTCCAGCCATGTGGAGTCTACTTCCAGATTTTTAAAAAAACAAATTCCTGAAATTTACGTAAATTTATTTGCAGGAAAATATGCAAGATTCTGTTGAGACATATGCCATCCTGGAAAATATACATGAGGAAAAGTTGAATATTACGCTAAATGTTACGTACTAACATGAATAATGTAAATTGTTGTGAACTTCCTTATGGAATTATTTGCATATTTTTCCACATAATGGGAAAAATCAAATTCGTTTGTGAATGGATGTTGGAACAAATGACACTGTACAAGCCATGAAACACACATGGGACAGATTTCACAAAATCTAGATATTCTTAGTCAAGCCTTCTTGCCTTTATTTTGCCATTTTTGTTTCCTCTGCTCCTTTTTTCCAACGTTCTGATCATAGTCCAGAATAGCTCCTTTAGAGTTCTTACTGGTTCTGACTGAAATCCAGAGCAGACTCACTGCCCCCCTGACATCAGAGCCACCAGCCTCCACTGGAGTTAACTGCTGCCTAACTACTCAGTTTAACTGTGTAAGTTTTCTAGGTCAGAATATTATAGCTAGAAATTAAATGTCAAAATATTTTAAATGCAGAAACGCAGTTTATAATGAATAGGGGGAAAACCCATAATGGATCTGACAGCATGTCAGTTTCTTTATCATTGCTATGTTCTGTGCTTTGATTTCCAGTGACAATCTCTCTTTTAAAAACAACATCCCTTTCATTATGGTTTTTGGAAGATTCTGGTCCATTTCATTTTGTTCTGACTCATGCAATTACTTCATCAAAGGTATATACTCAACCTTTTGGGATTATAATGGAGAGGAATGTATGACAGTGCAGATTTCACAGCTATGCTTAAGACTAGCTGGCATGATTGGCATGCATATTGTGTAACAGACACACATTGTAAGAAAATATATTTGCTGTACAATACAGACTGGTTAATATTAACACTCTGTTCAAATATATGGATATTAAAATATGCATCTAAATTCAGAGTGGCGATTTTTACTGCTGTAAAGGTAACATCTAAAATGCATAAAGTCTTAGAGGGAAGTACAGTAGGAAAAAAATGGGGGGGAGGAATAAATTCATTACATTAATATTGGAGAGGGCAATGGATTGATAATTCTAAAGGTTTTTAACACATTGGAGATTGGAATGTATCTTTCCATCAGTACAGATGCAAATACACATCTCTAGCGTCTCTTTTGGGTTACTTGTCCTGTGCATCATAACAGCTGACTAAATGTCTATGGATTACAGCCCTTGATTACAAAATACTTACAGCACAATCCTATACTTGCCTACTCAGAAGTCCACTGAGTTCAATGAGCCTTACTTTCAATTAAGTGGAGACAGGATTTCACCCTTATATGATTGATAAAACTGTTTACCAAAATGCAGGTGTGACTCCTGCTGCTGCTGACAGCAACAGCAGGTCACATAACAAAGATACAAAAGCAGGTCCAGATCCTGCAAAACCTCCAGATGCCAACTTGATTCCCATATCAACTCTGGAAACACTACGGTGACCACATGAAAAGGAGGACAGGGCATCTGTATCTTTAACAGTTGTATTGAAAGGAGAATTTCAGCAGGTGTCATTTGCATGCATACAGCACCTGGTGAAATTCCCTCTTCATCTCAACAGTTAAAGTTGCAGAAGCCCTGTCCTCTTTTGTGTCTGGTCACTCTAGTAGAGCTCCTTCAGCTTTAACTGTTGTGATAAAGAGAGACATTTAAAAATCACAGGAGAAAATTGTGTATTTTAGTAGAAAATGACTAAACTATAGTTCAGTTTGTGAAAACCACAAAACTCTGACAGTTTATAGAGTATTTTTATCTAAAAGACTTGGAATAAAAACAGTGGCTTTAATGAACAATATATTTCACAGCACACATAAACTGTAGTAGTGCAATCTTATATAGCTTTATTCGTAAACTAGGCCAATTGTGTTCCATGGGACCTGTTCCCAGGTAAGGCTCAGTCAGATCCATCTTGTAGAGGTTAAAAGAAGTTTTAGTGAGGTACAGTGCAGTCCTATACATATCTATTCAGAAGTAAGACCCAATTTGTTCAGTGAGGCTTACTCCCAGGTAAGTGGATATAGGAATTCAACCTTAACCAGTTAAAAGGAAATTCAGGTATGGTAGCTAAAGAAAGCTGAGGCTTAAAAGGAAAAATAGGTCTAGGATGTTATTCCATGTTATATCTAATTGTAAAATATACTAAGCCATGACAAGCAAATACAGCCAGGAGCACTGGCATTTCAATTGTGAGGAATGGAAATTATACTTACTTCTGTAGCAATATTTCAAAAGGTAGAATTCATTTTTTCCCAGGCAGTTTTGAAAGGGCAAGCTAGTAAATATATAATTATCATAGGGTCTTAAGGGTCTAAAATTCAAGCTCTAGCTGTGTCATGTAAGTAGCCCAGGGAGTGAGCTATATTTTTATTGTCTGTTAAGTGAAATGCAGTGTTTGCTGACATTTCAGCCCTTTACAGCTTTCTCATCTAATGATGATAGCATTCTTTCTCAGACTAATTAATTAACGATGGCTCACACATCAGACCTTCTTTAAATTGAAGTAGTCCATTTCCAATTACACTCAAATATTGGCAGTTCAGGTGTTATATATTGGTATAGTTACATGGAGTGTTTGTCACTCCTTCCTCTGTCAGGACTGAAAAGAACCCCAATCGTTGCAAGCTGCTGAGGCAGGTTAATATAGCTATTTTATTTTATTTATAGTATAAAAATCATTGAACTGAGTTATACTGAATTTTGTAAATTATCTGTTACAGTTGATGCTAAGAGTCTAGAATACTTATTACTACCCAAGAAAAATATAACTCCCACCTAGAAAAGTATTTTTTTAAAAAAATGCCTTCAGTTTGAAGAGTAGTTTCTTGGATATATATGGCTTAGCATAGGCTGACCAGATTTTGAGACCCAAAATCCCGGTCCCCCCCCCACATAAAACAACCCCCCCCGCGTGCCCGCGCACCCGCCCCCCCCCCGCGCGGCCCGCCCGCCCGTCCCGCCCCCCCTGCCCGTGCTGTGGCGCCCGCACGCCTGCCCCCCCGCGCGCCTGCGCGCCCGCCCCCCCGCGCGGCCTGCCCACTCCCTCCGCCCGTGCTGCGCTGCGCCGCCCGCCCGCCCCGCTCGCCCCACGCTGCTCGCGTCGCCCGCCCGCCTCGCGCTCCTTACCTGTGCAGGCCGCGTCCACTTCCCTCCAGTGCTCGGAATCTACTGAGAAACAGGCTTCACGGCCTGTCTCTCAGTATCGCGCTGGGTGATGACGTCATCACCCGGCGCGCTACTGAGGGACAGGCTGTGAAGCCTGTTTCTCAGTAGATTCGAGCACTGGAGGAAAGCGGACGCGGCCTGCACAGGTAAGGAGCTCGAGGCGCAGGGCTCGAGGCGCGGGGCACTTACCTGCTGGGGCGGGCGCTTCCAGGGCTCCTCCACCGCCACCGCCGCCGGGTCTACCGCCGCTCCTCGCTTGCTGCACCGCCGCGTGACCCCCCGCCACCCCGGTTTGCCCCCCCCGCCCCCCGGTTGGGCCGGTTTGCCCCTGGATTCCCGGTTAGGACCGGGAAATCCCGAGCCATCTGGACAGCCTAGCTTAGCATTAATACTGTTTTACTCATTGTGTTATTCATTGTCTACTTTAGTGTATCATCCCCTGAGATAGTAAGAGTGTCTATTAAGTGAAATGCAGTGTTTGCTGACATTATCGCCATGAAATGTGAGACATGAATTGGTGGACAAAAACAATACAAGGAGAGGGGCCCTCACTATATGTGATAAAGGAAAGGACCTAGGCTTCCTCTAGACAATTGATTTACGCCTCCTTTACAAACGAAGCTCAAATCAGGTGTGCAGACTATTTTTATCCTTGTTAAAGTGCATTTTCAAATTCACTTTTAAGAGCGACTTTTAATTTCCTTTGAAGTTACAGTGCCTTATCTTAGTGTAAACAACTTCTGAGCATTTGCATTAACAGTGATAGTGGGCATACTTTGGTGGTGATGTCATGCATGAATAACTGCCCCTTCGCTGGGAACACCTCCCAGTTGTGCTGTCTCCTCCCTCCCACTTCCTTCTTCTTCCTCCCTCAGGATGGAATCTTCAGGAATGGCTGACCTAACCTGTACTGAAAATAAAGTTTCTTTTAAATCCCCTACTGGAATATTTCTTTCATTGAGATGTGGGGCCAGATGTAGGTGGTTTCACAGGAAGCAAGGGGGTTGGAATAAGGACGTGCGGATGATAAGCGATCTGCTAAGACAAATTGTCCCCTCCCTTGCTGGGTTCCTGACATTGAGCTGTGTGTGTGTGCATGTATATGTTGTAGATCACCAAAAAGACATTACTGAGATACGACTGGAATATCTTCATTCTACAAATGCTGTTTAAAGGAGGGCAGAAGCCGAATGCAAAGGAAAGCGTGGCTGGAAGAATCAGAAAGGGATGGGCAAGACATCCCGTAGGAGCCTGTCCGAAGCCATAGGCCTGCATTTCCATTTATTCCTGAGCAGTTGGTGGTAGGGTGACCAGATTTTAAAAATCAAAATCCCGGTCCCCCCTGCCCCCCCCACCCAAAACAACCCCCCCCCAACAAGCCACCCCCCCAAAAAAAACAGCCTGGACCTACCGCTGGGTTCCTCCGCCGCCCACGCGGGGTCCTCCGTCGCCACCCGCACGGCCGCGCCGGGTCCTCCGCCGCCCGCGCGGAAGAGGCGGGAGAGGGTCGGATCCGGAAGTGACGTAACCGGCCCTCTCCCGTCTCTTCCGCGTGGCCTCTGGCCTTACGAGCCTGGCAGCAGCGGAGGAGCCCGGGAAGCGGCCGCCCCAGCAGGTAAGTGCCCCCCTTCATGCTTACCTGCTGGGGCGGCCGCTTCCCGGGCTCCTCCGCCGCCGGGTCTACCGCCGCTCCTTGCTTGCTGCCACCGCCGCGTGAACCCCCGCCACCCCGGTTTGCCCCCCCATCCCCCGGTTGGGCCGGTTTGCCCCTGGATTCCCGGTTAGGACCGGGAAATCCCGAGCCACCTGGTCAGCCTAGTTGGTGGGAACTACTACAAATGGCGATCGGGCACAAAGGAAGAGGTAAACCAGTTGACCAATGGCAGGTAACCCAGGTAACCAAAGGCCGGAGATTCAGGTGGGCAGGGTTAACAAATGGCAGGAAACTGAGGGGGGCAGTTCCACCAGGAAACAGGGCGGTGCTTTTGTCAACATTTCCTCCTTCAAGCCTCAATCTATGCTTCATTTATAATGCGATTCTACGCATATAAACAACTTTAAAGCGCATTGCATAGAGCCCGTCATTCACTTCCACGTCTCTCGTCTATAGGTAATAGGTGTAAACTTGAATGTAGGCTAATGCGCATATTTGGAGAATCAGGCATAAAACCGAACTCTTCTAGAGGGGACCTTATACTGTGTAGACTCAATTTCCTAATATTGATACCATGAATCTACTTATTATTCAAATAACATTTTATATTCAAATAACATTTTATATTCTATCTTATTAATTGTAATGCATAATGCAACACTTATATACAATCAATACTATTACTATATTTCTTTAACATTTGTAATCATAACTTGATGTAATATTTGACATATACAATTATTGCCAGATGTACAACTGATAATATATTTTGATTAAAGTTTTTACAACTTGATGTAATATAATTTTTACAATTGATGTAATACAGTTTTTACAACAGTTTTTACAGACGGTGATTCCGGATTTCATACATTCCATTTCTGATTATATCTTCATCAGTGGTTGGTTGTATACATTGATATTGTTTATCTTAAAGAATATTTTCAAGTTGAGAAGATCACTCTTACTATCTCAGGGGACAATACACTAAAGTAGACAATGAATAACACAATGAGTAAAACAGTATTAATGCTAAGCCATATATATCCAAGAAACTACTCTTCAAACTGAAGGCATTTTTAAAAAAACTACTTTTCTAGGTGGGAGTTATATTTTTCTTGGGTAGTAATAAGTATTCTAGACTCTTAGCATCAACTGTAACAGATAATTTACAAAATTCAGTATAACTCAGTTCAATGATTTTTATACTATAAATAAAATAAAATAGCTATATTAACCTGCCTCAGCAGCTTGCAACGATTGGGGTTCTTTTCAGTCCTGACAGAGGAAGGAGTGACAAACACTCCACGTAACGATACCAATATATAACACCTGAACTGCCAATACTTGAGTGTAATTGGAAATGGGCTACTTCAATTTAAAGAAGGTCTGATGTGTGAGCCATCATTAATTAGTCTGAGAAAGAATGCTATCATCATTAGATGAGAAAGCTGTAAAGGGCTGTAATTAAATTTTCCAAGGTGAACTCAGGAAAGTCTAGCAGATGTATCAGATAAGAAAGTTGGGAAAAGATAACTGCTTACTAGACTATTATTCACATTTGTTCAGCTTATAACACAAAATTTCCATGTGTTAACTAACTGCAACAGTGCCCCCTTCCTGTAACTTGCAGAAGAGGTTGCAATATTCCCCAAACTTTCAGTATCCTGGCTTGAAACAGAGTGACACAAACAGCACTTTGCACTTGGAAACAGCTCAGAAGGCCATGCAGAATGTATAAAATGAGACCCATGTGTTCCAGCAAATAGGTTCTAGTTATTTCTGCATAGTATATTTATACCCTTTTTGTATTTATTCCAGCGACTCTCATGAAATAATCACTGCCACACGTTAGGAAGCAAGCAGAATATTAAATAAGAAAAGTTACCATTTGATACCATCAAGTAATTAGTGCTGCACAGTTTGTGCTGCTATTCCAACTTTTAATCATCCTCTTACCATCTAGAGTCTAAATATTTAATATTTTATAATTGGCAAGTCTGATTTCTGACATGCTGTTATGGCATCCTAGAATGAAGTGTGCTTTTAGGAATTCAATCTTGATGGATTCTGATATGAGTTGACCTACTCCGCATCCCCCCCTCCCAGTTTAATGTATGGATTAGATAGAGGTTGCTTATCCACTCATTTTTGCATTTTCTGAATGTTAGGGCACAGATATCTGTTCCAACCCCCCACCCCTGGTAATAAAATATATGTTTCAAAGTGAGTATTCTAAGAGAAAATATTTGCTGAAAATGTATATTGTGCAGGAAAATAAACTTTTTAAAATATGCATATGTACATAAAACAAGTTTTCATGTGGATTTAAAACAATTGTAGTTTAATACAGAAATGGAGTAGAATTGACCTTTGGGTGAACGCATGCATAGTTCAAGACATTTTGCTTCCTGGGACCAAGAACAAAATACTTAGCTATTTCATATATGGCCTGGCACTCTGATCCTGAAGTCAACACTCAATTTATGTCACAGACATCTTTTTTTTTTAAAAAAAAAATGCTAGAGCTCAGCTGTGAGCTGGTCCACATAATTTCACACATTATATGGTAGGAAATACATATTTGACATGGAAAATAAATATTCCATGTTTTTATTGGTATTTTAATGATGTGGTAGTTTTTATATGTTTTAATCAGTTTTATGTATTTTATATCATGTGTTTTAATGTTGTTCCCCGCCTCGATCCGGAGGGATAGGCGGGTAAGAAATAATAATAATAATAATAATAATAATAATAATAATAATAATACCCACACACACACATTCAACAAGGAGCTGTAACCTATTGTCACACTGATGAGTGTCGCTGAATGATACATGTGTTTGTGCCCATTTATTTATTTATTTATTAAATTTTATTTACTATTTCAACATATAATAACATAAAATAAACATAATACATAAACAAAACCCTAACATCCCCCCCCCCCATGCTTCCCTACCCTTGAGACCTTCAATGCTCTAATATATTATACATTTTTTCCGAAATTGCAACGATTCTTTTGAAGGTGTACAACCTCTCCCCTTTACTAAAACATGTTCTATAAATGATCCTGAAATAATTTCAAAATCATTCTTTTTGGATAATCCCATCCTAACTTTAATTGTACATGTTAATCTATCATTAATTGCTATATCCCACACCCCTTTATACCATTCTTCTATACTATAATTCCCTTGTATTTTCCAATTCTTAGCTATCATTAATCTAGCCGGTGTCAGGAGGTTGTTTATCAATCCTCTTGTATTTTTATTCCCATATTCTTTATCAAACATCAATAATAAAGCTAAATTTGGACTTGCTTCCACTTTTTTACCCAGTATTTCACTTATTCCTTTAAAATCTCTTTTCCAAAAATTTTGTACATACTCACATGTCCACCACATATGGAAATATGTCCCCACTTCCTGACAACCCCTCCAGCATAGCACTGACATTTTCTTATCTATCTGATGTAATCTTACGGGAGTGAGATACTATCTCCAAATTATTTTATAATGATTTTCTTTTATCCTTATTGATAACAACTTTAAAGTTCTTAGTTCCCATATCTTCCTCCAGTTATCCTCAGTAATTTGTTTTTTTAAATCTTCTTCCCAGAATGTTTTCAAAATTTCTTGTTGCTCTCCCTCCTTTAACAATATATTATATATTTCACTTATTATACGTTTTTTACTTTTATTTCCCCCCTCCTTCTCTCTTGACTCAATTAACTTTTCAAATCTTGTTTCCTTTCTACAGTCCCTATTTTTCTTTTTCCATTTCTGTGTCCATTTTCTTCTATTTGCTTTTTGTTAACCAATTTCTTCAGTCAATCTTTCATATTGATTATTTTTCCCCCTCAATAACCCTTCCAATTCTCTTATCAAATTACCTGGGAAGTTCTCCAATAAAACAACTGGGGTTAGAGGAGAAATTCCTGGTATTAGTTTCTTTTTATACTTTCCCCCAAATTTCTATGATATTTTTTAGGATGGGATTTTCCATATCCTTCAGTTGATTCTTTTGTATTTTACTAAAAAAAAAATTTGTAGCTCTAACTCTAGTTCTCCTGTCTGCATCTCTAACCATTCTAAATCCTCTTTTCCCACTATACTATTTATAACATATCTTAATTGATTAGCTATATAATACATCTTTATATTCGGGAGTCTTATACCATTTTGTTTTATTAATTCTTGCTTTTCTATCTCCGTTACAGTAGTTATTGATCATGCTTTGCCAACTTCTTATTTCTACTTCTGTTATTTTAATTGGTAACATTCTAAACAAAATAATCTTTGGTAATATTTTCATTTTAATAACTGCTATTCTACCAAACCATGAATGCTTTAATTTCCTATAAGCCTCTAACTTCTTCATTATCTGCTTTTTTATACTACTAAAATTTATTTCCTCTAACTTTTCTAAATCTTTCGTAATATAAACTCCTAAATAGCGCACTATATTTTTAATCTTAAGATCAAGTTTTGAACTACACTCCTCCCTTTCTTCTTTGTCATAATTAAATAACATCATTTCTGATTTCCCCCAATTTACCTGTAATCCTGTATTCTCTCCAAATTCTCTCAAATGTTGTTTTATTTCTTCTATGCTTTGCCTCGGATTTTCTAATGTCAATAAAGTATCATCCGTAAACATATTTATTTTTATTTTATCTTCCCCTCCTATCTCCTTCACGCTCTCATTATCCCTAATAACATTTGCCAGTATTTCTATAACAATTGTGAATAATATTGGGGAGAGAGGACACCCTTGTCTTGTTCCCCGGGCTAAGGTAATTTGTTGTGTTAATCCATCATTTACCATTACCACCGCCTTATTGTTTGCATAAAGCTGATTAATCACTCCTATAAACCTTTCTCCAAAACCAAATATCTTTATAATAGTTTTTAATGCCGGCCATTCCATGCAATCAAAGGCTTTAAAAATATCTAAAGCTATCAACCCTGCTTTTAAGTTCCTTCTTTTAATAACATTTATTATGTTCAATACTCTCCCTATTAAATTAGGCATTTGCCTCTCTGGAATAAATCCACATTGATCCTTTTTTATATACTTATTTATAAAGGTGTTCAATCTTGTTGCCATAATTGCTGTAAATATTTTAGAATCTTGATTAATTAAAGAAATAGGTCTATATGATGCTGGGTCCGTTAAATCCTTATCTGGTTTCGGGATTAATATTATCAACAAATGTTCCCACGATGGTGGGGTCTTTTCTCCCTTTCTTATATTATTATACAGTTTTTTCATTTTTGGTATATATCTTTAAATATCTTTAAATATCTTATAATATTCCGGCCCCAGCCATCTACTCCTGGAGATTTCCCTCCTTTCAATTTATCAATAATTCCCTCTATTTCTTTTTCAGTCACTAATACTTTCATATAATCCCTATCCTTACCTTGTAATCTTATCTTCCAATTCTTCTCTACATATCCCAGTATCCTTGTCTGTGGGCCCGCTTCTGATGTATACAATTTCTGAAAAAAAACTTCAATTTTTAAAAATTTATCTTTCATTAAATTGCAACTTTTCCCAGTTTTATCTTTGATTATCCCTATTATATTTTTTCCTTCTTTGATTGTGTGGACCTTGCCAGCATTTTAGAATTTTTATTGCTGTATTCGAAGAAATTTCTTTTCAAATATATTAATTCTTTTTGGACTCTCTCTATATCCTTTTCCTCAAGTTCTTTCTTTTTTGCTTGGAGTTAAGCATATATATGCTTATCCTTATTTTTTCTAAATTGTTCCTCTAATTCCTTAATCTCCTCTTCAATCTTTTTCCTATGTGCTTCTTGTTGTCTTTTTAATTTACACGATTCTCTAATACATATCCCTCTTACTACTGCTTTCATCGTGTCCCAAACTATCCCCTGCGAGTTTACCCCTGTTTCATTTATTTCCCATATAGTCTGAATTTCCATTTCCATTTTTTCCATTATATTTTTTATAATTTAGAATTTTAGTATCCAATCTCCACCTTTTTGCTTTCCTGCAATCTTTCTTTATTTTAATATCCATGCTCATTAATGCGTGGTCTGAGACCTTAATTACTCCTATTTCACAATCCATAATCTTAGAAATCTAGTTCTTTGAGACAAATATATAATCAATCCTGGAAAAACTCTTCTATTTTGGTGAATAAAAGGTATATTTCTTTTCCTCTCCTTTTACTATTCTCCATACATCCGTCAATTCTCTTTCTTCCATTACCTTGGCTAGACCCATTTTCCCAATACCTTTTATAGTGTCTTTATCTTTCATTTTGTCCATCACCATATTAAAGTCTCCGGCCATTACAATATTTGCTTTCTCTACATTCCCCATATTTCTAAACACTTTATCATAAAATTCTATTTGCTTTTCATTTGGAGCATAAACATTAACCAGTACATATTTTTCATCCCCCATGAAATAGTGTAAAATAATATATCTTCCCAAAACATCCCTTTCCACTTTAACCACATTAAGTGCACATTTTTTAGAAATTGTTATCGCAACTCCTCTTGCTTTAGAAGTCCCATATGCTTTCTCATATATACTCACATTCCTCATTTTAAGCTCATTTATGCCATCTTTCCTTTGGTGTGTTTCTTGTAAAAATATTATATCAGCTTTCCTTTTATTCAACATCTCTTCAATTCTCTTTCTTTTAACAACACTACCCAGCCCATTAACATTGAAAGTTATCAATCTTACTTTATTTTCCATATCTCCAATCTTAATTTTCTTTGTAGGTCTCCTAGTGTGACACAATTACCCCCTCCTTCCCTCCCCCTCCCCCCACATATAACCCCCATTTCCCCCTCTTCAACCCCAGGTTTCCCCGGGTGGTGGCTCCTTTCCTCCTCTTCTTAGGACCCTTCGGGGGGGGGGGGCGGCGGCGGCGGCGAACATCCCGCATGGAACCAAAGCAGAATCCCCCCTCCCTTTACTCTTCTTACTTTCCCCCTTTGATCTATATCTCAGTCACAAACTGCTTCCTCCTGCTGCCCCTTCTTCTTCTCTTTCTTGTTCCTGCCTCCTGTTGGTAACTTTCTCCATCAGGCCCAGGCTCCGCAGAAGATCCATTCCTTGCTCACACGATGTTATTCAGTGTTGTTTCCCCTGGTACATAAATCTCAGGAATACTGGGTATCCCCAGCTATAAACAATTGAGTTCTTCCACAGGGTAGTTGTACAGCTTTATACTTTTCAATTCAAGTTTGAATGCATAGATCATTGTAGACCTGTGTCTGCGAAGACTGGAACATCAATTGCTCATACGTCTAATGGCTTGCATCAATTTTTCTTTTTTGTAAAAGCCGGCAAATCTTACTATTATGTCCCTTGGGACCATTCCATCCCTTTTAGGTCCAACTCTGTGGATCCTTTCAATATCTGCATCATCCCATGTCATTTCAGGATCCATCTCCTTAATCCATTCCATTAACTTGTCTTTCAGAATCTTTGAGTTTCCCCCCTACTGTTCCTGGAAGGATCTGATGCGAATACTCATTCTTCTATCTTTGTCTTCCATAGAAATTAGGCGTAAATCCATATCTTGTAAGATTATATCTTGCTTTTTTATATTATCTTTGTTCTGATCTGTTTGCTGCTCCAAGGATACAAGTTTATCATTAATCATTTGAAGACCGCTTTGTAACTCCCCTTGAGATTTCTGGATCTTCTTCACCTCCTGCATAAGCTCAGTCTTCTGCTTATCCATCATGCTTTGAATGCTAGCCAGTAAGTCTTCAGAAGACATTTGCTCAGCTTGTGGTTTCATTGTTTTGGCTACAGCTCCTGGCTTAGCTCCATTTTTATGATTCCCACTTCCGGTTTGTGACGGGCGCGCTTTCCCATTCGTCATGATTACTTTTTCTGAATTTTCTGAATCCTTCCTAGTCAGACGGGCCCAGCTCTTATTGGATGGGTGAGTTTTTGATCTAATCCACCTCAGTGGCAAAATTTTCCTGCTCCTACCCCGTTCTCTGCTCATCTTGCATCCAGCCAGCGGTTACAGAGCTCGGTCTTTCTGCCACCCCTTGGATCCTTGCTAATTAGTTAATAATGTCCAGTATTCTCAGTAAATATCCAATTATTCTTTGCTTTAGTTTAAAATTGTATCAACAAAGATAACTGCACTTCTGCCACGTCAGTTTCCAAGCCTTGGCAACCCTCCCAGGGTCATTAGGCATTTAAAAACACTGCTGATTTTTTTTTAGCTCAGCAGTTTTCTTTCCCTTATTCTGTGAAGATTCACATAACAAGTTCAGCTTTCCACTCACGGTTTGGTCTTCTTATAGATGGGTTTTTTTCTTTTCAATTCTTCTTAACTGGGAGGAGAGACGATCCCGACCTGTTTACTCCATACCAGATATCCCGCCTCCCGTGCCCATATATTTATAAGAATACACTTAAGATGTTGACCTAAAAACGACATGTGTGAAGTGCCATCTGTAATTGACCATTTGAAACAATGTTTTCCATTATTTAAACATGTACTTCTGGACAGTTGGGGCTGCTCCTATGGTCAAAACAATGTATTGTGTGAATTATCTCTGTCTTCTCATTTTAGGACAATGTGGACAGACAAAGGTGGCATACCTTACTCTCTTCATATATCTGTGCAAAGGACATCCATATCCTTGATCTCTGGAAACAGGAAGGAATAGCAATCAGGGTTTGATGCCTGTATCCCTCAGGCACCTAGGAAGAGATATCTGAGATGCTCAGTAAAAGAGCATGTTTTGCCTATGTAAGACTCTACATTTTATTATTGATGGTGGTGATGATGATGATTTTCATTTTATTTCAACAGTAAGATATTGGACTTGATAAAAACAACTGACATAAATGGCCCATCATATATGTCAAATGCCTGGGAGTTGAGGATAATCTTAACCTAACAACGGAATGATGACAATGTTGGGGCCAGGCGGACCTCTATCGGGACACTACTGAGAAGGCCCTATCCCTTGTTGCCACCTTCCAAGTCTCTCATGGAGGAAGCACTTGGAGGAAGGCCTCAGATGTTGAGTTTGGTTTCCGGGTGTGTTCATGGAACCTTTTGCATCTCAAGTTGGAGAATTGTCACAGAGTTTAGAAAAACCTCTGTCTGAAACCCTGAAGAACCAGTCCGATAATACTCTTTCTTAAATATTTGCACCAGCATCATATCCTGTGACCGTGTTCAGGTGTAACTATTGATTTACCCTGTTCCTAAGCACAATGTACTACCACAGCAAGTCATATCAGCCTCTTTGATTTATGATGGTGTTTTCCTAAACAGTGATGAATAATCGTGGGTTCCCTGGGACAGAGCACTTTATAATTTTCTAGCATCTTTATTTCGCATTTTGTTTATCTTCTGCTATGATGGCTGTCTTGATGGTTCTGTAACAAACTCTGAAGAATTGGGGTCAACATGCTGAATACGCATTATATTTTATGAAAATGACTGCACTGGCTGCCAGGATCTTAAAGTACCTCTTTGAACAATATACACAGTTGATTACTTCAGCAAAGTAAGCCATTGTTTCTTTTAAGGTCATCTGAGTTCACACAGTAGTCAATTTTATCTAGATGCTGCTTTCTTTCTGCATGGAGCCATAACGTCTGGGTTGAAAAATACACTTAACAAATTTTGTATGACACCAGCTGTCATAAAGATTTTTGTTCTTTAGTGAGCAGGTACTTCAGCCTGGTAGGCTCTTAAGCATCTGCAACATCCAGTATACAGGAGATGTCTCGGCCACCTGAAAAAGAGCTATTAAAATCTGGTACTGTGGTTCTAAAAGCTGCTAAGCTTTAGTGATCAAGTGCCTTTCAAAATAGATTTATTTCATCCCAATGCTATTTTAGAATAAAAAGCTTGAAAATTACTAGTTAAATACTATGAAGGTAGGCTTGTAGGCAGTCCTTCTAGCTGCAATCTCTTGTAATCCGTCTTCTTGGCATCACCATTGTATATGAGTTGTCCTGGCATCAGGGATCAACCTAGTTGGGCGCTTGCCAAGGTCCACTCTCTAGCAGGGGCCGACCACGGACTGTCAGGTCCTATTCAGATGACATGCTAAATCACCATGGATAGCTCAAAAATGAGATCCATGGTAGGTTAGTGTGTTGTGTGTGTGTGTGTGTGTGTGTGTATAAGAGAATTCCCTCCCCATGGTGGGCAGACTATCCTCGCCTGCTACTCATATCCTGCAAAGTGTTTAGTGGGTGTCCATGGTGGTTCTTGTGTCATCTGATGGGAACCCCATGGGTATTTCTACCCATTTCGCTGTGGGAAAATGGTGGCCACCATAGTGCCTGTCAACAAGAGCAACCACCATTTCCTGCAATACTCTTGCCACCGCAGACCTTTTCTATGGTCAATGGTAATTTCCTCCCCTTCCCCCCTTTTATCAATGGAGCAGTTGCTGGCCATCCACTTGGCATGTGGAAGATGGGGGGATGCATGGTTAAACCAGGTGGAGGTAAATGAACTAACCAGGTGGGGGAGTGGAACCACAGGGCATGGCGTAGTTCCAGGAATGTGTGGTGCATCTACTTGTTGTGGTTCTGTTGCCCCCTCCCTCTGTGTGATTCTCCTACCCCCCCGGTGCACATCTGAACAGCCCCCCCAAGTCCCCTGGACCATCTAATCCCCCATGCTGCTGCTACTGCCCTGTTCACCTTCCTTTTCTGAGCATTGAAGCAGGGACAAGAGCAGCCTCCATGTACTTGAAGTTAGGACCAAAGGCAAGGAGGTGGGTCCACTGAGGGAGGGGTGGACCACTGAGGGCAGCAGCTTATTGGAGATCAGAGCTTTCCCCTTCTGAGCAACCAGAAAGGGAGCCGATTCGGTGGCTGGGTTCACATGTAACACTAAGACACTCTGCATGGTAGATTATGCAAACAGCTTGCTATGCCCATTTTGCAGAGTGTGGGTTCTCAGAATGGGGTGTTTGGGCAGATTAACCCATTGTGGGTGGCAGAAATATCCCACAGATGACACACGATCCCATCATGAGTTCTGCCAGAAGATAAACAATCATGGCTAAGCATGTTGTGTGAACCCGGCCAGTGTTCATCTGGGAAAAGCTGATTAGACTATTTAGTAATGATGCCTCCTGTTAGCAGAGAAAAAACAAAAGGCAAACCAGAATGAGCATTGACCAGTCCCACATGCACAGCAGTTACCTTAGCACAATAAAAGGAGACCCACTCCCTTCTTCAGTGAAGAAAAGAAAACAGTTTTATTCATAAATATTCTTGCCTATACAATACAAGTACACCGTAGAGTTTCAAAAGAATTTGTTCAGTCCTCTTTGTGTTCCATAACACAGGCAGGAGAGGCAAGCACATGTACTCCCAACAATGGTGGAAGGTCAGAGAGAGAGAGAGAGAGAGGAAGGAAGGGGAGGAGCAAAAGGAAGGAACCACAGGAAACCACATTGTAGGCTAGATATAGGCTGAATTTGGACAACACAATAAGCAACTGGGGTGGGGGAAACAATCGTCAGTTGTATTGACTATCGTGTCGTCCGGATGCTGCCATAGTCAACTCAGCGCTGATCCTAATCCACACCACAGTTGATTATTTATTACCATGTTGTGTGGGGAGTACCCCCTAGATGAACAACTGTAAAGTTGATTATTACCCCACCATTGACTATCGTGTTGTCCGAATTCAGCCATAGTCAAAATTCCCATGAATTAACTAACTGCAACACTGCCCCCTTCCAGCAATGTGCAGATTGCAATATTCTTAACAAACATTCCTTTCTCTGATCAGCTGCTGATAGGAGATAAGAGCTTTTCCCTTCTTGGGAGGGAAGGTGGTGCCTGGGGAGAAAGGTTGGGTTGGATGGGAGGAAGGTAGGGCTGGACTATAGCATATGGCCTTGAATGCAAGTACTGCTGCTATCTTTGAGATGTGTACAGAGGTTCCAACTACTGACATGAAGCTGTTCTGTCTTAGGATTTTCTTTATCTTCTGTTTTAATGGCTGGCAGAAAGATGTACCCATTGTGCTTTGATGGAACTCACTGTGTTAAGGAATCCTGACACTCACAGCTTTCCCCTGCTTGTTGCATTGAGTAATGTCAGTGGGCAAAAACTTGTTCTGCTTGTGCCTGCAGTGAGATGCGCTATTACCCTTCCTAACTACTCCATTCTACACTGACCTAGTTTTTTCTTAATCTCAGTATAATAGACTTTACTGTGCATGGTAGCATAGGTAAGAGCCTGCAATATACGTATAATTGAATGTGTCAGATCTTCATTCTTTTTTAACTTTTAGCTTGCCCATGAGTGGAATTTCAGCCACTTTAATTGCGACCCAACAGCTCCATTTGAATTCTTGCCTTAGAAGGGCTCGAAAACAAGCAATTGAGAGGAGAGCTGCATGATATGAACAAGTATGAATCTGTGTACATTCCTGCACTCCTCCTTGGGCTGGCATTGGCTTTTGGATCCGGAACCTGATAGCGGCGATGAAGGCAGAATGTTCACACTTCAGCAGTCAGCAATGAATCCTTGTTCTCAGGCTGACATGGCCAGCAGATGCCTGAATGTTTAGCAAGGGCCCCCTCCACAAGAATGCGCCTTTGCGCCTGGTTCCGCGATTATGCGCATTATCGCGGAGGCGCATTTACTCACAATCCCTCTGCACGGGAGGCGGCGAGAAGCGGCGAAGCGCATTAAAAGATGCCCAAAAAGCGCTTTCCAGGTAGTTAATGCGCATAATCGCTTGTTCACACAGCGAAAATGCGCTTTAACGGCCGGAGCAAAATAAAAGTCGCTATTTAACGCGCGTTCGAAAATGCGCATTATCGGGGAGATAACGCGCCTGTACGCCCGTTTTGCGCTCCGCTCGTGTGTAGGTAAAATTTATAATGAGCCTTCAAGGCTCATTAAACGCCCCGTGTGGAGGAGGCCAAGGAAGGAAGCAGAATATGGGGTGTTAAAATCTTTGCAGGACAATACCTTTTCAGGCTATAATTGAATGATGAATCAAAATCTGGTACTATTAAATGTCAGATGGCTTTGCACATCAGGTTTTGGGCTATTTTTTTCCTCTTCTCTTTTGGGTGCTTCCGCATCATGTGGACAGACACAAATGCAGAAGGCTTAGCTCAGTGGGAGAGCTCATGCTTTGCATACAAACAGTCCTAGGTTGAGTAAAACAAAAACAAAAACCCTTCTCTACAAGATATTTTTTTAAAACAACAACATATGCTTCTTCTAGAATAGGGATGCAGAATCTCAGATCTGGGGGCCAAAATTGGCTCATCTGGGGTCCCAATCCGGCCATTGGGGATTCCTGAGTAGGCATGCCCCCTTCCCCTAGAGTGACCATATGAAAAAAGGAGGACAGGGCTCCTGTATCTTTAAGAGTTGTATTGAAAGGGGAATTTCAGCAGGTGTCTTTGTATGCATGCAGCACCTGGTGAAATTCCCTTTTCATCACAAGCTTCAGAAGCCCTGCTCTCTTTTGTGTCTGGTCACTCTAGTATAGCTCCTGCAGCTTTAACTGTTGTGATGAAGAGGGAATTTCACCAGGTGCTGCATGCATACAGATGGCACCTGCTGAAATTCCCTTTTCTATACAACTGTTAAAGATACAGGAGCCCTGTCTTCTTTTTCATATGGTCAACCCTATTCTTACCAAGTTTCTTCTTACCTTTTCCCTCCCTGCCTCCATTAGGAGGCTTTCTCCCCTTTTTAACCCCCCCTCTCTCTGCATGTGTATTTTGGGAAGCATGTGGCTGAGGGAGAAAGGTTTAAATCTTGGCTGCAGTGGTCCCAATCTGGATTGGGGCTGCATGCATTTACTCTACAGTAAGATGGAATGGGAGGTGTCAGCTGCACACAAAATAACTCACATAAGGTGCAGCTTGAGCCTAAGCGTATGTCTTTTGTGCTAGGCTCCATTTGGTGGATCTCTAGGTTCTAGACAAATTGACTACCCACTCGTGGATTAGGGCTCCTATAGCCTGATACTATGCATGTTTATTGTAAGTCCCACTGAATGTAATGGTACTTACTCCCAAGTAAGTGTGGATAGGATTGCAGCCTTAGTCTATCACTTTATTGCAACCTCCCCCATCTTGGTGCCTGTCAAATGTGTTGCACCACAACTCCCAGCATCCTAGATTATTGGACAAATTGGCTGGAGCTGATGAGAACTGAAGTTCAAAACATCGAGTAGGGGAAAGCTGTATCATTGTATCCTTTCATTGTGTTTTTCTAAAACGCCGTTCTGTCAAATATTTGTGCTGTGCAACAAAATGTGCCGGTCTATGGTCTTCGAAGCCCGCTGGGAAATTAACACTGGAAGTGGGAGCAATAATATTCAGAAATAAGGTTTTTACAAATGTACTGACTTCAGCGGCCTTTGAGTTGGCAATCAGTTATTGCTCTGTCCCTGCATTTATCACTCTGTGATAGGCATCACATTCAACAGCCCTCACATGCAAGGACTAAGGAGGCTGATTTTAGTTCCTGCCTTTTATAACTCCTAGGCTAATAGCAGTGAACGGTTGTAATCACTACTGTGTTAGTTTTCCATAGTCTCCTGCTTCTGTTCCATTGACAGTAGCAGCTTTTGTGACCATTCTTCTTGGCTCTTTTGGGGTAGAACTCCCCCCCCCCCCACACACACACACTCCTAACAGTGGATGCTAATACAAAAGAGCCATAATCACCATTCTGACAAATACTCAGCTCTGAGGCAGCTATGCCAATTCTGCAGGCACCCTCTCGTACAAGAGAGGTTGATGGGAAAGCACAAGATAATATCAGTCATTATATAGAATTCATTGCTATTGTATGGACCAGAATTCGGTTACAGAATAGTGACTGCATCAGGCCTCTTTCCCACGCTGATGTGGAAGTTGAATGAATTTGTTTCACTATGATACACAAAACATTCTGTGTACAACTTTAAAACACTGATGTGAGCACCCAGCCAATGTATTTCCCAGATCCCTTTATCTTTCTAGAGCAGGGACATGCCTTGCTTGGCTCCAATGGCATGTGGAGTTTGATGCCTCATAATGTGTGGGCCACTTGTTTTTCACATGAGCCCATGCACACTTTTTAGGGTACACCTAGAAGTAGAACATGTGAATGGATGAGAAATATATATTTTCAGGGCTGGAGGTTGCTTTTCAAGATGAGCCAGGAGCCAGGGAGTCGGAGCTGGAGAATTAGCAAGAAACAGAATGGAAGAGAAAGCCAGAGGTCAGAGCTAAGGATAAAGCAGGAGACAGGAGCAAAGGATGAAGACAAGTCAGAACCAAAAGAACTAGGTGAGAGAAATACACCAGAGCCAGGATGACCTTGTTGCCAGGGTTGCCTGGTGGCTCTGATGTCAGTGGGGTGGTGAATCCGCTCTGGGTTTCAATCAGGATCAATCAGAAGTCAAAAGGGGTACCTTGGATAGCTCCTTAAGGGTTCTGACTGAAACCTGGCCTGGATTCAGCACCCTACTGACATCAGAGCCACCAGCCTCCACAGCATGTTGCTCAGGCATGGCCTAACCCAAGCAATACACACTTTTATTGCCCTTCCTGTCCAGATGGCTCCAAAGACCTGAGAATACCCAACTGCCTAGGCCAACCTTCCCCAATCTGGTGCTCTCTTGGCTTCCTGACCATTGGCCAGGCTGGCTGTGACTGATGGGAGTTGACATCCAAAACATCTGGAGGGCACCAAGGGTTGAATCCAATGGTGTAATTCTGTCAGTGGAAGAGAGACCACCACCATAACAGATTTACCCTCCCTCCCTCCCTCCCTCCCTCCCAAATGTGCTCCAGAGGGTTGGGGACCCTCTGGAGCAGGTTGTGGAGAACATGGGCTGCAGGATGAAGAGAGGATAGGGAAGTCCCATTGCATGAGCAGAATTTCTATTGCTGCAGCAGACTTCCACTTGTGCAATGTTGGCTCCAGTTAAGAAAGGCTGGCCTAGGTAGACACGCCAGTCTGCAGTTCTTGGACTCAGCCAAAGAATCTCTCCACAAAGATCCAATGACCTACCACCTTAAGCCATCATGAACGCCTTATGTCTTTAAGACTGCAATCCTGTGCACACTTACCTGGGAGTAAGTTGAACTCAGTGGAGTTTTATTTATTTATTTATTTATTTATTTTCTATACCACCCATAGCCAAAGCTCTCTGGGCAGTTCACAAGTAGGGTGGTTCTGAGCAGGACTGTGCAGAGCTGGTAATATGCCCAGGCCAGATGGGAAGTGTGTGCCCCCCCCCATTTCAAACTGCTCATTAAGTATTTCTTAATGTTTTTTTAAATGCCCACCAACATGTCCGTTCTACATAACACCTTCATATTAAACCTGTTCTACAACACCTCAATGTTGAATCAGAAATTAACATTTATTTTTAGTTGCTGTACAAATAGAAGCAACAACAATAGAACAGTCCTTCATCATTATCAAACATTATCATCATCATCATCATCATCATCATCACGGTATCATCATCATTATTATCATTAATAACTATCGTCATCATTACCTCACCCTCCGCTCCAGAGATTATATGCCATGGAGAAGATTGAGGAAAGAGACGCCGTAAGGACAACCATCACAACTTAGGCACATATATCCCCACCCCGCATGTGGCATGGCCTTCTGGAGTTTGTAGTCCGACTGTGGTGTTCACGACGGACAGCTTCTGCACTGTTTCCGCAAGGCGGGCTCCTCGCTTCTCATTGAGCTGCTTACGTTATGGAAGCAGTAGCGTAAACTAGGGGGGGGAATCTCCTCATCGGAGTACCCCCTCAAAATCGTGGGCCCCGGGCCAACTGGCTCCCCTGGCCCCCTGCTGCATGACCCTGGTTCTGAGTAGATCTGTATAGGATCACACTGTAAAGTGCCACAAGACACCTTTGTTCTTTTTCCTGCAACAGGCTAACCCAGCCACCCCATGGAAGGAAAACAAGGAGCGCCACATATTATTGTGTTTCAAGGTGACAGACAGAGATTTGGCAAGGGTATCCTCCAGAAAGCGCAGGCTTGCTTTCTGACACCTAATTGCTCATCCAAGTTAGCTTTATTGATCATTCGTCTAATTAAGTTTCTTCTGATTCTCTGTGGCAGCACATGTTTGTAGACAGAGCACACCATAAGGAGCAATGTCTCATAAGTTAATTAGTAGGCTTTTCATGAAAATTCAGAGTATGCCACACACACACACATTACACACACACACAGATAAAATTAGCTTCAGCATGAATTGTTAATGCAATGATTTATAAGAAAAGTATTCTTTCTCAAGAGGTTAGGAGGCCACTTTTTTGTTCCAAATGCCAGATAAATCAGAGCTGCGTCTATCATGTAGCAGAGTTTATAAACCCAACACATCCCCTTCATATACATTTCTGGTTCTAAGGAGATTGACAAAATGATGGCAAGAATGAGAAATTTCCAAGTAGCTTCCACATCGAAGTCTTCCAGTCATCTCTTTAAATTGCTTCTTGGCTTTTTGGCTAAGATCAAGTGTAGTATCCAGTCAAGAACTCTGAGTGGACTTTGATGTAGAAGAGTCTACATTGTATGCTGAATGAACCCTTGTGTGAATTGTCTTAAGTATGGCCACATGAGATTCTTACAAAATCTGGACATTGGTGAGAGCGGATGATGCTTACAATCACACTGAAGGCAGAACTTGTTGTTACTATGTTCAGCCCCATATTAACTGAAGGCAATAATGAAAATCTGTGGGATCATTGAGTGTCAGTGACTACAGCCCAGGATCTTGATTCTAGGAGTTCACTTAGGCTCTCTAGCTGATGAGCTGCCAATTAAGCCTAATACCTTTTGCCTTATTCATGCCCGGCTTTGGCTGTAGCAAGCTCTAAATGCAGTGGAGTCAGCAAACAGTTAAGCCTACAGGTGGTAGCCGATGAAGATCGGGCTACAACAGAGATGGTCTAAATCCAGGCAGAGGTAAGAGCAAGGACAGTCAATCAGACAGGAGGATCAGGCAACAACAGGAGTGGTCACAATAACAGGGAAGAGGACAAGCACAGTAAATCAGTCAAGCTCTTTACACAGTCCAGAAGGGTCAGGAATAAGAGCATTAATCACAGGGCACAGTTCAGGAGAAAGATGCACAGCAAATGCAGGATGGACCAAGTTGTTCCAATGTTGGCTGGGTTTCTAGTGAAGACTTTTAAGCCCAAAGTATGCTGGACCCCACCCAGAGCTCAGTTGCAGCCATCAGAGCTCCCTTTCCAGAGCCCTACTCCTGAGGAGCCATTTTCTCTTAAGGATAACTTTTTCTGATGGTGAGCACTCCTTCGCACAGGAGCCCAACTAGCCTGTTGCTTGAGGCAGTGATGCTCTCGGGGATCAGGGGGATGCTCAGCCTCTGCCTCAAAGGCAGAGTCCCTTTCCCCTGACAGGGATGGCCCTGCAACCACCTCCCCCAAGGTCTCAGGCTCTTGGGGTCTGATGGTGGTCCCTGGTCTGGGCTGCCTGTGGCTTCTGGGTCCTCTAGCTCTTCCTCTGAGGAGGGCTCCTCCAGTAGGAGCATGGCAATTCATAGCAAAGCTGGAATGGGAGGACTATCCTTAGCTTGTGGTGCCTAATTTCTTCTCTCTCTCTCTCTCTCTCTCTCTCTCTCTCTCTCTCTCCCTCCCCCCTCTCTCCCTTTTAACAATTTTTCTTTTATTGTGAATTTAACAAAACAGAACTGAAAATAAATAATAAATTGTGTAAAAAAAACAAAAACAGAACCAAAACATTACTTACATAGGAATGCCATCATTTTTTCTACATCAGATATACCATTCATAAAAAAGGGGGAGAGAGTTATGCATAGGTTTCAAGAAAAGCAGATGAAATATCCATGTACTTATCCACCTGTATGGCATCTAGATAACACCTGTTGAAATGTTGATAGCATTGTTTATTCCACAGTCCATTGCATTAGGGGAGGTGAGCATTTATCCATCCAATGTAATAGTATAAGTCTTTTAGCTGTCATAAGGGCTCTAAAAATCTATTTGTGCTGACCATGTGTTAACCTCCAAGAAACCAGTAGGTAGTTTAGGAGGACATGCACTTCATTCCATATTAAAGATTGTTTCAGTACAAAGTTTGTCCTTATTATAACCTCCTCTCAAAAGGGGGCAACTACTAGGCATTGGCAAAACATTTGAATTAAAGGAGCATTATTTGCATTGCATCTCCAACAATTATGCAAGTTAGACAAACCCTTATTAAAGAGGCGTTGCGGAATCCAATAACCTCCCCCCCCCCCATTTGTTTTGCTGAATAAGACACAGCCTAAAATAATAGAAGCTTCAAATACAGAGGCAAAGGCAACAATCCATTGATTAGGCAAAATAGTACACTCCAATTCTCTATTCCAATTCTGTCTTAGACCATGAGTATCATGTTTATTTACTACTGCTAATATATATATATATATATATATATATATATATATAATCATAGGTTGGCATGCCTATTGAGCTGTTATAAGTGTTTCTAATAATAATGGAGGCTCTGAAGCTGTAAAAACAGCCGGATTGAACCTAGATTCCAGCAAGTGTAGCAATTCAGCCATAATAGGTACATTATATTTAACATGTAAATCAGAAAGTGCCTATTAAAACAGTGTTATTGACCACAGTGAGCTACTTCAAATATATAATCTTTACCAAAGAAAAGGTAATTAAAATGATTGGATCATGGAGTTCGCTCCAGCTAAGAAGTTTAGATGCAGCCCATAACAGAAAAGCATAGTCTTCCTTCAAAAGCATTATTATATGCAAAGCATACAAAAACACCCCCCATTTGTTCAGTACTTTGTTTTATGCATGAATAGTAACATGGGACAATCTCAGTTAGCAATTTTTCCAGTTCTACATTCATCTCTTTTCAAGTGACAAAAATAGCATTTGACAAGATAACAACAGTATTGTCATAAACAGAATGTTTCCCCCCAATATTCCTCAGCAAGCCCACTTCTTGAATTAAACACACACACACACCAATACTCAAAACACACAGTTCCAATTGTTGTCTATAAAACTGGGGGACAGAACTGTTATTAGCTAGAATCAGAAAATTAATGTCACCACAGGTGAACTGTTTCATTTCTGTTGAAATGGCCACAAGAGAGGTAGCAAGCCTGGTGCCTGGGAATTGAATTTGGGGTTGTTTTGGTTTGGTTTGTGCTTTTTTTATTCACTCACAGCTCTAACTGAATCAAATCTGGTAGTATTAGCTGCCAAGGGATTTCACTGTTATATCACAGGAAAAGTGGAAAGGGCAGCTTTTGGACAGCAGCAGTCAGGTGAAAAAGGGCATCTAAAGGCTATACACTAGAAAGTTGCATTAGGTGGGGCAGGTTAAAGTTGAACGTTCAAGAAAATGTTACTGAGTTCCTCCACACCAGCAGTTTCCTCTGCCATCCATGCCATTTGCTTGCTTGTTTATTTCTGAAAATCTAGAAGACCTTGATCCCCAGTGAAAACTGCAGGAACCAAATTAGAGTGACCAGATACAAAATAGGGCAGGGCTCCTGCAGCTTTAACTGTTGTGATGAAGAGGGAATTTTACCAGGTGCTGCATGCATACAAATGACACCTACTGAAATTCCCTTTTTTAGACAACTGTTAAAGATACAGAAGCCCTGTCCTCCTTTTCATATAGTCACCCCAACATAATGCAGCCTTCCCCAATGTGGTGTCCTCCAGATGTGTTGGACTGCAACTTCCATCGTTTCCACTTTTTGGAAACAAATATTTAAGGCACTGTGAAGTTACTATCACAGAACTGCTGCTGATATGCCCCTGGAGGTTTGATAGCAGCCAGCTGAGAAAGTATTACAAATCACACTGTCTTTCCCTTCCACAACTTGACGATTTGCTAGAAGCAACATAATCTACTGTTTAGAAATCTCACCAGAGATATGCTGAAGTTTCTAAACTATTGCATTCTCTTTCTGATATGGGTGTCAGCTCCTGCCATCTACTCCCCCTGTTTTTCAAACTTTCCATTTATGGTCCCCGTTTCATCAGTTAGAAGGACGCTTCCCTCACCTTAGGGATTTCATGCCGCGCTTGGATCCTTCCAGATGTATGCCACAGGCTGCCATGGCTTTTTCTCCCCAGGGGGCCCTAAGAAGCTTATGAAATGGAAATGGCTGCCAAAATAATGCTTTTCCTGTGGATTTGTTACATTTCAAATCAAAGCCTTTTCTCCCAGGTGGGCCGGTTGCAACTGAGAAAAATATTGAATGGCTGTTGGAAGGTTCTGCTGGAGGTGGTGGTGAAGGCATGTGTGTGGTTTCCTGAGACTTCATGAGGAAGGGAGGCCTGAAGGGGAGACAATAAACTTCAGAAGAGCCATTCTTTATTTTAAAACTATGACAGAGATGTGATCTTTCTACATATAGGGCATGGGTAGGCTACCTTTTCAAGCCCACAGGCACACTGGTCATTTTGTTTTGGCTTCAGGGTGTATTTGTCTCATGGCCATTTTGATTAACAGACGTGGGGGGGATTGTTTTTTTTTTTTATCCCCTTCCTTGGATTCCCACTTCTCTCTCCCACCCCACCCCCCATCGCTGGGTATCTAAAAACAGATGGGATGAGCAGAATCAAAATAGCAAGGGCATGAGAGATAAAGGATAGACTGAGTAGGGCAGGGGTGAGCAGAAAGTAGATTTCTCTCTACTGGTAAATCTCTGGGTGATTTGTAGCAGATCAGCAAGGGTTTCAGACTCCCAATTACCTAACAATAGCAACAACTAAAGAGATGCCCCTCCTCATAAATTAGATCATCATCATCATCATCATCATCATCATCATCATCAGATCCTGCAAGCCTCCCATCCCTGGAATAGAGCTATAGCCAACAACCATATTTGCCAACAGTGCTCCAGATATTGCTAGTTTAATTTTCTCTTCACTGGAGTTAACTCCCAACAGGATATTCATCTTTACTCAGAATGTTCTACTTCCCTCCCCACAATCACTGCTTCATAATAGCTAGTTCGTATAGCTTTAGCTTATTGAAAATTCCAAATTAGAATAGGTTAGCAGTCAGTTGTCCTTCACAAATGTAATGCTTGGACAATAAAGTCACAAGACAATTGCAGGCAGAAGGCCTGTTCAGGTGAAAGAGATGGATGAGACTGGAGGAAAGTGAAACCCTGACTTTGCAGGAGTGGCAGGAAAGCATCTTGTCTAGCAAAGAGCACTTCAGTTCTTATAGGACCCCTCAGCTCCCTCTTGTTCAGTAAAGGACTTGTATGCAGCAGGGACCATTGGCTCAAGCATGCATTGAGACAGTTGACAACAGAACTTTCTGGTCACCAATTGTGCACAGGTCAGAACTTGGATGGAAGCTTCTAGCTGCAGACTCAGATAATAAAAGATGAGAGAAAAGTCCAAGGTTGGGGAGAGAGGGAGAGGGAGAGTGAGTGAGTGAGAGAGAGTTTTAAGTGCAATTCTAAAGACTTCAAAAAGCGCAGATTACAGGCGTGTACAATTTATGATTCCCTCACGTTGAATGAGACCCTCTCTATTTTTCAACGTGCAAAATAGTGGCTTAGAGGCCGGGGTGGAACCAGTGAAGGCTGGTGGCTCCAATTTTGGTGGGGTGTGAATCCACTCTGGGGTTTGGCCAGAACAAACCAGAATTCTAAAGGAGCTATCCTAGGTGCTGAACCTATTTTGGGGGCAGGGTTCAACATCTTGGATTGTGCGTTTAGAGTTCTGGTTGGTTCTGACTAAAACCCTAAGTTAGGCTGACCATATGAAAAGGAGGACAGGGCTCCTGTAACTTTAACAGTTGTAAAGAAAAGGGAATTTCAGCCAGTGTCATTTGTATGCAATTAGTTCCTGGTGAAATTCCCTTTTCATCACAACAGTTAAAGTTGCAGGCACTATACTAGAGTGACCATATACAAAAGCAGGCAGGGCCCATGCAACTTTAACTGTTGTGATGAAGAGGGAATTTCACCAGGAACTAATTGCAGACAAATGACACTGGCTGAAATCCACCTAAGTGGATTCACAGCCCCACCAAAATCTGAACCATCAGCCTCCACTGGTTGGTACATGTTAGACACTGCATCTCATGAGCACTATGTTCATTGGGATGTCTTGCATATATGACCACAACTCTTCATGCTACATCAGGGATTCCAACAGCTTTATTTAGAAGAAGCCTTTTTGTTATTGGTGCTGGGCGTGGGGAACCCTTGCAGATCTTCCACTAAAACAAGCTCCCAGAGCTTCTTATAAGATGAATAATGAGACAATTCCTGTGCTCAGGCTTACAATCTAAAAAAACATGACACAAAGGAAAAGGGTTGGAGAAGGAGGAGGAAAAGCAAAGCAAAACTCAGGCACCACTTCTGAGTTTCAAAGTGGTGCCTGGCAGGGAAGGGTAAAACAAGCTTCCTGCAGCTGTTTCTTCTCTGGTCAATGTATGGAGCTCAGTTGGTCTCCCACTTGTCGTGATGTACTTTTTGGGAGGCAATAGGTGCAGTCTCCCAATGGCTGATGGGTGAGGCAAACTAGGCAAGACACTGGAGATCTGTCATCAGATATCCCCCCCCCCTCCTCCACCACCTTTAAAGCAGCCTCTGAGCCCATCTCCTCCTCTACCCAAATTGGTTTGGGACTATGGCCCTCAGGGACAGGGGTTAACTCTCCCCCTATGCCATTTCCCCAATGTAAATCACGCAGGCTACTATGTGTCCTATTAAAGACAACATATGGGTACCTATACTTTCCCTAATGGAGCAAATAGTAGCTTAGAAAGGAGTGAGTTATATCAAGAAACCTGCATGTGTGTTGGGTATAGGAGCTAGCCCCCCCCCCCCCCATGTCCAAACTGCTCTTCTGAGCCATTCTGGTATCCCTGCAGATGTTTTAAGAAGCAAAGTGGGATCCAATCATGGATTTCCAATATCTTATCTAGTTTGGACTTTATTGATCACCTATTCATTACTTAGTCGAAAACTTTCTGCACAGTGGGACTTACTTCTGAATAGATATACATAGGATTGTACTGTATATAACCATTCTATTGACCAGTTGACTGATCCTTTGTGCATGTGTATATATAAAACATACTTACCCTCTCCACAAACTGTAACATTCCCCCCCCCCCCCGGTTCTTCAGCAGGAGGTCATATAGGATAATGATCTAACAACTGTTTTTACAGAGAGTTCCTTTTAAATGTTTTATTCATCTTACCTTTTATGTAGCAGTATTTATTATTTAATAGTGCAATTTAAAATAATGAATGCAGAAAGAAAAATGCTCATGTATTTGGAAACTCATGCAAGTTGTAGGTGTTTGGGAGAACGGGCTTTTAGTGGGTTCTCTCTCTCTCTTAAATAAATTAGTGATTGCTTTTAATTTGGCTGACTTCTTAAATAATGTGCACTACTGAACAAGAAGGGAGATGGTGTTTGTAACCGTTGCTGGTTCCCCCTATTTCTCAGCATTACTTTCTGATGGTTGAGGAGTTATGTATGGAGATAGGAAATTACCCTCTTGGGCCCTGCTCATTAAATGTCACTGGCATGATCCTAACCAATTTTGTAAGTCAACTTATAAAGAAATGCCAGAATTGAAAGTGGGTCCCGTGTTGCAGGTTGGGGGTCTGAAGTGGATCTTGGGTCTGGACCAGTTGCAGCTCTGGTGAACTGGTGAAGACAGTATTGAGTTAGATGGAATGATGGTCTCACAGTGTAAGGAGTTTCATCCGTTCCCTTATTCTCTGCCCTTAAAACAGATGATCCAAAATGTAGCAAAGGTATGTGGAAACCACTCCCATCACACCATCTTCACTTTGAGTTTATGGTTGGGGGGGGCAACTTCAACATTTAGCACAACTTTTGCCTGGGACAGAATTTGGTGACGCAAATCTAGTTGTTATGTTTTGTCCGATGGGAAAATGTCCTGTAGGATTGGTTTAGATCCTTTTCTGTAGTTGAGATCAGATTCACATGGTAAAAGAAATGACACTGGCAATATAGACCACAATCGACTCCAGGGAACAAACTTAAAAGCTACAGGGTTTTAGAAGGCATTAAGAGGATTGGTGTAACAGCTCTGGGATGCCCACTTTCGCAATCAGTATTATGACATTTTAAAGAGAAAGAGGTCATTGACTGACTGAATAAGCTAGGGAGACTGAGTCCTCTTTTTCTTTCTAAAGTTGATTTCCCCCCCATGGCATGTGGTAAGGTCAAGTAACATGATCGAGCACTGTATACAGAAAGACAATGTAGGCAGGGGTAGGCAGAAGGTAGATCTCCAGATATTTTTGGACTTCAGTTCCCAGAAGCCCCTGCCAGCATGGCCAATGGTCAGGAATGCTGCAAGTTGAAGGCCAAAACATCTGGAGATCTAATTGCTGCCCACTGTTGCTGTATATTGTTGCCAGACTCCCCCTCCCCCCATATTCTGCTGTTTCGACATGGAAAGGAAGGTTTCATTACAGCCTGGAAAGCATAGGTGAAGCCTGCCATTCAAAGGCCAGGCCTGACACCCAAAGCCGAATGGTGAACATGGTACAAAACCATCAGCCAGCACTCACCCCTTGGCATGACCATGAGTCTCCAAACTTAATCCCTTGACCTTGTGCCTTCCTTTGACCCTGTTTCCAATTTACATTAAGGTTCCAAAATGTCAGCCCAGAGGAATTACCTGGGAAATCGACTCAGCACTTCTCAATGTTTACCTGCTTGTTTGAGCTCAGAGGAAGAAAAGATGGTCAGTCTGAACTAGCACACATATTTTCCTTGAGCCAGCAGAGACAGGATTTTTTTTTTTACCATTGTTTGAGTTTTAATAACTAAACTCATATTTCAGGGCATATAACCAGCTTCTGGACAGTCCAATAGTTAGGACTCTTTGACCAAAAGAAGCCGCACTCTCTCACATAAGTTGAATCTTGTGGAAACTCTCCCAAGCTTTCTCTCTTTGTTGTTGCAGAAGCAACTTCACCACACCCCAGATGGCACAGATATGGAGAGGGAGAAAACCCCTTACTAACTCCTTCCCAGCAAGCCCATAAGCTGAAGCATGAAAATGTGCATTGTGGGGGGATTTTCACATTTTGGAAGGATTTACACATTTTCGGGTGGGGGGGAGAAGTGCAAATTTGTGCAACTACAAAATTTGGGGGGGGGGGAAGAAATCCGATTCCATCAATGAGCACATGATGGAGCAAAAGGCACCTGACAATCCACGAAATGTAAGCAGAATGGATTTCATGAAATCCACATATCCCTAGACTCAAAACCCTTGTGTGTGTGTGTATGTGAGGGGTAGAATTTCATGAAAATAGGTGGGGATAATTTTAACCCCCACCTCCGAGTGCTGTGTTCCCAATCCAAATCAGGGCTGTATGTGCTTACAGGAGAGTAGAAAAAGGTAGTTTGCTTAGCTTCACTATGTGTGTTTACCTGAATGTTTAGTTTGGCCCTTGCTTAGTGGGCACAAGGTTGTTCCTGTAGCACCCACAATTCCATCCTCCAAGACCTTGCTGCTGCAATCTAATCTCAGCATCTGCTGCCTGAGGTAGCTATCTCACTTTGCCTAATGGTAGGAGTTATGATTAATAAGAAGAAATTAGTTATTACAGTTCAGTCCAGTTTACTTTAGCAGCCACCACAGCATTACGTTAATGGAGAACTAACATCATTTCTCTGTCGCTTGACATCCAGCAAAAGTAGTTTCCTGTGGGTAGTCACTTCTGTTCAATAGCTCTCTCTCTCTCTCTCCCTGGAAATGGTCCTTTACGCCACCATTGTTCACAACAGTAGATCTACGACAACAGAGAGCCCCTATCTTCTTTAAAAATGGTAGGACAGGCAGCTGCTAGGTGCAAGCAAATGGGTCAAGCAAGTCCCAGTGGTTTGGTGGATGGGGGGCAGCAGCTTGCTGAGTTCAGGGAGCAAGTGGGGGGGAGTCCAATGGATCCGAAGCAGGTTAGACCGGGCTCCAAAGCAGGCCGAGGCAGATTGGGGCCTGATTTAGAAGCTCCGAATCAGCTTTCAAAGCAGGTCAGAGAGTCTCTGAATAGCCCTACTTTAAAGAGTATCAAATTGTCAATTGTGTCATTTTTGAATACATTTTTGCTACTATACAGAAGAGTGATCCAAATTTTCTGCCTAAAGGAGCAATCCTGTGCATTTTTAGACAGAAAAAAGCCGTTTCCCCTGTCTAAACATGCATAGGATTACACTCTATATCACTATCTCGGGATTTTCCCTCAAATATCATTTTTACTAAAACTTTACTACTTTGAACTGTTATGGGTATACGCCTCTCCAACGTGTCAGTGAAACAAACATTCCTTTATTTATTATGTACAGAGAAGCAAAATCTTAATCTTCTGAAGAAAGATGGCACTTCACTAGATATTGTCTCAGCAATTAGCACTTCTTCAAGCTGGAATGCAATTTCAGTCTGGAACTTGAGGCAGGCAAAGATGCGTGCATAGTATTATCTCTTCATGTTTTCACTGCAAACACTGCCCAATCTTAATTATTTTGTCATGTTTTCACTGCAAACCTATACAAACTTATCAACTGAGGCAAGAAATCCATTCAGTAGCACAAATATAGGATCATAGGATCATAGAGTTAAAAGGGGCCTTGAAGAGAATCTAGTCTAGGGTTACACAACCTGTGGCCTGCGGACCGTATTTAGCCCTCAGCCTGTCTCAGTACTGCCCACAGAGTTGTGGGGACCCTGCTCCAGAGATTGGAGATAATAATAATAATAATAATAATAATAATAATAATAATTTTATTTCTTACCCACCTCTCCCACTGGATCAAGGTGGGGTACAACAACAAATACAACACACACACACGCACACACACACACACACACATATATATATATATGCATATAAAATGAATACATTATTAAAATAAATCTTAATTTCTTTTAATTAAGAGATTAGTCACTTTTAATTAATTCTTTTAATTAAGAGATCAGTCACTAGCAATGGAAACCCTTCCCTTATCTCTGGGGTTTCCCTTCCCAGTAATAGCATTAGTGTTAGAGCCTTCCTACATGAGGTTTTTATTGTGCACTTGTGATTCCTCACTTATAATAGTTTGTGGGCTCTTTACTTGACATTGTCATCCTCCAGGACCTCTCTTGTGCTTTGCTATGATTATTGCATTTTTTTTTCTAACAAGGAAAGTGTGGCATTTTTTAGAAATGGTGGAATGTAAGTGGCCCTGTTCAGAAGACACCTTAAACCATGGTGGTTAAGGCTTTTTGGTTAAGCAAAGGGCTTTTGGTTAAGCAAAAAGCCTTAACCAGAGCCTCATGTAAAAATGCCCATAGTGCCAGCAAGGGAAGTCCTTCCCTTATCTGTGATCTCTCACCAGAGATCAGGAGATGAGTGAAGTTTCCTTGCTAGCCCTGCTAGGCTAGCTAGGGAAGATCTGTATTACTCTTGCCAGTACTATCGCTAAGGGAACTAGGCAAGGGAACTAGATGAGGGAAACCCATGTGTGTGTGTATGCGTGTGTGTGAAGAAAGACACACACACACAGAAGTGTGTGCGTGTGTGTGTGTGTGTAAAAGTAGGTATGTGTCTGCATGCATGCACATGCACTGGATACAACCCTTGGGGTCAAAACAGTTGTGACCCTGATCTAGTCCAACCCCCTGCTCAATATTTCTCTTAAATGCCTCCAGTAGAGACTCTACCTAACATGAATGGGATTGTGGGAAATATTTTTTTGTTGTGCCTTTTTGCTGAAACATTGGAAAAAGTTCCATTCTTTCCATCCTTCAAAAACTCTCTCATACTTGGAGGAAGAGAAGGTACAGAGGTTGTTTCAAAGTTGGTAGATGTCTAGATGACACCTTATAGGATCAAAAGACTCTGGTTTCTTAACAATTTTTGAAGTTTTATTTAAACAAAGGTTTTCTACAGAGCTCTGTTTGCTTGTAGCTCCTCCCTCCTCAGGACAGAAGTAGGGGGGTGTTGCCCTCAATGACTTTGTCATTCCTCCTAGGAAGCACAACCCATTCAGGCAGAATCTAACAGTTCTTTCATATTGTTTCAGAAGTCATTACTTACTAGGGGTGTGCACTCCGCTCCGCCCATTTGGAGGTCCGTCAGTGGTCCGATCTCGCAGAATGGCTCGTGGGTGGTTCTAAAACCGCTGGAGATCTTTGGGGTGAACCGCCCCAAAAATATCCGACCAGTTTTTAGGGTCTCTCTGAGGCTTGTATTTAGTTGCTGGGAGTCAGCGGAACAGTTCTCCACATAAGGAAAACACTCAGGTTTTGAGATTGACATCTATGGCTAACCAATAGCAACAGTCTCCTCCCTGTCCCCCCTCCAATCCCAGTGCTCAAGGGGAGGAATTGCAAATGATATAACCCATTTGTCCTTGCCTTGGAAGTCATTCCTTTGCTAGCTGTTCACAGTGTTAGGAAGAAAGGAGGAAAGAGTCAGAGAGAAAAAGAGAGAGAGCTTCTGCTTGTTTGCGTGCATTCTCTTTTATTTGTTTGTATTCTCTGTCTGTGTCCCTGGTTTTCTTTGGTTCTTGTATATGTGCTAGTAGGTTAGTTATTCTCCAATCCCCAAGTTCCTTGAACCTTAGACCCACCCCAGACTCCCCCTTTGTGTATTATAGTGTGAGTGTGTGGAAGTGTGTGTTTTATAACCCCCCCCCCCACACACACACACACTCAAATTTTAAATATATATATTAAAAATCCCTTATCTGTGTGCTGGTGTTCGCTATGTTGAGAAGGAAGGAGGAGATAGTCAGAGCAAGAGCTTCTGCTTGCTGAGTGTTGCTGTTTGTTTGCATTCTCTCTGTGTGTCTCTGTTTTTCTTTGGTTCTTGTGTGTGTGCTATAATTTTTCTTGTTGTGTATTCCAATCCCCAAGTTCCTTGCACCTTAGACCCACATCAGATCCACGCTTTGTGTGTTATAGTGTATGTGTGTGTGTGTGGGAATGGTTTGAGGGGATTTTTTTAAAAAAAAATTCTAAAAATCAAGGGATGAAGTGATCAGCTTCAAACTTGGCATGCCTAAAACCCCACTTACGAGTTATCATCATGCCATGTTTCATCTCTTTATCTTTAAAACTGAGGGAGCTGTAAGCATTTAATTCCCATAGGCAATAATGGAGTGGTTATCTGAAAACAGAGCAGTTTCTCCTAAGGATAATCCGACGGGGTGGAGCAAGGGAGCCACCCCAAATTTTGGAGCAGAGAACCTGCTCAGCAGAGCTCCACCCCAAATTTTGGAGCAGAGCAGACCCGCTCTGCACACCTCTATTACCTACATGGTTTAATACCTGAATGGAAAAAAGTAAATTTCTCTATCCCCTTCTGTCAACCATTTGTTGCACAGCATCCTACTGTTAGACACTTCCTGACCCTGAGATGAACAAGGATGATTTGACAGTCTTTACAAAAATTACCAAATATCTACAAAATTATATATATATATATATATATATACACACACACACACACACACACACACATATATATATATATATATATAGAAACTAGGGTGACCATATTTTGGAAACCAAAAAGGAGGACAATATGGCCGCCCCAAGGGGGCGTGCCCACCAACATGTCCATCCCCAAGGGGGCGTGCCCACCCAAACATGGCCTTGGTCACATGTCTGATTTCACAGCATACAATTAAGACAAACTTGTTCTACACAACATCTTAATGTTAAAATCACTGAAATAAAGAACAAGTGAGACATTGAATGTATCTGAAATTAATTTCACTCACTTCTACTTTTGTAGCTTTTGCTGTTCTTTGAAGCTTTTACTATACTCTGTGTGACAGAGTCTCCCCTTCCCTCAAATATCTTTTCTGACTGCAAATCTTTCACTGGATTACAATAGTCTAAACTTTCCTAACGTTTAACACTCTTTCCCCATCATTTTTCTCATATCCATACTCACAGATTCAGCATACTGTTACCATTGAACAAATGAAGCAGTGGACAAGTGCAGAGAAATCTAGTACAACAAACTAGCAACCTAGCATGCAGGAAGAGTATAAAATATGATTACCCTGCAAACATTAGCCATGGAACAAAATGGACTAAAGGCTTGTTGTAGTCACTTCTCGCCTCTTAGCTTGTTTCAACTTCTGGTTGATCAGTGAGAAACTAATCTAACAATGTGTGATTATATCTCTGATTCATTAGCCATGTGAACAAGACCATGGTCAGTACAATTCAAAGATAGGCCAGAACAGATGCCCATTATTACAATGCTAGATAAGGATCTTTCCTTCCTTTTATCCAAGTATATACTGAATTTACATTGCCTCAGTGTGCAGAGAACATGCAACCAGCAGGTGCTCTCCAAAAAGATGCTTTCAGAGCCTAGGAGATCCAGACACACTCAAACTCAAGCTAAGCCATGCTATGCTGGGACAGAACAATTCTGGGACAAGAACAGTCATAAATATAAAAGGAAAACACAACTACCTCATTGACATAGCAATACCTAACAACAAAAATGTTGCAGAAAAGGAAGAGGAAAAGAGAGACCCAGCAAAAGTTTTAGGAAATCTCGCTCATATTGGCATAGATTGAGATATTTTGCTGGTCAGAATTTTCAACAGTAGAACTCCAATGAAAATACAACTCTAACCACAGCTTCTGAGGTAATTAGCTGCTGGTCCATGAGCTGGCCTCTGTCTCCAGGAAGGAGCTGAGGACGTTGATATGTCATTGTCATTGTCAATACATGAAATTAAAGCACAGTGATAGCAGTCTGTGCATGCTTTCTCTCTCTCTCCAAGCATACGACAATAAAAGAAAACCTTAAAATGATATCACAAGCTGGACACAGGATAGGGCATTTCTCATTGTAATCAATAGGACTTTAATTGTGTTCCTTGTTTATGTATTCATTATGCTTTCTATTTATTACACCCAATAACCCAACTTCTCTGTGTGGTGTACAATAATTAAAAAATAACATACAAACAATAAAACAATAATTAAAAACAGCACATAATAAAACCAAAATGAAGTCAGCCATAAACAGTAAAAACACAACAGCACAGTAAAACCAGCAGAAAATAAAGGTGCATAGGGCGAAGAGCACTAAAATACTTATTAAAATAATCGGGTGATGAAAACACCACAACATAAGTACCAAGCAAGCTTCTCTGCGGAGGGCATTCCACAGACGGGGTGTCACCATTGAAAAGCCCACTGATCTTAGGGTGTTGTTTTCTTAGGGTGTGAGCAGCTTGGTGTTGTTTTCACTAGGGGTGTGCATCGGATCGGATCCGATCCACGATCCGAATCCGATCCGACCCAAAATCGGGAAAATCCGATCCGATCCGATCCGATCCGGACAACCTCCGATCCGATCCGATCCGATCCGATGAGGTCCGATCCGGATCGGACGCCATTTTGAATGCTTTTTCCCATAGCCAAGTATTGTTTTACAAAAACGCCTATAACTTTTTCATTTTTAAAGATAGAAGGATGAAACTTGGGCACATTGTAGACTGGTTAGGGGTAGTTATCTGTGAGAAATTTCAGAAAGATTGGTGCATGCATTTTGTGGCAATTAATTTTTTAATAAATACCCAGGAATGCCTATAACTTTGTCATTTTTAAAGTTACACACATGAAACTTTGCCACATTGTAGGGGGTACCTTGGGACCTATGTGTGTGAAATTTCAGAAACGTAGGTGCTTGTCTTGTGTGGCAATTAATTTTTAGAAAAATGGGTAGTAGTGGGGTAAATACAGTTACGCCTCCCATTTTTTTATTTTTGAAGATACAAACAGGAAACTTGGGCACATTACAGGTACCACTTGCCTTGATATGTGTGTGAAATTTCAGAAACATTGGAGCTTTCCTTGTGTGACAATTAATTTTTGAAACAATGAGGAAAGAAACACCTATAACTTTGTCATTTTTAAAGTTACACACATGAAACTTTGCCACATTGTAGGTGGTACCTTGGGACCCATGTGTGTGAAATTTCGGAAATGTAGGTGCTTGCCTTGTGTGGCAATTAATTTTTTAATAAATACCCAGGAATGCCTATAACTTTGTCATTTTTAAAGTTACACACATGAAACTTTGCCACATTGTAGGCGGTACCTTGGGACCTATGTGTGTGAAATTTCGGAAACGTAGGTGCTTGCCTTGTGTGGCAATTAATTTTAGAAAAATGGGTAGTGGTGGGGTAAATACAGTTACGCCTCCCACTTTTTTATTTTTGAAGATACAAACAGGAAACATGGGCACATTACAGGTACCACTTGGCTTGATATGTGTGTAAAATTTCAGACAGCTGGGTCCAGGCATGTGGTGGCAAGGTATTTTTGAAACAATGAGGAAAGAAACGCCTATAACTTTTTTATTTTAAAAGTTAGAAGTCTGAACATTGCTCACTTTGTAGATGGGTTAGGGGTAGATATGTGTCAGAAATTTCAGAATTATAGGTCCAGGCATTTGATGGCTATGGAATTTTTAAATTACATGTTTCAAAAAAATTTCTACAGAGGCCAGGTCTTCCCCTCCCGCTTCCCGCGAAGAAAAGGAAACACTCTCTCGTCTCGATCCCTTTGATCCTTGCTAGTAGTATCCATTACAGGGCTCGTGTTTCCTTTCCTACTTTCACTTATCAAGCAGAACGGCTGAGCCTAGCTGAGTTTTGCAGCCATGCGTGCAAGGAAGGATCACTCTGGTCTCGATCCCTTTGATCCTTGGTAGTATCCATTACAGGGCTCGTGTCTGCTTGAGTACAAAGTGAAAAGTGAAAGTAGGAAAGGAAACACGAGCCCTGTAATGGATACTTCTAGCAAGGATCAAAGGGATCGAGACGAGAGAGTGTTTCCTTTTCTTCGCGGGAAGCGGGAGGGGAAGACCTGGCCTCTGTAGAAATTTTTTTGAAACATGTAATTTAAAAATTCCATAGCCATCAAATGCCTGGACCTATAATTCTGAAATTTCTGACACATATCTACCCCTAACCCATCTACAAAGTGAGCAATGTTCAGACTTCTAACTTTTAAAATAAAAAAGTTATAGGCGTTTCTTTCCTCATTGTTTCAAAAATACCTTGCCACCACATGCCTGGACCCAGCTGTCTGAAATTTTACACACATATCAAGCCAAGTGGTACCTGTAATGTGCCCATGTTTCCTGTTTGTATCTTCAAAAATAAAAAAGTGGGAGGCGTAACTGTATTTACCCCACCACTACCCATTTTTCTAAAATTAATTGCCACACAAGGCAAGCACCTATGTTTCCGAAATTTCACACACATAGGTCCCAAGGTACCGCCTACAATGTGGCAAAGGTTCATGTGTGTAACTTTAAAAATGACAAAGTTATAGGCATTCCTGGGTATTTATTAAAAAATTAATTGCCACACAAGGCAAGCACCTATGTTTCCGAAATTTCACACACATGGGTCCCAAGGTAGCACCTACAATGTGGCAAAGTTTCATGTGTGTAACTTTAAAAATGACAAAGTTATAGGTGTTTCTTTCCTCATTGTTTCAAAAATTAATTGCCACACAAGGAAAGCTCCAATGTTTCTGAAATTTCACACACATATCAAGGCAAGTGGTACCTGTAATGTGCCCAAGTTTCCTGTTTGTATCTTCAAAAATAAAAAAATGGGAGGCGTAACTGTATTTACCCCACTACTACCCATTTTTCTAAAAATTAATTGCCACACAAGACAAGCACCTACGTTTCTGAAATTTCACACACATAGGTCCCAAGGTACCCCCTACAATGTGGCAAAGTTTCATGTGTGTAACTTTAAAAATGACAAAGTTATAGGCATTCCTGGGTATTTATTAAAAAATTAATTGCCACAAAATGCATGCACCAATCTTTCTGAAATTTCTCACAGATAACTACCCCTAACCAGTCTACAATGTGCCCAAGTTTCATCCTTCTATCTTTAAAAATGAAAAAGTTATAGGCGTTTTTGTAAAACAATACTTGGCTATGGGAAAAAGCATTCAAAATGGCGTCCGATCCGGATCGGACATCTGGTCCGATCCGATCCGACCAGCCTCCGATCCGATCCGATCCGGCCCCCCAGGTCCGATTCCGATCCGCTATCCGATCCGATCCGGGGGGTCAGTGCACATCCCTAGTTTTCACCCTCTATTTGATTTTGATCTTTTCATTTTTAAATATTTTCTACACTCTCTACGTGGCTTAATTTTCCCTACCTGGACTTTGCTGAGTTCTATACCCTGGATTCTAGGAGAGATCTCTTTCAACCTTCATCTGGATCCATCATAACCTGGTCTTCAGATCTCTCCTTGTGATCTCTCCTTGGGATAGGTAGCTATACATTCCTTTTAATCTTTCCCCCTCCCCACCTACACACATACACTGTTCCCTTCCTTTTTCTAAAAGTTTGGACCATATGGTTATAATGTTGAAAGCTTCAAACACTAGGGTGACCATATGAAAAGGAGGACAGGGCTCCTGTATCTTTAACAGTTGTGTAGAGAAGGGAATTTCAGCTGGTATCATTTGTATGCATGCAGCACCTGGTGACATTCCCTCTTCATCACTGTAGTTAAAGCTGCAGGAGCTATACTAGAGTGACCAGGTACAAAAGCGGGCAGGGCTCCTGCAGCTTTAACTACAGTGATGAAGAGGGAATTTCACCAGGTGCTGCATGCATACAAATGACACCAGCTGAAATTCCCTTCTCTACACAACTGTTAAAAGTTACAGGAGCCCTGTCCTCCTTTTCATATGGTCACCCTAAGCAAATGCCAAAGGGGAAGAATAACCAGTGGGGCTCCCCAGAGCAGTCACCCGCCCTATGGCTTTCCTCAAAGATCCTCAGAAGGTGAGCGAGGGGGGCAGTCTCTATGAAAAAACTCCACTGGCTGTAAAAAGCAGCCTGTGTGCCTCAGACAGGCCAAAATACCTGACTCTTGGAAGTCCTTCCTTAGAGCATTGTGGGAGGGGGCAGCAGCAGCAGCAACAGTGCAATCTCAATGGGGAGGTAGGTGAGAGATGGGAGAGGCGGTCAGGGCAGGCACGGTAGGGGAAATGCAGCACCTGGGAGGTAGAGGGAGACGTGGCACATGAAGCCCCAGCAGGTAAGTGTCTCGCGCCCGCCCCGCCCCACCCCACCTCGCCCCCCCACCCCCCACCCTCCTCGCGCTCCTTACCTGCTGCTGCTGGTGCTGGGGCTTCCCTCCGTGCTCGGAATCTACTGAGAAACAGGCTTCCTGGCCTGTCTCTTAGTAACGCGCCGAGTGATGACGTCATCATCCAGCGCGCTACTGAGGGACAGGCCGTGAAGCCTGTTTCTCAGTAGATTCCGAGCACGGAGGGAAGCCCCAGCACCAGCAGCAGCAGGTAAGGAGCGCGGGGCGGGCGGGCGGGCGGGCGGGGGGGGGTGCACGGGGCACTTACCTGCTGGGGCTTCCCTCCGGTGCTCGGAATCTACTGAGAAACAGGCTTTGCGGCCTATCCCTCAGTAGGGACAGGCCGTGAAGCCTGTTCCTCAGTAGATTCCGAGCACCCGAGGGAAGCCCCAGCAGGTAAGTGCCCCGCCGCGAGCACCCGCGCCCCCCCCCACCTGCCGCGAGCACCCGCGCCGCCCCCCCACTCCCCCGCGCCCCCCACCTGCCGCGAGCACCCGCGCCGCCCCCCACTCCCCCGCCCCCCCCGCCCCACGCTCCTTACCTGCTGCTGCTGGGGGGGTCCGTTTCCCTCCGTGCTTGGAATCTACTAAGAAACAGGCTTCCTGGCCTGTCTCTCAGCAGTGCGCCGACTGATGATGTCATCACCCGGCGCGCTACTGAGGGACAGGCCGCGAAGCCTGTTTCTCAGTAGATTCTGAGCACCGGAGGGAAACGGACGCCCCAGCCGGTAGGTGCCTCGCGCCGCCAGCCTCGCACCACCGCCGCGTGACCCCCCGCCACCCCGGTTTGCCCCCGCCGCCCCCCAGTTGGCCCGGCTCGCCCCAGGGCCACCTGGTCACCGTTTTGGGGGGATAAATTTCCAGATTTGGCCCCCCAAAACGGTTTTTTCCGCCCGGATGTGGATTTGCACCCCATTTCCCTGCCATGTCCGGACAAATCCGGGCGTCTGGTCAGTCTAATAGAAACCCTTTAATAATGCAGTCGTAGTCCTGTTTGAAATAGGCCACAGGCCACATAGAAAGCCCTCACCCATGCAAGTATTCCATGGGTTCATACCAGGAGCGCTGGCCCATTCTTGTGTAATGTTAGCATCCCAGCAGTGTATGTGCTTGGTCCATTGATTGCTGACATGCTCAGTTATTCTGTGAATGAGCAGGCACTTGTGACATGTGCATTTAAATGAAACTGGATGTGTAGGCCTAAGGTTGCACAGTTCAGGTGTTCCATGTGTCCTGATTCTCACTTGCCCAGTGCCAAGGATGGTTAAGGGAAGTACTCTGCACATGGACTCTTGGAATTTTTAATTTTTGATAAGGACTTGCCATGAAAAGTACTGAGGTTTTTCATAGACTTGAACTCTTGTTTGCTGCGGATTACATGTCTTTGTCATCAGCTCTGTGCACCAACAGGCGAAGTTTGATCTACGACAGTTGGACTTTCCTCTGCCTGGACTCATGTGGTATGGCGATGCCAGTGCGAAAGTGCTGGCACTGGACACCTGTATGTCTATGAGTTTATCCCTCCCTTGATCTTGTTTAAGACTCGACGCTATTGTTTTGAGTTACCAATGTATGATCCGAGGTTGGACTTGCTCTCTTTGAGTGGTTTGTTAGGCTGTTCAAGAATTTGCCCCTTTGATCGCCTGAGGGATCATGCCAGGAATCATTCCCCTCCCTTGTCTGGGTTTGGAACCTGTGTATGGATTGACTTTCCCTTCTGTTCGGAACTGTGGAGATGGCAACGGGGAAACTGCATTGATGGGGAGCTTATGACTGTTTGGGAATTTCTTGGAGCCTATAGCTACTGACCATCAGCTATATGATTTCTGAAGTGTGTAACCATCGAGCTTTTGCTGTGAGATTTCCTGAAATAAAGAAGTCCACTGATTTGGGTGTCCCATTTGCCAGAACATGTGATTACCCGAGGGACCAGGAAACCTGACACTATCTAAGGTGTGAAGCCAGTGCAGTTCTGATTGAAACCTGGAGCAGATTCACCACCCCACTGATATTGGAGCCGCCAGCCTCCACAGGAACTATGATCTTTCTCAACCCTGCCATCTCTCATAGACCGAGCACCTTCTATTACATGGGGCCCAGGCTGCTGGTTCATAAAGCATAGACTGGAAGTCCACATCCGGATCCCTGTTTGCCAATTTCCTGTTTCCCTCCCCCCCACCCAAAAAGAAACCATAAATAAAAGCAATGTATATACCAAAAAAGTGACTGTTAATGATACAGGATGTTTGGGAGGCCTATTTACTGTGTGAACTGGAGGCAACTTTACTAAACAGCATTATGTGCACTGGTTGAGAAATTAACCTTTAACTTAATGTATTCAGCTGGATTTCCTACCTTCAGTGGCAGCCTGCATCCATTTTTAATTGTAAATATCATTTCTTGCTTTACGTGGGCATTTCTTATATTAGCTGTCAGAGTTAATGTTCCGTTTATGTCCTTAATGAAATGATCTAATAATTTCTCATTGCTCATCGAATTACCATTTATTATGCTCATCTTCCTGTTTTAAAACATCCTTTTGGACTTAAGACTACAGGAAACATGTAGGTAATGAGTTGGAAGAAGTGCCCTCCAAAGCAAAATTAAATTCTCCTCCTGAAAAGCAACATAGATATAAATGTACAGGAAGAAGTTTATCAAGCATCACAAAGCCTATTCCAAATGCCGGGCACATTCTAGCCAAATTTAAATACTTTAAGTTCCAGTGGATTCAGTTAAGGGATTCAAGCGCATGCTTAATTGTCCCATTGAAATAAATGAGATGGAAAAGTACTTAACTTCAGGGTGGACACATAACACAGCACCAAAGTTTAATGCTATTGGTCATGACTCAGGCTCTCTCCCATTGCCTCTTCATCCCCTGGTATGGTTGCAAGGAGTTCAGCAGCATCTCCGTTTCCAATTAAGAACATTTTGTTGTTTCATCCAAACTGGGACAAACTTTGTTTAGTTTAAACTGTCCAAATAAGATTAGGTCAAACAGCGGTTTCTGATCCAGGCTTCTTTGGAGAATGACAGATAAAATTAACTGTACTTTCCCATTTGGGCGAAATGACAAACTGTAGTTAGTTAAAAAAGAAAAAAAAAGAAAAAATGAAAGTGGGTGCTTCCAATCTCCTTCTTGTGGCTCTACTGGGGGAGGAGAGAAGAGGGGAGAGTTGGCTTGTGTAAGAAATTCACTTGTATATTTTAATGGATTTACTTAAACCCAAATAAAGCCCTGGATGCAATTTACAGTTGGAAATCCATTACATTTCTGAGCTTGTGATGCATTTCACAACACAAAACAACAATGAGTTTGTCAGCATGTGCACGTTAGAAAAACAAAGGAAAATGCAAACGTTTCCAAAATGTGCGCAAGCACACTTTAGTCAATGGGCGCATGCATCAAAAATGTGTAGATTTAAAAGTGTGCAAAAAAAATTGCATACATTAATGTGTACAGTATAGAAAATGAGTATGCATTTCTGTATGGATTTTTACTAATAAAATGAAAGCACATGCGCCTGTGAAAATGGGACAGTATGAGCTTGACCTCAAAACAACAACAATCTTGTTGAGATTAAGACTGTCAGATTTCTCTACCACTAGAGAAGAATAAGCTCATGCATGTAATGCTAAACAGTGGCATAGTGTTATGTTAAAACCAGATCGCTGGCCTCATATATCCTTACAGGAACAAGATGCACCTTCCAATTCTTTTTAGACTAAGTGCAGTAAATAAAGCATTCTGCGCAAACCTGGACAAACTGTAGTTAGTGTTAAGCATGGCTCGTTTATGAAGCTGGTTTGTTTCAACTAACTATAGTTAAGATTAACCATAGGTTAGGGTTCTGAGACGTAATGCTAAATGATGGTTAATAGAAATAGAAAACAAAAGCTTCCAGTGTCTTCCCAACGGTCACACTGGAGGAGGAGAGGGGAAGTCTGCAAGGCTCATGCATGTAATTATTAACTCTATTTTATCATTATGTGTGAACTGGGCTAGTGAGTTTAGCCATGTTATCTTAGCAGGATAAGAAGAATATGGGGTGGTTTTTAAAAAATTATTATTTCTCATTAAGATTCCCTTTGTCCCATGCATTCCCTTTGTCCCATGCAATATATGCATTATTTTGAAGTGGCTCAAGGTGCTAAGCCCAGCTGGTTGAGGTGGAACAATGTTCATAAAAATTAGCTTATTTTAGTAGATATATAATAATTATTAACTGAAAGCTTTTTAATAACGGTGATTTTCTACATGGGTATCAGTTTTGTGTAATCAAATCTTTGTGTACACCATCATGTGTGATGAGAGCATTTTACCTTCTATATTATGTGTGTTGGAAAGCCTGTGGCCAGTCAAGTCTAGTGCACCATTATGGTGTAATTCAGTTTTCCCAGACACACGTGATATATAGATAGGAAGTCTGTGGGTGGGTGTTTGTGGGTGTGTTAGGGTAGCCACTTGTGAATCACCAAAAAAGAGGATAAAATAGGACATCACTGAAAAAGAGGGCAAAATAGACAATTTGGATAAAATTTGCACATGCTAATTGATATGCAGATATGCAAGTTTAGAAATAATTTAAATAGAAATATAGTACCTCTCATCATAGGTGACCTGTGTGCCTTGACCTGCCTGCTGTCCAGGTGCTGTTGGTGGGCAACTTCTTGGGCTGCCTCAAGTAGATGACTGTCCTCTATAAAAGAGGACACATAACCACCTGTTGTGGCTGGTGCGTGCATGTGTGAGTGGCAGCCCTGAGTGAATAATTACTGCAAATTATACCTTTCAGCAGCGTCTAGTTAAGTTCACCCAAAAGAATGCACACTTAAACTATTTAACAGCACAACTTTCGACAATGATAGCAAAATAGCCAGGCATAAAATTACACTCATTATTACCTGCTGTAATTTATCTCAACTGAGTCCAAACAGCTGTGAGAGAATAATTGTTTTGAAAGCTGAAATAATGCCAAAGGAGTAAGAACTGACATTTTAGTGGTCAGTTAGAACTGTGATAAAAAGCATTTTTTATGCACAGTCTGCCTTCTGAACCAGCAAATCCTTTATTTATACTTGTTGGGGAAAATTGGTTTTAAGTGGGTAGACAATTTAACCACATTTCTCCAGGGGGAGCAGAAATTCTGAAGAGTTTCTCAAGGATAAGGCACACCATTGACAGATGTTGTAGCACAGCTTTCTTTTTTCCTAAGTGTTTTTGGGGTTTTTGTTTTGCTATCACTATTGGTATCCACCACAATGAGAAGGGCAGTGTTGCGTCCAGCTCCAGGGAAGTGGTGGAGGTACTGCTGTGCCAAAATATGCTTTCAAATTTCCTGAAAGTTTTCTATACCCATGAAAGAGGCTTCTGCCTCATTCTCAGGGTGTTTTATAAGTTATTTTTGAGTTTAACTAATCACTGTGTATGTTTTCTTGGTTACACATCTCTCTACTGTTCTGCAGCCTCCCAGGCTGCCTGCACTTCCTGATCTGAAAAACCCCTATGGGAGGAATGACCTCATGATGCCTTCCCCTGGGCTTTAATTGAAGCACGGGAAGCTGAAGAGGCTACACGCTGCTAGAGAGGTGATCATACAATGGAAAACAAGACACTTGCGCACGCTCCCCAGCCATCTGCTAAATAAGGTAAGCACAGGGAACCCCCCCAAGAGAATTCCTCTGTAACTGTATTTGCCATTCAATTTCTTTGAAAAGCAATTTATTTTCTATCAGATTGAATTAGAATGGTTGGAAAATGTGTGTGTGTGTGGGAACCCGAAACATCAGAAATGATGTATTGTTTCTGTCTGTCTAATTTTTTGGTACATTTCATATTGCCTTCTTCTTCTTCTTCTTCTTCTTCTTCTTCTTCTTCTTTCTTTCTTTCTTTCTTTCTTTCTTCTTTCTTCTTCTGGTGCCTTCTCCTATTGGATGTTAGCTATCATTACAGCTATTTTTGTTTTTGACGACGCTGCTCTAAATAAATGTATAGCAGTACAACTATACCATTCCCTCAAGTTCTTTAGCCATGATGTTAATCTTCTTCCCACTGATCTTTTCCCTTCAATTTTCTCTTGTATAATAAGTTGGAGTATGGTGTATTTTTTCTCCTCGAATAATATAACTGAGATATTGCATTTTTTCTTCTTTTGATGGTATTTATTAATTTTGTTGGCTTGCTTACCCAACGTAGTACATCCTCTGTTATTCGGTCAGTCAGTATATCCACATTTCAAAAGATTTGATTTTCCTCAAATTGTTCTTCTTAAGTGTCCAAGCCTCCACTCTATAAATATTGAAAACACGTAACATCTTACCATCCAAGTCCTTAGTGTAAGATTAAGGTCCCGATTTCATAGCAGTTGTTTCATTCTGACAAACGCTGTTCTTGCCATCTTGATTCTTGTGTTTATCTCTTGCGTTTCATTACCTTCATTGAGCCAAGTTCCTAGGTATATATATTTTGTGACACGCTTGATTGGCAGATTGTTTATTGTAACATTAGGCACAGTAGAAAACTTTTTGCTTATTGCCCTTAACAAATATTGACAGAAGTAATTCCCAGGGAAGAAAACAGGCTGTAAAGGGAAATAGGATTACATTTTCTCTTACTTGAATTAAACAAACTTTCTCTTCTAATGTGGGGTTTCATGTTTCTTTCTTTAGAATTTATTGGGAGTGAAAATTCCTGCAAGTTCAACCTGGGAGAGAGACGGGTCTAGTGTGTTGTGCAGTGATTTAGTTCAAACACTTCTGTGGTCTTTGATGTAATAATTGCACCAGCAGTTCAAATGTATCTGCAGTATGAATGGGGTATAAAGCCAATTTGCTTTTCAGTCCAAAACTGAATCTCAGTTATTCCCATATATTTCTAAGTTTGTTGTCACGGTGACCAGACTTAATATTATTGCCTTCTCTCCTGAGAATTTAGGCTTTAAGTTCCTTGGGTAAGAGATCAGTAGAGGCTGGTGGCTCTTAATTTGGTGGGGCTGTGAATCTATTCTGGGTTACAGTCAGAGCCAGTCAGAAGAACTCTAAAGGAGTTATCCAAGATGTTGAACCTTATCCCCAAAATAGGTTTAGCACCTTAGATAGCTCCTTTAATGTTCTGGCTGGTTCTGATCTCTGGTCTCACAGCAGAAATTGGAGATGAGGAAGGCTTGCTATTGCTATTGCTAGCAAATGAACCCCTTCCTTAGCCCCTATTTAGGATTCTGGTTGTGGCTGGAGCCCCTGTTCCTTGGTGACATACTTTGGCCAGAACTACACCTTGTGTCAAATCATTATGAATGTGGAATAAAAAGCAGGAAATAACACTATGAAAGTGATATATGGAATGTGGATTGGGCCCTAACACTTATCAGTGCACTTCAAGACAGCTATAAAGCAGTAATGTAGATTTCGCCTTTGAAAAGTGGAATGAATCACAACAATGGTAGCAAGCTGAGTATAGCTTTTGCACCTGCACTTAAATAGGCTATATTTGACAGGAAGCATAATATTTAAAAGAGCTAATTCTCTGCTAGCGCCTGAACATTCTTGCACATTGTGCGTTGTCGATTACGAAGAAATGGGCTATATGCCTACTAAAGCTGTCACAAGCACAAAAATAAAAATCAATTTTAAAACAAGAAATGGCTCTCCACAGCTAAATCACATTTCACTGTAGAACAGGGATGGGGAACCTCAGGTTTGCAGGCCAGATATGGCCCACAGGGGATCAACATCTGGTCTGCCAACTGGTCTGAGATAAGAAATTTTCCTGCTCCCCCTACACAGCTGCATTCCAGCTTTTAGGAGACAACTATTAATGGCTACTAGTCCTGATGGCTATATGGCACCTCCAGTATCAGAGGCAGTGTGCCTACGTACACCAGTTGCTGGGGAATATGACCAGGAGGTTGCTGTTGGACTCATGTTCTGCTTGTGAGTTTCCCACGATGTGAACAGAATACTGACTACATGGACTCAGCAGGGCTCTTCTTATGTTCTTTTAAAAAGTACCCATTGGAATGAATAGGCTTTTAAAAGCCTCATTGCAGTGGGGGGGGGCTTGAGGGAGAGTGCTGCTGGGGAAGAGCTTAGCCTCTCCTCTCCAAGATTGTGCCCCCTCCCCAAAAATCATCCCTATGCTAAAATCAGGCTTTTAAGAAACCTCCATTGGGGACAATTGGGTTTTTTTTAAAGCCTAATCGCAGTGCAGGGGGAGGCTTGGGAGGTCTAGAAGATGAAACAGTAATACAATATTATATCAATGAATTAATGCCATTACTTTTCTCATTATCTAACTAATCTCCATGTAGCTTACCGTAAAACCAATTACAAGTCCAAAATATGTTGTAATGTGCAGTTTGGAGGACTGATGTAATTAGTCAACATTAGCAATGTTCCAAGAGAGAGTTCCTCCAGCAAGCTCTGTTTGTATATTTGTCTGCAAACCTCACACTTCCTGCCTAAGTTGTCAGTCAGGACAGAAAGGGTGTTTTGTAGCAGTTTATTTGGGTATTTGATTACTTTATATGCACACATACAAATCATTATGGAAATCCTGATGTGGCAAATCCAAGAAGCAAGCTCGCCGAGCAAAAAACAATCTGGGAAAACCAGAACATCTGTTAACTAGAATTGCACATTAATAGTTGAAGGGTTGGATCCGGGATCTACTGGCAAAAGGGCTCCACTACTGATGGTGCCTCTGCCTGATTTTCAGAGATCCTTCTGTCCCCCTGCACCCCATCTCTCCCCATCTCGCAGGGCCGACTGACACTCTGCTGTGTGGAGGAGGGGGCAGGCAAACCCAATTCTGCTAGACCAATTGCATGCAGCTGAATCTGGCTCCAACCTGATCTGTGAGTCTTGGGCTAGATTTTTTTACCCTCTACCTGACTTCATCCTAATGATGGGGAACTATTTTGTCTAAAGAGAGAGTGGGGGCAAGCCCATCATTTCTTTTACCTTCAGTTCTTATTGACCAGAAATTGAGACTAAAATGGTTGTTGCTATGTTTTTCTATTATGTTCACATGGTGTTCCATGTTTAAGATTCTGGACCTGGCCAAGGAGATGGCCAAAGGCATTGGGTGCTGAGACAGAAAATACAAATAGCCTCTCCCACAGTGGCATATCTTTGCAATTCAACAAAATAAGCAGATCATAAAACAGTAAAAATAAAGACAAAAAGTAAGTAAAATAGTATAACTATATCTATATTTGTATCTATATTAGGAGCAAGCAGTGAAGTGGTCAAGTTTGCAGACAATACCAAATTATTTAAGCTGATTAAAATAAAAAGGGATTGTGAAGAGCTCCAAAAGGATCTCTACAAGCTGAGAGAGTAGGCATCCAAATGGCAGATGCGGTTCAATGTAAGCAAGTATAAGGTGATGCACCTTGAGACAAAAACCTCCAACTTCAAATATAACCTGATAGGATCTGAGCTGGTGGTGACCGACCAAGAAAAAGATCTTGGGGTTGTGGTGGACAGCTCGATGAAAATGTCAACCCAGTGTGTGGCAGCTGTAAAGAAGGCAAACTCCATGTTAGGCATAATTAGAAAAGGACTTGAGAATAAAACTGCTGGTATCATACTGCCTTTATACAAATCTATGGTGCAAGAACACTTAGAATACTGTGTACAGGTTTGGTCACCACACCTAAAAAAGATATTATAGGAAAAAGTCCAGAAAAGGGCAACTAAAATTATCGGGGGACTGGAGCATCTCTCCTATGAGGGAAGGTTTCAGCAGCTGGGATTGTTCAGCCTGGAAAAAAGAAGGCTGAAGGGAGACATGATAGAGGTGTACAGAATTATGCATAGTGTGGAGAATGTGGATAGGGAGACATTTTTCTCCCTCTCCCATAATACTAGAGCCCGGGGTCATCTGATGACACTGATTGGTGGGAGATTCAGGACAGATAAAAGAAAGTACTTCTTCACACAGCGCATAGTAAAATTCTGGAACTCACTACCACAAGATGTGGTGATGTCCACCAATTTGTATGGCTTTAAAAAGGGATTTGTATACATTCCTGGAGGAGAAGGATATCAATGGCTACTAGTTATGATGGCTAAGTGCAACCTCCAGTATTAGAGGCAGTAAGCCTGTATACACCAGTTGTTGGGGAACATGGGTGGGAGGGTGCTGTTGTACCATGTCCTGCTTTGTTGGTCCCTGGCTGACAGCTGGTTGGCCACTGTGTGAACAGAGTGCTGGACTAGATGGACTCTTGGCCTGATCCAGCATGGCTCTTCTTATATTCTTATATCTACCTATATAGTATAACTACATGCATTAAAGGTATTAATTCCAGTTGGCTACTGGATTCTAGAAAAAGTGGTACAAATATACCAATAAACTAATTGACTATTTGCTGCCCTTCAAAAGCCCCTCCCAAAATCTCTTGCCTCAGACAGATTCTCTTACCCAGCCTTGCAAGCACACTCCACATACTTGGAGAAGAGGAATGTACCAAGTAGCATTTCATTTCCATCTCTTAGTGGTTGCAAAAACCTGTGGGTTGGATTCACAGGTTCCTTTCCCCCTGATGGATGGAATCTTCCTCTGATGGGAGGAGTCCTTCCTCTGGAGGAAGGAGCCTTTAGGATCCACCCTTGCACTAATTTTGTATTCAAGAGAAGGGAAAGCAATTGGCCTGAAAATGCCCAGTTTTGTAACAAATTTAGGTATACATGGGCGTATAGATGGAAGGTTAAAATGTTATCTTATGGTGCCATGAAGAAATGCTATATAAATAAATGTTGTTGCTTGTGTCCAGCAATGTTTAAATACTCTCTGTGAGGCTGTGATGTATCTGTGTTGCCTGAGACCAAATGTGTCAGAGGCAGTAAGTCTATGTACATCAATTGCTGGGGGGAGTGCTGTTGCCCCTATGTCCTACTTGTGGATTCCTGGTCTACAGCTGGTCAGCCACTGTGTGAACAAAGTGCTGGACTAGATGGACCTTTGGTCTGATCCAGCATGGCTCTTCTTATGTTCTTATGTGTTGAAGGCCTGTTTTAGTAGTAAATGCTTGGTGACACGTTATGAAGAGAGAGAGAGAAAGAAAGAGAGAGGATCACTTTTAATATTTACAGATGGGCCTGGATCAGGTAAATTAAATTTTGTTTGGTCTGGAAACATCAGATTCTGATTTGCTGGTGGTTCAAGGAAGGTGGAAAAGAGCAGCTTAGAAATGGCAATTGACAATTGGAGGGGAGTTACTTAGTTGATGGTCAGAGAGGGAATCGGTTGGTTGGTGTGTGAGAGAAGGACTAGGAAAGGGCTGAGGGAAAAGTGAATAGCTAATGCCTAGATATTAAGCTATTCTTTTGCTCTTTGTGATAACCATTTGTGCGTGGTGAAGATCAGGGAGCAGGTAACTGTGTTATGCCAGGAGACTGCCCTGAGATCTAACCAAAAGAAAGGTTACACAAGCAGGTATTAACAACCAGATAAACTATCAAAGCAGTCAGTATTACAACAGGAGGAGTTTTGGAGTCTGAGAAAGATTGTACCCAAGAGTTGGACCTAGTTGCGGGTGTATTTGGCTGGAGTTCAGGTTTAGGGAATTTGTTTTGAGGTAAAAGAAGGCACTAAGAGACCTGTATTAGAAACATATTGCTACCACTGAACAAATGAAGTAGTTGACAAGTGCAGAAAAATCTAGTACAATAAAGTAGCATCTTAGCATTCAGGAAGAGTATAAAATACAATTACCCTGTAAACATTAGCCATGGAACAAAATGGACTAAAGGCTTGTTGCAGTCACTTCTCACTAGCACCTCTTACCTTATTTCAACTTCTGGTTTATCAGTGAGAAACTAATCTAAAAAAGTGTCATTATATCTCTGGTTCATTAGCCATGTAAACAAGACCATGGTCAGTAGCAACATAAAGAAAGGCCAGAACAGATGCCCATTATCACAATACTAGACAAGGATCTTTCCCTCCTTTTATCCAAATATCTCCTGAATTTACACTGCCTCAGTGTGCAACGAACAGAAATCCCAATCAGGGACCCAAAGAAAACTGCCCAAAGAAATGACAGAAACAAGTCCCACTGATTTCAATAAAGCTTATTCCTAGATAAATTAATATAGGATTGCAACCTTTTCATATCTTTACCATGCAAAGTAACAAAGAAAAAAGGGCTAAAATAAGAGATTGATCCCTCATGCCCCCTTTCACATTAAACTCTTTTGATCACCAGGTAGCTGGCAACCTTCCCATGTCCCATGCCCAGCACATAATTACAGGTGGCAAAGGCTGTGAGCTTCTCCAAGCAGTCCCTGCCAGTTATGTTGACTGGTAAGCACAATTGTAGCTTCAAAACCCCAAGGCACTATGGTGAATGCAATGGGTGCACTCTCAGACCCCCAAAAGTGGATTCCAGAGTTACTGGTATCCTTCTGTAGGTTTTCCATCCCTGGCAAGTTAATTAAGTGGTATGCTTTCATGCGCACATAGGGTGGGTGGGGAGAGATGGCCCAAATAGAATTAAGCATAAGTACATAAGAAGTGCCATGCTGGATCAGACTGAGGGTCCATCTAGTCCAGCACTCTGTTCACACAGTGGCCAACCAGCTGTCGACCAAGGACCAACAAAGCAAGACTTGATGCAACAGTGCCGTCCCACCCATGTTCCTCAGCAACTGGTGCACACAGGCTTACTGCTTCAGATACTGGAGGGAGCTCATAACCATCAGGGCAAACACACACACTCTCTCAGGATCACCCACCTCAAAACACAGCACACACATCTATTCATAGACAAACATCCATGCACCCCATTCACTCATCACACTCACACATGCTCACCAAAGGCAATAAAAATTAAAATCCAAACACCACTTCAGACTCACCCAAAGTGGAGAAAACCCCCACACCCTCCCCAAGACAATTAAAACAAAACAAAACCTCCCCACACACACTTAACGAGGGGGGGAGAATAAAAATCCACTCACCAAAGGCAAAATAATAATAATCCACAGCCACCCACACAAGGCAAAATAACATTCATCAACATAATAAATTCAACAACAACAACAACATAAAGTTAAAGTCGCAGGGGCCCTGCCTTCTTTTGTATATGGTCACTCTAGTATAGTGCATGCACCTTTAACTGTTGTGATGAAGAGGGAATATCATCAGGAACTAACTGCATACAAATGACACTGGCTGAAATACCCTTTTCTCTTCAACTGTTAAAGTTACATGAGCCCTGACCTGGATTTTATCTGGTCAGCCTACCATATTATGTCTAAGCCTCTTATACCAAGCTACTTGAAGTTTTAACGTATTCTCAGAGAATTGGTGGCAGCGGAAAAGAGTCAGCTTGTGGAGCTCTTGATTATTGTGGCAGGGAGCTTCTTAGTCCCTGAAATATAAGCGTTTGCTAGAAAAATAAGAATCCCCCATAAGTGGGATTGCCCAGGGAAGGAGCAGCTTCCCCATAGGAGGTCTTTTCACTTCAGAAGGAAATCTGTAAGATTCTTCAGGAAGAAAAGTAGCTGAGATCACTGAATCCACCTTCTGGATGAATTATTATTCAGGATGCAAATGTTTTTGTTACAAAGCCCGACGCGTTTTGGCCTGTATTCTCTCTCTCAAAGGCCTTCCTCAGGGGGTTGATAGAAGATGTCTGCAGAATTCTCTCTAGCAAGATAATTGCCTCAATGCAACTGCTAGAGAGAATTCTGCAAACATCTTCCAACAACCCCCTGAGGACAGCCTTTGAGAGAATACAGGCCGAAACGCGCTGGGCTTTGTAATAACAACGTTTGCATCCTGAGAACTTGTTTCTCCTTTTTCCTGACCCGACTTGGATGCTCTCCTCCTTTTAGTTTTGAAATTATTCACACAGTGGTTGTTACAGAATTGTTTAGAGTTCTGTGGGAATACCTTGAATACTTAATATACATTCAATATAGTTCTTGTACTCAGTAAATCGGCCAAACTTTGTAGTCCCTGGTGAAAATTCATGCTTCTGAATGTACTGTTTTTGCAGTTCTAATTCTCCAAGAGCGCAGTCTTACAGTTTTGCAAAGTCTCATTGAAGAGAATGTGACCTGTGCAAGAGCGCCTCTACCCCTACTTTAAGAGTAAATCAACAGAAGGAGGAATAACATCTAGTGCAGCCTTTCTCTCCCTATGGGAACATATTACTTCCAAGCTGAAATGTGTCAGCAGCTTGCTCATGTTTTCATACACATTGGCAGGCTTGTGTATACTCACAAGGTTCTCTGCAGTTGCCTCGGTGAAGTACAGGTCACATTACTTTCTGACAAAGCAGTCTGAACCTCATCAGTACTAATAATTATCTTCTTTGAATGCTATTAGCAATGAGTACCAATTGGCGGTGTGTGTAGGGGGTTCATCGTAAATGTTGTGAATAAATTATCCTGCTGTGATACTTTGCTAATACTGTGGCTCACATACTCGTTGCTTAGTGTTGCATTCTTATTTTCAAGACGCATTGAGCTTTGCACAAACCTTGAATATTGTAAGAATCAAATCACCAGGCAGCTGCAACATCCCTCCATAATTGAAAAACCTGAGTGGAATATAAAATACCTGAAAATATTTACTTATTAAGCATTGGCACCAAGCTAGGTAGAATATCGTTCCTTCGATTTCTTCATTTTCAGCATTTGTAGCCCGCCTGCCTGTACAAATAAACTCAAGGGGGGAAGCAGATAACAAGAACATTTAACCCTCCACCCCACCCCACCTCATCCCATATGTTAAAAATGAACAACACACAATCAAACTAAAAACACAATCAAATTCACAAGAGGCATAACACATTTCATAGAAAAGCAGCAGCTGGCAGAATGCAAGAAACTACAGCTAGAAAAGTCTGCTGAAAAAGGCAAGACTTAAGGCTCCTCTAAATGAGCGATTTATTGCATGCTCATGATTGGCCACTCACAGAACTTTTCTGGGTGATTTCATGATGTCATCAGCAACCAGGATGTCTCCCATAGAATCCTCTAGAGACACTTTTCAAGTGGTAATAGCTGGTAAACTGCAAGATCTTCCGCCATTAGATGGCACTATCTCAGTAGAACTCAATGGACCTGAATGGAGGGGAAGTATTCAATTCAAACCCATTGTCACCCCTCTCCTCCCATGTAATGCAGCCAATAAGAATCAGGCTAAAGAACCAGGAAGCACAAAAGCCCTGGGTAAACAACACAATTTCCCTTAATGTAGAGACACTCTTAGCAACCCACCAAATGGCAAACAGCATTAGCTCTCTTCAGGTGTTCATAGTGATTACCAGGGTGTGTGTGTACTAGGGATGTGCACGCCTGAAAATAACGTATTTTATCGTTATCGGAATTTTGGACCAAAAAAATTATCGTCTCTGATAATATCGTAGGTTAATCGTATCATCTTCACGATAATTATTGGAAATCCGATATTTAATTTGCAGCCCCATTGTGCCCTATAGAGCTGATTTGTTTTTAGAAAAAATGCCTATACCTTTTGTATTTTCAAAGTTACAGGCTTGAAACTTGGTCACAATGCTTATGGGGTATGCCTAGGTATGTGTATAAAATTTGAGATCGATCCCTCCAACCCTTGATTTTATATGAATTTATTAAAGAACGTTTACGTTCTGACAGGTCAAAAGTTGAACGATCTTTCAAAAATTCATATAAAATACAGGGGTGGAGGGAGTGATCTGAAATTTGGCACATATGTGTAGCAACATGTGCTAGACATGTGTATGAAATTTGAGATCGATCCCTCCAACCCTCAATTTTATATGATTTTTTGAAAGATCGTGCAACTTTTTGACAGGTCTGAATGAACCCACATGGCGAACTGTCATTCTGACCTGTCAGAACTGAAACGATCTTTAATAAATTCATATAAAATGAGGGTTGGAGGGATCGATCTCAAATTTCATACCCATACTTAGGCATACCCATAAACACTGTGACCAAGTTTCAAGCCTCTAATGTTTAAAATACAGAAGTTATAGGTTTATTTATATGGCAGTCCAATAATCCGATATAATTGGGCTGAAAATTATCGGATTGGATATTCATCAGAGGTTTTTCTATCGTATCAGTATCGTTAAACACATGCACGATAAAGAGCATATTGTATCATTATCGTACATTTTAACGAAACGATACACATCACTAGTGTGTTCCACATCTCTTATGTTGAAATGGAGCCTGCTTTGCACAAGTAGGCTCCCTACATGATGTAGAATCTTGTGCAATTGTTTGGGGAACCTACATGTGTAGCCATCCACTGAAGACTTTTCCAGCCAATTCATGGCCAGAAGGAGGCAGACCAGTCGGTGCAGTCTCACTCTCCCCCTCATGCAATGGTAACTGTATGAGGTACGAATAATGATGTCAGAGAAATCCATTTGGGATGGCTGCTAGTTCAATGAGTTTTCCTAGGCTCAGTCCCCTGGGCTTCATTTTAGTTCCCAGTGTGGCACCTGACTTAATGCGCAGCAAGTTGAGCCTATTCATGGATTTTCTGGGAATTTTGCACATTTTTTGGAAAGGTTGTGTAATCTGTTCAAATAATGGCCAAAGTTGTACACTGAAATTATGGCCGAATTTGTGTAACTTGAATACATTTGGTCGTAATTTGTGCAAATTGCTCCTCCCCATGTGCAAAAAGCTCCTGGAGTTTGGGAAACAGCCCGCAGCTTGACTTGCAGACACAAAGTGAATCATACATGCCATAGAACTCTAATTGAACAACAAGAACAAGAACTGGATTTCCCAGCAACCGACATCCCTAGTTACGAATGCCTGAAGGAGGCTAGCGAAGCCAGATGAGCAACCTTAGGTAGGGTGTGATGCTGAGTTGGTTTTCAGCATTTGTTTAGTTGTTTTGTATAACGCTCCTGGACGGGATACCTTTATCCCCCTTTAAGTAATATCCATTCAGCTGTATTCAAGAGAGGATAATTGATGCCACATACTCATGGGCTTACTGTTAATTAGGCAAGTGATTCGCTTCTCCCCAAGCCAGGTTAAATAGACCAGGGTTGCGTGAAATCTGGCCTATCTCTCCAGATAAGTCTTGGAGGCTAGGAACCCTAGGTGGGAAATGGCTGTGCCAGGGTTCAGCCAGTAAATTGGTACGTTATTTTCTTTTAGTGCTTGCTTTGTTTACCGTCTTGCCTTTTTGCTGTATCTTGCCTTGTTGGTTATAAAGGCTGTTTTGTAATCTAAAGCTTTGAGGGATTCCTGGTCAGTCTCTAATGAGGGGGGTTGTTTGTCCTCCCCACCCCCACCCCCATGGCCTAGGATGTCCAGGTGGTATGCAAGTGGCAGGGATGAGGGGAGAACTTGGCTGGTTGTCCATCTCCTTTTCTGGGGAGGGGGAAATGTATTAGATATTCATAACATGTCAAAGGGAATTCCATTGTCTCAATGCTGCCACAAAAAAAGTATCTGTCCCTCATTCCACCTGCTGAACAGCAGAGGGACCAGAGCAGGGCCTGAGTAGATGATCTTAAGGATTCGGTAGTTTCATATGGGTAGAATCAGTTCAAAAGATACTCCAGTCCCAGACCATTTAGGGCTTTAAAGTTCAGAACCAGCACTTTGACTTGAGCCTGGAAACACATTGGTAACCAGTACAGATGGTATAATATTGGAGTTAGGAATTCCAGTTAACATCCTGGCAGCTGCACTGTAGATCAAATTAAGTTTTCAAATTGTCTTCAAAGGCAATCTTGTGTAGAGCACTTCTGTGGCAATGGAAGGGTGGATTTTAGGCATGCCTTTGCATTCACTAGGGGAGGTGCCACAGCTTTGACAGAAGGTGCCATTATGTTCAGGTAGAAGGCTCCTCAACTTGGAAGGGCACACAATTTGTTTGACTTACTTCTACGTAAACATGCACTGGATTTCCCTGCATTTGAGCATGTGGCAAAGTCATCTCAAGTTAATGCATTCTCTAGCTGTTTGCCTTCTCTATATATCCCCATTTCATAGCCTTTTGCTTCCAAATAGTTTCCTGTTTCATTTTGCTGATATAGATATAGATATGCCTTACACATTACCGTAAGACTGGGGAGGGCAACCACAATTGAGAGGGAGTGTAGCCATGCTCCCTGACGTCATTTGGTCCCTGGCAGGAGTGTTGGGAGGCTAATTCTTCCAGTATGTCTGCTGGGAACTGGCTTGGCTGTGAGTGCCCCATGCCTTCTCCCATTCAGGAGAGGATGTGGGGTAAAGCAAGGTCTAGATGTGGCAGGGTGTGTCAAACAGTGATCATCCCAGCATATCCACCAGGGACCAGCTTCACTTCATGCAGATCTTCTCCCCTTGGACAAGGCCTGTGCACACCAAAGCTGCTTCACCTGCCCCATACCTTGAACAATTGGGGAGAGGAGGTGGGGAAGGCCAAATGTCTGGGGCTGAGCCAGCAGCTGGAGTACTCCTCCAGCCACTCACTCCATCCAGCAGCTTTGCCTGTGTAGTGGCTTTCTCAGTGGCTTTGGGAAGTTGCTGCACAGGCAAAGCCTTTAGAACTACTTGTGTGCTGGGAAATCCCCACTGTTATCTCTGATGAGCTTGCAGACCAGACGAACAACTCCCATGTGCCAGATTAGGCATGCGGAATGAAGATTGCCCTCCACTGCCATAAGATGTCTCTGTTGCCTTCTTCTATATCACCCAAGTTGACCTTAGGGTGATATATTTCTCTGTCAGTGAAGAACCATTCATTTGGAAACAAGCTATGAGGCTTATGATGGTCCAAAGGAAGGACCTAATGAAATAGTTAATAACCAACAAGCTCAGTAATGAGATAGTTATATTTACTATAAATGAAAAATTATGAATTTAAAGGGGCTATATCGCCAGAATGAAATGCAAAAATACCCCTTGTTAAAAACTCTTCATATGCTAATTAGTGATACAATAATGTTTGAAAACCCAGAACAGATATTGTGAATAATCAAATTAATATTGAAATCACAGATATAATAGCAAGTATTCGAAACAGAATGGACACACAATCCTTAATGTTCAAATGTACAATTGCTTGGATTCAGAACCTGGTAAATAATGCTAATACATGAATAGTCTAAATGATGAATAATAATAAACGGTGACTCTAAATTGTGTATTTCGTTTCCGATTAGTCTTCATCAGTAATATATAAATTGCAATGTAAAGGTGTTTCCAACTGCACCAAAAGTATGGAGTTATATTCACTCTGATTCCTGGAGGGGACTGGGCACTAAAGTGAAGTGAAAGTAATAGTATAAGTAATTCACTTCAAAAATACTTCAACCTTAACAAAAAATGTATTCGTGGATAGTTCATTTTTGACTTTATGACCGAGCAATGTATAATTGCTAGACTCATGCTGTACCGAAATGGTCAAAATCTCCTGTAGAGTATAAATAGAAAAATCCTTGATACACCAGTGCTTAGCCTTGTTGTATCATGCTTTGATATTTAGTAGCTCACCGGTGTTTTGGGAATACAATCCTGGAGTTTATTTTGTAATACTGCTTTTTTGTTGTTGTTATTCCTTAACAGCCTTGTATTTGGTTTGTTCATGCCTACTGAGATGGTTCTGCTATCTCAGATTAAAGCTGAAATGGAATTTTCTATTGTTTGATTTCTTCCTCCTCTTCACATTGTCAGTCAACAGAATTTAAAACAGTGACGGCAAAAGCTTCAAAAAACACCCTTGTAACCCCATAGTTTCATCAAATCCCAGCAGAGATGAATCTCTATTATTTATTTCTACAGAAAAGCATTTAAAAAGAAACAAAACAAAAACAAAAACAAAGCAAAAAGAACCCATGTAATGGATTTCTAAACCCATGAAATGGATTACTGCTGTGAGATCTTACTATTTTTAGATATATGCTGGTGATGAATCAAACTATTTGCAATCCATCAAGTGTTGCAATATGTGGTGGCAGCTGTATGGGATCACAGTTTGTCGAGTGACCCTTGGCCTCTGGAGATGAGTGAAGTGGGTGAAAGGAGATTACGGAACAATTTTCAGCCACCTATGAATGACTGCATCATCCCAACCTTTGAAAAACAAAAGTCAAAAATAGGATGCTTATACTTACTGTTCATGCATTCTCATTTGGGGTTCTGGGCCTTATTAGAAGCATTGCAGCTGCTTTTCAAGTGAAGTGATGTAGAATTCTTAGTTTCATGAACTGTTGCCACTCCCAAACCTCAATCTGTTTTGAGACTGAACTTTAAGCTACCTTCTTATTTTTCTTCTTGAAAGAGTCTATTTGTACCTCAAAGGACTCTATCTGAGCGATGGATGAATTTCAGAGCAAGAGGCTTGGCTGCTCACTCATATCCTAGAAGGTCACCAAACAAATTTGAAATTCACTTTCTGCTTAAGATGAAAATGGTCCTATTGTATCTATGATTAAATATACCAGTGTTCTAATAGGAAATAGTGTCAGAGCAATGATGCAGTTTCTTTAGTAATCTAGTCAATACTTTTACACATGATTAATAGGTGGGTGATTAGCTCATAGCATGTTTGTGTGCATGAATAAGAAGAGCTATGCTGGATCAGACTAAGAGTCCATCTAATCCAGCACTCTGTGCACACAGTGGCCAGCCAGTTGTAAACCAGGAACCCACAAGCAGGACATGATGCAACAGCACCCTCCTGTCCATGTTCCACAGCAACTGGTGTATATAGGCTCCAATCCCCAGCCAGCCTGGTCACTGCTACGTTGGTGGGCAATGATGAGAATCCTAAAATCATAGAGTTGGAAGGGGCCATTTAAGCTGTTGAGTTCAAACCCCTTGCTCAGTGCAGGAATCTACTTTAAAGCACCCCTAATAGATGGCTGTGTAGTCTCTGCTTCAATTCCTCCAGCGAAGGAGAGCCCACCACTTCCCTAGGCAGTTGGTTCCATTGTCTCACTGCTCTCACTATTAGGAAGCTTTCCCTGATGTTTAACCCAAAACTAGCCTTCTGTAACTTAAGCCCGCTATTTCATCCCAGCTTGTAGTCTGGCACATCTGTAGAATACTAGTTTGGATTAGGCGTTTCCTGCCTCATATCCTTTTATACTGAACACCAAGGTGGATACAACTGGCGTCAGAGCAGTAAGCCAAGTCTGTCTTGCCATTCTTGTGGGATCATACTTTTACCACTTAACATGAACTGTTGTGTTTTTATTTCTCCTGCTTCAATTCCCAATCTTCAGGAGCTGGCAGATTGAAGGTGTTGTGGGGGAGCTAGAAGTTGAACCCAGGAGAGCCAAAGCCATTGTCTGACTTCTTGGTAGGGTACAGTGCTCTGATACTGGATACAAAGCAGGGGTGCAGAACCCCTTTCAGTCCGAAGGCTGAATTCCAGATATTATGGAGAAGTGTTTGGAGGCTGCATTCCAGTGGTGGGTGGGGCCAAAAAGAGCAGCCTACTTTAACTTGAAGCTTCTACTACCAGGACTAAGCCTTAGGAGAGGCATTTTGACCTTTTAGAATGGGGGCAGGGGGGAACTGCATAACAGCTGAGAAACCACTATACCATTGGTAGTTGGGGGAATGGAGATGGGGCCAGAGGAAGGGGGGATGACCTTCTGGTGAACCCTGGAGAGATGGAGTAGGACCCTAGGAAGGCTGTATTTTGACCCCAGGGCTGAGGTTCTGTATTCCTGATATGAGCTCCATCAGATGAGCATTTTATTGCATGCTCGTTACTGGGCACTCACGGAGTTTCACGGGTCCCTCTCACATCATCGTCTGTCTCCCATGTGCCTCCCGCCCTTTCTAGCCTTCTTCGCGTGACAAGAAAACATCCCTGAAAGTCCAACTTATTTTTAAAGATGGAAGTTGCCGCTACCTCCTGCTGTGTGCAGGAGAAGCAGTGGGATCAAAACGGCCCACTGAATGGGCCATGTGCATGTTGTTTACTTCCACTTTTGAAAGAGGAAGTAATGAGGGACAAATGTGTAGGTGGAGAAACGACGGTAAGTAAATGATTTCCCCTGTGTCATGACGCCCTATAAAAGCACTCTGTGGAATAGGTTGAGTAGGATTGAGAATTCAAGCTAAAGCCTGGAGCTAGAATTTCTTCTACCTCTCTCTCTGTCTCTCTCTCTCTGTCTCTCTCTCTCTCTCTCTCTCTCTCTCTTTCTCTCTCTCTCTCTCTCTCTCTTTGCCCAAGCAAGATTTTACAATCACTGTAAGAGTCTATATGACAATAGTCTTCCTAATATCAATATTCTGAACCTTTCAGCGCTTACTGTCTGAGACCATTAATTTGTATCCTTGATGTATCTATCATTTCACACTCTAATTACAGATGCCTATAAAAGAATGCCATGGAAGAAGTCAGAGGCCATTTTGAGTTTTGACTAAGGGTCTTTTGTTTTCAGATGCCAAGTCTGAGATGCATCATGTTTCTCACGAGACAGTTCCTTTTAGAGTTTCATGGCCTGTCTTACTTCATTGCATTCTGAAGTGCTTTCATCTATTCGACGGCAGCAGAAATGAAGATCAAAATGCTTTTGCATCAGGAGATATGAAAAAGATAATTGGTTTCAGTGCTTAATTCTTCCACTTCCTTTAATTCTACCTTTAATTCCTCGCAGTCCATCACATAGTAATGTATGCTTTTTTTACATGGTGAACTTGGCAGGGGGAGCACTACAGTCTGAGGAAATAATTGCATTCATTATTGTAAGGTGAGGGGATCATTTACAAGGGATCAAATAACAAATGGAAATGCACAGGGAGTTTAACCGTAATTGGTGTATTTTAAATTCATACCTCAGACTTTTTTTCTCTCTTTCTGCACCCCTCCCAATCAGCAACTCAAGCATGCTTGCAGAGGTGTTCTCCTAAACATTGTAAATTTATCCTCTAACAATGCTAGCTAGCAGGGGGCAATGCCAGCGAAGTTTGGAACCGTTGGTGGCCTGCTGTGGTGGTCCTTCACAACCATTTTGTGAAGTTCTTTGCAGAAAAATTACCTGCATACCTTCTGATCTTGACTCCTTTGTTTTATCAGAGTTGACAGTAGGCTTCTTTCGTTTAAAGGGAAATCACGTTTGCTTACTGGTGCTTTGCTTCCTGCTTCTCTAGCACACTTGTGATGAACAGAATTACATGAGAGGAGAGGGGCCTGTATTCGAAAATTTCCCCTCCTCATTTAATGGGACATCGCCTTCTATTGGGTGTTTCGTAGCACAAGTTTGGCTGCACATGTTAGGGAATTTCAAGATATTTCAGAAGAATTGGGATACCCAATATGTTTTTTAATGGAATAATCGGGAGAAGGGCAGGAGAAGTGCAGAAGGTTCACGTCATCATCAAAATGACCTGCAAACTTCTGTGAGTGGGCTGTCATGAACATGCTATAAATTGTTCATTTAGATAAGCCCAGTGTCCTTCTTCGGGCTGTCAGTGTGGAAATAGATTGAAAGGAGGAAATAGCCTTACAAAAGATGTACCTTCCATTCCTTGGCTGAGTTCAGCAGAGTTGGGAAATTCTGCTACAAAAGATCAGCAAAATATGCTTCATCGGTATAGGGCAGAAGATCAGAGTCTCAGTGTGATTTCCTGTGGGGGAGTGGGATAGTGCTGCTGAACATGTGACCCAGTGAGAACTTCAGAGGTGCCTACATGTGATTTCTCATGGGCTTTAAGGCTGGTGGTAGTGCCAAGTTACCACAGGTGACTGTAGGGGAAACTCCTAAACATCTGAATGGGACAGATATTTCAGAACAAAATACCTTGGCAAACTTTTACAATTCACATACCTGATTTCAAATTGCAGGGTCTGGATGTAGCCTCATGTCACTGAAGGCATGGGAGAAGATATTGAAAGCAGTTTGTAAATAGCCTATCCTCAGGCTTGTCGATGCAGAAAACTCAATCCTACCTCTTCTGATTTCTCCTAGCTGGAAGCTGTGACCCAGCCATGAACTGACAAAAATGCCCAGTGCCAGGTGCACAGCTCACATTCTCAGCTGGTAAACAAATAAGTTACCCTGCAAATAAATAGATAGATAGTGAACAAATCTTGAACTTTAAAACCAGAAACTAAAATAAAAGAATGTGGCAGACTTTATTTTGCTTTTCTAATTTCAATATCTTCAAATGTTCTGTATTTATTTCAACATTTTGTGTAAATGTTTAGCTTACATTTACATGGAAATACAATCTGCAAATGAGCCAGTCTTGCTTATTTTATTTATTTTAGTTAGTCATTTAAAGGGTAGTATATTTATGAACCAGCTTTCTTCCAATGATGTTAGGGTGGTGAATGATAAGTATAACAAGAAATGGTCAAGAAACCACAAAGTGTAATAATAACAATAGAATACAGTCATAAAATAGCATTAAAGATGGTAAAAACTAGGAGTGTGCTGGTGACTGATGTGACTAATGGAATAATTGTGATCATATATATATATATATATATATATATAGTGGCCATAGTGTTTGAAGTATATGAAGTGCTAAGTGTTCCGTCATGTCTCAAAGTAAAGCTATATTCCACTGACATTGAAGTGGAAACTAAAAAAGAAACATACTTTAAAGCTAATTGTGCCCCCCTCAGCTCGGCGGCCTGCTCAGCTCGACATCCTGAGCAATCACCTAGCTTGCCCACTGTATGGGAAAATCCGGACGACCTTGTTATCTCAAAGAGATCAGGTATGATATGCAACATCCTGACCCAGTGCTTGAAATCCTATGAGGACACCTTCTCTTAACATGATTTCTATGTATTACATAATAAGCTGTCTGTGATATGTAATACAAATAAGGAGTTAAAACTGACAGTAGAAACAACCAGGGTGATGCAATCCCTTGAAGCCCGAGAAAAGAACTTTGTCTACCAACAGGTGGCTTTGTTGACATGCTTCCCAGAACTGCTTGCTTTGATCTCTGAGACAGATCAAGGCACGAGACTGATCTCCTATCAGACTGGGCAGGGCCTGCTAAGGTCACACATCGGTTCTCATGGTAACCCCCTGATAAGAGGTGGGAACATGCTGACATGATGGCCTGACCAGCACGATCGCAGGTGCCTGTAGATGCTAAAAGAAGACTATAAATATGAGCCCGTGGCATCTGTAAGAGAGAGACTTCGCCACTGACCTAAGTTGCCATAAAGAGTGCCGTAGACTTAATTGGCCAGCAGCTAGAGTCTCCTCGATGTCTTTAAGAGTTCCCCACAGCTAAATGGAGAAGTATAAGATCTTGTCTTGCTTTGCTTTTAATCTTATATCTATGTATTGATCTTTAGTCTGCTAGATAGATAATAAAACTTTAGACTTTTAACCACTTGTGTTGTAATTGCTTCTGAAATTAGAATCTTAATTAATTAGCATAACACCCACCCATAAGGCTGGCCCTTGTTCAAGACATGGGCTGCCAGTGCTGGCTTCACATTTTTGAGGACCCTTGGGCAAAACCCCTCAATGAGCCCTCTTCCTCAGCGAGTCTACCTTCTCACCACCATTTTCAACAGCTGCTTTTGCTTCCCATCCTCTTTCTCCTCATTGCTACCACTTCCTTGCTGCCCTGAAGCTCCTGCTACCCAGGAGCTATTTTCTAAAGATCGGATGGCAGGTGATACAGGACAGACAAAAGGAAATGCTTCTTCCCACAAGCATAATTAAATCATGGAATTTGCTACCATAAGATGTGTGGTAGCCATCAACTTCAATGGCTTTAAACCGAGACAACAGATGCAAGACATTTGGAAAGCATCCATTGGAAAACCATCCAAAAAAGAAAGATAACTTCTCGAGGCTATAAAATGTATTCTATTTTAAGCAAAATGCATTTCAACTCACCAGAGACTAAAAAATTGGACATTTTATGCAGAACAATTTTTATGCAGAACAACCACAAATGAACTTACTTGATATGTTGTATTTTAACAGTGAATATAAAATACGTTAAAACTTGTGTTTATTTACTTGTATCTAAAATGCCTGCAGAGAGCTCTGATAAGTATATATTTCCAAAACTCAAAAAGGGAGAAAAATTCACATAGCATATGGCTAGATGCGCTGCTTCCATAATTACATACAACAGGCTGTTGAATACCAGTTGTTGGTGAACAACTGTTTAAGGAGGCCATTGTGCTCATGTTGTGTTTGTTGGCATCCCAAAGGCATCTGGTTGGTTACTGGGAGAAAGAGGATGTTGAACTAGATAGTTCGTATGAATTCACTGAAATAGGTAATATAGAGCTTTAACTGTTACGCTGTCCGAATTGAGGCAGTCAGCTGTGCTGCCGTTCCTAGGGCTGTGTAAGAATTTTGTTTTTGTTCGCAAATCATGCAAACATGATGACAATCCCAAATGTGAAGCCAAGCAGGAATGCTTTTTTTCAATAAGTGTTGGCAAATTTCCAAATTTGCAATACCGTTTGGAAAATGTGTAATGTGCACATTTAAAATGCACATTTTCCCTCAAAATATGCATTTCCATACGTATTAGGGGGAAGTGCATACTTTTAAAAAATATGCACAAAAATGCACATTTTTGTCATTTGAAATGTGCACCTTTCCTGATGGAATGAACTGAAAAACAGGTTGAAACAGAAAATGGGAGCGAGCCGAAACTAGCTTTGAAGTCCTTTTTGGAGAATGTAGGCAACCTTAAAAAACGCTACTTCTCCCATCCCTAGTGTTCTAGACTGTTCATACTAATAAAGTTGCTGTTTTGTTAGTCTTCTCTTTTGGGCTTCTTTGAAACAGCCTGACAGAGCGTGTAAAAGTTTCGAGACCACCTTTCTTTCACGAGAGTGGGTTCCAGGGAGGTATACAAACATAACCCTAAATACCATGCATACACAATGAAACATAGATCCATAAAATGGAAAGGAATGAAAACAAAACTCAACAATGAATTTAAAACACACACACAACCAAAATAAACTATAATCAAATTTAAAATGTCTGGGCAAATTGAAACCGTTTAAATTGGCCCCTAAAAGAATACAGTGCTGGTGCTTGTCGACTCTCCCTCGAGAAGAGATGCCATTGTTTTGAGTTTGGGGCCAGTCTAAATTACCTTAAAGGCTTCCCTTACTGCCAGGTGCCTCTAATTTCAAAGAGATTCAGGATCTTCTGACTATGTAATTCCCAATTTTAAGATTTGTATAAGAAGAGCTATCCGTATGGATGCTTGCGCATTTGACAATAGACAGCGGACACCCAGTAGCATTTTGTTGATGTATTTTAATAGGAGCTGAGATGGCCCAATGAGGTTTTGGGCAGAGGTGGCTCATCTTTTATCTTTTTCTGCCTGCTCTCTAAGGCTGGTGCTACTTGAGTCTGGAGATGAGTAAAATAGAAGCAAGCAAAGTCTGTTTGTGTAATAGGCAGTGTGTGCTTGAACTTGATCTGAAAAGGAGGCAGAGACCTGACTTGGCTTAATGCAAGGAGTCCTGTGGCACTATGAGTACCCCTAGATATCTGATCGGGAGGAATCTGTAGGAGTATTAATGCTGTGACTCCTCATATTATGCTCACCTGTATGCTAAACCATATATCACAGAAACACCATAAATCTCCTTAAGGCTCTTCCTGAGGAAGCTGAATCCTGGGTAAACACTGGAAACTTCGCACTGCTCAGATGTGGCATGGACATGCATAATGCCATGGAACTGCAGAAGCAGTCTGGTGAAATTAAATTACAAATGAGCCAAAGCTTTTTTAAATGTCCAAATCTGGTTGAGGGCCCAGGCAAAATAGCGCAGGCAAAATAGAGAAAATTGCTCCTCTACCTTTCAGAGTAGTGGTGGGGAAGATGGGATCATGACGAGTTATGATTTACCCGTTGATTTCAATGGGTTTACTTTAAGTATGACTACACCTGGATGCAATCACTGATTTGTGAGTTCATGCACTTTTGCAGAAAGTATTGGCACAGCATTGTGGTAGCCTGAAAGAAAATATCATCACTGTCCTATATAACCATGTTACAATGTACACAGGTCACTGCTTTACAGGAGGAAGGAGTCTGCTTTCGTTCTGCTAGAGCAGGGCTGGCAGCTGGGCTGGGTAATGTGTAAGGTAATGAAACTGGAGGTGGCAGCTGCAGGAAGCCTTTGTTTCCTATGCTGTGTCCCACTGCCATATCTTATTGGGCAAGTTTTAAAACAAGACAAAAACCTGCTTAGCCTAGGTGATAGTAGGATGAGTATACAAGCAGTGATCCCTTTCAAACCTCTTTCAGTTCTCTGCTGGGATCTGCGTGTGTGTGGGTGTGTGTGGGGGAATTTATTGTTTGGCTCCAGCCTTAAGGGTCCATTTGAAAAAAATATATAAGATGAGGAAGGGGAGAGAAGGAGCATTTATTTATTTATTTATACATACATACATTTGTTTCCTGCCCTATTATCACTGGGATCTCAGGGCGGTGTACAGATCTAGGGATGCCTCCAGATTTTTGTGGTCTCCTGGGCAAGATGCTTGCAGTGGAACAGTACCTCAGATAAGAGACCTTTCCACTTCCTGTGAGAGATGCACCACTTGTCTCATTTTCAGTGTTGGCCTCCTGAATGTTGAAAGATCCATGAGCATAGGAGTATATAGGGATGGTGGCAGGTCCACAGTTTGGTGTGGTGGAGGCGGCTGATCAGACATCTATGGGTCTTGGGCAAGTGCTTGATTTTGCTACAACCGACAGCAGCACAATCAGAATGGATCTTTCTTCTACCAACAGAGAAAAGATCTGTCCAGCTTGAGTAAAAGAATGCATCCTCAGAGCTGGTCTTTGTGCTAAGTTGTGTTGGTGTTTTCTAGTGTGACTTTATACATGCAACATAAAAAAAGTTAAAGTTGTAAAAGGCAGGCTTAAGGACAAACCAAAAAGGTGGACAAATACCATTATTATTACTCTGCTGTGTGCCAATTAATGATGTCATAAGAAAGTAAAAAGAGCCATACTGGTTTGGACCAAGGGTCTATTAAGTCCAGCATTCTGTTCACAAAGTGGCCAACCAGTTATCAACTGGAGACCCACAAGGAAGACATGAGTACAAGATGGAGGTGCTTGCTGTCAAAGGCCCCAACCTGGGTCTGGAGGTGTGTCAACCAGTTCTGGATGGGGTTACACCCCCCCCCCCCGAAAGATTGTGTTCGCAGCTTGGGGGTACTCCTGGATCCGTCGCTCCAAATGACAGCTCAGATTGATGCAACGGCCAGGAGTGCCTACTATCAGCTTCGGCTGATACGCCAGCTGCGCCCCTTCCTAGAGTTGGAAGACCTAAAGACGGTAGTGCACGCGCTGGTAACTTCGAGGCTCGACTTCTGCAATGTGCTGTACATAGGGCTACCTTTGTGCCTAGTCCGGAAACTTCAACTTGTTCAAAATATGGCAGCCAGGTTGGTCACCGGTACACCTAGGGGTGATCACATCACACCAGTTTTAAAATCGTTTCATTGGCTGCCAATCAGTTTCCGGGCGAAGTATAAAGTGTTGGTTATTACCTTTAAAGCCCTTCATTGTTTGGGTCCAGGTTACCTGCGGGATTGCCTTCTCACGTACAATCCACCCCGCACACTTAGGTCCTCTGGGAAGAACTTACTCAAGTCAGCCAGAACTAGGCTGGCGAGTGTTACCCAGAGGACCTTCTCTTCCATCGCTCCCAGACTATGGAATGGTCTGCCAGAGGAGGTTAGACAAATTGGCAGTCTTCATGAATTTAAGAGAGTCATGAAGACTGCTCTCTTCTGACAGGCCTATCCAGATGAATTTTAAGATGTTTTTAATGTTGTATTTTTTCTTGTTTTAATTTTTTTTTAACTGTTGTGATTTTTGTGTTTTATAGTGTTGTTGTTCCCCGCCTTGATCCAGAGGGAGAGGCGGGTTAAAAATAAATATATTATTATTATTATTATTATGTACCCTAGTAACTGCTGTACATAATTATACTGCCTCTGATACTGGTGGTAGCATAGAGCCATCAGGACTAGCAGCCATTGATAGCTACATTTATTCTTCAGGAATTTGCGTAACCCCCTTTCAAAGCCATCCAAATTGGTGGCCAGCACATCTTGTGGTAGTGAATTCCATAGTTTAACCATGTGCTGTGTGAAGAAGTACTAAATCTCCTGAATCTCCTACCAAACAGCTTCATGGGATGACCCCAGGTTCTAGTATTATGAGAGAGGGACAAAACTCTCCCTATCCACAATGTCTACACTATGCATAATTTTGTGCACCTCATGTCAGTGCATGGGGCATGCTTTACAGAGAGGTCTTTGGGATGCTAGGCCTGAAATACGTGGGCCAACTCCTGATTCCCTGATACTTCTTAAAACTTTAAATATACACAACAGATGTGAAAAGTGCTCTCCAAGGTGAATAATATTCTTTTTAGGAATTGCTTGTCTAGCTACTAAATTTTTATATATAATCAAGCCACCAGCTTTGCCTAATTTCACATCAAAGGCAGTTTTAGCTCTTTTATTACCAAAAATAAAAAGTGCTGCTCAAGAGAATGGAGAGAAATGCAAATTCTATCTGGTTCAGAGCCAATATTTGCATGAATTCCTGGGAGAAGAAATCTCAGCTTGATCTAGTTTTAGTTCTGAAACTAAGAAAAGAATGGACATCAGTGCCAGTATTTATTATTATTATTTCTTAAAATAATAGCATTTAACATGAAGGTTTTTTTAATTTTTCTTTTTAATTTTAATTGGGTTCTGTAATAATAGTGTACTGATTTTCCTATTATCCTATAGAATCTTTCTGTCTATCACAGGGGTGCAAACTCACAGTCAATGACTGACAAGGGGCCCTTGGCTATGCATTGTGCACCCACCCACTTTTTGCTGAAACTCAGCTGGGCAGGATCTACACTACAGCTTTATAACGGTTTATAATGGTTTTGACAACTGTTTGGGCCCAGGACACACTCCATATATGGTTTTCAAACCGCTTTCAAAGTGTTATATCCTGCTTGGTGAAGATCTAGGGGTGTGCATCGGATCGGATCCGATCCACGATCCGAATCCGATCCGACCCAAAATCGGGAAAATCCGATCCGATCCGATCCGATCCGGACAACCTCCGATCCGATCCGATCCGATCCGATGAGGTCCGATCCGGATCGGACGCCATTTTGAATGCTTTTTCCCATAGCCAAGTATTGTTTTACAAAAACGCCTATAACTTTTTCATTTTTAAAGATAGAAGGATGAAACTTGGGCACATTGTAGACTGGTTAGGGGTCGTTATCTGTGAGAAATTTCAGAAAGATTGGTGCATGCATTTTGTGGCAATTAATTTTTTAATAAATAACCAGGAATGCCTATAACTTTTTCATTTTTAAAGTTGCACACATGAAACTTTGCCACATTGTAGGTGGTAACTTGAGACCTATGTGTGTGAAATTTCAGAAACATAGGTGCTTGCCTTGTGTGGCAATTAATTTTAGAAAAATGGGTAGTAGTGGGGTAAATACAGTTATGCCTCCCACTTTTTTATTTTTAAAGATACAAACAGGAAACTTGGGCACATTACAGGTACCACTTGCCTTGATGTGTGTGTGAAATTTCAGAAACATTGGAGCTTTCCTTGTGTGGCAATTAATTTTTGAAACAATGAGGAAAGAAACACCTATAACTTTGTCATTTTTAAAGTTACACACATGAAACTTTGCCACATTGTAGGTGCTACCTTGGGACCCATGTGTGTGAAATTTCGGAAACGTAGGTGCTTGCCTTGTGTGGCAATTAATTTTTTAATAAATACCCAGGAATGCCTATAACTTTGTCATTTTTAAAGTTACACACATGAACCTTTGCCACATTGTAGGCGGTACCTTGGGACCTATGTGTGTGAAATTTCGGAAACGTAGGTGCTTGCCTTGTGTGGCAATTAATTTTAGAAAAATGGGTAGTGGTGGGGTAAATACAGTTACGCCTCCCACTTTTTTATTTTTGAAGATACAAACAGGAAACATGGGCACATTACAGGTACCACTTGGCTTGATATGTGTGTAAAATTTCAGACAGCTGGGTCCAGGCATGTGGTGGCAAGGTATTTTTGAAACAATGAGGAAAGAAACGCCTATAACTTTTTTATTTTAAAAGTTAGAAGTCTGAACATTGCTCACTTTGTAGATGGGTTAGGGGTAGATATGTGTCAGAAATTTCAGAATTATAGGTCCAGGCATTTGATGGCTATGGAATTTTTAAATTACATGTTTCAAAAAAATTTCTACAGAGGCCAGGTCTTCCCCTCCCGCTTCCCGCGAAGAAAAGGAAACACTCTCTCGTCTCGATCCCTTTGATCCTTGCTAGTAGTATCCATTACAGGGCTCGTGTTTCCTTTCCTACTTTCACTTATCAAGCAGAACGGCTGAGCCTAGCTGAGTTTTGCAGCCATGCGTGCAAGGAAGGATCACTCTGGTCTCGATCCCTTTGATCCTTGGTAGTATCCATTACAGGGCTCGTGTCTGCTTGAGTACAAAGTGAAAAGTGAAAGTAGGAAAGGAAACACGAGCCCTGTAATGGATACTTCTAGCAAGGATCAAAGGGATCGAGACGAGAGAGTGTTTCCTTTTCTTCGCGGGAAGCGGGAGGGGAAGACCTGGCCTCTGTAGAAATTTTTTTGAAACATGTAATTTAAAAATTCCATAGCCATCAAATGCCTGGACCTATAATTCTGAAATTTCTGACACATATCTACCCCTAACCCATCTACAAAGTGAGCAATGTTCAGACTTCTAACTTTTAAAATAAAAAAGTTATAGGCGTTTCTTTCCTCATTGTTTCAAAAATACCTTGCCACCACATGCCTGGACCCAGCTGTCTGAAATTTTACACACATATCAAGCCAAGTGGTACCTGTAATGTGCCCATGTTTCCTGTTTGTATCTTCAAAAATAAAAAAGTGGGAGGCGTAACTGTATTTACCCCACCACTACCCATTTTTCTAAAATTAATTGCCACACAAGGCAAGCACCTATGTTTCCGAAATTTCACACACATAGGTCCCAAGGTACCGCCTACAATGTGGCAAAGGTTCATGTGTGTAACTTTAAAAATGACAAAGTTATAGGCATTCCTGGGTATTTATTAAAAAATTAATTGCCACACAAGGCAAGCACCTATGTTTCCGAAATTTCACACACATGGGTCCCAAGGTAGCACCTACAATGTGGCAAAGTTTCATGTGTGTAACTTTAAAAATGACAAAGTTATAGGTGTTTCTTTCCTCATTGTTTCAAAAATTAATTGCCACACAAGGAAAGCTCCAATGTTTCTGAAATTTCACACACATATCAAGGCAAGTGGTACCTGTAATGTGCCCAAGTTTCCTGTTTGTATCTTCAAAAATAAAAAAATGGGAGGCGTAACTGTATTTACCCCACTACTACCCATTTTTCTAAAAATTAATTGCCACACAAGACAAGCACCTACGTTTCTGAAATTTCACACACATAGGTCCCAAGGTACCCCCTACAATGTGGCAAAGTTTCATGTGTGTAACTTTAAAAATGACAAAGTTATAGGCATTCCTGGGTATTTATTAAAAAATAAATTGCCACAAAATGCATGCACCAATCTTTCTGAAATTTCTCACAGATAACTACCCCTAACCAGTCTACAATGTGCCCAAGTTTCATCCTTCTATCTTTAAAAATGAAAAAGTTATAGGCGTTTTTGTAAAACAATACTTGGCTATGGGAAAAAGCATTCAAAATGGCGTCCGATCCGGATCGGACATCTGGTCCGATCCGATCCGACCAGCCTCCGATCCGATCCGATCCGATCCGACCCCCCAGGTCCGATTCCGATCCGCTATCCGATCCGATCCGGGGGGTCAGTGCACATCCCTATGAAGATCTGATCAGCTGTGGGGAAAAGAGCATTGGGGCAGCAATCTAGATTGGGGTCCCAGGGAGGACAAGGCTTTTTTCAGCATTAAGCATGGAAACCCTGTTCTCTCTAATCACTGATACAGAGCGATTTAAAGGCATTTAAACACTTAAAATATAAATGTATTTAAACTCCAGAATATTTAAACTCAGAAATACTTGTGTGTGTGTGTGTGTGTGTGTCTGGGAGAGTGATTGATTTTTTTTCTACTGGTAAACCTAGTCTTTACAAGAGTTCCCTGAAAAATATCACTGATTGGCTGTTACCACAGGTTAATCCATGCCTGAACATCCCTATCTGTCCAGTTTGTGGCCCCTGTGAGCCCTCTTTCCAATGGCCTCTCTCTTGAGCTCAGCTGTAGGAAAAAATGAAGAGGAATCTACTTTCCCAGGGACCAGAAGGCACAAAACTTTAAAAAAGCACCACCTTTTGAAATATCTTAAGGGGTGGCTTAACAACTGTGCATGTGGGCAATTTATTTTAGTGAGAAAGTCCTTTTTAAAATAACACAGCCAAATTAGGGATGTGCATGGCCACCAAAATTGTATCGGAATCGGAATCGTAACTTCCGATATGGACCTGAATTGTATTGGATAAAATTGGACTTGCGTTGTATCGCTTCGGATCCGATTCTGGTACAAAAATCGGACCTCCAATTTGAGCATTGGACACCATTTTTAATGATTTTCCTCATAGCCTAGGATTGTGGTAAAAAGATGCCTATAACTTTTGTATTATTAAAGATAGAAACATGAAACGTGGCCACATTACAGATGGGTTTGAGGTACTTATGTGTGAGAAATTTCAGAAACATAGGTGCAGGCATTGTGTGGTTTTGACATTTTGAAAAATGAACCAGGAATGCCTATAACTTCTTTATTTTTAAAGATCCACTCATGAAACACAGCCACATTGCAGATGGTATGTTGGTACTCATGTGTGTGAAATTTCAGAAACATAGGTGCAGGCGTGTGGGGGCAAGGAACTTTTGAAGATTCGGTTGCATTGGGGGACAGAAAGTAACACCTCGAACTTTTTAATTTTAAAATATAGAAGCATGAAACGTGGCCACATTGGAGATGGCATATAGGTAGTCTTGTGCGAGAAATTTCAGAAACATAGGTGCAGGCGTGCAGTGGCAAGGTATTTTTGGAAAAATGAGGAAAGAAATGCCTATTACTGTTTTATTTTTAAAGATAGAAGCATGAATCTTGCCCACATTGCAGATGGGTTTGAAGTACTTATGTGTGAGAAATTTCGGAAACATAGGTGTAGTTGTTTTGTGGCTATGAATTTTTACTTTAAAAGTTCCAAAATGGTGGGTTTGACAGCTGTCAAACAGCCCCCCCTCGCCTTCTCTCCCCACTGTTTTGGAACTTTTGAAACTTTTAAAGTAAAAATTCATAGCCACAAAATGCCTGCACCTATTTTTCTGAAATTTGTCACACATAAGTACCTCAAACCCATTTGCAATGTGGGCAAGTTTCATGCTTCTATCTTTAAAAAGAAAACAATAACAGGCATTTCTTTCCTAATTTTCCCAAAAATACTTTGCCACAACATGCCTGCACCTATGTTTCTGAAATTTCTCACACAAGCAGATGCCTTGTTCCCTTGCAAAATCTCCACTATTTTTTACTGCTGCTGTGGCAAATTCAACAGCAATTTCAGCAGAGGCAAAACAATTTTAGTGTTGGGTTCCCCACCCCCAGTTGGTTTGGGGGGGGCAATGCCACTCCTAATCCCCAGAAGTTGCCTAACCAGGCTATAGCACATTTCTTCAGAATTAATGGTGTTTAATAATGAGTGTGGTTAACCCAGGCTTTGCATTGGCAAAAAATGGAACTACATGTTAGATGAACAAGAATTGCTGTGGTTGGGGGAATCTTGGGAAAACAGCAGTAGGGCATATGTAATATCAAATATTTTTATTGCATTTTTACCTGTCCTTCCTGTGGGGAACTCAAGGTGCTGTACATAGTTCCTTTTTTCCATTTTATCCTCAACAACCCTGTGAGGTAGATTAGGCTGAGATAGAGTGACTGACCGAAGTTCACCCAGGAAGCTTTGGAGTTCACTGGAGATGTGAACCTGGGTCTCTCCAGTTCTAGGACTCTAACCAGTACACCAGGCTTCTCCAACCCAGTGTTTTCTAGACATCTTAGACTATAGCTCCCACCAATACTGGCCATGCTGTCGGGCTGATGGGCAACAAGTTGGGAAAGGTTGCACTGCAACATACTAGTTCTCAAATAATCTCAAAAAATGTGGTCTTGTGAAGCACTTACTTTTTGCCTGTTTTTCAATCTGTCATGATTCCGTTGTCTTTGGAAACACTGGCATTCTTGTTGTGTTGTATAAAATGTTATGCCTAGCTTCGAGAATCTGAAATGAGCAGTGGCTCATAAGTATCTGACCTTGGCAGATTAATGCAGCATGTACAACCGCCCATTTGACAAGCATATGAGGTTAGTGAAAAATGGTATATCTAAGGTTCATAACTCCCTCCCAGAAGGGCAAAAGCTATGAAGATAATATAGCAACTGTTACGCTCAAGAGCAAGCTGTATCCTGCAATTACAGAGCAGAACTCTTATAATTTATTGGCTCTTGCTAACACACATTTCATTTCCTTTCACTTGTTTGCTCTCCAAATAAATGCTGAGCTGAATGTAACAAGTTATTTCCATGGAATCTTAATTCTGCACGCCTTACACTTCAAACAATGCATTTTAGCCTTAACTACCGTGGGTATGGTGGAGAAAACCTGCCTGATGATCCATGGCCTCCTCCACACGGGGCGTTTAATGAGCCTTGAAGGCTCATTATAAATTTTACCTACACACGAGCGGAGCGCAAAACGGGCGTACAGGCGCGTTATCTCCCCGATAATGCGCATTTTCGAACGCGCGTTAAATAGCGACTTTTATTTTGCTCCGGCCGTTAAAGCGCATTTTCGCTGTGTGAACAAGCGATTATGCGCATTAACTACCTGGAAAGCGCTTTTTGGGCATCTTTTAATGCGCTTCGCCGCTTCCCGCCGCCTCCCGTGCAGAGGGATTGTGAGTAAATGCGCCTCCGCGATAATGCGCATAATCGCGGAACCAGGCGCAAAGGCGCATTCTTGTGGAGGGGGCCCATAACACAAAGTGATAATGCACTGAATTTTTAGTCCTGGAACTTTAGTAGTACTAAATTATCTGGGATCCTCATACTCCACTTTCAACCAGTTTGTATTTGGGGCTGGGAAAGGTTACCATCCACAGACCACTAGAGATAGCATACTTGAAATTAAGTTATGGGGACATAGCTGGTTCTTCTCTCCGTAATCATCACAACAACCCCACAAAGTAGGTTAGGCTGAGAGAGAAAGTGTCTGGCCTAAGAATATTCAGTGAGCTTCATAACTGAGTAGGGCATTGAACCATGGTCTCCCTGATGGGAATTATTTAGTACTGATGCCTCCCGTTAGAAAATCAGTTAGCAGAGAAAAACAAAAGGCAGACCTGAATGAGTGTTTACCAGTCCCACATGCACACAAGGCTAAAAAGGAGATCACCCCCTTCTTCAGTGAAGGAAAGAAAAAAGCTTTATGCATAATGTAAGCTTGCACATGATATGCAGGTACAGCATACAGTTTCAAAACAGATCATTCGTGTTCTGTAACACTGGCCAGGGGGGAGGGGGAGAGAAAGAGAGAGAAAAACACAACTGCTCCCAGCAATGGTGGAAGATCAGAGAGAGAGAGAGAGAGAGAGAGAGAGAGAGAGAGGAGAAGCAAAAGGAACAAATCACAGGAAATCACAGTGTAGGCTATAGAGATCCTAAGGCTCATTGTAGCCTAAATTCCCATGAGCTATCTAACTGCAACACTGCCCTCTTTCAGGAACTTGCAGATGAGGTTGCAATATTCCCAACACTCCCCAGTCCTAGTCCCAAGCGCTAACTGCTACACCACACTGTCTCTAAGTGATGATGATGAGTGAATACTTTCCACTGTTACTCACTACTCTTACTCAGATGCTGTTCCATTTCTTTTTCTCCTATCTTGATCAAAATGATATGAAACAGATGTGAAACTCTCAAAGGGTTGCCAGCCACCTCGTGCATTAATAGCTGTTTGTCAGGCAGCAAGGTCAATACATGTGGCTTTCCCCAGTACTATGACTCCATGCTGTGGAAAGCCAAAGGATATGGTAACCATGTTTCTAAGAGATGTCTTTACAAACAGTTCAAATATTTCTGGGTTCTATTACAAGACACACTGTGCAGTGTAGACTTTTATGCCAGCTGAACTGCAAAGAACTAATACCTCTAGTATGTTCTCAGAATATACTGAAGCCAGTAAAGAAACCATGCTTCATGTTTCTATGGGAAGATGTAACTTATAAATCTGATAGAAAACTAATTGATTTACTTATTTGCAATTTAAATTTTAAGGTCCTGTGCAATCAAAGTCAATTGTTGACAATTTCTTCAGATGACACTGCTATTATTTGGATCCAATACTTCAAGGAAGATTACTAATTGCCATCGTTTCAAATCAGAACAGTACATTATGAATTCTCTGGAAATCATTCCGGCAACGTGGCCCAGAGTTTAGAGGCTTCCTTGGCATTTGCACAGGTGTTTTCAAAAGTCAAATGTACCAGGGATCATTTCAATAAGCAGATGTACTCCATATGGTAAAATAGTTTTCTCATCAATAGGAACTGCACTCAGATTAGAATTCCATAGCAGAACAGCTATCTCAGGTAACAGATTGTAATAAAATGAAAGCAAGGCTAAGCAAATCTGTTTACTGGCTAATCCAAACTTTACAGAGACAAGAGATATAACTCATGCTAGCTTTTGTGGGGGTTTATAACAACCAGGCTTTTCAGTTTTGTCCAATATTGGAAATGTATTTTGCCTTCAGCAACGAAGGAAGAGCAAATGACATTATGATTAGATTTTATCCTGGAACAAACACAATTCCTAGCTTCTTCAGGAGACAACAGGCCAGAATCCTCCATGGGAAAGAGTAGACTTGGGCTCCCTCTACAAGGATTCGCTTTTGCGCCCGGTTCGGCGATTATGCGCATTATCACAGACGCGCATTTACTCCTAATCCCTCTGCACGGGAGGCGGCAAGAGGCGGCGAAGCGCATTAATAGATGTCCAAAAAGCGCTTTACAAGAAGTTAATGCGCATAATCGCTTGTTCACATGGGGAAAATGCACTTTAACGGCCGGAGCAAAATAAAACTCGCAATTTAACGCGCATTCGAAAATGCGCATTATCGGGGAGATAACGCGCCTCTACGCCCGATTTGCGCTCCGTTCTTGTAGAGGTAAAATTTTTAATGAACCTTCAAAGCGCATTAAACCTCTCTTGTAGAGGCACCCAAATACATTTCCTTGTATGTCCAAACAGTTGAACTTGTGCAGGCTAATACAGAGAGAAATAATCCCTAAACTGTATCAAACACATACACACACACACACACACTATTGCTTTCATATACAAATATATACATATTTATTTAAAACAAACATACTAAATTATTTAAAAATGGGAACAAAATCAATATTTAACAGAACGATGTCCTCAGTATATGAGTAGACAAACCAGCTTGGGGATTGACAGAGAATGATTGTTCAAATCACCTATCCAAATGATGCTTCATTGTTTTAATTACCAAATGAGTTTCAATTTAATGGCTGTCTTCAGTGTCATAGATGTCAAAAATGGTAAATTAGCTGCTTCAGAATTTGATAATACAATTCAACTTACATTCATTCAAAATTACATTCTTAATAGAAAGATATATTGTCTTTTGATTATTCTAGGTACTTAGGTTCTCCAATGTGGTGCTGATGAGGATTTTTGATCTTGGCATTGATATAAAATCAAAATCTGAAACTCTAGTTTCCCCCAAGCCTCTAAAGAAACATTTTAAGGTAAAGTAGAGACATATTTCACTGCACCAGGGTAAAGTTCAAACCTCACATTCTAGCATTTCAGAGGAAAAACATAGAACGGTATAACCAAAACATCCTCTCCCAATAACAAACCAAACGCAATCTCTTCCTCCGAAGAGGCTGTGAATTAGACATGACTCTATGGCCCTCTAACTATCGCATAGATAAGTTGGCACCATAAAAGTAAACATTTTCAGTTCTTCCAGAGGAAAAATACTGGCCATTAGAGTAAACCAAATAACACCAAGTATCAGTGATCGAAGGTTTATGGTTTCAGATATTGTTTAGTTGAAACATTTATTGGCATGTATCCATCACAGGAGGGAGGGGTTGAGTGGTATGTGACGTCAAAGCCTGTAACAGAGATAAATGAAACAGTTTTGTCTGTGTGATTCAGAGAGCTTTGGTACTACCCATGTGCCACTTCTCTCTCCTTCGTACGTTGTTTTGAATAAACCTGTTGGACTGAACTCTGCCTGATCCTGGTGATTCTTCAATTTGAGAGTTAGGGAACATTTCCTTAACAGTGCCTACAGACGCTTCTTTTGAGGCCCACAAAGCTCCCTGCTCCTCCTGATTCTAATTTTATTTCTTAAGGCTGCAAACCTATGCATGTTTAGACAGGAAAAAGCCCTACATTTCCCCACTATTCCCCAGCCAACCATGCTGGCTGGGGAATGCTGGGAATTGTAGGATTTCTTTCTCTCTAAACATAAATAGGTTTGCACCCAAAGATTTTTTTTGTTTTTGTTTTTTAAACTGGGGCCCTTTCTACACCACAGGGGTAGCGGGCCCAGCATGACCGATCCCAGAAGTAGGCACTTCCGGGTTCATCGTGATCAAGCCACATCACTAGCGTGACGACCTGGGCTGCTCCCGGGCTGTTGTGCCTGCCATTTTTTCTTTTTTGTTTTAACAGAGAAGAGCTTATTTGCACTCCAGCGACAAAGATAAATGGGGGGAAAAACTGTGTGAAATTAGGTCCCCCTCCCCCTGCCATCCTTGGGATGGCGGGCATCCATTCCTCCCCTCTCCTGATGGGTCTGGAGCCGCACCGTGTGGCTCCGGGCCCATTTTGCTGCCATGCTTACTCATGCGTAAGCACCAGGGCGGGCAGCCACATTCTTCCGTGGTCCCGGGAACTTCCTGGGACCACGGAGGAATTGGGATTTTTGTGGTTCCTGGACACCAGGGAAAATCCTATGCCTTTCCCCCCACCACCCCGGGACTCCCTGTGCGTCATTTGGACACACAGGGAGCAGCCGGGGGCCATCCCAGGCATTTTGCCTGTTGTGGAAAGGGCCTGGGAGGCTAGCATGTTGCAAAGTGAAGTGCTGCCTTCCACCACCATCTTAGGCAAGTTACTTTTCTTTAGGCCATGTTCCGATGTCACAATCGCCCATGATGAGTTAATAAGCTGCAGAGGTAGCTTATTTTTGAAAAATATAAGTGGTGCAGTTTCACATCTGGGGGATCACTTTTGGGAGGCACCCAATTCAACATCAAAACCCCTTGCTACTACTCACCAAGGAGTGAAAATCCCGAGGGCACAAAAAGGGGGGCGATGGCTATAAAACCTTGGGGCTTTGCAGGGTCAGGACAAAATTCATACATAGCCTCTCCTAAACAGGAGGTACCTGATCCAACAAGGGGCACATCTAGATGAGAGGTTTGCCCCACAGTGGCTTTGGAGTGGCAGCAGCTGATCTACATGATGCTGCAGGCAACCCGAAGCCATCCAAAAGCAAAACTCCAAAGCTCCGCTTTAAAAAAGTTGAGCAGTTACCCCGACTTTTTTAGCTTGGAGCGAGGCAACGCCAGCACCTGCCATCTGTCGCTCTTGCTCCAGAGCTGCTGTGGAGGCGTGTCACAGCCTGGTGACCACTGATTGGTCTCTATAGGCTGGACAAGGAAGGAGGTGGACCAGCGAGCTGAAAGGTCGCTGGACCACTTCCACGCCTTTGCTGAGCATGGCTAACAAAAATTAAAGGGGGATAGATATGAAGAGCTGGTGTGCCCCGTTCCTCCCCCTTGTTTTTCCCCATCTGTAAATGTGATGGATCACATTTACAGATTATTATTATTTTAAAAAAGGAATACCAAACCCCCCAACCTTGAGGAAGGGGGGCTCCAATGTTTCCAGGCACCCCAGCATGAACGCGCAATTGCCCTTCTTCCAATATAGATGGCTGGAACGAACGCCAAGGTGGGGGGGGGGCGCTGCCTCATGCCGCTGCCACGCTGCTGCTGCTACGCCGTGAAGTTGACCCCAAGGAAACCCTGCACAATTCCACCTGGAGAAGGGAAAATCCCAGGTGTACCAAAAAGGGGGTGGCACTAATAACCCCTTGGAAACTTGCAGGATTGTGATCAAACTTCATACACAGCCTCCCCTAGTGGGGAGGCACCTGAGCCTCCTTTAAAACCCTGCACAAGTACACCCAGGGGAAGGAAAATCCAGGGTGCATCAAAATGGCATGGCACGTATAAACCTTTGGAAAATAAGCAGAGATAAACAGCCAAAAATGCTCACTCCACCCCACAGCCTAAAGTGCACAATTGCTTGTTTCCTGTTTTTAAATTTGTTCAACTTCTTTCCTTTTAAAATTAATCGCCTAGGGAATCCCAACTGAGGAAAAAATACCAGTTGAACATTGGTACTATATTGACAGGTGGAAGGACTTCCAATTCTGTTTTAGTATCAGCCGGAAGTATGACTTTAAGTCCATTCTTCTATTTTCACTCAGGTTCTCAGCTGAGCCATCTCAAGCATCATTATTTTCAGAAAAACTCTTCCATTTCATTGATTGCTTTCACTGTAGGCCATGACAAAAAAAACCCACAAAAAAAACCAATCAAGGAAAATATATAGCACATAGAGTTGTATTCTGTGCAGATAAAAAATGTAGAGACAGTAAATAAAATAAACAACCAAAAACTTAAAAACTGTCTAGGGAAATGGAAGAAAGGGCAGACTACAAATCTTTGTCTTGTTAATGCATCTTCTTGCTAAGATGTGTTCCCCAATTTGTTGTTAGTCATATTCTAGTTTTTACATTTGCTTTCTTTCATTTGGTCCCAGTGGGAATAAATGATGCTCGCTGGTGTTACTTTCTGAGTTTATTTACTTTTTTTATTTCATCAGTGAGGTTTGTATTTATTATTTAGTGGGTATTATTATTTATTGAGATTTTAAAACATATTTATAACACATATCCTTAACATTTACTGCAAAGATTTCTCTTATTGCTCTTATGGTAACATTTCTCTGGCCATTATTGCTATGTCAATAAAGTCCAAGCCAGAAACAACAATATTGGGTAGAAGGGGGAAAGTGTGACCTTCCATAGCACTATTTAAGATCAATAATTTCCCAACGTACATTGTTGGCTAGTTCCTGTGTTATGCACCACTTGCTTAACTTTAGTGTTACAATGCTGTGTGTGTGTGTGTGATTTCTTTTCCATACTTTGTTCTTTAGGCTGCACACAGATTCATGCTAGTATTTGTTGGTAAGTGTGCTATTCCCCCATGGACCAAATGGCCCATTTCTGTACTGAGCTGCATTTGTAACAGTGTGGCTGTTGTTCACACATTCTCACAAACATTGGAGAAATGAACCTTGCCTGAACTGAAGGTGACAGCGCTGTCGAGAGCCAGGAATGAAATCCAAGACCCTAAAATGTAGTGAAAGTTGGGATTCCCTCCTAAGAAATGGTTAGTGGCCAACAATGGAGGGTCTTTTAAAGTCTAAATGCAGTGTAGGAGGAGTAATTTTTCAAGCGGGGGACTACACAGAGTTGGAGAGGGGAGGGTTAACTCCTCCCCAGCAATGACCCCCACCCCAAAATGCCATCTTATGCTATATTCATGCTTTAAAGCCCCACTTGCAGCTTGAGACAGGGGGAAAATCTCTTAGCTCTGATCTCTGATTGGAGATAAGAGCAGGGGTCAGATGGGAACCAGCTCCCAGATGTTCTCTCGTGATCTTTATAATTATCTCCCTTAAAGGCTGAGCCTAAGGACTTTCCTGAAGTGCTCTTGGGTCTTCCAACTTGGGCTGAGATTGACCTGCCCTTTCAATTTTGCTCACCCTCTATCTCTGGGAGAAACTTCAAACAAGCAAAGAAACAAAAAATGATTATGGCCCAGTACTCAGGATGGTCAATAGTCCCAAATTATTTCATCAGATTTGGAGACGACATGTTCAGCAAAGCACTGTCAATGCTTATTTTGTCCAGCTGTTTAAAATGGATATCTGTGGGATTTGATTATTAACCCAAGTGTTGCCCTATTGATAATAATATACAGCCTGTATAGAATCAGATAGGATTCTAATGCAGTCTATGAAGGGTTGCCTTTAATGATGGTTCCAAAATGTCAACTGATGTGAAAAGCAGTTGCCCAAATACTTGTTGGAGCCATTACAGCTCTGTGCAAATGCTTTGGCTACTTATTCATTTCTGGGCCTGGTTTAAAGTTCTGCTATTGACCTTTAAAGCCCTAAAAAGTTTGAAACCAAGGCCAGATCTCCACCTTGGGTACCTCTAGATGGACGCTTTTCCCTGTGGTGGCTTTGGAGTGGCGGCAGGTGATGTACATGATGCAACCACCATTTGAAAGCCATTGAGGGCAAAACCTCTAAACTCCGCTTTAAAAAAGTTGGGCACTTACCCTGACATTTTTTTCCTGCAGAGCCTGCCACAGTGGATGGCAACAGCTGATTGGTCACCATCGGCTGGAAGAGGGCCGGTTCGGGCACTGTGCATCCCTCTCTTCCTCCCACTCTGGCTGCCCTGTTCCTTCCCCCCATTTTTATTTTTAATTATTTTTATAGGTAGATGCAAAGGGTTGCATCTACGGATTAAAAAAAATACAAATGGGGGAAGGAATGGGGCAGCTGGAGGGGGAGGAAGAGAGGGACACATGGTGCCCGAACTTACTCACCTCCCTCTGACCTTCCTCTGGCTGCCCCGGTCCTCCCCAGTGCTCAGTGTGGCGGCAGCGGCAGCTTCGCATTTACGTATAAAAAATTAAAAACCGGGGAGGGGGAGATGAACGGGGCAGCCAGAGGGAGGTCAGAGGGAGGAGAGCCAGGTTCGGGTGCCTCGTGTCCCCTCTATTCCTCCCCCTCTAGCTGTCCTGTTCATTTCCCCACCCCTGTGCTTGGTTCAGCGGCGGTGGCGGCGGCGGCAACTCCGCGCTCACACTCCTTCCCATGCAGATGCTGGGAAGGGGCACAAATGCGGAAGTCTGAGGCCTCGCAGCACCAAGGCACCACCGTCAAATAATTATGAATGTGGAATAAAAAGTAGGAAACAGCACTGTGAAAGGGGTATATGGAACATGGATTGTGCCCCAACAGTTATCAGTGTACTTCAATACCTCTAAAAACAGTAGTGTAGATCTAGCCCAAGTTACTTGAAGGACCTGCCTGTACCTGTAGAAATTTGCCCAAACCTTAAGATCAGCCTCAGAGCCCCTGTTTGTAGGCACACCATCAAGATCAATTAGTTTCGCTGTAACTAGAGACAGATACTTTTTTTGGTGGTGGCCTCACATTTATGGAACTCTTCCCCAAGGGATATACATCTGGCTTCATCCTTATTAGGTTTTAAATGAGCCTTTAAATCCCACTTGTTACGATCTATTTTTGGTTAAGATATTGGGCTGGGTATTTAATCATTCAACAGTGTAAATTGCTGCTCATTTCCTTTTAATATTTTAAAATGTGTTTTATGCAAATGCTGTGCTTTTAGGCTGCTGTTTTGGTTTATAACTATTTTAAATGTATCTTACATTTTTAATCCTACATGTGAGCCACCTTGGGAGGGCTTTGCCATGAAAGTTGGCATAGAAATACAGGAACTAACAAATGAACAAAATGCAACATCACTTGCTTTGTTTTGCTCCTAAACAAATGGAGTTTGTAGGCTATTTTTTGCTGTTTTATATTGCATCTGTCATAGGGAAGGCAACACCCAAAGCATGCATGAATAAAACATTGCTCTGTCCCTTTTGTGGAATACCAACTGACAGACAAGTTTTTTATTGCTGTAGATTTTCTAAATAGATGAATAGTTATAATTATGTTTCCCCCATGTATTTATTAATGTAAAGTTCCCAGTGCAAACATTAAGAGTTGGAAAATGTTATGTGTCTTGAAGCACATTGCTGAGGTTTCACGTCCCATAAATATGTTTGGCATCCTTATGTAGTTGCAAAAGAAACCTATCATCTCATACCTTATTTCATGCTGGTAGAAAGTAGATATATATAACCGATGGACTAATTCTTAGAAGCAGCAAAGAATAAGTTAACGCTGCTTGGCATGCAGGAACATTGGAAGATGGAAAGTCTGTGAGGTGTTTCTTTTCTTTCTCCTTTTCACCCAAAGTTACATTTGTTACCTACGACGGCTAGTCAGATAGAAAGCTGGCTGAGCTGACATATATTAGGACAGCTTTCCTCAACCTTGTGCCCTCCAGAGATTTTGGACTACAATTCCCGTCATTCCCAACCAGCATTGCCAATAGCAGTCCAACGCATCTGGAGAACACCAGGTTGGGGGAGTCTATACATGCATGGTATTGTTTTATTGATTGTTTTATCTTGTTTAAATTGTTATAACTTTGTATGCTGCATATGGTATTTTGTATATAGGCAGGATATAGATTGAATCAAATAATAATAATAATAATAATAATAATAATAATATCAGATCTGCTTTCTCAGATGTTGAAGTCTTTATTCTGATAATCCAATATTAAATTAGGAATAACTACAGTTGTTGTTTTTATAATGTTTCTATTTCTCATCATTCTAAGCAATACATTCAATAATTTCAGCCCCATCTGTGTGAAGCTGGGGGCAAAACCCATCTGGTCTGATCTGCTTCCCTAAATATATGCCCTTTTAAATATTGGAGATCTGAATTAAAAGCTAAATTATTAATTTTTCTCCCAGGATAGCTGAAGCCTTGGAAAGAGATTATAGGCCCTGTGGTTTACATTGTGAGATCATAACCCAAATGTCTACAAGTGTAATTAGATGCAACAACAGGAGATCCACAATGAAATGAGGTAGTACAGTTAAATAACAGAATTCATAACTACAAGATGTAGTGATGGCCACCAACCTAGATGGCTTTAAAAGGAGAACTAGACAAATTTATGAAGAAGGCTGTCAATGGTTACTAGCCATGATGGCTATTTGTTACCTCCCTGTCAGGAGCAGTATGCCTCTAAATTAGGGTGATCAGATTTTGAGAATCAAAATCCCGGAACCCCCCCCACCCAAAACAACCCCCCCACCGCGCGCCCGTGCCGCCCTGCCCCACCCGCAGCGCGCCGTGCCACCCGCCCCCCCGCCCGCATGCCTCACGCCGCCGCCCGCCCCACGCAGGCCCCCCGCCCCCCGTGCCGCGCCGTGCCCCCCATGCCGTGCCACCCCCCCATGACGCACCCCCCTCGCCGCACCGGCCCCCACGCCGCGCCGCCCCCCTCCGCGCCGCCCCCCGCGCCACGCCGCCCCCCGTGCCGCGCCCCCCCCACGCCGGGCCACGCCGCCCGCTGCCGCGCCACCTGCCCGCCCTGCGCTGCCCACACGCCCGCCCCGCGCCGCCCACCCCTCGCTCCTTACCTGCTGGGGCATCCGCTTCCCTCTGGTGCTCGGAATCTACTGAGAAACAGGCTTCCTGGCCTTTCTCTCAGTAGCGCACCAGGTGATGACGTCATCACCCGGCGCGCTACTGAGGGACAGGCCGCGAAGCCTGTTTCTCAGTAGATTCCGAGCACCGGAGGGAAGTGGACCCCCAGCAGGTAAGTGCCTCCCGCCGCCCACCTCCCGCCACCGCCGCCCACCTCCCGCCACCGCCGTGTGACCCCCCGCCGCCCCGGTTTGCCCCCGCCGCCCCCCGGTTGGCCCGGATCGCCCCAGGGCCATCTGGTCACCCTTTGGGGGGGCTAAATTTCTGGATTTGGCCCCCCAAAATAGTTTTCCCCCCGGATTCGGATTTGCTCCCCATTTCCTGAGCATGTCCAGACAAATCCGGGCGGATGGTCACCGTACTCTAAATAGCAGTTGCCAGGGAAAGTCAAGCAGGAGCATGCTCATGTGGAGTTATAGTGGCCACTGGTTGGCCACTATATGTAGACATAGAAGCGGACCTGGAGGGTCACGATGTCATCTAAAGAACCCATAAACAATCATGGGTAGGAAATGACAAGTGTGCGACAGTTGAACAAAGTAGAGAAGGTGGCTTCAGGTTAAGCAAAGAACTCATGGAGGTTGGGAAAGAAGGAACTATTTAACCAATTTCTTACCAGCCATTTGCACACTCTAAATTGCCCCATCCTCCTGGAGAAATAATATTAGATAATGTATACCTTGGTGGCCCTTAATGGAAAGAGTTACAGCTATCCTGAGGAGCTCTGAGTTCAAATCCCTGAGCATCTCTTGAAAGTTACTGAGTGGCTTTTTAACAAATGCTTTTCTACAAGAGGCAGTTACCATCATTCCAAACTCATGATTGTTTACAGGCTCTTTAGATGATGTTGTGACCCTCCAGTTTCACTTCTGTGTCTAATCAGCACTTTCAGTGAGTTTTTTTTAGAGCAGGGAAAATGTGGCATTTAACTGTGAAAGTGAAAGAATCTGTTTTTTCAGTTTTGTATTTTCACTATTTCACTGTATCACAGTGTCACCTAAAGATTATATAAAAGAAAAGCAGGAAATGAAATGCTCTTCATGTACTGCTTGGACCTCAATTCTGCAAGAAAATTAAAGTAAATACAGCCAATTAACAGCCTTGTGTAGAAAATCTCACAGAGCACTGTTTTTTAAGCACTGATTGTCAACAATATTTTCTTAGTGATTGCATCTCAGGCTAATTGAAAACAGGTGCACTATTTGAAAGCTTTGCTTCTAAAGTGGGTGCTGTTGTCTGAAAAATGTTACTTGTTTAAGTCCAGATTCTCTCACAAGAAGCTACATTCATAATTAAGTGGGGCACAACAATGTTCAGGTAGTGCCCTTGAGGATGTTGCGGAGCTACCTCAGGCCTCTAGTGCCATGTGGGGTGTGAATGAATAGGAGAAGAGACCATTTCATGTCATGTGTGTGCTATCAATCCATGAATGATTGAGAAAGGACCTGTCATATTCTGGTCACACTAAAGGATATTCGACACATCAGTGAAGTAGAAAATCTTCATGCTTTCCCAGAATGTGATAGGTCTGCTTTCTTCATGCATAGATTGGTGACACAGACCTAGTTTGCATGTAGTGAGAAACCACTGTGGGAGAATTTCCTTGTGGGATTTGTTGTTGTTGTGGTAGCTATTTTGAATATTCAAGCTGTGGCAGATGTGTATATGTGTGTGGGAATCCATAGCTTGTTGTTATGTGCAAACCCAGAGAGGGTACGTTGTTGGGGTGCTTGACAAACTGCCAGCAAGCCTAAATTAGCCCATGGGTTCTGGATGCAGAGCCAGATTTAAACTTGTTGTGACCCTAAACTATAACACAAGTGAGTAGGGTGACCAGATAAAATCCAGGTCAGGGCTCCTGTAACTTTAACAGTTGTAGAGAAAAGGGAATTTCAGCCAGTGTCATTTGTATGCAATTAGTTCCTGGTGAAATTCCCTCTTCATCACAATAGTTAAAGTTGCAGGGGCCCTGCCTTCTTTTGTATATGGTCACTCTAGTATAGTGCCTGCACCTTTAACTGTTGTGATGAAGAGGGAATTTCACCAGAAACTAATTGCATACAAATGATGCCGGCTGAAATTCCCTTTTCTCTACAACTGTTAAAGTTACATGAGCCCTGACCTGTATTTTATCTGGTCAGCCTAAAATAGGACGTTATTCCATGTTATATCTAATTGTAAAATATACTAAGCCATGACAAGCAAATACAGCCAGGAGCACTGGCATTTCAATTGTGAGGAATGGAAATTATACTTACTTCTGTAGCAATATTTCAAAAGGTAGAATTCATTTTTTCCCAGGCAGTTTTGAAAGGGCAAGCTAGTAAATATATAATTACCATAGGGTCTTAAGGGTTTTATCTGGTCAGCCTTCAAGTGAGGCCCTTCCCTCTTCAACAAATAATAATAAAAAATGCAAAATACGGGCTGTACAATTAAACAGAATTTGATAATCCTGTAATATAGGTATTAAAATGCAATTATATGTGTGTACATACTTTATTTAGGAGTTTGTCAAACACATAACACAATTTCCCCTTCTGAAGAGGTCATCATTTTGTATGATGTTTATGGTTTCCCAGTGGCAACGTTGTAAATGGTTCTTTCTAGGGGTGTGCACGCCCAAAATTATTGTATCACATTGTTATCAGATATCACTTAAAAAAATTTTTTGGGATCCAATTATATCGGAGGTTTATCGTATCGAATTGTATCGGATATCCGATAATTATATGATTTTTTTTTAACATCGCTTAACTTCTGACAGCTCAGAATGACAGCTCGCCACGTGCATTCAGCGATCTGTCAAAAAAGGTGCATGGTGTTTAAAAAATTCATATAAAATTCAGGGTTGGAGGGATTGTTCTGAAATTTGGCACATGTGTTTAGAAACATGTGCAAGACATGTGTATTAAATTCAGTTCAATCCCTCCAACCCTGTATTTTATATGAATTTTTAAAACATCGTGTAATTTTATTGACAGCTGGTTGACCGGGCTGCTGTGCTGTCATCTTGTTGTCTGCTTCCCCCCCCCCCCCATAGGCTTGCATTGGGGGAAATGCATGCATAACTTTTTTATTTGAAATGAGAATAACATGAAACTTGGGGAGCCAGGACTAGCAAGATCCAAACTGCAATCTCAAAAAAGTTTAATGTTCTATCTTTTCAAATTAAAAAGTTATAGGGGGTCCCCCAAAAGCCCCACCCCCGCTGTAACTTCTTCATTTTTAAAGATAAAAACATGAAATTTGTGGGACATTGAAGATGGGATTTGGCTATTCATTTGTGAAAAAAATTCAGAGGAATTGCTCAAACCCTCGATTTTATATGATTTTTTTAAAGACTGTGCTAGTTCTGACAGTTCTGCTTTCAAAGTACCCTCTTTCTTTCTTTCTTTCTTTCTTTCTTTCTTTCTTTCTTTCTTTCTTTCTTTCTTTCAACATGAGGTCTCTCATAATGTGAGGCCCTAAGCTGTAGCTTGTGTAGCTTGTACGTAAATCCAGCCCTGTCTGGATGGCTTGTCAAGTACCCCAATAACCCAGCCTTGCTGGGTTTACATGTAACAACAAACTACAATGTGCCCCCACCACAGCTCAAATATTCAAAATGGCAGCCACTGCTTTGAGGGGTAGCCATGCAGGGGAATCCCCCCATGGTGGCTCCTCGGTACATGAAACTCCCTGCACCCTGTTCAGCCAGTGTAGACTATGGCTTTATAACAGTTTATAATGGTATTGACAACTATTGAGGCCCATGACACACCCCATATGCTGTTTTCAAACTGCTTTCAAAGTGTTATATCCTGCCTGGTGTAGATCTGGCCTAGGAACTTGGGGTGGAGGTCTGAGCAGAAAGAGCAGGACAGCTCCCTGCCAACACAGCAGGGCTGGCTTACTACATTTTGAAGTCAGTGAAGTAAGACACATTACCATTTAAAGTGGAGGGCCCATTGGACCATTACGTCCAGGCTCTAAAATTACCTCAGCGCACGACTGCTCACGCCTTCGAATGTCATTGCAAGCTTGGCAACAGCAGTTGCCGTGACACCATAAATTCTCTCACACAGGCCATGCCCGACAAACACCGTATTGGTTTCATTTTTTTTTCTTTAAAGGAGATTTGCTATACCTCTATAAACATTTGTTGTTGGGGAGTAAATGACAGAGACAGTCCTAATTAAATCTTGCCACACTTTGCTAGGAAATCTTTAAAAAAATCCCTTTTCAAACTTCAGCTAGCACATGCTTAAGCATTGCTGATATTTTCCCTCAAACTGCAATCGTGAACCAACCAAAAACACATTTTGGCAGTTCATTTTCTTCCTGACACAGCTACATTTGCAATGACTGCATTGAACCTGATAGAGAAATTGAATTTATGTTAAATATAGGCCAAATGCCCTCACACTATGCCACTCAGTTTTTGAATAACTGAAAACAGACTAGGTGCCACTGATTCTCTGATCAGCAAACACTTCCAAGTCAGGGATGTAAAGATAACTCTATGACAAAGAAAAGTCAGAAAATTTAACTCATGCATAATGTATATGTTCACAAACTATGGCAAAGAGATATTTTCCCCTCCCTTTTCTAAAAGTAGATGTTCTGTGTACTTCTGCAAGACATGGCCCAGATTTCTTTTATTCAGGAGGGGTTATTTGGAGTCAAGAGGGGTTATTTGGTGTTGAAAGGAAGTGATGTGAATGTGTACCTATATTATGCACATGTACCAAACTTCCTAGCAGTGAGAGATTTCAAGGGATTCAACATGTACCTAGAATTCAGTTTCCTTTCAAGGAAGTCACTGGAGGTTTAGGGTGTTTCTGTAACATAAGATTTCTTTATATACATATATACAGGCTGAGCATAAGAAGAGGATTTGCAGCATTAAAAACTCCAACAGGTTCCTCTTTCTATCAGATTTCCAGGAGAACCCACAGTGGTAAAGGATTTCCTCCAAAGAGCAAAATCAGTCCTCTGGTGCTTTTTCAGAGTCAGGCCCAACACAGACTGACTTACTGTAACACACATATACCTCACTCGCACCTTCCACTTGTTTAGTGGGAGGAAGAAAAATTAATCTCTCTGCCTGTCATCGATGCCTTCTTGGGCCATCCTAGCTCCCACTGAAACACATCACTAGAATGTTACTAGCTCTCTACTATCCTCTGCCAGGTCTTCAGGGTGTTGCCTCAAGGCACCCTCACTGAGTTTCATTTACAAAACTCTAAGGCTATGTGCATATACATAATGGTAACCCATGGGTTGTTGAATTCTGGGTTGTTGTGTTGTGTGAACTCAGCTGGTTAACAAACCCAAACAACCCAGAAAGCAAACCCATGGTTTGTTGTTGGGTGTGAACTCTGTGTTATTTAAACCATGGGTTGTCATTACAGATGAACCAGAAGCATGGGTTGTTCATGGGTTGTTTTACCAGGCTACGGAGGTGGTGGGCAAGAGTGGTAAAAACTAGAGCTGTGCACTGCCTCAGGGCCAAACCCTAAATCCAAGCCAAAACAGGCTGATTCGGCCCACTTCGGCCCAAGTGTGGAGTGATACCAGATCGGATTAAGGCACCTTGAAGCAAATCAGAATGGGTCCATAGCGCATTGGGTCATTTTGGCCTGATTCGGTGTGGTGGTCAGCCACTGCTTCTGCCATCTGTGGGACCTACTTTTGCTGCATGTCCTCGATTAGAGCTGCCATTTTAAATGAATATGGGGGCACTGTAGTTTTCCTAGATCTACGGTCGCAAACTATGGCAGCCTTGAAAAGCCATTTGCAACTGCACATCTAGGAAAACTGCAGAGCCCCCAACTTCATTAAAAATAGTGGCTCTAATCAAGGACGCACAGCTAAGATGAGTCCCATGGGGGGGCAGTGGTTCTGGGTTCCATTGATGACCAAGGAGGGGGGGCAGTCCAATGGACTCCAAGTCCTCCTCACACCCGGAAACCTGCAATGGCCGACCCACTTCAATTCAAAACCCAATTCAGAATTGAATCTGAAGCAGGCTGGCCCAATCCCAAACCGCTCTAGCCGAATCGGGGCCAATTCAGAGCTCCTGAATCGGCCTCCAAAGCAAGTTGAGGTTGAGGGGCTGTGCACAGCCCTAGTAAATACAAACAAATCACCAGCTGCTCTACGTGCCAGGATTACAGCATTGAAAAGGCACTCGGGATATTGGGAGTGAGTGGGAAATGGAGGAGGGAAACGAACAACTTAGGAACTGAGAAAATAAACCACAGTTTGTTTGCTCATCAGCCAGAGAAATTCTGGGTGGGGCAGCAAACCTCGATAAATATATTGTGGTAAGCTTGGGAACACCACGCTCTCCTTTCCAGGAGATTCGTTGTCCAGCCGATAGTCAATAATGTAGTGGACAAGCAGGCCAGGTTCAAGCTGACAGCATGTTTTACAATTGCAACAGGCTACCACAGGCAATGGAGTGGAGCCCTCAATTCCGTTTAAGAAGGGTTATATACACTCTTAGCAAGCTCTTGGAAATGTCCACTAAACCCTCACTTTTGGGGGTTGTGGTTTCTCATCACATACGCCGGATACATCCTGTGGTTTAGCTCGCAAAGCCTTGACTGAACAACAAATTAATCATGCAGAACTCATAACTTGTTCATGAGCTCAGTTCTCGCTTGTGCATGTTTCTAGCACGTGGACAGAATGCGTGTGCATGTTCAAGATGGAGGCGGTTTGGTTCTTGTACATCAATATCATGGATTTGCATTATGTGGTCTTAGAGTCAAGGATGAAATAGTCAGAAAGGATCCTAAATCTCTTTGCAGTCAGAGGTACTGAGTTGTCAGGGATCCCTGAAAGGCCAATTTAAACACATCCAGAACAATATGAATTCCGCTTATTGATTCATAATTGTAAAAAGAAAATGGGGATGGGTGTTGAACGGAGAGTGTCTCTTTGGTGAAGAGCATGGCTCCTTCAGTTTATGGAAGGGGCTGAGATCCAATAGATGCTCCCAGTGGAGAAGTGGGGAAATGATTTCTACCTATTCCCCCTTCCCCCATACAGTTCCAGAGGATCCCTCAACCCTTCAGAGCAGCTTTTCAGGGAGCATAGGGGCCTGCTGAGATAGAAGAATTTGGTGGAAATTGTCTCTCCTTCTTCCAATTGATTCAACCCTTTGTCTTTTTTTTTAACCCAGCTTGTATCTAGGAAGCCTATAATTGAATCTTTTCTTTAAAAATAACTAAATCGATTTGATGTTTTCAGATTATCTCTGTTATTTTCATTGACATCAATAATTCTTTTCACTAAAGGACACCTTTCAGCCTCAGAAATGTTGAACACTATTTTTACCAGTTTCATTTAGCAGTCTGCCACGCTCCAGATTTCTAGGAGGTGTTTATTAATATTCTCTCCTGATGACATACTTTCACAGCTAGAGTGTATGACAAAACCTTAAAAAAATGGATTGTCATCAGCAATTGACTTCTCTTCTACCTGCATTCCTTGCTTCCTTTTTCTTCTTCACTTCATGTTTTATATTTTTACTCTGGTGATGAATGTGTGATGGATATTTGGGGGATTTAACAGGAACAGTGGGATGCTGGCTGGCTAACTTTTGTGGAATGGTCCACTTGTTTTTGTTAATTTACTTTTGATTTGTGTTTCTGTATTGACCTACAGTAACTGGAAACATTCCATAAGAGTACAAATGAATAGGCCACAATATCATTAATTTCCATTGCACTATTTTTTTTAAAAATACCCTAATCTTTAATTAAATCCAGTTCTTTCATTTAGTCAAATTGTTAAAATGCCCATTAATGCTAAACCCCTTGGCCTGGATTGATTCCAAAATTGAATAAGTAAGAAACAGTTTATGCAAAAAGTCTCTGTTGAGTTGTTTCCTCCTTATCTCTGTTTACTCAGACTCAAGTCCCACTGTGTTTAGTGGGTTTGACTCCCAGGAAAATATGCAGAGAATTTCAGCCTATGTTTCCACACAACCACTGCAGATCCCTTCTTAGAGCATGTAGCATTGTTATTTTTTTAAAAGCACAAACTGGACAATATTATTTTGAAGAAAATTCAGCTGTGAGGCCTGATTCAAAATGTGTTGCCAGTCAGGATGCCCCTCCGTCCAGTTTCCTGCTGAAAATCTCTCCCTTCCAGGCTGCTATTTGCCCTCAGAGGCACTGTATGTAGTACTCTTGTGTTTTTAGATATTCATTTGTATTTAATTGTATTATATTATATTGTTCTATTTTAAAATAGCCATGATCCCTAGCAAACCTGTTTTATAGGTACCGTATAAATACAAATAAATAGCACTCTCAAGGGCAAATAGGAGCTAGATGGCATTCTCAGCAGAAAAACGGTGGGTGTGTTTGTTTGGCAAGAGGAGAGAATCCACTTGGCCAATTCCTTTCTGCCCCACTGACTCCCTTCCACAAGTGGTGGAGGGTTGAAAATGACAGACCCAGACTGCAAGAGGAGCTTAAAAGTACAACGGTTTCACAGAAGCAGTTAGACTGGGCTCCATAATGTTCAAGAAGACTTCCAAGTGTCTCTCACATTATTGTGACTTGGATTCATGGCAATTCCAACAGCAGAAATGTCAGCTCTTAATTAGTTTGCAGCCTTGGCATCACACAAATGTCACAAGAGGCCTTGGTGGCTCAAGTATCTGTACAGTTTTGTACAGAGTGTGGAATATGTTTAAGTGATAGGTGAACCACTCTATTTCCAAAGAAGGCGAACAAAATAGAAACTCTTCTTCCAAAACTCTCTTTCTTTTCATCTTTCCTAACCTTTTGTAACATTAACACCATTTTCAGCTAAGCATATATTTCGTGATTCCATTTTTGCACATTGTATGTGAGTGTGTATGTGTAGAATCCTGAATTAGAAATCCTGAATTAGAAATGCTATTCAGCTAAGCATTCCATCAGAAGAATCACAGTAAGAGAGTATGAGTGAGAGAATAGGGAAACAGTCCTATACTTGGCTGTGAGGAAGAACAATAATCAAAAAGTTGAAGAGGAAAAAAAAGTGATGAGTAGAGCATGGTGATGTGTAAGTGTGAGTGTGTGTGCTTTCTAGAAGTGGACTTAGATATTGTGCCAATCAGAGTGGTAGGCTGAATGAAAAGAAGGCTCACGTTGAACAGTTTACACAGGGCCGGCTCTACCATGAGACAGAGAGCCTATCTACACACGCAGAATAAAACACTTTGAAAACATTTTGAAAACTGTATATGGAGTGTGTCCTGGGTCCCAACAATTCTCAAAACTGTTATAAACCATTTTAAAGCAGTAGTGTAGATAGGCTCATAATGAGTCAACTGCCGCAGGCTGCACATTTTGAGTGTCATGAAAGGTTAGCCATTTGTTATTTAAGTTGTTATTGCATTTTTACTGCCAGAGATGGGGAGAGGTGCTTGTAGGATTATCTGCTTCATATGCCAGAATAATTTGTCTGCCTTTGGGTATTGCACATCTTACTTGGGTGGGTATGGAGTGACATTTGCTGCTCTGCCTCAGGTAGAAAAATGTCTTGGGCTAGCTCTGAATTTACATGCTTTTGATGAGGATAGTGAACGTAATTCTAATTCATGATATCAAACTCCCTACACTCTAATGGATGAAAAGCAGAGTGTACATTTAAGTAGACAAAAGTCACTTGAAAAATGGACATGCCCTGTAGAAGATTCCATTTTCAAGAATGCCTTTTTCAAACATTGCTCCCCCCCCCCTAGAACAAACAGTAATAAGGGACACCCATCCACATGCTAGAGGTGTGTAAAATTATGCATGGTATGGAGAAAGGGGATAGAAAGTAGATAGTTTCTCATAATATTAGAACCTGCAGTCAGTAAATGGATCTGAATGGTGGGAGATTCAGGACAGACAAAATGAAGTACTTCTTCACTGAATTATAGTCGATGGAATCTGCTGCCACAAGATATAGTGATGGCCGCCAATGGGGTTGGCTTTAAAAGCGAATTAGGCAAATTCACAACAAGGTTAAGGCTATCAATGGCTACTAATCATGATTACTATATATATAACCTCCAATATCAGAGGCAGTGTGCTTCTCAATACTAGTTGCTGGTAACACGAATGAGAGGGCACTCATTATCTGCTTGTAAGCTTCTCATAGGAATCAAGTTGTGCCACTATGGTAAGAGTGGGCAATACATGGACCTGCTGCCACCCCCATCAGTGAATTCAGAGGTGGCAGATTTTAAAAAAAATATTGTTACCCACCGACCCCATTGGAGCCTGTAGTATAATGGAGCACCAAAAGGGTCAAATGTAGCTTGCGAACAAGCTAAATTCTACCCATGGAGTGCTATGGAGATTATTTTGTTTCCAGCACCCCCTTGGAAGGGGAGTCTGGAGTGTGGCCCATGGGGAGGGGGGCAAAAATGGCCCTCGGATTTCCTCCATTTACTTACTGCTGCACTATGGAAACAGAATGCTGGACTAATCTTTGACCTCATCCAGCAGGGCTTTTATTAAAACACATTTGGTTCTGCTCACAGCACCTACCTGTGCTCATCCTCCACAGAGAGGCATATGTGTTCTTTCTCTCATGTGTACAGGCATGAGAATATAATATACTAGGGCTGTCAACTGTTTTAAGAATATTTAGTTGATCAATAGACCTTTTTATCTATTAATCAATTTCCTTTAAATAAATGTGCATATTGCAAAAACCTCAATATAGATGCCCTTTTGATAATAATGAAGGCAGTGTAAGAGACTTTTATTTCCATCCTTGTAAGATGAAAAGGTCATCTTTAATATTCTCCTTTTAACCCCCCCATTATAGAAGCATATCAGAAGTACATTTAATCAGCCCCCAAAATAATCAGCTCTATTTTTCATTTACTGCCCTATCAATGAAACCTTGCCCTTGCTGATTGATCAATCAAAGGCACAGACAATTCATCAACCAATTCAACCAATTAAGGCTTGCAACATTTTAAACTCACACAAGCCCTCTCATATTCATTGTTCTTACAAAACACATTTATTCAAGACCCTTAGTTGTGTAATTTGGAATGAATGCAAAACTATTATTATTTACCCATACTCTCTTTTTTCCCTCCAGAGAGCTCAAAGATATGATTGTCCGCCTCCCCATTTAATCTTCATGACACCCCTGTGAGGTAGGTTAGTCTAGGGCAAGGTGGGCACTCATGGCCTGCCAGCTGCATGTGATCCCTGGCTCTCTTTTTTTATGACTCCTGCCACTCCTTTGCCACTTTGTAAATAGACCCACTTGTTTCTCCATGCAAGCCAAGTTCTAAAAATTTTATTTTATTAGATTTTATCCCATTTTCCAAGATGGCACGCATGCTTCCCTTCCCCATCCCCCTTTCCCCCCCCCAATCCTCTGGGGAGGCTCAGGCCCAAAGTAACAGACAAGGATTAGTCTAAAGCCCAATGCAAACTCTCACCTACTTCCAAACGAACAAGCAGCAAAATGTTTTACGACATAATTAGAATTGAGGGAGAGAATTCACAAAGCTATTTTTTAAGTATTTATCCTTATTTTTGAAGCTGTAGCCAAACATAATTAAAGGAATGAGGAAAGATCGAAACAGTGTGAACTTTTACTGCTTCTTACCTTTTGCAAGAGTTTAGTAGGAAGAACTACTACTCATTGCATGCAATAGGCATAAATTTGCAGTACAGGTGTGTCGTGCTCGGTTAATTTAAACCCAAAGGGTGGAAACATGTCACTATAAAGCACTTTCACTAGTGTTGGGAGTGCTGCTACAACGTTGGGCATGAATATGAAATAAACTTTGGTAAGCCAATCACTTAAATGGTACTATGTTTAAATTAGTTTATTAAATATGTATCATCTCTTGAGCTTCACCAAGATCATTAGAATTAATTTCAGTATATATAATCTCTCTCACACACTTTTGCAGTAAATAAATACAGACAGCACCTAGGAGGCTCATATTAATCTGAAGTCAAATCTTGCTTTTCTTCATTTGATTCCCTCCCAGTGTTCCTAATTATAGGTGCTACTGCATTTAGAGGGTTTAAAAAACAAAACAAACAAAACAAAACAAAACAAAACACCAAGATACCAATGTCCTAACTTTGGCAAATGGATATATTAATGCCTTTAAAAGATTTTTGTTAAAGTATCTTACAGTCAAATTTCAAAGCAAAATCTTCAAACTATTGAAAGTCAAGTATCTGAATTTTAAATTCCTGTACTGGACCCAATTTTAACATTGTGTACAGAATGTAGCATCACTAAGAAGCAGTACTTGGAGTGCTTTGTACATTTCCCCTTTGTACAAAGAGTTCTGTTGTGCAAAGGAGAAAATAACAGTATCTACAGCCTATGAACCAAATATCTATGCAAGCGGGTTCGTGTACCCCTGTATTGTTCACAAGTATTTCAAGTACCTAATAAAATTATTTTAGAAGAAGCTTCAGGTGTGTGTTTATACCTCGAGGCTTGCCTTCTCTCTCTCTCTCTCTCTCTCTCTCTCTCTCTCTCTCTCTCTCTCTCTCCAGCCCACCCTCTTTCAAAGCCACAGATGTGGGCCAAGGAATCTCTGTAGCAGGAAGAGGTAAGGGGGACCCCAAGAGACAGTGTCCATGGGGATTTTAGGCCTGGCTGGGTAAAGGAGAGAATGGGATTGGAGTCTGAAACAAAAAATGGAGGGCAGACCAAGATGGTGTCTTTACCAACTGTGTATCTTTTGAAAAATCACATTCCTTGCAATTTAATTCCATGATTTGTTAGGCAAAGGACTTGGAGAAGGAAGTTGCAATGTACTTGCTGGCATTGGGAAGGAACCAATGGTGTCTGTCCATCAGAGCTATTTATATCATACTAGCACAGTCTTCCCTGACCTGGTGCCCTCAAGCTGTGTTTGAGAGTAACTCCTATAATTCCCAGCCGGCATAGTAATTACAGGAATTGCTGTCCAACACATCTCGCGGGCACCAAGTTAGAGAAGGCTGTCCTAGCAGAAACCTTTTGTGGTAGCAAGCGCTATTGATGTTGCACAAGCATTGGTTTCTGCTTGCACAACATAAATAGCACTAAGTTCCAGACAAGAACACAGACTAGTGAGCATTCCATTGTTGAGAGGAAATCTGTGCACCTCTTTCAGCAACCCCACCCCAAAACAAACCCTTTTCCTTCCAATGTACAGTTTCTTCTGGATGTCCCACTCCATCTCCATGTCTCTGCAAATGAGGAATTCACATTAAAAAAAAATCAATATTCACAAATTTCTTCATACACGAACTTCAGAGTTTTAAAAAATCAAATGTGGGAGAAAGCGAAACTGACAGATTCATCAATCCAGGCAAATGGCTTTGCATGCTTAGCTCGTAAAAGTCTGGATTTGAACCCTTGTGTATTCAGCCATGATTGTGGTGCTGAATTGGGGTTGCCACCTCTTTTTTCTGAAAGGGACCTCATCTTTAACATTTACATGTCAGGCAGGTAAAACATGGTCCTGTTCATGCTGTGAATAGCTATACCTATTGACTATGGCTAATGCAGATGGGTGAGAGTTTCATTTTAGTTCATTTTGAAAAAAAGAAAATAACTTAACGACATTTTCAAACTCCTTCAGAAAAAGTATGGAGATGTAATTTTAAAAAAACACCTGAATGTGGGAAATTGAAAGATTTATCCACCTGTCTTTGTTAGAACCATTGTTGCTACTTTCTTATGCATTTAAGTGGTAACTTCTCAAGCCAATAACCACGTTGGCCAGATAGATCACATGCTAAGTTTCCATGCAGCACCACTGCATTGAACTTGACATATGTTTGTCCATTCACACTTGATCAGAGTCTTGTGCCTTTTGTGCTTATCTATCCATACCTGAGTATCACCTATAATGGGAGGATCAATACCTTAAGGTATAAATTCAGGAGTTGGTGGTCCCATCCTTTCAATTGGACATGATCCTTCCTTCTCTGACTCCAATTTTCAGAAGAAAACTGATGTACATTTACAGCGATGTGCTCCAAACGTTTTGAACACAGTATCCCTTAATTGTCTTCTAATGACTAAAACTTACACAATCACAAGAAACAAACACAAGAGCTGTCACTGATGATGACAACTGAAATCTTTTAGCGAAGAAAACCCTGTGGCATTTACTGCCTGCAGCATAGCAATCAAAATTAAATGAGAGGAAATTACTTTGAGGAGGTCTGATTTAAGCTCCATCAAAAGGATGTTATTTGCCAGGTTCTAATAGGTTGTGCAAAAGGGCATGTCATACACCATTGCCTAGCTACACCACATGCAAAGGGCAAAGGTCTTGAACTGGATAGATCACTGTTGGCTATCACATGTTTATTTTCAGTAGAAGAGAAAGCGATCAGCCCTCTAAAGCCACAATATATTCAAATACACTCAAAGCATAGGCAACGCTTTCAGAATGCTATTCCTTCCCAAAGATCCATTTGCACCATATTCAGTGTCTTTTGTCCAGGAAACGTAGCAAATGTGATATATTCATGTCACTTTGCATGTTTGGGGATCAGAAAGCATTGTGCTCCTCCAAGTTCATGAGCTCTGATGATAGGGTTTTCAGCATGCTAATTTGGTGCACTTTGTAGAAACCCTACTAGGATGGGGCCAATAATCGTAAATTCAAACAACAGACTAGAGGATCGCTGGCAAAGTCAGCACCAATTGCAAAGACCAACGGTTGACTTGGGGATATTGCACACAAAAACCTTGCACAACTTGCACTTTTCCTTTCTGGGCACTGCATTCTGTATATCTGGCTCAGTTCCTAATGACATAGTTAGTAGGATACAAAGCTTCGTTTGGATGCAGCCTTAGAAACTCAGGTTGGGGTATCACCGTTTCTTGGTCTCTAGAAAAAGAGAGCAATTCTATGAGGAAGGTCCATTTTCCATGTCAGAATTAAGTCTGCTATGATTGTGCCACCTGTTTCTGTCCACTTTGGTGACTGATAGGGTGGTGGTGGTGGAAGTGGGGTGGTGATGATCTTAGGGCAGCAGCACAAAAAGCAGAGTTCTATGTCAGCAGTAGCTGTGTTAGCAGTAATAAACTGTCAGGAATTTCATCACATGAAACCATTGGTAGCTCATAAAGCAACGCTGTTTCATCTTTTTGAGCCTAATGATCCTGGATTCCTGCATGAAGACCTGCATTAAATAATTGTATACAGCCACAACTTGTAATTGGAAGTCTCCAAAGCAACCAGCCAAAGAGTGGATTAATAACATTTGGGGAACTATGAGTATGTATAAACTTACTCAGCAAGTGCAGTGAGCAAGGAATCCGAATGTGAAGAAAGAGATTATGTCACCTTGGTTTCCATTCATTTCCTATGCTGAGGCACTTAAAACTTTTGAAAACGTTCCAACCAAGTACAGTTGGAACGTTATCATACTTTTTCTAATTAATATCAGAGGTGGAGCTAGCCAACCAAACTGAACCAAAAAGGCATACACCTGAGCCAAACAAACAAAATGGCATAGCCTGCATGTACTTTTATATGTTGTAGAACTTGTATTTTTTTTTTACTTTCATTAGGAATTGAGCTCCTACTTGGGTTATTTAACTGTAAATGTTCCATAGAAACATCAGCTATAGACTAAGATTTATAATGAGCTTATAAATCGTTTTTCTTTAGTGATGGTAAATTCTTCTTTTTGTTGCTTTTGTTTTGTTAACCCTTTTTCAAAATAAAATAAAATTTCTTGAGAGGAAAAATGAAACAGTTTCTGCATTTCGCATGTGCCACAACAGCACTTTTGATACATTCTGCCTCGATTGGTGTGAATGTGTGAAAAACAAGTGCAAACTCATGGCCATGGAGAAAGGCTTACAATCACATATCAACTTTCCTCCATTTATTTATGACACCACAAACAGACAAGTTTCATCTGAAGTACACCATGACCATGATTTACATTTTGGGTCCACTGCTGCCTTTGACCAAAGCAGAGATATCGGAAGATCTGGTCATCTCCCACGCTACCTCTAGTTTAGCCGTTAGATGATTCTAAAAAAGGGATTAGACATCCATGAAGCTACTAGCCATTGTAGCTACTGTACATATCAACAAAAGTAGGCCATTGTTGACACACCCTGCTTCTGACATCCAGAGGTATCTTGCTGGCCAGTACCAGGGAAAGGAGGCATGGACTAGATGGCTTTCAATCTCCCCCAGCAAGATTCTTCTTCTTAGATTCCAATGCAACATTTCCCCAAACTGGTGCTCTCCAGATGTGAAGAATTGCAATTCCATAATCCTCTGCCAGCATTGGACAATAGTCATGCTGGCTGGGAATTATGGGAGCTATGGCCCAAGAAATCTGGAAGGCATCAGTTTGGGGAAGTCTATTCTAATGCAACAATCAAATCCTGAACTACCCATTTCTGTGCCCCATACAGGATTGCAAATGTGTCATCCTTTGGAATGGCCATCCTATGTGCCCTTACTTGGGAATAAATCCCACTGAATTCAATGGTGCTTACTTCTGAGTAGAGGGAGAAATGGGGGAACTATCCTCAGAGGTGACCCCAGTTGTACCACTGCACCTAAAGCTCCAATGCAAGAGAAGCCCATTTTGCCAGCACTTCTCCAGTTGGAGAAAATGATGCTGTTGTCTTGTGTCTGAGGACTTCAGCCCAGGCCCAGTCTCTTCTGCAGCACTGGAGTGAATGTCTACTGAAGTAGAGGTTTGTCTTACAATAGATGGAGCTAGCCAAGCAAACTGAGCTGCAGATTTATTTAAGGCCCAGCCTGAGGTTGCCTGTTGCTGAAGCAACATTTGAGCCTAGCTCCTAGACTTGTAGTTGAAAACCCATGGAGGTGTCCAGTCTGCCAACTATCCTGAACTCATGTTTTGCTTTGCTTCATTTTAAGAGTGAAATTATATGTTACACTAATTGTGTTACTTGTAGCTGATGGTTAGCATTCAGTGTAAGTACATATGGCCACAATTTGGATTGGGACCACTATGCATTAAGAGGGAAGGATTAAATCTTACCCCTGTTATTTGTTTAATAAAATGCCCTCCTCTGCTCCCATGGGTTAAGAAAAGAAAAATGTAGAGTGTAACAAAACCAAAAGCTAACCCTCAGCGGCAAACTACACGATTAATGAAACATGTAGCATGGTTCTAACGTAGCCTTTGCTTTACTGGAATCTTACATTTCCTTTACTGGAATCTGGACTTTGCTCTACTTTGCCTACCCTGACTGCTTTCCTGGATCCTGAACTCTTGCTGTGAAGCTTCCACCTGGCCCATATAGGTCCCTTAGCAATTCTTTTTCAGAGGGCTACAATTTGGCTAAAATTGGACGAACCCCCCCCCCCCCAATAATTTGAAGAACTGGCTGAATGAGGCATATTATTTAACATTATTTTAAAATTTCATATATAATGCTTATACCCCACCCTCAGTGTTCTCTCCCCTGCAGGCACCAAAGATTCCCATCATTTCCCCTTCAAGGATGCTGCAGTATTGCATATATACAAATGTTCAGTGAACCAACTGCGTTTCTCCAATGGAATATGGGTGTGCTGGGGGGGGTTGTGGGAGTGGGGGGGGGTTGGTATTGCCTGTTCCAAATAGAAAATAATTTGATTTGCATGTATGAAATCTGATGAAAAGCAGTGCTGGTAGAATGCACATTTGATTCCCCACCCCTTGAATGGCACAGAATCCCCCCTCCCCAACTCCTCCCCACACTTTTTTTCCTGAATCATCCAAAAGAATGCTGACCTGATCACAATTTGCAAACATTGTGTATGCCTAAAAAGGAACTGATTTGATTTCCAAACGGGGTAATTTAATAAGACAGCCATCTCTCATCATATTGGTGTTCAAACCCCCTTTGCATTCTTAGTAAGATCCCACAGTGTGAGTTTATGTATCATAAGACAGATCAGATACTTTTTTTAAAAAAAAGTTTGCTTTAGCAAAGCAATACAACACAAAATAAAAATGTGCAGTCTTCTTAGAAATGGAATTAAAGCTCCAGAGAAGACTACTTTAACCTTTATTTTTTTAAAAATTCCTTTTGGCAGGTAGGTTCAATTAGGCAATTGATTTTTGAATAAAGAACAATTTCATTCTGCAAGCCTAGCTTGCTAGCAAATGAAAAATAATTATAAACAAGCCAGTTGCCATACATTTATTCCTTGCACAACGAAAACAGTGTGTGGAGAAACCAAACTGGTGCAATTGGGCTGGAGCAGGAATGATTTCTACAAAAAGGTGGAAGGCATAATTATTTATGTGCTATTCCTAAATACATTTTGCTACCTCCTAAACGTAAGTGAATAGATTCAAGAGCAGAGCCAATTAAAATGCCACTACATTGCTCAGATCTCAACTGTAATGGGCGATTCTGTGGACTTTGGAAGCAGAGTTAAAATTGTGATCATGTGGCAGTAACCTGTGCCTGGGTGGAAATGGATGCAGGCAGCTAAAATATAGAGCAAAAAGAAGAACAGAAATATTAAAGATTCAATGTGTTTCTCGAGGTTTATGTTTGGCTCAAAGGATTGAGAAACATTAAGAAACAGTTTTTATAGTTGCAACTCGCTTTAGATGAGGATTTAGTCCTGATAACCCAACTTTAGGAAAGATGTCTTGCAGTTTGGAGAGAATTTGACTAAATAAAATGAAGTTGAAGTGAGGGTTATTTGAGTGAGAATCAAAACAATGATCATGCGGTCTAAAAAGGGGAAATGATGCTATAGCCTAAGCACAGAGAAGTAAGGTGAGAAACAAGGACACGTTTGATTAAATCAGATTTACAAAAGCAAATAAAATGCTACAGACTGAGGGCAAGATGACTGAAAATGAAGTCCTCAGTTCTGCAGCTGTTGTAGAAAATGTAATCCCCGTCTTCAAACAAACAGGCAATAAAATCAAATCTAAGCGAGCTGAAAGTTTTCAAAAGAGCTGTTTGGTGATTGCTGAACTGTGTTTCTATTCCCTCCCTTTTCTGTAGGGAACAGGAAGTATGTGCACAGGGTGTCAATTTCAGCTTGACTTTTTTAACCACCTTGAACTAACTTTACATATTATTTGCTCCAAGTAATGAGTACAGAGCGATGAGTGTAATTGAGCAAAGTACCAGAAAAAGTACAGCTTTACGGAAACTCCTGACACCTGCCCCAAACCCCACCTGCTGAAATCCAAAATGTTATCCTGGTGATAGGAGTGTCTTTATAATACCAATGATAGTTTTGGGATGCTTCCAGATGAGGCATGTATTGTGAAAATGCACTGCCTCATTCATGGAATTTTATGGGGGGGGGGAGTAAGGGAGAGACATTGGCCATGTCTACACCAGAGATTTTTCCTGGGGTCGTCCTTAGGTCATCCCTGTGTGTCCACATGATGTACAGGGGATCCCATGGGCAATGAGCGATGACCTAGGCACGACCCTGGGATAACCCTGGGAGAACGGAAACTGGGGATGTCCTGGGTTTTCCGTCGTCCCGAGTCCTAAAACGGGCATGGAGCTGCGCAGGGTGGCTCCATGCCCATGGGTGTGTCTGGGGGGAAAGCAATTTAGCCATCCCGAGGATGGCGGGGGTGGGGTTGGGAGTGTTTTTTTTAAAAAAACTTACCTCTCCTGTGGATTGGGGCCATGCAGTTCCTCTTCATTAAAAACAATTAGTGCCTGCTGGGACATAGCACAGCAGTACAGATGGTAGGGGAGGATTGTGGAAGCAGGTACGTCTGTGATCCTCCCCCTCCCTCCTTCAACACTCTTAGGTGTAGATGAGCCCATTGTCATCTTCATCTAGAAATTGTAACCCTCTGTGTTTTCTTCTGCCTTTTTTCTTGCCAGAAAAAAAGGGAGAAAAGACGGAATAGTCACACAATGCCTTCAGATTTGTAGCACTAGGAACCCCTACTCTGGAAGCATCCTTGGGCAAGAGTCTATGTCAGGCTAGGGGTGTTTCAGAGGAGGAGCTCCTCATGCAAACAACCCAAAGGCATTGTGTGACTTTTCCATCTTAATAGATTTTCCATGAAAAATAAAAAGACAGAAGTGGCAGGAAAACACAAAAGGGCTACAGGTGAAAGATGACAATATTTGGAATGAGGCAAGGTGATGGAACCACAAAAGTATTGTCTTGAAGCACCTCGAATCTCTACCAACAGCTATTCACATGAGTGGCTGATGCTATTCACACAAGGAAAGGGTCCTTATTGTTTCCTGGGATCTGCTACTGACACAGTTCATATTGCTCAACCTGGTTTTATTGTGCAAATACCAAGCACAAATTTAAGCACAAATTGGTGTTTTGAACACCTGAATTGGAGAGGAAAATCAGGTTCAATATTTTGCTTAAATTAATAAAATTCATGCCATTTCCTGGCAGTTGTTCCCATTCTTTCTTCTTTACTATAAGGCAAGATCTACACTACTGCTGTGTAACGGTATTGACAACTGTTGGGGCCCATGACACATTCTATGTACCATTTTCAAACCACTTTCACAGTGTTATATCCTGCTTAGTGTAGAACTGGCCTAAGACTTCCTTCCTTCCTCCCTTCCTCCTCCCCCCTCTCTTTTTCTGTCTTTCTTGCAAATGAATTTGCACCATACTACCTGTGCACCTTTGCATCTAAAAATGTATTTAATTTATATCCTGCCTTTTTTCCTCTTGCAAGGAACCTGAAGTGGCTTACATGATCCTCCTCCATTTTATCAGCACAACAATCCTGTAGGGTAGAAGAGTCAGTGACATGCTGAGTTCTCTTAGCTTTTCTAATATTTTTTCATCAGGTTGAACAAAACTATTGTGTATTTTTTTTCTGCAGTACCAACATCTTTGACAGGCTTAATATAGGATTCATTGACCACAGGCTATTTTTAGAGCAAAAAAATAAAAATAAAAATCCAAACTTGGATAGATTAAAATTAAATTGAGCAATATTTCTAAACAGCCACATGGCTATTCTTGGTACTGGGTCAGATGTAGTGATGTAAGAGGATGTTCAGACTCCATTTAGTTGATCAGTTGCAAAAAAGCTTCTCTAGTTAAGGAGGAAGGGGAAAGCCCTGGACTGATCATTCTTTCAAGTGCCATATCTCCCCCCACAAAAACCCATGAGGTAGGTTAGGCTCAGAGTCTACGACTGGCCCAAAACCATCTAGTGAGTTTATTCTCCTGCTCACTTTCACAGAAATGTAAAACAAATATTTGGTAATGTTTTGGTGTATGGCACGTGCTACTTTAACCCTCACAACAACCCTGTAAAATAGGTTAGGCTGGAAATATATTCCTGGCCCCACTGTCTGTCTATGTCTGTATGCCTGCCTCTTTCATATATACACACAGAAAGGCATCCTTGGGTTTGTTCTTTACTTATTATATATCATAAACGATGTGTGAATACAGAAGTCTGTCACAAATGATGCAATACACTCACTTTTTGCACTTCCTAATACATTTGTTTCCCAACTAACTTACCGCTAATACAGTCATGAATCTAATACTAAACTATGTTATTTTTTTCTATAGTAAGTTTAAAGAATCCACATGCATCAAGTGCAAATCAGAGAGCCTACCATTTTTCATATTAGTGTTTAAGAATTAGGATGCTTTTCCTAATTAGGCCTTATACAGAAGTTGCCCTTTTCACAACAGCCGGATCAACACTTTCATCAAGCTGTCCACCTCCTCTGCTCCAAACTCTTTCTTGGTCAGTCACCACTAATTAGCTCAGATCCTGTCAGTGAATATGTGAAATTGTGATCCCCCCCCCATGTGCATCACTTTACACTTGCTTACATTGAACAGCATTTGCCTTTTTGATGGCCATTCTCGCGGTATGGAGAGATCTTGATGGAGCTCCTCACTATCTCCCATTGTTTTAGCAAGACTAACAATTTGGTACCATCACCAAACATGGCCACGTCAATGCTCACTTCCCCCTTTATTCTAATATTATGAGAAAGGGAGAAACAGCCTTTCTATCCACTTTCTGCACAACATGCATAATTTTGTATACCTTTATCATGTCTCCCCTATTCACAATTTGTTTAAGGCTGCAGCACTTGCCCTGAGGAAACCACGCTGCTTAGTGGTCAAACCAAAACCCAACAATCATAAGGAATACTAAGAGAAGCCATGTGAACAAAAAGGTAAAGGAAAAATGAACAAAAGTGTAGTACTTATTTAAATATTTTTGCCCCACTTTGTGCCGTGTATAAAGCAGCTTACAAAAAGTAAAAGACTCCTGAACAAACTTAGCAGTCGTAGAATAAGAGGAGAGGTCCTCTTATGGATCAGTAACTGGTTAAAGAACAGAACGCAGAGAGTAGGAATAAATGGTAAATTCTCCCGATGGAGGGAAGCAAATAGTGGGGTCCCCCAGGGATTGGTTTTGGGACCAATTCTTTTCAACTTGTTCATAAATGATCTGGAATTAGGAGTGAGTAGTGAAGTGGACAGGTTTGCTGATGACACCCAATAATTTAAGGTTGCTAAAACTCAAAGGGATTGTGAAGAACTCCAAAGGGATCTTTCCAAGCTGAGAGAGTGAGCACCCAAATAGCAGATGCAAGCGTAAGGCGATGCACGTTGGGGCAAAAACAAACAAACCCCAACTTCAAGTAAAACCTGATGGGATCCGAGCTGGCAGTGACTGAACCAGAAAGAGATCTTGGGGTTGTGGTGGACAGCTCGATGAAAATGTCAACCCAGTGTGTGGCAGCTGTAAAGAAGGCAAACTCCATGTTAGGCATTATAAGAAAAGTAATTGAGAATAAAACTGCCAGTATCATACTGCCTTTGTACAAACCTATGGTGCAACCACACTTAGAATACTGTGTACAGTTCTGGTCACCACACTTAAAATAGATATTATAGAGCTGGAAAAAGTGCAGAAAAGGGCAACTAAAATGCTGCAGTCTCATCCCCCACCTCCACCCCCTAATTTCCAATTTTGAAAAGGTTGCAATCCTTTACACACTGACTTGGGAGTAAGACCCACTGCACTCAATGGAACTTCCTGAGTAGACACACATAGAATTGAACTGAAAATCAAGCAGCGGAGTAAAAGAACACAGACAGACAGGTACACACAAGAAAATAAATTGTAAATTGTAGGATTATTATTCTGCTGAAAAGAAAAGTAAATCTTTACCCCACCCCACCCTGAGGCTCCAATTTTTAAAATGCTGCAATCATATGCCTGCTTACCTGGGAGTAAGACCCATTGCATTCAATGGAGCTTACTTTTGAGTAGACTGCCAGCACTGTTAAGGGAATCCAGGATGCAGGCAGTCACTCCCCCTGGCCTCTCAACATTCTAATCCAGTTGGAGGGGGGAGGGAGAGAGAGAGAGAGAGAGAGAGAGAGACTAATCTGAGGGAGCTCCATTGGTTACAATGGGAGCTCATACATAAATCGTATTTAAAAAGAAACTAAAGGGAAGTTTAAGAAAAGACCTATTCCATCAACTCTAAGGTAAAAGGAAGAGGACATTGTTGGAGTTTTAATTATTTAACCTGACAATTCATAAGGAGAGGTGGGCACAAATGGTCACCAATACAAAACTCAGCTACCAAAGTTAGTCTGAGAGGTTTCCTCCCCCTTGAAATTTTGCATCCCAGGCTCGAAAGCGTTTTTTTAATATTATACAAGGCCTGAATCTCTGCAGAGACACCCCCTCGATGCCCCCAAAGAGCCAGCCATTTTTCCCCAGGAGAAAGGTGGTCTGGTTGAAGTACTCATCTGCCAGGACCTGACTGGAGGAAGAAAGAGAAGGAGAGGTGTGGAGCAGAGCTGAGCGGAGGAGCGAAAGAGCAGCTATTCAGGTGAAAGGGATCTAAGACTAACGTGCTTCTGCCTCAGAGGCAGGATTAGGTGTGATGGAGATCTCAGTCTACCAGGAGATGCTGTGGGCTCGTCTTCCGTGGGAGTACACATTCTTATCCATTTCCAGAGGGAAGCTGTGTTAGTCTTTTGCACCACAAAAACCAATGCCAGAATCCAATTGTTCATTTTTAAGGTGCCACACAAGATGCTTTGACCTTCTCATCCGTTTGGTGAGCACTGGTTCTTTGTGGATTGAATGTAGAAGGGTTAAGGCTCATTACATCTCCCTTGTTGATCATAATATCATATCAGACCCATATTTTAGACTGATAGCATTTTAATGACTACAAAAATCACTGGAATACACAGAACGCACATTTATTCTTTCATGGTCCAGGCGATTAAATGAAAATGTAGGTATCTGGGTGGGAAATGAAAAGTCACTGTGAAATGGGAGCCAGGATCCATTCTCATTGTGGCTTGGCTTTGGCAGCTAATTAGGCTGCCCCCTTGACCCGGAATGACCTTCAAAGGTTCATTTTGTTTTATCATGTCTTTCTATGTTTATACATGTCACTCCCTCTCAAACATGTGAAGCAAGATGTAAAGTTCAAGTAGCTAGATTGATTTATCAGTTGGCTAATATAACTAAAGCAGAGCTCTGGAGAAGTTTTCTGGGATATTAATCCAAGCATATATAAATATAAATATAATAATTTAACAGAGTTTGAAAGACAGAGGTTAGGCTGTCTGTTCGGTTTTCTCTGGTAGCATCAAGAGCTGCTACACAGCCTTTTCCCCGCAGTTGCCTACTTGCTCTGAAGATGTTACACTCCTCTGGAATACAAATGTGTCATGGATTATAACTTTTTTTCAGCCATTATTGCAGATGTTCCAGATTGGAGCCCACATCCAGGGTCAGTTTATATATTTAGCAGAGTTTACATATTTTAGCAGAATCAAATGATAAAGCATTTCTTCAACTTCAACCTCTATTTGAGTGAGGGTTGTTTTTTCTTTCCTCTTTTGGATATTATTATTATTATTATTATTATTATTCCTCCTCCTTAAACAAGAAAAACTCAAATTTCCTGCACGTAGAAAAGCAGCATGTCAAGAAGGAGGGGTCCACCTAAGCATCTTTCTGACATGTTCTTTTGCTATGTGCATGACATAATTTTTGTTCATGGGCATTCAAAAAAGCATCCCCCACCTGAGGCATGAAGTGATACAATACAGGTTGCTATTTGTTAAAAAACAAAAAACAAATCTTGATCACTCCATCCTCTTTGTGTCTGAACTAGCCCTCGAGTCTTCGTCTTTCCAAAGGTGAACATAAAACCACTGCTCCCATACAATCCTCCCCGCATGCTCAGGTCCTCTGGGAAGAACTTATTACAGTCGGCCAAGTCTAGGCTGACATCCGTTACCCAGAGGACCTTCTCTTCTGCTGCTCCCAGACTGTGGAATGACCTGCCGGAAGAGATCAACCAACTTACCAGTCTTCTAGAATTTAAGAGAGCGATAAAGACTGATCTCTTCCAGCAGGCCTACCCAGTCAAATCTTTAAGACTTTGTTGATTTTAATAATGTATTAACTTTATATGCTTTTAATCAGTTTTATGTATTTTATATGTATTTTATATTGTTTTTACTGATGTTGTTTCCTGGAGGGAGAGGCGGGTAATAAATAAATAAATATATTGTGATTATGATGATTATGATTATGATTATCATCTGGTTTGGGCTGAGATCTGCTAATGGCGGGTCTAAATGTCAAAATATATTTTTCTTTATATTAAATTCTTTCTTTCTTTCTTTCTTATTGCATTTGTATACCATCCATAGCTGAACCTCTCTGGGCAGTTTACATAAGATTAAAACATTTAAAAACAATATACAAAAATTTAAACTGCAAAACATACAGTATACACATACATTTAAAACCATTATAATAACTTAAAAAGCTATGCCTAAAAACAAAAACAGACCCAGGCTCATCAGATATTGTGAAATGCCTGAGAGAAGAGGAAAGTCTTGACCTGGCCCCCAAAAGATAACAATGTTGGCACCAGGCGGCCTCATCAGCGAGATTGTTCCACAATTTAGGGGCCACCACAGAGAAGGCCCTCTCCCTTGTTGCCAACCTCTGAGCTTCCCTAAGAATAGGCACTCGGAGGAGGACCTTAGATGTTTCTTAAAACAACTCCTAGAAGTCCTAAATTAAGTGGGTGGCGAGGGTAGGGTTTCGAGGTTGTTACAGTGGGGCGTTTAACAGTTTAGGAAATAACTAAGCAGCAAGGCACTTGCTTTGATTCAAAGGGGATCCACGCTCTCTCGAACATTATACCTCCTAAATCAAGATTTTCTCCACCTCCGCCTCCATGGCACTGATTCTTTTAAGTTTGCAATCCTCCACGCCCTTTACCTGGGAGTAAGTTCCACTGAACTCTGCTGACTTACTTCTGAGCAGGCACGGAGATCGGTTTGCGCGGTAAATCCCGTTTGGCCTGCCCAGTGGCGAAATTCTTAAAAGAAAGAAGCAAGCTCGGAAGCGAAGCCATCTCGGGGTCCAGATCACGTTGTACCACAGTGGGTAGTCAGAGGCGAAACGGCACTCTGCACATGTTCAGAGAGTGAGTTGTTGTTTTTGCCGATATATATATATATATATATATATATATATATGTTTTCTCAGAGCGGCTCGCTGGCTTTCCGAAAGCCAAGAGCCCCAATTAAGCCCCACCCACAAACGAACAGTGAAGCGGGCGGGATCGCCGTCAGGGCTGCCCCACTGTTTATTGCAACGCACAGAAGCGGCTGGGCTGCTTTCCCCGCCCTCGCCCCCTCCCACCCCTCCTTCTCTTCTAGCCCCCCTCCACGGCGCGCATCTCTCGCACTCGCCTGCCCGGGCTCAGCGGCAGCACGGCGCGCTCCGCCAGGTGAGTCTCCGTCCATCTCCCCGCTCGCACCCCACCTGCCCCCTTCCGCCCGGAGGTGGGAGAACCGCTTCAAACTTCGAGCGAGAGAAACGGGTCGTGGGGCAAAGCTGGAAGAGCTGTGTTGCCACCACTCCCCTGGCAAACTGCTCCCCCCCCCCGCCATCACCAAAGGCAAAACCCAGATAGGGAGGAAGGAAAGACGCAGCAGAGGTGATCGGTAAGTCTACGGGACTCCAGTAAATCTCCTCCAGCATTACTATCAGTGGAGGCTGGTGGCTCCGATGTCAGAGGGGCTGTCAATCTGCTCTGGGTTTCAGTCCAAGGAGCTGTCCAAGGTGCTGAAGCCATTTGGTTCATCACCTTGGATAGCTCCGTTAGAGTTCTGACTGGAACCCAGAGCGGATTTATAGCCCCACTGACATTGGAGCCACCAGCCTCGACTGGTGATGATAATGATGATGGTGATGTTTGATTCCAAAAAAGGATTTACCAAAAAGCCGGGGAGGGGGAACCCCCCGCTTGACTTGGAGGGTGCTGCTAGATCCACGGAAGGGTCGCCTCCCGCTGCTATTGGCTGCCCCATCCAAGCCCTCGTCTATGCTCCGCCGTTAAAAACGTGGACCCTTCTGTCCACGCCCTTCTCTCTCGTTGCTTTATCTTACAGATCTTTTTATGTGCCGCTGATGTTCACCGAACACGGTGCGAGACCCACGTTGGTTACTGCTGCCCAGGGTCTGCGAGAGTACGGTAGAGGCGAAGCAGTAGCAGTAGCAGCAGCAGCAGCAGCAGCAGCAGCAGCTACGAAATGCTTTGGTGACTCTCGATTCGTCCGGTTGTAGAGCAGAGCAGCCGTGCACCCACCGGGAAAAACAGAGTCTTCTGGTAACTGATCTTCCTGTCTCCTTTCCTCTGACTCAATAGACGAGTCCAGGAGCATTGATTCCTAGGGTATGCAGAACGGGCAGATCAGGATAAATAGATAGATGGAATATGTTCGTTTTTCCATTGTAATGTCTTTGGAAGTGAAACAACGAAAGAAGTAGTTAATTTGATAGGGTTATATTCAATGTTAGTCTAACTGAAGCTCCATTCATTTCAATGGATCTACTCAAAGTAGCCCTAACCTTGGATAAAACCCATACTAAGGATCTTAGGTTGCAATAAACAAACTACTGACTCTGGAGTAGTCCTATGGAAATTTGTTGAGCTTCTGGATGGAAAAAAATGGGTTATGGGTCGCAGATTTCTTATAGTGTTTAACAATATCCTGTGTTTAATACTCAGCAGTGGTGCTGCTACACATCTCTGCTTTTCTTGTATGTTTTGTTGTGCTCAGCCTCTCTCCTTCTCCTCCTCCCTCTACCAAAAACATCCCATTTAAGAAGGTTATCAAGTAATACTGGGTCAGCTCTCCAAGATAGCTGGACAAATTAGTTTTTTGACTGACAGCTGGAGAGGAAGCGTTGCAAGCATTAAACATAGTTAAACCCAGGATAATCTCAGTTTACTGTAATGTCTTTTCTAAATGGGCTGTATGGTATGAATAATGGATCAGATTGTTTTGAACATAAAAATGGAAGCCTTCTCCCCCCCCACTTTTAACTCTTTCCTGTCTCAGCATCTCTGTATGTTATCCAAACTGGCAGCTTCTCTTCATTTTGAAGAAAACAAGAAATGACTCGTTGCAAACTTTTTATATTATTAGGTCATCGTAACATTTCTGTTGTGTGAAAGCATAACCAGCAGGATTTACTTCCAAGTGGTTGTGTCAATGGGCATGATAGAAATATGGTTTATTAGAATGCACTTGAGATATAGAGACTCTGCTGGACTTTGTCCAGCAGGAATTCCACTAAAATCGGCAGTTATGCTGGAGTAAGAAGTTCAAGGGCTGCAAGTAGAGTCACAGAGAAACACTCTAGTCCAAAAACAAGATGAGTGAAAACAGGTGTGCTTCCAAATAGATGAGAGAGAGAGAGAGAAATGTGAAATTTTAGGTACAATTCACCAGGATTCTGAGCAGCAGTCCCATCAAACATCCTCAATTTTTCCAACATATGGCATTTGTTAACCAAATGGAATTTCTCCTCTGCTTGTATTGTACAATTATTTATTCCACTCCCCCAACACAGTGCTGCCAAAACAATTGTCCTGCCAGATGAAGCTCTAACTCAGCAGAGAACTTTAACAAGGAAATAAAATTATGATGGCAGGAGAATATATCTTAGCTTATCACTTTTTAGTCAAAAGGAGGACAAAAACCGTGAAGAAAAAATGGAAATGGAAAAGGAACCAAGGGTCTGTTGAGAAATTAAAAGGTGTCACTATGGGTTTTTTGGTCAAAGAAAAAATGCCAATGCCGACTTTTCCTCTTTGTTAGTTGGGGATGAGTGTGGGGTTCTCTGAGTTTTAATGTTTTATACTTATCCTAGTTGTGTGTTTTCTACATTTTGGCAAATTTTGTAATTATAGGTTTATTTGGTTGTTATTACACACAAGAGATCATGGTAGCAATCCTGAGCAATGTTACGTACGAGTACATTCTACTGAAAACAATTATTTATTTTAATTATGTATTACATTTTTTAAAAAATCACACCTTTCTAGGGTGGAGTAAACGATCTGCCTCATTTTATCCTTACAACACACCTGTGAGATAGGCTAGGGTGAGAGGAGAGTGAACTTTAGAGCTGAGTGGCGATTTGAACCTGTTGAGCAGTAAGTCCAACACTCGATCTAGCCAATACACTACACTGGCTCATACTTTAATGGTCCTCCATGGGGCTAACATCTGAGTAAACATGGCTAGGTTGATGCTGCATTGCTGTTTTCACCAGGGGCACTAAAATTAAATAACATGTAGCCACGATTATGCTGTTTGACCCTAATGCATTTCTGGATACCAGTTTTTACCTCAATTATGCAGGAAGGTGGGTTTGCACCTGCATTTCATCCATCACCTTCTTTTCTTTCACCTATCACTAGATGTGATCTTCTTCAAGCACCTCATTATTAGTCTTGTCGCCTCCACCATTCATACCATAGAACTATGCATACCAAGATGTACCATTACAGCATGAGAATCCTCAACCAAGGTAAGACAAACCAGCTGGACTGCGTGTGATGTCCCCCAGAAAATTAAAAATGCTTTTCATAGCACTCATGAAAACTGAGAGGGCATCCATATCATGGCTTTCTCAATTTGGCACATATGGCAAATTGAATGGGAAGAAGGACAAAGCAGGTAGCTCGAATAGGAGGCAGCTTGCGGGGTTTTTTTGCGGGGGGGGGAGGTGGGGCAACCTATATGAATGACCCTTTCTATGCACACTGAGTGTCCTGCAGTTCTCTTGTAACCAACATGACCAGTAGTCTGGATGGGCAAGAACAGGTGGTGAACCAGAGCAGGCTGAAGTGTGCGCAGGTGTGGAATGTGGAGGTTGGACACTGACTGGATGTTGATCCATGTCTTCTTTGAACCTGTGACATAGATGGACTATAAGGCCATCCTGAGAGCCAGTGTGATGCAGGGGTTAGAGTGATGGACTGGGACTCAGGAGATTTGGGCTCTAGTCCTCACGCTGGCATGAAGCTTACTGGGTTACTCTGGGCCAGTCACAGACTCCCAACCTAGCCTATCTCACAGGGTTGTTATGAGGATAAAATGGAGAGGAGGAGGACCATGTAGGCTGCTTCGGGTTCATCGCAAGAGGGAAAAGGCAGGATATAAAATAATTAATAAATTGGCAGAGGTTAACAGCTTCTGGATTCTTAGGGGCCATTCTGTCCCCTACAGAGTTTCTGGTCAAAGAGAGAAATGTCCATCTTTTTGTACAATCTGCTTCCTTCACAGGTGATCAATTTCTATAATATATTCAGTGTCATCTAGGAGCAATGGCTTTACAGGGCCAAAGTAAACATGGCGTGGGTAGACACCTGAATCAGTCTCCCAATGTTTGTGTGTTTTTAAAATGACAACAACAGTAACAGAGAAAAGATTCACGTGGCTGCATGTAACATGTAGTTTGGCCCACAATTATGAAGCAGATGTGCTTAGCCATAGCCAGGGCCTGACTAATAAGAGAGATGTAAACATCAAAGAACATACAGGGGCTGTAGCTCAAGGGTAGAGCATCTGAGGTCCCAGGTTCAATCCCTGCCATCTCCAGGTAGTGCAGGAAAAGCTGCTGTCTGAAACCCTGGTTTGATTCAGTATAATTGATTCTTTGTTTTATATATTATTGCATTGATATCCCGCCCTTTTTCCTCCAAGGAGACCAATGTGGTGTACATAATCCTCCTCCTCTCCATTTTATCCTCACAACAACAACCCTGTGAGGAAGGTTGGGCTGAGGGTCTGTGACTGGCCCAAAGTCACCCAGTGGGTTTCCATGGCCGAGTGGAGACTAGAACCCTGATCTCCTGACTCCCAGTCTGACACCTTAGCCACTACAGCTTCCTATGTTCCTATGAATTTCTGACACACACAGAATGCGTGATTGAAATTTGGTGTGATGTGGGTGGCTTTGTTGGCCATTTCTGCTCCAAGGCATAAAATAGCTGAATGAATGTGTTTTTGTATGAAATAAAAGCCCCAGGGCCAGCCCTAACATTTGGCATAGTGAAATGCCCAAGGCGAGCTTTGTTTTCCAAGAAAAACAATACAGAGCTGCTTTGCAGTTCATAAATTTGAATTGCACTGCAGATTTTCAACCTAAAATATCTGTGCTTTCCACATATAGTAATATAAAGAACAGAACATGTAAGTTACAGGAATGTACTGTACAAATAACGTGCTGTTGAAAAGGACACTATAGAATTTTGATAAGACTGGGATGGTTCATTTAGTTCTTATTGACTTGGGCCAGGACTTATATTCATGCAGAAAAGCAGCTGGGAAAACAATGTTTGGGGCATGTTCATCTGACACAAAGGATGGATTGGATTCAGGTAACAAAATCCTATCATGGGGAGGGGGTTGCTTCTATTCTCACTGCACTGGGGCTGAGTCCAACTGATGATACAGCTGGGTGTAGGGACATTCAGGGCATTCTCTCAAGCCTATGGCCCAAAATGGATATCAGTGCCTAGTAATTGCATTTTTATTTTCATGTTCACGTTATAGTAGGTGCATGGGGCTGATTAAGATCTTAAAAGCTTCCTCCCCTACGTTAAGCTCCTAATTCAGATCTTAAAAGCCTCCTACCCCCATATTAGGCTCCCAATTTGGATCTTAGAAGCCTCCTACCACCTACGTTAAGCTCCTAATTCAGTTCTTAAAAGCTTCCTACCCCCATGCTAGGCTCCTGATTTGGAACTTAAAAGTAGGCTCTGCATGCCCCCCCCCCCGATTTGCTTCAGAGGCTGATTTGGAGCTTCAGTGACCCCCTCTACAAGAATTCAGTTTGACGCCTGGTTCTCCAATTATGCGCATCTTCTCGGAAGTGCTTTATGGTAAATGACTGTACACAAGAGGTAATTGAGCGCACAACTGGTGGCCTTACCGGTTGTTTGAAATGCGCTTTAGAAGTAGTTAATGCGGAAAATCGCTTGTTCACATAGTCAAAATGCGCTTTAACGGGCCGCAGCAAAATAAAACTCGCTATTTAACGCGCATTTGATAATGCGCATAATTGGATAGATAACGCTCCTTAACTCCCCATTTGCGCTCCGCTCATGTAGAGGTAAACATTTTAATGAGACTTGAAGGAGCTTTAAACCTCTCGTGTAGAGGCAGCCAGTGTCAGCCTCAATCCACTTTAAGTTAATTTGGACCCAGTCTGACTGGCTTTAGACTCTGGAGGCGAAGCAAGGTTCAGATATCTGAATAATTTGGATTTTACATTTTCCCAATGACTTGCATTAGAAAACACAAATGGCCATAACATTTTTAGTTTTTATGATAAAGCCATTAAATTTAGAGACCTGGCAACCCCTATGGAGGTGCCTGAACTTGTCAAATTTCAGAGAGATAGATTCAGTGGCTTTTGTGTTAGCTAACAATATCAAGACCAACAATAAAGAATTCTTCAAATATATCAGAAGCAGGAAACTAGCTAGGGAAGCAGTTGGACAGTTGGATGACAATGGAGTTAAGGGAGTACTAAAGGAGGACAGGGAGATTGCAGAGAAGCTGAATGAATTCTTCGTGTTGGTGTTCACTGCAGAAGATACAGGACAGATGCCTATGCCTAAACTGATGTTTTCAGGAAGGGAGTCTGAGGAACTGAGGCAAATAGTGGTGAAAAAATATGAAATTCTCAACCTTATTGATGAATTGAAAGCAAATAAATCACCAAGCCCAGATGGTATCCATCCTTGACTACTCCAAGAACTCAAATATGAAATTGTGGATATTCTAACCAAAATATGCAACATGTCCCTAAGCTCAGCCTCTGTACCAGAGGACTGGAACATGGCCAATGTAACACCGATTTTTAAAAAGGGATCCAGGAGGGATCTGGGAAATTATAGGTTGGTTAGCTTGATATCTGTTCCAGGTAAATTGGTTGAAAGCATTATTAAAGACAAAATTAGTAAGCATATAGAAGGACATGTCCTACTGAAAAAGAATCAACACGGCTTCTGCAAAGGAAAGTCATGTCTCACTAATCTTCTAGAATTCTTTGAGAGTATCAACAAACATGTAGACAGGGGTGATCGGTGGAAATTGTTTACTTGGACTTCCAAAAGGCTTTTGACAAAGTCCCTCACCAAAGGCTCCTGAACGAACTTAGCAGTCATGGAATAAGAGGAGAGGTCCTCTTATGGATCAGTAACTGGTTAAAGAACAGAAAGCAGAGAGTAGGAATAAATTGTAAATTCTTCTGATGGAGGGAAGTAAATAGTGGGGCCCAGATGGATCTGTATTGGGAACAATTCTTTTCAACTTGTTCATAAATGATATGGAATTAGGAGTGAGCAGTGAAGTGGTCAAGTTTGCCGATGACACCAAATTATTTAACGTTGTTAAAACAAAAAAGGATTGTGAGGAGCTCCAAAGGGATCTCTCCAAGCTGGGAGTGGCCATCCAAATGGCAGATGTGGTTCAATGTAAGCAAGTATAAGGTGAAGCATGTTGGGGCAAAAAAACCACCCAACTTCTAGTATAAGCTGATGGAATCTGAACTGGTGATGATAATCTTGGGGTTGTGGTGGGCTTGATGAAAATGTCAACCCAGTGTGCAGCTGCTGTAAAGAAGGCAAACTCCATGTTAGGCATTATTAGAAAAGGAACTGAGAATAAAACTGCTAGTGTCATATTGCCTTTATACAAATGTATGGGACAACCACACTTAGAATACTGCGTACAGTTCTGGTCACCACACTTAAAAAAGATATTATAGAGCTGGAAAAAGTTCAGAAAAAGGCAACAATAATGATTAAGGGGCTGGAGCATCTCTCCTATTAGGGAAGGTTACAGCAGCTGGGATTGTTCAGCTTGGAAAAAAAGGAGGCTGAGGGGAGATAGACATGATAGAAGTGTCCAGAATTATGCATCGTGTGGAGAATGTGGATAGGGAGACATTTTTCTCCTTCTCCCATAATACTATAACCAGAGGTCATCTGATGAAGCTGATTGCTGGGAGAGTCAGGAAGTATGTCTTCACACAACACATAGTTAAACTATCGAATTCACTACCACAAGTTTTAGTGATGGCCACCAATTTGGATGGCTTTAAAAGGGGGCTGGATAAATTTCTGGAGGAGAAAGCTATTAATGGCTACTAGCCCTGATGGCTAAGTGCTAGCTCCAGTATCTTAGGTAGGAAGCCTATATGCACCAGTTGTTGGGGAACATGGGTAGGAGGCTACTGTTGTACCGTGTCCTGTTTTGGTCCCTGGCTGACAGCTGGTTGGCCACTGTATGAACAGAGTATTGGACTAGATAGACCCTCTGTCTGATCCAGCATGGCACTTCTTATGAACTAATGGTTATATGAACAGAAGTGTAATTTTAAGAAAGCCCATGGAAATTGGATCTCTCTCTCCCTTTCCTTCAACCATTCCCTTGAAAGGTTCTATCATCTCCAGATGTCCAAATAGAAAAGGAGTGTGATCCTATTTATTTTTTCTCTCCTTCAAATACCATTCCACTGCCAAAGAAGCATTAGCTCAGCTTATTTTTAAAATGTGTTTTTGATTTAATTTTAAAAGTTAATGTGTTGTAGAAACACTCCAGAGCATTACATAGTTTCTGTTCCTTTAGTGTTTATTGTAGGGCACTGTTTGTACTGTTGGAAACTAGCTGTTTTCGTTACTTTGACCTTTTAATGGGGAGGAAACAAACCCTCATGTATTAGTTCTGTTTAGATGATCATAGATGTAACTGTCAATCACTTATCTTCTTAGAGCAGTTAAATGGAATTCGGGGAGGGGGGTTAAAGCAGACCTATTTTCTTAGCCTCGTCCTGCTTGAAATATCATTTTCAGCATTCCTGAAGATATCACTTCCCGAGGGTATCGTTTTCAAATTTTCAGTATTAAGAGCAGTATGCTGTCAGTCACAAAGGGCAACCTAATTCCCAGGTGCAGAGTGATTGAGAGATGCTTCAGATAACATACTTCTCAGTGCATGAATAGGGGAAAGCATGCGAATTCTGTGTCATGTGACAATTACAAGGCCAAAACAGACATTACTTTAAATGTGTGTCTAGCAGCTACATCTTCCCCTGGCCCTCTTTTTTTATTCTAGGGTAGGCGCAGGCCCTCCAAATCGGACTGGAGCCCTAGTGTGGGTACAGGGGGATCAGCCCCACTAGTGTCCCAGTCTGGTCAAGATTTGGATCATCCACCTTGTGCCTGTTCTGCAGCTGTGTATGTTTTGGCCCACATACACAGCTACATTTGCTACGTTTGCATCATGACACATGGACTTGCAGCCGAATGGACCACATGGGTGATCATTAACATGCAATGGTCTATTTGTAGTAGCACTAAAAATGTACAGATTAGCCACAAGTTGCAGAATCCACCAGAAGTGTCCAGTGATACACTCTGGAGGCAGCAGAGATAAACTCTTAGTGCTAGACAGAGCCAGGAGGAGGCAGCACAAGGATGGAAAAGCAGAGGGAGGGTTGACTCTAAGAGCCTATCTACACAGTCCCTTGGAACGTTTTAAATAGTATTTTAAAACGTTCCAAATAGGTGCGTTACAAAACTTCTTAGGCCACATTACTGAGTACTCACGTTACAGGAGAAAAATTCTTCAGTCTTTAAAGCGGTGTGTGCAGTCGCACACTCTTCTGCCCTGTCTCTTTCTGTTTCGTTTTTACAATGAGTTTAGGACAAGGCATTGTGGGTGTTGTAGTTCAGTCATCCACTTCCTCCTTAGTTCCTCTGTCATTCCCTAGCTTTCAATGAGTATAGGGCTAAGAATTGTGGGTGTTGTAGTTCACTCGCCCACTTCCTCCTTAGCCCCGCTTTCTTCCCCACCAATCAACTGCTAAGCATTTGGGCACCAGTAAACGAAGCACTGCCCCCATGAATTACAAACGGTAAGGAAGAACACATTATTTAATTTTAAACGATTTATTAAAAGTGAAACCGTTGTATATAGCTGAAGTGAGTTTTAAAAAACCTCAGGTATACAACGTTAGGGAGTGCGTCATGTGGCCCAAAGAGTTTTCATAACCCTTATAAAACGTTAAAAACCTAGCGTGTAGATCGGCTCTGAGAGAGAGTTGAGGAGGAAGATGTTTAAAATGCCAATGAGGAGAGGCCCCCGTACAGCCTACAACTCCCAGCATGCAGTGCCTTGGAGGGCTGCACTTACTGGGGCCCAGGAATGGAGGGCACATATGTACTCATCGCCACCGCAATTGCCCGCTCCTCGGTGCAGTCGCTACCTCCTCGACGTGATAGCCGCTTCCTCAATGCAGACAGATGCTTCCTTGATGTGATTGCCTCCTCCTCGATGCAAACAGCTGCTGCTGCCGCAATCCAGGATACTCCAATGACCCTGGAGGGGTTGCTGCAGATTCCACAGGTGTCCCGCAGCCACCTGCTTTCCCTGAGAGCCACTCACTTCTGTTACCAGAGTGGACAGCTCTTGGGAAAAGCAAGCAGCTGTGGGGCACCTGCAGAATGTGCAGGGACCCTTCCAGGGTCATTGGAATGTTCTGGATTGTGGTGGCAGCGGCCGTTCGCTCTGAGAAGCCGGCCATTGCACTGAGGAAGCAGCTGTTTGCGTCGAGGAGGTGTTGATCGTGCTGAGGAACAGGTGATTGCAGTGGCGACGAGTACACATGTGCCCTCCATTCCTGGGCCCCGGTAAGTGCAGCCCTCTCAGGCACTGCATGCTGGGAGTTGTAGGCTGTACGGGGGCCTAGGGCTGTGCAAGCAAATGGCAGATCTGTTATAAAATGGCCTCTGTGATTCAGATTTCTGAATCCAAGGCTTGAGGCTTGCAAATCCTTACTTTTTTCTGCACAGAGTTTTGCATTTTATTTTCCTTAATATCTCCATTTTCTTGGCGTTCTTCATAGGGGAAGTCTTGGCACATGCTTTGAACTGATCACCCTGCAGAGAACATGGGGCTGATAGGAGGACCAGAAACTACAGGGAACTGGACAAGCTTAACCAAAATGGACCTGTACTCCGGACTGAACTTGCCAGACCTCGCCAAATTATACAGTGACCTGTCCACTGACCTGTCCACTGACCCCAAACGAAACCTGAAGGACAGCACCAAGTTGGTCGAGGTGCAAATTGTCCTTATCTGTGCCTACTGTGTTATCATCTTGCTCGGGTTAGTGGGCAACTCCTTGGTGATCCACGTGGTGCTCAAGTTCAAGAGCATGCGCACCGTGACTAACTTCTTCATCGCCAACTTGGCTGTGGCCGACCTGCTGGTGAACACGCTTTGTCTGCCTTTCACCTTGGTTTACACGCTGCTGGGCGAATGGAAGCTTGGTCGAGTCCTGTGTCACCTTGTGCCTTATGCCCAGGGCCTTGCTGTGCAGGTATCTATCATTACTTTGACGGTGATCGCCTTGGACCGGCACCGCTGCATCGTATATCACTTGGAGAGCAAAATCTCCAAGAGAATCAGCTTCCTAATCATTGGCATGGTCTGGACTGGCAGCGCTCTGTTAGCCAGTCCTCTGGCCATCTTCCGGGAGTATTTCTCCATTGAGCTCAAGCACAACTTCAAAATAGTGGTCTGCGCCGAGGCTTGGCCCAGAGAAGGGCAGGTCAATTATAGCACCATCTATAGCTTCTTGATGCTCCTGATCCAATACGTCTTGCCTCTGGTGATCATCTCCTACGCCTACATCCATATCTGGTGTAAGCTCAAGAACCACATCAGTCCTGGGGCAGCAAATGATCACTACCACCAGAGACGCCGCAAAACAACCAAGATGCTGGTATGTGTCGTGGTGGTGTTTGCGGTCTGCTGGCTGCCCTTTCACATCTTTCAGCTTGTCAGCGATATTGACAGCAAAGTGTTGGATCTGCAGGAGTACAAACTGATCTACACCCTCTTTCATGTCATTGCGATGTGCTCAACTTTTGCCAACCCTCTCCTCTACGGCTGGATGAACAACAACTACAGAACAGCATTCCTGACAGCTTTCCAGTGTGAACAGCGGCTGGATTCCATCCCTCTGGAGGTGTCGCCCGCACTCAAAGCCAAGAAGAACCTGGAGGCGAAAGAGAATCATTGCAATGGATTGCCGTTCTCACAGCCTACAAGTGTCTAGGGGCCAAACTAGACGTGATGAGGGAGAATGCGTCTTTAATCTTTACCCCGTGCCATTTTCCTGATGTAAATTGCCCCTCCCAGATGGGATTTGTTCTGGTGGATAAACTTACATGTGCTGGGAATGGTGAAAAAAGGGCAGAGGGAAAGGCCCACCTCCTTTGTGGTCCTGATCCAGACCTCACCCAGTTTATATTTGCATCAAGAGATGCATTCACATACCTTTAAGGCATGTCTTGTTTGGCCCTCAAAAGAAGTGAATCTCGACAAAGAGAGCAAGTGAGGGAGATAATAATTTGATGCACACACAGACACACAAACACACCTAAATAATATGACCTGGCGGAAATTTGAGAAGGGTAAAGGACTTGTCCATTTATCATCAAGCAGAGAGTCAATTACAAAGAAATATCACTGACTAACCTGCTGTATGGTTGCCTGCAAAAGTGCAAAAGAAAGAGTTTACCATTGTCAATGTAAATAAAACAAAGTGGGGAGGAGAAATGGCCTCAGTAATTGGAGGCTGATGACAAACTCTAGAATGCTGGGGAACCTATTACAGATCGTTAGGCCAAAGGATCAAAGTACTCTCTGCTGGCAAAGTTGGAAATTGCTGTTGAAACTCAAACTTGCAGCAATATATATATATATATCTGAATATATTCCTGGTTGTGGTTTCCTAAATGCCAGGGCACATTAGGTTTTTCTTTGTTGTTATCTTTATATTTAAACTTTGATTTTTATTAGGCCATGTTAAGCCATATGGAGGTGACACCCAAGGTTAGTAAAATGTAAACATCTAATTCTAAGCCATTTGCACCCCGACACAGGCTAGGACTACACTACTGCTTTATAGCTGTACTGAAGTGCACTGAGAACTGGTGGGGCACAATCCACATTCCATACACTGCTTTCATAATGCTATTTCCTGCTTTTTATTCCACATTCATAATGATTTGACACAAGGTGTAGATCTGGCCACAATTTAAATTTTTGGGATTAAAACGGGCAACAACTTTGATTACATTTGAAAAGGGTGTCCTGCTATGTCTGAGTCAAGCTCAATCCTGGGGCAAACTATGGGGCAAATCTATTTGGCAAAGAGAGAAGGCTCTGCCCCCACCCCAGGTTACACGGTGCCTCCTTGGATAACCCCAGAGGGGTGGGGGCTTGGGTTGGAGAGGTTGGAAATAACAGCAGGGATTCAGGTAGCAGAGGAGTTGGCCGGCACTGGAAGGAGCAGCTGCCTGAGTTGCTTTGCACAATGGGCTCCACCCCCATGTGGGTGACGCACAAAGCGAGGGACTAGGGAGGCTGGAGAAATCTGTTTTGGGAGTGGAATTCACCACGTTTTCCAAGGTTTGGCCCCACCTGGACTGTGTTCTGCTTCCCGCAGCAGCACCTGACTCAGTTGGCAGTGAGTCAGGCCAGTTCATAGATTCCAGGCATTTTGCACATTTTTTCACAGCTTCTCCATTTTGCACAAATTTGTAAGCAATTTGTGCACATTGCAGCCAAATTGCACAAACCTGGCCGAATTTGCACACATTGCTTTGAAATTTGTGCAGATTTCAGAACCTGCAAAAAAGGCACAAAGACTTTCCCAGAGTTTATAGAAAAGCCCACCAAGTTCCCAGCAATGGACTTCCCTACCAAAGACTCAGCGGTTGCTTCTCCTAGTGCCAGTTGACTCCCTTCCTCCATGCTGAGAGAGGCAAAGAGCCTCTCTCAGCATGCAGAAAGGCAAAATGAGTGGGGAGAGGCAATGATACCAGTGGGTGTGGCCTGGTGGGACCTCGTCACATTTTGGTTCTTCATCCCGGTCCAGGAGCGTAGCTATTTCATAGTCCTACATTCTGGCTAGGGATGTGCGAAATCACTGAGTGCTCGACCAGCGGCACTTGCCCCACCACTGTTGCTGTCTGCCCTTGCAAGCCTCCGCCAAGCACTTCCCAGGCTTGTGAGCACTCAGCAACTGCCCATCCTAGCTTCTGGCATCACACCCTTTTCCCCCTGTGTTAACGGCAGCTGTCATTAGCATGGAAGAGGGAAATACGTAATTTCCGTAGCTCCAGAAATTGCACGCCCCCCCACAACTATGAATGCCTTAAAGGCCCAATTAACACAAGGGTAAAGGTTTACCCAGATGTTAATAGGGCCTCCAAGGCCCCCATTGGTGCAGTAGGCAGGTATGTGTGATTTCCAAAGGCTCCAGAAATTGCACATTCCTCCCTGCTGTGTTTATGGTGGCCGCTGCTTTAATTTCTCTCCACTGCATTAATGGTAACTCTTGTATTAATAGAGCCTTTAAGGCCCCCATTGGCGCAGGGTGGGAATGCACAATTTCTGGAGGCTCCAGAAATTGCGCATTTCCCCCTTCCGTGTTAATGGCAGCCACCATTAATGTGAAAGGGGGAAATGCACAATTTCCAGAGCCTCCGGAAATTGTGCACTTCCCTTGCTGCATTGATGGTGGCCACCACTAATGCAGGGGGGAAGGGTGTGATCCAGAAGCCAGGGCGGGCAGTTGCTGAGCACTCATGGGGGGGCTCTTGAATGGGTCTGTGAGGGTTGGCTGTGGGTGGGGGTTGTTGCCCTCACAGACCCAGTCAGACACTCATGACAACCCTAGTTATGGCTCCCCCCTCTTTTCAGAATAATTTTGCATGAAATTAAATGGCATGTACATGTATGCAGTTTTATGGGGGGGAGGACCATCAAAATCAAACTCTGAGCTTCATATTACAACATATGCATTGGGAAATAGGCGAACAAGGAACAAAACTGAAATTCAGGGCAAAAGCTGACAAGTAGACTGGTGCAGGCACCTTTTCTTTTACTCTCAAGGCAAGGCTCAGGCCTTTTGGGCACATGCCTTTTAGTGACAAAATTGCAAATGCTTGAAGCTGCAGGGTGGTTATTATTATTATTATTATTATTATTATTATTATTATTATTTTATAGCCCAATCTATCCTTAAGTGTTTGAAAGCAAGCCAGTTTATCCTCAGTGGCATTAAATTGACTGGGATCCTGTCTTAAATGGGTTGCAGATTGAGCTGCTGGCGCCACTAACTCATCAGGTTTGAAACGGCCTGCTTTATTGCTAGATGAGAAGACAGGGCAGGATGCGATCCTGCAGAAATGCTGCTCAATGCGCCCTACCTAGCTCAACAATGCTCCTGTGCTTTGTGCCATGTGCGCTTTTGTGTTACACATCTTGCCTTGGATCTTCTTTGCACACCCTTGCACCCTGTGTGATTAAAAAAAACCAAATGCTTCAGTAAGCTAGACAAAGGTATGCTGCTCTGTCGTCGAACATGAACATATGAAATTTGCATGAGTGTTGTTAATACTTAAGTTCCTTATGATCAGGTATAAGAGTTGCCTCTCCTGCAAATGCACAGCTACGAATGGCGATGCACAGTTCTTCAATGTCTTTGGCTTGCTATTTGGTTTTGGGTTTTCTGGAATCATTAAAGTTATCAAGACAATGGACCATCAGCAGTATTTTTTTCCCACCCAGTCTTAGGTCCACATTAGATGCGACTGCATTGGAGCCATCTTTTTGAACGTGGCCCCACCCTTTGCCTTTGGCCCTTCCCTCTTTTCTTCTGGCCACACCCCTTTCCCTCAGGCCCCTCCCATCACTGGAATGCCACCCCTGGGAGCATCTCCAAAATGGAATTCCTCATACAGATCGCTCTTTCCCCAATGCTGCTAGCAGTGATGGATTTGTCTTTAGATGGTGCTTATAGTATTGGGGGAGGGGTGTGCGTGAAGGATTGAAAGAGAGATAGTGAGGCAACATGAGCATAACTGGATCTTTCACCACTTTCTATGGGCGGCAGGCCTGCTATAGAATAAGCAAATTGAAGAGACCCAGGCAAGTTAAAGGCTAGAGGAGTTTTGTGCACAAATGAAAGTAGTATCTTGAGTGTTGTCCCACCCCAAGCCATGCGGCTCTCAGATCCCTAAGAGATTGTTTCTGTGCTGGCGCTTCCTTCCCTGAACATCCATACTCAGAGAGCCTCCAGGGATGAAGCATGTGAAGTAGCTAATGTATTATGAATTGCAGCAAGCGCAAGGCATGCATAATGAATGAATACAGCCGTGACTCCTGATCCACAATCCTCAGTCGGAAACATGTGAACAGTTTCCTAAGGATCATGCATTGCTACAGCACTAGAAGCAGAGGCAAGCAGGTGGATTGTGCTACTTCAGCCTTCTCCAACCTCCAGATGTGTTGGGATGCAACTCCCATCATTCCCAGCCAGCATGGCTTGGGAGTTGCTTTCCAGCACATCTGGTGGGGAACCAGATTTTGGGGGGGGGGTTGCCTCTGTTTCTTGTGCTGCAGCTGAAAAGACAAAGGTGTGACCCTTGGGAACCCATCCACATGTTTCTGACTGCTTGGTGGAATGTGTCTCATTGGTGATCATTGATATGTTTCAGTCCTTCAGTGGCTTCACAACAGAAATTATTATGGGCCTTAAGAAGCATTTTGGCTTTATTTTCCATCCCTGATTTACCATGGATGGGCCAGATTCCAGCAAACCTGGAACTTGAGGGAATTCAAGACTCGTTTTGAGATCTCTCCCATTTTCAAAAGCCTCCATCTTTTACTTGGTATTTGTGATGTGGGTATAATTATTCCCTGAGCAATATGTGGCTACTGATGTGGGACAGATCACATTCTTGCAAACTGAGCGCATTGCCTCCCTGCTCCCACAAAAGCCCTTGAATGTTGTCATACAAATCATAGCACAGGAGTGCACAACCTGTGACCTGAAGGCCACATGTGGCCCCCAAGGACTTAACTGTGGCCCTCCTGACCCTCCTCTTTGCTGATTCCCCCATACATATCACTCTTTCCCCTGCTGCTAGAGTGATGTGTACCAGGATTGGTGGAGTGGGTGCATGTGTGCCCCTCCTGACCCAGGAACCCCGTATCAAATGTGGCCCACAGGACTGAAAAGATTGTTCTCTACTATTGTAGCATCATAGAGATGTACGGGTCTTGTAGGCCATCTAGTCCAATCCACTGCATGATGCAAGCAATCTAGAGCAAGAGCAACCCTAACATGGCAGTTCACCCTTGGCTTGAAAACTTCCAGCGACGGAGAACACCTCCCACAACCACCCAGGTAATTGGTTCCACTGTCAAACTGCTTTTACCATTAACTTGTTTCTCCTAATGTTCAACTGAAATTAACCCTCCTGCAATGGAAGCCCATTTGAGCCAAGTCCTGCCTTTTTGGGCAGCACGGAATGATGCCGCCAACTTGTATGACAACCTTCCCCAAACTGATGCCCCCTGGACGTTTTGGACTACAACCCCCAGAATTCCTATCATTGGCCATGGAGTTGCAGCTCAAAATATTTGGAGGGCAGTAGGCTGTTGTATGGATTTGAAAGCCAATGTGGTACAATAGTGAGAGTGCTGGGCTGGACTTGGGAGCCACAAAACTCACTGGGTGACTTTGGGCCAGACACTGAGTCTCAGCTTTACATACACCACAGAGTTTTTGTGAGGATAAAATGGAGAGGAGGAGGAGGAGGAGGAGGAGGACCAGGACCACACAAGCCACCTTGGGTTCTTTGCAAGAGGAAAAAGGCAGGATATAAATATAATGTAATAATAATTAGACAGAGGATTAGACAAAAAGGGGATTCTTAGACAAATTAATGGAGGATAATACTATCAACAGTAGGGTGACCAACTGTCAGGATTTCCCTGGATTTGTCCTGGTTTTTGTTCTATCCTGGGTGTCAGGGGGGATTTTCTGTAATTTTCTATAATGTCCTGGAAAGATCAGTTTTCCCCTTTAAGGCCACATTAGCGTGGTTGGAGGGAATGACGAGCTTTCTGGAGGTGGGTTATTTCCCTCCCACTGCTCCAATCAGGACCTTACAGGGGAAAGTATGTAATTCCTGGACATTATAGAAAAGGACCTGATTGGAGCAGTGGAGGGCGGGAATGGCACACTTTCCCCTCCTCTGCTCCAATTGGGTCCTTTAAAGCAGTGGGGGTGAATGACATGCTTTCCAGAGGCCCCGGAAAGCCACTTTCCCACCCCCCACCCCACTGAGGGTCCTCTTTTTTGGTTTCCCAAATGTGGTCACCCTAATCAACAGGTACTAGTCATGATGGCTATATATTACCTCCAGTGCCAGAGGCAGTATGCCCCAGAATATGGGTTGCTGGGAAACATGAGCAGGATGCACTCATGTCTTGCTTGTGGTCTTTCCATGGGCATGTGGGTTTATTTATTTATTATTTATTTTATTTATTACATTTGTATACTGCCCCATAGCCGAAGCTCTCTGGGCGGTTTACATAGGATTAAAAACAATTAAAAACAATATACAAAAATTAAAACAGCAAAAACATACAACATACACACAATCTGTACATTTAAGAACCACTTCAACACTTCAAAAAGCTATAAAAACAAAACAAAACAAACCCAGGCTCCTCAGATATTGCCAAATGCCTGAGAGAAGAGGAAAGTCTTGACCTGGCGCCGAAAAAATAACAATGTTGGCGCCAGGCGGGCCTTGTCGGGGAGATCGTTCCACACGAGGCCCGCCTGGGTTAGCCACTGTGGAAGCACACTGCTGGACTAGATATGTGTTAGGTCTGCTCCAGCAGGACTTTTCTGATGTCCCCCTTCATCTTCTCTTCTGTAGGCTAAACATGCTTAGTTCCTTTAACTTTTCCTCATAGGACTCATTTTCCACACCTCTCACCATCTTTGTTGCTCTCCTCTGAACCCATTCCAATTTGTCTACATCCTTCTTAAAGTGCAGCACCTAGAACTGGGCACAGCACTCCAGATGGTTCTGTTAACGCAGCCTAAAATCATTCATCTTTCCTGCAGCCTCCTCTCTGCCTTTAAGGCAGAACAGATCAACATTTTTACACAATCACAAATACTGTGATATCCTTCTCTGAATGCCAGAGTCATTTGTATGCAATTAGTTCCTGGTGATATTCCCTCTTCATCACAACTGTTAAAGGTGCAGGCACTATACTAGAGTGACCATATACAAAAGAAGGCAGGGCTCTGCAACTTTAACTGTTGTGATGAAGAGGGAATTTCACCAGGAACTAATTGCATACAAATGACACTGGCTGAAATTCCCTTTTCTCTACAACTGTTAAAGTTACAGGAGCCCTGATCCGGATTTTATCTGGTCACCCTAGATAGAACACTTTAAGCACATTTCTTGATATGAACTTTCTGGGCAAGCACTGGGTGGGGGGTGGGTAGGGTTAGGCGTAGCCATTATTCTTTCTGAATTTCTCCAGAGACAGCATATGCTGGTTCTTCAGAATTGACTTGGCCAGAGCCCAAACAAAATCCCAGGGAGAGAAAAAGCCCAAGGCACAGGGCTGCCTTTTGAGCTTGGCAGAGAGAGATCCTGTACCAGTCAATTTCAGCCTGCCGAAACACTGAACTGATCATGGTAAGCAAGACGCCAGGGAAAGAACTTCTTAGGCCTAGGAAACTCCCCTGCATGTAGCCCTGGTGAAGATCTCTCGCAGGCCCCATACACACAATTCAGAGCAAACACAAGTCCAAGTTTATGGAAAGCTTCAGAACTCTTTTTTTTTTTTAGAATAATTTTTATTTATTTCAACATAATAACCTTAACAACATAAAATACATACATTATCCTCTACAATCCCCCCCCGTGCACCCCCACCCCATGAGACCTCCTCTTAATCATTCTTCATCTATCCAAAAATTTATCGACTCTTTTGAAGGTTTTTGCCCCTTCCCCGATCTTAATACATATTCCAAAAAGGGACTCCATATTTCTCCAAAATCATTCTTACTGGACATTCCGCTCTTTATCTTCATTTTACAAGTCAACATATCATTCAAAGCCATATCCCATATTTCTTTATACCATTCTTCTATTGTATAGCTTCCTTGTCCTTTCCAATTTTTTGCAATCATTAATTTAACGGGTGTCAGGAGGTTGTTTATCAATTCTCTCTTAGTTTTATTCTCTTTCCCTCTATCCCATATTGCTAGTAGAGCAAGCTTTGGGTTTAACTCCACTTTACTTCCAATTATTTCACTTATTTCTTTAAACACTCTTTCCCAAAATTTTTGTACGTATTCACAGCTCCACCACATATGAAAATAGGTTCCAACCTCCTGGCAACCCCTCCAACAGTTTTTAGACACTTTTTTATCAATCTGGTGAAATTTAACAGGTGTTAGATACCATCTCCACACTATCTTATAAAATTCTCCTTAATTCTAATCGACAACAGCTTTAACATTCTTGCATTCCACAACCTCTCCCAGTTATATTCATTAATTTTTTCCTTTACATCTTCTTCCCAAATCTTTTTATAGCTTCAAGTGAATCTTGAAAATCCTCATCTATCAATATTTTATATATCTCACTAGTCAATCCTTTCTTAGTTCTAGTTTCTTCTTTTCTTCCTTTTAATTCAATTAAATCTTCAAATCTTGTATTATTTCTACATTCCTTATTTTTCAATTTCCATTCCTGAGTCCATTTTCCCAATTGTATACATTTAAACCATGCTATCTTTTGACCTTTTAATATATCTTTAATTTGATCATGATCCTTCATATTTTCCATCCATTTCCTTAACTTAATTATTTCCTGGTCTTTCAATCTCGCTTCTATCTCCACTTTTAATACCTTTGGGAAGTTTCCCACTACTACCACTGGGGCAAGTGGGGAGTCTCCTGGTATCAACTTCCCCCTAAATTTCTCCCAGATCTCTACAATATTTTTCATCAATGGGTTGTCCAGTCCCTTCAACTCTTTCTTTTGAATTTTTTAAAAATATATATTTTTCAATTTATAATCTATTTCCCCTGCTTGCGTTTCCAACCACTCAAGGTCTTCCTCCCCTAAAATACAGTTTATAACATATCTTAACTGATTAGCAATATAGTAATACTTAATATTTGGAAGTCCTAAACCTCCTTTCTTTTGAGCCTTATACCATAACCCTTTATTAATCCTAGCTCTCTTATCCCCATTACAATATGCATTAATCATATTTTGCCAACTTTTCAACTCCACATCTGATATTTTAATTGGTAACATTCTAAACAAAAAATTAATCTTAGGTAAAATCTTCATTTTAATAACTGCTATTCTACCAAACCAAGAATATTTTAATTTCCTATATACCTCTAATTTCTCCCCTACCTGTTTTTTTAAAGCTACCAAATTAAGTTCCTCTAGCCTATCTAAATCTTTATCAATATTGACTCCTAAGTAACGTACTATATTTTTAAGTCTAAGACTTAACTTAACCTTACCTTCTTCCAGCTCATCCTTATTGTAATTAAATAACATCATTTCTGACTTTCCCCAATTTACTTTTAATCCCGTAATTTCTCCAAATTCTCTCAAATGCTTCTTAATCACCTCTCCACTCTCCAGGGGATCTTCTACTGTCAGTAATGTGTCATCCGCAAACATATTCATTTTAATCTTCTCCTTTCTTCCTATCCCCTTCACTCTTTCGTCTTCCCTTATAACATTTGCCAATATTTCTATTACTATTGCAAATAAGATCGGTGAAAGAGGACATCCTTGCCTAGTTCCTCGAGCTAGTGTAATCTGTTGCGTTAACCCATCATTAACCATTATTTCAGCTTTGTTATTTTTATACAACTTATCCATCACTCCCATAAATTTATCTCCAAACCCAAATGTTTTTAATATTATTTTAAGTGCTGGCCATTCCAAGCAATCAAAGGCTTTGAATATATCCAATGCCAATAAACCTGCTTTTAAATTCCTTTTTTTATATAATATTAATTATATTTAGAACTCTTCCAATTAAATTAGGCATTTGCCTACCCGGAATAAATCCACACTGGTCTTTTTTAATATATTTAGAAATAAATGTACCCATTCTTTTTGCCATTACTGCTGTAAAAATTTTGGAATCTTGATTTATTAAAGAAATTGGTCTATATGATGCGGGGTCCGTCAAATCCTTACCTGGTTTCGGAATTAATATAATCAGGGAGTGATCCCATGACGGCGGGGTCTTTCCCCCTTCTATTATGTTATTAAATAAATTCTTTAATCTTGGTATTAATAATTCTTTAAAAAGCTTATAATATTCCGGCCCCAAACCATCCATCCCCGGAGATTTCCCTCCTTTTAGTTTATCGATAACTCCCTCTATCTCTTTCTCAGTAACTAATCCTTCCATACAATCCCTATCCTGCTTCTGCAATCTTATTTTCCAATTCCTCTCTACATATTCCAATACCTTACCTTGTGGCCCCGAATCTGATGTATATAATTCACTATAAAATTTCTGAAATATATTTAATTTATCTTTCATTAAGTTACAACTATTCCCTGACTTATCCCTAATTGTCCCTATCATATTCTTAGCCTTTTCCGACTGAGTGGATCTAGCCAGCATCTTCGAATTTCTATTACTATATTCAAAAAAATCTCTTTTTAAATATAACAAATTTTTTTGGACTTGTTCTAGTTCTTCTTTCTCTTTCTATGACACAATCTGTAGAAATTCAGAGTACACATAGCAAATGAGCGAGCATGTGCAGAGCGCTTCCAAAATCTCAAAATCGGTAGAATCCAAACACGAGGGGTTTCAGGCCAAGTGTCGAAAGATGATCTCTAGCAAGGCTTTTCCAGCCTTGCTAGCTATTATATACTATCCAGAACTACTTGACAGACTAGTCCTCTAACCTGTAAACTACACCTATGTGCCAACAGGGTGGCATAGTTCACCCTCCTTTTGATGATGCTACAATGTGAGTGACAGCTTATAAGAGAGGTCCCCTCCTTAGCCAAACATTCTTTGTTCCCAGGGAAACTAACTACTCCAAAACCTCTGCTAGCAACTCCAGTGGGAAACAGAGACAGATGATAAACTTGCGAAAACATTAACTTTTCTTAAAACAATCTCTAAGACTACAGCTACCATCCACGAGGCCTCCCGCCTTGTGGTACACCTGACAGCGACCTTCTCAGTTAACTGCTGCTGGTCAAGCCAATTTACAATATGCCAATAGGCGGTTGTATTTAAAAAATGAAGAACTATCCCAAACAAGACTTCCCTAAAATAAAAGAAACCAAACTGGCTAATTTCTATTGTCTCACCAAAATGACACACCCTTTCCTACTTTACAATTGATGTCTTTGAGCACCCTAAACACACTGTTGCACACACTGCACCATTTTTTAAACTAACACACACACACACACACACGATGTCTTATGTTGCTTTATGCATCTCACAAGTTATTATGAAAAACATGAGGAGTTAAAAATATAGCAAGGTAAATCAAGATCCTCTTTAACCATTGAAGGATCAAATAATACAACCGACAGCCCGGCTTATATTGGGCTTCTTTTTAAGTGGGGAGGAGTTTAAATGTGATTAATAGGTATTGTGACCATTTGATGTGATCGGTACAATAAGCCCACTTTCACAAAATGGAAAAGGCAAAGGGGTTTATTTTCCTATAGTGAAGCAGAATCACCGTGGGAAATTTAATCTGGTCTACAATGATGGTGCATTCCGTAAATCAAGATGCAAGACGAACACTCACTCATCTTTATTAGTTATTATATATCCTGGCAAAGGGGGGAAAAGATATTTTGTATACACAGAGACTGGAGGTAGGAACATAAGAAAGTGCTTTATATTTTTAAAAAAACACTAATCCAGCTATCTCAATATTATCTACAGGACACTGATCAACTGTGAATCTTCAGGATTTCAGACAGGAATCTTTCCCAGACTTACCTGGCGATTGACCCTGGGAGCTTTTACATGCAAAGTATTAGCTCTACCAGTGAGCTATGACTGTAGGTAAAGATAGACATTAATTGATAAATTGATAAATTGATCGATCAATAGATTTAGATCAAAATACTACCACAATTTAGGAAAACTATTTTGGGAACTATGTAGCCAGCCCTTTAGCTATTTGATTAAGTATCTTTACTGCCTACCTGGTTCTGCAAATTTGGAAGTTAGTTGGTAGAACTGGATTTGTTCCAAAATTGCAGAACAGTTTGCTCTTCTGCTTTATTGAGGATCAGTTGAAAGCATGGCTAGTCTCCAGAGAGGTGCATGTGTTCTCTTACTCAGAAAGTCTTTTTGAAACTCTTGCCTCTGGTCCAATTGTCTTTCTGTTGCTGGGTCCATGTTGTATGAGAAGTAAACTGTTGCAGGCAGCACCATGGTGAGGTTGGGAGGGGGTGGGTAGGTGGAGGAATATATAAAGAAAAAAAATGGTTTCTTAATAATGCAGCAAGAGGTGGTTTTTTTTTAAAGTGTTGGCCTATGTGGGTTGGAAGACAAATCCTAATTGGGCCTTGAATTGCCCTTGTGATCAATTAAAGATGGGTATCAAAATGGCAGCACAATAAGCTAAATTGTGAATCAGTGGTGGAACAGACTGAGAACACCTAACTCCTGTCTTTTTTACCATCTTCACCTGACTGCATTTCCTGTTTCAACAAATTCGTAGGCTGAATGAAAGATAACAGGGCACATATTTCAAAAAGATGGGGAGCTACAGTTCTCAGGGGCACTAACTCAGTATGTTCATGAGCTACTAAGTAACTGAGCACATACATAAGTACTGAGCACATATATAATGCATCCTCACAGGGAATATGGAGCTATGTGCAGGTCACATATTACACCAAGGCAAGAAACACTGGCAGAACACAAATCTTATACCATGCCTTGTATCTTTTCCCCAAGACACTAATTTTCATGTACTTCTGAGTTAGTATTCAAGTGTTGAACTCAGAGTCCAAGAAGGCTCCCCATAGTCAGGTTCATATAGTACATAAACATATATAATTTCAGGCTCCTCATTCCCCAAGTGGTGGAAAATTCAAGGCAGCCTTCACAGGATCAAGTTCATAGGCGTGCACAAGGAGTGTGCCAGGTGTGCCCAGGCACACCCTAATGTCTCAAGCAATAAGTGCCGAATTGAGGGAGGCATTGTGTAGGGATCCAAAGGGGCCTCCAAACACAGTGGGAACAGTCTTCTGGCTGACCTCCAGCTGCTCCACCACCACACCAAAGAACTGCTGCCTCCGAGAGAGCACTGTTACTCCAAGCAGCAGGAATGAAAAGAAATCACTCTGCTGGGAGCCTCTCTGCCAGGAGTTGTACCCCTTGGCCACTAGGTCTCTGCTGGAGCAGCTGCACCAACTAGCCATGTGCCAATACAGGCACATGTAAATGATACTGGGTGCATGCTGTGCTGAAATGTTGCCTGTGCAGTGGGAATGGCCCTCTGGCTGCTCCGCTGCCACCACCCCTGACAGCGTGTCATTGCTCCTGGCAGCAGGAATGAAAGGGAATCGCTTTGCTGAGAGCCTCTCTGTCTGAAACCACACTTCAAAGAGGCCAGGAGGAGGGCCCCTGTAGGCTAATATCGCCTTGTCAGCCCCTCCTCCAGCCAGTGTCACCACAAATCCCCACCAATGCTGGGGCTTGAGGAGCATCTCTTCAGTCCCCCAACCAACTGCAACAGCCCTCCCATGGTCAGGCAAGCTGAATGAAGAGTAGGGTACCAGTGTCTATAGTGCTTAATGAATAAATGAATACAAATAATCCTGTTTATGAGTGAGTATTCAATAAATGCTTACTATTAAAAAAAATATCCCTGGGTGCACACGCAAATGAAATCTGCTGCACATACAGTATCTAGTTCACATTGATGTCTTCATAGGAATCTATAGGTCAGGGGTGGGGAACTGAAAGTAGGCGGAGGAGCCAGATGGCCCTGGTGGAAGCCTCCATGGGCTGGATGATGTCAAGGGGCAGGGCACACCCACTCTTGTCATCTGGACCCTGATCAACCCAGCAGCTGGAGCCCCTCCAGCTGGGACTTTGCTTGGGGACCCAGGTTGGATGAATGTAGCTGTGGCCTGGATTTTGTTGGGAAGACTCCACCCAGGGAAAGCCCACCCATAGCACAGCCAGGTCCCTGATGGTGAGGGCTGGCTAAAAGAGTTCTCCTCTAGCTGGTGATTTGGTTAAGGATGCTCTACCTGCCCCTCTCTTTCCCCCATTGAAGAGGACATGGAGCATGCAAAGTGCTCAGCCCATCACTTGCCCTCCTAACACTAAGAAGAATCCCCACTCTGATTTCTGATGGTCGTGTATACAGGTGTATAAATACCCAAGTTGAGAAGCAGAAAGTGTAGAGGTAAAGCTTATCCCAATGCAACATCAGTCCCACATCTGACCCCCGAAATCCAAACCAGCTCAGTGCAGGCTAATACCAACCTTCTATTTTGCTCTCTCTCTCTGTGTCTCTGTCTCTCTGTCTCTGTCTCTGTGTGTGTGTGTGTCTCTCTCTCTCTCTCTCTCACACACACACACACCACTCAAGACTATACTGGTTTCAGTCATCATGTACAGTCATATTCCAGATAATTAGAACAGGACAGAACAAATTTCAAGGCCAGTCCATACCTAGGAATGTCAGAGAAATCCTTAACAGGTTCAAACAGCTTTGGATTTCTATGAATCCAACCTGCAGTTCCGCAGTGGGCCAGCACTTTCTGTGTTGCGTGAACTTGTGGATTTTTTTTTAAAAAAAAAACTTTTCCAGAATTGTATGCAAAATTAGTCATACAAAAGTGTGAAATTTTACATGAACATCATTTTTTAAAAACAACAACCACAACACATAACATTCAGCCTTTGTTGTGTAACACTCTTTTTGTGCCCTCTTCCCATTGGCTGTTTGCTGAGCTATGAAAAATACACACAATGTTACATGCCGGCAAAAGTTACATACATAGTTGCAGATGTTTTTGGCGTATCTCGGCAGGGGAAAAAAAATCTGATTCCATCAACCAGCAGTTGATGAAACAAAAAACATTTGACAATCCGTGAAACACAGACGGAATGGATGAAATAAAGCCTGTACATTCCTCGCCATGCCCATATCAAATTTAAAGTGAAAATCGTTTTGCATGACATAATGAGGGACATTGTGTATGCATTACACAACCCTCCTGCAGTTTCCTGATCTGCCTTAACCAACAGAGACACAACTTTACTGGCTGAGGCATTCATAGCTATAGGTTGTTCTAAATATGAAAGTAATAACCCAATATGCTCCAGACAATGTAAAATGTTTCCTGGGGTGTCCAAATGCCCCTTTGCCATACCAAACCTAATGCCTCATTATCTCCTCTCAATTAAAGGGAGGTTGTTTGAAGATATAATGAGCCAGAAAAAAAGTGACTGATGGAACTTGTCCTAACTTGTGGAAAGCCACAATAACGTTGGATGTGTTCTCACATTTTATTAAGTTTAAAAAGAGTACAGCTCTAGCTTGAAAGCTGAAAATTAGTTCATAAGAGCAGGTTAAAAATAAATAAAGTATCAACATAATGCCATCCACCCTATCCAATGGTCCTTATTAAGCAGGGACAGTCCCTATTCTTTGTTGCCTGTCCCTGGCAATTTAGGACATTTTCAGAAGAGGCTTTTATCCTGCACCTTTAACTAGGCTCCTGCTTCCAGAATCTTTGTGGGATTAAGATTGGCTTCTTTACACATGCTTTTTTTTCCTTGGGATTTTTTTCTCTCTGCCTTTTTCTCTAGATGACATGTGGTATAGAAAAACTGCACAATTACAGGAGACTCTCATTCTGCCATTTCTAAATAATATCAGACTTTTCTCGTTAGGGAAAAAACCTATGATAATTGAGAGGCCCTGGAGGATATTGATGTTGTGTATAGGACCCACAAACTACTGTGAGTGAGCAAGCATAAATGCCCAATAAAATAAGGTGATCATATGAAAAGGAGGCCAGGGCTCTTATATCTTTAACAGTTGCATAGAAAAGAGTATTTCAGCAGATTTCATTTATATGCATGCAGCACCTGGTAAAATTTCCTCTTCATCACAACAATTAAAGCTTCGGGAGCTATACTAGAGTGACCAGATGCAAAAGAGGGCAGGCCCCTGCAACTTTAACTGTTGTGATGAAGAGGGAATTTCACCAGGTGCTGCATGTATACAAATGACACCTGCTGAAATACCCTTTTCTATGCAATTGTTAAAGATACAGAAGCCCTGACCTCCTTTTCATATGGTCATACTCCTTCCACAATTCAGGGCACAATCCTATGCATGTATAAACACAAATAAAATCCGCCCCGCACACTCAGGTCCTCTGGGAAGAATTCACTACAGTTGGCCAAGACTAGGCTGACAACTGTTACCCAGAGGATCTTCTCTTCTGCTGCTCCCAGACTGTGGAACAACCTGCCGGGAGAGATCCACCAACTTACCAGTCTTCTAGAATTTAAGAGAGCCATAAAGACTGATCTCTTCCGGCAGGCATTCCCAGTCGAATTTTAAGACTTTGTTGATTTTAATGATGCATTAATTTTATATGTTTTTAATTAGTTTATGTATTTTATATTTTTTGCATTGATGTTGTTTCCCGCCTTGATCCAGAAGGAGAGGTGGGTAAGAAATACTACTACTACTACTACTACTACTAATAATAATAATAATGCCCTAAAATTCCCTAAAATGGCTGGGAAATGCTGAGAGTTGTAGGACTTTTTCTGTCTAAACATGCATAGGATTGCACCCTTAGACTTTTGCACACCTGAACAAGGCTTTTCTTGTAGTGCATTTCTTGTGGTGCTGGGCTAGAATATTCATCCCACACTTTTTCACTACTTTGAGGCAAGGGATGAAAATGTCCTCCCCTGAAGACTGGATTAATCTCCAGGAGGAAAAAGCGAAGACATTTGGGCTGATCTTAAAGACAAAGTGGCCATTTTCTGTTTTTCTTGTGTACAGGGGGAAAAAAAAGGTTTGGTTAATGGGGTCAGCCATCTCTTTCTTCATTTCTTTCTAAACAAGAATACCTCAAGAAGTGTTTTTGCTTAGAATGTCATGATGTAGCGTCATTCCCACACAGCACATTCTGCCCAAAATTACAATGGCCCTGCTGCTTTTCTGTAAAAAGCAAGAAGTAAACCCCCTCGGTGTTGTGCTCTAATGTTCATGTGCTTGCATTAAAAAGCATGTGCCTAGAGCGGGGGGGGGGTCACAACTCCCATCCTGCAGGCTTAATCTGGCCCTCTGGGTTTCTCAATCCAAACCACAGAGCTTCCTGAGCTTCCTCCAGAGGACCGGGTTTGGCCTCCAAGCCCTAATCCCTGGAGGAATCTCCCCTGCAGGGTATCCCTCCTGTTATCTCTGACTTCATATCAGAGGTCCCCTCTACAAGGATTCGCTTTTGCACCTGGTTAGCCGATTATGCGCATAATCGCAGAAGCGCATTTACACCTAATCCCTCTGCACGAGAGGCGGCGAAGCGCATTAACGGATGTCCAAAATGCGGTTTACAAGTAGTAAATGCGCATAAGCACATATTCACACAGTCAAAATGCGCTTTAACGGATGGAGCAAAATAAAACTCGCGATTTAACGTGCATTCGATAATGCGCATAATCGGAGAGATAACGCGCCTCTACACCCGATTTGCGCTCCGCTGGTGTGGAGGTAAATTTTTTAATGAGACTTCAAAGAGCATTAAACCTCTCGTGAAGAGGCACCCAGAGATAAAAGCGGGGATGGGGGCCAGTGGGATTTGGCTGGCACTGGGACCAGTGGCTGCTCTTCTTGCCATGGAGTTTGTCACTACATCCAGTGCCCCACAAAGCCAGGAACTCAGCCATAGTTGGGAAGAGCAGCTGACTCTTTGAGCCCCCAAACTAGCTTGCTGCTTTCAGGTGTGAAGGAAGACACTGTACACCACTTGTTGGGGAACATGCATGGGAGGATGCTGTAGCACTCATGTACTGCTTGTAGGTTTCCTGTGCGCAGCTGGTTGGACACGAGGGCCCTTTCTACACCACAGGGGTGTAGCAGGCCCAGCATGAGCAATCCCAGAAGTAGCCACTTCTGGGATCAGCGCGCTCAAACCACGTCATGGGAGTGATGTCCTGGGTTGTCCGATGTCATGCCCACCATTTTTTTTTTAGCTGAGGAAGAGTGCTCCTGCGCTCCAGCAAAAAGGTTATTTTTTTAAAAAAAAAAATGTGCGTAAAATCAGCCCCGCCCCACCCCCCGCCATCCTGGGGATGGTGATTTTGTTTCCCTCCTCTCCTGATGGTCTCAGAGTCACGTGGTGTGGCTCCGTGGCCATTGGTGCTGCTGCACTTACTTGCCGCACTGGGGCGGGCGGGCCCTTTCTTCCGCGGTCCCGGGAACTTACCAGGACTGCGGAAGAATCAAGATTTTTGTGGTTCCAGAAAAAAGTCCCTCCTGGGACTCCCTATGCGTCATTTGGGCACACAGGGAGCAGCCAGGGGGCATCCCAGCCATTTTGCCTGGTGTGGAAAGGGCCTTCATGAACAGAATGCTGGACTAGATGGACCTTTGTTTTGATCCAGCATAGCTCCTCTTATGTTCTTATGTTCTTACTGCCCTATAGCCAGTGTTGAAGTAAAATTCAAGGCAGAGCCAATCCGGTCAGCTTCTGCACACGTAAGGAAGAGCACCATATTGTTCTTTGCCTAAGGCACCAAAATGTCCTTGATTAGCCATAGAGCGACAACCCAAGCAACTTGCACTAATAAAATATTAACAAAGCATCCTCAAGAGGTGGGAAAATGGGACAAAATGGGGACACCAAGAGGCTTTCTTCATGAGGCATAAGTTATTTATCTTGCAGCCCAAGCTCTGACAAGTGTAGCTTTTTTGTAATTATTTTGCTCTTAATGAGATCCTGAGCGATGAGTTGTTGTCAAGAAAGAACTGCGACAGCAGCCTGTGCTTTGAACGAGACCTGGATATCCATTGGGAATCTGCTCCCTTCACAGTTGCGGCTGCTTCAGAGTGGTACAGTTAGGTCAGTGTGATGGAACAGAGGGAAGGAACTCATTAGAAACTTGCTATTTGAACTATGACTTATAGGGAAGGATGGTTTTTTTCAGCTCTGCTGATAACATTGTTGATAGTATGCAGATATTAGCTTAGCATAAGGCACTGTTCGAATTTTCATATCAGAAAAATAAGGCCCATAGTGTTTTTTAAAAAAATCTCTAGAACAGTCTTCCCCAAACAGGTGCCCTTTCAATGCTTTGAACTACAATGCCCAGCATTCCTAATTTGGCCATACTGGCTAGAGCTGATGGGAGTTGGTCCAAAGCATCTGGAGGATACCAGCTCAGAAACGTTGCTGCCCTAGGCCAATTCAAATTTTGCCACTGTCCTCTACCTTCTTTGCCCAGATTACCCAATCTGAAAGTGGTGCAGACTGAATCTGAGCTAACCAAAAATTATTAAAACATTAGGACATAGGAAAAGCCATGGTGAATCAGATCAAAGGTCTATCTAGTCCAACATTCTGTTCACACAGTGGCCAACCAGCTGCCTGTGGTAGGTAGGCTGACCATATGAAAAGGAGGACAGGGCTCCTGTAACTTTAACAGTTGTAGAGAAAAGGGAATTTCAGCCAGTGTCATTTATATGCATGCAGCACCTGGTGAAATTCCCTCTTCATCACAACAGTTAAAGTTGCAGGTACTATACTAGAGTGACCAGATACAAAAGAAGGCAGGGCCCCTGCAAATTTGTTGTGATGAAGAGGGAATATCACCAGGAACTAATTGCATACAAATGACACTGGCTGAAATTCCCTTTTCTCTACAACTGTTAAAGTTACAGGAGCCCTGACCTGGATTTCATGTGGTCACCCTAGCCTGTGGAAAAACACAAGTAGAAGATGAGTGCAGCAATACTCTCCCACTCGTGTTGCCCAGCATCTGGTGTATAAAGACATACAGTCTTCGATATTGGAGGTGACATAGAGCCATCAGGACTAGTAGCCATTGATTGCCTTCTCCTCTATAAATTTGTCTAATTCCCACTTAGAGCCATCCAAATTTGTGCCCGTTACTGCATTTATGTTGCTGAATCCCATAGCTTAAGTATGTTTTGTGTAAAGAAGTACTTCCTTTTATCTGTCCTGAATCTCTGACCTTCATGGAACGCCCCTGGGTTCTAGTATTATGAGGGGGGGGGGATGTCTCCCTATCCACTTTCTCCACGCCGTGTAAAATTTTGTACACCTCTATCATGCCTACCCTCACTTGCCTTTTCTCTAAGCTAATTGTCCTAGATTTTGTAACCTTTCTTCATAGGGGATTTGCTCCAGTCCCTTGATCATTTCGGTTGCCTTTTTCTACACTGTTTCTAACTCTACAATAGCTACTAGGAGGAGGGCCTTCTCTGCTGTGGCACCCCAGCTGTGGAATGAGCTCCCCAGAGAGGTTCGCCTGGCATCTACATTATATTCCTTTAGACGGCAGGTGAAGACCTTTTTATTTTCACAGTGTTTTAACTTCCGTTTGATTTTTAACCTTGCTGTTTAAATCTGTATTTTAAATCCCTATCAAATTCCGCATGGCTGCTCAGTTTTTTTATCCTGGTTGTACTTTTATCCTGTTTTTTAAATGATGTTTTTATACTGTCATTGTTTTATATTTTGAATGGTTTTGAATGGTTTTAATTTTTGTAAATCTCCCAGAGAGCTTCGGCCTTTGGGCAGTATAGAAATGCATCAAATAAATGAATGAATGAATGAATGAATTCCTGAAGTGCAGTGACCAGAACTGTACACAGTATTCCAAGTGTGATTGCACCATAGATTTCTATAAGGCAGTTTTATGTTCCTTTCCTAATTCTGCCGAACATGGAATTTGCCTTTTTCACAGCTAGATGAAAATGTCCACCAGAACCTCAAGATCTCTTTCTTGATCAATTCTTCCCACTCCACCCCTAGATGCATCACTCGACACTTACATTGAACTGCATTTGCTATTTTGAGGACCATTTTCCCAGAATAGAAAGATCCTTTCGGAGCTCCTTGTAATCCCTTTTTGTTTTCATCACCCTTCATATTTTGGTTCATCAGCAAACCTGGACATTTAACTGCCAATTCCATTTATGAATAAGTTGAAAGCATTGGTCCCATTGGTTGAAAGCATTGGGACCCCACTGTTTACATCCCTCCATTGGGCATATTTATCGTTTATTCCTACTCTCTGCTTTTTGTTCTTTAACCTGTTACTGATCCATAAGAGGACCTCTCCTTTTGTTCTGTAACTGCTAAGTTTACTCAAGAGTCTTTGGTGAGGGACTTTGTCAAAAGCCTTTTGGAAGTCCAAGCAAACATTGCCTATTGGATCACCCCTGTCCATATATTTATTGAAACTCTCAAAGAACTCTAAAAGGTGAATGAAACAGGACTTACCTTGATGCCTTAGTGGAAACTATGTTGATTCTTTTTTAAAAAACCAACAAAAACCAAGGCTTATCTTTCCAGAAGCTTACTAATTTTACTTTTAGTAGTGTTTCCAAAAAATTATCTGGAGCAGACATTAAACTAATGGTCCTATAATTTTCCAGAAGAAGAGGATCACAAGGAGTCAGTTCTTTTAAACATAATTGGGGTGTGTGTGTCTGGAATTGTCCATGAACTGCAATTTTCAACCAATAAACTACCATCATAAATCCTTCTTTTATTTAGGTCAGTTTCTAACTAAAGTTGCTGCAAGAAGTTTGTCTGGTATATAAAAGAGAGGATCCAATACATTTAAGTTGATCCATTTTGATTCCTCAACAAATTCAACTGCCCCAAACTTGTCTACCATACCACAATTGAGTAGATATGGGTGCTTTAAAAACTCCTAAAGCGATATAGACTGGTGTAGTGAGTTTATTAGTGAGCAGAAATGTGGACTTCACAGAATTACAAAATGTTGCTAACATTTGCCTAACACAGTTAGCATGCCTTAGCTGACAAGAGTAGGCCCCATTCCCTGGATGGGCCCCTTATAGTTATGTCACCCTTTTCTCACAGAGTCTTATCTCAAGATGAACTGGAGGTTTTCATTCCTAACCAAGCACTAGAAAGGCAACTAGTTTCCCAAGCTTAGATGCTCTGGGAACCTGTGAGAGGGAGTCTCCCTCCTTCTGAGAGTGGAGAGGGATGTAGCCTGTCAGCTCTTGAGAGGGAGGGAGGTATCTAGCAGATGAGCCTATGAAATACAATCCATAGGCTTTGTGCTTTGGTCTTGCTTCAGGGGGCAATGTGCAGCCTGAAGAACTCCTGTGTCTCAAGGGATGGCTTCCATCTATCGTAGGGACCCCAATAGACACCAGTTATGAGAGCTTGATTAGCTGGAAGGAGGTGTGAACTTTCTTTGCATGTACATAACAGCATCCTTTTTCTATCAATAAACTATCATATTTTAGCACAAATGACTTGCTTCAACTTGGTAACCAAAGGATCTGATTGATGACTGGGACCTGGCAGAACCAGAACCCAGATCTAACATAACCAGATTTTCCCACTTTTTGTACGTGGAACAAATGGATGATTATCTTAAAGTTGGTGATATTCTTGATTTTGATGGAGGGATAGATTAGTTTGCTTGCACTTATGTGCACATTTTTTTGACACATGCACCCATTGCTTAAGTATGTTTGCACACATTTTGGAAATGTATGCCTATTTTTTGCGCACTTTCCAAATGTGTGTACGTTGTCCAACATATTTTGTTTTGTTTTGTGGAATGCATTGCAAACTCAGGAATGTATAGGTTTCTGACCACAGATTGCACTCTGGTCCACTTTTGGGTCTGGAAGTTGTAGATTGGGTAAAACTATTTTAAAAAAGCCTCAGCAGAGTGAATTTCTCACACATCCCTATGTTGAGCATAATATACTTTTCTTGTGTCTTCCAGTTTCTATTGGAAAATAAATAATGCCTTAATACTTAAATAAGGGCGCAATCCTATGCATATTTAGACAGAAAAAGTCTTACAATTCCCAGTATTCCCCAGCCGACCATGTAGTATGTCTAAACATGCATAGGATGGCACCTTATATGACCTAATTAATTGGGTACCCATCTAGCATCCATGCGCCACCTCATAATTATTACTAGTTGCCTGTCTGACGGCTGACATTATCTCCATGTAACCTCTGTAAAGACAGTTTATTTACAGCTCTTGTAAACTGTCTGTTCTAGTGTTAGAACAGAGTGCCCAACTATAAAATTATTACATCATACTTTATTTATTGCTTTTAGGCTGCAATCCTTTGAATAGTCTCCTGGAAATAAGCCCTGTTGGACAGAACAGTACTTGCTTCTGAACAGACACACATAGGATTGCACCTTCAAATATCTTTCTTTTCTGAGGGAGGTGCAAAGGCTTGTTCTTATAGTGGCATTATTGTTTATCTTTCAATGATGTGGATTTTATAGCCAGTTTTATTATGTGACTTGGCATCAGTGATGACAGGGAGCAGCAGGAATGCAGCCACATGACTCCTCCTTCCACCCACACACTCTGACCTGTCTTTCTCCAGCAGCATCATGAAAGTGTAGGTAAACAGACCTTGTCTAGGGGGTTTCGTCAGTGAGGAAAGGTTGCGACTAACAGTGCTGGCAATCACGTCTCGCTAATGAGAGCGCAGCTGATCAGAACAGCTCTTGGCCATGAAGTCAAAGAAATGAGAGTCGAGTTTAACTGAGTTGACAGAAAGATGAGGTGGTTCTATGTGCCTCCCGTTCATATTACAGCTCTCTGGCTCTGAGATAATGGCATTCATCTAACATATTAAAAATCAATAACCATCAACGCACTAAAAAGATTGGGAAGATACAGCAGGCTATTGCCTGCTGATAACAAAAACACAGAAATACTGTTCAAAACTTGTTCTAATCAGCTCTCCTTTAGATAAAAGAGAGGAAAAATATATACAGTGGAGGCTAGTGAGTCCGATTTCCCTAGGGCTGTGAATCCATAATGAGTTTAAGTCAAAACAAGCCAAAACTCCAAAGGAGCTATCCAAAGTGAAGAGCCATACCCACCCACCCACCCATAGATACAGTACCTTGGATAGATCCTTTAGCATTCTGGATGGTTCTGACTGAAACCCAGAATGGATTTACAGCCCCTCTGAAACTGGAACCACCAGTCACCACTTGATATGAATATATTCCATACTTCTTTAAGTGTTGTGTTTTTGTATTATTTTATGATCTGAATTTTTCCATTTTAAACCACAGAATCAAAATTAGAAGGAGGCACTAAAGGTTATCTAGTCGAACCCCCCGCTGATACATGTAATCTGTTGCTACAGCATCCCTGATTGGTGGACAGTCAACCTCTGCTTACAAAACAACAACAACAAAAACAACAACAATCCTGACAAAGGAGAGTCCAGCATCCACCATCTTCCTAGGCAGTCTGTTCCAGGGTTGAACAGTCCATACCATCAAGAAACTGCCTTGAATGTAAAGTCAAGATCCCCTTTTTCGTATTTTGAGCCCATGGGTTACATCCTGCTCTCTGGAATAATAGGGAAATATAATCTGGTCCATCACCTCTGTCACAGCCTTTCAAATAATTGATCAGCCTTTCTCCAGGCTAAACATTTCCAACTGCTTTAATTTTTTCTTGCTCTCTAGGACTGTCGCCATCTTTGTCACATTCCTCTGGATGCCCAGAACTGGACACAAGAGAGGTCTGGCTGAAGCAGACTGGAATGGCACCATTGCTTCCTGTGGATGTTATACTAATCTAGATACTACACTGTTGATACAGCCTAGAATTGCATTCGTCTTTTAAGATACCACATCACACTGCTGACTCGGGTTTAGCTTGTGATCTGTGCAAATGGTGGTGTAGTGTTTATGACACATCCAGTTGAGGATTGGACTTATAAGATATTCTTCATTGGTGCCAATGGAGATTTTTTCCCCAATGCAAACAATAGCAACTTTACTGGGTGGGCAATTTTTATTGTGTCAACAGTGGAAGGGGGATGATTAACCCCCTACCCCCCACCCACTGCCATTCTTATGTTGCCCCTGCTCCTTCTCTCCCATGTGGCCTCTATTGACATCCCCCAAAATGGGCATGCTAATTGCACTCATACAATTCATATCAAATCTAGTTCGGCCCATCTACGGGCCAGTTGTGGTACATGTCCTCCAATTTCCTACCACCCATTTTCAGCCTGTTTTAATTGCCAAGCATAAACATGGAGGGGAGATGCTTCCCTATAGTCTTCCATATAGGATCAGAAGGATTTGGTTAGTGAATCTAATCCCTTGAACGATATAGTCCACTTCAGCTGAGGCTGGTCCTCTGCCCATCTGCACAGAAAACTGCAAGATATGACTTTTTTCCCCCTGACTGTCACACTTCCTTTTCTTTTTAAAGAACTCCCTGCTGAAGCACCAAATAAAATGCAGAATAAATCCTAGTCAAGATGTGCCATGTCTTGTGTTAATGAGCAAAACTAATCCAAACAAACTCTATGCAAATCAATATAAAAGAGTCCCATTACCATACAGGGAATTGGATCAATATAACAGAGTTGTTTATTTCAGAGCAAATAACAGTCAGCTATTTATTGCTGTTGTACTTTCACTGGCATACGTGGGCTAAATGCATCACTTTTTATTTATTTGGTGAGCGTGACGGTAGATGCTCATAGTCCTGGAACAGATCACACGGACTTCATAAATCAGTTCTGTTTCATGACCAGCAAGTAAGGCCTTGGTGGCAGAGCATGAGTTGATTATGACAAATCCACATCTGCTGACAATTAAGCTGCAGGAAATAAGCAGCTGGTTGATATAGGGCTGCAACCTCCTGATATAGCACTTACACCTCCTTTTCTTTCTAAAGAACTCCCTGCTGAAGCACCAAATAGGAAACAGAATAAATTCTAGTCAAGATGTGCCAAATCTTTAATGAGCAAAACTAATCCAAATAAACTGTATGCAAACCAATACAAAAAGGTCCCATATTACCATACCAGGAATTTGATCGATTTAACGGTTTTGTTTATTTCAGGGCAAACAACTAACTTATTTATTGCTCTTCTACTCTCATTGGCATCAGTGGGCTAAATGCATCACTTTTTATTTCTGTGATGAGTGTGACCGTAAATGATCGTAGTCCTAGAACAGATCACATGGACTTCACAAACCAGTCTGGTTTCCAAGACCAGCAAGTAAGGCCTTGGTGATGGAGCACAAGTTGATCATCACCAATCCACGTGTCCTGGCAAAGCAGCAGGAAAGAGCACAAGCTGATATAGGGCTGCAACGCTTGCCCAGTAGGTTTCTCCCTTAAATGCAATTCTTAGCAATACAAGAAAGAGAACGCTGATGAATAGATGGAGTCGTCGCATAATCCGATTTTAATTAAATGTGTTTACAATTATACTTTTCAATTAGAAGTAGCATCTGTTCTTTCTTGCAAATATGGGTTTCTAATTTCACAGTTCAACTATATATTTATATTTATTTTAACTAGTGGAAACTGCATTTATAAATAACCATTGCTACCTTCCCTTCTCTCCTTCCTAACATCTTTATATATGGTACAGGAGAGATTTTATGGGTTCCATTATTTGCCATACCTAAATAATGTATTGACTGCTGAATACAGACACAGGGGACTGAAAAACACTAATTTAAGATTTAAGCTGGGTCAATGGTGCTGATAGATGTGGATTCTCTGCCCCTACTTTCTATGGCAGCCCCTTCAGCACCATGAAAATGCTACACAGAGAGTCAGGAGACCCTGTTGAATAGGTTGAGCAGTTGTGTGGGAGAGGCTAACCCCAAAAATCAGCTGGAGGGACTTTCCATGAGTAAAGCCCTTCCACTCAAGGAAGGCAGATCCTGGATCCAACCAAATTCGGCCCTCCAAGGTTCCTTGGAAGGCCAAACCCCCTTCCTCTGGCTCTATCCCCTTTCCCTCAATGACCAATTGTTTGGTGGTTTCCCTGTTTTTATGCATTTCCCCCTCCTTCCATTCTAAAAGGTTGAACTGCCTTTGCAAAGCTTAGTTAATGGCAGTAAAAGCTTTAAGCTAAAATGTCGGTATTTTGTTTTTTGGCCCCTCTGTTGCCCAAAAGTTCCAGGCTCTTTTTCCTAGGAGATATGCCAATTCCACTAAGAAGCACAGACTCCAAAGATCCAATCCAACCCACTTTTATTACGTTCAGCTGAGCGGGTGCACTCTAGCAAGCTGCCAGCTCACCAGAGTCACACCTAGGAGTATGCAGTCTCCCTCTTTAGTACTTTTACAGCAAACACCCTATGTCATTGCTTTATACAGCGCAAGCGCAAGCAAAACCCAATGCACTCCAACGAGAGAGTCACTGCCCTTTGACACTCTGCTGAAAGCTACTGCGCATGTTTCAATTGTTGCTGGGGTAAATTCTGTAGCTTCTGATAAGGTGCACTGATGGCCTTGCATTAGGAGGCTCTTCAGACAAATGCTATAACCAGATGAAACCAGGCTTGTGGCAAGGCCTTATCTGCCACGTACGCACTTTGAATTTTCCTTCGGCCTTGAGCAAGCGTTCCCAGCATTCTGTACTTGTAAGCAAAGATGGCTACACTTTGGCTATCACCTCCCCCTTTTGCCTTTGGTCCCACCCATTACTGGAATGTAGAGTGACCAGACGTCCGGATCCCCCCGGACATGTCAGGGAAAAGGGGCCAAATTTGAGTCCGGGGGGGGGGGAATTTAAAATATCCCCCAAAGTTCGGAAAAATGGGGCCTCTCCCATGCCATCTGGGCCTTGTTCTTGGCTAGCGCGGTTGCGCTGGCCAAGAACAAGGCCCAGATCGACGAGGGAAGAGGCCGGAACAACGCACACCCGCACTTCCGGGTGCGCGTCGTTCCAGCCTCCCCCCCCCCATCCGGGCCTTGTTCTTGGCTAGCGCGATTGCGCTGGCCAAGAACAAGGCCCAGATCGCCGGGGAAGAGGCTGGAACGACGCACACCCGCACTTCCGGGTGCGCGTCGTTCTAGCCCCTTCCCCCCCCCCCATCCAGGCCTTGTTCTTGGCTAGCGCAGTTGCGCTGGCCAAGAACAAGGCCCAGATCGGCCGGGGAAGAGGCTGGAACGACGCACACCCGCACTTCCGGGTGCGCGTCGTTCTAGCCCCTCCCCCGGGCCGATCAGGGGCTTTTTACAGCAGAAGCACAGCAGGGCCCGGGCTGCTGCGATGAGAGCGGCAACGGCAGAGGAGGAGGAGAAGAAGAAGAAGACAGACGGAGGAAGAGAAGAAGACAGAGGAGGAGAAGAAGAAGAAGACAGACGGAGGAGGAGGAGAAGACGGACGGATGGAGGAGGAGGAGGAGGAGGAGGAGACCCGAGGAAGAGAACCGGTGGCGGTGGCAGCAGCAGCGGAGAATTGGTGGTGGAGAAGCAGCAGAGGAGGACGCTGAAGCAGTGGGGCATGAAGAGAGAAGCGGCAGCGGAGGAGGTAAAGCAGCTGCGGTGCTTGTGGCTCACCTTGCACCTGCCTGGGCCAGTTAGGGCACCTCCTCCCCATTTTTATGAGCACATGGCGATTTGGTTGCTCTTTGTTCAGCTCCCCTCCGTTTTCAGCCTCCGCGTGCACTGCATGCGGCTCGCCCAAACTTGCTCCCGCCGGCGCCTGGGCCTCCAGCCAGCGCCGCCTGCCCCATCCTCCTCCTCGTCTTCCACAGCCGCGCCTTGATTCAGCCGCTGCTTGGGCTTCTTCCCGGCGCTCGGGCCTCCAGCCAGCATGTGAGTTATTACGGCTGCAGCCGCTGCCTGGGTTCACTTCCACCTGGGCTGACATGGTCCCTCCCTGTTTGCTTAGCCAGGGCCTGGCCAGTGGGGCTGCTGAGGCGGCTGATGGTATTTTATTTTCCTGCTCCCTAGACCTAGAGAGAGGGGGGCTTTACACTGAGGGTGCCTCATCCCCTCCAACCACCAGGTAATACAGTTTGGCTTCAACTGACTTTTTTAACCTAGTGCGCTACCTCAACTTAATCTCCCCTCTTTTTAAAATAGAAGGACTGGCACATTCCTCCGCTCTGCGCCCACCTGGGAATTGCTGCTCCTGTGTGCGCCTGTGTGTGTGGTGTGTGTGTGTTAAAGTAGTGCAGGCCAAATGAACTGTCTCTAGCTGCAATCTAAGTCTAGTGGGGTGTTGGGGGGTAGATTGGATTTTATCTCTGGCTGCAATGATGAAATAAGTTGTTACTGATTTTCTATCCATTCTTTGGGTACTGATTTTGATGAATTAGAGCCTATCTGCACACGCAGGATAAAACACTTTGGAAACGTTTTGAAAACTGACTGTGGAGCGTGTCCTGGGCCCCAACAGTTCTCAAAACTGTTATAAACCATTTAAAACCATTTAAAACTGTTTTATAGCAGTAGTGTAGATAGACTCTTAATTGGGTGAATGTGTGTAGAGAGTGGGTTGCCTTGGGTGAGTTTAAAAACTATTATCAGTTTTGCCATGGGTGAGTATGTTGGTGTGTGGTGGATTTGTATTCTATTTTTAGCCATTATGATTATGATTATTTTGCCTTGGATGAGTGTGGGGTGGATTTTTATTCTCTCCCCCCCCCCCCGGTTAAGTGTGTGTGGGGAGTTTTTTTTTAAAATTGTCTTGGGGAAGGGTGGGGTTTCCCCCCACTTTGGGTGGGTATGCAGGGGTATGTAGATTTTATTTTTTATTGCCTTTGGTGACCGTGTGTGAGGTGTGTGTGGATGGTGATGATTTTTTTAAAAAAAATGTGGCTCCAAAACTGCTTTTGTGCTGATGCAGGTGATGATGATGATTATACTACATGCGAAGGGATATATGTACTCACAACTTTCAGCTCGGTTCCAGACATTTCTTTTCTGTATGGCTTTGAGATTGTGATTATGATTATTTTACAGTGTGGCTTTGTGGATTCCTCCCTCCCCCCAACCTGGTGAAATTCCCTCTTCATCACAACAATTAAAGTTGCAGGAGCCCTGTCCTCTTTTGTATCTGGTCATTCTGGGAATTGTTCTGTCCCAGCAAGATAATATGTGAGTGCATAGTGTGTCTTGTCTGAATGTGTCTGGATCTCCTAGGCTCTGAAAGCATCTTTCTGGAGAGCACCTGCTGGTTGCATGATCCATGAGGCCAGGTTCTGTGAGTGCACAGTTGTCCTTGACAGAAGGGGCTTGCACTTGCTAGAGAAAGATGCACAGATGTTAAGTGGCTGCAATCCTATATTCATTTATCTGGGAGTAAGCTTCATTGAAATCAATGGGACCTGTTTCTGAGGTTTTTTTGGCCAGTTTTCTTTGGGTCCCTGATTGGAATCTCTGTTCTCTGCACACTGAGGCAGTGTAAATTCAGGAGATATTTGGATAAAAGGAGGGAAGCTGTTAGTCCATTTTGTTCCATGGCTTTTGTTTGCAGGGGGATAGTATTTTATATTCTTTCTGAATGCTAGTTTGTTGTACTCGGTTTTTCTGCACTTATTCAGTGGTAGCAGTATGCTGAATCTGTAAGTATGGATTTGAGAAAGGTGATGGGGAAAGAGTGTTAAATGTTAGGGAAGTTGAGACTATGGTCATCCAGTGAAGGATTTGCAGTCAAAAAAGATACCTGAGGGAAGGGGAGACTGTATCATACAGAGTATGGCAAAAGCTTCAAAGTACAGCAAAAGCTACAAATGTCTTTGAATGTCTCACTTGTTCTTTATTTCAGTGATTTTAACATTAAGATGTTATGTAGTACAAGTTTGTTTAATTATGTGCTGTGAAATCAGACGTGTGACCAAGGCCATGTTTGGGTGGGCACACCCCCTTGGAGGGGCGGCCATGTTGTCCTCCTTTTTGGTTTCCAAAACATGGTCACCCTACTGGAATGTGGCCCTCAAGAGCTTCTCCAAAATGGATTTTGGTCCTTTGTCTAAAAGAGGTTCAACACCTGTGCTTTACTGCTTCAGAAGGTACCCCAACCTGTAGTTCTGGGGGCTCGTCACATGGAGCAATCGGGCATAGTTCTGGTTCTGGCCCTGGGAGAACTGACAGTATGGATGTATGCCTACCAATACTTATTCCCCCCCTTTCTCATGCTGGCAAGATGATACAGTAGGTAACCTCCTTTAAGAAAAAGATGTAGGAAAGGGCTGTGTTGAGCTCTAGTGGGGAAAACACACACATCCAAGTTATGCTTATTTCTGAGAAGGAAATGTGTCATGTGAAGCATCAACCAGACTTGCTGTTCTCCATGAAATTTCACAGGAACTCAATTTTTATTAAATAAATCTGGAGCCAGAAAGTCCATTTCCCCCCATTCCATGCAATTAATCTTACTCATTGATGATCAAGGCAGGCACTGATCAGTTCTTCAAGAAATAATCTTTTTCAGGAGAACATTTGTATTGTCCTTTGATTCATTTGCTTTGGTGAAACTCTTGTCTATATGATTAGGAAGCAGTAAACACCGTAAAGGCCATTTACATAATTAGACCATCTTCATCCACTTAAAGCTGTTTTTTAATGGCTTGTATATCTTTATGGAATACAGTAGGAGGGGTCATCTGATTCCTTAGATAGTTGCAAACTATTGATCTACCAGTTGCCATTTTAGTCTTTCCAAAATAATAATTTATTGATGGAGTCAGTTGGAGAAAATATGATCTCCTGCATTTACATTGAACTCCTTGGAATGGGTGCATCAACATAAAATCTTGAAAATGACTTGAACTGCCACTTTTTCCTCCTTCTATTCCTCCAAAGTAGCTTGTAAAGCTGCCATTGATGTGATGTGTTTGAAACCATACACAAAGAGGGAAATAAGTGGTTGCAACTACAGAGCTGTTATAAAAATATGATAAATGGGTAATGTTCCAAAACACATTCATTGATGGATTGTCTCAATTGCCTCTTATATATGACATAATTCACTCAAGTACAATGTACCAAGGAGCTGCTGACAAGTAGATATCCTGTGTTGTACAGATAATTATAAAAGCTTTTGCTAATGCAGTGCTAAGGAGGCAAATGTCAGGTATTACAAATCAGAAGATGTTAAAAATGATAAGCAATACACCTGGATTAGGGATCAGTAGATGGCTCCCATGTCTTTACTGTCAAATGGATTCAGTGTTCAGCTCTCTTGAATTCTGCATTAACTAGAAAAAATGTCTATAATTAATGCTTTAATTCATGCAGATTTTATTGCAGTTTTCAGATCTTTTGCATCTTTCTCCCCTTTTTCTATGTTTGCAAGCATTTGCCAATTGAGAAAACACGGCAAAAACGTATGTGCAGGTCCAAGTATCTCCCCTCCACACCTTTGTGGGAACTTCATCCTGTGCAAAGGTGAAGGAGAAGAAATTATGTGACTTTGAGGGGGGAAGTACAAAAGTTGTACTTTTAAGTGAGAAGTTCTTAGTATAAGATGAAGAGGCTGAGTGGTCTTTGTTCTTTATAATTTTTTAAACTTAATTTACAAAGCCAAGTAATAGATTGGCAGCTGTGCAGCTGAGTGCTTTGAAACTGGAGTCTGAAAGGCCCCTGGGAACATCACTAAGCGATGATGTACCATCATTCCCAGAGGCATTGTATGTAGTGATGATGTAGCATCATTCACCCACCCACTCCCATCTTGGTGTATAAAGGCTGCAATCCTATGGTTCCTGGGCAGGTGTCTGAGGGGCCATAGAACCATTTGGCTGTTCCTCTCCAAGGGTGGACAGAGAGTTGTACCCTTGGAGACGGAGACAGAACCTTGAATCTCCCCATCTGGCCCCTGCAGAAATTTCTGCAATTTTATGTCCCTGTTAGCAGAGCTCCAATGTCAGGGGAGGTTAAAAGAATGGAAGAGGCTTTGGATCCTGCAGATCCAAAGTCCTCCCACTTGTTGAATGCAGCTCCAATATGGGGAATGATTGCATCAACTCCGGAGCTGATGTAAATAATTTCCCTCCTATAGCTTGCAGTGGGAAGGAAATAGTTCATAAAAGAAAAAAAGTGAACAGGAACAGGAAGTGAAACAAACAAATATGGCTTCTCCTTCCCTTCCACCCCACTGGCATGAGCCCACCAGGGCTTTGGTTAGGCTGACCAGATAAAATCCAGGTCAGGGCTCCTGTAACTTTAACAGTTGTAGAGAAAAGGGAATTTCAGCCAGTGTCATTTGTATGCAATTAGTTCCTGGTGAAATTCCCTCTTCATCACAACTGTTAAAAGTGCAGGCACTATACTAGAGTGACCATATACAAAAGAAGCCAGGGCCCCTACAACTTTAACAGTTGTGATGAAGAGGAAATTTCACCAGGAACTAATTGCATACAAATGATACTGGCTGAAATTCCCTTTTCTCTACAACTGTTAAAGTTACATGAGCCCTGACCTGGATTTTATCTGGTCAGCCTAGCTTTGGTTGTGGCAGTTTGTGCACCTTTGGAGATTATGGACACACTGTGTTGGATTGTTTTGTTATGGTTCTCTCAAGGTTCTTTGTGTGCTGTGTTTTAATGACATGTGTATGTGCTTTTGCACATTGTTAAAACAATGCACACACACACACACACACACTGAATCTTGATACAACAATCATATGCAGGAACACATTTATTTATTTATTATTTATTTATTTATTTATTACATTTGTATACCGCCCTAAAGCCGAAGCTCTCTGGGCGGTTTACATAGGATTAAAAACAATTAAAAACAATATACAAAAATTAAAACAGCAAAAACATACAACATACACACAATCTGTACATTTAAAAACCACTTCAACACTTCAAAAGCTACAAAACCCAAAACAAAACAAAACAAACCCAGGCTCCTCAGATATTGCCAAATGCCTGAGAGAAGAGGAAAGTCTTGACCTGGCGCCGAAAAGATAACAATGTTGGCGCCAGGCGGGCCTCGTCGGGGAGATCGTTTAATATTGTATTAAATGTTGAGTTTAATACAATATTAAAGAAATATTATAAAACAAGGGGCCTTTGCTCATTGGTAATCGAAATAGGGATGAAAGGCATTGGAAACAGAAAGCTGTGGCCAATTATGTGCACACAACGCTCTCTATGAAACTCAGAAATGACAAATACCCTGGGGGTTCCTAAAGCATCAATTCCACTTTGGAAAGATGACGAAGTGATTCAGAGTTCTGGCAAACAGGGAGATGCTGAGCTATATCACTTCTTGGAATACTTGGTACTGCTTGCAGTCTCATATACAAATATGTGTAGCCTTCTATGGAGACTGGCACAGAAAAGCCCTGTAGGCTCAGACAAAAGGCCAATCTGGTCTAGCATCCTGATTCCCACATGGCAAACCAGATGCCTCTGGGAAAACCACAAACAGATCTCTGTGAACACAATGGAATGTTTTTGGGAAAGTGAGGTGGCCGCCATTGCCAGGGTTGAAGTGAGATTCAACTATCATTCTGGTTGACTTCTGTATGTGGTGTGTGTGTGTGTGTGTGTGTGTGTGCGCCATTCTATATTTCTCCTTAGGCAGAAAAAAGAATTATGTATGGGGTGGAGAATGTGAATAGGGAGACATTTTTCTCTCTTTCTCCCATAATACTAGAACTGAGGTCATCCCACAAAGCTGATTGGAAGGAGATTTAGGACAGAGAAAAGGAAGTTCTTCACACAGTGCATAGTTAAGCTATGGAATCTACAACACAAGATGTAGTGATGGCCACCAATTTGGATGGGTTTAAAAGGGGGTTAGACAAATTCCTGGAGGAGAAGGCTAGCAATGGCTACTAGTCCTGATGGCTATGTGCTACCTCCAGTAGCAGAAGCAGTATGCTTATATACACCAGTTGCTGGAGAACATGGGTGTGAGGGTGCTGTTGCACCATGTCTTGCTTGTGGGTCACTGGTTGACAACTGGTTGGCCACTGTGTGAACACAGTGCTGGACTAGCCCCTGGTATAATACAGAAAAGAGAAAAAAAGTAGCTTGGGAAGCCCTCTGAAAAGAAAAACTGAGCAATGAGCATAGAGTTCCAATACAGCCTTCCATGGTTCCTCAGAAGCTTATGCCCCCTTTCTCTGGCCACATCCGCTCTCTCACAATCACCAATCTTTGGTGGTTTTCAAACCCTTTGTGCAGCTTTTCCATCCTCCAAAAGGTTGAAATGCCTCTCCTATGGTTCAGTTACTGGTAGAAAGATCATCAAGCTAAAATATGCTGGTATTTTGGCCCCACCTCTTTTGCCTTTGGCTCCACCTTCTTTTGCCTAACCTACCACTGGAATGTGGCCCCCAAGAGTTTCTCCAAACTGCAATTGGGCCCTCAGGCTGAAAGAGGTTCTGCACCCCTGTTATAAGAGAGTTTGGTTGGGGGCTGCAGCTGCAAGTTGGCTATCAGAATAAAATCTGCTACTCCACCCTTACCTGCAGGGGTTCAAAATAGCCTCAGTGGTTCTGAGCTGTGTGGGCCAGAAAAGCGTGTGGGCCACCTAGGGCCATCTCTGGCCCCACAATGGGAAGTAACTAAAGCTAAAAGGTAGTTGATTTCCAAAGGTAACCCAGTCAATACTTCACCAAGAATAGTTATGAACTCTGCTCTCGAAGGAGCAACATTCGCAGAGGAACTGTGCCTGCTATACGAACAGAACTAGGTCAAGATGTACTTTTAAAATGTACGGGTTACCTCTCAGGAAACTCCCCAAAGAAAGCAAATAGCGAAAGAATTAGTAAGCTCCAGCAGTGGAGATGGATGAAATGAGACCATTAGAGTGGGTTGTGAAGATGAAAGCATTGAGATCTTGTACGTGAAAAGAAAGGGGCATTATTTCCAGCAATTATGCACTGTTTTTATGAGATAAGAGCAGAACAAAGGATTTAAGATTATACAAATTTTAATAATAAACCAACAAAGCTGCTGACATAGTCATTGCAAATGCCTCCTTTGCAAGGTGACTTGCAAATCCAGAATGCCAAGAATGATGCAGGAATTGTCAGGTGAGGGAAACAGGATATTGAGCAAAAGCAGGAAAAACAGTATACATCCCAGTGTGTTCAAATGGATAAGGTAGGCAATCCTAGAGCACCCTTTCCCAATCCGTTGCCCTCCAGATACATTTGACTACAATTCTCATCATCCTGAGACAACTCCAAGCCATAATCCAAGACATTTGGTAGGCACCTCCTGCCTTTCAGACAGACACATGCACCACTCCCATTCACATAGACGTACACACACTGAGCTGGCTTTGCTTGGCCCTCACCTTTAAAATTTAAATAAATTACCATTAAGGGATAGAAGAGGATTTTAGAAAGGGGGGATGTGGGTCAGTGTCCAAACTAAATAACACGGTTTGAAAAATCCCCTAGACATGACAAACTGTCTAACATCCCACTTCAAATTTTAAAGCAGTATATAATGTTTGGCACAAACCCTCTTGCTTGTCAGTCGTCCCTCCCATTTTCAATACTTTCACAAATTTGTCAAGTTTGAAGTGCTGAGGAGATAAAACAGCAGCTGTGGCTACAGCCAAAGGCTGGTTCAAAATTGTAACTGCATTCTAAGCTATTCCTGTCAACTGGAACATGTCCAACATCCAGTACTGGAGCCTACCAATTCCTTTGCTATTTCTTTTTCTATTAGGAGTTCCCTAAGGGAAACAAACCATGTATCTTAAAAACATCTTGACCTAGTTCTGTTTGTGTAGCAGGCATATTTCTTAACCATATCCTCTAACAAGGAAGTGTTGCTCCTAGGAGAGCAGAGTTCATATCTATGCTTGGTCAAGTGTTACTGGTTATCTTCCAGACTCATTGACCAGAATGAATTAAACAAACAAACAAACAAAACTACAGTTCCCAGAATTCCTCTAGACCAAGTATGGGAAACCTCTAGTCTGCCAGGTTCCCTGTCGTATCTCCGATCACTGACTGGAGATAAGACACTCTTCCTCCTTGCCCGCCCATGATGCATTAAGATTTTTTTGAAGCTTCCATCGGTGACAATGGAGCCTTTTAAAAAGTCTAATTGCAGTGAGGGGGCATTTTGGGTGGGGGGATGGTTTTGGTATCAATGGAGACCTTTAAAAAGACTGATTGCAGAGGGGCAATGTCTGACTGTGTATGTGGGGGCAATCATATCAAGGAGCGACTTACAAGCAGTGGGGTGGTGGTTCCACCCACCTTTGGATGTCCCCCTCCACATGCTTGCCCAGAACCAATTTGGCCCTCAGGTGGAGAAAGATTCCCCCCCCACACACACACACTATGAGCCTGTTCAGACAACATACTAAGCCATGGTGGTTAAGCATTTTGAGATAATAATAATAATAATAATAATAATAATAATATATTTATTTATTTATTTCTTGTCCGCCTCTCCCTCTGGATCGAGGCGGGGAACAACATTAAAAACAAATGATATAAAATACATAAAAATGATTAAAAACATAGAAAAACTAATACATTATTAAAATACCAATAAAACTCATAAAATTTGACTGGGTAGGCCTGCCGGAAGAGATCAGTCTTTATAGCTTTCTTAAATTCTGAAAAACTGTTAAGCTGGTGAATCTCTCCCAGCAGGCCATTTCACAGTCTGGGAGTGGCAGAAGAGAAGGTCCTCTGGGTAACAGTTGTCAGCCAAGTTTTGGTTGACCGTAGGAAATTCTTCCCAGAGGACCAAAGCGTGTGGGGCAGATTGTATGGGAGAAGGCAATCCCGCAGGTAATCTGGACCCAAACTATGTAGGGCTTTAAAAGTAATGACCAACACTTTGTACTTCGCCTGGAAACTAATTGGCAGCAAGTGGAGTGAATTTAAAGCTGATGTAATATGGTCACTCCTAGGTGTACCGATGACCAACCTGGCTGCCATATTTTGAACTAGTTGAAGTTTCCAGACTAGGCACAGAGGTAGCCCTATGTACAGCGCATTGCAGAAGTCGAGCCTCAAAGTTACCAGCGCGTGCACTACTGTCTTTAAGTCTTCCAAGTCTAGGAAAAGGCACAGCTGGCGTATCTGCCAAAGCTGATAGTAGGCACTCCTGGCCGTTGCATCTATCTGGGCTGTCATTTGGAGTGATGGATCCAGGAGCACCCCCAAGCTGCAAACACAGTCTTTCAGGGGGAGTGTAACCCCCATCTAGAACTGGTTGACACACCTCCAAACCCAGGTTGTGGCCTTTGACAGTAAGCACCTCCGTCTTGTCTGGATTCAGATTCAGTTTGTTTTTCCTCATCTAGCCCATTACCGCCTCCAAGCATTCATTCAGAGGAGACACACTATCCTTAGCTGACACTGTTGTCAAAGGCATATAGGAATATATTTGGGTGTCATCAGCATACTGATAGCACCCTGCCCCATGCCTCCGGATGATCTCTCCCAGCGGTTTCATGTAGATGTTAAACAGCATTGGGGATAGGATGGTGCCTTGTGGTATGCCATACAACAGCTCCTTCTTTGAGGAGCAACTATCCCCAAGCATCACCATCTGGAATCTGCCCGAGAGGTAGGACCGGAACCATTGAAGCACAGTGCCCCCGATTCCCAATCCCCTCAGGCATTCCAGAAGGATACCATGGTTGATGGTATCAAAAGCAGCTGAGAGATCCAGAAGTACCAGCAGGGCCACCTCCCCCTGTCAATACACAAGCGTAGACTATCCACTAAGGCGACCATAACAGTGTCAACTCCGTATCCTGCCCTGAAGCCGGTTTGAAATGGGTCTAGAAAATCTGTATCATCCAAAATTGCTTGGAGTTGGAAGGCAACTGCCCTCTCAATCACTTTGCCCAGAAATGGAAGATTTGATACTGGTCTGTAGTTATTAAGGTCCAGGGGGTCCATGGAGGGCTTTTTTAGAAGTGGATGTCCCACTGCTTCTTTTAAACATGATGGAAAACTCCCCTCCCTGAGAGATGCATTAATGATATGCTGTAGATGTGATCTAACTGCATCTCCTCCCTGGACGACCAGCCAGGAAGGACAGGGATCGAGAGGGCAAGTCGTCTTCCTCACACATCCAAGTACCTTGTCCACATCCTCGGTACTCACAACTGAAACTGATCGAGTGTAATTCTACTTGCGGCTTAGTGTAGCATGTGAACAATGGTTTAGCATGTTGTGTGAACTAGGGGTGTGCATCGGATCGGGTCTGATCCACGATCTGGAGCCGATCCGACTGAAATTGGATAAAATTATCCAATTCCAATCCCAGCTTCTGGATCGTCCGATCTGATCCGAACCAGTGCGAAAGGACCCGATCCGGTTTGGAAAAGATTGGAGGATTGGACCTCCTCCTCCCCCTCGCGCTCCTTACCTGCCGGGGCCATCCGCTACAGTCCGCTGCCACCTTCTAGGAAAGGACTGAAAGGGGGAGGAGGACGAGGGCCCCACATCATCACCTGGCGAGCTACTGAGAGGCAGGTTGCTAAGCCTGTTTCTCAGTAGATTGGAGCAGCCAATGGCAGCAGATGGTCCCAGAAGGTAAGGAGCGCGAGGGAGGAGCGGGCTTACCTGCTGGGGATGTCCACTGCCATCCACTGCGGCCCATGGGCGGCAGTGGACAGCCCCAGCAGGTAAGGAGCGCGAGTGGGGGGGAGGGACAGGGAGGGGGGAGTTAGCCCCCCACTCACCCACCCACTGCCATGTTTTCCCCATAGATTTGCATTGGGGGAAAGGTTTCTTCCCCCAATGTAAGCCTATGGCGAAAACACAAAAAATGGTGGCCGATCCAAAAATCAGATGTCCGATTTTCAGATCGGGTTTGGGTCCGATCCGATCTGAGGGACCTCCAATTTTGTCCGAACTAATCCAGGACAACATCGGAGATCCCAATCTGGGTCCTGATCCGGTCTGGGAGGGTCCGTGCACATCCCTAGTGTGAACCATTCCTCATCATGGTTTAAACACTCTCACTAACCATTTACTCCAAAACCTAACCATGGCTTAGCGTGCTGTCTGAACAGGCCCTTTATATAAGTCTTGCACATGACCAGAACTGTCTATTGCAAATAGCTGAAAACATAAAGATTGTCAAGGTCCTGCAAGTTCTATAGAATGATGTTTTCTCCCAGCTTGTAGGCTGAGGAAAGGGAGGAAGGAGCCAGAACATCAGAAAAGAGGACTGGTGATGGTGGAGAAACTTCCCAAGTTAGGTCTTTTTCAGAACTTTGAAGAATTCTAAGATAAAGCCCTAACATTTTCTGAGAATTCTCCCTAAAGCCATAACAACAACTTTATTTATGGTCCATAGACCAGAAAAACAAGGAGGCAGACAGTACAATATCAAATGCATATTGTTATGAGTCTTACTATTACCCAGTGTATCTTAAACAATAAATAAATTATTATTATTATCTCAGTCCAAGCTGAGATCTGGATTGTATTACATAGGAAAAATACTTTGCTACTTGTAACGTAAGGGGTTTGTCTGTACCCCTAAGCAGCTGTCCAACCAAGGAATCCCGAGACCACCCCAAGAAGCGTTGAATTATGGGAAATAGCAGCTCACACCTTGTCTTACAGTAAAAGCTACATTCTAGCAGCATATGGTCTAAGGACTCCATAACAGAGTCATCACATGGACATAGTCTATTCTCAACAGAAATCTTTTGATATCTTCCTTCTAACATGTTTGAAGGGAGAACATTGAAATGGGCCAGGGAAAAGGCCCTTCTGTATTTTGGTATATCCAACCAATCCAGGTAGGGTATCATTCCTCTGGGCATAAAATCAGGGAGGGCTCGAGACTGAGGACAGCAAGGGCCTTGGGACCGTCCATGGAGTTCTTGTACATCTATATCTAAAAATCTTTGTTTGACTACCTTTTTTGCACTTCTTAGCTCCTGAGTTAATAGATGAGCAGAAAACAAGCCCATTGTCTTTATTTTCTGAGTCACGGTCTTATTCCAGGGGGAAACAAAGTTGTCCGCTGATATATGTGGTAACAGAGAGTGAGAGGTTGGAATTTGGAAAAGACGTTACTGTGAGCATCCAATCGATGCATCCTAATGAGACCAGCCCGGCTTCTAGATTAAGAGCGGTTCCAGGCATGCACTTTGGGACTCCAAAGATCCCTCTTAAAAATTTGGACTGAATTACTTCTAAGGAGTCCTTAAGCAGAGGGAACCAAATAGGGGCCCCATACAACATCTGGGCCACCACTTTTGCTCTGTAAACTTCAATGGCAGCTGGTATAAATTTGCCCCCTTTGGCGAAAAAAAATCTAAGCAAAGCCCCCACTGTTTGTTCAGCTCTAAGCTTTGTACGTTTAAAGTGCTTAGCCCAGTTTAGGTTTTCCTGGAAAACAATGCCCAGATACTTAAACTCAGCTACTTGTTCAATTTTATGGCCCCTTACACTCCAAGAAAATCTCATCTTTCTTTTTGCAAAAACCATAACCTTGGATTTTTGGTAATTGATTGATAAATTGTTTAGATCGCAGTATTACCTGAAACCACCTAGAAGTCTCTTTAATCCAAGCCTCGTCTCTGAGAGCAGTACCGCATCGTTCACATATAGCAGTATGCTCACTTTTAGTGGGCCTAATTTAGGGGGGTGACACTGAATTTCCTCCAGTGATGCTGGAAGATCGGCCAGAAATAGATTGAAAAGCAGAGGGGCAAGTACACATCCCTGCCGGACTCCTTTATTTACAACAATTTCATTAGTAATGTGATGCTGATTGCTATAGCGGACTTATGCATATGTGTTGTAATATAACGGTTGGATCAGATATAACAGCCTATGCTCGATTCCAAGTCGTTGCAGGCCCATCCAACTGGCTGCTGTGGCACTTCCTTTTGTTAGTGGGGCTGGCTGGGCTAGGAGGTGGAGGAGGAGCCACTGCCACCACCAGCACTAGCACTGCAGCAGATGCAGTAGGATCAGGGCTGGTGAGGGCTGGGCCCTTTCGAGCCTCTGGGGCCTTGGCACCTGCCCACCCATGCCGACCCCTGATGCTGGGCCTGTTCATAAGGCATTTGTTAGTCTTTCAGGTGCCACCAGACTTTGCTGTTGTCATTGTTGTCATTGTCGTTGTCATTGTCCTTTTGAGTGAAGGCAACTTCTGTTTAATGCACCTGATAAGACCAGAAAGGGCATTTCAATTCCCCTGTGTCCAGATGTCATGTTCAGTGACAAGTGAAAATGGATTTGATGAATGGCAGTCTCCTGAGAACATCTGTCTTCTATATCATAAATTCTCCGCACAAAGAGGCAGAAAGCACTACTGCTACCAACTAGATTAGAAGGTCAGATCAGAATTTCTCTGAAACAGACAAAGATCAAAGACAGAACAGTGAAAGCTGCAAGGCTAAAGACATCTTGTCCTAAATCACATGCAATTGAAGGCAGAAGCCATATCTAAACAGCATCCGTGAAAGAGTGCTGAGTGTTTACAAAAACTGATTGCTGTATGACACTGTTAAGTGTGAAGAAGTACACAAGCTTTGATTTTTGTTTCTTGTGTATTCATGGAATCAGACCCAGCCTTAGAAGGTGAAGGTGTGCTCCACCGTTAGATCTGCAACTTCCTGAGTCACTGCAACAGGCCATGCAATCCCTTCTCTGGGTGACCAGAAACAAGTGAAATACCATTACATCTCCTTCTTCTAAGAGGTGTCCAAGTGAAAAATGTGCATGCACTTAGTTTCTTCCCAACAATCTGAGGGCATGGTTCGATGTGTCCATTCCCCAACCTCTCTCATTTGTACAAGCCCTTCTCCACTCCCAGAATTAGAAGAAGCCTTACTATAATTGATCAGTCATTCAGAAAACAATCCTATGGATCCCAGATGGCATCTGGAGAGCCATGGGATATGGCAGATTTCCCACTCGCCCAAAGCTGTAAGAGCTATGACTTCAGGGGGAAAGAGGGAATACAGATTTTCCCTACCAGATTTTCCCTACCAGCTGCTACTGAAAGCTCCATGGAGACTTTTCTTTTGAGGTGGCTGTTGTGAGGATGGGGTGGACACAAGATCTGTAAGATAGGAGAGTTAGATGGGCCTCTGAGACCATCTATCTCAAAATATGTTTAAGGAGGAATGGGAGGCTAAAAGGTCTTCCTCCCATCCTACCAAGCTGGGCTTAGGATGGATTGAAGGCTCTGAGATCAGAGCCCTCCATCTATTGAGTGTCAATCCTGTTGTGATTGCACATTAAGGCTGCTCCTACACACACTTTCCTGGGAGTAAATCTGTAGAATTATACAACAGTTATAATACCCTGAATTGTGACTGTGTTTGCTTTGTTGTTGGTCCCAATTTCTCTTCTCCCCCCATCTGAACAATAAATCAACACTATTAGATCTGACACACTGATTACACATTGGAGGTAAGTCAGCATATGCCTGGATCTAGTCCCTCTACTCCATGTGACCAATCTGTCAGAGATCATCTGTTGGGCGGTAAGTACAGTGTAGTAGCACCACACACGCAAACCTGGGTTCAGGATGTAGGTTTTTCTCTGTAGCATCACTTGCACATGAGATCCACAAGAATTATCCACTTGCAGGAATCAGCTTCCATGTATGGATCAACTTTGCTGGTTTAGGCCCCTATTGATCATATTGATCAAATAATGCCCCTTTTGGGTAAATCTTGCCATTTTCTGAGTCTTGTGGTGATGGCAATGAGTTGGATACAGCATGCTTGGAGAGTCTGATCAAACATGTCAGCTAGTACTTCTGAAGAGTTTCTCCATCTATTTATTCCCATGTGAAAGCATCATGCAATATTGCTAAGAAAGTCAAAGTGCCTTTAAAAATAAATACATTTGAGAGATGTAGGCTATCAAAAAAGGCAAGTTTTGTAATGCGGACTCATCAAAACTTTTGAGACAGTGACATCCCTAAGAAGAGCTAAGCTGGATGAGATCAAAGGTCCATCTAGTCCAGCATTCTGTTCCCTAATGGCAATAGCCCCTTCCTGCTTGTGGGTAACAATGGGTATCCACTTTGATAGTGGAGGCACTATACAGAGGCAGTCATTACTAGTAACTAGGGTTGTGCATCACCACCCCTGATCCACTTTGGAGGTCAATTCAGAGCTTCTGAATTGGCCCCGAACTGACTTGACCCAATCCGGACCTGGTCTGAAGCATTTTGGATCTGGATCTGAAGTGAGATCCAGACAGCTGAAGCACCTAGTGTCTACACCTGGTGTCATATCATTGTGATCCCATCATGATAACGATATAGCCCTCTTGCACATTTATACTGCATAGGACATACAGCAACATTTGTTGCAGTTTTGGGATAATGTGGAATAAAAAGCAGGAAATAACACTATGATGGCGGTATAAAGAATGTGTAATGTAGGGCTGTTCAAAATCCAACCTTCGGAAGTTCAAGGCTTTGGCAGTCATTTCACAGAGTAGCTGCCACATCCTGCACAGCCCTTGCCCCCAGGGAAGAAAAGCTTGCAATTCCCAGCATGCTTTGGCAGGGAGGGAGGGACCTACCAGGGTCAGGGAGCGATGGGCACGTGTGGCCTTGCTGGTGCTGATCCTGGTAGATCGCCCATCTCTGTGTGATTGGGACCACGCAAGACCTTGCACGGCTCACCACAGGGTCTGCGAGTGGCCTGCAGCTGTCCACATCTCCTGAGAGTTGCCAGCTGCCCTCCACACCTCGCAGATGCTGGGCCCTGAAAGATGCCTTGGACTTCTGAAGCTGAGGCGGAATCTTGCACAGCCCTAGCGTAATGTGCCCCAACAGTTATCAGAGCACTTCAATACCGCTATAAAGCAGCAGTGAAAATCTAGCCTAGGACCAAGTCAGTGAACACTATCTACACACGCAGGATAAAACACTTTGAAAACATTTTGAAAACTGTATATGGAGTGTGTCCTGGGCCCCAACAGTTCTCAAAACTGTCAGCTTATCTACACTACTTATCTATACTACTGCTTTAAAATGGTTTAAAATGATTTATAACAGTTCCTCACAACAGTTCCTCACAATTAGTTCCTGGTGATATTCCCTCTTCCTCACAACAGTTAAAGGTGCAGGCACAATACTAGAGTGACCATATACAAAAGAAGGCAGGGCCCCTGCAACTTTAACTGTTGTGATGAGGAGGGAATATCACCAGGAACTAATTGCATACGAATGACACTGGCTGAAATTCCCTTTTCTCTACAACTGTTAAAGTTACATGAGCCCTGACCTGGATTTTATCTGGTCACCCTAAATGAAGCCTTTGTAGGTATGATGACAAGAAAGGAACCAATCAAAATACATATTTACTCAAGTGCCATGGAATTCAATGGGGTCTACTCTCAAGTCACTGAGTGTAGGGTTACAACCTGAATGCATTAATTACATCACTCCCCTTCCCCCACCTCCCAGGATGGTTGGAACTTAGTTGAAATAAAAAGGGGATGTGAAACAGAAGGACTTAGTAAGGAAAGTGTTGATTCAAAGTCATGCCCACACCTCTTGTTATCAAAAGAGAACACCTGCTGTTTTACCATGTCAAGTTTCTCACCTGCCCCATATCCGAGATTCAGCCTGAGTTAATTCTTGTTCGGTCTCATCCTTGAAGTGCCTATTTTTTTATTTGGATGATAATCTAAGGGCAAAATGCCAAGGGCCTTCAGTTTCCATTCCATTTTTAATTGGGTGCTGAATAAAAGAGAGAAAATGGACCAATTTAGACACTTGGAAATTGGAAGCCAAAATGATTCCCATTAACAATTATTAATCGAACAAATATTGGGCAAGCAGCTCCAGTTGGTTTCTTATATGTTCCGAACATAAGCTGTTTGGAGGAAACCTTAGTTCTAACATATGCTTTGTATGGAAAAGGTCACAGGTTTAAATCTCTGGCATCTCCAGGTAAAGGGACTGATTAAAGGGTAATGGAAAAGACCTCTGCCTGGGATCAGGGAAAGATGTTTGGAGAGGGAGCATGGATGAACATCTTAGCTCTGCCCCCTTCCGTTGTTGTTCTTATCACCTTCTACCATGGAGGGTGACTGTCTGGAATAGAAAGCCTCTTCTATCCATGAAGGATTTTCATGTGAATTAAAACCCTAATTTTCCAGAGTTCTAAATTGCTCAGGGAACATACATGGATAAAAGAGACTCTCCCCTGGAAGCAGTCATCCTCCATGTTTAGAGGGCAACAAGAACCATGACAGAGGGGGACAGAGCTTGTGTCCTCATCCCTGATCCTCCTCCTTGTGTGTTGAGACTTCATGCTTTAAAACAACTGAATAGGGCTCTACTGATATGAATAACCTAGGTATGATTTAAAGTGAGCCCAAAACAAGCTTATAGACACCAATAAAAACTTGTTATGAACTAAAATGGTTGAACAAAATTTGCTTTTCATGGGTACTCATAACGTTCTACCCTTTGAGGACCAAAGTGTGCATCTACTGTATATAGTTGCTCTTTTAAGGCTGCAATTTCATATAAATGCACTTGGGAATATGTTCCATGAAACTCACTGAGTAAATATGCACAAGTCTACACTATACACTACACTATAATATGCTATTGAAGTTTCTCCTTTGACTTTGTACCTCACTGACCATATTGTGTGCATGAAATTCTTCTGCTCCCTTTCACATAAAAGGTTAAATTCTTCTCAAAATTCACCGTGGGTGAGTAAATTGGAGCTGCTTAACTCCTCCACCTTTTGTTGTTGCAGTTGTCTATGATTTTGGATGCTGAGCATAAATATGTGGCAGCATGTGCACAAAGGCAAATTAATATATGATTCATTCAGGTATCACACACAGATAGGAGCATTAGCCTGCTTTGTGGCTGAGTGAATACTTGAGACAGGTGTTCCCATTGAGATTGATTCCCAGCTCATCCAACTTCTGTTAATCACCAGTACTCATGCTAGAAAAATCCCCTGTTGAAAGTCTGTTCAGAATTCTAAGAAGCCCAGAGAAAGAGAACAATGAAAGAGATTTGGAGCTAGTTGAAGGAATGTATATGAGTGTGTGGTTAAATAAACTGCACATAGATCCAGAACATGATGAGGGCAGCTTTTACAATAGGGTGACCAGATAAAATCCAGGTCAGGGCTCATGTAACTTTAACAGTTGTAGAGAAAAGGGAATTTCAGCCAGTGTCATTTGTATGCAATTAGTTCCTGGTGAAATTCCCTCTTCATCACAACAGTTAAAGGTGCAAGCACTATACTAGAGTGACCATATACAAAAGAAGGCAGGGCCCCTGCAACTTTAACTGTTGTGATGAGGAGGGAATATCACCAGGAACTAATTGCATACGAATGACACTGGCTGAAATTCCCTTTTCTCTACAACTGTTAAAGTTACAGGAGCCCTGACCTGGATTTTATCTGGTCACCCTATTTTACAAGCAACAGTTTATGGATTTCCCATGTGTAACTCAAAGTTCACAGCTCCACAACTGTGGGCTTGGTTTACTAGACAGCCATTCTTTATGGCCACCACTGATCCTGCCCACTACATCCACTAGCATCCATAGAGGGCTTGGGAGAGAAGAGGGTCTTTATTTTTGTAGGATATATGGAGAAGGTAAGAAACAGGAAGAGTCTCTTCCATTGCTTAAAAAAAAGCCGTGGAAATTGGACCTATGAGGTAAGGATCTATATAGTGCTGGTTGTCCTGCCAACAGAAGTCAGAGGGCACTTGGCCTTGGTGAGTTGGACAAGTGGATTTGTGGGTGCCTGCTCCATTGTAATATGTGCAATAATAGCTAAGGTGTATATTTGACATAAACGTGGTTTTATACCATATTTTATCCCACCAGAGTAAGACATATACCTATAATAACATGCAGTGTGGGTCAAAGGCACCTTTAGTGTAACTTGTGGAAACATCTTGAGATAATTAACACCTGAAGGCTATGTGGAAGGGAGGGAGGGATTTTTGACCACATTTTTAGTTTGTTGTATCATAGCGGGGGGGGGGGGGGAGGGTTGAATTCAATGCTAGTTTAACTTAAGTCCCATTCAGTTCAATTGATCTACCCTAAGTAGGGTTAACATTGGATACAACCCAAAGTTCTGAAGATTGCTGGTCTATTCTCAGGTATAGTTGGCAAAGAGAAGGTCTAATATAAAATGGAACCTGAGCATCCCTAGTGATGGTGGGCAGGGCCTACAATGATGCAGCGTGTGGAATAAAAGATGCAAAGTGTTGTGGGACCTGAGTGGTAGATTAAGCACCTAGACAGGAATTAATTTGAGCCAGAGATCATTGTGGTTAAGGCCTGGAATCTACTTATAACATAATCTCTGCAGTCTTGAAACATATATTACTTGAAACAAGTCCCACTGAAATCAAGGGAACTAACTTCTAAGTATAAATGGGTTTTGGGTTGAGCTGTTAGGCTCGTATTTGCCATGTCAAGAATTAACCGGGATTTTTTTTCTCATTAGCTACAGCAGGGGTGGAGAACCTGCAGCCCTCCAGATGTTGTTGGACCATTTATGCATTTATCTATTCATAAAATGTTCATATGCCCATGAACAGGAATAGGTGCAAATGTAGATATTGTTGTTTAGGCTGACCATATGAAAAGGAGGACAGGGCTCCTGTAACTTTAACAGTGGTAGAGAAAAGGGAATTTCAGCCAGTGTCATTTGTATGCAATTAGTTCCTGATGAAATTCCCTTGTCATCACAACTGTTAAAGTTGCAGGGGCCCTGCCTTCTTTTGTATCTGGTCACTCTAGTATAGTGCCTGCAACTTTAACTGTTGTGATGAAGAGGGAATTTCACCAGGGACTAATTGCATACAAATGACACTGGCTGAAATTCCCTTTTCTCTACAACTGTTAAAGTTACAGGAGCCCTGTCCTCCTTTTCATATGGTCAGCCTATTGTTGTTATTATTATTATTTCACTAGAAATACAGTACATAGCACCATAGTGTGGAAGAGTGTGACCAGGTGACCCATGTGCCTACCTGTTCAGTCTGCTGTCCTCTGGCAACCCTTCAAATACAGGCCTGTCCTTATCATATGCATGATAAACACATGTCTACATAGCCTAGTATGCAAATTTACTCTCTCATGAGAGGGATCTATCATGCATTCAAATTGTGCACCAACATCATGAAATGGTTTACAAAAGCTATTTAATTTTTTTTTAATGGATAAATGGATGGGGCACCAATCATGCTCCTTGCCCAAAGAGTCATTTGATCTAGCGACATGCCTGCAAGGACTCACAGATTCTATGTAAACACTATACTGATCTCTGGACTTCTCTGCAGCATATTTCCCCTTAAAAGTTCTGACACAGCAAAGACAGATTTTAATGATCTTCCTAGCCACTGGTTAAGCTGCCTGTTACATACCAAGCAGCACACAAGCCTCTGCAATATGGTTGCTCTCTCTCTCTCTCTCTCTCCCCCTCCCTCCCTCTCCTTTAATGGTAAACTTCTCAAGACTATAATAATGTTTTTTTGTCAGAACTATGTTGACAAAGCACAGTTCTGGTGCTCTCTAGTAACTGTGCTTAGGTATGTCTCACTTTTGCTAAGTAGGCTGTAATGGCTTGAGAACTAAATTGCAAATCAAGCAGGTGTGAAATGCTTTAAGAGAAGTACTTTTTGTCTTCAACCTTTTCAAATGTCACATTAGTCTGTGACAAAATGAAAACCTTCTTTGTCTGGCTGATCACGGAATAAATAATTCTACCATACTCATCAGCAGGGGGAAAAAAGACCCCCAAAACAATTTTCAATGTGTTTTTCATAATAGAAGAGACAGAATAGCCTCTTTTAGCATACAATCCATGTTCTTGGACTCAATGTACATATTTGAGAATAAACTGTGTTCGACTTCTCATTCAGCCGGAGATGTTCCATCTCTCTTCATTTTACTTATTGACAAGGAGCAATCATGCATATAGTTCAGTCATTTGACTGAAATGTTTCCTTTGTCATGAAAAATGAGCTCACCTGAAATGGCTCCTAGTAAGTCTTGACACAGGAACTCGGTTTGCATGATTATGGAGAGAAATTAAGCCATTTCCCTATCCTGTGCATGCCGGCTGTGAGCCGCCTAATTAGGACAATTACCCTTGCTGGGCATGGGTTGTCATGATGTGCAAACCAAACAAGGGTGAGTGGCTGGGGTACTTCACACATCACCCTGAAACCCATGGCTTGTTCCAGATTTTAGGGTGATTTGTAAACCACTCCAGCCACCCACCTCACGTTGGCATTAAACATGATTTTATAATATGAGTCAGAATTTGATTCATCACACTAAGCGGTCCCTTTCAGATCTAATCCTCTTCAGATCTATGGCCTGGTTTAGCACTATGTTATGCCTTGGACTCACACATATTCTACTCCGGATGCCTGCAAGGAGAAGAGTGGAAGCATTTTCTTCCACTTTTAAACAAAGTTCTCTGTTATGTCTGAATTTGGGGAACTCGGTTAATTTAAACTATAGTTAGTTCAAACAAACCAGGATCAAACCAAAGTGTATAATCCTGGGTTGTTCGCTAAGCATAGTTTGAGATAACCGGAGTTCTTCAATTTCGGATGTAACAGAAAACTCTGTTTAATTTAAAAGTGGAAGCAGATGTTTCTGATTTCCTTCTCCTATGTGCTCTGAAGAGTAGAGGGGAGGGGAGCATGTGAACTTTACATGTCTTGTTTCTGAGGTGGCAAGTTGCAGCGGGGGGGGGGGCGTATGGGTTGTAGTATCCAATATTAGTCTGACTTAAGTCCCATTTATTTCAATGGGTCTAATAGGACTAACGTTGGACAAAACCTATGGATTGACTCTCCTATTGTTTTACTGGGATTTTTTTACTGGGAAATTTTAGATACTCATGTTTTCAAAACATTGTGCAGTCCAGGCAATTTAGAATAAAGCAAACAAGTATTTGTTTTCTCAAGGGTGATTACGTATGCAGTTATTACATGGAGAAAATCCAACGGATTTTGCTTCGAACAAATTGCAAACCCCATCTTGCAAAAGTGATGGGGGCAGTGGCATCGATCAGGTCCAAACAAACTAGTTTGAGACTATTCACTCTGCTCAGTGATCACAAATAACATAGCTTGGTAGAAAACAAATTGGATGCTTGAATCTTTAAGTTTACTGCTGTCAGTATGGCAAAGAGTGGGGCGTGCTGAAGATAGTTCTGTAGATAGTGCTGAATCCCATCACTTCTGAGCTGAGATCTTATCTGCATCCAACACTTGTAAAGAATTGAGCGGTGGAGCAGGGGGAATGGAATCAGGGTTTGATAGATACTTTTCTCCTGTTAGAAAGGCTACTTGCCTTGACTTAATGTAGACACCTGGGTTCATCACATTCCCATAACCTCTTTTATATAAAACTCTTAGCATCTATATCTGTTCACGTTAAAAACAGTGCAACAGCTGAAGAATAATACAAAGTATTAAAGTTACAATGAGTCTCCCTCTTTTGCTCTGCTATTTTTCTTTTGTTACTGGATAGTTGTAGACAGGTACCTAGCACTATAAAATAGTCTCTCTCCTCTTCGAATCCAGTAGGCCTCAACCAGCACCCAAAAGGCAGTCCCCTCCTTTCAAGCATTCTTGCATTTCCTATCTCTTACTCCTCTTCATATATTTCTTTACCAGCTGTACACTATCTTTATGGGACCTCATACAATTCTCAGGCCTCTTATCAGTCAGTTTCTGGGAGGGTGGTAAGGATGGCATTTTCATGATCTGGGCTGTCTCAAATCAGCTAAACTATCTCCACACAAGACCTGTGCTCATTCCAGAACTTCAAGGTTAGATTTGCTACCAGGCCCAATTTTAACACAACACAAAACAGGGTAAAGGCACACTGAACATTATGGAGTACAAAACCAGTCAGGCCTGCCTGGCTCTTCACATCCATTAAGCCTTGCGCTTACCAAACTCTCTAAGCAAAATCAATTATATGTGTTACAGACCCAAGACAGTTGAACAAATGGCCATGTGAATCTTTTACATTTGCATAGATGTAGACGTGGTGTTTTGTATATATTAAGGGCTTTACATAGAACTGTCATTGACTGGACTACTTACTGTTCACACACATCCTTTCTACCCACATATCTGCAAAGTGAGGATAGCACTCACTGGAGGCTGGTAGCTCCTACTTCAGTAGGACAGTGATCCACTCTGGGTTTCAGCCAGAACCAGTCAGACCTCCAAAGGAGATTTCCAAAGCGCTGAACCCTATTCCCCAAATTGTTTCAGAACCTTAGTTTACTCCTTTAGAATTCTGACTGAAACCCAGAGCAGATTCACTGCCCCACTTACATCGGTGCCACCAGTCTCCACTGATAGTATTTCATTCGTTGATGAAGTGAGCTCATCCATGAAAGCTTATGCCATGATAAATCATGAGAACATCTTCCAGGATCCTATATGAATCTGTCCCAGCACTGAGGTTGACATCTGAGGCTCTGCTTGGAGTTCCCTTGCCATCAGAAGTATGGCCGCAGGCAGTCACTAGGGACAGGGCCCTTCTCTGTTGTGTCATAATTATTGTCCATTGCCTTCCCAAGTGAAATCTGCCCAGTTCTATATCTTCTTATCTTTTGGCAAACAGGAGGGAATGTATTTTTTGCAGCAACTTCTGGGAGTGTCGCTTCTTAATACTGTGATAGGCTGCTATTGTTTAAAATGTTTGACTGACTGTTGGTATGTTCTTCTAAAAAAGGGTCTGCATTATTTTTGCTCAAATTGTTTTGACTATCATATTATAGTTGATATTATTTATATCATTAGCTGTCATGATTATTCTTAGTGGGAAGGTGGGATGGAAATGTATATAAATAAAATTTCTTTGTTTATAAGGTGCCACAGACCTCTTTTTTTGCGTTTAAGACATCAGCATATGATCATCTGTAGTGTCAAGCTGCTTCCAGATGAGGTTTTTTATAATTCCATCATCCTGCCTCTTTCACAGAAAATTATTGGGGGCTTCTGTTCTTACTGGGGAAGGCTGAAATGAAAGAGATTGATTCAATATTTCCTAAGACTCCAGCAATTCTTCCTGATGATTTCTTGTGCTCACATAAAATTTGGATGCATTCTTTGTATTCACCAGCACCTTGCTGAGTAGAATTGTTTAGCTCAAGGGAGAATACAATCAATTTATTTTTGTACTTTTGGAATGCAGGACAAAGGAAAAAAGGAAACTGGAACCATGAGCTTTCTCTCCCCCCCCCCCCCCCCCCTTATTGTTAGATAAATGACACCAGCAGAATATTGGTAGAACATTTTTGAACATTTAAGCAAGGAACTGGCTTTAAAATGAAAGATTTCTAATGAAAAGCCAGCTTCATTTCTTACATGCAGATGGATGCCAGGCTTGAAATTTGCATGGCATTTAGCAACATCTTTTTAAAAAAACAATTGCTGCATCCTCTTACTTTTGTAAAAGCGCTTGCCATATTTTTAAAAAGGTAGCATTGTAAAATGGGAATTCTGTTTGGTTTTGTCGTGTGGAACATACATGTTCAGGTGAAGAACAGGATGGATTCTGATGGATTCTGACAAGGTGGTGGACCCTGGCAAATTAGTAGTCATTCCCTCTTGATGCAATGCAGTTCAATGCATCTCGGGAGCAGGCAAGCATCTCAGTTTGAAACATTTACTTGACATTTCCAGAAAGGAGCTTAGGAGGGGATAAAGTGAAGTCTTTGGCTCATGCTTCCTATTTGCATTTGCAACCAGCCAAGCAACTGTGTTGATGCAGTAGACTTGCAAGCTGCCATGGCCAGGCAAAATCTTTCTTTCCATTCAGACCATGTTGATGGATTATTAAAGATTCTGGCACAGGGAACTGTGCCATTTTCTTTGTCTTGTTGAATGTTGTGGATTTAAAACTTGACTTCACACCAAGTGGTGGAAGACAGAGGACACCTCTCAGGAACTGAGACAAGAAGTTTATTGTCCTTTTACAACAAGAACAAAGCTGACACAGGAAACTCCTGATTCCACCCAGATACAAGTATCATCTAGTGACTAAGCCACCTAGTGACTAAGCTATATAATGGCACCATCCACACATAAGAGATAGAAAAGTCTTCACCACGGACACCTGAAGTCAGGGCCTCTGTCCCCCTCCCCACTCTCAGAGCACAAGTGATTCTTCAGGCTTGTCAAGTGTGTGGTAATGAAGAATCCAAACATATATTGGACCCACTCACAAAACTGACTCTCCACATGGAGCTCAGCAAATACTGAAGCTACACTCTTCAGTGAAGGGATTTCATACACAAACCCATACCTGTGGTGAAGAAATAGCAGGTAGAGTTGGCCAGCCACAATATCATCATCATCATCATCATCATCATCATTATTTTTACTTGAACAATCTTCTTGCACTCTTTACACAGGCAATATAACCTGATGCTAATTTATTCTGTAAGCCTTGCACCTTCACATAATTGACCATGATTGCTTGCACGCAACCCACATTTCTCTTTGTCCATGCGTATCGAAATGTTCTTTTGGGCATGTGCTTAAGAACATAAGACAAGCCATGTTGACTCAGACTCAAGGCCAATCTAGTCCAGCATTTTGGTCACACAGTGGGGCCACCAGCTGCTTTGTAGGAAGCCCACAAGTAAGACGTGAGTGCAACAGCACCCTCAGTTTTGTCTTTCACCTGCTTTAAGGGCTACAGCTCTGTCTCCTATCCATGGTCATAACTCCTTAAGCTTCGGTCAGGCTTGGACATTCTGTGTTTTACTTTATGGGAAATGAGTTGCCTACCAAAAAGTAATAGTTGTGTGGGATGGTTAAAACACCACTGCAGTCCAAAACTATATTTTTTTCCTATAATTTCTGGTGCATTTGTCACTTGATGAAAGCAACCCATATGTCAAAGATGGAGTGCCACTCTACTATATCTTTGGCAGCATAGCTCCTTACCTGAATTTTGGTGTGTAGTATGCTCAGATTGGTTCATTACTTTCACAACTGCAACATGTTTCATAAACATAGCCTAGCCCATGCCATGCAGTGATACGTGACTTTAGTGGTGACATTCATTGTCATTTTTGAGTGTGGCATCCTATGTCTCCAGGCACAATTGATCAGCTGTGGGTGCCTCCCTGCTTTTAACACACTGTCATAACTTATTTCTAAGGAGATTTTGGGGTGTCTAACCAGTATTTGGAATCAAAGCTACTACGGAGACCCCTTGGAGACTCAGCAATCCTGCAGTTCTGAAATACAAAGAGTGCCATTCTAGAAACAGCTCAAGTGAAATCAAGTCAAATGAGGTTTCAGCCAGCTGTATTCCCAGTTCTACATAATTGTCAAAGCAAATCAAAATTCCTGCAGGCAGAAGAACCAAAGAAAGAATGCACATGCACAGTCTAATAAATAATGGATTTGCAACACAACTAAAAAGTTCCTGTCTTATTTTCCATTCTGCAAATAAGTACAAATCTCTGCAGCAGCAATGCCTTCATTAAGGCTGCCTTTTTTTCCTCAGCCTACTTCAATAGGCCGTATCTCAATTTTCTTCTTAAAGACCCTGCAGAACATATAAAGCAACAGCCACTGAGTAATGATAACAACTGTACAAGAGGCTCCACGTTTCATACCAAAACCTATAAAAGCAAAATCGCTCATTTAATAAATGTCCACAAGTCATCCCTCATGTTTTTCATAATATTTAATTCATTTATTGGTATTTTCTTTCCAAGTTCGCTAAATTACAGTTACTCTCAAGCACTTTTCTTATAGTTGGGTTTCCCTAGTGTCTCTTCCCACAAGTGAGGAAAAGGTTTTCAATTAAAAATGATAACTTCTAAAAACCCAGAAGGGGCAGGGAGCCTGGCAGGCACCATGAGAGGTGTCCACAGGCCCAACGGAGAGCCCAGGTTTTGACAATACTGAGCTAAAGAGACCAGTGAGCTAATTCAGTGGCGTCTTTTCTATTCTGCAATTCACTTCATGTAAATGACCTATACATGCCCAAAGTTCTCAGTGCAGCAAGGGGCGTGTGTCATAACTGACCACCCACTCTGCCTAAATCCTCTGCAAATAAGTGATGAGGCCCCATTCATGCATTGTTGACCTGGAATTTTTCAGGGGCCTCCACATTCGAGAGGCAAGAGCTCAGTATTACCATTACATTGGGCTATTTTTTCCTGGTTAATTGGAAACTATATTAAGAAGATAGCATGTGGGTCAGTGTGTCTTGCACTAATCAAAAAGAGTCAGGGCTTCAAATAGAGAGAGTTTCTTGAAATGTCACACCTGGGCACACATCAACCGTTTTGTCCCAGAAGCCTTTGGAAGCAACAGCCAGGCCTAGATTTTACAGTGCCTGTGTGATTGCCAATGTAAGCTTCTGAGCTGTTAGTGACCTATCTCCCAAACAAGACATTTGCTAAATACATAGTATGTAGCTAAGTATCTTGTATTTCCTTACTAAAATAGTCATCGGGGGGCATTCTTACTGGGAATGCAATCTGTGTGGAGGGGAGGCCTATCTCCTCTTTCTCCAGTGTGATTGGAACCAAGATCACTCCCCCTGATGTGGATAAAATGCTTAGCAAATAAAGATCCCATTTCTGTCAATGGGAACTTTCCCCCCTAAGCTTTCTAGCCATGCTGGGGGAAAGTGGAGGGAGATAATTTGGTTCTGATTGCACTGGGGAGGGAAGAGATAATCTTCTCCCCATGTACTGCATTTCTTTTAAGGATTGCCACCCCCTCCATGTGCCTCTAATTTAGTCAGGAAAAACAAGATACAATGCTGCATGACACATATCTAGCAAATGTCTAATTTGGCCCTAAGTGGGTGAATTCTATTGGAATTTAAAAGCATATTGCAAACAAAATGCAATATAAATCATTATTGTAATGATAGGGCATCTCTGACTTTACCAGCTAAACAATGGGTGTAAAACACTATAAAGCTAAAGGCCAAACGTAGGTGGCATTATGTTTTTAAAAAGAGAGGTTGAAGGGCAAAATCACAAGCTTTCTCTTCAAATGCCATTTCTCCATGTCATGCTGCCTTCTGAATCACATGATTCCTTTAGCTGCACTTCTAATGAAAAGGCAGATGACACATAGAACCAATTAATTTTTTGAAGTGAGGCATGGAGACCCTTTTGATTTTGAAGACTGGCTCCATTAATCAGTGGCAGACAGCAGAGGGAGACTGCAACATGTTCGTTTCACTTGAGCTGGATTCATTACTTGGCCAGCTCAGACGTTGGGCCAAGCTGGGTTTGTATCATTAAAAGGTATCCCAATGGTTAAAGGAAGAACACATTTCAAATTAGATCATTGCTAGCAACTTCCTGTCTATAGCGGAAGCTCTATCAATATTTAATATTCAAGCTAAGAACTCCTGATCATTCTCAAAGGAGCTTCTTAAACAGACAATAGAATAGTAAACCATTGCTAGGCCTAAACCCATCAATATGGCTGTGTACCTATAATTCTGTCATAGCCCAAATTCAACAGGATGTGAATTATTGGCCTAACCCACAAATATGTCTTGGATGCATTTTGTTTGTGAAATTGAATTCTCTCCTCCAGCAGCTGTTATGTACCTTAACTCTGCCCAGAATTTATACCTCACCACAGTGATTGAAGTGGCCTAGTACATGCTCCCAAAATAAACGGGCCCCTTCAAGCAACAAATGTCACATTTTTTCAAGCATTTGAAGAGACCACTCAGATAACCTGTTACTCTATCCCCATTTTCCCAAGAAAGAGAGGGGAGGTAGGCCAGTGAATATTACCTTAGAGATTGCTCCGGCTCAACTGTCTGTTCCCCCTAAAAACAACAATCAGGGCTTTCTATCACCATCTGCCCTGTGGAAAAGATCTGGACCATTTGTTTTTCCCCTAAAAATGCTATTTATTGTTATTTTATTAATGATTTTTGTTATTAATTGTAAGCCACCTTGGAAAAATTGGTATCCTGAAAGGCAGGATGTAAATAATTGTAATAAATAAATAAATTGGTAGTGGGTAATAGGTGGCTGGGGCATGCTGGGAGTTATAGTCCAACACATCCAGAGGGCATCAGGTTCAGGAAGGCTGTCGTTCACACTCACTGGATAGTATGCCCCATTGAACTCAATGCACTTTCTCCTGAGTAGACATACTAAGGATTGCACTCATGGTCTGATATATGTCATGTTATCCTATTATGTCCAGAATGATGCAGCAAGCTGAGGAGCAGGTAGCATGCTGCTTGCTTTGCATTGTTATTGCAATTCTGCAGTGAAGAAGGGAAAAGCCAATGTATATGATCAAAATCGCCATGAGTTGAGTGGAACCTTGCAGTTTTCCGCTGCTGTGGAAGTGATGCTATGAATGCTTCAGAATATTCTCACTTCACCAATTGACTCATATTTACCATGAGTTTCAAAGGTGCTAGAAGTATGTGACAGAGTGGCAAATTATGGACTGAATTGGGTGTTAGGTTTGTGTACACAGAAGGAATCACACGGACTCTTTCAGGGCATGTTGCATGATAGATGGATCCATTGCATTATTCCAATTGGAGTAAGTGAATTCGTCCTATGTGAGGGAAGGAAGAGTGTTTAGTAGTACTTCTGTCCTGCCCTACTAAATGGAAGGGAGGAAGAAATCAATTCTTGTTTGCCATAGAAATGTGCTAGGGAAAAAAGTATGATAGGCGAGCAAAATATGAGCGGGTTGCTTTGAGGTATTTCCTTCTTTCTCCTTATCACCTACCATAGGGGTAGGCAAGATTTTGGACCTGGACATTTGAGAAACTGTCATGGGCACAACCATAAAATGGCTGCCATGGGTGGGCATGGCTAGTCAGAAAGGCCAAGAAACCTTCTCAGAGGGAAATTATACATACACTAAGCTCAACATCAAAGGTCCTCCTCCGGGTGCCTACTCCGAGGGAAGCTCGGAGGACGGCAACAAGGGAGAGGGCCTTCTCTGTGGTGGCCCCCCAATTATGGAATGATCTCTCCGATGAGGCCCGCCTGGTGCCAAAACTGTTATCTTTTCAGCGCCAGGTCAAAACTTTTCTTTTGTCCCAGGCATTTTAACAGCTTAAATTGAGGTTTTAACTGACTTTGTGGCCAGGCTTAACAGTTTAAAATGTTTTAAATGTCAACTGTTTTATGTTTATGGTTTAAAATTTTGTATATTGTCTTTTTAGTGTTCAGTCTTTTAATTTTTGTAAACCGCCCAGAGAGCTTCGGCTATGGGGTGGTATATAAATGTAAATAATAATAATAATAATAATAATAATAACAATAATAAAGATGTCAGCAGTTAGAGGCTCCCACTTTGCTTTGAAGCCATCCCAGGTGCCAGTAAGAAAATATAAAAACTATGTTTACAATAAAAATTTGGAGAATTAGGGTACCTTGGTTCCCCACCAAGGAAGGTGTCTTGGGGCTAGGGCTGTTGGAGAAATTAGCATATTCCTGTTTGGGGTACATTGGTGCCCACAGGCACCATGTTGAATATCCCAGGCTTATCATGATGTTCTTAAAACAGGGGTGGGTAACTTGTGGCCCTGTGGATGTTTTAGCCTACAACTCCCATCAATCACAATAAGCATAGCCAATAGTGAGGGATCATGGCAGTTGTGGGCTAAAACGTCTGGAGAGCCCATGTTGCCCACGCTTGTTTTAAAAACTAGAAAAAGACCAGTTGTTTCTTTAGCGATCTAGTGCTGGATTCATCATCAATGGGATGACACAAAGCACACTGGAATGGGGATGTCCAGCATAATCTGCAACATCCCCATTATCTTTACGACAACAGAATTAAGAAAATTAAACTTCCAGAGGGTATTTGGAATAGAAACATACCACGTAAAGGTCAATTGATAGTGTAAATCATCGTAGCACTCTTAGCTTCAAATACTTTTATTATCACCTTATTTTTGTTTTCAGCTCCACTGGGAAGATTTTATATATAACTTCTTCTGAGGTACAGATCTGACATTGTGAGTAATGGCCTCCATGAAAAACAGAAGTTCCATTAAACTCTGGCAAATGGCTGAGAACTTCTGTTAATTAAATATGCTATGTTATGACTTTTTGGTGACTTAAATTTCTTGTCTTTTTTCCAGTTAAGCACATCCAACTTTTTTCTTTTATGCTGCATTGCTAAAGGCTCAAGTAAAAGCCATGATATAGTCTACAACATTCAATTTGTGATCCAACCAACCCTTCTGCCTTGGGCATAATAAGATATTGAAAACAGCTGTAGAGCCGTGGTAAACATATTTTTACTAATCAAAAGATATGCATGTGCAACTTTATGTACCTGTAATTCACATCACCTCTTCTATTGCTCTGGATTTAATGTAAAAAAAATATAGGCAATGCCTTGAATAATATGCATGGTTACAAAGGGACTGAAAAAGCTAAACAATCCTTTGTTTTCCAGCAGTATATTGGCCCATTCTGAAGCTGTGGCTATATATACAGTAACCAAATAAATGTGAAAGCAACAAAACATATTGGTGCTTTTATCTGTTTTAAACATTTATATCTTGCCTTTCAATTAAAAATATCAAAGCAGGTTAAAACAAAACACATGAATAAAATAGTGAATGTGGACTCAAAAAAACAGCCACAAAAGAAACTGAAAGGTCCAAAGCAGAAAGCAGCTGAAAAGCCACGAATTACTGTTTATTACAAGCCTGGCTTCTTTAAAGTCATAATCTGGCACTTATTATTATCCTGCTTTTGTAAACCACCCTGGAAGCTCTGCTGAAGGGCACTGTACAAATCTCTTAAATAATAAATAGGCAATCCTGTCTTTACCTTAGACCAGCTGGGGTGGGGGGTGGGGGCATAGGAAGCAGTGCAATTGTGAAGGAGGGAGATTTATTGGTGGGATGACAGATGTGCCACTGCAGGTCTCCCAGTGCATTGGTGTAGATGTCCTGTGGGCTATTGTCCACCAGCAAGGTTGTGAGTGGGTAACGGGCCATGTCAGGAGAAGGCAAGGATCCATTAGATCAACAACAAACCTTCATCCCTCCAACACACCCAAGGAAATGGGAACACTCCACCAGCTCAGAAATGGCATAGTAAATCCCCCCCCATAAAAACATACTACTGTCAATGGGAGGGAGTAAAGGAAAAGCTGCCCTCCCTATCTTCCACCCTGATCATGGCAAAACAGCAGCAGACACAGGATATGACAGTTTCTCCAGCAGTAGATCTCCCCCTTCCTCCCTCAACCCATTGGGTAGGATGGATCTGTAAATCTCAATAAAGATGGTGCCAGATGAGTATCCTGGTCTAGCTGAGATTCCATCATCTGCCCTGGACAACAGCTCAGCCAAGAAGGCACATCATGGGTCAGGTGACTGGAACAGGAGCCATTTCAGTACCATGGCCAGCACCACAGGGACCAGCTCAGGACTAAAGAATTCATTTCAGGACCACAGAGCAGACCTGCAGCTAGAATACTGATTGGGTTAACTCCAGCACTGCTTGGGAGCAACTGGCAGGGGTTTATACTTGAGCCAGAAGAGTCTTTCTGGAAGTCTCACCCATTAAGTGCTGCATCTGGTTGGTTGTTAAAGGGCCAGTGGCCTTTTTCTGTAGGCATTGGCTTTTCCTTGGGAGGGAAGGTTGGAGGAGCTGGCCGCTCTTCTCAGCACCGACGGGGTCCTTGGCCTCATGTGGCACACATCAGCCCCACAGGGTTGGTATGTACCTCACGAAGCTACTCAGTCAATGCTGGGAAGGGCAGCCACTCCTCCCAACCGTGACCATGTCCCCTACTGACTGCATTCCAGTTGTTATGTGGTGATTCCTCCAATGAAGATTCCTCTAGGAGGCCAAGCCTTCCTCCCTGGAGGAACCTCCATGGATTGCATGTACTACCTCCATGGCTCACATTAGGTTCACAGGCTGGAATGTCCACAACCCTGCTTTGGACAAAGAACCCACCAATAGTGCCTCTACTTTGTCTGGACTGAGTCTTAGCTTGTGCTGTGTGTGGAAGAGGCAGGCTGTTGTTCTCCCTGCTAAAGCCACCAGGATATGCCCATCACCTTGTACTGTGATTATTTGAAGGCTTGCACAACAAGAGCCAACCCTGAATTAAGTTAACCTGTTTCAGGCAGCCTCATGTGGGGCAGCGGGATAGAGAAAAGCAGGAATTGATGTTTGAATAGGCTCTTTAGTGTTGGCCCTAGCAGAGAGGAGGGTACATCTGAATTCCACTTAAGGCAGCAAAATGTCTTGGGTTGGCACTGCATTTGCATCCCCATCCCATGCAGCTAACAGGAAGCAACCGTCATCTAAAGTACGGATATGTGTTTTTTGTTTAATGCATTCCATGAGTGCTTGCAGATCATCAAGCATCTTTTGTTCCGTTATCCACTCATTTCTGGAGTTGTATTTTTTCTGCTTTTGGAAAAGTATGGGGGTGGGGGAAGGTCTGCTGCAATGTATGTAACTTATGCTGGTACACAATATTTTGTGTATTTTTCTTAGTACTACACAGCTGAGGCTAAAAAGAGAACAGAGATGTATAAAACATGTATATATATATATATATATATATTCCAATAACTTTTGTACGTTCATATGACTAATTTTTTTGTACAATTCTGGAAAGTTTTTTAAAAAAAACAGTCCACAAGTCTGCAAAATCTCCACGGCTTAGAAGTTGTTAGTCTGCACTGAGCAGGAGGTTGGACTGGATGGCCTCATAGGACCCTTCCAACTCTACTAGTCTATGATTCTATACTATGGAATCTGCAGATCAAATTCACAGAAATCCAAAGTCATTTGAATTTGTTTCAGATTTCTCTGATGTCCCTAATCTAAAGTAAACTTTATGCCACAAAACCTTCTGTAATTTAAATTTTGATGCGATGTTTCAAGCTACTCCTAGGAGGTGACAGTTATTCCAAGTTCCATGTGAGGAGAGAGAGGGAGGGAGAGAGAGGGAGAGATTGCCAGGAGGATACATCAGAGTTTTTTTCAGGGCAGAAGACAATATTCCCTGCTCCCCTATTCCCTGCTCCCCTATTCTCTCCCCATAGAATGTCTTTGCTTTATTTTATTATTTATAAAAAGTATTTATTTATGACATTTATTGCCCACTTTTCCTAATAAAATAATCCCAAAGTGGGCTTTAAATGTCATTCATCCTGTGATCATACAGCTGTGGGATATGTGATGTCACAAAGAAGCAGCCACATTTAATAGAATAAAAGTTACTTTTTATTCTATTAAATGGAAGCAGCAATGCATCTTATGGATTCAATTTGCAATCTATAACAAATATTCAGAATTAACAGAAAAAACTTAATATTGTGTTAAAACAATGATTAGACATATGTCTTGTTCCATTTTTTTGTCACAGAGAGAAGTCTCGTGTCATAACAAGAATTGTTTATTAAAAAAATGCTAACAAGAAATGTGATGTTAAATCCACTGGGCTTTTTTCCCCTTCTTTTTTCTAACTCCAAGGTGCTGAGAACTGACACAAATTAATTTCTTATTTCTCTCTGCTAGATACAGGTAGAGATAAGATGGTTTTTCCCAATGCCTTGGTATAAATGGAAGCTGTAGCAACTGGTTGTCACATTTTCCCAAAACAAGTAACATATGTAACTGCTTTTGTGGACTTAAAAGTACCCTTCATATTAACAGCTATCACAACTGCTGCTGTATGGAAACATAATTGGGTTCTAAGATATTCATAATCAGAGGTATTTACAAACACTTTAATTTAAGCTTCATTTTCTGCCACTTAAGAAAATGGTTGAGGACAATTCAAGCTCTTCCCCATCATCAGCACCTCCATTAATCTTCTCATGTTTCAATTTAGTTTAGCTTTCTGAATGTGCCTTTATAACACACCAGTTTTCACTATTCTGTCTATTGAGTAAAATGGCAACATTTGAGGCAAAGAACTTTAGAATTACATGATGGATTGTCATTTGACAAGTGTAAGGGGCAGCCCTGCAACCAACTTTCAATTTCTCCTTTTGCTGGATTAGATAATACATACATACAAACATAAAAATGAAATACTTGGGGGTCACATCTGTAAAGCCAATTCAAATTCATTTCCTTGGTGAGGAAATCCTCTTGGTGGGTCTTCTAGCTCCATAGCATTAAAGAAAGCGTCTCTGTCAAAAATTGTTTTAATGGACATTAGTGAGCTGTTCTATACATGGTTTTTTTTCCAGACATCCAAGAAACTGTCTCCAGTCCTTTCTCCATTCAGATATAGTACTCTCCCTACCTGCCCCCTACCCATTCTGCTCTATAGGACTCCATTGGATGTTCTCTGAAGTTATCAGTATTGAGAAAGTGGCATGATAGGTGGTGACTAAAGAAGAATTGGGGTGTTGTTTATTTGGGAGGGGGGATACTGTGTATTTTGAGCACAAAACCTCCCTGCCCAAACATAAAGCATACATCTCCAAACATATGTAGATTTAATGGCTCTCCAATAAATGTGATTAAAAACTGTTTGTCAGAAAAGCTGCTAGGAAGAAAATAAATCATCAACATTATGCTCTGTTTTATTTTTCTTATTTTTCTTTGTCTTCTTTTCAAATCCCCCTTTCCCTCTTCCTTTCCCCACCCCTAGCTTTCTCTCTCTCTCCCTCTCTCAAATATAATACTGTAATAGGCAAATCAGCAGCTGTGAAATGTAAATGGTTTAATATAGAAGACAGGGAACATAACACATGTCAGTGACCTGGAAGGAAAAGTGGAAAGAGGGAACCATGGAAAATGGAAGGATTGAATTGTATGCTTGTACAATTAACTGTCTGATTGGGAAGGAGGGGTGGATTTCTTTCAATAAACAATTAAGTAGCAAAATATACTTAAGTACAATCATTTTTATATTTAATGTTGAAATAACTTTGTGAGACAATCTAGTAATGAATATTAGTCCCATAGTAGTAGTAGTAGTAGTTTATGAAGAACATGCAGATTTTCTTTTCTAAGATACCAAAGAATTGCTGAGAAGAAATTCCCAGGAAGACATGGAATGTAAGCACACCACCTTGTTTATCACTTCTATAAATGCTTATGGGGCTTCCTGAACACACCTCTGTGTATTCCTATGAGTCTCACTACAGACATTTGCGGCCAAATAAAAAACTCAAGAGCTAAGGTATGAGAAAGTAATAATCCCTGATTTTGAGAGAGGAACTAAGAGGTGACTTGACACTGTCCTGTGTGTGTGTGTGTGTGTGTGTGTGTGCGCGTGTGTGCATGTGCACACTCACACATGCATTGTGCAGTCAGGATGATCTGCCCAGATCTCAAGGATCTGTCAGAGGGAGAACTCCCCCTTGACAATTCTGAGGATAAGGTCCCACCAGACTGTGGACCTGTTCAGCGTCATCAGACGAGAGTTTTAGTGCATGCTCGTTATTGCCCACTCACAGTTTTTCATGGATCCTTTTGACGATGCCATCTGCCTCCTGCGCATCTCCCGCTCCTTCTGGTCTTCTTTCTGCAACAAATAAGACCTCTGGTAAATCCGGAGCAGGGGATGGGGGAGGAGAGTGAAATGTACCGCCATTTCCTGCTGTGTGCAGGAAAAGCAGCCAGTTAAAAACGCCCACTGAATGGGCCACATGGTCATTGTTTATTTCCTCTTTCTTCCCGTGTGAAGAAAGAGGAAGTATCATGGGACAGAAGTGTGTGTGTGGTGGGGGGGAAGGAAACATGATTTCCCCCCTGTCTGATGATGGTCGTTGTCTTCATTTAACCACATGCTTTCATGATACTATCCTCCTGCTGATTTCTTGTTACCATTTCCCCTCAGACAGCCCTGTTATATGGTAATATAAGGGCCAAATGACATGAGACGGCTTGCTGTTTGATGCAGGTTTTGTTTTTTAGACATAGCCAGTGTGTGGTTTCCCCTTTGGATCAGGACCCTAGTGGGTGTGTAGGGGGCAATGGGCTGTAGCACTTTCCCTTCCTCTGCTGTGGTCCCAAACTGGATTGTATGTGCTTCTGTGTGTGTGTGTGTGTCTGCAATTTGGATGATCTCCCTCCCCTACAACCCCTTAATTTAACGCAATGATCATCTTGGCGTAGAACGGGTGTGTATTGCACTGGATCCAAGAGGGCCAAGTAGCAATTTAAGGTCATGTCATGTTTAATAGTTTTTAATATTTTTAATGTTTTGATATATTAATGTTTCAATATTTTTATTGGCTATATTAGTATGTTGGTTGTTATTTGACTGTTTGCGGTTTTTATTAGTGTAAAATAAAACACTAATATGCTGTCAGTTATATAAACCTAATACATGTATGTATATATGTATGTATGTCAGAAAGCAGGTTTCACTGATGCCCAGAGCAAGCAGCATATATGGAGGCTGGTGGCTCTGATTTCAGTGGGGCTGTGAGTCCATTCTGGGTTTCAGTCAGAGTCAGTCGGAACTCCAAAGTAGTTGTCCAAGATGCTGAGCCTATTTTGGGGATAGGGCATAGCACCTTGGATAGCTGTTCTAGAGTTCTGGATTCTTCTGACTGAAACCCAGAATGGATTCACAGCCCCACCGAGATCCGAGCCCCCAGCCCCCACTGGGAGCAGCCATAATAGATGGGTTCTTTTGCCTCCCGAGGCATCTTTGGGGTGACTCCAGCTGGGTTCCAGATACCAACCAAGCATCCAGGTTCTTTCTTGCATATCATGTTTGCTGTGTGTTGGCATTGGGATGCTAAATTTCCATGGCTATTGGTAGCAAGATCTGGGAGCAAGATGCGTGTGACATGTTCACTCCTGTCTCTTTGGCCTTCATGGCACATTTCCCAACTGCTTTTCACCCACATATATTTGGTGGTGGCAGGTTGCAACCTAGAGGCTTGCCTTATAACCCTACAAGTACCACTTTTGAACACCTCCTTTCCTGCTTGCTGCACAGTCCACCTGCCTTGACCTCCTGCTCAGTACAGCAAGTGCGGAAGGGAAATGGATGGCAGCACCTGGGGAAAATGGATGGAGATGACAGAGTTGCCCCTGCATCTCCAGGTGAATTGGTAAATTTTAAAGCGGAATGTCTGGGTTACATGTTGGCACACCACTGGAGGGAAGATTTACAATGTGGGGCTTGTATTTCAAACTTCAGGTTTCTGTACTTTTAATGGTTGTATTGGTAGACTTTGAACAGGAGCAACTTGTAACAGTTCTGCAGCACTATGGCATGACATTTAAACAACTACAAGTGGGAACTGTAACAAAGTTACAATGTGGATTTCCAGCCAGCCATGCCCTCTTCTAGGAGACTCCACTTCGCCTATCCCAGTTTTCTCTTTCTTTTCTTTCCAACAATTAACCACCATTGTGTGGCCACTGAGCATACCCAGTCCTTCTTGGGGTGCTTTGAACATTTTCTTCCCCTATTATGGTTTCTTTCCTGAAGGCTTGGGGGGGGGGGTATTTTTGCAAATCCTGGAATTGCTCTGAGCCTGTTGATACCTTCCTTGTGTGTGTCAGCCCTCAAAATAGGTTCAGCACCCTGGATAGCTCCTTTAGAGGTCTTGCTGCTTCTGACTGAAACCCAGAATGGATTCACAGTCCCACATAAATTGGAGGCATCAGCCTCAACTGGTTTCAGCTATATAAGGATCCACACTGAGAGAAGCCAAGTTTCCCCTTATTGGGGAGCGATTAACTGTGGGGGCGAGCAGGCTGGCAGCAAAGGGAGAAAGGCTGGTAAAGAGCAGCTGCACAGCCGCAGCAGCAGCACAGCCACCGCAGTAGCATCTTCTTAGCAGGAGGGGACTGCTGAGCGAATCAGTGCGATTATGGGGTGGGGCCAAAGAGATGGATCCAGCAGAGTGTGGTCTCTCATTCGTTCTGGCTCCAGTTCAACTTGAGGCTCCCAAAGACAGAACTCCTATGCAGCTCCAGGATTGCAGTTGCTGAAATACCTCTTCAGCATGTATTTCTGGCACAACATCATATACTGGGTAGAACAACAGGCTTTAAGGAATGGATGGGTCTCAGACTGAGCTCCTGAGAGACATGTTTGGAGGTGGCCAAAGACCTGGACAGTCAAGATGGCCAGATGGAAGATGAATAAGGCCACGTAGTGCCTTGTGCAAGCCCTTGAGTTGGAATAATAATAATAATAATAATAATAATAATAATGTTTTATTTCTTACCCGCCTCTCCGTCTAGATTGAGGCGGGGAACAACAACATGATAAAATACATAAAACTAATTAAAACATGACAAATATTATTAAAACTGCATTAAAACATCCTAAACCATCCTAAAAACATTCTAAAATTCCACTGGATATGCCTGCCGGAAGAGAACAGTCTTTATAGCTTTCTTAAATTCTAAAAGACTGTTAAGTTGACGAGTCTCCTCCGGCAGGTCATTCCACAGTCTGGGAGCGGCAGAAGAGAAGGTCCTCTGGGTAACAGTTGTCAGCCTAGTCTTGGCCGACCGCAGTAAGTTCTTCCCAGAGGACCTGAGCGTGCGGGGCGGATTGTACAGAAGAAGGCGATCCCGCAGGTAACCTGGACCCAAACCATGTAGGGCTTTAAAGGTAATGACCAACACTTTATACTTCGCCCGGAAACTAATTGGCAGCCAGTGGAGCGATTTTAAAGCTGGCGTAATATGGTCACTCCTAGATGTACCGGTGACCAACCTGGCTGCCATATTTTGAACTAGTTGAAGTTTCCGGACTGGGCACAGAGGTAGCCCTATGTACAGCGCATTGCAGAAGTCGAGCCTCGAAGTTACCAGTGCATGCACTACCATCTTTAGGTCTTCCAACTCTAGGAAGGGACGCAGCTGGCGTATCAGCCGAAACTGATAGTAGGCACTCCTGGCCGTCGCATCTATCTGGGCTGTCATTTGGAGCGACGGATCCAGGAGCACCCCCAAGCTGCGAACACAGTCTTTCAGGGGGAGTGTAACCCCATCCAGAACCGGTTGACACACCTCCAAACCCAGGTTGCGGCCTTTGACAGCAAGCACCTCCGTCTTGTCTGGATTCAGCTTCAGTTTGTTTTTCCTCATCCAGCCCATTACCGCCTCCAAGCATTCATTCAGAGGAGACACACTATCCTTAGCTGACGATGTTGTCGAAGGCATAGAGAAATATATTTGGGTGTCATCAGCATACTGATAGCACCCTGCCCCATGCCTCCGGATGATCTCTCCCAGCGGTTTCATGTAAATGTTAAACAGCATTGGGGAAAGGATGGCACCTTGCGGTATGCCACACAGCAGCTCCTTCTTTGCAGAGCAGCTATCCCCAAGCATCACCATCTGGAACCTGCCCGAGAGGTAGGACCGGAACCACTGAAGCACAGTGCCCCCGATTCCCAATCCCCTCAGGCGTTCCAGAAGGATACCATGGTTGATGGTATTGAATGCCGCTGAGAGGTCCAAAAGTACCAACAGGGACACACTCCCCCTGTCAATACCCAGGCGTAGCAGTCTCAACTCCGTATCCTGCCCTGAAGCCAGTTTGAAATGGGTCTAGAAAATCAGTGTCATCCAAGACTACCTGGAGTTGAAAGGCAACCGCCCTCTCGATCACCTTGCCCAAGAATGGAAGGTTTGATACCGGTCTGTAGTTATTAAAGTCCAGGGGATCCAGGGAGGGCTTCTTTAGAAGTGGCCGTACCACCGCTTCTTTTAAACATGATGGAAAACTCCCCTCCCTGAGAGATGCATTAATAATATATTGTAATTGCGATCTAACCACATCTCCTCCCTGGATGACCAGCCATGAAGGACAGGGATCGAGAGGGCAAGTCGTCCCCCTCACTCATCCAAGCAGCTTGTCCACGTCCTTGGTACTCACCAACTGAAACTGATCCAGTATAATTCTACTCACGGAGTCACCGGACACTCCATCGTCAGTCTCTGCTATAACGACGGCATCTAAGTCGGCTCTTATCTGAGAGATTTTATCTGTGAAATGATCATTAAAGGCATCGCAGCGAACCGCCGAAGGCTCTAAAATTGGATTCAGCAGGGAAGGTGCCCGGGTTAGACCCCTCACCACCCTGAACAGTTCCGCTGGACGCGAATTCACAGACGCAATGCGCGCAGAGAAGAAAGCTTTCTTCGCTGCACGTATTGCCACCCCATAGGAACGAAGGTGTTCTCTATGCCGTGTCTTGTCGGATAGAAGTCGAGTTTTCCGCCATTGGCGCTCCAGTCGTCATCCTTTCCGCTTCAACTCCCTGAGGTCTTCCGTATACCAGGGCGCCCTGTTAGAAGCGGGTCGGAGAGGACGTTTGGGGGCGATCGTGTCGATAGCCCTAGTTATTATTATTTTATTATTATTATTTATTTCATTTCTAGCCCGCCTCTCCATCCAGATCGAGGCGGGGAACAACACCAAATATAAATATAAAACAATAAAATAGATAAACCGTTAAAACAGATAAAAACAAATACATTAAAAACATCTTAAAATATTAAGGTCTTGATTCCATCTATCAACCAGGGCTTCTACAGGATCGTCGACGATACCAGCCATAAAACCCTCCAAGGCTTTCTGGAATCCAGCAGGATCCATCAGCCTTCGAGGGCGGACCATCTTAATAGGTCCACCACCCCTGCAGGGGCAGGTGGTAGCCGTGATACTAACCCTAACCAGAAAATGGTCTGTCCATGACAACACGGAGGTATTCGTTACCTCCGCCCACAGATCCGTCTGTTCGGAACTGAAAACAGCATCGAGGGTATGACCCACTGAATGTGTGGGTCCAGAGACCAATTGGGATAGGCCCATGGTTGTCATGGATGCCACGAACTCCCGAGCTCCACCTGACAAACCAGTCTCGAATGGGATGTTGAAATCGCCCAGGACCAAAAGCCTGGGCGAATCCAACACCAGCTCCGAGACCAGTTACGTGAGCTCAGCCAGGGAGTCTGATAGGCAGCAGGGTGGCCGGTACACCAACAGAATCCCTAGTCTATCCCTGGTCTTCAGACTCAGGTACACACACTCGATGTAATTCAGTTCACGAACAGGAAGTCTGGTCAGGTTAAGATTATCCCTGTAGATAATCTTAAGTGTCATGAATTGGCTGCAACCTGAATCAGAGTGGCGGAGAGGTGGGTTGGTAAGGGACATCCCTCCCCCACCTCTTGTGGTGTGATAGGCATTGGGCTGGATCCATTGGTGAGTAGGAGCGGGATTGGGCTCTGTACTCCCCCATGGTGAAGGTTCCTGTAAGGGATCTCAGGGATGTGATGCCAAGACCAGACCAGCATGGGGGCTGAAAGCTGGCCACATCCATGGTGATGGAAAGGGTTCACATTAATGGTCTGTGCCATGGTGTGCTCCTTGGCATGCAGGCCAGAGGAAGGAGAACTGGTCAGCAGGTGGGCTGACCGAATACAGGATCCACACCCTATGCCGCCACCAAGCCTATTCAAGTGGGTCAAAACAATTGTGGCCAATTTATTATCCCAGCCATGCCTGTGTGTCTATTTGTTCTTGTCCCTTCACCAATGAGACCCAATTAAGTGCTGCCCACATAATGCATTCACCTTTAGTATATAGGATTAAGCATAAGGAATCCTTAATACTGGATATTCCACATACATTGGAATCTGTAGGTACAGGCTTGCTGAGATTTCCATCTTGGGGGTCAGCAGCAAGTCTAGTGAACAACTTCAGCAGTCACCAAGAGCAAGGTTTGCATTATCTTGCACCAAGTTTCATGACTTAATCTTTTTAGAGGAATTGGGATGGCGTGAAGAAGGGACTCCTGGCAGTAAATATCAAGGCTGGGAAAGGGCATTTTAACATGCTTGACTGAATGTGGCAATTGATTTTTTTTTAAGAGGAAGAGATATGAATGATAAAGTCTGATGAACAATTGGGGAAAAGGGAAGTCCATTCTGAACAAGTATGTGCTACACTATGGAGCATGTCAAGGTGGGTTAGGACTGCCAAGTTGCAACCCAGAAGGCCCTTCAGGCAAGAGCAGAGGATGTATTTGACTGTTGGCAGCCCTAGGGCAGAGTACTGTTACATGCAAGGTTGACAGAGAAGAAAACCTATACTTTGACATTTTTTTTATTTTGGGACCCTTGAAAATTGCCTATTGCATATAAGGGTACGTTCTTATGCATGTTTAGAGAGAAAAAAGTCCAATTTCCAGCATTCCCCAGTCAGCCACTGAAAAGGACCAGATGGGTCGAACTGCATTCATGATATTGATATTGTTTACTTGTACAGCCTTGGATTTGGAAATCCATATTGTGACTAGGTACAGCCTATAGATGTGATGTACTGATGGGCATTATTTGGCTGCTAATCATGTCAACTTTGTGTGAAATGCTAGAATTTCTATTCATATTTATATTAAAATTATTATAGTTTTGGATATACATATAGTTTTACTTCAACCTATTCTGTTTGGGCAAATTGTCTTGGGACAGCCCAGCTTGAAATGTCTGTAAAAGACTGATCCTTCGTGCATGCTGCCTTGGAGTTCATACCCTTTATAGGACAAATGGAAGGTTGGTTATGAGTCCCTACTGGAATTCCATTTAGGACTGGACAGCCAGTCTGTGATTCTTAAAACTTGCAGCCATCCCTTTGGTTATATGGAACCACTCTTTGGAATATGAGATGTGTATGGAAGGCAGCCACCGTGTCCAGGGACTGAATTTTGATGGCCTCATTAGAAGCAGTAAGAGTCCACATTTCCATCCCCCCTCCCCAGAACAGTGTTTTGACTTGATCATCAACACCTCAGAAATCTTCTTAGCTAAGTAAACTCCTTTTTCGCCAAACTTTAATGGTCTATTTTATAGCTTGTGGACTATATAAAAGATTGCAGCAACTGACCAGTGCTGAAAAGAGATTGCTTGGCATTTTTTTAAAAATCCAAAAACTGCTCCAAGAATATCAGCACAGAGCTATTCTACCAGCACACACAGTAACTGACCATTGCCAACAATGCCCCAAACACCATTTGGCTTCTATGTTGTGAATTTGATACATAACTAAACTTTTCATGACTTTCTGAAAAGTACTAAGTCTCTCCTTACTCTCGTTTAGCACAGTACTATTTGTCATAATGTTTCCACCTATTTGCTTGGTATTATTTGAACACAAAATAATTCTTTGAAATGCATCGTGCCATGCTGGAGGTTTTCGATTTGAATATTCAATCTAAATGTTCAATCTAAAACACTGAACATTTGGATTATCATTATCTTCATTATCTTCTGTTTCTACGCTCATGGGCTGCAAGTACCCAATCATTTTGGAAAGAGCATCTCTTTGCATAAGAGCTCCCAGGATTTTTGTGCATGGGAGAAAAATGTAAAGCATTAGAAAAGGTTCCCTTGTCTTACCTTTTTTCATCAGCCCATATATTCTACTGACTATATGTGGAGATATATGCAATGTATTGGAAACAGTATTAAAAGAACGGTGAAGCGTCAGGTGTGAACTTACGCAGCATCCTGTAGGGCAACTTCAGTGCATAGAGACTTGTATAGCCCTATATTTCAGGTGTTTTTCTGTGGCAGTGCTAGAAATAGATTTCTTCTCTATACGCAGCTTACCTCATTTCTTGTAAAAAACTGAAGCTAATGCCACCATTCCCCTGAGAAGCTAAGCCCCTCTTCTCCTGAGGGGGGTGATTTGTCTTCCAATCCTGTGTTTCTCATGAGAGACCGTTATATAACATCTAGCAGGCAGGCTTGCTGGTTGTTCTGTTTGAAAGGAAAAACAGGACTTCCCAGTCCAAACATCTGAAGCCCTCAGAGCAACACCCCCATTGCATTCTGGGAACCAATCCAACAACAGTTGAGGAGGCCATGGTCTACCAACTGAAGGCTGCTTATAAGCTTTCTTTTGCATTTCCCGTTTACATTCTGCATCCATATTCCAGCTGTATATTTAATAAACTATATGCTTTTCTTTTACATGTCTTGTTTCATCTTGGTAATCCCAGAATCTGTTCTAACTGGGCCCTAGTGGTTCAGGTCCCCAGGTTAACACATACACACACCTCTCTGAGGGTGGCTATATATCTTACTTTAGCGCTGTATTTGAAGAGCTGCCCAGTCCAACTCCAGTTTAGCAGGGGCTTTGAAGTTGCCCACCAATGGTGAATTGGATTATATTTCTATTTAAATTAGAGCAATTATTTCCAGATTTGCATCCATACATATAAATTAGCATATGCACATTTTATAAAAACCCACACCTTCCTTTTTTGGCATTGCGTAAGTGGCCATCCTACCCATAAGGCTCATAATACTAGAACCCGGAGTTATCCCATGCAGCTGATTGGTGGGAGATATAGGGCAGATAAAATGAAGTACTTCTTCACATAGCACATAGTTAAACTATGTAATTTGTTATCCCAAGATGTTGTGATGGCCACCAATTTGGAAGGCTTTGAAAGGAGATTGAATTCCTGGTGGCAATAAATGGCTACTAGTCCTGATGGCTTTATACTACCTCCAGTATCAGAGGCAGTATGCCTATGTACACCAATTTCTGGGGAACAAGGGTGGGAACAAGCTGTTGTACTAATGTCCTGCTTGTGAGTTCCTGGTCAACAGCTGGTTGGCCACTGTGTGAAGAGAATGCTGCACTAGATGGTCCCTTGGTCTGATCCAGGGCCAGGAAATTCTTCTCCAGATCTTATGATCTAAGAAGAATTCAAGGTGGTGGCTGACCCTTAGAAGCTGGTCAGATTCATAGCACTCCTTCAAATTAAGTGGCAAATTACTGCTGAAATTACCTTTCAAGCAATCTATTTTTAAGTAATGTCAGCCAGGTCAGAAATAAAAAGTAGATGGTTATATTTATGTTAAAAACATGTTAGCTTTCTGCCAATTGAGCTGCCAGGGCTATCTCCTAAGAATCCTGGAAACTGGAGTTTGACAAGTGCATTTTCTGAAAGATTCCTATCCTCACCTCTGGAAAGACAATAACCAAAGGAGAGGTTGCAGATAAACTGGTCTAGATATGTATAGAGATAGGCAGTTCTCATTTAATGTGAAATCTGGATATTAAGGCATTCTTGAGCAGTGGCAGTGCAAGTACACGGAAGAACTAGAAATGTCGTGATCTAAGGATTCTGTTGTTGTCGCTCCGTTGGGCATTAACAATCTTTGTCTCTCTCTGACACCCATCCCAGCCTGTTCTCGATGGCCCTCTTTTCTGCAATATACCCACCTCTCCCAACATCTGGGTAGCTTCCACACTGCTCTGCTTATGCTCCCCAACATCGGGTGACTGCCCATCCATCCATGCTTACAGTGTACCTATCCAGTATTTTAAAAAATACGTATTCCTCTTTAGCACACTTTTACTATCATATTATCGTCATTGGGCTCACTTGGGAGTGTTAGGTACATAGCAATAAAGAAAGCAAGACTTGGAACTGTATTTGTTTTCTGTTTGCACCAAACACAAATATGGATTTTACCAACTTTACTGAAAATATCCAGATAGTCTAAGAATAAGATCTTAGAATTTATCCTCTCGGGCCAAATAAAACTACATTCCTTATATCAAAATAGTTTTATATAAATATTTTATCCTTCAAATACAATAAATATATCCACAGCATCTCCTTAAAGAAACATTTTCTTCAAGGAAATCCAATATACAATATAGGTTTCTTTTAACAACTTTCCCACTGTTGAGCAAGCATACATGGTCCAGTTAAAAATTTCAAATTACCTAGTTTTTGCTTGCCAACTTGAAAAATACAAAAATAGACACACTATGCCATTGTTCTTCATGTTTCTTAAACCATTCTCATCTGGCTAGTGAACATTGCTGTAGATTTTATTTCAACATACTAGATTCAGCTGTATTTTGTTAATCTTTCTGACTGACAAGAGACAATCGTTTCCTGAATAAGTGTAACCCCTAAAAGTGCCTTTTGAATTTAAACAGAGGAGCAAATTATCAAGTTGCTAATGTAAATGGCATGCTAAGAAATATCATTTTGGGCAAAATAGCTATGCTGCAGCTAAAAATGGCAAGTTACTATTTTAGAAAAAATACGCCTTTACTTTTGTTTACAAGTTGGTATTATAAGTATAGCCTCCATACAGAATTGCAGGCAAGTTGCTGGGGGAGTACGCATGAACAGGGAAAGGAGAAAGATGGTAGTGAACACAGGGGGAGGGGAAGAGAAAGTCTCTCTCTCTCTGTCTCTCTCTCTCTCTCTCTCCCCACCCCCACAGAGAGAGAAAGAGAGAGAGAGAGAGAAGAAAACTCTTTCTGAAGATCTAAGAATATATTTTGAAATTGCTCCCCCACATTAAGTATCCCGTCAAGTCACATCAAATCCCATATCAACAAACTGGTGAAATACAGATCTTTATGCCTGGAGGAGAGGATTGCCTTGAATTAATATAGGTACAGTGGTGGCGACTGTGTACATCCGAAAGTGAGCCTGCATGCATTAGAGGGGGAGCTCACAGAAAACGCTCTGCTCATCCAAGTTAAGGGCACTCTACCTTGAGTTATTCAATCTGTTGCTTGCCACAGATCATGATTCAGACTATAACTGAATCAGAAAGCAAGACATAACCAACTCATAATACAAAAGTGAGCTAAGCCAGCCAAATCCACATGTCTATTATATGGTCAAGGGATTTAGCATGTAGAAATCATATGCCCAATGTACAGGTAGGGAACACTAGTCCAGGGACAATTAGTGTGTCTATGGCCAGTGGCAGGCAGATGGTGGCTGAGGCCGGCAAGAATTGGGGAGGAAGCAGAGAAGAGCAGCTTTAACTGCTTGAATTGGCTGGCTGGATGACACGTACTTATAAAGCAGTGGGTGAGGAGGCACCATCTAGACAGCACAAGGCCTAGGTGTTGGGCAAGAGCTTCCATTGGCTTGTGGTGGTGGATTTGACCAGACAGACTTCCTCTTGAGTTCCTGGCTATGCTAAACAATTGATGCTGCTGCTGCTGCTGCTGATAATGATTTTGGCTGGCGAGAGAAACAAAGGCCATCTGGAGGACAGATTAACCTTTGTACTTTTGGAGCATTTCTAGAAGATTTTTTCACTGACATCTAATTTCATGAACATTCTACAGAATAAGCAAGATACAAAAATGACAGTGACAACTTCCATGAACCAACACCTTTTTCTCAATCTTTTGTATAATTAGCTCATACCCTATTCCTAGCTTATTTCTTAAACAACCTTGATCAAAGCTGACATTAAAATTGACAGCTGTGTCATTCCCCCATTTTTCTTAATTAGATAGGAAACATTCTGGGCAGGGACTGCACTGCAAGCTGAGCATTGATCCTTCCTATGATGCTAGCACAGTAGCAACTTAGCACAAACAGCACTTGTTTACCAAAACCAATGGTTAGCTAGAAGCTGTAGTTGTAACTTTTCTCAATTATTCTATTATAGCTTCTTTCTGGACAAAACCAGCCTAATGTAGGATTAATTTAAATGTGACAAATGTTATCTACAGAAACAACCTTGGTGTAAGAATAAGCATACAAATGGCATGTAGATGGCCACTTGATGGAAGCTAACTGGTTTAATTTCACTATGTGCAATTTTCAAAAAAGCATGTGTATCATCAGATGGATGTGTCATTATCGTAAGAAAAAAGTGTGATTATTGACAAGTCTTCCTATGATTTGCATTCCCCACCCATACAACAAAATATTTACCAGATAGGAAATTTGTGTCATCTGCAGGGGCCCTTTTGTTCAGCTAAATTACATGTTCCATAGCTAATTTGTTTATTTTATGCTTGGTGACCTGGGTGACAGTCTAACAGGCTGCATACAAATGCTTCCAACTTTAATGTATCAGAAAAACTTTTTAAAATGTAAAAAAGGAAAGAAAATTTGAACAAAATAGCACATCTAATTGTTGTAATGTGTATTGCATCTGCAAGACAGACTACAATTATTATTTTATGCTGAAGCAAAAAAGTCAGTGGTTGCGTTCGGATGTCACTTTAAGCCATGATGAGTTAATAAACTACTCACACTAGCTTATTTTAATAATGAACTACTGTTATCCCCCACATGATCAGACAAATAAGCGATGTGAGTAGCTTATTAAGCTACATGTGAAATCTGACTTACCCCCACCCCCATTCCCCCTGTCCTGCTCTAGTCCTCCCGCCTGAGCAGTGGCGTTGTTTCACTTCTGAAGTGCTGGAGGTTTGCAGGATTGGGACAAAAGTTCATACATAGCCTCTCCCAGTTAGGAGGCACCTGATCTACTATCAAACCCCTGCACATTTACTCCAAAGGAGGAAAATCCCAAGTGCACCAAGAAGGGAGAGATACCTATAATACCTTGGAGGTTTGCAGGATCAGGACCAAACCTCATAGCCTGCCTCTTCTACACTGCTGGCTTGGTCCCTTTAAAGTGTTCCTAATCAGTAAGCTAGTGAACAGCAGAATTGGCGGCTGCTTTGACTGCTCTTGCCGCACAGCTCTTGTAGCCAGTCAAAATAACCCACTGTGACCACCAGATGACAAAATAACCCATGATGGATTAAATATACCATTCTGCAGACTGTGGGTTATCAGAGTGGTTTGTTTTGGCCAAAAAAGCCACCGTGGGTTAAAAAAAAACCTCACACTAGACAACACGATAACCCATGATGGGTTAATCATCATGGGTTATTGTGTCGTCCAAACCCAGTCAGTATAACAAACAGCCAGAATCTAAAATGTGGATGGACAGGAGTCACAATAGTTCCTCCAATATACTGCTGTTTTATCCTACAATTGTTTTAAGACCTGAGAAAATTAAGCCAAAATAAAGAATACAGTACGAATTTTAATAGCTTACTATTGTAACAACAAGTCAGAAGAGTTATGATGAAGCGAGCGCCACAGGATTTCTATTTTGATTCTGCCAAGACAACCTCAAAGGAAACTTAACATATTGTTCCTGAAATAGTTTACTAAGTCCAAAGAAAATTTAGATCTTTACAGTACTATAAAAACAGCATACCATTGTCTGCCAGGTCTTTAGCAAGATTATATATATTGCAAAGTTTGGCATAACAAACCAAGGGTGTGAAGTGTCTGCCTCTATTTAAAGACAAGAAATGTTTTAGAAAGAGATCTGCAGAAATGATTTGCTATTTTACTTTTACTGGTTCCGTTCCCTTTTAATAGGGAAAGTTCCAACTTCAACATAATGAAGTTTTTGTGGGCTACTCTAACAAGCTTGCACTTGAGAGAGGCAGTGGGACCTGGGCAAATATGCAGGGGGATGCGATGCTAAAGAAAAGGAAGGAAGCTATTCTTCCTTTCCTTTCCTTTGCCATTCCCATTTGCCTTCCTGTAGGCTGACCATATGAAAAGGAGGATAGGGCTCATGTAACTTTAACTGTTGTAGAGAAAAGGGAATTTCAGCCAGAGTCATTTGTATGCAATTAGTTCCTGGTGAAATCCCTTCTTCATCGCAACAGTTAAAGTTGCAGGCACTATACTAGAGTGATCATATACAAAAGAAGGCAGGGCCCCTGCAACTTTAACTGTTGTGATGAAGAGGAAATTTCACCAGGAACTAATTGCATACAAATGACACTGGCTGAAATTCCCTTTGCTCTACAACTGTTAAAGTTACATGAGCCCTGTCCTCCTTTTCATATGGTCAGCCTACCTTCCTGTAACTACCATAGAAATGGTTGGCAAAAGTACCCACAGAAGCTACCACCTGCAGGTCTTGTCAGCTCAGGACCTCTCTATTTATTCATGTATTTATTTACTAAATTTGTATAGTCACCGTATAACACAGGTTCTCTTGGTAGCTCACAAATACCAAAAAGGCTTTTTCCTTGGTGGTTATCTGCTACACTTCATCTGGAGGGAACCCTCAGAGCACATCTTCTGAACAAGATCTTAAGGAGATTCAGGACAGATATAAGGAAATACTTCTTCACACAGTGCATAGTTACACTGTGGAATTCAACTACCACAAAATGTAATGATGGCAATCAATTTTGATGGCTTTAAAAGGGTTTTAGATAAATTCTTGGAGAAGGTTATCAATAGCTACTAGTCCTGATGCCGAGTGCCCCCTCCAGTATCCGAGGCAGTAAGCCTATATATACCAGCTGCTGGGGAACATGGGCGGTAGGGTGCTGTTGCACCTGTTTCTTCCTTGTGGATTACTGGTCAACAGCTTGTTGGCCACTGGGTGAACAGAGTGCTGGACTAGATGGACCCTTAGTCTGATCAAGCATGGCTCTTTTATGTTCTTACAGTTTGGGTAGTTACATATGGGATAAGGGGGTCTTCCAGGTAACCTAGTCCCAAGCCATTTTGGGCTTTAAAGTCAGTAGTTTAATTTGGGTCAGAAATTAAATGGAAGACAGTGCAACTGACAAAGCACAGGCTAAAGTGGTCAAACTGACTGCATGGGCTGGAGACTGAAGTGGCAGATTTTCTCTGTGCTTTAGCCCTATTAAGAGTGTACAGTTGAAGGCCTAATCCACTCCCTCCCATTGCTAGAGTCAGCATTAAGGCTCTGCTTTAACTGACCACAACTCCAACACCACAACATCTATCACAGCTAATTAAACTAGCAGTGTTCTTATAAGCAATATTTTATGTAAAAGAAAACAAACAAAAGAAAGACTAATTTAAAATATTGCAGGTGGATACTTCTACATCTGTGAATCATGGTTCACAATCATTACCATTTCCTTTTGAAGTCTACAGAGAGCTTGCTACTTTTATGTGATTATGGCACTAATTCTGAAATAACTTTAGACACAATTGCATGACTAGTTTTTGCAGGTACCACAATGTTGTGACAATTAAATATGCTCTATGATCAAAACCAAAAGGCAGGAAGAGCCTTGGGTCTTGAACTGTTTTAATCAGGATCCAGTGGTTTCAGGAAACTGATGTGTGAAGTCCAAAACACGCTGTTATTGGAATATGTTAGCAAAGTGACTCTTTATGAAAGAATCATAAAACAAGATTTGGTCTGAAGGCTTTGCAAATCCAGCTCTTCAACCCTATTTACTTAGTTTAGAAAATATTTCATTTGTATCAAATCATCCTTCTGTGAGCCACCTGATTTTTTTTTTAAGTACTGGATTTCACATAAAAAGAAATTAATTTTAAGTGTGTTTTAGTTAGCACACATGCCTGGTCATTCAGCCACTTATGATGGACAAAATGTCCCATCCATTTGCCACAGATGACAGCTAAAGAGGAAATGGCTACTACCCTAAGGCTACTTACTGCTTATAATGATCTCGTTTTACAGTGCAATCCTATATATGTCTCCTGAGAAGTAAGCCTTACTGAGTTTAGTGGAATTTACCATACTCCTAGTTTAAGTACGTATGGGATGGCAGCCATAGTACAGTGCTTCCAGGGCTCTAGAGAGCTCAGTGCTAACAATTAGAAAGCATTATGCAGCTATTCCATCTTTTTCTCCTTAATGGGTTTTCTGCAGTAAGAAAAAAGATGGGAGAAACTGGAAAAATCCAGGATGTTTACAAGCGGAAGACGTTGCTTTCTGGCTCCCCACTAAAATTCTGTGCGTCACGTTGGGTGGTGGAGTGATAAAAGCCTTGGCTGGAGGTTCCCTCAGTCATCGTGAACACAGGCAATACAATAGAAAGTGCATTAGGCTGTACATCGGGGTGGGCAACCTGGTGCCTTCCAGATGTTTTGGACTACAATTCCCATAAACTCCAGCCAGCATGGTCAAGGATCACTCCTCTGTGCTTCAAATATCTTCGCTAAAATTCTTGTTTCTTTTGGGATGAAAACAAAGCTGATATCAGCTGCACTGCTTTTAAAATACCAGAGCATAATGCCTTAACTGAAAAAAGATCTTCCCTCACAAGGTATCACAGGAGCACAGTGTGATTGAAGAGGGTCTGCTAATGCTTTAAGAAGCACTTAGGGGACAAATCACAGATGCTTACACTGATCCCCTCTAACTGAAAGGTGTATGTACTGCCCTTTCAGCATTCTCAGTATCCTTTTATCAATTGTGGTGTACTTCAGTTTGTATTAACTGCTGCACTATATATTTTTATTCCACCACTAGCGTTCATGCGGGGGGGGGGGGGGGGGGGACTACACACTGAGTACCATGGATTTTGGACATTTAAGTGTTCCTATACCAGGGAGCCAAATCCCCATCTACAAAGAAAGGATGCAAGAGCCAATTTCAATTCATGTTAAAATCAGATGTTGTGCAATAATGATGATTAGATGATGGCAGAACGCTGGGACTTTCCTCATGGCACTGGGCATCTCAATAGCTTCTTGAGGACACAGTTTTGCCAGGTGGGCTCCATGGTGGAGTTTCATCCTCAAGAATGGCCTGGAGCTTCTTTTGCTTGTTCTGAATCCTTTCGTTCATCTCTTTCTTTTCCTGTTTACAATAAAGTAGATTGTACTACTTAGATTATAAGTAGATAATTAGTGTCACGTTGCTTGAATAAATGCTAATTACCTTGTAATTTATCACTCCAGGACAACCTCATATTTCTTTACAAAGTTGCAGGCACACTAGATGTCTATGTCTGTGTACTTATCTCTTAAGTATTATTCATCCAGGGAGATTTCTGTCCTGAATTCCAACAGGTATATTGCTGTGAAACTGGATTTCAATAATTTAGTTGAAACAAATCTGACATCTTCATGACATGCTAACAATGTCGTAAGTTCCTAATGGCTTTGTTATAGCTTCCAGAAAATTAAAATAATGAGGGCTAGATAGAATGCTTGCAGAGACTATTTTTGTTTTTTTATTAATTAACCTTTTCCACCGGTTTGCTCATTAAAATAAAATCTTGATGGTACAAGAAAAATATCTAGTTTGTGCTAATTATAACTATTTGAATATTCACTCTTTGATGGAGAAAAATTACCATTTTAAAATTCCTGTAACTGCATTTAATGAACAGCAGCAATTACTACAACTAATAATGCTCTTTATAAATCTAGTTGCCCTAATGGAATTATATTTATCACAATCTCAAATATTTCAAATACAACCACAGTAAACCAATTATCTATTCAATGCAACTTTAAGAATTGCTCTTTTCACAAAGCATATCACCCAGAGGACCATTGATTTCACCTTTCAACTATGTTTCAAGGTTTACAAGAATGGCCAAGCAGACAACTGTCAGCCACCCCAGGGAAATCTGAGAGCTTAAAGGAGGGTTGATTTGGAGCTTGACCTTATCTCATTTAACCTCTGAAGTTCCAAGTGAATTCAACAAACTCTTCCCATCTGTGTCCTTGGCTAGGTATCTTTTAACACTGTCTTGGTAATAGATTCCTAAAGTGTAGAAAAGGGCTATCAAGCAAAAGGTATCAAGCACCCTGAGAACTCTTCCTCCCCCCCCCCCCCCGCAAAAAACAAAAAGCTATGGATAAAATCAGTCTGTTCCCTTCAAACAGGAAGACACAGAAATTCACAGGGGGGGGATATTACTCTGTAATAAAATATGATGCTTCCTCAAAAGACAACAAATATAAATGAGAATACTGGAGAAAACCTAATTTGAATGAAAAGTAGTAACATTTCACAAAATTGCTAAGCAAGAGTCTTCCAGATTGCAACAGCATTATTTTGCACTTGGAAACCTGGCAGCAGGCACACACATGCACCCAAGGAGTCAATTCTGGGCTACCACATTCATTTGTCAATACAAATACCAGGAACAAACTTAAATGCAAGAAGGATAATATGGGAACCCATATGTCTCTTATGCCAATACAATAAGTTGAGATTGTTTAAGGAAGAACTCATTAGTAAAGCAATGGCTTTACATAAAAGCCATGTTATATTCAACAAGACAAGCATGTTATATACTCCACAGTTTAAATCATGTACTTAATTCAATATCATAGATCAACTGAAATCAGCTAGAGACTGGAAACAAAAAAACAGAGAGTTCAACAGGACAATCCTATGTCCATTTACTCAAAGTAAATCCCATGGAGTATAATGGGAATTACTCCTCATATATTTATGCCCAGCCAAATGTAAGAAAAGAAAGGTGTGAAATTTAATGACTGTCAATAAGAAACAGGACTTGAGCTATAGTATTGCAGAAAGGAGACTGTAAAACAAATGTCTATTTGATGATTTAACACTCACTTGTTCTTCATGTTTGATAATCTAATGTATTACCACAATTTGATTTTGGACATGTTGAAAATATAGAATATGAGCTTTAAGAAGCAAGAATGAAATAATTTTCCGGATATTGTTTGAGCATATCAAACTAAAGATTCATCCACAGAATACTCTTGGGTGCTTTGATAATACAGAATTTTGGTTTCAATATCAGCTAATATCAATATCCGATCTATTTCAACCTATATGGCATTAACCTATTAAGTATTAATCATAAACACAATATACAAGTGTTTAATCAGTACTCTTGAGAAGACTTTAGAATCCCTTTTTAACTTGGAAGTTATATAAAGCCAAAACATGTATGGATCTCAGAGATGCCCCATACTGAAGGAACACTTAACAGATGCAGTGTTGACACACTGACCCTAGAGATCTTAATCTTAATACTTGTTTTTCCAGACCACTGAAATGCACCACACAGATGTGTGTGCATAGGGCAGAGTCAACACTAACTGAGAGAGTTTTAAATGGCTATGATGCGCTGAGCATGGCATGAGCAATTTCCTCTTTTAATCTACATACTAAGACAACCCAGTCCCATCTAAAACAAGGTGCACAGAGGACCCTCACAAGACTCAACAGAGCCTTGGTAGTATCCAACAATGCCCGTGGCTAGCAATGATGTTGCTAGGGTAAATGGGAAAAAAGTTGGATCGTGCCGTTTCATTCAATCCCCCTTGAAGTATGCACAGCCAAAACAACGTAGCATTACCGGGAAAGGGAGAGCTGTATGAATTGTTATTGTTACTATTATTTTCATGCCTTTCTTCCAAGGAGCACAGAGCAGGAGACATAACACCTTCCTCACTCACCCACATTTTATCCTCACAACAACTCTGTGAAATAGTTTAGGCTGAGAGTCATCAAGTTCACCCTGTAAGCTTCATGGTTGAATGAGGATTTGAACTTGGGTTTCCCCATTTGTAGTCAGACACTCTAACCACTAAACTATGCTGGTTTTCTTTCTTTGGGTCAGTTCGGACAACACATTAGTCAACAGTGGACTATTTAAGAAACCATTGCTTAAATAGTCCCCCGTTGACTAACGTGTCGACTGTTGGGGGGGTGGGGTGGAAACATGGCACAGTTAGTTATTTTCCAGAAATAACCAACACTTTGCAGAGTTGGTTCTCTGCACAATCGTTGATTATCATGTCGTGTGGTGGGCTCCATGGATTAGTTCCCATGTTTACAGAGCACCCCTGTTTGCATGAGAAATAATGCCATCCCAGGAAGCACTTGGGCAGCCGCTGATAGTGCCGTCCTTTGGTGAGGCAGGGCGATTGGGGACTCCCCCACATGATTCCTGGGACAGGGACATGCCATTCCTGGGTGGGGTGCCCCCAACTGTGGGGCCCCATGTGTTCCCAGGAACACGCATGTCCCTTACCCCCACTGCACAATCCATCTGGAGATCGGCTCAAGGGAATAGAGGAGCTCCTTCTATCCCCTTGAGCCAATCCCCAAATGGATCGCAGGGCGGGATGCTAAGGATGTCTCCTGCACCTGGATGTATAACGTCAAACCTCAGGAGAAATCCATCCACTGATATTGGGGAGGGGGCGCAACAATCTGTCTTGCAGCTGTCATGAGCAGGACAGATTCCTGTGCTTCCTGTTCCCATTCGCCAGAAGAGAAGGGGAATCAGATGCGCAAGCATCTCTCCTGCCACTGCAAAGGATTCCCCCTCTCTTCTGGCGAATGGGGATGGGACGTGCAGGAAACTGTCCTACTCATCACAACTGCAGGCCAGATCGTTGCGCCCATGCGGCACCCCTCCTTCCCCGTTGGGGCCATGGCAACAGGGAAGGGAGCAGCGTTGCTATAGTCACCTATTTCCCTGTTCCTATGGCCCCAACAGGAAAGGATGTGTTGGCACTGAACAACATTCCTGTTGCCTGTCCCTGCGCGACCACTGCAGCAAGAACCAGCAGGCGCATCACCTCCAATATCAGGGGAGGCAATATGCCTGATGGAGCTATGGCGCATTGATTCCAACCCATCAGGAGACGGGATGTCTCTTCCACTGCTTCTTTCTCCGGCGACGGCCACTGTGAAAGACGCGTCATGGCTGTCGCCAGAGAAAGAGGCAGAGGCGGAGGCATCGCACCATCCTGACAGGAGTTGGAATCAATGTGCCGCCTCCACCATCACTCTGGCAACGGTGCGTCTCTGCGCACTGTGTCTTTCCTCTACCCCCTGCCCCTCTCCACGGAATAGAAGCACCCCAATAAGGTAAGCAGGAACCATCGCCATAATTCAGTGGAGAGGGCAGGGGGGTGGGAAAGAGATGACTGCTCAACTGAGTGCGAATACTCTACTCTGTGGAGCACTACTTCTGTGTTGCCCAAGTGTGGCATGCAAATAGTCATCTGTGGAGTGGACTATTCACACTCAGTTGACTAAAGTGTCATCCAAACGCACCTGTTGTGTGATCCAAATTACTCATGCTTGGAGCTTGATTAACTTGCATCCAGCAGAGTGTAACGGTGGAGTTGTTTGTAAGCTTAAACTGGTGATTCAGCGTAAAATTGAAAGGTCTCCTGGAATAAAATGTTTTAATATAAATGTAGCCTACAGAAAGTATATCATGGAGCACATGTGTGAGGATTTTGTTCAGACACATTTTTAAGAGAATGGACCCTGATTCACACTTCCCAGGCTAATACATGGATTGGAATGCAGTTACTTTACGGATTATGTACTTCTCCAAATTTTGAAATACAGCTCTCAACTCAAAAAGTGTACCAAAATACATATTAAAATGTGTATTTTTGGATAAAAATGTACAAAAATGCATATTAAGAAGAAAAGGGGTATAAAATGAATGTTTCCTGAAAAAACTATGTTCATGTGTTTAACTAAGTATTTAAATGTGAATGATCATGTGGTTTTAAAACTATTTGCAGACTGATGTGGAAAAGGTTCAAAACAGACTTATGAATGAAAACATGTGAAACTGACATGGGTGTCTTCACAAGATTCTGCTACTGAAAGCATGCTCTGTGGAGAGAGAAAATAAAAAGTGTCCTGGAGGGATGATAAACTTTCCAGACTGTGTGATCCTTTGAAGTTACCAGCTCTGTTTCTGCAATCTTCAAATTGGGGACCACACTTGCATACTGGCCCTGCTCCCAACATACCTATGCGCACTATGCCACACCTCCCTACCTCTTCGTTCACTGCCCTGATTGTTCGGAGCAGTGAGGTCTGAAGGGAGTTTTACTTGAGTTCAACTGAACATGACGCGAATGCTTCGTGTAATCCAGGACCCTGAGAAAATGGTCCCCAATCACAAGGAGCGTTTCACTCATGTTCAATTGAACACAAGTTGAACCCTGCTTCAGGCAATCCCATGGACCAGCGAGGGTGAGGAATGGTCAGGGCGTGGCATGCAGGGGACACTGGGGGCAGGGCTAGTATTCAAGGCCTCACCCCTATGCATATATAGGGCTGTCCTCTCTTGCAAAAAATAAAAATAAAGATAGCTATTTAAACTAATTTGACATCACTTTCATTCCTGATTTATTTTCTTAAAATGTAATGGCAGTGCTATAAACAAACAAGAACAGTTGTCCATGTTCTGCACAGCACACACAATAACAATGCATCCAATATCTTGGGAAAGGACGACATTCTTCACAAGTACAAAATGCCTTTTGAGTGCTTGTAAAATGTGGCGTATTACCGCAAGGAACGAGTGGACAAATGTGGATAGGGGGAAATTTACAGACAACGCAGAGCAAATGAGAAACACGTGCAGATGCGTCAACTGGACAATAAGCAGTAGGAGCTCTTTAAGGACATAACTGCTTCGCCTGCTCTGATTGGTGATCTGACATAATATATAATTTGGGGGCTTTTCTAAGAATGAGCAACTACCTCTGGTCATGCTAAGCAAGGCAATGCCATTCCTTGCAGGTCAGCATTGTACAGTTTGGTTCCTGTCAACAGCACTGTGAAACCACCTGGAGTTAAGCAGCTTCCAATAGCTAATCAGAATCCTCTAACTTCCATAACAGCAAAACATTTCCCTATACACACACACCTATATAAAATACTAGCGGAAGGACCTTGTTTCGCATGTGTTGGAAGTGCTTTTAGGCTGATACAGAGAAGCCTTTCAGCAAACTTACACAGCTGCCATAGTTACACACATTGTGTCCGCCGCAGTTCAGTAAAGGCATGACTACAGGCACGCCTAGGCATGGCCTCTGCCATGGTCCACTCCTCCACCCCCCTCAGGGAGGGGTCTGTCCATTCCATCTCCGAGATGAAGCTTCCCCACAGTAGAGGGGAGGGGGCAGCCCTATAACTCAGCCTACTAAACTTCCCCGACTTCAAACTGTGCTTGTTCTTTTTTTCATAATTTAACATTCCCCTCCCCCAATATTAGCTAGCTAGTATCTCACTAACTGCTATCCCTGTCAGTTCCCACCTTTAACCCAACCAATTCTCTCTCTCTCTCTTCTAACCAAAAAATGGCCTCAGTTCCTTCTCACTAAATGACTTTCCCAAATGACACTAACTCCACCCATTATTCCATTCTGCTCAATGGCAGATTTCATCCTCTTCCTTCAGTCTCTGTCACTTTCATGATTGTCGTTGCATTTGGTGCTTTCAATACAATGTCTCCTTATATCTGCATAGCAAGTTTCAGGGTCTAGGTTTCATGGTCTTGGAGGTCATAGAAGCAAACTTTGAAGAAGTATATCTTTAATTTTTTAAATTGGCAGCCATTTGCCTTGCATGGTTGGATGCCTTACTCAGCTGTCAGAGTTGGACACATTGTACCCACCCTGCCTGAGTGAAAACATGCCTGTTGGCACTCCTGGGCATGGCCCCTGCCATGGTCTATCCCTGTAGCTATAAGGGAGGGGTTTGTCCACTCCATCCCCCCTTAGATGGAGCTACCCCACAGCAGAGGGGAAGGGACGGGCCTAAAACTCGGCCTACTAATCTCAGCTTTTTTTCTCCAAAATTTGGGGCTTGTTTTTTATTTTAAATGTCTGAAAAACATGGAAAACATTAATATTTTATGGATAAAACATGCTTGCTGCAGTGCTTAATCATGACGCAAAGTTTGGTTGAAATCGATCAAATGGTACTGAAGCAGTGTATCTTTAAAAATTTTGATTGGCTACCATTTTGTTTCGAGATGGGGGACGAAATTTTCACTGTGCCTAAAACCATCCCATAAAGAGGTAGAACAAAGCCTGAAAGTTTCATAACTATTGGATGTAACGTTATCAAATCCATCGCAGATATACAGACAAATTCTTCCTTTTTATATATTTAAGAAGATAAACAATTACAACTATTCTAACAATTCTGAGCAATGAAAATTCTCATCTATTCTCATCTATAAAACTGTTTCCTTGTATCTATATTCACTCACTTGTGCAGCTGCTGCTGCTGCTATGCTTTGCTGGTTCTGGGCTGTGCTGGCATGGCTTTGCAGAAGCGGCTGTTCCTGACAGTGAACAGGAGAAGAGAAGACTCTACTGTCACTGACTATAGTAACGGGACTAGAAACCACCATTACGGCAGTGGCATACATACCAACATCTTTCTGAAGCAGGACTTGATGGCCTTATAGCTAGGCTGACCATATGAAAAGGAGGACAGAGCTCCTGTATCTTTAACAGTTGCAGAGAAAAGGGAATTTCAGCAGGCGTCATTTGTATGCAATTAGTACCTGGTGAAATCCTCTCTTCATCACAACAGCTAAAGTTGCAGGCACTATACTAGAGTGACCATATACAAAAGAAGGCAGGCCCCCTGCAACTTTAACAGTTGTGATGAAGAGGGAATTTCACCAGGAACTAATTGCCTACAAATGACACTGGCTGAAATTCCCTTTTCTCTACAACAGTTAAAGTTACAGGAGCCCTGTCCTCCTTTTCAGATTGTCAGCCTAAGCTCCTCTGAAACAATTGTTTTCCCCTTATATTTTAAAAAAGCAAATCTAGAACTATCATGACTGGGAAAAAAGACCTAAAAATGTGAACCCAAAAAAATAGGTACAGATGTGTCTTTGTAAATCCTGGGAGAGGCAGTAAGCCACGTTGTGCTAGCAATCACTAGTTCCCCATTGTGCTTACAGTTGTTTCTGCTAGGACAACATGTTTCACTGCTGCTAGTGTGGTGAGGGGGAAGTGCTAACCTCCTCACCTTCAGGCAGCCCTGATCCTGATCACCCCTCCCCATAGCTTCTATTTACAGTTCTTAAAGGATACTTGCAATGCCAAACAATTCATTTAATGTCAAATGTAATTTGGCCCTTACATGACTGTTATTAATATCTACATTATCTGTAGATATCAAAAACTAAACTTTGCTATATTTTCATATTGAATGTTCACTTGTCTGTATAATCTTGAATACAGTCAGTCAGTCAAGTTTATTGCTTTTGGCCAATGGCCTTTTCATAAAACAAACAATAACAGTACAATCACCAAAACATAAAAATAAATAATAATATTAATATTAAAACACACACACAAAGGTTATTCATAATGTATATAGACATAATGCATACAGTACATAATATACAAAATTTAAAAATATAGACTGGTATGTCATAGGTGATCCGCCAGTGATGTAATATAAATCGGACATGGTCAAATGCAGTCTAGTAACTAGCATGTACAATCCTTTATCACCGTTCTTCATGGCAGTAACTTGCTCACTAAACTCTACTGGAACATACAAGGACATTCCTGTGTTGAACAATTCTAGGATTCTATAAAGCATGCAAAACATGCTTTTGGAGTATTTTCTCTACATTATCTAAACAGCATCTTATTTTGGTGGGCAGAAATCTAAAACATGTCTGTAGAATGTCAAGCAGTAAAAGATAGTATGAAAGATTATACTGCCGCCTCCTGGTCGTCTTTCCAAAATGAAACTTTACACACGAACGTGAATGCGTATGTGTACAAAACTTTGTATATTCTCACAAATGCATACACTTACCAGCCATTTTTCATATTCCTCTATAGCTTTTTTATCTTTTTCTTCCTTCTCAACTTGTTGTTCTACTTCTTTTTTTCTTTCTTGGATTTTTTCTTTTTTCTTTTGCTTCATGAATTCTTCTTTTTTCTCATTCCTAAACGTTGAGTGAAAATGTGTGTTTGCATGTTCTCTAATGAAATTTCATAGGCAATAACAATATCATGAACAATAGCAATACCATCATTATTTGTCTTCCAAATAAACTGATTTATTCTTACGCTTGAAGTTGCTACATTTGGGAGGTTGTAGCATAAGTGTATGGAGGAGGACCATAGCTCAGTAGTATGACACCTTCTTTGCATGCAGAAGATAGGGCAGGAAAAACATCTGTTTGAAACCCTAGAGAGCCATGCAAGTCAGTGGGCTGGTTCACATGATGAGCAGCTCACCATGGCTTATTTGAGCCATGGTAGGCTGCAGTGTCATTTTGAATATTCAAGATGGAACCACAGCTTGTCATGTTGTCTGAATTTGGAGAGGGTAGGTTGTTGGCATGTTAACAAACCACCCACAACTCCTAGGGTTTGGAGTGGATTGTTAACCATGCCAACAACTCCCTCTCGCCAGGTTCAGACAACCTAAAAAGCGATGGTTGCAGATGAATATTCCAAGGTCCCCCACTATGTGCCACAATCCACCATGGCTTAAATAAACCACGATGGGCTGTGATAATTATGCGAACTGGGTCGCTGTCAACAAAACTGGCCTAGATGGTCTTAATGGGCTGACTCAGTATATGGCAGTTTCCTATGTTCTTCCTATAACCACAGCAGTATATAAAATTCAAAATTAATTAACTCTACCATTTTTCAACAGCAGATCTGCTGTCTTTCTTCTTCTCTGCAACAACTTCGTCTTCTTCCTTCTTTTTTAACCTTTCAATTCTTTTCTGTCTTTGTATTTGCTGTTTTAAATATTCTGCTTTCTTTTCTTTCCATTTCTCAAAAGCCTAAAGAAAGTTGTAAGTTCATTAAAAGCTTTTCATTATAGTTGCCAAGCAATTAAAGAATTCCACGTTAAACCAGTCAATTAACCAGGTGATTAAATGCACACAGTTAGTGCCAATATCAGTGTGAAGTAATTTACTATTTAGCAAACAAACCTAACACTTGCTGTCAGAAGGAAAAGACCCCTGTACCTTATTTATTGGAGCAATATATCAATCGCTTTTCAGCATGGTTCTGAAAGAGGCTTGAAATACAATATAAAATACAATATAACAAATTGCAGCAAGCAATAAAAAGAATCAGTATTAAACTGAAACAAAACTATAAGGCCTGGTCAAATAAAGAAAATTTCACCTGGAGCCAAAAAATAAATGAAGATGGTGCCTCTTTCAATTTTGCCTGGAAACAGATTAAAATTGGTGTCTGCTGATTAATTCATTAAGCTATATTGATTAATCTACAAATTAAAGCCCACAAGCCCACTTTTGAAAGATTTTGTCCCATTACTAGGTCTCACAAATTGAAAGATCTACTTAAAAAGTTATTTTGGCAACTCTACAGTGAATGTGGCTATATAGTGCAGAAAGTGAAGGCTATCCTATTCCGTGGATTCGACATACGCAGAACTCTACACTATTTAAGATGAACTGTAAGTGCACAGAAGGACAATGAACATTTGCTGCAGTGACCATTTGCTGCATGGTTCCTTCCCAGGTTTCATGGTTGCATGGTAGAAATTGCTTACTGCCTTTTGTTCCTCTTCCTTTTTCTTCTCATTTAGCTCTGTTTCTTTCCTTTTCTTCACCTCTTCCAACCTTTTTTTCTCAGCCAATTTCTTTGCTTCCTTTTCTTTCATAGCCTTCCAAGCTTCAAATGATGCAAGTGCTTCTTCTTTCTTAGCAACTTCTTTCTACATAGGAAGAAAATCGGCATTGTAAAAATGGTTGGAGATTTCATTATCCATAAAGTTTGGACTTGGTCATAAAAATTAAAGGACAAATATGTGTAAAGCAATAACTTTGTATGCATTGCGAATTTCTGTTCCCATAAGGCAACCCTTTTGGCCCTAAGGACCACATGCAGTGCCGGGGGGCAGGTTGGGGGACCACACAAACATACATACCCTCTCCCACCAACCCTGATTCCGATTGCTAGGAGGAGGGAGAATTTGAACCTTGCCCTCCTCTCAGTGATCTGGAGCAGGGTTGCTGGGATGGAGGTGAGGTTAAAGCCTCACACGCACACACCTGCCACTGCAGAGTTCCTATATGTGTCTACTGGGAATTAAGTCCCATGGAGTTCAATAGGACTTACTCCCAGGTAAATGTGTATAGGATTGCAGTCTAAAGGTGCCTTTTAATACATGAAAATAGTAATAACAGAAGGACAGTAAACTCACAACCCCTTTGTATAAAGCTCAGAGAATTTACCATGTCGAAAAGTACTCAGGGCAGTTATGTAGAATCATAGAATAGTAGAGATGGAAGGGGCCTATAAGTAGGCTGACCATATGAAAAGGAGGACAGGGCTCATGTAACTTTAACAGTTGTAGAGAAAAGGCAATTTCAGCCAGTGTCATTTGTATGTTATTCGTACCTGGTGAAATTCCCTCTTCATCAAAACAGTTAAAGCTACAGGGGCTCTGCCCTCTTGTGTATCTGGTCACTCTAGTATAGTGCCTGCAACTTTAATTGTTGTGATGAAGAGAGGATTTCACCAGGTACTAATTGCATACAAATGACGCCTGCTGAAATTCCCTTTTCTCTGCAACTGTTAAAGATACAGGAGCTCTGTCCTCCTTTTCATATGGTCAGCCTAGCTATAAGGCCATCAAGTCCTATGTCGCTTTTAGATTAGTTCATTTAAAAACAAACCTTTTCATTTTTATCCTGCAAGGTCTCAGCTTTCTTTCTTTTTATTCTTTGTAGTTCCAACAGGAAGATTCTCTTCTTTTCCAACCAGTCCTTTGAAAGAAAACAAAAGATATCACACAAGACTTATAGGCACTCTTTCGCACTAATTTGATGAAATTTTAAAAGTTTAAAATGTTTTAAATATCTGCTGTTTTATGTTTTACGGTTTTAAATTTTGTATATTGACTTTTAATGTTCAGTCTTTTAATTTTTGTAAACCGCCCAGAGAGCTTCGGCTACGGGGCGGTATATAAATGTAAATAATAATAATAATAATAATTATAATAATTTATTGAATTTATTATGAACAAGGCCACCAGGATTTGTTTTCTAACACAGGTATTTATAAGGTGTTCTCATAATGTGCCATATGTGAAAACAGGGTTTTTTGTGCTGGGATCAAAAAATGCATGCGCAAACATTTCCAAACTGGTTGCTTGAGTGAAGGTTAGCATAAAGCCCTCCCCTTTGAATTAAACTATCTGAATTGGAATCAATGAAATATAGCATGAAATAATTCAAAAATGAAAAGAAAACTATGTAGTTTGTCTCTAGCTATGTTTCAGCAATGTGAAATATGGGTTACTGTAGTCACATCTTTTCTGAATAAGTGACCAGTAGACCCAAGAATATTCATGTCTCTCTACGCAAATAAGGAAACATTCTTAATGGCTTTTTACATCATTAAAATGTGTTGATTTTTTTACCTGATAAACAGCTGCCCGTAAACTGTCTGCTTTATCAAGTTCAGCACTGTATTTTTGTAAATGCTTGTTGTCCAAAACCTTTAACGTTCCTAAGTACTGAGAAGAAGTACTTGTTGGGATAGGAGAGTGTTTCCCAGTTTTCTTCAAGTATGTAGAGCTCAAAGAGCTGTAAAATAAAAGATAAAATGAAACTTTTGAGCTTACAGCAAATGCAAAAAGGTCTTCTCTTTTAGTGAGAAAAGACACAATTAAATAGGCTGATCAGATAAAATCCAGGTCAGGGCTCATGTAACTTTAACAGTTGTAGAGAAAAGGGAATTTCAGCCAGTGTCATTTGTATGCAATTAGTACCTGGTGATATTCCCTCTTCATCACAACAGTTAAAGGTGCATGCACTATACTAGAGTGACCATATACAAAAGAAGGCAGGGCAACTGTTAAAGTTACATGAGCCCTGACCTGGATTTTATCTGGTCACCCTACACAATATGTATGAAATCTCAAAATGTGCTTCCATATGGCTTGGCCCAGTTTGACTCCAGGACTCAAATAGCAAGTTGATTACATCCAGAGTCTAATGTATCTTATAGAGATAAATGTTCTCATGAAATATGAAAGAAAAAGAAGGAAAGGGGTCCCCAAATTTCCAATTTCAAAGACCTGCTATATCCCTTGAGTTGGAGACCGGTGTTAGAATTCTTGGCAGGCATAGGTGGGTGTACCTGTCTTTTCTCAGCTAAGGAGTTTTTGATCTGGGGTTAACCTGCAGAGATAGAATTCCCCAAATCCCCTCCTAATCTTTTATCAATATCAGTGTAGGCTTTCTTAAACTCCCCTCCTTGTATTGCACTTGGAACTTCCCTTTCAGCAAACAATTTATTCATTCCAGTTTGTTAGTGACTCAAGAACTTTAAGTGAAAAGATGGAGTAAAAAAATTCCTTTATATACTTCTAAAGGGAATGCTTTGCATACTTGCACTATCTGAAGTCCAATAACTGGACTCCTGAGGTTACATTTCAAGGCCAAAAAAATCCATTATGAAAGATTGTAAAGGAAAAAGGTACAACAGTGAAACATTCATGCAAGTGAAATTCATAAAGACTATAGCCACTTACATGACCTTTCCCCCCCTAAAGTGAATTTAAACCAGCTCAGTTTCCAGAGAGGAATCCATTTTGCTGTCAGCAAAAACAATAAGGAGTTCTGTAGTATCTTAAAGACAAACAAATATCAAAATTGGCTGTTCAACAGAACAATGGCCTCATCTACACCAAGCAGGATATAGCGGTATGAAAGCGGTATATGAAAGGCAGGAGCCACACCAAGCAGGATATAACAGTATGAAAGCGGTATATCGTATGTGTCAATGCACCCCAGTGTTGTCAGTGCACTGCAATACTGCTATAAAGCAGTAGTGTGGCTCCTGCCTTTTATATACCTCTTTCATACTGCTATATCCTGCTTGCTGTAGATCTGACCAATGTCATTTTGGCAGCACAATCATATCAGTTACAGGTGTTAAAACTTCACGTATTTCAGAATGTAGATTCTGAATACTGGTACAGCCTCATGTGTCACTTGACTCACAAGTCTGCTTTCAGAAATGCAAGCTGGCAAAATTTGCTATTTGTGATTTGTATATTAGGATATAGGCTTTGTGTACAGTTAAAAATTATGTCACCGCCCACAGTAGTCATGTCCAGTATTGTCAACAAAGGTACTGGCAACCAAATTTTAGGGCTATGATGAACGGATACATGTCATACTTATAAATAGCTTACATTTAAAGTCTGGATTTCCTACCTGCTTATTGGAGATTTTGTTTTTTGTGAAACTGTCTCTTTTTCTTCACCGTCCTCCTAATAAAACCAAAATCAAAAAGGCAATTTGTTGTACAACCTTGCAAAACAAACCCACCCATGTTCCACCTATTATGTGATCTAGGGTGTGCAGAATAATAAGCCTCTGATAACTCAGAAAAGCCATGATATAAACTTGCGAAATACTCTGTGAAATATAAACCAAATGACTGCAAGGACTAGGGAACACTGCATAATCCAATTCTTTCACCCCCTGTTTATAGCCCCCCTAAAGGCTCTAGAGGATTGGGGGATCATTCCGAGCAATGGAGGGGAGAGGTGTGCATGGACTACAGATTGTGCATGAGTACGTGAGGAAATTGGTCACTTCCCGCTGAACAAGCAGAAATGACATCCACAGAAGGATCTTCAGATCCAAGCCTATGTCTGCTATCCTATTAGCAATAGGTTTCCATCCATTAGTATTGATCTTGTTCTATCAGGTATCTATTTTGAGTAGGATGAGAAGAAACAAAGGTTAACTCCAACTGAAATAGACATTAAACGCTGAGCTTTCTGGCTTAACAGCAACAGCTAATTATTATTCCAAATAATTGGTTGCCTAAATGACATGCCTAAATGTATAAATTGTGTGCATGTACGCATACACATATATGATTCCCATGGCTAATATATGGCTATGGTAAAAGTCTATCAAATATACCTTTACTGAATCTCTTAAAGCACCCAGTGCAGCCTCTGAAGTACTCAGAGCGACCTTCTGTTCAGACTTATCATCCTTTGTTGTCTCATTTGATCCTTCCTCAGTGGCACCAGGTTCTAATGCCTGTAGCTTTTCTTCCACATAACCTTCAGGAGTATTGTGCAGTTTCTTCTTTTTCTCATAAACTGTTGTCATCATTAGTTCTATCACAGAAGGGGACTCTCTTCCACTCTCCAGCAATTTCAGATCATTGAAGTAATCAGGTTCTTCCAGTACATCACCTAATGTAAAGAAAAGAACCTGTGAAGGGTTAATAATCAGACATGTTGGGGTGGGGAACAGCAGGGACAGGAGAATGTATCTGGACCCTTATAAGTTTCTCTTAGAATTAATTTCATATAAGATGAAAGTATTTTAAATAAAGACTTGAGAGAGGCAAAATTAACTGTATCTCAAACCTTCCACACAAATTCATTCTAAAAATCTGGCATGGTCATTATATTTTACGATTTGTCAATCTTATGATGAAAAAATGCGGCTATATCTGGTGCCGCTTAATATGCAGCTAGAAAATACCAGTCACATTATCACTACGTGATAGAAAATAAACATAATTTCATCTCTGGCACACTCTGTGAGCTTGTTTAGGCACAGTTTTCTTATGTTTCGTGGTATACATGGGGTGTAATCCCCCCTTGCGCAGGTGCACTGGCCACACAGAGGAATTTTCACAGGGTTTAAGAGAGCTGGTGTTCCTCCCTCTCCCCTCAGCCCACATGTACCAGGGTACTTTGTGAAATGAGAGCTCTGAAAGTCAAGATACTTGGCTGACTGGAGGATATGAACTCAATAGGGATAAGGGAAGCAAACACAAACTTCCCATTCCTGTAATATACAGTTAGACTATCAAACATGCACAAACAGCACTCTGCTAAGCTCTATAATAGTCCCTCTGTGTGTAGGCGCCATGCCCATGAGGAGAAGGATCATGAACTGGGTTTACTATTTGATTTCTTTGACTAGGACTATCACTGTGAGTTTTCTTAAGGCAATACCTGGCCAAAGTCTTGCACTTGACAAAAGAGTGTTAATAGCCCAGGATATTCAAGTGATGCTAATTCTTAGACAATTGCCTCTTGATACAGAACCATTCTGGATTATTCTGAATTGGAAAGACCAACTAGAGAAGGGGTAGGAAGCATATCTCCCCCATACCCCATGTAAGCATGATGTAATCTAGGGCGATGAATGTGCCTGGAAAAGGAAACAAAGGGGTTATCTAGGCCCAACCTGTATATTTGTACATAAATTCAAAGATTCAAAAATGTCATGAGACTCTAGTGACCGTCTTTCCAAATCAAATTGAACTCAGGGAAGTTGGGGTGAGTGTAATAATATTTTCAGTATATTATTTTAAGTACGGTATGTCTCCATGAAGACAAAATTAACTATATTTGATAAATTAAACACAGCCGAGAGTTTGTCAGATCAGAGTAAGAGATATATCTTAGATCAGGTAGAAACTAAGTAGGAACTTATTTGTGAAATAGGTAATTGAAAACACTTGTATGTGACATAGAATCAGCTCTTGCACAGAACGTATGCACTTGTATAGAATAAACACATTCAAACACAAAAATCATAACACAAAGAGTCACAGGAATTTATTTTTCAAACAACCCTCAATAAGTAGTTAAGCTCATTTACAGCACACCCTTTCCCTACTGATATCTAATAATAATGAATAATTATAAATACCAACTATTATTTTGGCTTGTTAGCGCAACTTCTCCAAAGCCCTCTCACAATGGTAGGAGATAATTATTGACTCCAGACTTTTTCCAACATGGAGCTTGAAATTTTCCCCACAAATGGTAGGAAATTATTTCAACGCAAGCTGCATTTACATTCTGAAAGGTGACTTAGACATAAATAGTTGAGTGTTACAAGAAACTCTCAATTATTAGTCAGTCAAGTTCATTTTATTGCAAATAACCATGGGTCCTTACAATTTTGCCCCTTCCCCCAAAGAGAGACACACTCTGTTATAATCAACAGTTCCAAGAATCATATTGTACAGTCAATATTCCTTACCTTTTGAAGAAGATTCTTCCCCAGATATTGTCAAGTTGGAATCTCCAGTTCTCTCATCCACTGATGAAAAATGAATAGGGAATGGAGATGAGGAGCTTGTAATCCACGGCCCCTGGATATAAAAACAACAAAAACTCTTGTGACATCTTAAAGACTTATGGTTTAGTGACCCAGAGCCCACTTCACCACATGCATGAAATGTCATCTGCAGTTCACACACACACACACACACACACACTGAAAAGAAAAAAAGACATTAGCAGTGAGGTCAGAGGAGAAATACCAACAATGATAAAGAGATGTAGGTTGCAATCCTATACTTTCCTGGGAGTGGCCCATTGAACACAGTGGGACTTACTTCTCAATAGACCTACATAGGATTGCACTGTTGGGCTTCAATCCTAGCCTAACTTTCCTGAGAATTAATTCAGTTGATCTTAATGGGACTTACTTCTGAGTAGTCATGAATGGAATTGCATTGTAAATAAACACAGTGATCATTCAGAAAGTAGTGTTGATAAAAATCCTGGCACAGTAAATTAATGACCACCTGTGGCATTGTAGTATGACAAAGACCTGCAAACTCAATTCAACCCACAGGTGATAGACTACAAAGTGACAATAAAAGATGTCAAATAAATTGATGTGCATAATTCACAGCAGATGAAATGAAACTCAACTGCCTCTAAAAGGAGTTTCCAACAATGCAACTCCTCTGACAAACATGTCATGTACTTCATATGCAAAGAAGCAAACATTTATTTACTTCTAAAATGTATAAAATCCCCTTCATCCACAAAGGATCCAAGGGCTGTGTACACAACATCTAAAAAACAAGCAAATCCAATAAAAAAACCATACAATTACATATTAAAAGGCAACAAAACAACAGCAACTCTTCAACCAGCAAACCATATAAAACACATAAATTAACTAAGTTTTTAAAATTCCATTAAATTTAAAAATTCAAAATGATAAAACATTAAAATGTCTGGGTAAAAATAAATGTTTTAATTTGGCACTGAAAGCAAACCTGGTGCCAATTGTATCTCCTTTGGGAGGGGCATTCCTAAACCAGTGCGCCACTACAAAGAAGGCTCTCTCCTTTGAATATGCATAGTATATTTCACCCACTGATAGTTTTCAGAGAAGGTTTCCTCTGAAGAACTTAATGTACAGGCAGACTACTATGAGAGGAGATAGTGCTTCAGGTATTTGGGCCCCAGGCTGTTTAGGGCTTTAAAAGTGATAACCAGTAGGGGTGTGCACGGACCCCCCGGATCGTTTCGGGACCCAGATCGGGACCTCCAATTTTGTCCCGGATCAGATCGGGCAAAATCGGAGGCCCCCTGGACTGGATTGGGCCTGATCCCGATCCAAAAATCGGACATCCAATTTTTGGATCGGCCGCCATTTTTATTTTCCCCATAGACTTGCATTGGGGGAAAGAAAGCTTTCCCCCAATGCAAGTCTATGAGGAAAAATGGCGACGGGTGGGTGAGGGGGGCCTAACTCCCTCCTCCCCCCTCGCGGTTCTTACCTCCCGGGGCCGTCTGCTGTGGACGGGGCCATCTGCTGTGGACAGCCCCGGCAGGTAAGCCCCCTCCCCCGTGCTCCTTACCTCCCAGGGCCGTCCGCTTCTATCCGCTGGCACCCACGGGATGGCCCTGGGGGGGGGGGTAACCCCCCCTGCTTAACTGCCGGGGCCGTGGGGCCCCCTCCCCCCTCCCCCTGCTTACCTTCTGGGGACGTCCGCTCCCCTCCGCCGCTGGCCACTACCTAGGGGCAGGCCACGAAGCCTGCTTGCAGCAGCGGCCAGCAGCGGAGGGGAGCGGACGTCCCCGGAAGGTAAGTGGGCCCCCTCCTCCCTCCCCCTGCTTACCTGCCGAGGCAGCCGCTTCCCTCTGGTGGCGCCACCGGAGGGAAGCAGCAGCCCCACCAGGGAAGCCCCCCCCCACTGTCCACTTCCATCGGTGGGCGCCTACTGGCACCCGCCAATGGAAGCAGTGGCAGGAGCGGGCGCCCGCCGATCCTCCAATCCATTCCAATCTGGATCAGGTCCTTTCCGGATCAGATCGGATTGGACGATCCAGTGGGGGGGACCCGATCCAGTGCACACCCCTAATAACCAGAACCTTGAATTGGGTTCAGTAGAAAATAGAAAGCCAATGTAATTCCTTAAGAATTCATGTAATATGGCTTCATCCGGATGACCCATTCAGAATTCTGGCTGTTTTCAAGGGTAGCCCCACATATAATGCATTACAGCAATCCAACCTGAACGTTATTTCTTTCCCCACAAATAAATACTAAAAAGGAATACAATTTAGTGTATCTCAGGTCTATAGTAAAATTCAGCTCTCAGATTTTAAGAACACACTTTCTTTATCCTACAATGGTGCTGTTTCTTAATGTATTTATAGAGCCTTTTCTCAGAGGTGGCTTTAATCATATAAAGCTTCCCTGTGTTCCTAGCCTGAATTTCTCCCTTGGTTACTGATAACAGCTGCATACATGAGAACATTAAAGATTCTCTTCTGTGATTTTGTTGCGGACTATAGCAACATTTCCCCCTGAAAATCTATATACACATGTCCATTTAATAATGCCGGGTTCCCAGTTTGTTTTTGTTAAATTGCATTTTCTCACTATTAAAAATCTATGCCACAATTGTACAGTACTTTGGACATGATCCATCTGAAAGTACCCATTGATTTCAATTAAAGATCGTTAAGCATCTGTGTTGATCTCTCCAACTGATAACAATGGGGCTGGCTTACAAGTAAAGATAAATAGAACAGTCTATTTCCAGTGCATGTTGGTTGTGAATGTGTTCAGTAACCCATTTCATCCCATTTTTGGTGATTTTTTTTAAAAAAAAACACTGCATGAAAATTCAATTAAATTGTAAGATTTTTTCTCTAAAATACACATTTTCCCCTGAAATACATGTTTTTGTAGTACCCCCTGCAAAATGCATATTTGAATGCATTTGTTGAACAGAGAAGTATATCACAACAATCAGACGTGTGCACAATCCAAAGGATAAATTTGTTCCGATCCACTTATTATCTGTAAAGTGGGAAGTAGATTAGTTTGCTTAAAAAATGCAGACCAAGCTAAATTTTCCAGCATTCCTCCTTAGAAGTACTTTGTTTTGGCTATCTTGTGCCCTTTGTTAGGATAAAATAGATTAGAATCATTTTCTACCTCAGGACCAGGACTTTCAGAAAGTGCTCTTTTTTCAGATTTCATCGCTTCATCATTTAGACTTGTTTTGGAAGATGGTGCAGACAACGAAAACAACCGGCGGCTGTAAGTTGCTCTATCTTCTGCCTTGGTAACTTCATAGTCTTCCACATGGCTACTTTTTCTCAAAACACTCCTGGGTTGAGGAGATGGCTTTGAATAATCATATCGTGCAGGAACACTGATATTCTCAGCTGATGAAAAAAATACAAAGACTGTAACTGACAACCGGCATTAAAAAATACTTTGTTAATTTAGACTAAATTAAACAGTTTTCCAAAGTTGGAAACTAGCAGGGCATTTCAAACATCCATGGGAATATTATTCAACTCTAGTTCTTAATTTAAAATGAAATTAAGAATTCACAAAAAGCTAATCCTGACATCTACTTTTCCAGAAACTCTAGCTGAAATACTTCTATAATTTAAACATGACCACTCCTAATTCCTTCTCTAAAAAATTAGCCAAATCATTGACAATGATTAACTCAAAGTCTTTTATGGGAAATTTTATAGGGAAAGGATTCCATATTCCAATTTCAACCTGTTGCTTTTAGGTGTCGTAGTTAACTCAGTGTGAGAAATTGCTAAGCAATAAGTGACATAAGGCATGAAGAAGTAGCGTTATTTTTTCTTCTTGATTCTCAAGATCCAGATTGGACAATTTGTTGCAGTGACAGATATTAAGATTATTATTAATTTTAATATCAATATTAAAATTCCCCATTGACGGAGAAACTATTTCCACGAGGGCAAAATTTGTCTGTGAATAATAGGCATTTTGTTAGTATTTACACAAATCCTTCCCAGGACAGAACACTATACTAGAATAAATGATGAACAATACTATTCTAACTTAGAATCGAAACAGTGTGTTTTGTTTCGGGTTCACTTTTGCTATTGTTGAGAAGCATCTCAGGTTTTGGGTCTGCTTTCAAGTGCCCTGTCAAAATCATCAAAGACCTAGACACTAAAAATAAGTGTTCAAAAACTGATTGTTAAGGCTCCTGGAATTAAGTCCCTAAATTTCTCTCACCTTGGAAACAAGAGAATTGTGCAATCCCTGAATTTGACCCAGCTTAGTTCCCACTGACACAACTGACACAACTAAGCTAAGCCTGGCAGAGCCTCTCTTATAGTCTCTCTTTTAAGCCCTCCCAGCAGCCCATGTGACTAAGAGCAAGGGTAGGGGAGTTACCAGTACCATGTTCTGGAAGGGAAGGTTTATATAGAATACAGAAAGGGGCTGTCAAAGCTTCTATTCAATCAGGGCACGGAGTTTCTCCTTTTTCAGACAAGATCAGGGATTGCAAAACTGTGCCTTGCGGACTAGTTCAGGGTCTGCATATCAGTCTATAAGAACTTTTGTAAAAGTCTTGTTGGAGAAAGTGTTCGTGTCCAAGACATGTGTAAAAAACACAGAATCGTTTTAGTTTGAATGTAATTTGCTTAGCTGTTTTGACACATTTTCACCCCAAAACTGAAAGTTTGGCTCAGCTCCAACTACAAAGCCTTTTAAACCCCAATCATATAAAATAGTTAAAAACACTTAAAAAGCATTTTGAGATAACTATACTTGGCCTGTGCTGCCACTTAGTGGAGAAAAATAATACAAGTTGTTTAGTCAGACTGCAACCATAAAAAATTAGTATGCAATTAGTTCCCCATGCAACACTGATTATAGAATACTGAGAGCAAAATATTGATGAATTCAGGCATGCTTTGTCTCAATGTATTAAACTGCCAGGACGTGCTGACTTTCACAGGTTTCACACTGTGTTTTGTTCTCAAGCACTATATGGTCTCATACGCATGACCAGAATAGTTGCAGTACTTATTGGAACACTTACATAACCAAGCACAACAGTAGTTATTACTAGGAGAGCAGTATGCTCGTACACTACAAGTGGGAAAGGAATAACATACACCCAGCAATACTGTTATTATACCACTGCTGGGATCAATACTTGAAAGGGGTATAACCACTTTCTCTAATACTGCACCGATATATAATATTTAATTTGAGCTAACACTTGTATTCAGTGATAGAAATCTTCCCTGGAACAAACAATAATAAAGAAAGTGCATCTGAGCATGTACATTTCCCTCCCACTGAGCTACAGTCTGACCCACATAGTAGGATTAAGGGACAGATATTTCAGAGACTTTGCTTAATAATAATTGATTTAGAAATTAAACAACATTGTAACTTTTAGTTCAGCCTTCCCAATTCTAGTGCCCTCCAGATGTTTTGGACTACAACTCCAAAGCATTCGTGACTGCTGGCCATCGGCTGGGGCAGATGGGAATTGAAGTCCAAAACATCTGGAGAGCACACGGTTGGGGAAGGTACTTTAGTGTGTGTAAAGTTAAGTAATGTGGTCGTTTTCTAAAATCCAACATACTATCTATGGTAAAACTATGAATAGTACAATTCCCTTAGTACTAGTAGCATTTGATCATCCACAGTTGCATAGGATTTATCTAGTCCCTGGCCAAAGGCAAGATCCTCACAGAAACAACCTATTGGGGCTCGCTTTCTGCTGCAAGTCAAGTTCCTTCTCTTAGAGATCTTAAGATAGATTTGGACTTCTATTTCTCAAATAACACTTCTTCATGCCAACAGACAACCCTCTTTTGACATCAATGATACTTTTAGAAGTACATGCCAATATGGCATGAGGGTCTGCTATTCAAATAAATAAATAAACCAAAAATCACATTAGACATGCTTAAGGCCTTGGGCACAAATCTGTCATTCTTCTGGCAAATCCAGTAGGAGTTATAATATGAAATGGGAATTGACATTCACTTTCTTATCCAACATGGGTAATGCTCTTCTGAACCTTCTTAATCACCAGGGTTCAGTTATAAGATGTCACATGTTCTTTATTGCAATGGTGGAGAGTTTTAAAAACAACATATGGCATTCAACACCTGTGCTATATTTGTAGCACAACATCATATTCGACCTCAGAGTAAGGGAAAGGGGGCGTTCCTGTGGGAGGGGAGGGGAGAGAATTGTTTAGGCTATATCCCCAGGCCTCCCCAGACTCTGTTCCTCCCCTCCCCAACACCTCAGCTAGCAGAGCGGGAAGCGTGGTGGAAGCAATGATCACCTCCACCGCACTTCCCACTTTGCAGTGGATACTCATAAACCTCAGAGTTTGGAGGTCATAGACAGCACCCTAAATGTACCATGGAACCAGTACAATACACCAATAAATCATTTGTCAAACACACAAAAAATTAACTGACATAGTATATTTCCCCCTTCTAAAATACACACATTCTAAAAGCTTCCATTACGTTTTAATGATTAAAAAGATAAAGAAATCTCTACAACTACTTTGTTTAACAATACACTTAAAAATCAGAAAAGTATACAATCCAAGCAGCAGAACTGAAACAACTTGCTTTACCTGATGCTGATGCTGCCTTGGTCTTGAATTCCCTTGGCTTTGGCACTGGCTTGATTTCAGTTTTGTATTGAATCATATCATCCCTCTCTAATTGCAAATCAAACACAGATGCCTCATCCTGTTGATCTTCCTCAAAACCTGACGCTTCTTTAGAAACTGAGTCATCTTCTCGCGTCTCTTCACTTAGATGTTTACTCTCCAACATGGATGTTTCTTGTGGTCTCTTTTTATCCTGTGCCAGAGTGAAATCATCAGCAGTTTCTCTTTCGAAAGAGTAGTGGTCTGCCAGAGATATTTCAAATGGAATGGATTTCTTTGCTGCACTCTCTTCATGTGACCCAGAATGTTCAGTTAATGAAAAAGGGATAGCTTGCCTTTCTTCGCTCAAAACCTCTCTCTCCAGCATGGACACGTATTGAGGTCTCTCATCTTCATCTGATGAAGACAAGTCACCCACACTTTCTCTTTTCAAAGTGCTCCCATTGCAAAGATTATATTTAGATAATGGTAGTGCAAAGGCAACTGATTTCTTTGGGGAGTTTTTCACAGTTTCAGGAAACTCTTCATCGGTATCTAAAACAGATTAGATGAGCATTTGATTTATTAAAAACGTGCAGGAAACAAACATCAATTCAAGGCATAATTCTGTCATGCATTTCTGCTTCTGACACATTTCTCAGACTTTGTGATACCAATCATGAAACAGTGTATGTCTTCCTCCATTTCCTGGCTTCCTCCCTGAAACAATTTGTAGCATTATGTGAAACAAGTTTCAAAATGTGGTGTTCAGCATTTCAAAGCATACGTTCAATCATGGTAAATAAATTAACCTTTTTAAAACCTTGTCCCATTTCAGCCTCTAAAGCCTAATATAGTAAAACATAAACTTTTGAACCATTCAGATCCAAATAGTGTAAAAGGTAATGCAAATATACACCACCTTGATGGCTTTTTAGTAAACAAGGCAGCATATAAATGCTGATAATAACTAAATAAAGTAGGGAGAAAAACAAGCAAAAGAGATTTGAAGTGTATTGCAATAAAACTCAATACAAGAACTAAATCATATATACTAAAAGTAATTTTCAGAGTGCCAGTCCTTACAAGGGAGCTTTCAACAGGCTTAGGGGCGACTTCAAGGTTGCACAAGTACCGCCTCAAAAAACACCACAACCCTCCAAAGACTGAGAGGGAAAAAATGGAAACCCAAGGAGGGAGCGAATGGAATAGAGTGGCTGTAAACCTGAACAGGAGAACTCCACATAGCAACATTTTATTAAAAGTCCCATTAGTTTTCCATAAAATCCAAGGGGCTGTCTTCACAGTGCCGAGTTGGAGACGGCTTCCCCCCAAACTCGATGCCAAGGAGGGAGTTCGGGATTTCTGGCGGTCATCCGGGTACTGGAGCCGCCCCCCCCCCCCTTCCTGGTGGAAGGCGACCAATCGCCAGTCACTTTCCATCAGGAACGCCCCCAGGATTGACCATGGAGGGAGGTCAGATGGTGAAAGAGCTGTATTGACCTTGCTCCCCCTGACAAAGTCGGAGTAAGTCCCCATCTTTTTAAAAGAGCAGTTTTGCAGGAAAACACCATGGTAGCTGTGAATCTGTGGCTGAGTCATAAAGCTGATGCAGCACAGAGTTGCAGCCACCGTGGGGTTTTCCCCACATATTGACAGCCCCCAAGTCTCTACATGGAAATAGCTAGTCCATTATGTCTCCCTGCAGATGAAAAAATAGGATGAAATTTGAATTGCTTTTGAGCTGGGTTAAAATAAGAAGTTTGATCCACATCAATGAATCTGTGATTAAGCTTCAGGGACATTACTTTACAGCTGCAATCCTTACTCCATAACATACTTAGTAAGGAATGTACTCCACTGAACTCTCTGAGATTTACTTCTAAGTACACATGCTTCGGGTCATTCTGCATATTGTTATTGATCTGTTATTTATGAAAAAAGGAGTGGGTATCTATGGTATCTTGTTATTTAGTATACCTCCTTCATCACTCTCAAAGTCTTCTGAATATTCAGCTGTTTTCTGTCTTTCTGCACGAGCAAGAAGTGCTTCTTGTAGCTCTTCCTAAAATATGTAAATACATAGCAGGTATTATCATCTGAATATTTGTGTACAATAATAATAATAATAATAATAATCTCCCATTTAACTCAAATGTTTTGAAAAGTAAGGGTGCAATCTAAGCATGTTTAGACAGAAAAGAGTCCTAAAACTCCCAGTATGTTAATAGTTACGATCTATATTTAGCTTTGAAACTGTGGTATACATAAGTGCTGATGCTGACTTGCAATACCCTTCACAGTCTGGGACCAGCATATTTCAAACAATGTATCATCTCTCCCCTGCAATTTAGGATCTAAAGAAGCACAGTATCACATTGCCAAAGAACATTCAAACTAGAATGGGATGCAGTAAGATCATTTCAGCAATTGTTCCAATGATATGGAAGGTGCAGAAACAATTGGCTTTTAGGAAACTTGTAAAGCCTGTATTTCAACAATTTGTTATGGTCTTGTATAACGGTTTTGAATAAATTCTAGATAAATATATGAAGAAAACATTCTTTTTTTGTGAACCGCCCAAAGAGCTTCCACTGTTGGGTGGCATAGAAATGTAATAAATAAATAAATTTAATTTTGCTGATAACAGAATGAGAAATAAAAGTTAATATTTGTATATCAAAATATTTACCTGAAAAGTAGTTCTTTTGGAGAACTTTGGACTCTTGGTGTAGGCTAAAGTACTAATAATATCTTCATCAGACATGTTTCTTGATCTGAGGAAATTAATCTTATATGATCCAGTGAAGGCAAATCTTCTGCTTGGATTTAAATGACAGAAAGAGATGTTGGTGGCAAGACTTGAGGGAAGGACATACACTTCCCGCAGAAACACCACTCTATTCAGGAGCCTACTTTCTTAAAATGTTTGAATTGTAAATTACATGAATAGACTAAAAATATCTATATATTACTCACTGCTACGTGGAAAATACATTCTTATTATCGACCCAGAAGTCCCATGTATCGTTGCATGACATTTGCAGAGGATCAAAGTTAGAAAAACTATGGCCACCTTGAAACAAACAGTAACTTCAATTTAACAAATCCTAAATGCTTTTTAGCCCAGTTCTTTTCTCAGTGGAACAGGAATTAAAAGGGAAAAAAAGCAGTCCTACTCCTGAATAGTTTGCTCACGTTAATAATGTTACCTCCCCAAGGGGCCTCTGTCCACTGGAAAGAAAAACTGCTCCCTCCCCAGAAAGCAATACAGAGGAACACTGCAATATCTTCACATTCTTTATTTTAACAAGATCCTTTTGTGAGGAAAATAGGGAACGCATTCCTGTGCATCGATGTGTGTGAATAGTGCAAGTGTAAAGCATAACCCCTAAATAACCCCTACAAAACACTGTATTCCTTTGTTTACCTAACAGTGGGTGCCTCTACAAGAGGCATTTAAAGCTCTTTCAAGGCGCATTAAAAAAATTACCTCTACAAGAACGGAGCGCAAATCGGGCGTAGAGGTGCATTATCTCCCCGATTATGCGCATTATCGAATGCGCGTTAAATCGCGAGTTTTATTTTGCTCCGTCCGTTAAAGCGCATTTTGACTGTGTGAATAAGCGCTTATGCGCATTAACTACTTGTAAAGCGCATTTTGGACATCTGTTAATGCGCTTTGCCGCCTCTCGCCGCCTCTCGTGCAGAGGGATTAGGCGTAAATGCGCTTCTGCGATTATGCGCATAATCGCCTAACCAGGCGCAAAAGCGAATCCTTGTAGAGGGGACCATACACAGCAGAAAGTTGCATTCACACTAAGCAGCTCGATGGCGCTCTTATTTATTTTAATTTCTTCCCCATCTTAGGGATGGGTTACAGTATACACTTGTTTACGTTTTCTGCACAAACACCTGGTGAGACTCCTTGTTAGTCTAACTGGATGAAGGAGAGGTACAAAAGGCAAAGGACTTCATTGTCGTCAAATTTGATACTGGTACCTAAGAATTTAAAATATTTCCTGATTCTGGAGGCATATTTTGGCAGACCTGAGGATGAAACTGTAGCTTAAAAGCTGCCCCTGAACTAGAGGGGCAAATCGGCTACTTTGCAGTTTGGGAGTGAAACCCTTACTTTACTCAGAAGTAAGTTCCACTGAGTTCGAGGGGATGCAAAGGAGGAAATTTGAATCACTTTTCTAGGGACTCTTTTCAACTCTGTGGCTATTTGTTCATTGTATATGTAATAGATTTGGGGGGGGGGAGGTGAAAAAGCAGTTCAGGCAGCATCTCTGGATACAAGCAACTAGTTAGCTGCATTAGGGAAGGTCAGAGGCCAGAAATATGTAATTTAAGAAGTGGGAGGTGTTTTTGTTTTTACACAAATGAGACTTTCGTTCGACAAAATTCTTGATGTATTGTATTTGCAAAGCTGCCCAGGAAGCTTCGGCTATTGGGCGATATAGAAATGAAATAAATAATTAAATATTATTGCATCATCCTCCTCCTCGTGTAAGACCAGCAAACTCCGCCCTGAATCTCAGTCCGACTCCCAATGCGAGAAGGGGTCGAGCACTAGGGTTAGGCAGCAGTCAAGCGCCCTCCTCAAAGCCAGCCCCTTCCCCGCAAAGGCTTCCAAGGCGGGATCCGCAGGCTCGATCCGCCCTTCCAGACCTCCGCGCCGTCCTCGCCGTGCCCCGTCTCTGTTCGCGGAATCGCCTCTCTCATTGGGTGGAGACTTTCGGTTCCGCCTCCCTCGACCTCCGCCTCCAGCCCGCGTCCTTACCTCACGCAGCAGGAAGGTTCTTTCTTGTCTCGGGCGAGAGGACTGAGTAGCGCCCACTCCGATCTTACCCCTGCCCCGGTTGCAGGTCTATGAGGGCGGGAGCGGCCTCAGGCCAAGTAGGCCTCTCCGCTAGAGGCGTTACCTAGCAACCTCCACCACGCCGGTGCTGACAGCACAGAGCAGCGGGAATGTTGCCGTGGAAACCAAGCCACACCTCCTTTTCCCGGATTGGGTTTCGCGATAGGTCAGAATTTGGAGGCGGGACCAACACATGACGAAATAAAGACGCCCCCCTCCAGCGGCGCCTTGATAAAGGGTGGGTGGAAGGATGAGGAGGAAGTAATGATTGATATGTCTTGTAATGCTGTTTTTTTAAACCATGGAAAATATACTTCATTATTTAATTGTATGCTTAGTGGATCTTTTTAGTTGGCCTTATGTGGGTGTGCCCCCTCCCCGCAATTGTATGGAAGCAGATGTTTGTTTTCACGAACGTGAAGGTCTTTAGGCTGTTAAGAAACGTGTACCTCAAATACCCTTTCTTCCAAAGTTGGAAGGCAAAATGTTTCAGAATATTAGTTTTGTTGTAGTTTAGGATTCTGTTTGATCTTATTTGCAGTGCAAACCATAGATGTCATTCAGCAATTTCAATTTTGTCTTCAAGAAGCAAGTATTTGCTTTTATCCGCAGGTGTGTGTGTATATAGATAGAAAGAAAAACTAATGTTTTTTTAATTAAAAATGTATCCTTAAAAATACTGTTAGTCTTTATGTTGACTGTATATATTTTCCCTGCATCCATAGTAGATCTAGAACCTCCTTGTTGTTTTGCTATTGTGCTACTTAACACCCCTCTCTCTTTCTCTCTCAGAGAGACAGCAGCCTTCCCCAACCTAATGGCCTCTAGATGTATTGGACTACAACTCCCATAATCCCACAGACAGCTGAAGGCCAACACATCTGGAGGCGACCAGGGTGAAGAAGGCTGATATAAATACTAAACAGCCCATTTGTTTACAGGTTCCCATGCGTGCTCAATAAAACCTCGATTCAGTGTGCAATAACAGCAATGGAAAAGGCAAATGCCATACTTCAGATTTTTAGGAAAACAGCTGAACATGAAATTGTCAGCATTGTAATACCTTTATATAAATCTTTAGCTGCAGCCACATTCTCGATACTATGTACAGTTGATTACCCTAGTTCAAAAAGGAACTGTTGGGGAAAGTATGGAAAAAGGCAACGTCGATTATCGGGGGCTTGAGCACCTTTCCAATAAGAAAAGCTTAAAAGCATGGGGGGATTAGTTTGGGGGCAGGGAAGCACCGAAATCTGGAAAGGTGTTTCTCCTATTATTAGAACAATTAAATTAACAATAGATTCTGGACAGGCACACAAATAATGCATACTCTTATAACAATGCATATTTGCTGAATTTATGGTTTCAGGATGTGGTGATGCCATAAAAGAGGACTAGACAAATTCATGGAGAAGGTATATCAACAACTATTGATGAGATGGAACATCAAGATCCAGAGACAGTATGACTTTGTATTCAGGGCAGGGCAGGGTGGGGTAGGGGAGACAATGGGGAAAGGCTGTTGACCTTATGTCCTGTTTATGATAATGTGCTAAAATTTTATCCCATTTTTTCTCATTAAATTTGACAAATTAAATTGCTTTTGAAAAGATGTTCAAAGGAAGAAATTTTCAGAGAAATGCTTATGTGTTCAGTTTGAGTTTTTTGTGCTGACCTTAGGAGGTGGTTGAGTGTGCTCAAGTGTCAGGTCTTTCTTTGCACAATCATTTCTCTGGCAGTATTTGACTTCACACTTCAATTAAAGCCCAGGGGGAGACATCATGAGGTAATTCCTCCCATAAGGCTTTTTCAGATCAGAAAGCACAGGAAGCCTCGGAGGCTGCAGAGCAATGGAGAGACATGTAATAGAAAGAAAACACGCACAGCACCCTTGGATATCTTGCAGTGATTAGGTAAGCTCAAAAACACTACAAAAATAATTTATACAATTCCCTGAGAAAGAGGTAAAGTACTCCACAGAGGAAGAAAATATTCAGAAAATGGGGGGACAGATTTTGGCACAGCACTAACTCCACCTCTTCCCCGGAGCTGGAAACAACACTGCCCCCCATACCTACATTGTGGTAGATGCGAAATGGGGGCCAGCTTGTAACATTGGCAGCATAACAAAACCAGAGCACTTATGAAAAAGGGGGAAAACCTGTTCTACAATCCCCATCAATAATGAACCCTACCTGTGAGAAACTGTTGAGAATCTCTTCTCCCCTTGGAGAAATTCAGTGAAATTGTTCCCCAAACTTTTCTCCCCATAAATAGGGTGAAGAATTTTGAAAGGCAGTTTGTGCAAAGCTCCAAGTTGTGACTTCCTGGAAGCATATGGCTAGCCACAGTGGAAAACGCAATGCTGGAGAAGATCGAACTTTGGTCTGATCCAGCAAAGCTCTTATATTCTTGGTAGTGGTACCACTTTGCGCAATTAGCTTTTTGGACTGGAAAACGAGTCACTAATGCCTGCTGGTAATTGCTGCATGCAATTACCCTGCACAGTAATTCCGTGTCTCTGGATGAAGGTGACAAAACATTGACACTAAGCATTATATAAATAGTTATATAAATAGTTTACTCTTACTAGATTTTTCTCTTTAAAAAATATACAATTGCTGTTTGTTGCCTCCAGAAGCATCCCCGCCTTTTATTTTTATGCAGGCATAACTAATAGAAATTCATTTGCATACCCTGTTCTGGCTTCACAGAAAATATAGACAATCTATGCCATTATGAGTTTTCTGTGTTTTATGGATTATCATATGAAAGGTCCATAAAATGTGGCAACCCAAATTTCTGGAAATATATCAACATTTTACTTTCCAATCTTGTGAACTCCCATTACATTGACTAGTACCACAGTGGGGGTTTTATTTTGTTTTTTAAAGTAGTAATGTTTGTCAATTCCAGAGGATGGCAGCAATAGATTTTGCTATGAATGAACAGATACATATAAACTGCTAGTTGATGTTTAATTTAGCCTGTCACCATTTATAGTCAAACTTAGAAAACAAGACATTTTTAGTAACTTCACTGCAAATTAGAATGAAATCTTCAATGCCAAACAGAGTTGAAGCGGGAGAATGAAACCAAATGATTATTTGGATCCGAATTATGATTAAAGGCTGCAATTCTATGCACACTTGCCTGGGAAAAACAACAAAGAGGCTTGTGTCAATTGGCATTAGCTCTCATGGACTAGAGCCCATTTCAGCTGATGTATGAAGTGTTATTCTCAGTTGGCAGGAATATTCACACACACACACACACATACACACACGGGCATAAAGCAGGGAAATGTAAACAATGGGACCAAATGCTAATGAATGCAAGCAGTATGGAGGCTTTACTTGTGAATTGTATGAAGGGGGCATCTGGTGATGACCAGAAGCTGAGCTTCCCCCAGCATCTGGAATGCTGGTGGCCCCAACTCCAGATTTCCATACATTAGTATTAGTTGTATTTACATTTCTATACCGCCCAATAGCCGAAGCTCTCTGGGTGGTTTACAAAAGATTAAAATGTTAAATATCGATAAAAACACAGCATACAAAGACAACATCCATTTAAAAACAACTTTGAGCTCTCAGCCAAGACTAACAATAGATTTTGGGTCGATTAAAACTCAAGATATGCTGCTAAATGCCTGGGAGAAGAGAAAAGTCTTGACCGGGCACTGAAAAGATAACAACATTGGCACTAGGCGGGCCTCATTGGGGAGATCATTCCATAATGAGGGGGGCACCACTGAGAAGGTCCTCTACATTGGTGTGGATGTCTGCACTGTGCAAATTTATGTACGTGTAGCTCCTTCTCCATAGGCTTCCACATGAATGGTACCCCAGACAGGGCTGTGCAGAGCTGGTAATGTGCCCAGGCCAGATGGGAAGTGTGTGCCCCCCCATTTCAAAAAAGGAGGATAACATGGCTGCCCCAAGGGGGCGTGCTCACCAATATGTCCGTTCTACAGAACACTTTCATATTAAACCTGTTCTACAACACCTCAAGGCACATAGATCCCCGCCCCGCATGCGGCATGGCCCTCTGGAGCTTGAAGTCTGACCGTGGTTTTTAGGACGGGCGGCTTTTGCGCTGTTTCCGCAAGGCGGGCTCCTCGCTTCTCGATGGGCCGCTTACGCTAAGGAAGCAGTAGTGTAAGCTAGGGGGGACCTTTCAGGTCTGTAGCAGTGGAATGTCTTGAGAGATTGAAATGGTTTTTCTTATAGAATAACATGGGTACCCGTTTCTGGAAGTCCTCATCTGCTGGGAAATGCACTGGACACAGTTTACTTCCAAATAAACATGCATAATACTGAGCTATAATAGTATTAGAGTGCAATCCTATGCATGTTTAGACAGAAATAAGTTCCACGTGGCTGGGTGGGGAATGCTGGGAGTTGTAGGGCTTTTTCTGTCTAAATATAAATAGGATTGCGCCCTAACCTAGTTTTATAATGGGCTATATCAGGGATACACTGGAGGCAGGTGGCTCCAATGTTAGTGGGGTGGTGAATCCACTTGGGGTTTCAGTCAGAACTCTGAAGGAAGTACTCTTGACAGTTCCTTTAAAGTTCTGACTGAAACCCAGAACGGATTCACCGCCCCACTGACATCGGAGCCATCAGCCTCCACTGCAGGGATAGGGAATGTGTGGTCCTTCAAATGCAGTTGGACCGTAGTGTCCCATCAGCCCTTGCCATTGGCTATTCTGCGTAGCACTGATGGGAGTTGCAGTCTGTCAACATCTTTAGGGTCACTCATTCCACTTCCCTGGGTTATATAACGAATTCAAAATGTGCAATGTAGTAAAAAATAATGATGATAAATAATGATTCACCAAACATATTTCCAATATTAAAGATATTATTATTATTCCGACTTTTCCCCAATACTGGGACTTATTTGTGATCTGTACTAAGTTTACATAAAGGCCAAACATTTGCTGAAAATTTGTGACTCCATCTTCCGACGTGCTAAGTTTTGCTGTAAAGCAGCCATGTAGTGGATAGGTTAGGCTCGGAATTTGATGAGAGTAGCAGTGCTGCTGGGTGGGGGGGGGGGGCAGGATTTAACCTTTCCTTGCTATACTGTTTTCCTGCTCCAAATTGCTCCTGGTGCTGGGTAAATCTGTAGTGAATATATTGCTCCTCGGACAAAAGTACAGGGGTACATCTGTATGTATTACAGATTCCTGTACTTTTGTCCAAGGAGCAATTTTATTCAAGAAAGCACTGAGGAGAAAAACCCCTATTCTCTACTCTTCTGACCAGTGGGACTTTGAAGCCATGCCCTTTCTTCCCTTCTGCTTAGGTATTCTCTGCCGATCAGCTGAGCAGCATGGTTGATCAGACTGGAAGGTGAGGCTTAAACTTATTGTTTCCATAGAATTTCTCTGCCCCCACGGCCTACGCTGTTCAGCTGATTGGTGTGAAACAGCTGAGCAGCAGGAAAAAAGGGGCCAGGGAGAGGGCAGGGCCTGAGAGGAAAGGTCCTTCTCATCCCTGCTTTAAACAAAAGGGGGAGATGTATGGATAATGTCATTATATAGTTTAGTCACTAGGTGGCACTGATTTGTATCTGGTGCTTCCTATTGCTGATCTGTTCTTGCTTAACGGAGACATAAAAGTTATTTTCTAGCTTCCTGGCTGTTGTGTTTTCTACCCTTTCCATGACATTAAGTAAATGGCATAGTTTGCCTAAATAAGGATACTGGTAACAGCAATCAAATTAGCAACATTTTTCAAAATGTAAACTTTTATGTTCAGAAGTTCTTGCTTATTTTCTTAAATTGTGGAATCATAATGGAAACAGAAGCAGACCAATATAATGTGTTGAAGTAATGTGAACATTTACGTTTTGTTTGTTTGATGCTAAAACTATGAGTAATTAAAGTGACAAGATGGGCAGCAGCCCAAGGGCTAAGATTTCTGACAGCATACCAAAATAATGTGCATTCTTCTAATGTGCAGTTAGTTATTCCTTTTTCCTCTCCATGTTTATTAATCAGGTGGTCTTATGGTTTCCGTTTCTTCCAGAAGTGACACCAGTGAAGTCAAAATAAGCTGCAAACTAAATGATGATGGAACTTCAAGGATTTTTGTTTTTGTTTGTTTTAAAGTAATTACCAAAGGATAAACACAAAACAGAACAACAACAAAAAACTTAAAAAAAACTCACCCAAGGGGAAAAAAGAGTAAAAATATAGCAACTTAAAATGAAACTTCCATTACCCAAGTTCAGTTAACTAAAATGTGTGGTATTCCCAATTCACTGTTCTTTTGCTTTTTACTATGTTTTGCTACGTCTCTGTGTACACAGAACCTTCACGTATATCACGAGTGGGCGACATGCAGCCCACAGGGTGCATGCGACCCCTCTGACCTTCTGTGGGAACGCTCAGACCCCTCACTGCCCTCACCAAATTAGCTGCGGTGACAGCAAACAAACAAAATTGAGCAGTTTGGTAATTGGGGGTGCAGCCCCTGGTGGGTTCCACAGGGGTGATGTTGGCCTTCAGGCCCCCCGAAGTTGCCTGCCCCTCATTTATATTGACATCTGATAAGCTGAACATTGTAGCCGTATTTATGCATTACTTATGTGTAGGCCATTTTCACATTGAAGGGGTGGAGCTGACTTCTGGCGCAGCCCGAGCTAGCCCCACCCCATGATGCCATCGCATTAAGTGCAGATGTTTGAAGATGCAGCTGCTCATGCATAGAGTCAATCCAGTCAGGATGCCCCGCTGCTTCCTCAGCACGTGCGGATCCGACATACGACCTTTTGAGCACAGATGATGTTTACTGATGCTTACCATTTCTATAATGTTGTCAGGGTTAAATACTAAACTTATTGCACAGCATAAGCACAGCACAACAAAATTTATCAAGCCATTTCGAGTCTGCTCCTCTTAGGAGAGCAGAATGCTCCCAAAGGCATTTCATGACAAAACACAGTTGGAAAATAAATGCATTTTGGCCTACATTGAAACATTCTTTCCTTGGCAAATGTAAGCGAGTCGAAAGCAGATCAAGATGATGTCGGAAGAGCATGCTAATCTGTTCATGAAACAGTTTAATGTTTCCTAAAAAAGTCCTGTGACTAATTAGCCATTTTGCATGTTTCATTAAAATTGCTAAACTGATTGTATGCTACCCTTTGATTTAATTAAGATCTCTATTTTTCCACCATTCCTTTATTACTATTTCACTCAAGCACTTCTATGGAAATGCACACATTGATTGAGATAAAACTGAGCACATCAGGTGCAGCTAGCAGGAGTCAGTGAAGTACCAAGATGCCTTGCAGAAGCAATGGAAGGGATATATTAATGAATTCAGTTTTCATTGAAATTCGGCAGTTGAGAATGACTGAGTGTAGGTTATTGTGTTGAGCGAATCCAGTCATTGTGTGCATATATATATATATATATATATACCCAAAGCTTGTATGCTGCAGATTGATCTGGATTGACTTTTTCCCATTTTCAGAGAAGTTCTCAGGGGGTCACATACCAGATGGGCCAAAGGCAAAAAGGGTGAGCCAAAAAGCCATCCTATTTTAGCTTAAAACTCTTAATGCCAGTAACCAAACCTCTGATGGCACATAAGCTAGTGCAAATGCCTTTGGCAGACATGGATGCTCTAAGTCTTAAAGATCAGACCCAGGAGGTTATGCAGGTCTCTATAGATGAATGCAAGGCAGTTGTGTTAAGCCGTATAGTGTATGTGTGTTGCAGGAGATGCAGACAAAAGCTTGAGTATTTTGAGACTAGGTCCGGGGAAGAGTACATGTCCCTTGTTCTATTCCTTTATTGTTCTATGGATTCACTCTGCCCTGCATTTCGTTTGCCCTGAATTCTGCATGAAGTGGAGAATTTCTAAAATGAATTCCAGAATTAGAGGATGTGCAATTTGCTGCAACTTTTAGTTCCTTCTGTTCATTTGTATCTTTTCCCCTTCCACCCACCCTATAGCACTGATGCTCATTTGCAGAATGGTAAAATACAGCAAGAAAACAAAGTTGATGTGATCATACATATAAGTGTATCGAGTTTCTTTTTATGCAGTGTTTTAAAAATGTGCACATGCACTTCTGGGTATAGGTACACAATTTGTACAAAATTCAGAAATAAAAAAATGAAACAAAAAAAGATTATTCTTAATGTATCCGGTCCATTTCCAAAATAAAACATACTCTGGAACTCTCAGATCTTTTTTAAAAAATTTCAGTACCTGTATACTCTTTCAGGAGAGCCCTTTCAAAGCAGCTCACAACATAATAAAACCATCACATTCATTAAAACAAAGCCACAATGTATATTAACACACCTACAGTTTTATGCATGCTGCCTCAGAAGTCAGCCCCATTGAGTTCAATGGGACTTACTCCCAGGAAAGAGTGTCTAGGATTGCAGCCTTCATCATCCAAAAATATTACTCCAGCAGCAGTTTAAAAAGTCCAAACTCTACCTATAGTAAATCCAGGAGCTAAAATGAAGACATTAAAAAAGCAGCAGTATAAATACTGCCCTCCACAGGCCCTTCTAAATATGCTCCAGAGGTTCCCCTAGCTCCCTGGAACAGTTTTGGGGACCAAACAGTGGGTTCAGGGTGAAGGGGAAATTCAATCTGCCAGCAGTGTCCATTCCATTAGCGGAAAGATCCATTGGATACAACCCACAGAGCACTCAAATGTTAGTTAAAAGCATCTTCGGAGGAATCGTAAGAGAAATTTAGATGGGGAGAATTTCAAAAACATTCCTGATGTACAACTACAGCCCTCTTTTGGGAAACTGCTGCCATCTCCAGTTTGCTTTTCTAGTCCAGGTTATCTGCAGGCAAGATGTTTTAAGCATAGCTGTTCAAGGATGAAACTCAAGGGCCATTCTGAGCATAGCTGTGCAAGGATGAAACTCAAGGGCCATTCTGAGCATAGCTGTGCAAGGATGAAACTCAAGGGCCATTCTGAGCATAGCTGTGCAAGGATGGAACTCAAGGGCCATTCTGAGCATAGCTGTGCAAGGATGAAACTCAAGGGCCATTCTGAGCATAGCTGTGCAAGGATGAAACTCAAGGGCCATTCTGAGCATAGCTGTGCAAGGATGAAACTCAAGGGCCATTCTGAGCATAGCTGTGCAAGGATGAAACTCAAGGGCCATTCTGAGCATAGCTGTGCAAGGATGAAACTCAAGGGCCATTCTGGGCATAGCTGTGCAAGGATGAAACAAAACGAATCTCAAGTGCCTCTTGGAACTTGCTTCAGTGCTATGCAGTTGCTAACAATCCACTACTCCGCATAGTTTCCTTTCCTGTTACGTGACTGCTGCTCTAGGTCTGTTTGCCAGAAGAGAAAAACCTCTATATAAATGTTCCGTGTTAATAGCCCCTCACTTGTTTATTTGAAAAGCAGATGAGAATGCCTAGCAGTCAAAAGGCCAAGTTCTCTCTTGCTTTGTAATATGTGCTGTAATTAGTGTCATTTTTTTTCCATATACGAAAACCCACCATTGGTTGGGAGTTGGTGGGTCCGATTCAGAAGTACTTAAATCCTTTCTAATTATGACCTCCTTTTAGTTACTTTATAAGTATCACATGCTTAAAGGATTAGCAATAACTATATATTTCTGAAGGTTACATAGTTGGAGGTTAAAGCATAAACGTTGAAGTTTCAGAATCCCCCCCCACACACACACTTTTAATGGAGTGTGAAAAGATTTCATGGTGTGCTAAAGATAGTTCTGCAGCTAATATGCTTCAATGTCATTATAGTAAGCTGGAGTACAGTATTTATGTGGTCTATCATGGAAACTTTATTGAATATGCAATTTTCATAGCAGTAAAGGCTTTCTCAAGATTACTTTTAGAACAAATTTGTTCAATTATACCTTCTTTTATGATGTTTCTTGCCAAGAGGTGAATAAGTAAGAGCGCCAGCAAAATTTGTAAGGACCATACTAGATGTGTCGTTCAATGCAAACTCCTCCAAATTCTTAAGCGTTCATCGGTTTCGGTTGCACCAAGCCAGACATATTATCATGTAGCCTACTGTTCCTCAGAAGGCATTATGTCTCCTGATTGGCTTTGAATGAGAGCAAGGGGCTCACTTTTTTAAATAGCTCTATGGCTGAAAAGTGCAGCAGCTGTAAAGGGCCATTTCCCTTAGTTCGTGACCACAGAACTATTTAAAACAAGAGAGCCCCCACGATCTTACCTTTAAATCGTGGCTGTGCTCTCAGAGAAGTGGACGCATGGGAAGAGAAGTCCTGGGCAGTGGCACAGCGAAGGCATGGCGGCAGTTCCAGATTGTGGGGGGCAGGCAGGCAGGCAGGAGTCCAATGGACTCCCAGTCTGCTTTGTGCCCGGCTTTCCTGGGTTGCTCACTGTGCAGCTGGAACCCAGGAACCTTGCAAAGGCTGACCTGCTTTGGGGGACCCAAATCTCACTTTGGCTTATGTACTGAAGTGAGTCGGACAAGCCTCGAAGCTGCCCAAGTTGAATCGGGGCTGTTTCAGAGGCTCCGAAACTGCCTCTGAGGCGAGTCGGGGAAGGGCTGAGAATAGCCATAATAAAAACAATTAAAACTATGTGCAGCTTTTGGCAAATTTAGCCCTCAAAGGCTTTGATATAAAGCCACATTTTAACCTCGCACCGAAATGAAGCCAGCATTAGGCCTCCAAGGAGAGGGCATTCCACAACTGGGGTGCTACAACAGAGAAGGCCCTGTAAGTGTCTAGATTTCATGATCATGACACTATGATGCTGATGGACAGACAGATATCCTCTTATTATTATAGATTAATAATTATTATTACAGTTTAATCATGATCAATCTCTTCCATAGCATCCCTTTTTGGAAAAAGACATATTTGACTAACTACTATTGTATGTGCTTATACCTTACTGTTAAATTGCATAATGTTTGTTTCTTTCAGTTGTGCAATATGGGGGTGGGTTACCTGAAAAGTGGATGTGGATGTGGATTGAGTTTCAGTACATCAGCTCTCAGTTCCAGTGAGTCTATCTTCTTATGGTTATTGTCACCAGCTGCTCTTGCTGCTCCTTCTCTTTCTCATCATTGCTACCACTTTCTTGGCAGGTAGAGAGCCAGTCAGCAAGTAGGCAGGGGCTTTTCACCACCGCCATTGTCCGGGCCAAAGCTAGAAGAAGGTGAACAAGGACATGCCCTGGTGAAAAGGAGGACAGCTGCAGGAGGTTCTTGTCAGTGGGTCCTTGCTGGGGTGTGGACCCTCAACAGGTACCCAACCATGCCTACCCTTGACTCCAGCCCTGCTCATACATTCCAACTTTGATCACCATTTCCCATCCTCTTTTGTTTTTGTCATTCAGCAATTTAAAAGTGAGCACTTCAAAAATAAAAATTACTATAAAATATGTTTGGAAACTGAGATACTCTTTGCATGGTCAGACAATGAAATGCAACTGAACTGTATACTCATCACTTTATTCATACCCTCTTGTCTCTCTGCCTTGCTGCCATGAAATCTACCAGTAACCTTTGTTTCCCTCTGGAATGCCCTTTCAAAAAACACAAACATGCTGTGCCTGGAACAAAATTAATGTGTCAGCTTTTAACAAAGATATAACTTTTATCTGGCCAGGAGATCAGCTTGGGCATCAAGCCTTGAAATGATTTTGGTCTTCTGAGAAGAAAACTGTTTTTCTGTCATCCAGTTTCTGTTTTCTAAGTTAGGTATTATCTTGTGGCTTCTCAGTCAAAATATATACAGGAGACAGTCAAGTCAATCCACAGTCCAAAAGTTCAGCTAAAATGGCTACCGCTGCATAAGCTTGAAGACCCGGAAAAAAACTGGAAAAAAATTGGGGGGAAACCGTTTTTTTCTGAAGCCTTTTTTGGTTCTTTCCGAAAAATTGGAAAAAATGAAAAAATGAAGAAAAAATGGATTATGGAATGTTTTATTTTAGCATGATGCATAAAATGTTTAAGACAAGGTGTTTATATATTTACTTCTCCAAATGATTTCTAAAAACTATGTAAAGTATCAGATTATTACAATTTCCGTGCGCCGAGGACAAGCAAGTCCTAGGTTGCAAACTGTGACTACATCTTTCAAATACAAGAGCAAGATGCATTTCTGCCTCTAGGGGACACTGCCATCGAAGCAGTGATAGCTTCAATGTAGTGATAGCTATAGCTCAGAAAATAAGTCTGATGAAATTTCATGCATATTCATTAAATCTTGGTCCCCCTTTTTTCTCAGTTCTTTTTATGGGAATGGGTGCTTTATGTCTGCTTTACACTGTGGAGGACTAGCGGAGACAGAAATTATTTTCTTTGTTACTAATGTTGATGGTTTCTTCTGGTTGTTTCTTTTCTTTTCTTTTTTGCCTGCTCCTCATAAACTGGCAAAACCAAATAGGTTCCTTACAGTTCAGGTTTTCCTTACAGTTCAGGAGCTTGTTGCTCGATTTGTTACAAAAAAGGTAAAAAATTTAAAACGTAAATTTTATATTCCTAAAGTAACAAAGTGACTTTCAATCTGTAAAAACTGCTAATATTGCATCTTTTTCCATTTTTCTGAAAATTTCTGGGTTTTTCCGAAAAACCAGGGAAAAACCCGTATTTTTTTCCCCCCATGGCTTCAAAATTTCTGGAAATTTTACATCTCTAAGCTTGCACCAGCATAACTGGCTGGGATCCTATGCCTCTCCAGAAGCATCATCAAAAGCACAATAATAGCACTAATAATGAGAGAGAGAGAGAGAGAGAGAGAGAGAGAGAGAATGATTCAACACAGCAAAATTGACAGCTCCTTCCACTGTCACTGCAATGTCACCAACCAAAGACAATGGCTCTTGCCACGATGCCCCTACACAACGCATGCATGGAAGAAGTGTCATGGTTTTGGAGGGCCCTTGGGCAAGACACCCTCAATGGACCCTGTCCCTCCATGAGTCTACCTTGTCACTGCTATTGTCACCAGCTTCTCTTGCTCCTCCTTCTCTTTCTCATCATTGCTACCACTGGCTTGCTTGGCAGGCAGAGAGCCAGTGAGCAAGGAGGCCGGGGCATTTTCACCACTGCCATTGTCTGGGCCACAGCAGGAGGAAGGTGAACAAGGAAGTTGCCCTGGTGAAAAGGAGGAGCAACTCTAGGGGGGAACTTGTCAGTGGGGTCCTGCTGGGGTGTGGACCCTCAGCCGGTGCCCAAGCATGCTTACACTTCACTCCAGCCCTGCATGGAAGGCACCAATTAATCAACAGTGACAGTGGGGACAATAAGATGACATTACAGAAACCATCCTGGTCATAATGCACAATGCAGGGGAAAGCCCACAGCTCCTGCGCCCATATATCCTCTATACTATACTAGAGTCTATAGGCCGGCACAACCCCTGAACAACCCAGTGTGCCTGCCTATTGTTCTGTAGACATCGGGGCAGAGTGAGGAAGCCTTGTGCCATATCTCGAGGGTGCTGCATTGGGATCGAAAGCCCTTTCACAACTGCCCTCCACGTGTTCATTGAATGTGTGGGAGAGAGTGCGCTGACCCCACCACAGCATGAACATCCTTAGAAATTCTACCCTCTGACCTCCACACATTAGGTTTAAAGGGGGGGTATGCAGGGTTCCAATCAGGGGGAGAGACCTAAATGAGCACAGATGTCTGCATTTGAATGGCTCCCCATTCTGTGGGGTTGGCACATAGCCAGCAGGCTTATTGATGTTGGGGTGAGGTCAGTAATGCAGCCCTGCCACCGCGCTTCAATGAAAGGGGAATAATATCCTCCATTGTGGCTGGGTGATGGAGGCAAGGGAAGTCCTCTTGGGCTCACCCTCAACTCCAATAGGTGTGTATTTGGTTAAGACTGCTGTCTGGCTGATGTAAGTTTTCGCAAGTGAGGGAAGAGAGACCAAGCCATGGGGGAAGGATAAGATGCCAACTTGGAGCTGCATCTTTGAAGGGTACATACGGGCAATCACAGCCCATGGTCTCCATGCAGCCATGGTGGTGGTGGTGGGTATCTCCTACAACCCGCCATTTCATAGCCAACCCCCCCCCCCCCCCATTCTCTCCCTGCCACCAATTCGCTGCTTCCAATTTGAAGCCAACGATTTTGCCGAGTGACAGCCAGGTACAATGTCGATGTGGCACTCGGTTAAGGTGAGCTGGGGAAGATGCCATGCGACTATAATGGAGACAGGATGAAGATCCTATTTGCACAATTTGGGTCTTATTTTACTAGGCTCCTAGCGAGTGGGGGAGAGGAATGTGTGTGTGTGTGTGTGTGTGGCCGCACATGCATGCATGCATACAAAAGAGAGAAAGGAGTGCAGGGCGGAAGGTTGTGTGACTCGGTGCATGCATGTGTGCATGTGTATGTCGACACTTGGGGGAAGAACATGCATGTCTCTGCGTGAAGAATGACTCTGTGTGATATGTGAGAGAGCGGGAGGGTGTTTTATGTGGCCATGGCTCCACTCATTGCTGGGCTTGCCCACCAATCAGCCCTCCACCCCTCAAAAACTGCCCACCCCTGTTGCAGGGAATGTAAGAGCAATCCAGCAGACATAGCTGGAGGATAGGATTGCTCTGCTTATTGCATAAGCTCATTCCTGCTCCTCAGACTCTTGATTCCTTTAGTATTTTAATTCTCAGAGACTGATTGCTTTGAAGAACTTCCTATGACATTGCTGGAGATTAAGGTCACAGTGGAGGCAAACAAGAGCATGAGATTGCATGCATCAATCAGTCCCAGTGGCCACAGTCCTGACCAGAGGGACATTTTTAAGTGGTTCTAACTCTAGTAGAACCTCGATCTGAAGCTATTACAAGAGCAGGCCCACTCTGAGTCTCAGCTGCAGTGAGGTTGTATTATCATGTCCCCTAAATTAATCCACTTGCTATGGGAACAGAAGAGTTTAGGCTGAAAAAGATAAATAATTCAATCTGACCCTATCAAAACCACAGTAATGAGGGTCCAAAGAACCCTGATCATTGATATCCCTAATTTACTGCAGCACTGTAGGGTGACCATATGAAAAGGAGGACAGGGCTCCTGTTATCTTTAAGAGTTGTATTGAAAAGGGAATTTCAGCAGGTGTCATTTGTATGCATGCAGCATCTGGTGAAACTCCCTCTTCATCACAACCGTTAAAACTGCAGGAGTCCTACCCTCTTGACTAGATACAAAAGAGGTCAAGGCTCCTGCAGCTTTAACTGTTGTGAAGAAATGACACCTGCTGAAATTCCCTTTTCAATACAACTATTAAAGATACAGGAGCTCTGTCCTCCTTTCTATATGGTCACCTAGTATTACTGCATGGTAGCAGCTTCAAAACCCACAAAGGAGTGGCTCTAACCAGAGAGCCCATCATCTGTCTTCTGAAGCACAATGAGCAGAAAGGGAGGGGCCATGGCTCAGTAGGTAGAATACATGCTTTGCACGCAGAAGGCCCTGAGTTCAATCTCTGGCATCTCCAGGTACCGCTGGAAAAAACTCCCTGGAGAGCCGCTGCCAGTCAGTGTCAACAATACCAGGCTAGATGGACCAAGGGTCTAACTCTGTAAAAGGCAGCTTCCTATGTTCCTATGGAACACATCTATTCACATACACCAGATTTCTAAGCTATTTCACAGTAATACAACAACTCTCTGGCTCATTCAGTAAACAGAGGTTATGCAGGACCAGAGCCAAGTAAAGTACATCCTTGGCAGGTATTATAATTGATAGCAAAATCTGTATGTGGATCAGTTTCTGCATCTTTTTCAGGTTTGCATGCCCTGCCCTTAATCCACGTGTTATACATAATCCGAGAAATGCATAATCTGGTGCAAGGAAGGTATCAGAAATGTGCAGTTTTGGACATTACCCCTCCCCTTTGTTCAGTGGATGCAAAATCCCACAGAGGCAAGAGGCAAACAGCTTTACAATGCAATCCTATGTAGGTCTATGCAAACATAAGTCCCACTGAGTTCTGTGGAGCTTACTCACAGGTAAATAGGTATAGGAGTACAGCCTTACAAATTGTGCATCCTTTCATCATTACTGTCCTATGTTCAGGAGCTGCAACATTTGACAGGGCTGAACATCTTGATGAAATTTCACTCAGGCAGGGGTTCTGCAGAGATCATTATATCATATCTCCCAAAGCCATCTTGCTTCCCCTACTGTCTCATTGATCCTGTTCAGATGACATGCTAAACCACGGTAGTTAAGCATTTTGTGCTAAACACTATGGCTTAGCGTGTGGTGTGAACCATTCCTAACCATGGTGGCTACATAATCATGGTTTATGGTTGCCCCTGAACCTTGGGCCTCATTCCCAGGTGGAAATTTGACAGTGGATTGCATTTTCCTTTGCTAATAGGTGACTGCAATCAATGTGACACCATATGCCCCTCATTTCCATTTTCTTTCCTAACCCTGAAAATAAGCAAGCACATATCCAAAAAGTTATGGCTCAGTGGATTCTGAGTGGTGCTTTGATTGGCGTATGCCTACATGGGAGTGACAGTTCAAATTCTTCGTTGAACCCGATGGCCTGTGCCTTCAAAAATATATTCTGATGTCCTCCTGTCAAACAGTGACACCACAAATACAAACATGTCCAAAGTATGAAGATGGCTCGTGGGACTACTGCATTTTCTATTTGCCATTCCTGCAGACTATGCTTCTCAAATATTTGTTCAGCAAAAACCTCTCTAGTTCTTTGGAGTTGATTGTATCTGTATTGGACAGACACTTCATCCATCTCACAGTCCTGTAGGACGCATTTACAAAACAGAAGTTGTACTTGAATCTTAAGGCTGCTTCATACATTGTGATTTAAAAAAAAAAGAAATTTAGTGACCCTGTTCAGAGGACATGCTAAGCTACAATTGTTAAGCTTTTTGAGCTAAATGTTATGGCTTAGCATGTTGTGTGTGAACCATTCCTAACCATGGTGGCTACATAACCACGGTTTAAACACACTCACTAAACCTTTGCTGCAAAAGGGTTAGCGCCCTAACCATGGTTTAGCATGTTGTCTGAACAGGCTCAACGTGTGAATATCATACAGGTCCATGACCCATCACAGAGCCAAGGTTGTGATGAATGTACACTCAGTGGCAGTAGGACCTTAAGTCCATAACCAGCTTTCCTTACTAAACAGAGCTTAAAAAATATGAACGTAACACCAGTGATTTCCCCATAATGAACCTATTGCCAAGCCCCAATATCCATGTGCATTTTTTGTCTATGAATTGTTAGTAGGGATGTGGGTGAAATTCACTCTATTCAGGTTTTATATATGGTTTCACCCAATTTGCATCTGCAATGTGGGCCCAAACACAATTTGTGATTGGAAATCTATACATTTCAGAGTTTTGCGCTGCATTGCACAAAACAAACAAGCCCTCCCCTCCATGCATTCAGCAACATGCACATATTTGAAAAATGTGCAAAGTAAAATAAGTACATTTCCAAAATGCGCACAAACTTGCTTTCAGTGGGTGCATGCATCCAAAAATGCATACATTGAAAAATGCACACATTATGTGTACATTATATTTAAAAAAGTGTAACTATTTCTATGAGATTTTTTAAAAAATAAAAGCTCATGTAGAAACAGGATGGAACAAGATTGACCTCAAAAACCCAACAATCCCAGATATCACTAAACTCAGATTGACCAATCCCTCAGAAACATATATGTTGCATAAGAACAATTGTTGCTCCACACTTTATTTAATTAATTTTGTTTTGGATTCTTTAACTACGCAAGAACAATATATAAATATATCAACCAACATTTCAGACACTTATGTGAAACATAATCACCACTTTTCTCTTGCATATTCTCTTTTTAGGAGTTGCAGGATGAAATCCATTGAAAAGCACAATACACAATAGACTACTAATTTGTATCACCTGACTTTGTTTCATAGCATGCAAAGAATGGTCCTTAATGCTTCCAAAGAATATTTTCTCTTTCAGGGAAAAAAGTCAAAACCAAATGGTTAAGCTGGATATTATAACATGCTTTATTTTTCTTTTCTTTTTTTAAAGGAAAGCTTGGTCTTCTCAGTAAGGCTATTGGAGTGGGTGCTGATGAAAAGAGTGCTGTTTGTTTCTATTGAGGAAATTTGAGGTCACAATTAAAGAAGGAATTGGATTCCTTACAAAATGTTTGCTTCCACCGCATTCCCATCCGCTTCAATGAAATTGTGTCAGGTGGAAAACCAAATCAGTGCAAATTATACCCCCCAATATTTCCAGCTCAGAATATGTGTGACCCAACAGAACTCCAGAACACATGCAAACTGCAAAAGGTAAAATAACATCATTCCTAAGCCAGGCCACTACTAACTATTCTGGGCATTAATTAATTGGAAAGAAATAAAGAAAGCAGTAAAGCAGCCGTCTTCTAATGTCACTTTCATTATATGGAACATGGCTGAGTAGATGAAAGGGGATCAAGCAGAGCACAAAATAAGCTGGTAGAGGGGATTTAATCTCTTCATGGGTGGGGGAATGGATACCTGCAGATGTTGTTTTGTGCCTGCGAAAACAAACCCTGTATTTCAGGGGGAAGGGTGTTGTGTTTTGTGTGTGTGTTTTAAAGATATTATAACTGCTATTTTCATATCTTCAAAAATCAAAATGTTCTAATTATGATGTGAATTTAAAGGATAGCTGTAGCTGCTGTGTGCTAACAATGAAACAATAGCTAAGGTTTAGAAAAATACATTTCAGAAGAAAATCAGGGTCACCATTCTGAACTCATTGATGGGCAGCGTGGAAGTGTGTGTGTGTGTGTGTGTTGTAGTATGTGTGTATATAAATGGGGGGTGGGGAATTCAGCAAGGTCCAAAGGATTCATTCAAGTTTAAATTAGAAACGAGTACTGAATTTTAAAGGCATTTGCTACTAGTGCTCCTCCTCTTCCTCCTCCCCTCCCCCCCTCTTCGCCATACTATAGTGATGTTAACACAGGACAAATAGGCACCCAGACTGGTGCCTTAGGAGTGCATAGGTTGTACTTACATGTTGAATAAATTGCTTATAACTATGATAAATTGATTGCCTGCTCTTTGCCTTAAAAGCCAAGAGAAGCAGTGTGATGTAATGTTTAGAGTATTGTTCTAGGGGAGACCGAGAGCCTATCTACACTACTGCTTTAAAACGGTTTAAAACGGTTTATAACAATAGTGACAACTGTTGGGGCCCAGGACACACTCCATATACAGTTTTCAAAACGTTTTCAAAGTGTTGTTTCCTGCTTGGTGTAGATCGGTCCCCAGTTCCAAATCTTCGCTCAACCATGAAGCTCACTAGGTGACCTTCAGCCAGTCACTATCTCTCAGCTGAACCTATCGCACAGGTTGGTTGTAAGGATAGAAAATGGAGATGGGGAGGGGAATCGTATACACCACCCTGAACACCTTGCAGGAAAGGGGAGATATAATAAATAATATGGCATAATATTATTTTAAAGTAACAACAACAACAAAGCAAGGTAAGTTCACAGTCTTTCTTTTGCCCATTTCTTCTCTGTAATCAAATTCAGCTCTAAACTCGGTGGTGGAGGAGGAATGTGCAAAAGGTCTAGACTGCTGGTTTTTATTCAAGTCTTGTTTCCATGAATCTCAGAAAATTTGCAATACAGGGGCTGCAAACTTATTCTATGTTATTAGAACGGATTAAACAAAACAGACTTCTTAATCAACATGAGTCCTACATTTAGACCAGGAAAGCAGTTTGGGATCGGCGGAGGGATGCCATGCCCTCTTGCTGCTCGTGTGTTTACAGAGCGTGGCATACCTTTGCCACTAGCTGACTATTGTGTCATTTCTCTCGCCAGCAGCCACCACTGGTGCCCTTGATCCTAATGCTGAGCGACGGGGATTGTTAATTATTCTGACATAAATCCGAGCTGCCCTTTCCCTTTCAGGCAAATGTTCTGTTCCGTTTTAGAGAAGCAACAAACAAAAACATGTTTGCTCATTATTGTTTTGTAAGGAATGCTCTGACAGAATCAGCTGCAGTTTGGTATCTGGCAAAACAGGCTTCCTTCTTTTCAAGCAAGGCAATTGAGAGCATTTCCACCTCTAATACAGGGAAAGGTGGAATGGCAGGTCGTTTGGGATGCAGTCTACACAAACGAGGGATTACAGGGTGTTTAAAGGCAGAACTGTCCACTACAGGTGATGGTGGGACCACTGTGATGAATTCTCTCCTCCCTCTCCCCTCAGCGAATAGGAATAATAATAATAATAATAATAATAATAATAATAATAATAACCCGCCTCTCCCAATGGATCGAGGCAGGGAACAGCACCAAACACAAAATACAAAACTGATTAAAAGCACATAAAACCAATACATCATTAAAATACCAATAAAACACCAACAAAACACATTTGGTTGTGATGGACAAGGTTTCTGTGTTGGCATTTCCTGCCCCCTAGCTTAGAACAGCCAATGACGTGGAGCAGGAGACAAGATGATGACCTCAGGGCACAGCTACATGTTACTTAACATTATTGCAAAGGTTGAGAGAACTTGACAGGGATATCATTTTTGGCAGAGTTCCTATGTCACCCACAACTAGGCTGGGTCAAGGCATTTTTCTGCCTGAAGTGAAGGATAAAATGGCACCTCCTCCCCAATTCCATCTACTGAAGCTGACTGGACTAGCAGTTGAATCTTATTTCATCATTGGTGATGTGACAGCATTCTTCACCTCACCCGAGGACAGCAGGCTAGCTTAGGGGGTGTAGGCCAGGCTGCCTGGAACACATAGCTCTGTCTTCTAACAGAAGGGGAAGAGTCAGGGAGTCCACATCATCTGTTGCCTGAGGCAACCACTTCACCCTGCCTAATGGTAGGGCCAGCCCTGCACAGCACAATAGTTCTTCCTCCCACACCCAGAGCCAGGCCAACCAGAAACATAGGAAGATGCCTTATACTGAGTCAGACCATTGGTCCATCTAGCCCAGTATTGTTGACACTGACTGGCAGCAGCTCTCCAAGTTTCAGGTAGGAGGTTTTCCTGCCCTACCTGGAGATGCCAGGAGATTAAGCCTGGAGCTTTCTGCATGCAAAGCATGTGCTGTACCATTGAGCTATGGCCCTTCTACTTAGATAGAGATAATGGACTCTCTTTTAACTCACTTCAGCTTCTGATTCACACCTGCAATATGTAAACAAATCACAGGCTCTTACCCCCACTCAACTCTGAAGAGCAGTCCACATCAAACCCCTGAACTGAATCAGCACATACCTAGGATGTATCCAGACCAGCGCTCTTATGCCCATTCCGTACATTTCACTTCCATCCTCACCATCCTGGAACTATGTTTAATGCATTTGCCAAGCATGCACTTGGCAAATGCATTGAATAGAAGTTTGAACTGGAAAAGAGAGAGAATTAGGTGCATAGTATATGAAATAGCATAAAAGATATGGTTTTGTTGGGGAAAGAAACAGGATTTATATTAAGATGTTTTTGATGTTTTATGTATTGTATGTGTTTTAATAGTTTTTTATTAGTGAAATAGAATAAAAATCTTTAATCTAAAAAAAAAAAGTTTTCCCATGAAAAATGCTGGATTTACAACCCTGCATCCCTCCACACTCTGATAAAATGGATGTCATGTGCCTTAACAAAGAAAGAGGCAGGACCCTGCAGAATAAAGATTAAAACAGGCATTGTTTTAAATAAACATAGGTAGCTGTGTTAGTCCACGAGAAAAATAAGATCCAAACCTTTGGGCAATACCTTTATTAGGAGCAACCACCATTCCACACAATTGTGCTAGCTTTCAGGTTCTGCAGAACTCTTCATCAAGCAAAAAGCAGAGGATAGGGGAAGGCACATTTACTTTAAATGTGTGTCTAGCAGCTATATCTTTATTTTTACTTTAGAGTAGGTGCCCAATCTAGAACTTAAAGCACCCTATCCTCCATGTTAGGGTCCTGATCCAGATTAGGGGATCTGCACCTAACTTAGAGTAAATTTATTTTTTAAAGATGTAGCTGCTAGACACATATTTTGAAGTAATGTCTGTTTTGGCTTTTTTATTTTTATTTTATTATCGAGCTCATTCCACAGTACAAATCATGAGTACAAATCATATCACGAACAATATCTGTACAATTCGACAGCTGTCTGTTTTGGCTTTAAGTTTCTGCTACAAGAACTTAGCACTGTTTTTATGAGAAATGAGAACCCAGGTGCAGTGGTGAAAAATTCATCCCTGGTTGGAAAAGAAAAGAAGAGAAGAAGAGTTATGATGAAGTAGCTACTGCTGGTCATTGGCCAGGAAGAGAGATAGCTTGAGACTCCTGTCCAGACAAAATTCAAGGTGTTCTTTAGCCCTTTAGTAAGGTACATGTTTTCGCATGATCAAATGATTTTACATAAAGGGAAAGATTTATTTGTGACAGACCATGGGGTACAGTGTAAGTTGTACACCATCCTTGCAGTAGCAGGGGTGGTGGTGGTGGTGGTGGTGGTGGTGGTGGTGGTAGCAGATCACGCTACTGATTTATTTCCAAGAATTAATACCTCTCCTAAATGTGGATACTCAGAGCAGTTAACAGTAGATTTTTTTAAAAAAATGCACTAAAATTGTATGAATAAAGACAGCAATAAAACATCAGAAGAACGACATCAAAATTTATCCCATACAGCAAGATGAAAAGCTGAGTTGAAAACACAAATTAATGCCAATGTTTCAAAGCTTAGAGCTGCCTTTGTTAAGGTCAAGCAGACTTCTTCTTAAAGGGCATTCCACAGGGCTGCCGTTGCCACTGAAGAGTGTCAAGGAAACATAAACCATGTTCCCCTGTCGTGGCGGACAAACCCCGTCCCGCCACCCGGTTCCCCAGCCAAAGCTGGCTTGAGCCAACGCCTGAAATAACCACACAGCAATTAAGGACCAAAGCAAGTTTATTTACACACTATCCTAAGTTAAGGCCTTGGTCAAAGCAGGAAAGGGTTGGTAGGAGAAGGGAGCAAGGGGGGGGGGGGTGAGGGGAATTGAGGTAGGTGAGGTTAGCAGCACAAAAAAGGCACAAGCAATAAAACAATTGGCATTCCCCACCAATTAACAGTGTCAAGCAATCTTAAACCGAGTAGGCTTGTAAAACAATAAAAACTCTATCTAACACCCGGCTCGATCCAGCCAGACGGAGATCACCTCTTCACCGTGCCCAGGTCCGAAGAGAGATGAACCACCCGTCTCAGGCTTTCGTTTATCAGCCACTCACTCCTTAGCCCCCCGCCCTTGCACAGCCTGGGAACGAAACCCTCCCTAACGGTTTTCAGCTGAAAGTCATTAAGCCCTTGCTCGTTAGCTGAGCACCTGCCTTTCTCGGCTGGTACTAAAGAGATAAGTAGGTCAGAAATATGTCAACAAATGAGCGCATCCTCCTCCCTCCTCTGGAAGCGCCAAGGCCCTCAGAAACCCATGTCCTTCACAAAGAGGTCCTATTTCACGTCTCCACCTGCTATACCTCCAATGGTAATGGGACATGGAGCAGGATCTCTGCTGTTGGACTCAGTGTTCAGGTAGGGCACATGGGTGCAGAGATCCCGGTTCCAGGCTGTTTATATTGGTCAAAAACAGTTCTTTCGTTTATGGAATCCAGGGGGGCAAATGGCAATTAGTGAGGATGAAATAACACCAGAATTATATGCTCCAATCTGCTTTCCAGATCACCATCTGGAAGCCACATTTTGAACTGATTGTAGTTTCTGAACTGTCTTCAAGCATCCCTACAAAATTCCTGCCTAAATTCACGGCTGCTTTAGTGCAGTTTCCGCTTCTGTGGATATTGTGCTATAGATCTGATTTCACCAACAAAATGCCTATCACAGTGAAAATTCCAGAAACCAGATGTAGATCAGAAATTGGAATTGACTGACTGCATATCGGAAAAACACAACCATAACAAAACCATGTTTTTCCCAATGGAAGCAAAATTTGTGTTCAACTCGAAGTACAATTGACTCAGGCTACATTTGACTAAGCTCCTTAATTCCAACTCAACCATTTTAAATATATACCATGTTATCTTATTGGCTCTGAGAATGCGTAACTTATAATACAAAGGAGATATTTTAAAGGAAATCTTTGTAAGACAACATGGCAGTTATCTTAATGATAAAAGTACATACCAGACATATTGCTTCATTTTTATTAATTGAGGGTACTGGCTAGGCAAAAACAAGGGCACATCTATTTGGGGGAAAGGGACGGCACCATGGGAGGGCTCCTGCCTGTTAGTGTGGAATTAGAAACCACTTTAATCAGCAACTCATCTCACTTGGCACATAGACATGCACGCCCCTTTGCTATGTCAAAAATCATTAGGAAAAATATCTCAGGCTGAGCTATTTTTGGAGGTTTCATGGAAAAGGAGGGTTGTCCAGTTTCCCACTGAAAGAAACATATTGACTCAGAAGATAAATAGGTCTAGTTTTCTAATTAAAGGGCTCTATCTAGGGATATGAGAGCGATCTGCGCCAGGAGGTCAAATATTTTGTTGAAGGGAAGATGGATTTTGTGCTGGGAATTATGTCGTGGAAAAAAATGCACATGCATGTGCAGTGCATCGCTACATGTGTCTCCTCAGAAGTAAGCCCTACTGAGTTTAGTGGGACTTACTCCCAGGTAAGTGTGTATAGGATTGCAGCATAAGGGTGCAATCGTATGTGGATAGCTGGGTGCCTCCAAACTCGGAGGCTACCAAGTATCCAATGCAGGATGGGAGGAGGGTGATGGCTCCATAAGAACATAAGAGCCATGCTGGATCAGGCCGAGGGTCCATCTAGTCTAGCACTCTGTTCACACAGTGGCCAACCACCTATTGACCAGGGACCAACAAAGCAGGACATGGTGCAACAACACCCTTCCACCCATATTCCCAAGCAACTGGCGCACACAGGCTTACTGCCTCGGATACTGGAGGTAGCACATAACTATCCAGGGTAGTAGCCATTGATAGCCTTCTCCTCCAGGAATTTATCCAACCCCCTTTTAAAGCCATCCAAATTGGTGGCCATGCTCCTGCTGCCCAGACGATTTCCATCATCTAGCAGCCATGCCTTGGAGGGGGATGGAAGGAGGCAGGGGCAGGCATAGGAAATGACCTAATGCAGGCATGATGGTCTCCTCCCTTCATCTCCCCTCCTTCCCCCCCAGGTATGCCCTCTTTTCCCTGTCTCTGCGCTCCCTTTTCTAATTCTCTTCAGGTTGGCTATGAGCGGGATAGGGAGGTGGCATGGAGCGGGGTTTCCTGGCTCCAAGCTTGGAGCCCTGCTTTTGAGCTCGGAGCTGGCAAACCGAGCAATCCTAATCACCACAGACACTGTCTGGTGGGCATAGGATTGCTCTCTTAATTAATTTGCAATTGTCACATTTTGTCAAGGGGGGAGTTGAGGTGTCCCCAAGGCTGAAAATCTATATTTAGGATTGGGATGTACGATTTGGATTGGAGTGGGCTTGGGGCATGGATGAAGAGCAGGAACAAGTATGGAAGCAGTAGAAAAGCCTCATTAGTGAGAGCCAACATGGGGTAATGGTTGGAGTGTTGGACTAGAACTAGAGAGACCTAGATTCAAATCCCCAACTGAAAAGACTTTAACCAAAGAACAAGCACGAGAATGCAACAACAACAATAACATAAATATAATTTCTAAATCAAGTTGCCAATTGTTTGGGAGGAACCACATTTATATATGCAAGGGCATAAGTCCATTTGGTCCATATAATTGAGATATTGGCAAAAGGGATGCAATGCCACGAGGAATCTAAATTCTTCATGGGAGAGAGTGCTGTTGCAGTCATGTCCTGTTCGCGTATTTCCCATGGGTCACCATACAAACAGAATGCTAGACTAGATGGACCTTGGTGTGATCCAGCATGGCTCTTATGTTCTTAAACTGGGAATGTCTGAAATTAAAATCTAATTCTAGGCTAAATATACCAACAGTTGTTCAGGAGGTCTTTCCTTTTCAAATTGATGTATATTTTTTCCACTCAAGAAGACCTTTTGAGGGCATTTATATTCAAAATGGTTTTTGTGTGTAAGATATTCCGCCTCCCTCCAACTTTTGTGGTTCTCTCCAATCCCCAATGAGCCATGAAGAACACTGGATGACCTTAAGCCAGTCACATCCTCTCAGCTGAAACTGCCTCACACCAAGGCCAGCACCAGGGAAGGTCCGTGCCTAAGCAGAGAGCCCTTCTGGTCTTGTTCCTCTTCCTTCTTGATGCCTGGGCCTGTTGGCCTGCCCCTTCCAAGCATAAGATGAGTAACAAGAGCGAGGAAAAGGAGAACCAGCCTACTCTTGCCTTGCCTGCTCCTTTTGAGCAGTGGTACAGATTGGGCATGGAGAGAGTTTGCATTTGGTTGAATAGTACTGAAAGTGATGAAGAAGGGGAGAGAACCACTAACAGCAGCTTAGAACGTAAGAAGAGCTCTGCTGGATCAGACCAAAGGCCTACTTAGGCCAACACCTTGTTGCCCACAGTGGCCAGTTGGATGCCCCTGGGAAGCCCACAGGCAATAGGCTTTTCCTGCTGTTGTCCCCCAGTGACTGGTACTCAGAGTTATGCCGCCTCTGATACTGGAAGCAGTATACAGCCATCATGACTAGTAGCAATAGAGGCTGATGGCTCTGAATTTGGTGGGGCTGTGAATCCATTCTGGGTTTCCGCTAGAGCTCTAAAGGGGCTATCCAAGGTGCTGACCTAATTTTGGGGTGGGATTCAGCACTTTGGATAGAATGGATTCTCAGCCCCACCAAAGCCAGAGACACCAGCCTCCCCTGACCACTAGCTCTTAATTAGTATCCATCTTGCATGGCAAAACCAGGAACTGCCACTCCTTCACAGGGCTGTTGTGAAGCTAAAATGACGGAGGGGGAATGATGAACTTCAGTTTCAGTACCTTGTACAAAAGAGATATTAATTAATTAATTAAATAAATAAAGCATGGGGATTCAAGTTAGGAATCTCTGGGTGCGAATAGGGGCCATGCAGGGCACAGTATACTCAAGACTGATCTCGGGGCTGACCCTACCATTAGGCAGAGTGAGGCATCTGCCTCAGGCAGCAATTCTGACTTGAGTATATATTAGGTTGCAAGGTGGAGTGGGGAATCCTCATGAAAATCTTTGCATATTTTCAGGCATATTTTTCCAACTGCATGCATCAATTTTGCACATCTTTTAAATGTATGCATTCTTCTCCCACCAATTATAGTGTATTTGTGCTCATTTTTCAAAAGTATGCAATTTTAGTGCACATTTTTCAAATGTACACAAATCACATTGCAACCTCGGAAATGTACAGACTTCATCCCCACATTATGTCTGAGTCCATGTTTTGTCCAGAGGGTGTGGACTGGGTAAATCCTGATCAAAAATGAACTAAAACAAATTTTCATACATCCCTCCATTTTCGAATGAATTTTCATACACGCCAATGTTGGTCAGTGTTAACTGCCAGTACGGTCAGTTCTTGGATATGAAATGGGAGCAGGGAGCCATGCTGTCTTTTGCTTCAGTCAGTAAACTGTCTTGGGCTTGCCCTGACTGACTTGATAACTGTTCAAATTCAGCCAATATAACGAAGTGTATACTTTTAAGGGGGCACGATAGATCCCATGTGATTAGTTTAGAAAGGGCTTAATCTCAGGACAGAGGTTGAGGGGAAAGTAGAGACAGTTACGACACAGGAATGAAGGTCGCAATTTAGTATGGGATAGAAAGGCGAGGGGGATAGAGCAGCATTTCCAATTATACTTCCAGCTTTTATCTCTTTGCAGTGTCATGTATTTTCTTTTTAGTACAATTTACACATCCATCTTTTGAAACACACAGTTGTGCCTTTGCAGCTTGCTTTGCGTGACACTATTGTAGTAGTAGTAGTAGTAATAATAATAATAATAATAATACAATAGGTTGATGAATTTTAGTCTTTGAGGGTGCAATCCTATATGATCCATCCTGGGTACTCAGAAGCCAGCAAACCCGAAGGCTTATGAGTATCCTATGCAGAGTGGCAGGCGGGTTGCGCCTGCCACCCTGCATTTAAGCTAGAGGGGTGATTTCATAGGTCTAGCGGAGATTTGGGGGACAGGAAGGGAAGGCGGCTGAGGCAGCCAGAGGATTCCTCATATGGCCAATGACTCGGTTGTCCTCCCTCCCTGCCCCGGGGAATGCCCCTTTCCCCATCTCTGCGCTCCGTTTCTGAGCGTGGAGATGTAGCTGGTGCGGAGAGAACCATACCAACTATGAAGGGGATGGGGGTGGAGCAGGAAGTGCAGATTCTGGGCTCCCAGGTCAGAGCTAGGGAAGTTGCTGGCATCTGGTTGGGTCCAGGAATCTGGCAGGCAGCCATGGGGCATTCATGTATGCACTCACCAACTCCTGTGTGGTCCGCAAGCCCCCTGCAGATGCCCGCTTCTCCCTGCGAGCCAGTTGTGAGCTCGCATTTTCTCTAAAAGCTGGGATCCCGAAAGTGCACAGATCTGATCTTGCACACAATGGCTTCCATAAATGGCCATTTCCGCAAGGTTAGAGGCGTAAAAGGGCCCTTTTTACGCCTCTAATCTTGCAGGAAAGGGGCCCTGGGAGTCCAATGGACTCCCAGTCATGCTTGCACCCTGTTTTCCCAGGTGCCGGTCATGCAGCAAGCACCCAGAAACCTGTAATAATAATAATAATAATAATAATAATAATAATAATAATATATTTATTTATTTCTAACCCGCCTCTCCCTCTGGATCGAGGCGGGGAACAACAATAAATATAAAGACCATCAAATAGATAAAACATTAAAACAAATAAAATTAATACATTATTAAAAACATCTTAAAATTCAACTGGGTAGGCCAGTTGGGGGGGACACAAACCTCGGTTCAGCTTCAGTTCTGACACGAGGCAGCCCATCCCCGAAGCATTCTGAGTCAAATTGGGGCCATTTTGGAGGTGTCAAAAAGGCCTCTAAGTAGGGTGACCAGATTTTGGAACCCAAAATCCCGGTCCAAAATGGCCACCCAAAATGGCCACCCAAAGGGGGCGTGCCCCCCAAAACATATATGTGAGATCTGAACCCCCCGCCACCCCCCACCCGAAACAAACCCCACCACCACCAAGCTACCCCCCAAAAAAACACAACGATTTGGGAGGGGGCTTACCTGTGGGGCCATTTGCGGGCGCCCGTGGGTGGCAGCGGACAGTCCCAGGAGGTAAGAAGTAGGGATGTGCACTGGATCGGACCCGATCCACAATCCGAGTCCGGTCCAGTGGGAAATCGGATAAATTATCCGATTTCCGATCCCGCAGCTGGATCGGCCGATCCAATCCGAACCGGTCCGAAAAAGCTCCGAACCGGTTCGGCGGATCGGCGGATCGGCGGGCGCCCACTGGCGCCCACCGCCGCTTCCATTGGCGGGCGCCAGCGGGCGCCCGCCGATGAAAGTGGACAGCGGGGGGGGGAGGAGGGGGGCACTTACCTTCTCGGCCCGGTGGCTCCCGTCCGGCGCCGGCGCCTACTACTACTAGCAGGCTCCGCGGCCTGCTCTAGGGTGGCGCGCCGGGTGATGTCATCACCCGGCGCGCTACTCTAGAGCAGGCCGCGGAGCCTGCTGGTAGTAGTAGGCGCCGGCGCCGGCCGGGAGCCACCGGGCCGGGAAGGTAAGGAGGGGGTGCGTGGAGGGGAGGAGGGGGCGCGCGGAGGGGGGAGGGGGGCCCTTACCTTTCCGGCCCGGCGGCTCCCGTCCGGCGCCGGCGCCTACTACTCCCAGCAGGCTCCGCGGCCTGCTCTAGGATGGCGCGCCGGGTGATGTCATCACCCGGCGCGCTACTCTAGAGCAGGCCGCGGAGCCTGCTGGAAGTAGTAGGCGCCGGCGCCGGACGGGAGCCACCGGGCCGGGAAGGTAAGGAGGGGGTGCGTGGAGGGGAGGAGGGGGCGTGCGGAGGGGGGGAGGGGGGAGGGGGGCCCTTACCTGCCCGGCCCGGCGGCTCCCGTCCGGCGCCGGCGCCTACTACTCCCAGCAGGCTCCGCGACCTGCTCTAGGATGGCGCGCCGGGTGATGTCATCACCCGGCGCGCTACTCTAGAGCAGGCCGCGGAGCCTGCTGGAAGTAGTAGGCGCCGGCGCCGGATGGGAGCCACCGGGCCGGGAAGGTAAGGAGGGGGTGCGTGGAGGGGAGGAGGGGGGCGCGCGGAGGGGGGAGGGGGGAGGGGGGCCCTTACCTGCCCGGCCCGGCGGCTCCCGTCCGGCGCCGGCGCCTACCACTCCCAGCAGGCTCCGCGGCCTGCTCCAGGGTGGCGCGCCGGGTGATGTCATCACCCGGCGCGCTACTCGAGAGTAGGCTGCGGAGCCCGCTGGTAGTAGCCGTCGGCGCCGGACGGGAGCGGACGGGCCGAGAAGGTAAGCAGTGGCGGGGAAGGGGGCTTACCCCCCCCCCCCCGGAGCCGTCCGCTTCTATCCGCTGGCGCCCGCGGGCGCCAGCGGATGGAAGCGGGCGGCCCCAGGGGGGGTAGGGAGCGCGGGGGAGGGGGCTTACCTGCCGGGGCCGTCCACAGCGGACGGCCCCGGGGGGGGGAGGGAGTTAGGCCCCCCCTTACCCACCCGCCGCCATTTTTTCCTCATAGACTTGCATTGCAATGCAAGTCTATGGGGAAAAAAATGGCGGCCGATCCAAAAATGTACGATTTTTGGGTCGGGATCGGACTCGATCCGGTCCGGGGGGCCTCCGATTTTGTCCGAACCGGTCCGGGACAAAATTGGAGGTCCCGATCCGGGTCCCGATCCGATCCGGGGGGTCCGTGCACACCCCTAGTAAGAAGTGTGACGCGGGAGGCGGGAGGCCCCCCCCTTACCTGCTGGGGCGGCCGCTTCCCTCCGGTGCTCGAATCTACTGAGAAACAGGCTTCGCGGCCTGTCCCTCAGTAGCACGCCGGGTGAGTGGGGGGGCCCTCGTGCCTCGCGCACCGCGTGCCTCCTCCGTGCCTCGTGCCCCTTACCTGCTGGGTGATGACATCATCACCCAGCACGCTACTGAGGGACAGGCTGCGTAGCCTGTTTCTCAGTAGATTTGAGCACCGCAGGGAAGCTGACGCCCCGGCAGGTGGTGGCGGGGGGGTCCCCCCACCCGAAACCCCACCACCGAGCCACCCAGGCCTCTTCATTCCGGACGGTGTCAATACATTACCAGCTACTTCCTCCACACCTACCAGACCCCTCCCCAATTTCAGCTCCCCAGAAAGCATGGAACTCTGCTTCTTTTGAAAACCCCAAAGTAAATACTAGTATTCCCTTAAGTACAAAACTAGCTGATATACCTGGCATTCCTTGGGCCCTTTAAGATATATGTCTGCGAGGTAATCATCTTAAAGTAGTAGGCCACTGCTAAGCTTGTGAATTAACTTTTAAACGAATTAAATTCATATCATTTTTACCTCTCTCACCCTCACAACAACCCTGCAAGGTAGGCTGATGCTAGACCTGTGATGTAACTTTAACACAAATTAAATTCATTTCTTTTCTCTCACTCACCCCCAACACATGGGGATGTCCAGGGTGCCACCATGATTTTCCTTGTCCCCACAGAAAACAAAAACTATAACTCTCGGCATGCCTTTCAACACGGTGCCGACTTGCCCAATGGGAGTCCTGCCACTGAAGCTCAGAGGAAGTGAAGTCTGGCTGAGCCAGTCCACTCAGTGCCTGTAGGTAGGCTGTGAGGGAGGGAGCCAGCCAACTGATTGACTGACGGTTAGCTTGATCATTGCCCTCGGTGACAGCCCCAGAGCTGTGCCCTCCTCCCCTCCTGCTCTCGATGGTGCCTAGCAACTGAGGCAGCCAGACCCAGGCATTCTCTGTTCAGTCCCAGGATGGCGAGCCACTTCCAGATGATGGCTGCCAAAGCCTGATAAGTCTTCCCTCCCACCCAAGGCATGCTGGGAGATGTAGGCATAAGCTTAGGTCTCTGAATAATATGTTAATCTTTGAACACCATCTGAGGTGTGGTGGGAGACAACTGGAGAGCAGGCATTCTTAGTCGTGGCACCCTGCTTGTGGATATCTTTTCCCCAGGCAGGCTTGCCTAGTGACTGCATTAATGGCTTTTAAGTGCTAAGTGATTCCCCCCCCCCCCGCCACCCAAGTCCTTTTAACTTCATGAGATTTTCTATGCTGCGCTTTTTTTCTTGTGATAACTAAACCTCAACATTCCAAGACAGGAATGCAGGAATTACTGAATATAGTTTATGATTTTTATGTAAAAGCCTGACTATACTATTGAAGCAGAAGACTGGATGGAGGAATGACTGATATAGCTGAGGCTAGAATGGAATGGTGGGCGGGGTTAGTGGCAGTTGGAGAAAGTCAGGTAGAAGGAGAACAAAGACAGTTAGTGAGAGATCAGGAAAGTGAGTTAGGATTGAGAGAGAGTGACCTGGTTTGCTGACCCATGCTTTATTTAAAATCAGCAACTCTACATGCCAGTACTATACCTCTCAGCATACTTTTGGCAGCCCGCAGGTGCCTGTGTCCTCTGAGAGGCGATTCCCGTCTCTTCTTGCCAATGCTGCTCCTCGATAGAGCATCAAGGAGTAGCATTGCCAAGGAGGGGAAGTAAGTGGCTGTCAGTGGATGCACCAAGTCTTGCTGGGACTGCCTCAGCCGTTACCCAGAGGACCTTTACTTCTGCTGCTTCCAGACTGTGGACTGACCTGCCGGAGATTGGTCAACCTAACAGTCTTTTAGAATTTAAGAAAGCTATAAAGACTGTCCTCTTCCAGCATGCATATCCAGTGGAATTTTAGAATGTTTTTAGAATGTTTTTATGATGTTTTAATGCAGTTTTAATAATGTGCCATGTTTTAATCAGTTTTATGTATTTTATCATATTTTATATTTACTGTTGTTCCCCGCCTCGATCCAAACGGAGAGGCAGGTAATAAATAAATTATTATTATTATTATTATTATTATTATTATTATTATTTATTCTTATCCACCAAGTTCTCCATCAGGAGCCTGTAATGAAATGCTGGGGCCGGCCCAGGCACTTGCGCCCTTCATTGGGCCTGTTTCTGGGCATGCACAGAATGCCTCCCTTCCCTCCCTCTCTCTTAAGAATTAAGGCTGTGGATACACTTCCCTCAGATTCTGAGAAAACAGCAATATCAGGACAGGTTGCCTTTGAGCATGTTCAGAGTTTGGCCTCTCAAAGTCACACCGTTGTATCTAGTTATGATTTTAAAACCACGCCCGCCAGGTGGGAAGAGGCACTGCAAATGGATGCAGCCCATTTATGTGGGTTGTTTTCTTTTATGTGGAATTGGGTTGACTACTCAAGACAGACCTTAGGAGTCTGGGTTGTGAAAGGCATGCAGCAGCCACACACCTCCACAATGTCTGCCAAAAGGCTAGGAAGTCTGGCCTCTTGCCCAAGGCATGCTGGGAGTTGTAGGCAGAAGCCAAGGTTTTTTATTAAATTCTTTAAAAATACTTTAAACCCCAAATTTCATGTTTTTAGATTTTTCTGGTACATTGTACAGCCAGACCTATCAGTGTGCCAAATTTCAAGTTTCTAACACATCTGAAAGTGGGTAAACATTTCCGGACATACATCCCACATATATACTTTTAGCTTTATAGGTAGAGATATTCCTTTAATAAGCCAATTTGTTTAATAGTTCATCTTGTCTCTAGTGTTGGTGTCCATCTCATGCCTAAGCCTCTTATACCAAGCTACCAAGAGTGGCAGCAGAAAACTCTGCTTATGGAATTATGAGTTATAGTAGCATGGGGGTTCTTTAGGCTTTGAAATATAAACATTCATAGAAAAATAAGAATCCCCACTGGTGGTGGCAGGGTGAGCAAGGGAAATTTCCTATACTGACACTGTCTGGCAGGCTGGTGTGGGGCAGAAGGGGAGGGCTGATGAGGAGCCCCCACTCCCAATTCTGCTGTGAAACTGTCACATGGGGAAGATTATCCTTTCACACTGGTTTCCCAGCATATTCCTTCTTCCTATTCCAGCCTGCCAAACATAACTTGAGAGGAGCTGGGAAGACTCCTAGAGTTGTAATGAAAGGAGTAATGTACAGTTGTTAGAACAACAATGCTGTGTGTGCCTATAGTCTTGGTGAATGATAAAAGGGGGCACTTCTGTAGCCTTCAGGAAAATCAGGCAGAAATTCAACTGGGAAAGATGGTGGGCTAATCTGTTTATCAGATGTTTGGGATGAGCTAGGTGAACATCTTCCTTTCTTGATAGGAGCTGGGAGGACTCGTTGATTTCTACTGAAGGGAGTTATAATTGTGGGTGAGCCTTGAGTCCTGCAGAGCAATAGATGGAGGAGCAATTTACCAGCAGATTCAGGCCTGCCTCCCCGACAGTTATCAGGCAAGCAGGTGGGGATGGCCCTCTGATTCTGGTGGAAAACCCATGTACGAGGTAAACTCTCCTCATACGCCTGTTTCCAAGCAAATTCCACCCCTCGCCACAGTCCAACACATCTGGAGGGAACCAGGTTGGGGAAGGCTGCTCCGAAAAAAGAGAGGTAGCTGGCCCTAAGTTGTTTGCCATCAGTTTTCCACAATTCCATAGTTTCCTCTGCTATATCACAAGCCACCCTGTTCACATGGTTTATCTGCTTTGGGAGAATGAGAATTTCACGCACACGTTCTGCCTCCTTAGGGAGGATGTAGCATTAAGAATTATGAGCTCACAATTTCTCTACATTTTGGTGCTTGGTTGAAAACAGTATAGCCTTAACCTTTTTGTGTAAACAATAACATTACCCCCTGTGTGTTTTTGTTTATTGAATTCAAGTCAATGGAGTGACATGTCTACTTTAATAGAGGTGGTGGGGGTGGGGGAGGGAAGGTCCCTTGCCAAAAAATGACAGCATGGGAGAGGAAGCCCACCCACCACCAGGTAGCCTGTTGCCCCAAGGGTCTTTGACGGGGAGGGTGCTTCCCCCATTCAGGCCATTTTTCTGTAGGTGGGGAGTGATCTTTCTGCCCACCTTTATTAAAGCCAGTGCAGCAATTTGGGCTAGGGGAAGGTGTGAGATAGGGGAGGTAAGAAAATGTGTGGTTATATGGGTACACTTGGTCATATAGGTGCACTTGGGGGACCCTAGTGGGCCCAGGTACAACACTGCCGACCCTTGCTCTAGAAGAAAGAAGAACAAAGAGCTGCTAGCTACATCTTTAAATGTGCATGTGCTTTGGCTCTTAGTCATGACTAACTGAAGTTCCATTTATTATAATGGGTCTACTCTAATTATGACATAGAGCCGATCTACACGACTGCTTTATAATGGTTTATAACAGTCTTAAACCGGTTTATAACCATTATAAAGCAGTAGTGTAGATCGGCTCTCTGGAACCAACCCAATGTGATCAGAAAAGCCTATCAATACCATTTCAAGAATAAAATTGCTTTATCAGTATACCTGATTAGAATGGTGAAATATTGCTTCAGGCTAACTATAGCACAATTCCCATTCACTTTCATTTGATTTTTTTAAAAAAATACAATTATTCTAAAACAGATCTAATTTTTGTCTTATCTCCACTGCCAAAAAATACATTAAATAATGATTTGCCTATTGTGGCCTGATTTTTTTTTTTAAAAAAAAAGCTTTGATAGTTGCACATTTGAGGAAAACGTAAACTGACTTTTCTCAGACAGACCTTTGGCTTGATGTGAATGCAAATAATCCCCGCCTCCCCCAGCTTTTGCCTGATGTGATGGTTTGACAACGAACACAAGAGAGAATTAAATGCATTTTCTTGCTTATTAAAATTCTGCATTGTTCAATGTGTGGAAGGCTATTATTTCCATGAAAAGGTTTAGGAAGCCCCTTTTTAAAAAGCAACATTCATTTGCTCTATTGGCATATCTGCATGTTCTACCCCAAAGGAACAAAATATCATTTTGTGTGTTTCTAATGTAAGCAGTTTTATGGGAGCTGGCCCAATTCCCCAGAGATTTTGGCAAGCCAAGAATAATTTATAGATGGGTGCGGTTTGAACAATTTTTCCAGGCTTTAAAAGCCATATTTTATAAAGCTCTGTGTGTGTGTGTGTGTGTGTGTGTGTGTGTGTGTGTGTCAAGTGGTCTTTTCTCACCCTTTCCATCTTTCCCTCAAGTGCCAGCTTTGGAACTTCATATCCCGCTGATATTAAGACAAGAATTCCCCATTATGTCCAAATCCTGGCCTTTGCTATGGCTGCTCTCAGGCTCCGGAACTCCTTGCTGTTGCAGTTAATTAATGAATGGGAATTTAGACCACAGACAGCCTTACGATCTCAATGGTGGTTTCTTGTGATTTTGCTCCTCCCCTTCCTGACTCCATTGTTAGGAGCACTTGTGTTTGCTCTCTTGCTCCTGCCGATTTGTTTAATTTTTTTAATTAAAACATTTATATCCCACCCTATATCACTAGGATCTTTAGGTGACGTGCAGATGAAGATAAAATTGTGTTATAGAACCCAAATGGACTGAACAATCTCCTTTTGAAAACTCTACACTGTACCTTCATTTATATGCAAGATTATATTGTGAGCAAAGCTGCTTAACTTTTCTTCACTAAAGAAGGCTGTGATCTCCTTTTTAGCCTTGCATGCATGTGGGACTGGTAAACGCTCATTCTGTTCTGCCTTTTGTTTTTTCTCAGCTAACTGGCTGTGTAAGGGGAGGCAACATACCAAAAAATTTTCCCATCACTCCCACCTACAGGCAAAAATGTTTTTTTATTCAGGCAGGTCTGCTGCTGAAGTGGTTTTTAATTGTTTGGGTGCTGTTTATTTCTTTTATTGTTGCATTTTTATTTGCATTTTAATGTTATATTTTAATAAGATTTTGTTTTTAATCTATATTTTATTGTCAGCTCCCTTGAGTGCTAGTTTTTGGGTGGAAAGGCAGGGTATAAATAAACAAATAACCTTGGGTTGTTAACTAACGTTAAGCCAGGAATGATTGCTGAAGCTGATGCATGATGAGAGAGGGGGGCAAGAGAGGATTTCTTGGCTCCAAGGTTTGTTCCTAATTTCATCAGTGATCGTTCGTGAATCCTGGCAAGATGGTCTGAACCAGGCCAATGGGTAGCTCAACGTTATGCATGAGTATTCAGAAGTAAATCCCACAATAGCCTTCTTCAGTCTTTCTAAGGCTGAGTTCACACAACACACTAAGCCATGATGGCTTATTTTCTGCTGAACCCATGATGGGTTCATGTGCTGTCTGTGGGATGTTTCTACCACATATGATGTGTTAATCCACGTTTTGCAGAATGGGCATAATGGGCTGTTTGCATAATCTATGATACATAGTGGTTAGCAACCCATCATGGCCTAGCGTTACATGTGAACCAAGCCTAAGTATGTGTAATCTCTACACATTAGAAGGGGGATGCAGGCAACCACACCAATTCTGCCTCCCCTGTCACCATTGTCATCCATCTTAGATAGTCAGAGGATGACTGACTGCAGCAGAGAACTTCCTTTATCCATGGACGCTTTTTGCACTATTTAGAACCTTGGAATTTCACAATTTCTTCTCATCCCCACTGACATGTAGCCATCAACATTTGGCTAGACTGTAATCAATTGCTTTTCTCCAAGCCTAGGTCTTCAGATGTGTTCCAAAGCTATGCTTCACTTCTCCTAGAAATGCTTCCACATGCATGTATCTTCATTTAAATCATTCAATTTAAGATAATTCATTCAAATACATGGAAATTTCTTTCAAGCAGCAATAAAATGGCAGCCTTCTGACAGAACGATATGAACGCTGATTCCTGGATGTTGGTGATACCTGTCTGTGGGGCATATCTACTTGGCATAAGTGGGATTTGTTCTGGACCAGAGGTGTTGGGACCCAAAGAATGGTCTTCACCTAGGTAGATAACTCAGTGAAGTTACCGAACTAGAGCATCTACTGAGCACAGTTTTCATGAACGCCTTGCTAGAACTGTCTCTCAGCTCTTGCCTTTTCCATTTCAGAAGACCGACATTAACACTGATACTTCCACTAACACTAAGGAAATTTTGTTTTCCCATTCTGTAGATTCTATAGAAGTCTTCCCCAATCTGGTGCTCTTCAGATGTTTTGGACTACAACTTCCAGTATCCCTGACTATTGGCCATGCTGTCTGGAGCTGATGGGTGTTGAAGTCCAAGACATCTGGAGGACACTAGGTTGGGGAACGCTGCTGTAGAGACACAGTCTTTACATCAACAGGCAGAAATTAATAACATTTAGCCCCAACATTACCCCTGTGGGATACTTCAGCATATCATAGGTCAGCCTTTCTCAACCCAATGCCCTCCAGATGTGTTGGATTACAACTTCCATTTAGCCCCAGACAGCATGGCCATTAGGAGTTGTAGTCCCACAGATACTGAAGGCACCAGGTAGGGGAAGGCTGTTCTAGGGTACCAGTGTCCCAAGTGCCACCTCCAGGTTCTTGAGGGCCCTTGGGCAATGTACCCTCAATGGACCCCCTCCCTCAATGAGTCCACCTCCTCACCACCATTGTCACCAGCTGCTCCTCATCCTCTTTCTCCTCATTGCTGCCACTTGCTTAATTGACAGGCAAAGCGTAACACAGGTAGCCTACACCAGTACGATGAAATAATAACTGGTTTATTTCTTCATACAGTTCAGTTTGACGTTCATCTTGCAACCACACCCAGAAGCTCAGGCCTTGAGCATGCTCAGTTCCAACTATTCTAAGAGAAACACTTTTGCTTTGTTCCCACTAGGCGGCAACACATAACGTGCATTACGCAGGGAAGCAGTGAGAAAACAGGCAGTGACATCTACTACTCCCCCTTCTCACCCCCACCATTGTCTGGGCCAGAGTGAGAGGCATGTTGCAATGTTGCAGAGAAGGTGCAAGTCCAGGGGGGCTCTTGCCAGTGGGCCCTGCTGAGGTGTGGACCCTTGGCAGGTGCCCGGCCCTGCCTACGGTTGATGCCAGCCCTGAGTGCATCCCCCAATCCCAAAACAGACCAGAAAACTGCATCTTGACACAAATAATCCTTTTGAACTGCCTGAATAGCACTTTCGGTATCCTTAATCACTTGCCTCCAGAAGTTGTTCAAAATGTCAACAAAACAGTGAGAAGAATATGATTTATACAGTGAATCATTTGAGCGTCTAGAAGCGTAGCACGGAGTCTGAATTATAATGAGAAATGTCCGGCAAGATTATGATTGCAGGAAAATATGAAGAGTTACGTTATTCACAGCAAGGGTACTTCTCCTTGTTTGCTTTGCTAGTAAAGGCACAGTCTTCATAATTAATGCAAATGAAAAAGGTTCTCACTGTGTCAGTCAAAACGTCTTACAGAAATTGCCAGGAATAAAGAAATATGCAAGGAATAAAGAAATATGACCCCAGTCTCACAGCGCCAAACTATGACCTGTCCAGGGGGCAACAGTGATTGACCCTGCAGGAGCTGTCCTGGGTAAGTCCTGAGTCCTTCCACTATGGCCATATCTACACCAAGCCGGATATGACACTTTGAAAATGGTTTGAAAACTGTATATGGAGTGTGTTCTGGGCCCCAACAGTTGTCACTACTGTTATAAACTGTTTTAAAGCAGTAGTTTAGATCCTGTCTGTGTCATGGGGGAAGGGCTGCTCCAGGCGGTCCAAACCCTGCTAGTTTCGGAGTTTGCTTTTAAGAATGTTCAGATCACTTTGGCCGTAATGGGGGTTGTCATCAGCCTTCCTATGTTACCAAAAGTGAACGTGTATCTTAACTTGAAAGTTTATCCAGCAGAATGCTGGGGACATGGCACCTTCTTTTAGAGGACACTCTTCTGTTTCAAGGGTTGTCAAGGGGCTATCTTGTCCAATTCCAGTTGGAAGATAAAGAACCCAATCAACTGATATGCAGGTGATGCAGTGTGCATTGTTCAGAACTCCAAAGGAGAAAGTTTAAAGAGGCAATGTTTATCGATACCAGTGGAAAGGATGAGATGAAAGAAACCATGATGTTTATTAATGCAGCTTGTTGACTGACAGGGTGGATTTGATTTAAATCAATTTGATTTAAATCACAATTTAAATCACTGACTGATGAATACAGGTCTTGGTTGCTAATCCCTTTTCCTTCATTGAGGTTTGGCCTGTTCCTGATTGGTTCTGGCTCAGCCGATAAGTGGTATTGTAGCATACAATTTATAAACAGAATGTGCTAACTGTGGACATTTGTTTCATTTTTGGAGATAAAGAACCATAAAACCATTGCCCATCAACAGTTATCACCTGGTCAGCAGACTGAACAGGCAAATCCACAGGTCACTTACTCACAATCTTCCACACTATGGTGAGAGGTGCTGTATTTCTATTTAAATTAAAATAATCAGGGTCAGCCCTTCCATGAAGCAGCCTGATATGGGTGCATCAGGTGGCAAAATTTGGGTAGAGTGGCAAGCCAGCTGGCTGCACCTGTGGGCGCACTCACCATTTCTTGGTCCCACTGGTCACCTGTATGTGGCTGGAGGAACCAAGAAGCGGCTGCTCCTGCATGCATCCCAGCTGGCTCCCACCCACCCAGACTGCTTGGCAGGTGACTGAATGACTGCCAGCCACACACCGCTTCTTGGTCCCACCAGCCACCTACACCCAGCTGGGGGCCCAAGAAGTGGCCGCTCCTGCAAGGCTCTTGCCCACTGGGACTGCTTGGCAGGTGATTAGTTGTGCCCACTGGCCACGCTCACTGCTTCTTGGTCCCACCAGTCGCATGTGGGCTGGGCAGCAGGACCAAGAACTGGTGAGTACAGGAACGGCCACTTCTTGGCTCTGCCAGGCCACCTGCATGTGACCGGTGTGTCCAAGAAACTGCTACTTACTCACATGACTCCTGCTCACCCAGACTACTTGAGCAGCCCACCAGCTGCACTCATTTTCTTGGTCCCACTGCTTCTTGTTCCGGCTGGTTGCCTGTATGGCCGGACAGCCAGTTAGCCATGCAGGTCACCAGTGACACCAAGAAGCAGCCAGCCACTCGCTCATTCTCCCAGAAACTCTTAAATCTCTTGAGACTTCTGGGATTATGTCAGCTGAAGTCTTGAGAGACTCTAGTGCCTTGTCCCAGAAGTCTCATTAGGCTTGAGAGTTCTGGGAGAGGTTGGTGGGTATTTGTATGCGAACCAAAAAACCAAAATGGTCAAGTGGGAGAGTAGGCAGCGGTGGGCGGGCACACACTTAAGGTGGCAACCTGCCTTGGACCAGTACTGAAAATAATTATCTCTAAATGTGCATCTATACATATAAATTAGCATATGCAAAGTTTATGCAAATTGCTGGACTCTTTTGTTCTTTTTCGGGGGGATGGCTTTCCTCTTTTTGGGCAATTCATAAGTGCCCACTGTACTATTCAGCACCAATGCTCTGCCCTATCCATTCCCTATCCATTCCTCTGGTTGTGACATATGCATGTTACCTTGACATAATCTCAGATTTTGTTCTGCCAAGTCTTGAGTTATTTATCAAAGAGTGACTGGATTTTAATTCTATAGACATGCTGCTCTGTCTCAGTCCAGGGCAGAATTAGACTTACCAATGCTCCAATCCATTCTACCAGTGTATGGTATCAGGCAGGTTCCATCATACTTTGCTTTATACTGTTGCCATCTTCATAAAGCCTAAGTTTCAATACTATTTCCCCTTGAGAGCTGATGCATGCATACATCTTTATAAAAAGCTGCAAAACCATTCTGTAGAGGAGATAGGCCTTAGAAAACCTTTACCGATGATGATTATTTCTATTCCTTTCCAACCACCCAAGTAATTAAAGTATATGCACAATTCCTATTTAACCTGCCACCTCTTTGCAGCACCTTACCAAAAGCAGAAGAAATTTAAATAACAAAAATGATTGCTTTTCGTTGTTGTGCATATTGTGAGGGAGCTAAAATGCTTTAACTTCAGTGCCATCAGAAAATATTTTGATTGCCCAGTGCATAGCATTGGACCTCTATCAACTTAAAATATTAAAACGTATAGGTTCATTTCTCAGGTGGAAAGGAGTGATTCAATGTATGGAAAATACTCCAGTGCACATCAACATTCACATGAATCTCTGGGGGTAATCTTGGACATTACAAGGAGACATTGTTGACACGGATCTGTTCTTTCATCTCAGTTACCTAGTTTGCTTAATATTGCATTGACACAATACTGCATGTTGACACAAGCATTAATAGTGTACTCAGTGTGTTTGTGCGCTATCCTAATAGGCCTTAACTTACTGGCTGATTGACTTTAAAGGGGAAATTTCTGGCAGGTGAATATTCTAGACAAGCAGGAAAACAAGGTGATTTCCTCAAACCAGAACTTGTTGTATGGGCAAATGTCCTAATTTCGGTCTCTTCCAGTAGTGTGGACACTTACACATTGCCAAAAAAAGAGAAAAAGTATAGCAAAAATGAGACCATCAATCTGCATAATATTTGCATATGCATCATTATGCACACTTAGAAATAATAACTATAATTTAAATAGGAATACAGTATATCTCATTATGGTGGGAAAAGCTGACTAGATTACCTATGTGCCTGCTCTATCTGCCATTCAGGGGCTAACTGTTGATGGGCAATTTCAAGGCTTCCTGCTGTTCTCCATCCTTATGGCTCTTTGACTTTAAACCAGACTTGGACTGAACAGTAGGGATCATGATAATTTTGTTTTCACTTTCAAAATATGCATGCATGCCCTGTTCCAAGCCCCAGATGTGATTGTGAGCACACGTTTACCAAAAATGTTTGCAAATTGCTGGACGCAGGCTTGCATTCGAGTTATACAACTTTCCCGGTTCAGTTTTGTGCAAATTCCAACCCCTGCCCCAGACTGAAAGCCCTAATCGGCACAAATTCCACGTTTGATCATTGCTCAGCTTATGTAATTCTTCCTTTTGCATGAAACGAGCAAAAATTGCAGACCTGGAGCTGGGCATGAGACAAGTGATGTGATGGTGTTTGGTGAATCCTAGCAGTCTTGAACATCACTTGTTCATCCACTCCTACTGGACAGCCCATCAAATACAGGACTATAAAGTAGGACACCTGGCCATCCTATCTCTAGCCATTCTCTCATTCTCCAGTACCTGATGAATGAGACTGACCCTCTTGAGAACTCTGGCTTTATTTGTTTATTTATTGTATTTGTACCTTGTCTTGAGCAAACATAGTCTTCCTTTGGAAGGAGTTCCACAGCCTGGGAGTGGCCACTGAAAAGGCTCTCCCTTGTGTTGCCAGAGTTCTCTGAAGGCAGCGGTCTAGAAAGAGGGGACCTCTCCAGAAGTTTATAGGAACCAGGCAGGTTCATATGGGGGAAGGCAGTCTTTCAGTTAGCCTGGTCCCAAGCCATATAGGGCTTTATCGGTCATAACCAGCACTTTGAGTTCTACCTGGAAACAGACCTGTAGCCAATGAAGCTGCTGTAACAAGGGAGTTGATGCTCCCTGTAACCAGCCCCAGCTGACAGTCTGACTGCAGCATTCTGGACCAATTGAATAGTTTCTGAAGAGTTTTTGATGTAACATGCCCATGTAGATCAGACATTTCTAGGAATGGGCACAGTTGATGCACTTGCCTCAGCTGTGCAAATGCGCTCCTGGCCACCGCTGAGACCTTGGGAATCCAATGTTCAGAACCAGGTAGCTCACTGTGATAGAGCACCTGTTTGGCATGCAGAAGGTCCCAGGTTTAATCCCTGGCTTCTCCAGGTAGAGAAAGGAAAGAATCCTTCCTGAAACCCCAGAGAGCCACTGCCAGCCCAGTGTCAACAATACTGGGCTAGATGGACCAAAGGTCTGACAAGTATAAGGCAGCTTCCTATGTTCCTAAATTCAAGGGCATACCCATACTCTGAGCCCTAGTCTTCAGGGGGAGTGTAACCCCATCCAGCACAGGTTGAATCCCTATTTCCTGATCTGCCTTTCCACTGACCAAAAGCACTTCTGTCTTGTTTGGATTAAGTTTCAATTTGCTTTCCCTCCTCCAGTCCGTTACTGACATTAGATACCAAGTTTGAACCAGAACAGCTTTCTTGCATTTAGATGGAAAGGAGTGCGTGTGAGAGAGTTGGCTATCATCAGCATCCAGGTGGCCTTGAAACCCCAATACTCCAGACAATCTCTCATGTGTATGTTAAATAGCATGGGAGATAAGAAGGAATGAGTATATGTGAAGTCCCACCCCCTTGAGACACCAGCCCACAAGTCCACAGAATCTGCATGACTGGGGAAAAACTGGTCCACTGCAGAATCCGCAGCTCAGGTGCATAGAAATCCAAGCTTGTTTGAATCCGTTGTGGATTTCACCATCCCTATTTTCTGTGGCTCCATATTCAGTCACATTCTCCTTTATGTATCTTCCAAAATCCAGTCGGTGGAAGCCTAGTTGTGTCAGTCCATCACAGCCAACAGTCCATTGCTCCCTAGGGTACTGTAACAGGGCATTGAGGATGGTGTTACAACACGAGTGGAGGGAATTGATGTCGCCTGTTCAGAGAGTTATTATAAATATGTAAGAAGCAGACTGCCAGATTGGACCCAGCAGGGATCTCCTTTCGTCCTTATGTTAGCACTATAGCACTGTGCAGAAAGACTGGAAAGGAACGCCTTTCCTTTTTTGCCAGGTTGAGGGAACACTCTGCCCACTGAATGGAACAGCAGACATCTTCCTTCTCTCTCTACACACACACACACACACACACACACACACCACATGGGGTAGAACCACTTCCCTGATGTTCCTGCTAGGGGTGTGCACGGACCCCCTGGATCGGATCGGGACCCGGATCGGGACCTCCAATTTTGTCCCGGACCGGTTCGGACAAAATCGGAGGCCCCCCGGACTGGATCGAGTCCGATCCCGACCCAAAAATCGTACATTTTTGGATCGGCCGCCATTTTTTTCCCCATAGACTTGCATTGCAATGCAAGTCTATGAGGAAAAAATGGCGGCGGGTGGGTAAGGGGGGGCCTAACTCCCTCCCCCCCCCGGGGCCGTCCGCTGTGGACGGCCCCGGCAGGTAAACCCCCTCCCCCGCGCTCCCTACCCCCCCTGGGGCCGCCCGCTTCCATCCGCTGGCGCCCGCGGGCGCCAGCGGATAGAAGCGGACGGCTCCGGGGGGGGGTAAGCCCCCTTCCCCGCCACTGCTTACCTTCTCAGCCCGTCCGGCGCCGGCGGCTACTACCAGCGGGCTCCGCGGCCTACTCTCGAGTAGCGCGCCGGGTGATGACATCACCCGGCGCGCCACCCTGGAGCAGGCCGCGGAGCCTGCTGGTAGTAGTAGGCGCCGGCGCCGGACGGGAGCCGCCGGGCCGGGCAGGTAAGGGCCCCCCCTCCCCCCTCCCCCCTCCGCGCGCCCCCTCCTCCCCTCCACGCACCCCCTCCTTACCTTCCCGGCCCGGCGGCTCCCGTCTGGCGCCGGCGCCTACTACTTCCAGCAGGCTCCGCGGCCTGCTCTAGAGTAGCGCGCCGGGTGATGACATCACCCGGCGCGCCACCCTAGAGCAGGCCGCGGAGCCTGCTGGGAGTAGTAGGCGCCGGCGCCGGACGGGAGCCGCCGGGCCGGGCAGGTAAAAGCCCCCCTCCCCCCTCCCCCCTCCGCGCGCCCCCTCCTCCCCTCCACGCACCCCCTCCTTACCTTCCCGGCCCGGCGGCTCCCGTCCGGCGCCGGCGCCTACTACTTCCAGCAGGCTCCGCGGCCTGCTCTAGAGTAGCGCGCCGGGTGATGACATCACCCGGCGCGCCACCCTAGAGCAGGCCGCGGAGCCTGCTGGGAGTAGTAGGCGCCGGCGCCGGACGGGAGCCGCCGGGCCGGGCAGGTAAGGGCCCCCCTCCCCCCTCCCCCCTCCGCGCGCCCCCTCCTCCCCTCCACGCACCCCCTCCTTACCTTCCCGGCCCGGTGGCTCCCGGCCGGCGCCGGCGCCTACTACTACCAGCAGGCTCCGCGGCCTGCTCTAGAGTAGCGCGCCGGGTGATGACATCACCCGGCACGCCACCCTAGAGCAGGCCGCGGACCCTGCTAGTAGTAGTAGGCGCCGGCGCCGGACGGGAGCCACCGGGCCGAGAAGGTAAGTGCCCCCCTCCTCCCCCCCCCGCTGTCCACTTTCATCGGCGGGCGCCCGCTGGCGCCCGCCAATGGAAGCGGCGGTGGGCGCCAGTGGGCGCCCGCCGATCCGCCGATCCGCCGATCCGCCGAACCGGTTCGGAGCTTTTTCGGACCGGTTCGGATTGGATCGGCCGATCCAGCTGCGGGATCGGAAATCGGATAATTTATCCGATTTCCCACTGGACCGGACTCGGATCGTGGATCGGGTCCGATCCAGTGCACATCCCTAGTTCCTGCCCCCTTGATTCCATTATGCGCTATGACTGTTCCAATCCGATGTTTAGGCTAATAATGTAAACACACCTCAGTGGAAGGAAATACTTAGCATATGTATTTGTCTTTATAATTCCTCTTCTGCAGGCAGGTAAAATAACCTTGTGAAACATTTCTTTCCATGTCAAACACTGTGGAAAGCACATCTTAGGGGAAACAAAGGGGTTATTGTAGCTTTCCCCCAGCATAACGTAAAATCCAGAGGGGAAGAGAAGATGTCAAATTGGTTTCTGTGCATTCTCAAAAGTTAATGCATTAGATGCACTCACTGACCATAACCTGCCTCATCTCCGAATATATCACAAGCTTGTAATTTCCCTTTCAGTATCACATTTGGGCCCTGGGCACATAGAACCCCTGGTGTGTCAAGGCCAATACGTCAAAGGAAAGTCTAATGAATTCTTGGCGTGCTTCCTGTAAACGTGATGGCCCTGCAATTTGCAAACACAGGCACATCGACAACATTTGTGGGCCTGGACAAATAAGATATGGGGAATGAGACGTTAGGAGCTTGTCAGAAAACTTGCAATGCAATACTTTCCACTAGGTCGATCTGTTTACATTTAGTGGTGGAGACAATAATGGGGAGTAGCAGGTGAAACACAACATGTGCTGGTCATACTCAGCTATTGCTTTTCTGTTTTTGTTTCCAAATAAATGCACACTGCCAAGTTGAATAGCGAGTTGCTCACCAAGTGGACTATTATTATTATTGTTATTATTGCCCGTGCACTGTGGGAAATGTTGAAGGATCTTTGGAAGGTAGAGTGAACATGCAGCACATGGTTATGCACCAAATATGCCTTTAGTGATGAGCAATCATAACTTCCCCTGTTCATTCTTTTACCATTTGTGAACTGGCCATGTGCCAGTGAGGGCTGGCGGCTCCTAGGTCATTGGGATGGTGAATCCCTCAGGGTTCTAGTCCAAACTTTAAAGGAGCTATCTATAGTGCTGAACCCATGGGGGGGGGGTAGGTTTCAGCACCTTGGATAGCTACATTAGAGTTCCGACTGGGTCTGACTGAAACCCTGAGTGGATTCACTGCCCCACTGACATTGGAGCCACCAGCCTCCAGTGCCATGTGCTCAGCTGCCTGCAGTATCAGTACAACTTTAAAGTTAAAAGAGGAGCACGGTAGCCCTCTCCTTTCCCTTGCCTGTTATTTTAGGAATCCTGACTTCTCTTCCCTGGCACCTCCCTCACCCCAGCTAGCAGCAAAACAAGTGTTGTAGGGCTCACCCATTTTAAAAAATGTTTAATATTTTTAAACAAATCTCCCAAATAGCGCGTCTATTCATCTGGCCTAGCTGCCCTCCTTCATATGAAGATGGGATACTACAGTCCCTGGCTAGGGATGAGAGCTCTCAAGCCTGTTGTGCAACAAAGACGAAGCACGCACATCATTGGAATGACACACCAAAGGCCGAAGAGAGTTTATACGAGGGGCACGCAGCTTTTTGGTTGATGTAGTAACAGCAGCTGCTCATCCTTGAACTTTATTTAGAATCATCCGTGCCACTTCCAGCCAGTCTACATGTAGGCAGCCCTTATACGCCCTTCTTGAAAAGCAGAGCAAAGGCTTGTACGACAACATTGTTGGTCATCAGAAGGCCTAATGGCAAAATACTGTCACGTTTCTTGGCAATGTCTCTTCTTGCCGGTGTTGCCATTTTGTGGGAGCCAAATATCTACCCATCCATCTATCCATCTCAAACCTGACACTTTGTATCATTATATGTGCTTTTCTTTTCTTTTTTAAAGAAAAAAAGTTCATTGGGATGCTGCCAAATATGCCGGGGAAATAAAACCAACCAACCAACAAGATGTAAAAGGATTCCACATCTTTCCCCATTGGGGGGGACCATTAAAATCGAAGAGCTTGCCTCCCTTACTGTAGATCAGACATTGCTTTGTCTCGGTGTTTAATCATTTTATGTCTGAGCCTCAGCTGCTGAGAGCAGAGGCAAGTAGTCAAGTTTATGCTCACTAAAAATAAGCTGGCTGGCTGGCTGGCTGGATTCTTCCATATGAAAATGTAAACAACTGTCATCTCTTCTGGAAAAGAGGTTTTGCCCTTCTTGTGACTTCCCCAGGAGAACTGCATGAGGGCGTTATTTCTTCTTCTTCTTCTTCTTCTTCTTCTTCTTCTTCTTCTTCTTCTTCTTCTTCTTCTATTACTGGGAGAGATCACTTGCATTTCTGGAAAATGAAATTACTGTTTTGTTTCCAATTTTAAAATATTCTGATTTAGCATGATAGTGTAAAGAAAATTTTAAGCCTGCTGGTTCTCATCACACCCAAGGTTCAGATCTGAGTGTCTAAAGGCAACATTTGCATCAGTTACATAAATAAAGGGCATTGGCATAAACCTTGTAAAGCCTGTATGCATAGATTCCGAACTTTTAAAGCAGGGGTGTTGACCCTCAGGACAACCTCACATGAGGTCCCTATCTGTCATAAGAACTTAAGGTGAGAAGAGCCATGCTGGATCAGACCAAGGGTCCATCTAGTTCAGCAATCTGTTCACACAGTGACCAACCAGCTGTCAGCCAAGAACCCACAAGCAGGATGTGGGTGCAACAGCACCCTCCTACCCATGATCCCAAGCAACTGGTGTTTGCAGGTTCGCTGCCTCTAATACTGGAGGTTGCACTTAGCCATCAGGACTAATAGCCATTGATAGCCTTCTCTTCCAGGAATTTGTCCAATCTCCTTTTAAAGCCATCCAAATTGGTGGCCATCACCGCATCTTGGGATAGTGAATTCCATAGTTTAACTATGCACTGTGTGAAGAAGTACTTCATTTTATCTGCCCTGAATCTCCCACTAATCAGCTTCATGGGATGACCCCAAGTTCCAGTATTTCGAGAGAGGGAGAAAAATGTCTCCCTATCCACATTCTCCACACCATGCATAATTTTTACAGCTCTATCATGTCTTCCCTTAACTTCCTTTTTTCCAAGCTAAACAATTCCAGCTGTTGTAACCTTCCCTCCTAGGGGACATGCTCCAACCCCTTGATAATTTTAGTTGCTCTTTTCTGCACATTTTCCAGTTCCACAATATCTTTTTTTTAGGTGTGGTGATCAGAACTGTACAGTATTCAAAGTGCGATTGCACTGTAGATTTGTGTAAAGGCAGTATGCTTTTTTTTTAAAAGCGAGGTACAGAGAGTTAAAAAGTACTGAGAATTGATGCATTTGTAATTTTTACTCCCAGCTGTGTTTCAGCATACCATGTATTTCTTTCATATTTTTGTGAAAACCCCTTTCCCCCGACTGTTGGTTTCCCAGCATTTGCACTGGGTTTTTTTCCCCATTCTAAAAGATTGAAATGCATCTCTTGAGGTTTAGTAAGAGCATTAAGCTTAAATGTGATGGTATTTTTTTGGCACATTGGCCCTGCCACGTTTGCAATCCCTGAGAGCTTCTCCGACATTGAATACAGCCCTTGGGCTGAAAGAAGGTCAGTGTATTTGCTTTCAAGTTAAATCATCGTAAAATGAGCAACTTTTTACAATTTCTGTCTGTGAATGTCTGAATCTGGATGGCTGAGTGGCTGGGTAAATGGATATAAAGATGGATTATATGTGTTCCAAAACTCCCGTAATGATACATTGGTACACATAGGCCTCCTTCCCGTGGATCCTGGTGTGATAGCCTTTCTCCATGATGCTCTCCCACATGATTGTAGTAAGTGTGTGGATTTTAGAACTATATGGATGGGGTTGATTACATGGTCTTTCCCACTTGATCATTTTCCTCCCTCCTGTTGGGATAATAATTTGAGAAAGATGTATACAATCATTTGATTCCAATATCCTCATACATGCCCCAACTACGTGCAATTACAGCATTGTAGACACATTAGATCCAGAACTATGAATGTAAACGCAAGAGGGTCAAAACTATGTGATGAATGTGGGTGTAGTGCTTACTGAAACTCTGCAGCATTCTGCTGATAGTTTGCACCAGTTCATTGGAAAGAGAGAGGTGCCAGTGGTGGGGTTGCATTTCACACAGATATTTTCTTAGTTGACTTGTTAACTGAATACACTGAATAAAGAAGGGTTATTTATTTAATGGACATGTTCACCTAACCATCTTCCCTAATGCTGTTCTTCATGTGATCCAACTGATTGTCTTCCATCCTAGTTGAAGATCTCATTGTACTAGTATTCATATTGAACCTGACAATCTGCATATTTACAACCCGTTGTAAACATCTGCACTGGCATATTTGTCTGTGGCACTAGCCAAACCTCACTGGCTGGCTGTGTGGAAATGTCCTGGCACAATGGCTGATATTCCACATCCAACTCTGTTTTGGGAAGTACCATAGCGCATTAGCAAAGCACATGCTTTGTTTGCATAAGGCCCTGGGTTTAAACCCAAGTAATTCCATTTATAGGGTCTCTGATAAGGCTGGGAAAGACCTCCATTCGAGAGCTTAGAGCAGCCTTCCACAACCTGGGATCAGCAGTGTAGTGATCAGTTTTAAACAGGGGAGAACAATTCCCTCTTCTCATGCTGTTGCACTCGTGATGGCAGTCTCCACAGTCACATCCCCCAAAGAGTCCAAAAACCAGTTCTAGCAGTTGTCATCTCTACCAAGAGCAGGTCTTTTGTAAAGCTAATGGGTCTTAATTGCCCATTCAAGACCAGGCTACAAAAAACATTTTGCATTGCAACAGTGAGAGCTCACAATATATTGTTGCTGGGGAAAATCTCCTTCCAACCCCCTACTGTGACGATAGCAGTTAAACTCAGAGGGAACAGGGAAACCTGAAGGGGGTGGCAGATGATGTCATCATCCCTGCTAATCAAAACTCCCCAGTGCTTTGACTCGGTGAGCCTGGCTCGACTACAATATTCCCTGGTACTCTCCAGTTGTTTTGGACTTTAGTGCCCAGCAGCCCCAGCCAGCATGGCCAGTGGTCAGGAATGCTGGGAGTTGTAGTCCAAAACATTTGGAGGGCACCGAGTTGGGGGAGGCTGCTGTGGAGAGATGCTGCCAGCCAGGAGACTACACTCAACTAGCTGGGTCAGTGTTCTGACAACCTAATAAGGTAGTTTCATATGGAACACAATGGTTAAAACTAGAACATAAAGGTAATGCTGAATCATGCAGCTGCTTGTGGGAAGTCCAGAAGTAGGACATGAATGCAGTAGAACCTTCCTGCTCATGTTCCCCAGCAGCTGATATACAGAGGCATGCTGCCTGCAATACTGGAGGTAATATACAGTAATCATTAGTAGTCATTGATAGCCGTATCCCTCATAAATTAGTCTAATCCCTTTTAAGGCATTCAAGTTGGTGGCCATCACTATAACTTGTGACAGCAAGATATAGTGTACTGTGTATTGGGTGGAAAGAGTACTTCCTTTTATTTGTCCCAAATCTCCTACCATTGTGGACTCCATGTTCTAGTATTATGAGAGAGGGAGAAAAATGTCTCCCTATCCACATTCTCCACACCATGCATAATTTTGTACACCTCTATCATGTCTCCCCGTACTCACCTGTTTTCTAAGTTAAACTGTCCCAATCCTCATAGGGGAGTTGCTCCAGCCCCCTGGATCATTTTGGCTGCTGTTTTCTGCATCTTTTCCAACTCTGCAATATCCTTTTTGAGGTGCAAAGACCAGAACTGTACACAGTATTCCAAGTGTGGTTGCACCACTGGATTTATATACTGTGCAATGTGATTTTGACAGTTTTGTTTTCTATTCCTTTTCTAATCATGCCATCCTGGACCCCAACTATGGAAAACATCATCAAATTCCTGACAGGAATTAACATATATATTTGAACAGATTTGACAACATTTCTCAAGGAGGCTTTGCATACCTGGAGATGCAGGAAGAAGCAGACACAGCCAGGATCTCAACTGAGCCTGGCTAAGAGAATGTGACCACTTTATTTTTATTTTATTTCTTAGCACTGCCTGATATTAAAAGAAGCCACTAAGAAATAGGCTTGCACAAGGGATTGTGTTTTGACATTTAGTAACAAGATTAGTTTAAAAGATGTTATCTCCTTAGCATGAAAAAAGATGTGCAGTTCCTAAGTGTGGGTGTCATTAGTTGACTTTATGTGGCTTTTTTATTGCTTTATAGCTTCATCTAAATTCATCGTAGTTAAGAATTGTTTAAATTTGTAGGAGATCAGAGAATGGAGAGAAAGAGGCTCTGTGATCAGGCTGTATAAAACAGGTTTTCTAATGTATACAAAAATCAGATATGGTGAAAACCCAGCAAGCTGGAGTGCTACTATATTAATGGCTGGGTTCATACAATCACCTGGGGGATGGGAGGCACCGTGGCTTCTTTTCTCTTCCCTGCGCATGCCACTCACGAGACCACCATTTCCCTAATTTCCAGAGACATGATGCGGGTTATCATTTTGTTCAAACCCGGCGATGCGCGTGATGGGGGTTGCTTCTAAACAACCCTACAACCCATGGCTTGTTGTAGGGGTTGTGCGGTGGTTTAGAAGCCACTTCCGTTGCATACCACATCAGGTTCGGATGACATGATAATTCATGCCATATAATGGGTAATTAGGGAAATGTTGATTGCGTGAGCAGCATGTGTGGGGTGGAGAAAAGCATCCACAGTGGCTTCTTTTCCTCCGTGATCGTCTGAAGCCAGCCACTGAGTCTCAACATTCTCCCTACCCCCAAGTGCGAATAACGAGAATGCATTCCTGTGTCTTTCTAAGGGCATTGAAAGCACTGTCAGGGGGTTGCACCAGCTGGTCTACATCCCTGATGATGATACATGAACTAGCCACTTCACTCAGTGGCTGCATCAGGACCCTACATGCATACTGATAAAGGGCTCCTCCATGTAGGACTCCTCCATGTAAAGCAAAATCCTGATTGGGCCAGAATTCTCAGTTCCAAGGAGACGCCCTATGCACATGCATCAGCATGCTCCTAGAATCCTTTCACGCTGTCTCCAAACGTATGGATATTGGGAAGACTGGCTGGCATGCATGCCACTGAAATGTGGGTCCAACTGGCATGATTATCCCTCCCCCCCCCCCGCACTGTGCTTTCAACGCCTCTTTGTGTGCATCCTGCTGCTCTTGATGGGGAAAGGAAACAGCTCCTTCCTTCTGTTTGAAACTGGGAAGCTGCGCTGTACTGAATCAGTCCATTTGTCTATTTCATTTAGTATTGTCTCCATCAGGGGTGCAGAACTTCTTTCAGTCCAAGGGCCACATTCCATTTTGGAGAAGCTCTCATGGGTCACATTCCATGATGGGCAGGGCCAAAAAGCCACAAATACCAGCCTATTTTAGCTTAAAGCTCTTACTGCCAGTAACTATGACTTCAGAGAATCATTGCAAACTTTTAGAATGGGGGGGGGGGGGACTACATAAACACCAGGAAAACTAATGATCAGTAGTTGTAGGAAAGGGAATGGGGCCAGTGTCGGGAGGCATTGCCTTCTGAGGAGCCCTGAAGTAGGGATGTACAAATTTTGTGAAATCCACCCTGCGTATGTTTCGTGAATTGTGCACTGTCATTCGTTCTGGCATCCGCTCAAATCAACAGGTTTGGGTTTTTTCTCGTTATGTAGATAAATAATTCTGTAAGAAAGTTTGCAACAATTTACATAATTTATGTTAGTACATATCATTTAGCGTGTTTTCCTCATTCCGTTCAACTTTTCCACGCATATATTTTCCAGTGTGGCATATGTCTCAGGAGAAATGTGCATATCTTGCTGCAAATACATTTGTGTAAATTTGGGAAAGTAAAAATAAAATAAAATGTGGAAGCCTGTGGACTCTGGGCAGCCTGGGGAGACTGATCCACAGTGGATTCCCTACGTCAGATTCTTAGAAATCTGAACTCATTTTAATCTGTCTCAAATTTCTCCAGCATCCCTATCCTGAAGGATTGAATTGGGACCCCTGGAGGACTGGGTTTGCCAGGTTGTGGCTCTCTGGATTTCCAGACAAATGGCTTTTGCAGCTCTACCTGGACATGCTGGGAATTGAACCCAGGACCTTCTGAGTCAGAAGCAGATGCTCTGTCACTGGGCTCCAGCCTTTCCCCAAGGCTTCTTTGGGAGGGTCTCTCTATACAAGGGACATCTAAAATGAGCAAATAGATCCTTGCATGTTTACTGCCTGCTCTCTACTCTAGTGCTGTACATTGATGGCTTTTGTTGTGCCAGCGATCAGGGTGGGATCAGATCTGGTGTCCAGCATCACACCGCCTGTTGTGGTATTATTTATTTATTATTTATTTTATTAGTATATTTATGTCCTGCCTTTTTTCCTCCAAGGAACCCAAGGTGACGTACATAACCTTCCTCCTCTCCATTTATCCTCACAACAACCCTGTGAGGTAAGTTGGGCTTAGAGTCTATGACTGGCCCAAAGTCACCCAGTGAGCTTCATTGCCAAGTGGGGACTAGAACCCAGATCTCCCGACTCCCCATCCAACACTCTAGCTACTACACCACACTGGCTCTCCTATGATGCCAGTGGAGAGCTGCAGAAAAGGTGGGCGGGATGTGTGCAGCCTCAGAGCCATTTGCTGCCCATCCCTGCTTTAAAGGTAAGCACCACCAGCGCTTTGGGTTGGGCTCAGAAATGGAGTTGGTTGAGGAGAACTGTGAGAATGGGGAGGGGGATGCTTCAGGTTTATCAGAATTATGCACGGTGTGGAGGAAGTGGATAGAGAGAATGTTTTTCTCTCTTTCTCATAACACTGGAACCTGGGGTCATCCAATGAAGTACGCCTCTGAAATGAATACCCATCACTGGAGAACAAGAGCAACAGATGTCCTGCTTGCGGCCTTGTCAGAAGCAGCTGGTTGACCACTGTGGGAAACAGGATACTGGACTTGATAGGTCTTTGATCTGATCCAGCAGGACTCTTTGTATGTTATTATGTCCTCCGCTGTTCCCAATTCCAGGGCCTAGCAGCTGTATTTTAACTAAGCAGACTTCTGGGAAGTTTTCAAAGGCAGTCTCATATATAACACATTGCAGTATTCTGAGGAGGGGAGGATGGACACTGCTGGAATAGGTGGGTTCTTTAAAGCAATGGTTACCTGCTACCTGGCAGGTGAGGCTGCTGCAACATCTTCCTGCACATTCCACCAGCCAATCAGAGCCCAGGACTCATGAAACATAACAAACGGGTATATCGTGAAGGGGCTTAACCTACGCCACTGACATTTCCAAAGCAGCATTGCACAAGCATGGATGTGCCGAAACATTATACGTAAATGAGCAGGGCTTACTTATCTCTGAGTAAACAAGCTTAGATTGTGCTGCATGGCTACAATCCTATATACCTAGGCCAGATCTACACCTTGTGTCAAATAGAAAGCAGGATATAACACTATGAAAGCGGTATATGGAATGTAGATTCTGCCCCAACAATGATCAGTGCACTTCAATACTGCTATAATGCAATAGTATAGACCTCAGTGGAACTTTCTTCTGAGTAGGCACGCATCCATCACTGTTTCCACATGCAAAAAAACTCAAATAGGCCTCTCCAATACCATTTGTGCCATGAGAGACTGCTATAAATGACAGCTGGACCATGCAGGAAATTATTCAGTGAGGATTTCTCCAACATCCTTACCCACAATGCTATCATAATCCAACAAGGAGGATTATTGAGAAGGACCCTATTAATATAGTGGATGATATGCAATGCCATTTTTATCTTTCTGAGCATTCTAGTGCCTTTGCTCTGGTCAGGCATTTTATCTGGATAGCTTTTCATCAAGATTTCAAAATGCTTTTTTGGCTCCAGCAACCATCATGTATACAATACACTCCTCTTTTTCCATTACAGTTGTCAAGAGAATTCACCAAAGGCAGATAGCAACTATAGAGAAATGCCATCTGTGCTGTTAAATGAGAATCTCAGCTCATTTGGCCAGGAATACAAAATGTCCTCCCAGATATTTCAGTAATGACCCACTGGCTGAAATACACAAACTGATCTTAGTAAATGAGGAGAGCAATGATAGCTTGGCTCAAGGTATTGGGTGGGCAGGTGAGCCTGCCGTGGCCTCTGCTGACAGCTGAACTCAGGCCACTTGGTGGCCACCTCAACCCCAATGCGCAAAATGGAGGAAGACATGGTGCTGGTGCAGGGCCTGCTGTGCTGGGACGTTGCTCGATTCACATGCTCTGGCTGTCTTTCATTTCATTTCATTTATTACATTTATCTACCGCCCCATAGCCGAACCTCTCTAGGCGGTTTACAAAATGCAAGTTTACAACAGAAATATCACCAAAAGAATTCAACAATATACTACAACAATATTTAACAATGTACTAAACAACAACATAATAATTCTCAAAACTATACTAAATACAAGTTTACAGCAAAACAGAACAAATAAGAAAAAAATACAACTTGGTTGGAGTAACTTCTCTAGCCCTGAAGCAGCGTGTCCCAACCTTCAGCTCCAGCCTTGCTAATTAGACACATAGCCTTTGCCAGGTGCCCCCCCCCCCCACACACACACACATGCAAACACAGCCTTTGCCGGTGAGGTAGAAGTATTATGTACTCTAGATAAGAGAGGCACTTCCAATACAAAGAATGGAAGGGTGAGGATACATCCTAATGCAAGTGTATACCCATGTTAGGGAATACATGGCCCGTACTGCTCCACCAAATTTGTGTACATGCACACACCCCTGATTGCACACACCACTGTCACAAAAAAGCAGCAGTTTTGCTTTAGAACAAGGCGTATGGAGAGTGTGTTCCTCATTTGGAAGCAGGATCATGCTCCTGGAAGCCTCCTGGGAGCCCAATTTCACTTCCAAACAAGGGCCATGTTCCTTGAGGGCCAAACGATACATTATATGAATTGCCTCAGTGTAAATGAGGCTGCTATTTATTTATTTTTACTTTCATGTAAGCACATGCTGTTCCAATCTAGATCGGGACCATGGCAGTTCAGAAGAGGAGAGTTTAAGTCCCACACATACACACCAACAAACACATACAGATGTCGGAAGAATCCACAATGGTTTTAAATGAGATTGAGTTTCTGTGAATATGACCTGCAGATTCCTCAATGGACTGACTTTTTCTAATCATGCAGATTTCATGGGCGTTTGGTGGGCATTTGCACTAAGGGTGCCGCTACAAGAGCGATTTAAAGCTCTTTCAAGGCTCTTTACCAAATTTACCTCTACAAGAGCAGAGCGCAAATCAGGGGTCCAGGCACTTTAAATCTCAGATTATTCGCATTTTCGAATATGTCTGTGTAAACAATTTGTGAGGAGGCGCATTAACGATCAGATGGTCTTGTTGTCATGCGTATGTGTGGATAATTAGTGATCCGCTTAGACAACTCGTCCCCTCACTTCTTGCTGGGTTCCTGAGAGACGGGAAGCAGGGAAAGGGGGGGGTGGACAGGGGGAGGGTGTTTTCATGCTTGCCTGCATGCCTCCATTCATACACACACACACACACACACACACACACACTCACACACACGCTTCCCTCACTTGCTTGCTGGGGGGGTGCACGTCTGAATGTTTTACATCACCAAAACGACAACGGATTATTGAGAAGGAGAGGAGGGAAAACAATTGATCTCACTGGGAAAATAAGGAGGAGGAGGAAGGAACGAAGCAGCTTCCCCTGTCTGTTTGGGCGTGCGTTTGTGCAGATCTCTACTCTCTCGCTCGCTCGCTCCTTCTCTTTAGTCTATCGCTCTCTTCCTCTCTCTCCGGCAAATGGTGGGGGGCAGAGAGAGGCAGCCGAAAATACTTTTTAAAAGGCTGTTGGAGGGGGGAAACTTCTGAGGCACATTCCCATTTACTCCTGAGCAGTTGTGGGAGGGGGGACAAACTTCAGCTGGCGGTGAAATTGGAGGGGAGAGTGGTAGCCAAACAGGTTAACTGCATCATTCCCTGCAGGTAACCTAGGAAACCAAAGGTGGGAGATTCTGGTAGGCGGGGAGAATAAAGGGTGCAAAACCTGTTTGGGCAGTTTCCCGGAACAAAGCGCATTACTTTCAGCAACATTTGCATGCATGTCAACAACTTGACATGTGAGTTTCATACAGCCAGTAATGTGCTTCAACACCTCTCGCATATAGGTATTAAGGGTAAAAGCGATTGTCAGGAGATGCGCATAATCAGACAACCGGGCGTCAAACCGAAATCTTGTAGAGGGGACCTAATACATGCTTGCACAAAAGCACATTTGCAAATGAATGGAATTCTCATACAAAAAAACAAATCCAATTTCATCAATGAGAAGACAACAGATCAAAAGACACCAGACAATCCATGAAATGCAGACGGGATGGATTGAACAAAATCTGTACAGCCCTACACACCCTCCCACTTCCACCTCCCAAATTCCATCCACACACTCTGCAGGGAAGTTGAAAAAAGAAAAGAAAAATCTCCATTGGAATCAATGGAGATGACTTTCTCTTTTTTTAATCCCTCCATGAGGTGTGTGTGTGTGTATGTGTAGATGGGGGGGGGGGAGAGAATGGGTGGGAGGGAAGCTTAAACCCTCCTCTTCTGAAGTGCCATGGTCCTGATCTGGACTGGGTCCACATGGGCTTATACAGTAGTAAAGAAAAATAGCAGCTTCTGACTACACTGACACAATTAGTGGAATGTGTAGTTTGGGCCTGAGTCAATGCTTCAAAAAATGCTTTAGCTTTTGGAAAAGTGAAGTCGTCTGATTGGAATATCTTATAGGCTGAGGTAGTAGCTACTTAAACTCTCACACGCGCACCCCCCCCCCCCCTTGGTTGCAGTTCATCAAATCACCACTGAGAACAAGGGAGAAAGTTGTCAGTTTGCATTTTAATGTGAATTTTCCTACTTTCAAACTACTTATGCAAACCAAAAGTTTGTTATCCTTCAAAATTCACCCATCTCCGAACTTTGCAATGGAGGCCAGATCTACACCAAGCAGTAGGGTGACCAGATAAAATCCAGGTCAGGCCTCATGTAACTTTAACAGTTGTAGAGAAAAGGGAATTTCAGCCAGTGTCATTTGTATGCAATTAGTTCTTGGTGAAATTCCCTCTTCATCACAACAGTTAAAGTTGCAGGGGCCCTGCCTTGTTTTGTATCTGGTCACTCTAGTATAGTGATTGCACCTTTAACTGTTGTGATGAAGAGGGAATTTCACCAGGAACTAATTGCATACAAATGACACTGGCTGAAATTCCCTTTTCTCTACAACTCTTAAAGTTACATGAGGCCTGACCTGGATTTTATCTGGTCAACCTACCAAGCAGGTATGAAAGAGGTATATAAAAGGCAGGAGCCACACTATTTCTTTATAGCAGTATTGCAGTGCACCGACAACTGTTGGAACCCATTGACACATACCATATACCGCTATGTCTTGCTTGGTGTGGCTCTTGCCTTTTATATGCCGCTTTCATACCACTATGAAGATCTGGCTGGCCAGTGTCTTCCCATTGAAGTAGGCTGACCAGATAAAATCCAGGTCAGGGCTCATGTAACTTTAACAGTTGTAGAGAAAAGGGAATTTCAGCCAGTGTCATTCGTATGCAATTAGTTCCTGGTGAAATTCCCTCCTCATCACAACAGTTAAAGTTGCAGGGGCCCTGCCTTCTTTTGTATATGGTCACTCTAGTATAGTGCATACACCTTTAATTGTTGTGATGAGGAGGGAATTTCACCAGGAACTAACTGCATACAAATGACTCTGGCTGAAATTCCTTTTTCTCTACAACTGTTAAAGTTACATGAGCCCTGACCTGGATTTTATCTGGTCACCCTACATTGAAGGATGTATACAAAAATGCATCCATTAGAAGACATAATGTTAAAATGCAATATATTAGTTAAAACTGCTATCAAAAATTTCTAGCATGCAAAAATGCATATAAAATGGCACGTTAGGATCAATGTGCAAAAAAAAAAAAAAAAAAAGCTTTTAAGACTGAAAAAAAATCTTTAGGTTTCAGATGTCCTGAATTTAAGATTGGGAAAATGAGAAAGTGATGGAAATTGAAATGGATAGATTTGCCCCTCCCTTGTCACTATTAACAACAACCATGATCCGAATCAGTGATAGGTGCACATGAGGGAGAACCCACACACAACAGCTGGTGCTTTGTCCACTGTTTCTGGTGCCTCAATTGTCACTTTTTATATTCTATATTTTTTAATTACGTTACTCATATTTTAATTGTTTTTGCTATGTATTTTCACATAATATAAATGCAGTGCATCCCGAATACGCCCACCGTTCCTTTTTTACACCTTTGAACTATTTAGAAGTATGCCTTGAAAGCCAATAGGTGGTACTGGCAATTAGACAATGTTCTCTCCCTCCTCCATTTTTTTAAAAGCATGTTTATTTTTCTATTTCTTGGCAACACAATCTGAGCTGCTTAAGAATTTGGTGCAAGTTCAAGCTTATAGTTACAGCAACAATATTATTTTTGCTGGATGTATAATGAAGCTATAGCAAGTTTTGCACGCCTGCCAAGGAGAGGTTGTCTCTGTGCAACACAAACAGCAGTAAAACTCTGTGTTCCCTGGAAAAGAAAAAGACCTAACAATTAATCTTCATTTTTATAAGTAACATGCATGTTGTCAAATAAGCTGCTATTAAATTGTCATTGATTTTTTTAAAAACTAGGTGGTTATCTGCTGCCAAATCCCTCTGGCAAACCAAATGTGTAATATATTACAGGGGCTTTGGCATGCCAAGTACATAGCAGAGAATGAGGAGTGATTGATTCAGCAGCCCTTCCGATGCTAATCTTGTTACGTTAGGATCAAGCTTCCTCTCACCATTGTCATACAGACCATTTATGAATTGTGATAATAATTTATAGAGAACTAAATCGGTTTCTTGAATTCATCAGTGCCAAAGGACTGAGCTGTAAGCTGGAACTTTGCATTCATTTTCAGAAGGGGAAAATGTATTTTCTCTTTGTAATCATCACTAATAAGGTTATAACCTGGAATCTTGAGACAGCATATGCCGGAGGGGGGGGGGGGTGTCTGAAGGGAAAAGATCACCAACACCCTATGTATTTGGAGCCATTTCCCATCCCCTTGTAGGTAGGCTGACCATATGAAAAGGAGGACAGGGCTCATGTAACTTTAACAGTTGTAGAGAAAAGGGAATTTCAGCAGGTGTCATTTGTATGCAATCAGTTCCTAGTGAAATTCCAACTTCATCACAACAGTTAAAGTTGCAAGGGCCCTGCCTTCTTTTGTATATGGTCACTCTAATATAGTGCCTGCACCTTTAACTGTTGTGATGAAGAGGGAATTTCACCAGGAACTAATTGCATCCAAATGATACTGGCTGAAATTCCCTTTTCTCTACAACTGTTAAAGTTACATGAGCCCTGTCCTCTTTTTCATATGGTCAGCCTACTTGTAGGTGACTATTGGAAACCTGGGTACATCAGTCTTTGGGAATGGACATGACTCCTGCTCCACACAACTGACATGTAGCTGTTGCTGTTGTTGCTGTCTTGTTCATTTAATTTATATCTAGGATGACCATATGGAAAGGAGGACAGGGCTCCTGTATCTTTAACAGTTGTACAGAAAAGGTTATTTCAGCAAGTGTCATTTGTATGCATGCAGCACCTGCTGAAATTCCGCCCTTCATCACAACAGGAAAAGCTGCAGGAGCCCTGCCCTCTTTTGTATCTGGTCACTCTAATAGTTCCTGCAGCTTTAACTATTGTGATAAAGAGGGAATTTCACGAGGTGCTGCATGCATACAAATGACACCTGCTGGAATTCCCTTTCTATACAACTGTTAAAGATACATGAGGCCTGTCTTCCTTTCCATATGGACATCCTATCACCTCCTATCTTAAGAAAAGAGTCCTGTGGCACCTTAAAGGCTAGAGTCGTGGACTACGACTGGGCAGACCCAGTTTCAAATGCTCTCTCAGTCATGAAACTCACTGGGTGACTTTGGGCCTGTCACTATGTCCAAGCCTAATCTACCTCATCGGATTGTTGTGAAGCTAAAATGTGTGTGTGTGTGTGTGTGTGTGAGAGAGAGAGAGAGAGAGAGAGAGAGAGAGAGCGCAATGTAAATTGCCTTCAGGGCCAAGGAGGGTAGACAATATATAAATGGAGGATAAAATTATTGATGGCTACTAGCCATGGCAGCTGTGTATTACCACCACTATCAGAAGCATTGTGCCTTTCTGTACCAGTTGCTGCAGAGTATGAGTAGGGCCACCGGGAGTGGAGTGGAACGGGTGCCACTGTGTGCATGTCCTGCTTGTAGACTTTCCATAGGCCTCTGCTCGACTAGTGTGTGAACAAAATGGTAGTCTAGAAAAGCCTTTCATCTGATCCAGCATGGTTCTTCTTAAGTGTAATACAACAACAACAACAACAACAACAACAACAACAACAATAATAATAATAATGGACTGTTAGTCGCCTGTGAGGAAAGCCAGAGTTGAAATCAAAGAAGCAGAGTAATTGTTGCTGGAGCTGGTTCCTGATTAAAGTAAGAGTCAGGATTAATCTTTGGCAGGCGGGTCTTCAAAGAAAATCAGGGAGGAACTGCAGCATTTTCTGGGATCCACCTTCTTTTGTAGAGAGTCATTGACATCCAAGAGAAATAAACAGCAGTCTCATTGATCCTTCTGAATGCGTGACAGGCAGCCACCACAACCACCCTTGCCGCAAGCTGGCACTGCACTGCACATGCAAAATGGTTTTCAACCTGCTTGACAGTCATGGCTCACAACCAAGGAACCCTGGGAATTGCAGTTCTTTTGGGAAGCAGCTAGGACTCTCTATAAAGAAGAACATGCTGGGCGCCTTCACAAGTTCTTCTCATTGATCTTTGCAGGCAAGACATGACAGTCAAATCAAATTCAAAATGTTAGTGTCTATTCTTGTTGCTACTATAAGGCCAGCCGAAGAATTTTGACCATTTTGATTACCAATTTGCAAGTCCTGGGAGATGCCATGGAAACACCAACAAGAAACCATTTTGTGGCTGCAAAAACACATACACTTAAAGGACCTCATTCAACCTCATGCAACCAGCAACATCTCCAGCATGGGATGAAGCACAAGGATAATGTATGTGTGTGGGAAGAATCATATATGCACAGCTATAATAGAAAAGTAAGAATTTATTTCCATTTGTGAGGGATCTGATGCTTTTTAAAGGTAGAATCAAACTCTATGCCTCTCTGTGCATGGAGAAAGCGACTCAACCAGCACTTGCAGGAGCCAGCTCCTGCAAAGCCTGGCCAAGTTGGGCACCTGTTTCCCACATCGCTCACATCACAATTGGGGCATGAATGGTGCTTGAAGGGGCTCAGCTGGTGCTTGCAGGACTGGCTCCTGCATGGCCCGGACAAGGCAAGCAACTTCCAACCCTCCACCGGCCAGACTGCCAGCTTTGAATCTGAATACATATAGCACTGTGGGAATTAGTATCTCCTCACTTCTTCCTTCTCCCCCTAAATTCTTAACCTATATGTTGATCTGTAGGGCTTTGCATTTTGATTTGAAATTATTGGCATTTAAAGGAGCTCCCTCACCCCATCATTCCAAAACCATCCTGTGAACACAGATTCTGTTAAATGAACCTATTTTCATTCATCGCACATTGTTTCACTGAGGTAAGTGCTAAATAATCAGTCCTGAGAAGGGCTGATAAAGAAGGGCTGCTGGAATCTACTACATACTCTTGTTTCCAATTATGTAGCATCCTGGCTAAATTTTAATTAAAAGTATGACCTAAATACTAATTTGCTCTTGCCTTAAAAAATGACTTTGTAGATATTTGTAAAACAGACCACTGGGAGGCTTGGAATTCTGCCTTTTCAGATGTGTGTTGTCTATTAGAAGAATAAACTGAAGGGAATGCGTGTTCTTTTTAATTTATAAAAAGCATATGAAAGGTAATTGCTTTTGATTATAATCAAAACACCGGTGAGCCAAACTGTGGAGCATCCTGTAGCTTTAACTATGTAGGTAACATACTTATTAGTCTAGATTATAGGACATAAATACTGTCATAAAATAAAGGAATAAAACATCCCAATTCCTTTATTGCAGTCATAAATCATGCAAAAGAAATGGAAGAAAAGACAGTTCTAGGCCAGCAACATAGAGTGAAGAATATTTAGTTGTCATTATAACAGTCTACTATGTATGCATCAAAATAAATTTGGCACAGCTTTTTGCCATTAAAGCATAAGCCCATGTCTCTATTAGCAAGATGGTTTTCTACTTCATAGACAAACACTCACAATTGGTCCAAGAGTATGGTCTAAAAGCCTGTGAGGCAGCCACCTTGCTGAAGCTAAGCAGGTCTGGGTCTGGTCAGTGCTTGGAGGGGAGACTATTTGGAAACCACATGATAGTCACCTTGAGTTCTATAATGGAAGAAGGGTGGAATATAAATGTAACAAATACATAAATTATCCAGAAATAATCATCTCTCTTCCTTGTAGGATGACAACTGAAATTATGTGGTGGGAAATATCCTCCACCATGCCCTTACCAGTGCAATTTCACAAGTTAAAAGAGATGATCCTGTAACGTTCATCCAAGACAGCGGAGTTCATTTGCTGAAACATGAGCAAGATCAGCGCTCTCCTTTACATGGTTCCCTCCACCAATTTTCTCTATATGGGGTTGGTGTGTGTGTGTGTGCGTGCGTGCGTGCGTGTGTGTGTGTGTTAGTTCAATGTTAAATGTCCATTGATTTGTCTGAGTTTTCCAATGTACACTAAGAAAGTCTGGACAATGTATGGGTGGACATCTGATATCAAATATGATTGGAATCACTGTCTACCTACCTCAGTTCTTAGCATTCCATAATATTATCCCAACATTCTGTCACACCCTTGAGTGACCAAAGAAGAGAATCAAGGATGGTGCTATGCAAAGAGGTGATACCTTGGACTTTTCTACATGAGGCACTTATTGTGTTCTTGTCACAGTTGTTTATGGGTTTGTTTGTTTTTATGACAACGTGACCCTCCAGTTTGTGTCTAACCAGCACTTTCAGCGAGGGTTTTTCTTTTTAGAGCAAGGAAAATGCAGCACTTAATTGTGAAACTGAAAGAAAGTGCTGTTTCTACCTGTGTATTTGTACTGTTCAACTCTATTACAGTGCCACCTAGAGGATATGTAGCGGAAAAGCTGGGAAGGAAACACTCCTCATGTAGCGATGGGGCAAAACTCCACCTGGGTTCCTGAGGGCAGCAGACGCCCCGCATCCTGCCCTCCCGGACCCTGACAGACACGCCCAGCGGATTTTTACCCCTTCGCTACCTGCAGAACAAATGCGGTGCAGGTCCTGGCAGAACTCAGTTCCTCCCTGACCTGTGCATGCCCTTTGTCCTTTCCTAGGCTGACCATATGAAAAGGAGGACAGGGCTCATGCAACTTTAACAGTTGTAGAGAATTTGACTGTGCCAGGAATTAGAAGAGCATTTACGCTGGCAAAATTCAATGTTTTGCCATTGGTGCTGTTGGAGGGTAGATATAAAAAAATCACTTACATTGAGCGGACCTGCCCTTGTGGGTCGGGGGATATTGAGACAGTTGATCATGTTCTTTTACACTGCTGTTTCTACAACGAACTTAGAACTATATGGATTGCCCCACTCATTAATAAAGTCCCAGGCAGACCGGATAAATTTTACCCAGACTATCTTCTGGCAGACCTGGACGACCAAGTTACATCTAAAGTCACCAGATTCTGTGCAGCAGCCATTCATCGGTGTAGGGATATATTAGCATTATCGAACCCTATCTGATTGCCCCAAAATGAAGCCTGTATATCCTCATTTGCATGAGTTTATTTTTCTGTTATGCTGGTTTATGAACCATAATAAAGTATTGTATTGTATTGTATAGAATTTCAAGGTGGCCAGATCCTGTGCTGCTGCAATTGCTTGCCTGTGTCGGATGATATCATCAGACTGTGATAATGTTTTAATGTTTTAAATCCTATATTATCATGAGTGGGACATGTACATTTCAATGACTTTTTAAAAATCAAAATTGTTTACTGTTTATCTATCTGTATTTTTAATTATTACCTTTTATTATTGTACCTATAGCCCCATCTTACCTTGTTGGTCTTGTGAACATGATTGTGTTTATAGTGCTGTTCTACTTTGCTGGTCTTGTGACTGTAATAAATTCTATTCTAATGGTACAATGTGAAATATCAGAAAGGGCTGCTAGGTGGATGAATTTATACTGCGTTCATTCAGAAATTTAAAATTGTGCAATTGTGCAATGCAGGTGGCCACTTGTGAACCATCAAAAAAAGAAGACAAAAGAGGATGCCAATTTACATGTAAGCCCCTGCTCTAATCCTTCATTTCATAAAACAAACATGTGTGGATGAGAAGAAGTATACAGCAATTTTATCTCTGTGGATTGGAATAAGGAGGCATTTCCCCCAATTCTCACAATGGGTTTGGTTGGTGGGGAAAATCCAAGTTTAGATTTCTGCTCCTGAACCCCAGTGGGTGGACTTGAACAAGGCACTATGTCTCCATGTAGCTAAGAGCAGAGGTGACATTTGTCATGCAGTTTGCCCTTGTGTCATTGATTGTTGTTTTTGAAATAGCTGGAATGGGGTGGGGGTGGAGAAGCCACTTTAGGACCCTGGTGTGGGGTGAGTGGAGCTTTATGCCTTTGCTGCCAGCCTCCAGCGTGATATCATTCAGAATCATTCTCACACACTCACTTACATGCTTGCTATTTGCAATGGGAAGAAAGTTCCCATTCACACCAATGGCAGACACAAGGAGCCCAATTCTGATCTGGATCAAGGCAGGAGCAAAGGGTTAAAGTCCTCCTCTTCCACATCATGGTCCAAAGCACCCTCATCCTCGCTGACTATTTGCTAAACAAAAATCAACTACGCAAGGGCAATCTATATGATCAAGGCATATCTAGTTTGAACTATACTTGGAAGGCGAAAATGTTGCTTTGAGCTCCAAGGAGGACAGGAAGAACACAAATGTAGCAAATATAATGTAAATAATATGTAGGCTTCATTTTTCATTGTCCTCTAAATAATAGTCATACTACATAAAGACAGAGTCCAGGGGTAAAGATCGAATTAAGGGCTTAGGTCGTTATCACACGGGCGGTTTTAAGCACACCCACCTCGGCTTTGCTCCACTTCTTCAGCGCTGGGTTCGCATGACTGGTCTCCCTCCTGCTGCTCTCTCGCCCTGAGGTCGCAGGTTTTAGTTTCTGTTTCGATTTAACCCTCAACGGGCAAAGTCCGAAACAGGCAAGTTCAGGCAAGTTCAACAGGCTGAGCTGAGGTATCGGAGCAAAACTGACCAGGGGCGGATCTACACTGCTATTTTAAAGCGCTTTAAAGCGCTTTATAACAGTAGTGACAACTGTTTTGGAGTGTGTCCTGGGCCCCAGCAGTTGTCACTACTGTTATAAAGTGCTTTAAAGCGGTTTATGACAGTACTGACAACTATTGGGCCCCAGGACACACTACAAAACAGTTGTCACTACTGTTTTAAAGTGCTTTAAAGTGCTTTAAAACAGCAGTGTAGATCCTGCCCCGGTGTGATTCAAAACGCTAGATTCGCATAGGAAACGGAGGGGGAACCCGCAGAAGCAATCCAGGGGGGAAATGGTATGTGTGATAAAGGCCTTAGAGCCATTCCTGAAAAATGGAGAGATTAAGCATTGATTTTAATCCTCTTTAGTTAAGGCGGGTGCAGAACAAAAGAGGATAAAACAGAACTTACAAAATGATAAAAGATAGGACAACAATGACATTCACATGCTCCTTTGTGATATTGCAGGAATGAGATGTAATTGAAGAAGTGAAAAGAAAAGCATTTATAGGACGCTAAAGATTTTTCCACATTACAAAATCTGTCCATGTAATTAATTGTCACAGATTAGCATAAAAGACTTCAACTGGTTTTAAAAATAGGGCACAGTCCACCCACTTTATTGAAATAAATGGGAGCCATGCAAAATCAATTCATTTCAATGAGGCTTGCACAGGAGAACTTTGCAGTGAATTGATCCCATAAAACTTAGTGGAGCATTCATGGAAATTTGAGCTGACTTCTTTTGTGTAAAAGGTACCTGTTCATTAGCTCTCTGATGCATGGCATTTTCTCATCCATCCACAACTCTCTCTCTCTCTCTCTCTCTCTCTCTCTCTCTCTGTGCTTGGGATGCCTTAGAACTCTGCAGTGTATTCAAATGAGTTCAGATCTATATGAATCCAACCTGTGAGTTCTGCTGGGGACTGGCTTTTTTCATGTCATATGGATTCCACAGGGTGGGGTGGGCACATTTGCACTAATCGACATTAACGAAAGCAGATTAGCATCTTATAGGCTGACCATATGAAAAGGAGGACAGGGCTCATGTAACTTTAATAGTTGTAGAGAAAAGGGAATTTCAGCCAGTGTCATTTGTATGCAATTAGTTCCTGGTGAAATTCCCTCTTCATCACAACAGTTAAAGTTGCAGGCACTATACTGGAGTGACCATATACAAAAGAAGGCAGGCCCCCTGCAACTTTAACCGTTGTGATGAAGAGGGAATTTCACCAGAAACTAATTACATACAAATGACACTGGCTGAAATTCCCTTTTCTCTACAACTGTTAAAGTTACATGAGCCCTGTCCTCCTTTTCATATGGTCAGCCTATCTTAGAGCAAGTGCACATTATTGCAAGTGCAAAGCAGCGCAAGCAAAACAAAATGTTAGTTTAAAAAATCCAATTCCGTCAATGGCAGACGATGGAACAAAAGACACCTAAAAAGCCATGAAACACAGCTGTGCACACACACACACACACACACACACACACACTAATTATTCTGTCTGTTTCACCTTCTCTTAAGAACATATTGAATTAGAATTCCTCAGGTAGCAAGGCAGCTGGGCTTGGATCAGGAAGGAATGGTGCCAGGGCTTAGTTTGGACATCTCTTCACAGCGTCTCTATGACGTCGCCGCGGCAGCAGCAGGTGGAGTGATGCGCATTTGCGCTCCCTCCGCCCCTCTTCACCAGCAGCAGTGTCGCAGCAAGGTTTTTTGCTGCTGCCCCTGCTGCTGCGCCCCTGCTGCCTCTTTGAAGGTAGGTATTGTTTTTTACTTTTTAATTTGGGGCGGGAGGACCAAAGAGGCGCAGAGTTTAGGTTTTTTATTTTTTTATTTTCAGAAGAGGTGGGGAGGACCGAGGAGGCACGGTTGTTTTGGAGGCACGGAAGTGGTGCAGTGAGCTTACGGCTCGCTGCACCACCCCCTTCCGTGCCCAGCCCATGGCAACCAATCAGTGGTCGCCATAGTCTTGGCACGCCTCCAAGAAGCGCGGGAGTAAAAGTGACAAACGGCAAATGCCGTCGTTGTTTCGCTCCAAATGCCTGACTTCTTTTGTGCGGAGTTTTGGGGCTTTGCCCCTAGATGGCTTTGGCTTGGCGGCAGCATCATGTAACCCAGCTGCCGCCAATCCAAAGCCACCATGACGGAAAGGGACCATCTAGAGGTACCCATGGTCTTTGCAGTCCTTGGAGGATTTTTGGAGTGTTAGGTGTCCTTTTCAACGCCCCACAAAACATCTGGGGACTGCAAATCCCTATGAACATCACCACAAATCAGTGCCACAGATCTCAGAATCAATCACTAGAATCTGGCCGATGAGCAATACAGGACCAAACAATGGATCGTCATGGGATTGTTGCAGACATTGCTATTCAATGCTCTTACAATTCAGAGCACTAAATCATGCAGTGATCAGTGCAGCAAGCAGCTATAAGGCTGCAGCCTGAACATTCAAATACAAACCACACACACCTGGTATGAATAGAAAGCCACCCATTCCTGTGTGATCCCAGCACTTAGATCCTTCCTTATGCCTTACTCTGTTTACCTGGAAACTTGTAAGAAAATGAACGTCATTGTGGCCCAGTGCTGGTTTCATATGTTTGTACAAATGACTATCAGAGGCTATTTTCTTGAGCTTATCTGTACCTGCTTCTACACTGGTGCCGTCCCCAGACTTCAACACAGCTCACTCATTTTCCACCAGCTTCAGAAATGAGACAATCCACAAGTAAAGCCAGATTCGATGTGGTTTGTTTTGAAAAGCCTTCTGTGTGCTAATAATTGTTGGATATAATGTCAGGTTGACCAGACTACTGAACTGTGCTAGAAGCATAAGAATCAGACATTAGAGAGTCCATTTTCCACAGTTTAAATATTATCTTCTGCAGAACCTTTAGAAAGAGGAAGTTTGACATTAGGCAGTTTCATTGTGGAACTAATGATCTACAATATTCCACAAAATATTCATTTTGTTGTCTTATATATTTTACGGGCACAATATCCCAGAATGCCTCAGCGAGCCATGCTGGCTAGGGCATGCTGGGAGATCTAGGACTTTTTCCTGTCTAAACATGCATTGGATTGAGCCCTGCACCGTCTTTCCTGATCTAGCAAAAGTTAGATCCCTCTGGGTCCTGTGCATAGATCCCTCTGGGTTCTGTGAATACAAAAGGTGGTGCATTGCTGGGGAGGAGGGGGGACTTCATTGAATATGTTGGCATCATGTGCAGTGTTCATTGCTGGATTGGGGCAATGAGACTGACCCACCAGAAAAAATTTGGCTATTTAATTTTAAAATTTTTGGGGCTTGGTGTCCTCTAGGTGTGTTGGACTACAAATCCCATTATAACCAACCTAGAAGGCACCAGGTTGGGGAAGGCTGCTCTATATGGACATGAGTTCTAACAGTATTATTCACATTGTATTTTAGGGTGCAATTCTATGTGGATAGTTGGCAACTCCAAACTTGGAGGCTGCCAAGTATCCAATGCAGGATGGGAGCAGCATATAGGCTGTCTTCACCTCTACACTCCAGCTGCCCTGCATTTCTGCTAGACAGGCAATCTTTGCCCATCTGACAGCAGTGCCTTGGAGGGGGAGGGAAGGAGGCCTAGGCAGCCATAGGAAATGGCATGCCACACCTGCGCCAGTCTCCTCCCCTCCCTGCCCCCAGGGATGCCCCCTTTCCCCATCTCCACTCTCCATTTTCTGACTGTGGGTGCCTCTAGACGGGTGCTTTTCCCCACAGTGGCTTTGAAGTGACAGCAGGTGGTCTACATGATGCTGCCGCCACTCCAAAGCCATCTAGGGGCAAAGCCCCAAAGTTCCACTCTAAAAAAAGTGGGGCATTTACCCTGACTTTTTTTAGCTTGGAGCGAGGCGACGATGGCATTTGTTGTCTGTTGCTCTTGCTCCAGAGCTTCTGGGAGGTGTGCCAGAGTCTATGGCAACCACTGATTGGTCGCCATGGGCTGGGCAGTGAAGGGGATGGACCAGCGAGCCATAAGCTCACTGCACCACCTCCGTCCCTCTGCAGACCTTCCCCTTGTTCTCCCCCCATTAAAAAAAGTACAAAGAAGAAGGAAAAAAACTTACCTTGGAAGAAGGGGGTGCGTGCTCCAATGCGCCCTTACAACTGCCACTCGTGCTCTGTTGGGCAGGCGCGACAATGGCGGCGTCAGGCAAGCCCACTATGGTGCTCCTTCTGCTGTAGATGGTTGGAAGGAGCACCAATGTGGGGTGCGCTGCCGCACTGCTGCCCCAACGCCATGAAGATGAGGACTGTGGTGAGGTAGCCGGCACAGTTCTCTCTGCCCCAGCTATGAGGGGCTGGGGGTAGGGTCAGGGAGGGCGGTTTCCTGGCTCTGAGTGCAGAGCCCTGTCTCCAACCTTGGAGCCAGGAAACCGAACAACTGCTGTCCCAGTTACTTAAACTTCCTAGCTATACCTGTTAAAATATTGATTCTAGAGATGGTTTACTTCATAGTTTATGCCAGTCTTCCCCACTCAGGTGCCCTCCAGATATTTTGGGCTTCAACTCCCATCAACCCTAGCCAGCATGGTCGATGTTCCGGAATGCTGGGAGCTGAGGTGCAAAACTTCTGGACAGCACCAGGTTAGGCAATGCTGGGGTTTATCATGAAGTATCCCCAGTGCTTTCCAGATGTGTTGGTATACAAACCCCATTATCTCCACCCAGCATAGAAGGAACTAGGTTGGGGAAAGTTGGCCTAGTGGGAAGGGTGTAACTAAAGCCAAGAGCATTCTGGAAACCTGAAGACCTGTGTGTGTGTGTGTGTGTGTGTGTGTGTGTGTGTGTGTTGAGTCTTCCTGGGGACAAGGACTGCCTGAGAAGAGAGATAAACAGAGCAAACCTCAGCATATTCTGATCAATGCTTGACAAATAAAACATCTGTTGTTCTCCTTTAACTGGATCACTGTAATTTCTGAAGAATATCCTTACTGGCTGAGCTGCTGGATTTGGTTGCACAGCTACATCATATTTTATTTATTTATTTATTTATTCATTCAAAGATTTTTAATTTTTATCCCGCTCATCAGCCAAAAAGCCTCCCAGAGTGGTTATATAGAATTAGTAAGCTAATACAGCCCCTGCCCGCAGGCTAGCAATCTAAAAAGACATAATACACAAGAAAAAGGAATGGGGAGGGAAAAGGAAAAAAATACTACTTTCAATAGGGCACCCGGAATGACCCTGCTTCCCACTCTTATATCTCTCTGTACAGCCAGCTGGAATGGGGGCTGATGGTGACACAGTTGTGAGAGTAAGAGGAGCCTTCATGGAGGTGGCCTTCAGCAGGAATGGCTCTGCTTCCCCCTCTCATCACCCTCAGGACAGCCTGCTGAGATTCTATTGGCCCAAGTTTATATATTTGTCCATCGAGCCCAATATTGTGTACTCTTGAGTGACAGAAGCTCTTCAGAACATGGGGGAGAGAGGTCTTTCCATCACTGGTTAATAGGTCTTTTTAACTCAGGGATGTGCAACTTGACCTACAGATAGTATGGGACTGCCAGTCTCATCAGTGCTAATCAGCATAGCCAGTGGTGGGGGATGATGGCAATTGCAGTCTAAAAACTTGTGGAAGACCACACATTCTATATATCCCTGTTTTAACTGGAGATTGAATCCCTCCGAGTTCAGCATTTTGTGGTCCATCTGTTCTCTACTTCTGCCCACTGAGATCTGGAATGGACAGATTTGTGGGAGTTGGAGATCATGATGGATGCCTTTTGGGCAGAGGGACTGCATTTACTGTAAGGCTGCAGTCCTAAGAACATAAGAAGAGCCATGCTGGATCACACCGAGGGTCCATCTAGTCCAGCACTCTGTTCACACAGTGGCCAACCAGTTGTCGGCCAGAGACCAACAAAGCAGGACACAGTGCAACAGCACCCTCCCACCCATGTTCCCCAGCAACTGGTGCACACAGGCTTACTGCCTCGGATACCAGAGGTAGCATAAACATATCAGGACTAGTACGCATAAATAACCTTCTCCTCCAGGAATTTGTCTAACTCCCTTTTAAAGCCATCCAATGTGGTGGCCATCACTATGTATTGTGGTAGTAAATATTCCATAGTTTAACAATGCGCTCCATTGAACTTAATGAGAGTTCCTTCTGAATAGATAGGTATAGCACTGTTAATCTCTTGCATTTGAGGATATTAAGTTCATATTCTGTCTAAACAGAAGGTTCAATTCTCACAGCCAGGCACAAATTACTTCACTCTATACCACACACAATCTCTCTCTCTCTCTCTCTCTCTCTCTCTCTCAATTTCTTACTGACTCTTTTTACCAGTTTTCCATATGTGTCTATAACTACTCTTTATTCCCCCCTTTCTAATTCCACCTCCCCTACTCTTCGGCACCTAATGACTATGCAATGGATAATTTAGATATGGAATATGTATATAGTTACAGAAAGCTAAAAGTGGTTATTGGCTGTGTGATGTGACCCTTGCACCCCGAAGGAGTTTATGTGAGTGTTGAGTCATAAAAATACTGGCTTGTCTCCGGTGCTGTATTTTTAGACTCTGGATTGAAAGATAGCATGAAGCCCGTTGTCCTCCTGAATAATGCTGACCTAATATGGACAAATTCTTGCTTGAAAGGTTGTGAATTGCATGTCAAAAAGGATTACTGAGAAAGAAAAGAACCTCCTTCATTGGCATGCAGAAAGTGGCCACAAAGTACCAAAAACATTCACAGCATCAACACAGAAGAATGACACAGCCTGCCCCATGTTGCCTTTTCCACAGCTACTGTCAGAACCATTGCAAAGGGATTTCTTCCTCCTCCTCCTCCTCCTCCTTCTTCTCTTTTTTTTTTTTTTTTTTTAAGAATCACCCCATTTGGGCTAGGTCTTTAATTCCACTCTATAAAGTCAAACAATATGATAATGTAATGAAAAAAGATAAATACGGACTCTCTCATCCAAATTGACAAAAATGTTGTGCTAGGGTTGGCATCTCACACTCAAACAAATCATCCCAAAGAAAATGATGAATTGATAACTGAGAGTCAAAAACAAGTGGAAAAGGTTATTGAGTAATGTACAGGAATAGGCAGAATTTCACTACTTATAAGGGATAATGTAGAAGGAGAATGACTTTTGTCTATTGTCAGTGAGATTGAGGCATTTATCGTGTGCTCGTCATTCCCTACTAATGGTTGTTTACAGGTTCTTTAGATGATGTTGTGACCCTGCAGTTTCACTTCTGTGTCTAACCAGCACTTTTGGTGCGGTTTTTAGAACTAGGAAAATACGGTATTTAATCATGAAAGTGAAAGAAAGCACTGTTTCTACTTGTGTGTTTGTGCTATTGTGCTACATCACAGTGCCACCTAGAGGTTATGTAGTGGGAAATCAGAAAAGGAAATGCAGTTCTTAGATCTCAATTCTGGGATGAAACTGAAAGTACTCATAGCAGATTAACAGCTGATTAACAGCCTCATGCTGAAAAGCTTATGAAGGTACATTTCATTTAAATGCAAGCAAAATCTGCTGTCCTAACCATAATTACAACAAGATATATTGGGCATGTTCAGACAACATGCTAAGCCATGGTTAGGACGCTAACCCATTTGCAGCAAATGATTAGTGAACACGTTTAAATCTTGGTCATGTAGACAGCATGGTTAGGAATGGTTCACATGACATGCTAGGTCATAGTTCACACAACACGCTAAGCCATAATGTTTTGCTCAAAATGCTTAACCACTGTGGCTTAGCGTGGTGTCTGAACAGCATCATTATCACCTAAAAAACTGAATGAAATATTTTATCATGCATAGGGCCCAGGAATAGGTAAACTGGTGCCCTCTAGATGTTTTGGACTAAAGCTCCCATAAACCCTGACTATTGACCATGCTAGCTGAGGCTGATGGAAGTCCCAGTTCAAAACATCTTGATGACACCAGGTTGCTTGTCCCTTGGTGAGGCAAACATATTTCAGGAACTATAGGAAAACCCAGTGATACATGCAAATACAGTAAGTATGCATCAGTTGTGCTTCCTGCATTCATTCATATCATTACTCTCATAAAAGGCTCCATGAGCAATAGAACATAATATACAGCCCTCGAGATTCAATCAATCTGTAATTCTAAAGGAATCAAATTAAACAACAACAACTCTGGATACCAATTAGGAGACTGTTTTGGAGAATCAAATATATCTTATTTTTGCACATAAGATATGACAAACTTTAAAACTAACCACCGTCCTGCAAAATATGGCTTTCTTTAAGATACTAAATGTGTCAGTCCCAGATGGACACCCATCTGTTGAGTTTAGTATTAAATAAGATTGTATTGGGGGCGGGGCTTACATGATTGCATTCACATTTGATTGTAACATTGGCCCAGTTCACAAGTCACAACAAACCAGGTTCCCCCCCCCCCAATTCCTGTATTGATATGAACTGAGCAATAATGAGCTGCAACAACGAGGGGCTAAACTATTTATTTATTTATTGTTACTTTAATCCACACAATAACAAATGTTCTCTGAGCAGATTACAAATGGTTAAAAGAATAAAATACAATAGAAATGGTTAAAACTGTACAATACAATACAGTCCACCAACAACCCAGACTCCACAGTTGGCACACAATGTTAAACAACTCAGCAAGTCCCTATGCAGAATCCCTAGGTTATTTAGCCCCTCCTGCTTGCAGCAGGAGCAATCCAGTAGCAGGATCCAGCATGCTTGCTCATTTTCACTCGTTCATAACAACCATGGGTTTGTTTAAAAAAACAACCCAACAACTCTGGGTTGTAGTGACGTCTGAACCGGAAAGCTTTTTTTCCTGGAAGCTTAAAATCCATCTGATATTTTATTTTGGAAAATGCATAAAAATAGAAAAATAAATGTCTGTGTTCAAAGATAGATTCATTATTCAACCAACTGTGCTTCCTATCTCAGAGGCAAGTACACTAAATGTCCAGTTGGAACCAAGTTGAGTTAATGATTGCACAAAATAGGAGCATTACATAAAAAGGGTCTTGTACTACATTCTGTGTGAAAAATCAATTACAAATGACCTGTGCAATTAATCGGGCTTTCTCTTTCATTCCCCAAAGATTGCAACAATAGACAATACCAATAAACAACATAGATTCAAATGAGGTTGAATAAGGACATGACTTGTGTGCCAGTAGAGCTGAATAGGCAGCAATTATATCTCAAACTGAGCCCTCTTGGTTTCAAAGCTCTATAGTAGTGTTGCTGGTCTAATTGTATTGAGTGTCCCACTGCTCTTTTTGGAACTGCCATCACATCCAAAACTGTACACTTTTCAAGACAGAAACTCCTCACACAGAAGAGAACAAGAAATGTGAACAGTTTCCAGGAGTCCACTGGAAAGATCTCAACTCCCGGTGTTTCAACAAATTGTAATGAACTTGTAGAAATATGTAGTGGTTAGCTGCTGGATACTCATCTATTTCCATGGATCCTGCAATGCAATACCCGCAAGACCACATGTATCCATCAGGATGTGTCCATTTTATAATGTGAAAATGGTCAAACCAATAATCTCTCTCTCTCTTGGTTATGAAACAAGTTAGAAGGGATAAATTCCAGAGGGATAGTTGTGTAACTCTGTGGTGACAAATTCAGCAGGGTCTCGTGGCATTTGAAATTATTAAGCTCTACTCTGGCATAAACTTTCGGGATTTGAGTCCACTTTATCAGATACATAAAGTATTATCCTTATTATATTATTAAATGCTTAGGGTATTCTTTATAAAGGTGGGATACAAATTGAATATAATAATAACCCTCACACATACCAGTATAGAGAAAGAACTGCATACAGTGGATTCAAACTGGCATCAAATGCAAATGCAAGTCTATGATATTTCTGTGCAAATCTCAAAGGAATTAAATGATAAAAACTGTCTGTTTAAAAGGCTATCTCATATTGGCTCAAGCGCCACAAAACCAGGAAAGTTAAAACTAAGGCTGATGCCTTAAACGGATGTGCCCCATGATCAGTGATGATGTTGTACAATGTCACAAATTTGCTTCAATTTATCAGCCATGCAGCCATATGTTTCCTTGGTCTTTCAAGCCTAAATCTAAATGGGAAGGATGGAGTGTCTGGGAACAGAAAAGATGCCCCACATTGTCCTGGTCCTGTATTGCTTTGCAAAGCATCTGAACCTTAAACTTTTGCTATAGGAATCCTCCTGTGAATTGACCCATGCAAGTTGGTTGCTTACATACGTAGATGGATGGATGAAAAGGAGCCCCCTCCTAGTGGAATGGCTAGATGCTTCCATAGGCATGCGCACAGGTGGTTCACCTGGTGCCCAGGCACCACCTAATGAAAAGTCCGGGAAAGGTGTGGCACGGAGAGAAGGGTGGGAAGCAGGCCGTGTGTTGTCCGAAGCTATGGAAAGTGCACAGATGGCCTACACTATTAGCATGACTAACACGCTAATAGCGTAGGCCACCTGCGCACTTTCTGGAGCTTCGGACAATGTGTGCCCTCCTCTGCCCCCTCCCCCCGCACCTTTCCCAGTATGAAAGGGTTAGGAGGCCCTTTCACACTGGGAAAGGTGGGAGGGGGTAGAGGAGGGGGCAGAGCAGGCCGCGCATTCTCCAGAGCTCCGGAAAGCATGGAGATCACCTAACGCCATTAGCGTGGCTGGGAGGATTCTCCTAGCCACGAGAATGGCGTTAGGTGATTGCCACGCCTCTAGAGAACATGCGGCCTGCTCTATCCCCCTCCCACCTTTCCCAGTATGAAACGGCCTCTTACTTCAAGTGTTAAGAGACCCTTTCATACTGGGAAAGGTGTTGGGGGGGACGGAGCAGTCACAGCTTACCTGCTCTCTCCTCTCCCCCAGTCTCGCGATACTTCAGGATGAGACTTCTGACATTTCATCCCCATCTCGCGAGACTTGTGGGAGAGGCGGGGTCTGAGTACGAGCGGCAAAAAAGAAGGAGGCAGCAGCAGCGTGGGCCTGGGGGTAAGTAAGGCAGGGCGGGCGGGCAGCGTGGGCAGGCAGAGGGCATGTGGGCATGTGGGCGGTCAAGTGAGCAAGCGAGCGGTGGGTGAGCGAGTAGCGGGCAGGTCGGGTGGGCAGGCGGCGGGCAGCACAGGCTGGCTGCTGGCAGCTGAGCAGCAGGAAGCCTAATGACGAAGGTGCGAGGGGTGAGGTGGGGGCTCAAACTGCAGGCTCAAAGGAGTGGTTTTCTGCTTTGCACACAGAATCTCGGTCTAATTACCAGCCAATATGCTTCACTTTGCTTTTTTAAAAATGGGTTTCTGCAGAAGCAACCAAATGTGGATTCAAAGGACACAGAGTTTTGTGTTTTGGATGTTCAGACTCCTCCTCTGCTTATTGCTCCTATTCTGCTTACCCAGGTGCCCAAGTCTCTGAACTTTCTTGCCAGTTCTTTTATATATTACCTGCAAGTATTTTCATGTATATATCAAAATGTACAACATTATGATGTATAACATATGACCCCGTGCCTTTTACAGCTACTCAATGTTCCTACATGGCTTTTCAGACAAGGGAATAACTTTGGATCATTTCACTTGCATGTGTTGTAGATCACATGCTAAATATGAGCCAACCATGTGGCTGCAAAAAAAGCTAATGCTATTTTGAGATGCATTGATAGAGTATAGCTTCCAAATCTCATGAGGTACTGGCTCCCCGTTATTTGGCACTGGTTAGGCCTCATATTGAATATTGCATCCAGTTCTGGGCACCACACTTCAAGAGGGATGCATACAACTTGGAGGCCTAAATCCAATTGCTACTCCTAACTAGAATAGACACAGTGAATCAATAGGAACTTGTTAAGTCCACACTTATCTAAGTTTCATTGCTTCAATGTGTTTGCTCTGGTGGGGACTAGCAATTGGACTGGTGATCTGATCTGTTTCTGTAATAGCCAGAAATGCAGAATGTGATACTGCTGGACCCAGAGTTCAGCCACCTGAAAATCTGAGTTTTTCTTTTAAAAAAGGATTCTAGCCTTTATAGCTGCAGAGATGTCATTGGAAGTGTGTCATAATGCCTGCTGAAATCAGCATTTGTATTATTTGATGGTGATGTAACCCACTTTTGTTTTTAAGAGACATGTTTGTAAAATAAACATGGGAAGTGGTGATGTTGTAGTTCTGTCCCTTTCCCCTTTTTTCCAAGCTCTGACTGCATTTCACAACAGTAATGGTTTAGTTGTAGGATTCAGAGATGCTCGACGATATAATATTTTATTGACTTTTAGATTCTGGTTTACAGTTCAGTAAATCAGACGTGTGACCAAGGTCACACACCCTTGGGGATAGTTATGTCAGGATGCGCACACATCCTTGGGGGCTGGACATGTTGGGGTGGGCACGCCTCCTTGAGGGTCGGCTATGATGTCCTCCTTTTTGGTTTCCAAAATATGGTCACCTTAGTTAAATGGAATTTACTCCCAAGTTTACCTTAAAAAATCCCTGGGGGCACCACCTAATGAAATGTGCTGCGCACGCTTATGGATGCTTCATAAGGCAATTCAGTACCAGGACAATGTAGAGCATCACTGTTGACCCAGGAAAAGTGTGGGGGTGGAGGGTAAGTTGTAACCAAGCACAATTTGTGACATTGCACAACATCATCACTGATCATGGGGATGTCAGCTAAGGTATCAGCCTTAGCTTCTAGTTTCCTGGCTTTGTAGAGCTTTAGCCAACATAAGAAAATTTTTGAGCATTGAATTTCCCTTGTTTTTGAAAGGGGAATGTATAATCACACTATTGGCAAGCCTACCCTCTTCCAATGTATTTTAATCTCCTTTCTTGCACAGTTTCCTATATGATAAACAGGATTATAGCTACCTAACTAATGGTAATCATATTTTCATTTTAAGTATCAAGTTTCTAAAATCCCAGGGAGAATGGATAGAGGAGGCTGCCCTTTGCAGACACTTGCCCTCCACATGGAGAAAGTAATGAGAATGGTGAAGAAGGGGGTGGAGCTAGAAAGCTCACCCCCACTTCTCTTCTTCATGTGTAGAGTTTACACACAATGAGAATGACTGAATAGGGCTAGAGTCTCACAACCATCTTAATGAGTGTACATAAGACTGTGAATGCACATATGGTGTAATGTGTGAGATGCCCCTAGTGTAGGGTGACCATATGGACAGCAAGGCAGGGCTCCTGCAGCTCTAACTGTTGTGATGAAGAGGGAATTCCACCAGGTGTTGCATGCATACAAAAGACACCCACTGTAATTCCCTTTTCTATGCAACAGTTAAAGATACAAGTGCAATTCTACTTTCAGAATGGTGGTGTGAGGCTATGATCCTTCTATTCTCCCCATCCGTGCATTTCACCCTCAAATTATCTAGATGTAAATAGGGTTTTTGTTTGTTGGTTCTTTACCCAAAAGTAAGCTCATGGGACCTCATGTGGATCAGGTTCCTAGAGTGCTGGGTAGGGGGCTTTAACTCATTGTCCTATGCCTGCAATTTACATTACAACTGGATGCCATTTTGGATGGGTAAACTGGAGGCATGGTGGGAGTCTATGCCGGATTGGGACCATGGGGGTGGCAAGGGTTAAATTCTACCTATGCTCCATGCTAGGGTCCCAATCCATGTAGTTATGTTTAGTCCCTCTTTGTGAGGTCAAATCCCAGAATTAAAGGAATAGGCATCACACATAGAACCCCCTTGGTAGCATTCTCACTTTAGAATGGAACTGAGCATGCCTGACATAACTCTGCCAGCAATTGCTGCCATAAGCTTTCAACAGGCAGAAAATCTTAATAACTTTGAAACCACCGCTCAGAATTTCACCAAACCAATGAAAGGCACATGTCCTTGACAAGCCAGAATAATGAAAAACAGTAGTTTTCACAAAAATAAGAAAGAAACATGTGCTATGGGCTGTGCAGAGCTGGTAATATGCCCAGGCCAGATGGGAAGTGTGTGCCCCCCATTTCAAAAAAGGACAACATGGCCACCCCAAGGGGGCGTTCCCACCAACATGTCTGTTCTACATAACACCTTCATATTAAACCTGTTCTACAACACCTCAAGGCACATATATCCCCGCCCGCATGCAGCATGGCTCTCTGGAGCTTGTAGTCGGACCGTGGTATTCAAGACGGATGGCTTCTGCGCTGTTTCCGCAAGGCGGGCTCCTCACTTCTCGATGGCCCATTTACGCTATGGAAGCAGTAGCGTAAGCTGGGGGGGACCTTCCTGTCGGAGTGCCCCCTTAAAATCATGGGCCCCAGGCCAACTGGCCTCACTGGCCCTGCCCTGGGTATGCCAAGCTGCAGCTGAGAGGAAAAATTACAAATGTATAAAGTCTCAGCACTTTTTATCTTGCTGTATCTATGACACTTTTTAAAAAATATCACACTGCCTTTATACAAATCTGTGGTGCAATCACATTTTGAATACAGTATATAGTTCTGATCACCATACCTAAAAAGATACTGCAGAGCTGGAAAAAGTGCAGAAAAGGGCAACTAAAACGTTCAAAGGGCTGGAGCATCTCCCCTATGAAGGAAGGTTACAACAGCTGGGATTGTTTAGCTTGGAAAAAAGGAAGGTAAGGAGAGATATTACAGAGGTGAGCAAAAGTATGCATGGAGTGGAGAATGTGGATAGGGAGACATTCCCCCCCCCCAATAATACTAGAACCTGGGGTCATCCCATGAAGCTGATAGGTGGGAGATTCAGGACAGATAAAAGGAAGTACTTCTTCACAGAGCATATAGTTAAACTATGAAATTCACTACTGCAAGATGTAGTGATTGCCACCAATTTGGATGGCTTTAAAAGAAGTTTGGAGTTGGACAAATTCCTGGAAGAGGCTACCGATGGCTACTAGTGCTGATGGCTATGTGATACCTCCAGGATTAGAGGCAGTAAGCCTATATACTTGGGGAACATGGGTGGGAGGGTGCTATTGCACTTGCGTCCTCCTTGTGGGTTCCTGGCTGACAGCTGGTTGGCCACTGTGCGAACAGAGATGGACCCTTGGCCTGATCCAGCATGGCTCTTGTTCTGGATAACACACTCTACAGATTCAGACCTAGATCCAGGTTTAGCCCCCCACCCATGCCTGACACTCCCTTACTTGTATTCCTGTGCCAGTGTTTATGCATACTGCAGCAATTGCATCTGTGTATGTTTTCCAGAGATTATTTTAGCACCCAAGAGTGTGCTAAGATTTCCACGGGGGTTCTAATCAAAACACAATAAGAAAAACCACCCAGGAAGGCAGAAATATATTTTGACATATGAAATATTGATGATGAAATTACTTTCTCTCTCTTCCCTACCCCTCCCTTACTTGCACTCCTATGCTGATGTTTATGCATATTACAGCCAATTGCATCTATGTATGTTTTCCAGAGATTATCTCAGCACCCAAGAGAGTGCTGAGATTTTCTCAGGGGTTCTAATCCAAACACAATTTTAAAAAAGGAAAAAATAAACCCACCCAGGAAGGCAGAAATATATTTTGACATATGAAATATTGATGATGAAATTGCTTTCTCTTTTCCCCCTCCCCCAGTTTAATAAAGGGTGAAACTTCTGTTCAGGCAGTATTTATTTGTATTTGTTTTCAGACTAATTATTGCAGTTGGCAGCTCTACCATGCAGGAGGGATGAGTCAGAATGAATCCATATATCCACAAGCAAAATGAAAGTATTTGAAAATAGAATTAGGCACAGACATCATAAGAGTTGTGTAACAGGCAGAAACACACTGTTTGGACATGTGACACTCTAAGCTCTCAATTCTTCAGCAAATATAAACATGAAGGCTGATCTTGTCCAGCATCTTGTCTCCCACAGTGGCCAATTACATGCCCCAGGGAAGCCCCCACACAGGAGATGAAGCAATGGCTCCCTCTTCTTCTTGTCTCCGAACAACTGATATTCAGAGATATGTTCCTTTGATACTGGAGGCAGCATATAGCCATCACGACTAGTAGTCATTGATAGTCTTCTTCTCCATGAATGTGTCTAATCCCCTTTTGAAGCCATCTAAGTTAATGGCCACCACGAATCTTGTGGTAGCAAATTCCGCGGTTGAACGATGTGTTGTGTGAAGAAGTACTTCCTTTTGACTGTCCTGAATCTCCCACCTTTAAGGTTCATGGAATGACCCCAGGTTGGTTCTAGTATTAGGAGAAGACGAAAAAACCTCTATGCACTTTCTCTACATCTGTCCTTTCCCCCCATTTTACTCACTCTTTTTTTAACCTATAAAGCCTCAATTGTTGCAATCTTTCCTCTTAGGGGAGTTCCACTAGCCCCCTTTTCTACATTAACCTGTTTTTTGAAGGCTATGAAATGCAAAAAGTTCCTGATGCTAAACCAGAGGCTAGTGGTCAGGATCCTGAAGAACCCAAGCTGAGACCCTTGCAGATGCCTTCCCCATGCCCACGTTTCCCTGAGGAGTCAAGTAGCTCCTGCCCAGCTATGCCTGCCCAATTGTACTGGGAGTGAGCCAGGCAAGAAGCTCCAGAAAAGAAGAGATGTACTTGCCTTCATCAGCCTTGCTTTGTGGGCTTCTCTGAAGCATTTAGCTGGCCATTGTAAGGAACAGGATGCTAGACTAGATGGTTCTTTGGTCAGATCAAGCAGAACTCTTATGTTCTTAAGCAGAAGGTGATATTTAACCATTCCCTAAGCCACCACTTTTTTTCTGTGACCCCTTTTTCAGTCATTTTGTTTCCAGAAAGAGTCTACTATGTGCTTGCTAATCAAGTGGGGGAAAGGGGGGTAGTTACATAGGATAAGGAGGAAGAGGCAAGGAAGAGTTAAGTAGGCTCTGCACACCCATAGGTTCTATCTTGTAAATCTCCCCCTCCTGCCACCCATACTGTTTTGTACATTGGTTGCAAATGTCATATTCTCTGGCCTCATTCCCCTCTCTGGCTCAGAGGAGGACTCATCCACTAACACATCATCTGCTATTCCAGGAATTTCCAGGCCAGAAGGTGTGGCTTTACCAGACTTTTAAGATGTAGAGGGCACCCATCCAACACAGTCCTCACCACCTCCATGCCATAGGAGCTAGTAGCATAATTGGACAATGGCCCTTAAGAAGATGATAGCTCCTCAAAGGAGCCAGAGTTAACAGCAGGTTTAGATTAGCCACCTTTCATAAGGCCTCTGCGTGTTGCTGAGACAACAACACTTCCTGAGTGAGTTCCAACCAAGATAGATCTGTCCAGGGTCCTGGCTTTCATAGCTGAACTTTGCCTTGCTCTTCCAATAAGTACAACTGTTTCAGATTGTTCCCCTGGAAACCTTGAGCTGGACAGAACAGCAAACACGGGGTTGGTGATCTTGTGTTTGCCACTGAGCATGTAATGCCACCCCACATTTTATGACATTTTATGCATTGGACAGAGATTTTTTTACAGCCATTTGGAATGTGGTTTGTTATTGTTATAGCAAACAACAAATAATAATGTGATAGTGATTAGGGGTTTTGTATAAAGCATGTGGAGGGATAAGAGGATCTTGTACAAGGTTTATTGTCCAATAATCATATTTAGCCTTATCACATTTTAAATGTAGATATGGGCTTCTAATGTTTAATGTGGCTCATTTTCACTTTAAAGCTTCTTGAGAACAGAAGACTTAAAATGTTGCTTATGGTGAGATGCTGTGTCATTGCAATGAGTAACAGTTTATAAAATCAGGGTAATAGCGCGAAGCTTTGTTGGCAGGAGAGTGTGGGAGCAAAGGGTTATCACTTTACATCATTCAATAATTATCATAAAGCTGCTGGTTATTTCACAGTATAATGATTGGAACATCATACTTTACTACTTCAGATCTGCTATATAATTGTTGCAGAGTGTACTGAGAAAGGATATCTCTTTCAAACAATAATTGCTCTTAAAGAAGTGATATTCCACAAATGGTGAAATGTTTTTTAATTAATTGTAATCAGGTGGATCACAAACAACCACTAACAGCAAAGACTGTGATGCTCAATTAACAGATATCATATTACTTGTGGCTGCTGTGTTTATTTTCACTTATAAACAACAGAAATGCATCCCCCTAAACTGACACTCCTCTTGCAGTTTTTCAAGTTCTAACTACCAAAGCAGAAATAATTTCTTTATGTATTTGATGGTATGACATATCAAACAAACATAGCTTCAGTTTCAATAATATTATTTTTCTGCAAAAGTGGATGGCATTGGTTACAAAGATTCTAATGAATAAGTTAGTCAAGATTCTGTTATATGTGTAACTACATACTGGAGTCCTTATAGAAAACCATGATTTAAAACCCTGATCCATTCTGAAGAATAATATTATTCGCTAAAATCTGAAACCTCCTTTCTAAACCCTTTTTATAATATTGGCTATCACATCCTTCAAAACGTCATACTTTGACACTTGATATTACCCGATACAACCTTTGCTAAATTGTTTATAGGTGAGATACAGAGGTTGGTCATATAAAATGTAAGAGAAATCCTTTTGTCAAAATACCAATTTGATGTTGTCCAGAGCCTATTATTCATTTAAGCAGTGAATATTCAAAAATATTCTCATTATTCTATTTTATGGCAAACACCATTCAATGATGAATTGCAGGGTAAAAATGTAAATTTTAAAACAAGTGTTTAACCAACAGCTTACAACACTGACAAAGTTCTTTTAAAAGAGGAGTGCAGAACTTCAGGCCCAGGGGCCAAATGTCCCAATGTGCCCTCCAGATTCCCCAGAAGCCCATGCTCCCTTCCTCTGGCCCCAACCCCTTTCCCACAACCATAAGGACATAAGAGCCCTGCTGGACAGACCAAGGGTCTATGTAGTCCAGCACTCTGTTTACACAGTGACCAACTGTCGATCAGGAATCCACAAGCGGGTCACGGGGCAACAGCACCCTCCCACCCATGTACCCCAGCAACTGGCATACATAGGCTTACTGCCTCTGATACTGGAGGTTGTACATAGCCATCACATCTATTAGCCATTGATAGTCTTCTCCTCCAGGAGATCATTGGGTGGTTTCCCAGCTTTTGTGCCATTTGCCCTCTATTCCAGAAGGTTGAAATGCCTCTCCTAAAGCTTAGTTACTGGCAGTAGGAGCTTTCAGCCAAAATAGGCTGGTCTTTTTGCCCCTAAAAGCTTCTCTGAAATAGAATTTGGCCGTCTGGCTGAAAGAAGTCCAGCACCCCTATATTAAACAAGAACATACGCATAATGTATTGCCAAGGACTTCACACATATTTTAAAAGTTATTTTAGCTGCCCTTCGCAGCTCAGCTTCAAGGGCATGTAGTGATGGCATTTGATGATTGAGACATATAAAAAGGTAAGTGGTTTATCCTGGAGGGATTCCCATTTCTGAGGCAACTTTCTCTCCCCCTTGGGATTTTGGCTGAGGGATCTGCTACAAACTGCAAGCCTGGATACTTCAATTAACCATTAAAAAAAGGGGGGGTTGATTTGTTTCATTACATGGCATATTTTACATTCATTGCACGGAACCTGGTCTTGGGAAAGGGTTGGCTGTGCCTCCAGCTCTGCAGGCAGCCACCATGCAAATGTCAGCCTTTCACAATAAAAAAGGGAGGCCGCAATTGTATTGATAAAAATAGAGAGTGCCAAAGCACACAACCGCACCAATAGCAACCACTGCTACTCTATCTCACTGTAAATACAATAGACTCCAAGTTAAAGGACTAAAGTTATATTAACTGTTAATTCACACAGGTATTTTATATCTGTTTACAACTTTTTTTACCATGTCATAACATGCAGGTATAGAAATTTGATTTCTATATTTCTATTTGATTTCTATACTTGCATGTTATGACATGGTAAAAAAGTTGTAAACAGATATAAAATACCTGTGTGAATTAACAGTTAATATAACTTTAGTCCTTTAACTTGGAGCCTTTCACAATGCCTGGAAAGTTGGACACATGAGAGACTTGGTTCACAGGACATAGCTGGGTGTAAATCATACTACCAGTTTTGTCAAATGTCACCAACTGAAAGTTACAATACAGGATGTAATTTATTTATTTATTTATCTGTCCAAATTACTAGAAAGCTGCACTATCTCGTTGCAGATGACATTTTTAATTAATGTCCACTGATTTTGCTCTGGAGGAATAAAAGGTAATCTAGCATGTCTCTCATGGGGAAATTGCAATTTCCAAACACATAAAAGTGCAATATGTTATCTCCGAGGAAAAATGAAATTCCTTGTTCATCACACCACAGCAACAAGGTGTATCATAGAATGTGGAGGCACAAATATTACGGGCAACTATTGGATAGTATCCATAACATCGCTGGTGTTGAGCAACACAATTACACAAACACAGACACATGTGCCATTAAATAAACTTTTTCAACTTTTGGAATTATTTCTGAAAACCTCTTTAGATGCTGAATATCAAGCTGCAAGTTCCAATGCAACTGGGAACAGGACATGGCCCTTGCCCTTTAACCAAAAAAAGTAGCAAGCATCAGTAAAGCTACCCCCTTCCTCCCACCCAAGAATAGCATGGAAGTTTGCTATTTTTATTTGGTTTGTTTTGTTAGCCCTTGTGAAGACCTCCCTTTTCCAGTGCAAAACAAGGCCAGTCCTGTTTACTGCTATTTCCCTAGGAGAGGGCGGCTTCTTCCTTAGTGCAAAAATCACATAGGGGTGGAACATAATACCATTGGCACCACATTGGGGCTAGTGTGTATACCCCTAAGGAAGGGGGAGGAACCATATTTTCATCATCAGGAAAAACTTCAAATATTGTGCTAATTGGGTCTACTGATCTATGTGATCATTTTTGAATTGGCCGCTCTAATCTGATAGCTATGCTATTTTGTGCACAATCATAAGAACATAAGAAGAGCCCTGCTGATCAGGCCAAGGGTCCATTTATTCCAGCATCCTGTTACGCACAGTGCCCAGCCAGAAATCTCTGGGAAGCCCAGAAACAGGATATGAAAGTAATAGCCACTTTAGCTGCCATGACTTGTAGCCATTGATAGATTTCACCTCCACTAATGTATCCATTCCTTACAAGCAAAAATACTTGAGTCTGTGAAATTTTAAATTAAGAGGCACATTCATATCCAGACTGGTTCTAATTGCATCATATCACTGATGGGGAACCTGTAATAAAACATATAACAATTGACTATATTAAGGAGGGCTTTAAAAAAACAACATCGAAATACTGAAACTGTGAAATTCAACTCCCCCCCCCCACCTTGGTCATACAGTAAATAAATGCCATATTAGAAATAAATTAGTAATATATCATCAATGTTCTGTCCACTGTGGGGTATTAAAGAAAAAAATACTTTTTTTCTCCCCTTTGTAGTGAGCTTGGCTTATTGATTTATGAATATGTTATTAATTCCAGAATACATTACAAGTTTCAGAGGATGTGCAGTCTGCATCTTAACTATGACATTTATGTGCATGGGCTGATTTGGCTGGTTTCTACATTTTGTTTCAGGGAGAAATGTGATGAAATCACTTTAACCCTTTAGGAAAAGGCTGGCATTTGAACACATTCCACAACCAATCATGTTCAAAGAAACCACCATGTAGGTTGTAAACACCTCCATACACCAATCCCTATCTTTCTCCTCCATATACCGATTGGTGGTGGTGAGTAAACATTACATTAAAAGACCACGTTGAAACAGCCAATCAGAAATGGATACATAACAATGTGAAGCATGACATCATGATGCATTACGTGATTCCCAACTACAGCTCCTAAGATGCAGTTTAATATTGTGCATGAGCAAAACTCGTATACACAGAACAAGATCTCAAATTAAAGAAGAATTCTCAACCAAGATTACATGGATTGATTACTTTCCAAGGAAATTTTAAAAAGTGTTTGGGGTAATTTTGCCCAGCAACAGACAAGAGCACCTTGCATGGTTGGGTAAACAAACCATTACTTTTTCTTTTAATTAAATTTGCCATGAAATCTAGTAAAGATGTGTCTTTCCTTGTTTGGAGTCCATACATGTTGGACTGGAGAAGGTGTGATATTATCATTCTCTTGAAAGTCTTTGCGAATTTTCAAGCAATCAAGTCACTATATAAGCATCAAACTTTGACATATCTAAATGCCTTAAATGCTATCATCTTTTAAGACTTTAATAAGTATATTTACTTCTGTTGGTTGTTTCAGCTTGCCTTTGAAATAATTCCTAACAAGAATTAATATTAATGGACAAGTGTTTATTTGAATTCTATGATGTATCATATTTCCCTAATATGCAAAGTACAACAAAATGGGAAAACATTCATTCAGAGCCACAAATTTAATTGCTATTTTGAGGCATCTGCCAACCAACAATAGTCAAAAGATTTTTGAAACATTGATGCCTTGGAAACTAACCCATGTAAGCAAAAATGTTTAACCCAGAATTTCAATACAGTGAACAAAACTTCTAATTTACCATCTGTTGAACTTGGCTTAGATTTCAGGAGAAAATTTCTTTCCCACAGAATACTTTCAAAGTGCTGTGAGAAAACCATTTCTTTTCTTGAAGAGCAATACAGTTAACTCAGAAAGGGCTGTATTTCAGTGGTAGAGAACATACCTTGCATGTAGAAGATTTGAGGTTCAATCCCGGGCATCTCCAGGTCTACATGTGATGGCTTCCTCCTTCAGACAGCCCCTTTCAACAAGCTTTGCCTCTTCATGCAAGTAATGCATGAAGCGGGCTGAAATTGGTCCAGAATGCAGCAGCCAGATGGTTATCCAGCATGAGACACTTGGAGAATATTATTCTGGAGGTAGCCTATGTCACTTTTGTTGGAGTTCACTTCAGTTCTGGGCCCAATTCAAAGTGTTGGCCTTACCCATTAAGGCCCTAACTTGTCTGGGACCAGGACATCTGAAGGATTACTTTTTCCATTATGAGTCTGACATTATATTGTGTTCAACAACTGATACCTTGTTATCTGAAGTATGAGAGGTGGGGACATGAATGAAAGAGGGCTTTTTTAGTTGTGACACTTAAGTTGTGAAATACCTTCTGCAAAAAGGCCCACTTAACCACCATGCTGTTAGCTTTTTTCAGAGCAGTGAAGACTTGCAACACACACACACAAACACACACAGAGAGAGAGAGAGAGAGAGAGAGAGAGAGAGAGAGAGAGACTTTTGGACTAGGATAACTGAAGTTCTGTGTATTGATTTGGTTTGTTCCCCTGTTGGCTGTTCTTCATTTCATTATGTAATTGATTGTGAGTTCTATTGTTATGCTATGATTGTTTTTATTCTGATGTTAGCTGCTTTGAGTGTCTCTCAATAAGAAGACAGGATATAAACTTTTAAACAAACACATAACCATTAGGAATTAGCAATAGTCAGACTGAAAGTACATCTCAACAGTTTTTAAGGTGCAATCCTAAACACAATGGCCTATGAGTAAGCCATATTAAAAACAGTGGGAGTTACTTCTGAGTAAACATGTGATTTCACTGTTAATCTAAACAAAATCTCCCCATACAAATTTATTTAGCAACACCCATTAATTTAGCCAAAAAAAATCTCAAAATTTATTTAGCAACATCAAAAAACTAATAATTGACATTTAAGGAGAAATTACAGTGATAGGCACATGTGGACTGAGACTGGGTAGTGTTTTTAAAAAACCAAACAATAAAAATAAAATATAACACACACACCCCACTCCTTACGTATGTCTGTACACAGTTCTCCTGACATCATTTATACTGACATCACCGGAGAGCAAAATCTGAAGGTTGATTCTGGCTTTTTGACAGCTAAAATACAACAAAAGCTCTTTCAAATCTGTTTGAGGAATAAGCGATTTGTACCAAGGATTTTTGTCTAGAAAGCCAAACATATTTTTTTTCAAAAGCCCAACTTCTGATCTGTCTATGACATTTTGCTTGGAAAGACACTAAAAGGTGTGTGTATTATTTCACTAATTGGCCTTCTCTCACACACATATTGGAATCCAGTGTAGTTCAGTGGCTCGTGATATTGTCATGGTTCTGAGAGACTAGGCATTCACAAGCTCCATCAGTACCATGAATTGTGTAACCTTATTTCCTCTTCTGCAAAGTAGGGGTGGGGATTATAGTGGACTGCCTCACCCGGTTATTGTGGAAGCCGAACAAACGTTGTATAAAACTTTACAAACTAGATATCCTACATAAAATATAAATTGTAGCTGGAAAAGTATACTTTGGTCTAGCAGCCTAAGGGTTTGACTCAGCGGGGTTACTAAAAGTAGTGTTTTCTCTTTGAACAGCAGGTCCCACACTGAAGCTCAAACTGCTTTGGAAATCCCTGGTGTTTCAATAGAGTGAGGTTGGGAGATTGATGTTCAAGGAAAAACAAGTTTGAAGCACTCTTGGGAGTCCAGAACTACTTGAGCAGTTATTTATATCTTGGCAGAAAAGCTGATGTGGGTTTCTCCTAATGGACACGAGGGCCTAATCTACTCTAGCCATTTATTCCTGAATAATATCAAGGTCATCCCTACAAGGCCACATGATGTTCACCAACTCCCGCGGTGATCTCGGGACAACCTCTCAGTTATTCAGGAATATCGCTGACTGGATTTTTCATGGCTTTTCTGGCTCTTTCGCTACAATCCTGATGTCCACGGCTGGTGTGCCCCCCTTCCTAAAGCTGTTGCTGTTTGATGCAAGATCCCAGCTTGCCAAACAGCCAACCCACTGTCAGGGGCATGCTAAGCAGTTTCAGGCATGTACGGGAGTGGGTATCCGCCATTTTCGGCACTTTTTTAAATTGGTTATCAGCGTATTTTGGCGCCAAGAGTGTGATTTTTTTTTTTAACACAAACATATCTTTGCATAGCATTGCAAAATTGCTGGACATCGTTTCTCCCCCACCCCATGTGTAGCTCTAATTAGGCGGTTCTGCGCATCCCTGCTGATTCATAAAAAAGAAATAAAATCCCGTAGCCCTGGCATCTGTCTATTCCTGCCCACTTCTCCTGATTCACAAGCGGAACCGCCATCACAGGGCACACATCCTCCCGCACCGGCTCTCCTTTACTTGTGGGAAACTTCTCTTGTGTGTGCCCTGTGAGTGACGATCGTGGAAGCGGGAAACCTCACAATCCCCCCTTCCCCCTCTGAAAGGGCTCTAGGTGTAAGAAGAGCCCAGTGACAGAGTAAAGATTAACTTGAGAGCTCTAGATTCTTCAATATTAAGTGCTTTCTCTTTCTAAATGATTTTGTTCTGTGAATAGTTAGTCTTCAAAAAATGGGGAAAGTGCTCCTTCCACATCCTTAAATGAGCAGATAAAATCAGGTAGAAAGCCATGGCAAAGCATGGTTTCTGTAAAACAGCACCCGTCCAGGTCTTCCAAAACTGACAAGCATGGAGCTAATTGGGCCACTTTGCTGTTCCAGTCTCTAGGGACAGTCCACCATTGTTCCAGCTCCCTTCCTTGACAGACTGCTGCAGGTAGAACTCTGTTCACACAGTGGCCAACCAGCTGTCGACCAGGGAACCACAAGCAGGACCTGGTGCAATAGCACTCTCGCACCCATGTTCCCCAGCAGTTGGTGCATACAGGCTTACTGCCTCTGCTACTGTAGATTGTACTTGGCTATCAGAACTAGTAGCCATTGATAGACTTCTCCAGGAATTTATCCAACCCCCTTTTAAAGGTTGTGTCATGCAGGTCTCTCTGCTGGCCTGCAGTGATTTTGCATTGAGTCATAAAAGCTGAGAACTTTTAAGTTTCAGTGAAATCATGGTCTCATTGGGAATCAGTGGAACTTAAAATGTTCATCTTGGGCTGAATTTGAACTGATTGTAAGAAACATCATTCTTTTGCCTTATCTTACTCCTGCATTTCTGAGATTGACAGGGAGGCACCTTCCCAATTCCCCTCCTTTTTGGAAGCACCTCCGAATATGACCCAATGATCTCAATGGAGCATACTTCTGAGTAGAAAATCTTAGAGAGCTTTCCCTGAGGTAGTTTTCATATTTCATCTACTACTGAGTTTATGAAGTGTTTTTCTTGTCATGTTTGGATTGTTTTTATTTGGAATTTGCTTTATTGTATTGTACAAAGGTTTAGTTTTGAACATATAGGCATGTCAAAAATGTTAATAATCATCACCAGCATTGTACTGATCAGCTGATTAATGCTTCACTTCCAAGTTGTAACACAACTTCGCTAAGAACTACAGATTTTAAAAACAGGATAATTCAGAACACCAAGCCATAGTCAGAGCAGGTTTTTCAAATTTACCCAAATCCACCGCTTTATTACAGCTGTTATTGACTTGTTCCATCTACTGAAGCTGGCACATGTTTGGTAACTAATGTGAAAGTCATGGAATAAATTCATTTAATTATGCATACTTATGGACCATATTGTACCATCAATTTTTCATTGGCTTCTCATTGCTGTCAAGAGGGAGCTACTAAAACATTGATGGCACATTGCAAAGTGGTGTGCTGTGTTCTATTTTAAACACAGAACAAAGGAAGATTTGCCGGAGTAGAATCCGAGGGGAATAAACTGCAATTCCACCCCCCTCCATGTCATGTAAGGACATAAAATAAGTCAAACTATAGTTCAGATTGGATTTTTTTTTACCAGCAAATTCAAGTGCCTCAGGAACATTAGAGTTACACTGCCCTAATCTTTCAAGTAAACTGTGGAAAAGGTCTAAGAGTAATAGTGTATTTTCTTGATTGTCTCCTTTTGCCATCACAAAGCAATTTGTTGACAGCAGGAAGGTGAATTTGTTTCCTTTATACTTCAATGAAGGTTTCCACCCACTCTCTTAAACACTCCTAATTTTTCTTCTTTGACTCAACCTTTTTAAAGCTTTCCAGAATTTGCTTAGAGACAAAGACCAGCAAAAACATTATAAAGCTCTTTAGTCTTTTCTTCTGTCACAAAGAATAATAGCACAACCTTATACCGTAGCTACTGCTAAACAAGCTTTTACAAGAAACAGAAAATGTAACACACTTCTGGAATTGCCAAGAACAGGAGATGAAATGAACTACTGGATGAGCCCTACAAAGCTGCCAGGAGATTTTGGTGCTAGGTTTACTATTTGTTAAATCCAGGGGCTGAAATCTTCATTCCTGAGATCCATATCACTGAATCTGAGAATTTATAAGTGGCCACCTTATATTGGTGGTATACAGCTGGGATGCATGAAGTTAAGAATTTGAATCCCATTTTCAAATCCTTCCCTGGGGCAGGGGATGGAAGGTCAAACTAAATGTTCTCCTGTTCATGCAGAATGGAGCTATGCATGGTTGTGTTCCCTACACTCCTGCAAGTATGCATGGCACCAGTTTGGATCAGGAACATGGTGCTTCAGGAGAGGAGGGCTTAAGCTCCCTCCCCCAAAACTTTTTTCATCCCAAAATTCCAATGGAGAATTTTCTAGCCCCCTGCAGTGCTGCAAACACTTGCAGGAGAGAAGGAAATACAATTATGCATGGCTCCACTTTGTTTGATTGGGATGTTTAATTTGGCCCTAAGGAGCAATCAAAATGTGATCAGAATGAAAGCTGGGTCAAACCATGTGTGCTCTAACTCTGAAATTAATTTTGGACTTTAATTAATAAAAACTGGAAATCAGTAATACTTAACCCACAGTACAATACAAGGATGAAACAGGAGAGAATAGCCACAGAACCCCTGATTTTGATGGTATTTGGGCTCCCTTTCTACTTTCTGCTGAAATATCCAATGGTCTAGTTTTAGAGGAGGCTACAGAAAGTCAATTGTGGAGTACTGGAGCAATCACGTGCTTGCCTGCAGAACCAGAACCTTTCATCAGAAGCAAAGAAAGACCTGAGTAGTTATAGGATCAGTTATTTTCCAGCAAAGCAGTCTGGCAAAGGGTGGCCATATCAAAATGACGACAGGGCACCTGTATCTTTAATATTTGCAGTGAAAAGGGAATTTCAGCACGTGTCATTTGTATGCATGCAGCACCTGGTGAAATTCCCTCTTCTTCACAACAGTTAAAGCTGCAGGAGCCCTGAACTCTTTTGTAGAGTGTCCAGATACAAAAAAGGACAGGGCTCTTGCAGCTTTAACTATTGTGATGAAGAGGGAATTTCACCAGGTGCTGCATGCATACAGATAACACCTGCTGAAATTCCCTTTTCAGTACAACTGTTAAAGATACAAAAGGCTGTCCTCTTTTTCATATGGTCACCCTAGCCACAAAAGCACAAAAGGCAAGCTGAAACCTAGTCCGTGCAGATGAGGAATGTGCCAGGAAAGAAGCTGGTAGCAGATTAGCGGGAAGGTGGAACAAGGGGAGGAGGCTTGCAGGACCAGCAAACAAAGCAAAAACAAACACAGCTGAGATGAGCAAGCAGAGTTTGCAAACTGCTACATTCTAAGGTTGTATCTGCATTTGACAAAATGGTTCCTGGGTGCTTTTGCCTCTGCCCCTCTTGAGGGGTGTGTAAGGAGGAAAAATCTCTTTTTTAAAAAAGTCACATTCATTTCATTTTATCTTTGCTTGAATTCCATTAATTTTACCTTAGTTTTTCCCAATCAATTTCAATGGAGACCCATCCTCCCTTCTGCTGCCTTTAACTTTGGGGTTTTCCATCCAAACAAAGTGACATTGGCAGTTATTCTGTTACTCCCAAGGCAGTCAGAACAGCCAATTTTCAAACAGATTGATCAAAGAGTCCTCGTTTTAGAAAGAAGAAATGACAATAAAAGTGAAAAACATAGAAAAAAGAATGCACCTCTGATGTATGCTTTTTCACATTCATTTCACCCCCCTCATTCATTTTAATGTAAAATAAATTTTAAATTAATGGGAATGTTTTTTTGTTCTCCAGGTTTCCTAGATACCTTTTCCTCTGTTCCCCCTTATTCTACAGTGACAGGCATCCATGTATTATCTCCCCTTTCATAAGAACATAAGAAAAGCCATGCTGGATCAGACCAAGGGCCCATCTAGTCCAGTTGTTGACAAGCAACCCATAAGCAGGACACAGGTGCAACAGCACTCTACCACCCATGTTCCCCAGCAGCTGGTGTATACAGGCTTACTGCCTCTGATACTGGAGGTAGCACATAGCCATCAGGACTAGTAGACATTGATAGCCTTCTGCTCTAGGAATTTATCCAACCCCCTTTTACAGCCATCCAAACTGGTGGCCATCAGTAATCTTGTGGTAGTGAATTCCATAGTTTAACTATGTGCTGTGTGAAGAAGTACTTCCTTTTATCTGTCCTGAATCTCCCACCAATCAGCTTCATGGGATGACCACGGGTTCTAGTATTAGGGCAGAGGGAGAAAAATGTCTCCCTATCCACATTCTCCACACCATGCATAATTTTTACAGCTCTATCATGTCTTCCCTTAACTTTCTTTTTTCCAAGCTAAACAATTCCAGCTGTTGTAACCTTCCCTCCTAGGGGACATGCTCCAACCCCTTGATAATTTTAGTTGCTCTTTTCTGCACCCCCTACAGCTCTACAACATCTTTTTTAGGTGTAGTGACCAGAACTGTACACAGTATTCTAAGTGTGGACACAACATAGATTTATATAAAGGCAGCATGATACTGCATACATTTCAAAATGTAGATAGTAAACTCCTTCGAACAGAGGCTTATGTTACTGTGTACATGATCAATAACATGCAGTCGATGTTTTCTTAAATTAACAAAGACTGCCAACAGGTAGAGAAAGTTGACATAATGGGCAGAAACAGGCAATGGCAAATCATAGAGTGAAGGCATGTAGAACTGAGCAAAGAGCCAATAAAGCTCCCTGCACTCAGAATGCCTACAGTTTTCTACAAGATATAGTTTTCAAAGAGCGGGGTTCCAGCCCCACTCATGATAGGCATATTGGTCAAATCTGCCTTTGGCTGACTACCCTTACAAAGACAGACATATCACAAATAATATATGATCCCAATATATGAGCTCTATGGGATAGCTTTGGATGACCATATGAAATGGAGGACAAGACTCCTGTATCTTTAACAGTTGTATTGAAAGGGAAATTTGTATTTGTATTTCTATATAGAGTGACCAGATACAAAAGAGTGCAGGGCTCCTGCAGCTTTAACTGTTGTGATGAAGAGGTTATTTCACCGGGTGCTGCATGCATACAAATGACACCTGTTGAAATTCCCTTTTGTTAAAGATACAGGAGCCCTGTCCTAGGTCACCCTAGGCTAGTTACAAACATTGTAAATAAAATGTATATGGGAAAACATGAAATACAACAAATGGGAACACTAGTTCATTTAATTAACAGAAATGCTAGACAAAATGTGGGGACAATTGGGATTAAACAAAAGGGGATTGTATAACAACTCAGGATGAAGGATGTTCTGGCTTGCATGGACAGTCTCCCAGGATAAAGGAGGTCTCCTCTTTAGACAGTCACCCTCAAGGAGTTGAGGGTGACATACATGATGAGTAAGAGAAGCAAGGAGTGCTCCTTCTCTTCACATGCTTGTCCTATTCAGGTTCAGGGCTTTTATTTATATTTATTTATTTATATTATTTTGAATTAGCTTTTGCATCTTGTATCTTGTATAAATCAATACACATGACTAGAACAGCCGCATAAGTAGACAAGTAACAGCTACTTTACGCAGAAACCCAGAACAAGGTTTTGCCCTTTATTCGTGTCGCTAGGTATATTAATAATAATATTAATATATTATTATTATTATTATTATTAATAATAATAATAATAACCCGCCTCTCCCTTCGGATCGAGGTGGGGAACAACAACAATATAAAACACAAGAATCACAAACAGTTAAAAAAAATTTAAACAAGAAAAAATACATCATTAAAACATCTTAAAATTCATCTGGATAGGCCTGCCAGAAGAGAGCAGTCTTCATGACTCTCTTAAATCCATGAGGACTGCTAATTTGTCTAATCTCCTCCGGCAGACCATTCCATAGTCTGGAAGCGATGGAAGAGAAGGTCCTCTGGATAACACCCGCCAGCCTAGTTCTGGCTGGCTTGAGTAAATTCTTCCCAGAGGACCTAAGTGTGCGGGGCGGATTGTACGGGAGAAGGCGATCCCGCAGGTAGCCTGGGCCCAAACCATGTAGGGCTTTAAAGGTAATAACCAACACTTTATACTTCACCCAGAAACTGACTGACAGCCAATGAAGTGATTTTAAAACTGGTGTAATGTGGTCACCCCTAGGTGTACCAGTGACCAACCTGGCTGCCGTATTTTGAACAAGTTGAAGTTTCCGGACTAGGCACAAAGGTAGCCCTATGTACAGCGTATTGCAGAAGTCAAGCCTCGAAGTTACCAGCGCATGCACTACCGTCTTTAGGTCTTCCAACTCTAGGAAGGGGCGCAGCTGGCGTACCAGCTGAAGCTAATAGTAGGCACTCCTGGCCTTCGCATCAATCTGAGCTGTCATTTGGAGCGATGGATCCAGGAATACCCCCAAGCTGTGAACACAGTCTTTCAGGGGGGGTGTAACCCCATCCAGAACTGGTTGACACACCTCCAAACCCAGGTTGGGGCTTTTCACAGCGAGCACCTCCATCTTGTCTGAATTCAGCTTCAGTTTGTTTTTCCTCATCCAGCCCATTACCGCCTCCAAGGATTCATTCAGAGGAGACACACTATCCTTAGCTGATGATGTTGTCAAAGGCATAGAGACATATATTTGGGTGTCATCAGCGTATTGATAGCACCCCGCCCCATGCCTCCGGATGATCTCTCCCAGCGGTTTCATGTAAATGTTAAACAGCATTGGGGAAAGGATGGCACCTTGTGGTACACCACATAGCAAGTCCTTTTTTGCAGAGCAGCTATCCCCAAGCATCACCATCTGGAACCTGCCCAAGAGATAGGATCGGAACCACTGAAGCACAGTGCCCCCGATTCCCAATTCTCCCAGGCGCTCCAGAAGGATACCATGGTTGATGGTATCGAAAGCCGCTGAGAGGTCCAGGAGTACCAGCAGGGACACACTCCCCCTCTCAATACTAAGGCGTAGATCATCCACTAAGACGACCAAAGCGGTCTCAACTCCGTATCCTGCCCTGAAGCCAGTTTGAAATGGTTCTAGAAAATCAGTGTCATCCAAGACTGCCTGGAGTTGGAAGGCAACCGCCCTCTCGATCACCTTGCCCAAAAATGGAAGATTTGATACTGGCCTGTAGTTATTAAGGTCCAGGGGATCCAGGGAGGGCTTTTTTAGAAGCGGCCTTACCACCGCGTCTTTTAAACATTATGGAAAGCTCCCCTCCCTGAGAGATGCATTAATGATATGTTGTAGATGTGATCTAACTGCATCTCCTCCCTGGACAACCAGCCAAGAAGGACAGGGATCGAGAGGGCAAGTCGTCCTCCTCACACATCCAAGAACCTTGTCCACGTCCTCGGTACTCACCAACTGAAACTGATCAAGTGTAATCCTACTCGCGGAGTCACTGGACACTCCACTGTCAGCCTCTGCTCTAACAATGGCATCTAAGTCGGCTCTTATCTGAGAGATTTTATCTGGAAATGATCGTTAAAGTAATCACAGCGAACTACCGAAGGCTCTAAAATCAGATTCAGGGGAGAAGGTGCCTGGGTTAGACCTCTCACCACACTGAACAGTTCTGCTGGACGTGAATTCGCAGACGCAATGCGTGCAGAGAAGAAAGCTTTCTTCGCTGCACGTATTGCCACCGCATAGAAACGAAGATGTTCTCTATGTCGTGTCTTGTCGGATATAAGTCGAGTTTTCCGCTTCAACTCCCTGAGGTCTTCTGTATACCAGGGCGCCCTATTAGAAGCGGGCCGGAGAGGACGTTTGGGGGCGATCGTGTCGATAGCCCTAGTTAGGTCTTGATTCCATCTATTGACCAGGGCTTCTACAGGATCGTCGACGATACCAGCCATAGAACCCTCCAAGGCTTTCTGGAATCCAGAAGGATCCATCAGCCTTCGAGGGCGGACCATCTTAATAGATCCGCCACCCCTGCAGGGGCAGGTGGTAGCCGTGATACTAACCCTGACCAGAAAATGGTCTGTCCATGACAATTCGGAGATATTCAGTACCTCCACCCACAGATCCGTCTGTTCGGAACTGAAAACAGCATCGAGGGTGTGACCTGCTGAATGTGTGGGTCCAGAGACCAATTGGGATAGGCCCATGTTTGTCATGGATGCCATGAACTCCCGAGCTCCACCTGACAAACCGGCCTCGAATGTGATGTTGAAATCGCCCAGGACCAAAAGCCTGGGCGAATCCAACACCAGCTCCGAGACCAGTTCCGTGAGCTCGGCCAGGGAGTCTGATAGGCAGCGGGGTGGCCGGTACACTAACAGAATCCCTAGTCTATCCCTGGCCTTCAGACTCAGGTACACACACTCGATGTGATTCAATTCCCAGAGAGGATGTCTGGTCAGGTTAAGATTGTTTTTGTAGACCACAGCTACTCCGCCCCCCCCCGCCCACTTTCCCTTACCTGCTCACTAACACAGTACCCAGCTGGGAGAGCCTGAGCCCATGTTGGGCCACTGTCATCTCCCAGCCAGGTCTCTGTGAAGCATGCCAGGTCGGCCTCCTCTTCTTTGAGGAGGTCATGGATTATGTTTGTTTTGTTTTTAACCGACCTGGCATTGCATAGGAGCAAGGAAAGGTTCTGTGGGTGGCCTGGATCGTTCCCCAAGATCCCCAGGGTAGCAGGGCGACCGGAAGGTAAGATGGGTGTTAGATATCCATCTCTCCTTCCCCTGTAATGGCATTTCGCCCTGCTATCGCCATATCTCCCTCTGCCCCACACAACAGATATTGGGCAATTCTTCTTTTTATAAAGGTAATATTAATTTTTGTGTGTTCCTGTGTACATGCACGTGTCCAGGATAAGTGGCTTTCTATTTAGAGAGTCACCATGGAAAAATGATGAGCCTCAGGACCAAAGGCAATCGCATCAGCAAGTGAGTGGCAAGTGTAGGATGGAGTGATAATAAGCACCACAAGTAAATTGCTGATCACTACTGAATGCAATGTCTGGGCTTCCAAACAGTGGGAAAGAAAAGGAAGTACAGCCTACTCTAATCTACATTGCACAAGAAGGCAGCTACAAAAATAGCAGACCTATAGCTTAAAATAACTAATTCTTTTTCTTCAGTGACTGAAAATATTTATGTCTAAATCCTTCAATATTTCTAAGTGGTTGTATCTTTGTTATACTGAACAACACCTAGGTTACAATGCTTGAGGCTTTTTAGCTTTGAAAAGGGTGAGTAAGAGGGGACATGATAGAGGAGTGTAGAATTATGCATGGTGTGGAGAAACTGGATATTCTTTCACATAATATGGGGTCATCCAACAAAGCTGAGTGGTAGGAGATTCAGGAAAGATAAAAGGAAGTACTTCTTCACAAATTGCATACTTAAACTATGGAATTTGCTACCAAAAAGTGAGGCGATGGCCATCAAAGTGGACAACTCAAAGAGGGAATTAGAGAAATTCATGGATGATAACGATGCCAATTGCTACCAGTCACGCTGTGACTATATAACCTCAAGTAGCAGAGGCAGTATGCCTGCTAGGGAACACTAGTAAGTGGGTACCCACCCATGTCCTGCTGTGGTCTTCGGAATGCTAGACTAGGTAGGCCTTTGTTCTGGGCCAACATAGCTCTTCTTACATTCTTATCTACAGACACATCTTCTCATTTATATCCAGTTGCTAACAAGTATGGAAAACTATATTATTCTCCCTGAATTGAAAAGCAAGCTAATAATACAACTCATTGGTAATTCCAACTCTCAAATGGACAATCATTAGAGGTGGAATCAGTTTTGCTGCTGTGAGGTGGTGGCAGATAATCCCTATGAAGGAGGCAGCACAGGCTTTCCATTGTCCGTTTGGCTCACTGGGACCACCCCCTGCCCCTTGCCCAGCTTCCGGCAGCCAATCAGAGGTCGCTTTTCACCTGGGAATACCCCCAGCTCGATGCCAGAGTGAGGTAAGACGGCGGAAGAGCCATGGTGATCTCATTCCGGCAGGAAAAGCCAGGGTAAGTCTCTGACTTTTTCAATGTGCAGCTTTGAGCCTATCTACACATGCAGGATAAAACACTTTGAAAACATTTTGAAAATTGTATATGGAGTGTGTCCTGGGCTCTTAAAGAGCCTATCTACACTACTGCTTTAAAGCAGTTTAAAACAGTTTATAACAGTTTTGAAAACTGTTGAGGCCCAGGACACACTCCATATACAGTTTTCAAAACATTTTCAAAGTGTTTTATCCTGCATATGTAGATAGGCTCTTTGTTTATTTACAACCGATGCAGTGCCGATTCGCAGCCACCACAGGGCAAAGATGACATTTAGACAGCCTCATAGTGAATGAGCCAGAAAATCTTTAAAATGGGAACATTTTTTTTCTGTTGGGAGCTGCATTCCCTCAGGCATAATCTATCGGGGACTGCATGTGGTAGTGGGCAGAACCAAAGTCAAAGATGGGTGGGGCCACCATTCCCCCCTTTTTTCCTTTGCTGTTGTCCTCTCTTTTCTCCCTTTCTCCACTGCTGAAGGAGGGACTGATCACTTCTGCCAGATGTCTGAACTGCTTGGTTTCTGAGGGCTTTTTAAATTAGGGCAAGGGCTAATTTTAATTAGGATGAGGGCTGCCTGTTAGCTATCCCAGCTTTAAAAGTTGCGGACCATATTCTCTTCACCATTATGTCTAAGAAATGAAATATGTTTAAAAATCTGTCTTAAAAGTGTTTGTTCTACAGTAGATCAACACTCTTCATGTACAGGATGTGTATGCCAGTTGCGCACAAGATGTTACATTGATAAGCTCCAGAGAACTATAAACTGCTGCCCACAGTCAGCCTTGATATTGTGAAACTAAACAGGTGGATGAAATAGCAGACATGTTGATGCAAAAAGAATATTTAATTTCTTTCACCTGATTCTTTATATCGGACAACATACTGTGGTAGCTGCACGTGTGGAATTAGTCCGCCATGATAATAAAATTTAAAGCGCAGCCTACAGGAGTAACTGTCAGTGTGCCAGAGAGAGACAACACTGGAATCATTCCAGTCCTTTTTTTAACAGAAGCTGGTTATACTGTGCTGCTGCAGCAAGGTGACCTCCAGCCAACAAAATCCGATCAAGGATACCGTACATGTTATTAATGGCATTTTAAAATACAAAGGAACTGCAGTCAAATTTAATGAAGATGTATTTTGCAGGTGGAGCACTTTTCACCTTCTAAATGAAATCTTATAAGCATTTTACCATTCTGAGACAGCACACATATTATTGCAAATTCCAGTGGTAACATTTAGAACCAAAGCTAAACAGGCATTTAGAACTAAGTTGAATAGGCTTTCAGCTTTTTCGCAATGTAAAAAAAAAAAAAATCTAATCAGCTGTTTATAAAGCACATTATATTCTACAATAGGAAAAAAGCAGGGCTTAGCCTCAATCGCTGAAATTTTCTGTATAGCACTTACAATTAATATATTTATTTCTTCTCAAATGTTAAACCGATTTATCAACTGCCCAGAGAAAGAAGGGGATATAAGGACCTAGAGATTATGGGAGAAGCTGCTGGTCTGAGTTGACACTCGGAATGCATACTTAGATCAATGATCTTGGATTAGTTGCCTCTTGATAACCTCTTAAAATGTGTTTAATGCATGATCACAATCGTTAGAGATGGAGATGGGGTTTTCCCATCCTTTCAATGCATGTTGATGGATGAACAACACACTGTAATGCAGCTTTCCCCAGGCTGACACCCTGCAGATGTATTGTATTACAACTCCCATCATCCCCATTCAGCATTGATTGGGGATGATCAGAGTTGTAGTTCAACTCATCTGGAGGATGCCAAGTTGGGTCAGTCTGTTTGATGCATGCTTGTGGTTGGGAATATATTTTATTTGTACCCTGCCTCTCTATCAAGAAAATGGCACTGAAGGCAATTTACAATCATAGATAATTTGATTGTAAACACAATAATAACAAAATAAAAATAGCACCCAATAGAGTAAAAGAATAGAGAATGGGGGCAGGGATATACATTCTGGATTGACAAGGCTCTAACCGTGAGTGTGTAGTAGCATTGCTGTTGTGGTTAAAAATGGATAGAAACGTCTGGGTAGTCGATGGATTACCCAGTCAAGGGTCCTTCCTCGGCTGGCTAGCACAACAGATAGCATGCAACAGAGAAAAAGTAGCCAGCTTTAGGGAAATGCATCAGTAATGTACCATCTGTAGCTCCGCAGCTCTTTGCATACAGCTTATGCTGTAATAGAGAGATGGGGGAATATGTGGCCCTTCAGACATTGTTGGACTGCAACTCTCATCTTCCCTCACCATTGGCTATGCTGGTCAGAGCTGATGGGAGTTGCAGTCCAATAACATCTGGAGGGTCACATGTTCCCCATCTCAACTGTGGTAATTACTTTAGGACTGCAGAAGCAAAGAGAAGCATGTTCTGGCCCATCCATCAGCCGAGATTTCTAGGTGTTGTGTATGCACAAGTTGTTGTTTATAGGGGAGGGGCTTGTGTGATTACAACCTCTTTTAAGGTATCTTGAGAATTTAACTAAAAGGCAGGGTATAACTCTTCAAAATGAAAAAAAAACACTGAAAAGCAAGACACTTTCATATAATCTTGGTTAGAAAAGAAACAAACACCATGCACGGATAAGCAACTAAAGCCTACCACTTAAAAAAAGGAATAACTAACAGGATATACAGCAATGTTGCATCTCACAATGTCTTTCTAGGTATCCCTTTACTCTCCTGTGTACTGTGGTGCACAACTCATGTTTTGAAGCTTCTCTAAATGAGCAATTTATTGCACATTTGTGACTGGCCACTCACAGAAGTCTGCAGGTTCATTACATGATGTCGTCAACAGCCAAGACATCTCCAGTGCTATACTCTGGAAATTGCACATTAAAAAAAAAAACCCAGAGATAATGTGATATTATCCAGGATATCACAGGAACTCTCCACCACTAGATGACACTGTGCCATTAAAACACAATGGGCCTTTCTAAGAAGGGAAGTTTTCAATTCCAAATCACATAGTCGTGTGTGAAGGAGCACGTTGCAATGGTGGGAATACTGCGAGAACGAAAGCCCCAGTAAGGCTGTGGGGTGTTTCCTATTGCTCACTACAGCAAGTGGGGGAGAAGGATGAGCGAGCAGGTTATTTTTTTCAGCTGGGCGTGTTGATTGTTGGATTCTCCCTGCTGCATATATTCTGCCATTGCTTCTGAGTTTCTGAAGTAGTAGGGAGAATCTCTAGTATGGAATTTCAATTACAACACAACTCTTTTCGCCCAATAAGAAATTCCTGTCTGATTTGGACTATGCTAAGAGAGTAAGGAATGTGCTACATTTGGTATGGGCATTCCAGCCATCTTTTTCTGTATGAAATGACTGCTCTCTCCCACGTCCTGCCCCCAAAAATGGTTGCTGAATTTTCCCAATAGTTATGAATTGCTAAAAATCAAAGCCTACATCCAGCAATAAACCAGTTGACTTGAGCTAATATATGTTTTTTAAAAGAATTCCCCCACAGCTGAGGTCGATATGCCATGCACATCTGTACCAAGTTCAAAGAAAAGGGCCATCTTTTCCAGTACATGGTGTATGCAAAGCAAAAAGTAATCTGATTCTAGTGTTTCCTGAACAAAGACAATTTCATCAAAATGGTGGGAGGCAGAGGGGCAGGTAAACACTCATACTGTTTCCCTGGAAATAGTTTTATCCATGTTTGGTTATGTACTTTCAAGGTCTATAAATAAGTCTGCAGAGTACAAGAGGAGACCAGCATAGGCTAGAACTCAAATAGCACCTTCACTTTCCTCATAATAAGGCACATTTCTCTACAAAATGAGTTTGAAGATACCACACTGTAACAGCGAAAGGATATTTGCTAGGCTACCCAGTTTCTGACTTTTCATCTCCTTGAAACTCTCTTCACAGTAGGCTGACTGAGATCAGAGATCACATGAACTACTGACACTTGTGCAAAAATGGATGTTATATGCTACCTGTCGAAACAGCCATATTTTTGGACAACTCCTACAGAATATAGAAAGCTTCCTTATAGAGGGTCTTAAAGCCACTGATTCATCTAGTTCACAAATATACTGACTTTCAGCAGGTCCCCAGAGTTTCAGACCCTAACTGGAGATGCAGGGATTGAACCAGTGACCTTCTGCATCCAAAGCAAGCGCTCTACCACTGAGTCATGTTGCTCTCAGCCCCCACCCTGAGAATTTTTCCTCCACCACTTCACAGGGCTTTGTTTAGGTAATATTCCAAGTGGATTCTGCATGTGACTACCACATATACATGAAGTATTAGGGTTTATTTTAAGTAACAAAAATGCAGAATTACTGAAGCTCGACATCACAAACTGCAGTAAGTCCCGTAGCAGGTCATCTAGATCATTGCACTGCAAAATCAAACTCTGACACATGTTTATCTAACAAAGCTATTTTTAAAGGAGTCCACTTTGAGTGATGGGGACTTTACAACTTCCTGTGTAATTTGTTCCACTTCCTAAACATTTTATGTTTAGAAAACTCTCTCTTACACTTATCGTTCTTCCTGCAACTTTTATCTCACTTCCTCTAGCTTGCTCCTCTGTTGCCATGGTGAGCCATTAATTTACAAATTTTGTCAAACAGAGTTTGAAGACATCTAGAAGGCGTTCCGTCTGTTCTCAGGACTAAATATTCCAGAAGGTGAATGCTATGTTTGCCATGGCAGATTGCTATATATTAGAAAATGTTGTAATTTTCTTCCCCGTCATTATGGCTGTTTTTTATTTCCTAATGCTTGGTTTCATATTGGGTTATATTCTTTGCCTATACTTTGTAGACATATACATTGTAAACATAAAGAATCCTAAAACTATTGGCTGAAAGACCTAAAGGTCAATATATTCCATCTGCTACACTAAAGCACGGCGAGGAAGGTTCCAAGAATGTGTGTCAAAGTACAGAACCAGCAGAGCCAGTAATCTTCTCCATTAATGTCCAGCAAGATGACTTTGGAAAGCTCACAAATAAGGCAAGAGGGCTCTGGAATCCTATGTTGCGTGTCCCCAACATCTGGTAGTGGGAGATAACATGCCTCTAAACAAGAAGGTCACACTGCTTGGATATAAGAACTGATTGCTACTTTCAACATTTTTTTCCACATGTTAGCGGCCATCACACCATCCCTGCCAATGAATTCCAAAGTCTAATTTGTGTGAAGCGCTGCTCCCTTTATACTTCTTGAGCCTGCTGCCTAATCAATTTAATTGGATGACCCTGACCAAGTTCTGAGTGTGTGGGATTTTTTCTTTATTTACTATTGCTATGAAGAAAATTATTCTACCATTCCATTCTTTCTTAAACAGCAACACTGATCAGAATAGGATACACAATGCTTTAACTAATTTTTAAATACAAATGCAGTTTTCACAGCAAACATGGAAGTTCAAAGATGGAGAAGAAAATTAAATAAAATCAAGGTGCCCCCCCAATAAGATTTTGTAGGCAACTCATAGTATATAATTTACTAAAGTTATGTTGTTGTTGTTATTGTTCTTCTTCTTGTTCTTCTTGTTCTTGTTCTTCTTTTCCCATTTTCTAGATCTTTGATTATTTTTATTTGCCTTTCTCGTCATTTGTTTCTTCTTTTAACCCCAGACTTTCAGAAAACTCTTTCTTCATAATATTCCAGCAATACCTGATGGAACGCCTCTCCCGACATGAACCTACCTGTACCCTATGCTCAATATCCAAGGTCCTCCTCCGGGTGCCTACTCCAAGGGAAGCTCGGGGGATGGCAACAAGGGATTGCTTTTCTGCGATGGCCTCCCAATTTTGGAATGATCTCCCCAATGAGGCCTACCTGGTGCCAACATTGTTATCTTTTCGGCACCAGGTTAAGACTTTTCTCTTCTCCCAGACATTTAACAGCTTATGTTGAGTTTTTAGCTGAGAGTTTAAAATTGTTTTAAATGTTAGCTGTTTTTTATGTTTTTAAATTTTGTATAATACTTTTTAATGCTCAGTCCTTAAATCTTTGTAAACCGCCCAGAGAACTTCAGCTATGGGGTGGTATATAAATGTAAATAATAATAATAATAATAATAATAATAATAATCTTATTTTAAATCCCTAATCAATTAGTTTTACAGGAGGACCAGTTTGAGTTTCCCTTTTCATTTCCCAAAGTAGACTTCCAACAAGTCTCATTTCCACAGACCCCATAACTTCCTTATACCTCTCTTCCTGTTGGGCTGGCGATGAGGTAAGTTGGTTCTCCTCAAGTGGTCATATTTGGCCCTGGAGCCTCCAGTTGCTGATCCTGACCTGAAATGTGATTTGTTTTTGTTTTTAACCCTTGGTTTTTAATTTTATGCCCTTAAACTACCAGGAGCCAATGCGCAGCCCGCACCCAATTAGCAATCTAAACTGCAGTGGTTTCTCAACAGCTGCTACCACCAGAGTTTTAAGGCAGATCTGCACACCCTGAAATAAACACAAGACATAGGGGAAATTGCTTTAAGGCCTTATGAAGGTTTGAGGCCTACAGAGGCAAAGTAAAATGGTCAGGCCTTAGAGGCCTGGGGGCGGGGGGGTTGTTTGGAGAAGGTATCCCTGAGAGGAGTAGTTTCATTTCTCCAGTTAAGATTCATTTCTTCAAGATTGAGACAGCAGTTTCTTTTTTGGAGAAAGAGGATATAAAAGAGTGCAAGCACCAGCAAGGAGAGAGCCAGAAAAGACCATAGCATGAGGAAAGAGCAGGAAAGGATGAGAGCAGAAGGAAGCAGCAGCAGGGAAAAACATAAATGCAGCTAGGGTAAAGGACTTGTGTTTTTGCAACTTTTATTTTCTTTTAATGCCTTTTGTATTGCTCAGCTCTATTGACTGAAATACCGTTAATTGTAATTTGGTTGTTTTAATATTCTAGTAAACTGTTGTGTTAAGCCACAAGTGTCTGGTGTACCACCCACCCCACGTTTACAAACCTCATGTTACTGGAAAGAAGAAAAGAAGGAAGGTGGGGCTCTTAAGGAGGCAAATTATCCTTAAAGAGTTCCTCAGGGGGTCCAGGACATAGGTGGAACCCTGACAGCCTATGAACATTTTGTCTGCTTCCAGTTGCTAATCTGGGCATGTAAGCAAATGGTGTGGGCACTAGCTTTCATACATCATCAACATGAGTGCAATACAGGACACTGATTAAATAAAAATAATTTGGAGAGGAAGAGGCAGAAACAGCATAATAATACAGGATTACTAGGTGGTTGTGTTTCTTCATTACCTGGCAAATCAGGAATATGAAGCAAGGCAGGCAAACTTACATGAGTTCTGAAATGTCCTAAAATTATTCCATTAAATCCAATATGGCTTTGGTTACATGTTCTGTAGACTCTCTAGCCCTGGAGAAGCCCATCCATCCAGCTATCTGGTGACAGATAGGGGAATCAATAGGACATAGCTTCTTCAGGCCTGCAGCTTTTTCAAAACCTAAACTCTTCAAAATTGGGCAAAGGGTATCCACTAGGCTGACCATATGAAAAGGAGGACAGGGCTCATGTAACTTTAACAGTTGTAGAGAAAAGGGAATTTCAGCCTGTGTCAGTTGTATGCAATTAGTGCCTGGTGAAATTCCCTCTTCATCACAACAGTTAAAGGTGCAGGCGCTATCTAGAGTGACCGTATACAAAAGAAGGCAGGGCCCCTGCAACTTTAATTGTTGTGATGAAGAGGGAATTTCACCAGGAACTAATTGCATACAAATGACACTGGCTGAAATTCCCTTTTCTCTACAACTGTTAAAAGTTACATGAGCCCTGCCCTCCTTTTCATATGGTCAGCCTAGTATCCACCCACCTCTGCTTATACCTCTGTAGGATTGGGCATCACTCAGTTTGATAGAGCACATGCTTTGCATGCAAAAGATCCCAGGTTCGATCCCCAGCTTTTCCTCCAGTGAGAAAAGAATGCCACCTGAACTCCTTAAGAGCTGCTACCAGTCAGTGTCAACAATAATGGGCTAGATGGACCAAGATTATGATTCAGTATAAGGCAGCTTCCCACGTTCCTATAAGAACCAATCGGGAGGCAGGGCTTGTAATCAGGTGGTCTGGTTTTGTAGCAAAATAATACATCTGTCTCCAGTTCTCTGGTTCAATTAGACCTGGGCAAGGCAAGCATATGAACTTGGGAACTGCACTTGTGCCTAGTATTAAACTGAAAAATTGAGCTGGAAATTACAAGAGGGGAAGTCAGACAATCAATATAAATTCTAGTAGGGCTGAGTGCTTGTACTTGCAAAATGGAATTTGGCCCATTTGAAAAAATGGAAGCCAGTAATGCGAAACTGACCAGATCTGAGGCATCATGGTTGTTGCACTCAAGTCCTGCCTGTGGGTTTCCCATGGGCAGCTGGTGTGCTATTGTGTAACCAGAATGCTGGATTAGATGGATCTTGGTCTGATCCAGCTTGGCCCTTCTTATGTTCTTATGGCCAATATAGGCACAATCCATTACAGGCACTTCTTCCAGTCATTAGAATCCAACACTCTTCAATATTGATTTATACCAAATATAAATATTTGGTGCAAATCAATATTGCAGTTTTGCAAACAGAATAATGACAAATTGGTACTCGTTTTTGTGAGACTGGTATTTACAGGCAACTCACATGGCTATAGAGTCAAAGGAAGGTTAGAAATAGAACAATATCTCTTCTAAAATGAATTCTTGTTGATTGCATACCATAACAATGTAAGAGGAAAATGGCCTAAAAAGACAATAACAGGTAACCTATACAGGCATATGACATTCTGAAAAGTTGTTTTGGGATTATTATTTTTTAGTACAAGTAAAATAAATATATTAAACCAAAGTAAATGTTAAAGTGTTACGGTTAAGTTCCTCACTTCTAAAAGAAGTCACATTCTGACTTTTTGTAGACCTAACTCACAACCTGTTCATTTAATAACAAATCAAACTGCACTATGAAAATAAAACACAAGAACTTTCTGAGGGTGGAGGGGTCTTTAGCTCCACTGAACATAAAGTCTTAAAATTAACCCATTACTATCCTTACATTTTAAAAAACTGCATAATTTAGTTCACTCACCATAGTTCATCCTCTGTCAAGCAAACATCTTGATGGTTGGGTCTCCAGTGCTCACACCACTTAGTATTACTCATATGGATATATAAATAGGCTTTTAAAAGGTATATGACATACACATGACTTAACCAATTACTAAGATTTTCTGACATTGGCTGAGATGCTGAGAACAGAATACTATTAAAAACAGAACATTTGAAAGCCAGAGAGCTGAGGAGTTAAGAGAGGTATGGCTGGAGAAACCTTACATGGGGCTGCGGAGCAAAATGGGATACATGTTACTTATGAGCAAAATTGCAAAGAGGAGAACAGGGTTGAATTTCACACACTGATTCTAAATAACCACTCAAATGTATTTTGACAGAATTGCACACTATTCTGCAATGATCTCCTTTTTTCAAGCTTTACCCTTGATTCATAATATTTCTGAGTTTGCCTTTGAATTTGGAAGCTCGCACCTAGATTCATGTAATCTGCACCCTGTTTTGTTTTCCAGTACTTGGATGATATGGAACAAGAAACTGCTCCCTACTTTTGGAATTCTGACTCCTTCTTTTGGTCTGTTTTAAAATGCCTCTGTTTGTGTGTTTTAGAAAACTTTGGCTCTTCCCTTAGTAGCAAAGTAACAGTAGTGATGAAGCAGCATGCCTCACCATACCAATGCAGGAAACTACTATATTGCAGGAACCACCAGAGCTACTAGAACTCCCCCCCCCCCAAACAAGTAAATTTGATGATGCAATCATAGCAAGTAAGAGAGAGGGCCAAAAATCTCATTAGGCATTCCAGTGAATAATTTGGGTCTGCTGAACTTTCTGGAGCAGAAGTGAGTGGCTGGTTTTGCTCACAAGTTAGGAGGTTCAAATGCTCCCTCTGTTAAGTAAGAAATGTTGTGTAGACCTCACATCTGTTCAGCCCACCATATGCCTTTTCCTACATGGGTAGTTATCCTGAGTTAGGTGACAGTTTGAAGCTTCATCACCTGTACCTGGTTTTGCTTGTTAAAAGTCATTAGAGGGATGAGTGAGAAACACGTGAAACAGATCAGTTCCTGTAATAATTGACATTATGTATAAGGACGCCTCAGTGCTATATACCTAATGGTGTATACATTCTGTCTAGCTTTGTCACCGCAATACTTGAAAGTGATTTCTGCCATTGAAGAAAATGTGATTTCTCATATTAATAAGAATAGTTGGTGATCCCTATATGAATAATTTGAAAAACAAACTCATACTTGTTTTCAAAATGGTAAACAATTGGATATTTTAGACCGGCATAGTTTTCATATATAAAATGTGATGTCAGTTGGGTTATACATGTCCAGTAATTGCTACCATTTACTTCATAATAGCTGTTAAAATAGAAAGGCCCAATCTTGCTTTTAAATTGTAGAACCAAAATTATCCATTCTTTGGAAAGATGTCTGGTCCAGGGACATTTCTTGTTATTTTTTAATAAGAGGTACATTTTGTTTTGTAAAATATTTTCTATGAGATTCTCCTCCAACTGAGCCAGTTTGTATGTCATGATGGCTCGCCATGGGTTAATTCGCCCATGGGGGAATTCACATTGTGCCAGGTGCTTATGGGTGCCCAGCTTGCCATGGCTTGTTCTGTCATGTGAAACCAAGTGGCAGGGGTTGTTTGAGAGTTGTCTAATCCTTGAACAACTGCTGCCGCCTGGGTTCACATGATGTGACAGTCCCTGCTGGTAAATTAAGCCAGGGGGCTGTTGTGTCATACAAACCAGGACAATGTGTGGTGGTGAATGGAAACTCTCACCCACTGAGTTCAATGGAGCATTCTCTCAATTAAATTTTCTTAATATTATTTATTTTAGTTCAGTTTCTTTGTTTTAAAAATGTGTTCCACTTTATCTTTAAAAAATAAACTGAAACTAACACAAAAATTAAAACAATGTAACATCAAATAAGGTAAACAAACTAAAAAAGGAACCAATCCACAATGTAGCAGCAGAAGAAAGCAGAAAATAGATTCACAAAGAGCAGTCAACCCAAAATCAACCACAAAGTATAAAATAATGCAAACAGTGTCATTCAATTTCAATTGCCTTCCTAAACAGCTAGGTTTTTACTTGGTATGTGAAAGCATACAGTGTTGAGCCAAGTAGGCCTCCCTGGGGTGGGCATTCCATAAAGTTGTTGCCAATGTGCTATCACTGAGAAAGCTCTAGTAGACATCTGCCAAATTTCAGTTGGAAAGGGATCTGATATTGAATGGAGTATGTGATGGGTATATGGAGAAAGCAGCCCTTCAGGTACCCAGGTCCCAAGCCATTTAGTACTTTAAAAATAAAAAACTAGTAGTATCTTAAATTGAGCCTGGAAATGAACAAGCAACCAGTGATGATTGAACAACTGAGTAGCATGCTCCAGTCATTCAGTCTCAGTCAGCACCATGGTAGAGGTGCTAGCTAAATTTCTGGATACTTTTTCAGGGCAGCCCCATATGGCACACATTACCACAATCAAGCCTTAAGGATAGGTATGAATGCAGCCAAGTCCTGGGAAGGACGCAGCTGGAACACCAACTGAAGCGGATGAAAGTTACTTGTAGTCATTGCTGCCACCTGAGCCTCTACAACATGAGTGAGCAACTTGTGGCCCTCCAGATGTTTTGGCCTACAACTCCCCTCACCCCTCACCATTAGTTTCCTGGTTAGGGCTAGGGTGACCATCCGCCCGGATTTGTCCGGACATGCCTGGAAAATGGGGAGCAAATCCGCATCCGGGGGAAAAACTGTTTTGGGGGGGCCAAATCCGGAAATTTAGCCCCCCAAAAGTAGGGTGACCAGATGGCCCTGGGGCGATCCGGGGCAACCGAGGGGTGGCGCGGGCAAACCGGGGCGGCGGGGGGTCACATGGCGGTGGCGGGAGGTGGGCGGGCGGTGCGAGGTGGGCGGCGCGAGGCACTTATCTGCTGGGGCGTCCGCTTCCCTCCAGTGCTCGGAATCTACTGAGAAACAGGCTTCGCGGCCTGTCCCTCAGTGGCACGCTGGGTGATGATGTCATCACCCGGCGCGCTACTGAGAGACAGGTCAGGAAGCCTGTTTCTCAGTAGATTCCGAGCACCGGAGGGAAGCGGATGCCCCAGCAGGTAAGGAGCGCGAGGCGGGCGGGCGGGACGAGCGGCGCAAGGCGGGCGGGCTGCGCGGGTGCATGGTGAGGGGTTGTTTTGGGTGGGTAGGGTGGCGGGGGGGGACCGGGATTTTGGTTGTCAAAATCTGGTCACCCTAGGTTAGGGCTGATGGGAGTTGTAGGCCAACAACATCTGGAGACCCTCCAGGTGTGACAGGGCTACAATTCTCATCACTCCTGACCATTGGCCATGCAGCTGGCTGGGCTGATGGGAATTTGCAATTCAGCAACTACTAGACTGCCACAGGTTCCATGTTACTCCTCCATAACAGCACTAGATGAAAGAGTTTACCCCCAAGCTGTGAAATAGATTCTTCAGGGAAAGTGGAACCCCATCCAAAACAGGCTGAACCCCCATTCCTGGATCCGACACTCCCTCAACCCAAAGTGCCTCCATCTTATTTGGATTAAGTTGACCTCCATCCAGGCCTTTGCAAGTGTCAGGAAACAGTTCAGGGTTTTTATAGAATGGGTTCAAATTATGGCTAAACCATGAAGCTGAGTGGTGGACTTTTGTGCAGATTCATATCTGCTGGTCAAAACGACTTCACAAAGTGGTTGTGAATAAGATAAGATAAGATAAGCATGATAAACTATTATACATGTAGTAAATAAGAGCACCGAATGAGTGGTCACACTGAAGTAAACGAATTGAAGTTTAAAAGCAAATCCTGTCCAAAAGCAAATCTAAGTAATATGATATGCAATCTTAATAATAATAATAATTAATAATAATAATTAATAATAATAATAATTGTTTCTGGCATTTATTACCACTTAAGAACTTAAGACTTTTGATCTGTATAAATCAGAGTAATTGCAAAACTACAGCTGGTAGAATGTTAGTCTAATTAATGATTCAGCCTTCTGAATGAGAAAGATTTCATCTGTATTCAATTGTGTGTGGGTTGTTGTTGTTGTTGTTTTAAAAAAAGATTGAATGATTTTTGGAGTATTTGTGAAATGCACATACAGAGGATTTTCCCATAAAGTGAAAAGTAGATCCAGATGTTTGTAAAAAGAATACATTTCATGATTAGGTTCCTATTATACATATATTTGTTTATTCATATAGGACTCTGGCCAATTTACAATTCATTAAAAAGTTACAAAATATAACATCCAAATTAACTTGCTAAAATCCAGAGCAAAATAGATATCATTTCCTACTTTCACTTTTGGAATCAAAAGAAGATGCAGAGTTGTGTGTATATGTCAAAACTGGACTATCTTTTCAAAAGAAAAGGTTAAAAAAACAGCCACAAAAATGGATGATGTTTAAGATGTGTTAGAATGATATGCACTTTTCTCTTTGATTTCCTTCCTTCCATGTAGTTATTTGAAGATTTTCTATGGACTTCTGAATATATCATTATTCTGCTTGCACTGTGCATTTTTGTACTCTCAGTATTTATGTATTATCTTTGTACTAGCAGCAGCAGCAGCAGCAGCAGCAGCAGCAGAGGCCTCCCTTTGTACCATTGATGCTTCAATCCTAAATACATTACTTAGAAATAAGTCACATCTACTTCAAGAAGAGGTTTTCAAATAAGCATGCTTGAAACTGAGACCCTATCTACACTACTGCTACTATCTACTACTACTACTACTATCTACTACTAACCATTATTAACTGGTTTAAAACTGTTATAAACCATTTTAAAGCAGTAGTTTAGATAGGCTCTGAGGCTTAAGGCAAATCCCCAAGTGAAAGCGAAAGCGTTGGGGAATTATTGTATTAAACTAGTTTCCTCTTTTGTTATATTCAACCCACATGCACATTTCTGCTGTTCAGAGCAGGGAATCTTCAACCAAATCCCATGGAAGCCAGCTCTGTACAGTGTCACCTAATAGTGGCTTGTCTTAGCTTGCAACAGGGGTGGGCAACCCTATTTTGATCCAGGGGCTGAATTGCTTCCACTGGACCAAGCTGGTGGGCTGGATGATGCCAAGGAGGCAGCCCCTCCCCACAACCCCACCCCTCCCCATGACACTATCAGGCTCACCCACTTTTTTGTGTGTTCTCTGTGCAGAGAGGCAGAAACTCAGCCATCTCAGGCTGCCTCTACATGAGAGGTTTAAAGCTCTTTCAAGTCTCATTAAAATTTTTACCTCCATATGAGCGAAGCGCAAATCGGGAGTTGAGGCGCGTTATCTATCCAATTATGCGCATTATCGAATGTGCGTTAAATAGCGAGTTTTATTTTGCTGCAGCCGTTAAAGCGTATTTTGACTATGTGAACTAGCGATTCTCCGCATTAACTACTTCTAAAGTGCATTTCAAACAACCGGTGAGGCCACCAGTTGTGCACTCAATTACCTTCTGCATACAGTCATTTACCATAAAGCGCTTCCGAGAAGATGCGCATAATCGGAGAACCAGGCGTCAAACCGAATTCTTGTAGAGGGGTCTCACTTGCAGGAGCTAGCTCATGCAAGTGCCAGCGGAGTTGTGCACCTCCTTCCCACACCACTCAATTGTGGTGGAGCTGCACAAAAAAGAACTCTGCTGGCAGAGTAGCCTTGTTATTCTGAACAGAGATAACATGGGAATTCCTCTCTCCAAGCAAGGGGTGCAGCTTGGGAGAGGGAATAGTCCACAGAGGCGCTCCCCTGGCTTACCAAATCACACACTGAGATGTTCACAAGCCGCTGTATTATCTTAAAAATAGAAGTATTTATACTGGAAGTGAGGTTTGCTTGGTAGAATCGATATGCCTCAGTTATCCTAATATGGGAAACGTTTGTGTATGATATTTAGTATTTGAAGATAGTACAAACTGCCCACAGAGAAAAAGAGTGCAGAGCAACTCTCATAGAGCATTGGTATAACTCTCTGCCATTGAACTGTTGCTGCATAACCCCTGACACATGCAGGCAAATCACGTCAAGTAGAAGTTCATTACACCACATCTAGAGCCGCTTCTTTATCCACAGGCCCCCACATGCCGGGCTGGCCCTAGGATATATCGTGCCCTACGTGAGGAATACATTTGGTGCCCTCCCTCCCTGTGATCAGCTTTGCAGGGATACCCAGAAGATCTATGGGGTCTTGTGCAGGTGTGATGTTGGGGGCCCTGGTGTTGCCTCCTACAAGGGCCCATGTATATGTGTTCAAAGCTGGAGGCCACATGCGAGAATTATTGCATGCACGGAATGTATTTGAAAGTGCTAACTGCTGCGTAACATTGCCTCAGAATAAAAATGAGTTCCACTGGTTTTTATCTAGCACAAATGACATCAAAGTAGAAATTCAAAAAGAAACGTACTGTAAAGCTAACTGAAAGAAGATAATTTCTATAGTTAGTATCCAAACAACCTGGCTGACCAAACTTTCAGATGCCTAGCTGCATCAGAGTGCTACTGGCCCAGAAGCAAGCCCTCAAGAACAGACAAGAGAGAGGACAGCTATACAATTTCAGTGAGACAGATGAGTTAACTCTGCTATGAAATCAATGTCAGTTAAAAGTAGAGCTGCGCACAAGTGGCCTCTTGAAATTTGCCACTCTGTTAGTGGGCAGAGAAATGGTGCTGGTGGTGAGGGGGGGACAATTTCAATGAATTTCTCCAGTGGGAGTAGAAATTCAACAATTTCTCACAGGTGGTCATCACCACTGGCAAGTGTTTTAGAACAGATTCTTTTTTGCCTAAAGCTTTTTGGTTTTATTTTGGTGAGGTTTTTCCCCCCCACTGCCACTGCAAGTGGCAACAGCACCAACTGTGCTGGCAGCCTGGCCACCATTTTACATCCTCCACAATGCCCTATATACCTAGCATCATTCCAGGGCATGGCGAGGTGTGGGGGAGGAAATGCAGCTAACACATACACACACACACAATAGTGAAGAAAATTTTGAGAAGATTCTTCAGTTTCCTTTTATATCTTAAGGGGTAAGAAAAGGAAAGGCTCTGAAATTTTCAGAGAAACATGTTTTCTGAGAAATTTTTGGCTCACCTCAGGGTTCAGCACCTAGAGTCTTTCAAATTCTACATTTCTGAGGGTTGATTGTGGATATGTCTTGTCTCTAATGCAAGTGCTGGCAACACTCCTTCCTCAAAGCCCTGTAGCAAGGGTCAGTTGTGTGTGTGAGGGGTGCAGACAGCGTTGCATCCGGCTCCAGGGAAAGGATGGAGCCAACTAGGGGTGTGCATGGACCCCCCGGATTGGATTGGGACTGGATTGGGACCTCCAATTTTGTTCCGGATCAGATTGGAACAAAATTGGAGGTCCCCTGGATCGGATTGGACCCGATCCCAATCCCAAAATTGGATGTCCGATTTTCGGATCGGCCGCCATTTTCCCCCATAGACTTGCATTGGGGGAAATAAAGCTTTCCCCCAATGCAAGTCTATGGGGAAAAATGGCGGTGGGGGGGGTGAGTGGGGGCCTAACTCCACCCTCTCTGTCCCTCCCCCCCTTGCGCTTCTTACCTGCAGGGGCCTTCTGCTCCCATCCGCTGGCGCCCGCAGGTGCCAGCGGATGGAAGCGGACAGCCCTGGGGGGGGGGTAAGCCCCCTCCCCCCACGCTCCTTACCTGCCGGGGACATCCGCTCCCCTCTGCTTCTGGCCGCTACTGCGAAGCAGGCTTCACGGCCTGCCCCTAAGTAGTACGCCAGGTGATGACATCACCTGGCACACTACCTAGGGGCAGGCCATGAAGCCTGCTTCGCAATAGCAGCCAGGAGCGGAGGGGAGCGGACGTCCCAGGTAGGTAAGTGGGTCCTCTCCTCTTCCCTCTGCTTACCTGCTGGGGCGGCCGCTTCCCTCCGGTGGCGCCACCGGAGGGAAACGGCTGTCCTGGCAGGTAAGCCCCCTCCCCTGTGCTCCTTACCTCCCGGGGCCGTCCGCTTCCATCCGCTGGCACCCGCGGGTGCCAGCAAATGGCTGCGGACAGCCCCGGCAAGTAAGCAGCATGAGGGGGCCCCGATCCTCCGATCCAATCCAATCCGGATCGGGTCCTTTTCAGATTGGATCGGATTGGGCAATCCAGGGGCAGGGGCTCGTATTGGATAATTTTATCCAATATGTGCCGGATCAGGCCCAGTTCGTGGATCGGGCCTGATCCGGTGCACACCCCTAGAGCCAACACTGTGCCAAACTCTGTCTTCCATGAAAGAGGCCTCCATTTTTTGTCTCCTTCTCAGGGCATTTTATAAGTTATTTTGAATGTGTATTGGTGATGTTTTCGACCTTACCTAATCACTGTGAGATGGCTATGGTATTTTTCCTTCTATGACACATCTCACCATTGCTCTACAGTCTCCCAGGCTGCCTGCACTTCCTGATCTGAAAAGGCCCTATGGGAGGAATAAATTTCTGATATCTTCCTCTGGGTGGGAACTGTGGGAAACCAAGGAGGTTACACACTGCCAAAGGCGAGAGATGATTGTGCAATGAAAGACAGGACACTCACATGCACTCCTCAGCCATCTCATAAATAAGGTAAGTACAGGAACCCTGAGCCAAACCCATGAGAACTTCTCTGAAGTTTTTTCTCCTTTGAATTTCTTTTCTATCAAATTTAATGAGAATGGTTGAAATTTTCATGGGACAATTTTTTGGCACTAGTTAAAAGTTCTTTAAATGGGTAACAGCAATCCTGTTTAGAGTACACAGTCGTGTGTGTGCGCTATTTGTATGAAGAATGTAAGGATGATCAACTAGGCAACCTAAAGTTCCAAACAAGTTGACAGTATTTTATTACAGAATAATTTCACAGCCTTCTGCTTAAATACTGAAGACATTTGTGCTGCAAGGATCTGCTATCAGAGTTCATTAACCATTGTGTTAAGATATGTGAACGTGCACCAATTTGTTAGTAAACTAAATTGGGGGGGAGGTCAAACATTGTTTGTGTAAAAAAATACTGAGCCTGGTTCATGCTCCTTTAGTTCAGTTAGATTATTAGGGTATTTCTGGTTGAGCTAAAGTCCGACCCAGCATTCCCTGACTACTAGAAACAATGTGGAGGTGGAACTTTTCTCAAACCAGTGAGTTAAAATTGCAATCCCAAATAATTAAAGCACTCCCAGACCACCGACAAAGCTGAACTTTGGTAAACGCACATTGCCCAAAACATACTGCCAGGAAAATGTAAAACAGGACATTTTGAACCTAATGGGTCACTGAGTTTACTTCATAACAGAGGCCCACATTCCATCACAGAGCAAAGCATGGCAAGCTACATATGGGATAAAATATATTGTGGGAATTCCATGGTCTCTTCAAGAGGGAGCAATACACATTGCAATAAGGAACATAAAATCTATGCTTGTGGAATATAAACTTCATTTACAAGTATTTTTATAAGACTAGAATAGTAGCAGGAATCATAGTGCTCTGTTGTTACTGATAGCACTGAACAAGCTAGGTTCAAAACCAAAAAAGATGAATGTGCAGTTTAATGTATATTATAAATTCATCCCAACATCGTTTGAATGGTTTTGGTTAGAATATGTAAACGAAGTCTAGTAGGTTTTACTTAGAATCTAAAAACAGTTCTTTTACCTAACAAGAGCTCATTGGCTCCCAAGAAGCTATGTAGTGTTGGGATCTGTTTATAAATGCTGAACTGTATCTTTGGAATTTAAAAAGCCAGTTTAGGGAGCCATTGATGGAGGGGATGGTTGAAAAAGGAATTCTTCAAAAATTCTTCAGTGTACATGTAGATGGCAAATGTACATGCCCTTTCGATCATTGATGTGTTTTCACTTTTGCATTAAAGTGTTGCCTCTGTCAGGTAACATAAACTGATTTCCTTAATATCACGCACACTAAGCTCAGACAGGAGGAAAGGAAGGGTTTGCAGTGGCAGCCAGGAATGTATATCTGCTTGTGGCAAGGCAAGCACCGCACATGAGGCCAGGCTGAAAGCTACTGAAAGTCCCACTTCAAATACTTCTAACAAACCTGAAATGTTGGGAGGGGAGTTTCGCATGGCAGCCAGGAACGTATGTATGTCTGTGCTGTATTTACCTAATTGGCATATTGGTGCATACAATTTGTATGTCTCCCACCCATTCACAAGCACCTGACTTTTCAGCACTGACTATGGGTTGTATTCAATGTCAGCAGTGGAGGCTGGTAGTTCCTATTCCAGTGGGGTGGTGAATCTGCTCTGGCTTTCAGCCTGAACTCTAACGGAGTTATCCAAGGTGATGAACCCATTTGGGGGACAGCAACTGCACTTTGAATAGCTCCTTTGCAGTTCTGACTGAAACTCAGAGCAGATTCACTGTCCCACTGAATAGGAGACACCAGCCTGACAGTCTCTGCCGCCTTTGCCATCCTTTCCTCTGGTGCAGCTTGCCTTCCCCTCTTTCGCCTCCCCCCTCCCCTCTTCTACCGCTGCTGCCGCTCCGGTTTACACGCCTTCTGATTGGACACGGAAGTCGGCACCTCCTCGCTCGGCGTGAGCGGCTGGGGAGGGGCCAGAAGAAGCGGCTGAAGCCAGCTGCCCAAACGCACGTTTCGAACATGAGTTAGCTGGGCAGAGGCTGCCGAGCTGGGAAGACGACAGCTGCCGAGTTCCCCCGGGCCGCTGCAAGCCGACGAAGCGAAAGGGAGCGTCGCGGTGAGTGGAGGGGAAAGCCACAGTTCAGGTGCGAAAAGGGCGACCGCGCATTGGGCGGCTTCGCCTGGGGGTGCCTTCCCCCGCTCCGCCTCGCGGCGGCGGCGTGTACAGGTCCCTGCGCTCGCTAGGACACTTTGGAGGAGCAAGGCGCGAGGCTAGACGGGGAGCGTCTGCGGTTCTTATTCCAGATAGCTCGCAGGGGCAAATGGGGACCCTGGACAGCGCACGGAGGAGGGGAGGGGCTCGCGCTGCCTTGAGCAGGAGGCTGCGATACCCCCCCGCCCCCGCCAAAGTGGTGTGGCCCGCCTCGCTCCCCCTACCCAGCTCAACCCTGCATGGTTTCACACCCCCACGCCCCGGTTTCTGAGCTTTATCCACCTGAGGCAGATGAGGGGTGGGGCGAAGAAGGATATGGTTGCAATCTCCCTCTTCCTCTGGGCATCCTGGGGGCTTTTGTTCCCTGCGCCTCTCTTCCCACCCGTTCTCCGCCGGTTTGGAGCCTCTGCAAACTACTCAAGAGGGCTTTTGCAATACCGCTTCCTCAGTCATAACTCGCGAGTTAGAATTCCAGCCCCGAGGTGGATGTGGCGACTCCCGTGTCGCTGGGGGCCCTGCTCGCCTTTTCACAGGAAAGAAATGCCGCGAATTTCCCTCATCACCTTGCCTTCACCCCCCTGCCGCCGCCGCCTCTCGTGCCGGTTCTGCGTCCAGCCAGAGGCTCCCGGTGTGAAGTAGCAGCTGCAGCGCCGCCGAGGAAGCCCGAACGCCCAGCCTCCCCTCAGCCGAGCTGGGCGAGTGGGTGGCGTGCGCGCCTCAGACTCTCTCTGTCTGCTTTCCCACGCTCCGTCCGCCTTCAAAACGCGCGGTTGAGGGTGAAGTGTCCGGGGTCAAGGCCACGGGATCAGGGCAAGCTGAGGACTTCCAGGCCCCGGCAAGCAGGGCAGGTTCGTGGGAAGAGAGGAAGCGAGCCTCTTCTGCTCTGTTAGCAGCTGGTGGGAAGGTCGCGAGCGAGGCGGCCCGGCTTTTCCTAGGGCTGAGTCGAGGGTTGCCAACTTTTCAAGCGGCCACCGTAACTGCGCCTCTAGCAACGCTTTGCTGTACAGATACAAGGAAGGGCTACTGCTGGGTTCGTGTGTTTGTTTACAATAGTTGCATGCCGTTTTTCAGCCATAATGGTTCACAACAAGAATGACTTCATTTATAGCTTTATTTCATTTTTAATCCCAGCCCGTAACCAAGGTTTATGGTGGCGTACAAAGTTCTCTCTTCTCATTTTTCAATGTTTTTAATTTTTGTAAACCACCCAGAGAGCTTGGTATATATATGCAATAAATAATAAATAATAATTTTAGCATGTGCTGAGTGAAAGGGACTGGGCCAAAGTCACCCAGTGAGCATCACTGCAGGATGAGAATTTGAATCTGGATGTCCCCGGTTTTAGGCTGATATTTCTAAACACTAATCCCACACTGGTTCTCTGATTAAGCAACAATTTAAAATGATATCAATTAAAATAATATATAAAACTAGTCTTTAATAATAATAATAATATTTTCTTTCATCAGATAGGAGGAAGGAGGAGTCTTCCTCCTGTTCGAGGAGAGAAAAGATATTATTATTATTGATTATGCCTTTTCTTTTTTATTTTCCCTGATCATGCTGCAGCTTAGGGGCCACCACCTTCTCCAACTTGTAAAAGCTTTGCTTTGGTTTTTTATGAGTATATGAGCAGGCCATGGATGGTTTATTTCTGTTAGATGCTCCACTGGTTGAATGTGTATCCCATCCCGGTGGGAGGAGGAGGAATAGTGGAAGTTTACAAAACCCTTCCTTACTGGGTTTCTTCACCCCTCCTTCTTGCACTTGGCTTCAAAACATAATATTCCATGGGTGCATCTAAGTGTACAAAACAGGTTCATTCCAGACACTAATTATTGATGTTTTTTCTTTTTTTTTACATTCTCTAAAGCAATGACTTAATTTTATTCCAAAGTTTGAAATGTTGAACATGATATCGGCTAGAAAAACGGTCTTATTTGGCAAAAAGCAGCTTGTTTTCCACTCTGATTTTGTATCCTTTGCAACTGACTCTGCCCCAATCACAGCTGTGTTGTTTTTAGTAAGTTTAGAAAACAAGTTTCTAAAACCCAGCCTGACTAGCTGGTGCATTGTTGGCTTGTTATGCTTCAGTTATGCTTTAGTATGCTGTGTTCTTTTTGTAAAGATCTAATAGTTGCCAAGGACATAATTACTAATTCTGATGTTGTATTTGCTATTTGAGTTCATAGTTGTTATGTGGGTCAGGGGAGTAAAAGCTAAGGAATATTTGAAATATTGCATACAAAGTTTATTTGTTTCTTATTTTCTAATTCATTGCCAAAATATATAGCTGACATATTAAATGCCCATTTAATACTATTTTTATTAATTTTCTTAATATTCGGGTGGCACCTTAAATACTAACATTTATTGTGACCTGCTTTATGAGCATTTGACAAAGTCACTTCTGGTCCAGAAAAGCTTATGCTACAGTGAATTTAATTAATGTTAAGATGCTACCAGAATTTTTCTGACTTTATGATACTTGCATATGGAGTGCCATTTGTGTTTTATTCTTCTAACTTTTGACAGGCACTGTAATATTCATGGAGTGAATAATACTTTACATTTCAGAATGTTCTGATCTTTATATCAGAACAATGTGGAAAACTAAAGAGTTACGTTAATAAAGAACCATGAAAGATTTTTATGAAAAAAATTACAGGAGCTGCAAAATGTTTCCCTAGCGAAGGCAACCTTTCCTCAACCTGGTGCCCACCAGATATATTGGACTATAACTCCCACAATCTCCAGCTACACAATTGTCATGCTGATGTGGATGATGGAAGTTGTAGTCCATAACCTCTGGAGGCTGCTAGGTTAGGGAATACTGAATAAGGCTAAAGGGGTCTACAATTAAATATTACAGCTGAACTGTCACTGAAAATTTCTCTCAGAATTTCCAAATCTGACATTAATCAGTGAAACTTGATAATATTTGGGGAAGCAACAAATTTCAGTGCTGTATAATTTGTTGACTAGTTTGTGAATCAGATACAAAATAAAATGTGAGGGTTTAAAATACAGTGTGCAAGGCAAAAAAAATCCTCTACTGAATATGTGATGAAGGCTGTTCAGATGCTTCTAGTTGTTTAGATTCAAAGGGGACATGTCACCAATTCCACATTTTTTCATTTTACAGGACCAACACGCTAACACACAACTTGATCTCTTAGTGAATACATTTTCCTTATTACCACCATCGCAGACAAGACTACCCTTCTATTATTATCTAGTTAGAATAGCCAAGAAGATCAAACCTGAGGTTGAAAATGTTAATATCTTTCTTTAGAATTCAATGACGTGGATTGTGATGTGAGTTTTGAATACAGAATGGATCTTTCTTATGAAAGTTGCCAGTAGTAATTTTCATGGGTGTAGGATTTTCCACCAAAATTTAGAAAAACATAGGTGAGCAGGACAAGTTAATTAAAGTGAACAGAAGGTGCTGTCTCATATTGCTTTTCTTAGATTGGTGACAACATCAACAACATCTTTGATAGGGATAGCATCTACGGAAAAACATGGTTTCTTATATAACAGGGCTTGTCTGTGCTTGTAGTGATGAAATGATCTAGGACCGCCTTACCCAACCTGGCAGCCTCCAGATGTGTTGGACAACAACTCCACCCAACATGGACAATGGTTGGGGTTGATGGGAGTTGTAGTCTAAAATATTTGGAAGTTGATATGTTGGGGAACACTTCAGTAGGAGACTTTTAAAAAAATTGCCATTAAGAAACAATCATGTGTATGCAAGCGTGCATATGTGTTTCAGCTTGTTTTCACCTTTTTACCAAAAAGCATTTAATGAAATCTAGTTCCTGTGTGTATTGCTATGATTCCCATTGTACCCTGTCAATCATGACGAGACAAGATAGGCTGCTAGATAAAAGACAGGATGAGATGACCCATCAGCTGAACTGATCATTATCTCTAAATAGCAAAGCAGGCAAAGGAATCCTTTCAATCTAAGATCACGGCAGGGAAGGAGAAGAAACAGGAAAGTGGAAAAGACTCACTTAATGATCATATCTTGATTCCTTGTGATTTTTTCCCCTCTTATCATGATAACAGATCATGTCGCTAATGGCTGTTCAATAATGAAAAACATTTCAATAGAATTGCAATAGAATATAATTAACAATTATTTGAGGCTTTGGGGTTTTTTTCTTTAAAAAACCTTTTATTTAGTATATTATTTTATTTATCAATGTATTAGTTGTACCTTCTGTTTGGAGGTCTTTCATGAAATTTTCCATGCCTCTCCTATAGCACAATAATTTATTGTATTGGTATTTAAAGCCAATAGGTTGATTTCCTTACTTTCATTTGGTTTGCCCTCTTTTTACGTTTTCCTTATTTAATGTAATCTCAATCAGTCCCAGATGCAAAAATAAAGCTCATAGGTGACTTTATATAGTATCCTTAAAATATCCCAAAGCTGTAAAAACCACTTGCATCCAATTTCTAGACCTGTTTGGTCAGAAGTTGGTCCTATTGAAATCAGTATGACTTTGGATCAATTCACACTGGCATGATGGATCCTTCCATGCTGGGATGTTTGAGAATGAGCCTCAGCTTTGTGTATGTTCCTCACAAAATATATAGAACGTTCTGTAAAACAGAATATATACCTCACCCACATGATCCAGCCACCCTGGCATATACATGGATCTTGTGCACAGAATGTGTATGTAGGCAGGCCCTATGTCACATATCATATATCATATATGTGGAACCCAACATATGTGGAACCTATATGATGGGGCAAATTATGAATGGGCCTTTTTTTCTTCTTCAAATAAGTATGTTTAGGATTGCATCCCTAAAGGCGCAAGCTAATCATAATTGAGGATGAACTGAATCAAACCAATAAATAATTCCGCCAAAGAAAAAACATTCCATGAGTATAGATGGACTTTCATGCATTCTAGGTAAAGAGAGAATTAATCAAAATAGAGGGCTATACACCTTACTCAGAGATTCTTATTGTAAAACCTGTGCTAAAATCAATACAACTGCAAGAGCTTTTATGGCAATATACAACTTGGTAGCAGTTGCAACCATATTTGTAATATGTTAAAATCTGAAGAAGGGAGGGGGGTCATTGTGCAACTATAGAAATTTTTCTCAGGCACATACTTAATGGACACTGAAATATATCTACTAAAGATGATACAGCTGAATGATTACAGGTTCCTGCAGATAGAATAAAAAAGGTTATAGTAGTGCATTAACAGATTGTTTTGAAATTTTTTTAAACAGTTTAAAAATCGTCAAGAGCTCCTTACAATTCAGACAAATTCCTTTTTATGTTTATAATAGTAGAGTAGAGTAGAGTAGAGTAGAGGGACATGGGAGGGTATAAAGGTGAACATGAATGGTGAAGAGAACAATGGCATTATGTTTCCTTAAGTAAAAAGAGGAGATAGTAAGCATAGGCTGGTTCAGGAAAATTAGGAAAATAACCATTCAAAGCTATTTCTGTCCCTTTTCATATCACACTGTATTGTTGTTGGCCCTAGGCACAGTCTAGCCCATATTGAAAATAGGTCAGTTGTATCATTGAGGATCTTAAGGAGAATAATTTGATTGTGTACAAGTGTGTGTATGAGTGTAAATAAGTATCAATTCTTAGATTCTTCATTCTGTTCAAAGTGCCTTGTGGCTTTTACATGTGACCACTGATAGAAACTGCTTACGTAACATTAATTATATAGCTCTACAAGAAAACATAATAAGGATATATTTATTGATGAAATGTTGATGAAAATTTCTATTTGCTCATTTTAGTAAATAGCTTTTAGACCATACTTCCTAAATGCCTTGAAATAAGGTTCACGGGGAGGTTAGTTGTGTTTGTTTGTTTATCTTTATTGCATTTCCCATAAGTTCAAGGGGGTTAATAGCATTGTAATGGGTAATGAAAGCTTGAATATCCCATGCCACTACTGATCCTTATTACACTCTTCCACTTTTTCAAGTGGGGGGATTATTGCTGTCTGTTGGTGTGTGTGTGTGTGTGTGTGTGTGAAAGAGAGAGAGAGAGACACACACACACACACGCTTACACATTTCCTCCTGGGAATGTGATTGCCAAAAAAGAGAATTTGGGCAGCCAGATAACCAGTTTTGAGGTTTTGGACCTTACTGGCAAGAATCAGTCTTAGGGCTCAGTGCTATGCATAGCATTGTGCTCTTAGAGAGCTAAGTCTTTGGGTCCTCCTGTTGCTCTTGGCACTTGATGGGCCTGTTCAGACAACACACCAAGCCATGGTTAGGCTGCTAACCCTTTTGCAGCCACCATGGTTAGGAATGGTTCACACAACACGCTAAGTCATAATGTTTAGCTCAAAACGCTTAGCCACCGTGGCTTAGGCCGTTTCTACACCAGGCTGTTTACCTGGGATGGCCCCCAGCTGGTCCCTGTGCACTGATGGTGTGTATTAGGTACTTCCGGGATCGTCCTCCCTCCCTCTACACCCCTATGGTGTAGAAAGGGCCTTAGTGTGTTGTCTGAATAGGGTCGATGTCTCTTTATGTCTCCTCACTACCCTCTCCCTCCTCAGTCAAGCTGTATCTTTGTAAATAAACAGATCCTATAAAAGCATCATAAGTCTGCAGTACATTTTCCTAACAAATTAACAGCCCCCATAAAGGGCTGCTCCCTGGTATGTTCTACTGTGTGGAGAATTGGAAAATATAAAAAAGTGAAGGCATTGCAATATTTATTTACAATATTTATATACCACTCCTCATTCAAGAATTTTGGAGCAGTGAACAAATACAAGAAAGGAATAAAAAATATTTTAAAACATTATAATACATTATTAAAAGAAACAAAGTGCAAATAAAACCATAGCTAGTCATTAAGGGAAGGCTTCCTGGAACAACAATGTTTTCAGGAGGCGCCAGAAGGAATACAAAGTTGGCGCCTCCCTGACCTCCAGAGGCAGGGAATTTCATGGGAAGGGGGCCACCTCACTGAAGGCTCTTCTCCTAGTGGACTCCAATCAGACCATAGATCTATGTGGAACCAGGAGCATGCCCTCAGATGACCTTAGTGACCAGGCAGGTTGATAGGGGAGAAAGCACTCTCTCAAGTATCCAAAGGCAGTTTCCTTCTCTAGCTGCACCGCAATAACTCCTTCTTTGCAAGCCCCCTTATGGAACGGAGGGGAGAGAAAAGCCCCAATTATTGGGTTGGGGGAGAGGTTAAAGAGAAAGAGCAAGAACCTCAAGGCCAAACTATAGATGTAAAGGCCTGGAAAACAACCGGAAAAATTCAGAAAAAACCCAGTTTCCCCCCATTTTTTTCTAAAGGCTTTTTTTGTCCCGTCCCCCCCCCCCCCCGAAAAATTGGAAAAACTGAAAAAAACTGAAGAAAAAAAATGGATTATGGAATGTTTTCTTTTAGCATGATGAATAAAATGTTTAAGACAAGGTGTTCATATATTACTTCTCCAAATGATTTCTAAAAACTATTTACAGTATCAGATTATTACAATTTCTGTGCACTGAGGACAAGCAAGTCCTAGGTTGCAAACTGAGACTACAACTCTCAAATGCAAGAGCAAGATGCATTTCTGCCTCTAGGGGGCACTGCCATTGAAGCAGAGACTGAAACTGATAGTGATAGCTATAGCTATGAAAATAAGTCTGATTAAATTTCATGCATATTCATAGAATCTTGTTCCCTCCTTTTTCTCAGTTCTTTTTATGGGAATGGGTGTTTTATATCTGCTTGACACTGTGGAGGACTAGTAGAGACATGCTTTTCTTTGTTACTAATGTTGATGGTTTCTTCTGGTCTTTTTTTAAAAAAACATTTTTGCCTGTCCCTCATAAACTGGCAAAACCAAAGAGGTTCTTTACAATTCAGGTTTTCCTTACAGTTCAGGAGCTTGTAGCTCCATGTGTTACCAAATAAAGTAAAAAAATTAAAAAGTAAATTCAGTTTCTAATAATTGTTTGAATACACTGTACTTTGAATATACCAAATGTGATAATTTTATGCCAGGCCAATTTATACATAATTACATTTTATGTTCCTAAAGTAACAAAGTGACTTTCAATCTGTAAAAACTGCTAATATTGCATCTTTTTCAATTTTTCCAAAAAAATCCGCCCCCCCCAAACCATTTTTTTCCTATGGCTTCAAAATTTCCAGGAATTTTACATCTCCAGGTATGTGCCTGGGTAGTCATTGGTGTAACTTACCCTGAAACACCATCCACATGCTCTAGGACTGCAACTCCCACCAGCCCAAGTCAGCACAGCTAATGGTGAGGGATTGGGGGAGTTGTAAGCTAACAGCATCTGGATGGCCACATGCTCCCTGATCCAAAACTTACAACAACAGCAAGAAAAGTTCTCCCACAAATGTTCAAACTTTTTATGGGCACTTGCAACCTAAAGTAGTAAAGTTCCCAAGGGTCACTCTGATAGTCTGAGTAAATATATAACTATATTTATAATGTTGATATGTGTAGTATCTGGTAAAATTAAGCATTCTTTTCAGGAACCTTTTCATATAAGAGACTTAAACATTATGGCAAAGTTGTGAAATAGCACTTCTTTTTTTAAAAAAAATGGATAAAGCTATATAGTGATATATCAACCATGCCCTTATCTGGACAGAGATAACCTCAGTACAGTTATCCATACTCTGATAACTTCTTTTCTGGATTAGTGCAATGTGTAGGCTGACCAGATAAAATCCAGGTCAAGGCTCATGTAACTTTAACAGTTGTAGAGAAAAGGGAATTTCAGCCTGTGTCATTTGTATGCAGTTAGTTCCTGGTGATACTCCCTCTTCATCACAACAGTTAAAGGTGCATGCACTATACTAGAGTGACCATATACAAAAGAAGGCGGGGCCCCTGCAACTTTAACTGTTGTGATGAAGAGGGAATTTCACCAGGAACTAATTGCATACAAATTACACTGGCTGGAATTCCCTTTTCTCTACAACTGTTAAAGTTACATGAGCCCTGACCTGGATTTTATCTGGTCACCCTATCTAACCCTCTTTTAAAGCCATCCAAATTGGTGGCCATCACTACAACTTGTGGTAGCGAATTCCATAGTTTAACTATGAACAGACGTGGGGAGACTTCACACTTGTGTTGGGAAGTTTATTAGAACCCTGAGGTTCACCTGTCAGAGTCAGGTGCAAAATAGTAACATGTGAGGCAGAGCCAGATGCAATATGTTGGCTCGGGGTGGAACCAATCACGTGCTGCACCCATTATCCACACATGTAGGGATGACCTACGTATAAAAGTGCAAATCGGCATCTGAATTACTACAAATTAGGGCAATCTTCCTCAACCTGGCACTCTCCAGATGTTTTGAACCAATTCTCCCATCAGGTTTGGGAAGGCTTGGTTAGAGATTCTAATAACCTGATATAGAAGGGGGAAAGCTTCTTTATTTATTTATTTATTTATTTATTGCATTTATATCCCACCTTTTTTCCTCTAAGGAACCTAAGGCGGCATACATAATCCTAATTCTCCTCCTCTCCATTTTATCCTCACAACAACAACCCTGTGAGGTAGGTTGGGATGAGAGTCTGTGACTGGCCCAGTCCAACAGTCTAGCCACTACACCACACTGATTGCTTTGTTGTTGTCAATAAACTTTGGCAGTCTACTGCAAATTATCCAAAGAACTATCAGTAGATCTTGAACTATCTTCTGCTCACCCCTGATATAGAATACACAACATCTCTTTTATACCACTTCGAAAGGGATGAATCATTGAAAACAAAAACAAAGTGGTCATGATTGCCCATGTGTAAGCAGTAAGCAGGGGTACTTGGGCTTAAGGAACAGCTATAAAACAGTTAATGCATGCACTGAATCAAAAAGAATTGATTGCCTGGAGGCCAAGACAAAGCAAATCGTAATTAAATAATTTCTTTCCAAGCCAAAGGCTTCCATTGACTAGAGATGATTAATATAATTAATATTGTGACCTTTGAAAGAGAAAAGACTTGCACTAAAAGTGTGTTTCAGCATCATTCAGCCATGTACAATGCAGCCCAATTGGTAACATCTTCTTTTTCCTAATCCTTGTGTGAAGATGCTTCGCAGAGGTAAAGAAGCCAGTTATAGACCTAAGTAAAATAGATGAGAGAGTTCAAGAAGAGTAAGATAGCGGCGTTACATTTCTATAGATACTACTTAGGAACTCTAGCATATGGATACTGTGTAGAGGGAAATGAGGGTAGAGACAGGTGAAGGATGATCAGATCTGTATGAAGATTGTGTTAGGACATAATGGTTTATATATATTTGAAAACTTCAATACAGTGTAAATGGAGGGTGGTGGGGGAGAACAGCATAGTGTGAACAAAGTGGATTGGGTGAACCTCTAATATATGAAAACTCTCAAGAGAGAAATGGGTGGGGAAGGGTGAATGGTGATAAAGTGTGTGTACACATTGTGGGTACTCACTGCAAGCCCATAACTGTTTGTGTATATTTGAAAATTTCGATTAATCCTTAAATGGGTGGTGGTGTGGTGAGATAGCATGGTGTGAACAAAGTGGATTAGGTAAAATAAATGAGGAGGGAGCCACTGCAAAGCAAATTGCTTACAGTAGAGGGATTATATGGAAGACAATACACGGAATTCCTATTGAGCCATGAACACTATCGGAGCCATAATTGTGTAATAGTCAATGCCTTTTCATTTTTACGAAACAACACTGAGCATGTATTAGAAAACTGATGTTCACGGTTATTTTTATTTTAAAGAATGTAGTAGTTGTTTAGATAAGAGGGGATTTATCTTAATCCTGTAAATCTTCTTTCCTGCAATTGACCTGCGCCACAAAATCTAAAGCTGTATTTTGTGCCTGGCAATGGGTATATGACTTCTGCTGCTCTAGTGAGACAAAATGGGTCATAAAAAACTGAGTTATACCATTGATCCATATCGCCCAGTACTGTCTACACCAGGTTGTTTGCCTGGGATCACCCTCTCTCCCTCCGGGATCGCTCTCCCTCCCTCCCTCCTTCCCTCTACACTCCTATGGTGTAGAAAGGGCCCATGTCGGGTGAGGAACCTGTGGCCCTCCACATCTTGTAGAACTCCAACTCCCATCAGCCCTAGCATGTCTAATGGTTAGGAATGATAGTAGCCTGTATAGTCTGACAACATCTGGAGGCCACAGGTTCCTTATCCCTGCTCTATGTGGATTAGTAGTGGCTTTCCAGGTTGTCGGTGAGGGACAACCTTCTCTTCTCTGATACCTGAATCTTTTTACCCGGAGATACTTGGAACCATACACGGAACCTTGTTAATGCAAACTACGTGCTCTACCATTGAGCCACAGCCTAGGGCCCATCCAGAGGGATCCTGCCACATTGCTGTTGCCAGGAATTGGAGGTAGCCATTAGCACAGGGACACTGATGGTAGCTGCTGGCAACTGTACTGAGGAGAGGATTGAGTTCTACTCTCTGCCTAACATAATTTGTGAAATTGCCCTAATTTTAGGATCCCTGTATTTGATTCTATTTGGTACTGTGCTGGTGCAGCAGTTTATAATATTTAGATTGTCAGGCTCTGCTCATAAACAGTAATTTGCAACCAACTTAAGTATAATCCTTGTGTCTAAGTCTGTTTTAGTTCTGTTGAAGTCAGTAGGACTAAGTAATTGTAAATACAAATATTAAACCTTGTACCTACACTGAGATGTAGATGTGCTCACATACAAATTTAATGTCTTGAAAAAAACCCTATTAGATTGAGCAATTAAACCTTAGCAATGAAACTATAAACAAACTGATGTAATTAATTCATATCACTTCATTTTCAAAATGTATACTCTGTTCTGAAATCATACAGGGTCCTCAAGATAACTTACAACACAATATCAACAACAATCAATATATAATTATAAATTTAAACAACAATATTCACATTCTTAAATAATGAGATAATACAAACAAGTTCTCCTAAAAAGCTGACATTCACCAGCTTTTAAAAAGTCAGCCAGGAGATCTTTAGGGTTCCATGGTGCAGGTGACACTGAAATGGCTCTGTTCCTTGTCACCATGAATTTTAAAACTGCAGCATCAAGAATCCAGAGTAGGGGCTCTCAGGACCCTGAGTAACAGGGAAAGTTAATTTGGCAACATCACTTGGGAGCTGGGTATCTTTAGGACCAGCCACTCTCGCACGAACCTGCCCAAGAACTGAGATAATCTCCTGCAGCCCCTCTCTGGAGGCCCCGCCCTCTGATGTGAGGTGGGTCCTGGGAAAATGGTGCCCACTTGTGGAACTCCCTCTCTAGAGAAGCATTGTCTAGTGTGAAGTCTTCTATCCTTTTGGTACTTGGCAAATACTTTTTATTGACTTAGGCCTTACATTTTTTAATTGTTTTGAGTGATAAGTTGCTGTTGACTCCTGTTCAGTCTGTTGCTGTTTTTAGTGTTATATTGTAATTTGTTTTTAAATTGATTTATCATTCTTTTATAATATTGAGACTCCCTGAGAGGTCCAGTTGAGTTGTAGTGGCTAAAGTGTTGGACTGGGAGTCGGGAGATCTGGGTTCTAGTCCCCGCTTGGCCATGGAAACCCACTGGGTGACTTTGGGCCAGTCATAGACTCTCAGCCCAGCCTACCTCACAGGGTTGTTGTTGTGAGGATAAAATGGAGAGGAGGAGGATTTTGTACACCACCTTGGGTTCCTTGGAGGAAAAAAGGTGGGATATAAATGCAATAATAATAAAATATTAAATTGCATAATTAACTAAAAATATGAGGGTATGAGGTCCTTCAACTAACTGGGTCCCAGGCCATGTAGGGCTTTAAAGATAGGTACAAGCACCTTGAATGGAGTTTGGAAACTAATTGGCACCCAGTAGTATTAGTTTGTTTGTACTTCCTCTGGCTGGTACTCATCAACAAGTTAGCTGCTGAATAATGAATGTGGCTAAAATTTATCATAAAGGTTGTGGTTCCTGGTGGGTCCAATGGACCTATGATCCAATTGGAGTGGACCAGGAGAAGGGCCTTCAGTGTGGCAGCCCTATTCCTAAGAAATTTCCTTCCTTTGGAGGTCAGGCAGGCATCAACATTTTGTTGTTTCTGGCACCTCCTGAAAACATCGTTGTTTCAGGAAGCTTCCCTTGAGTGACCGGCCACGGTTTACCAGAATTCGGGTTTTATCAGAACGCTGTTCTTTTAAAAACAGTATTTTTTCATATGTTTTTATTCTTTTATTTTATCTGTTGTTTACTGCTCTGAAATCTTTTGGATGTGAAGTGGTATATACAGTAAATATTGTAAATATAAATTAGAAACAGCTCCTTGTTCTCAGGGGTTCACTAATTTTGCTTGTGTTCTCAAAAACCTCAGTCTCAGGCCCTTTCCGCACCAGCCGTTTTTTCCCAGGGCTGCCCCTACCTGCTTGAGGAGAGTCCACATGACACACAGAGCATCCTGCAAGCAGGCAAGGGCCAGTCCTCCATTTTCCTGGGAGTTCAGGGAACGAATTATCCTGGTTTGTTCCCTGTTCCTGGGAGGGCAGCGAGATGGGCGGCTGGTGTGGGCGCCCATCCCAGGCACAGCTGCGCTTACTCGCGAGTCAGTGTGGCTGCACCGATGGTCACTGAGCTGCACCGCGCGCTCCGAGGCCATCAGGAGGGGGGGGACCAGATTTTGCCATCCCCAGGATGATGGGGGGAGGGGGGCTTGATCGTGCGTGTGTGTGTGTGTTTTTAAAGAACTAATCTGTTGTGCAGGAGTGCTCCTGCACTCTTCTTCATTACAAAAATTAAAAAAAAAATGCGGGTGTGAGTTGCAACGGCCCGGGAGAAGCCCTGGCCGTTTCATTGTGGTGCTGCTTCATTGCGGCGAACCTGGAAGTGGCTACTTCTGGGTTTGCCCGCTTCCCGCCCTCTCCACCCCTATGGTGTGGAAAGGGCCTCAATGACTTTGGGACCAAGGCATTCACAAGTGTAGCCTTATTGAACTTTAACTATTCCTAAATGACTTATATGCCAAACTACGAATGAGATGGGAGGTCTGTGATTAAATCTCGCAACATTGTCATTTTTAATGAAAAATAATTGTGGGTGACTTTGAATTAGATTGGAGCAGTGGCCCTGGAAGAGAGGTAGTTAATCCTCTTCTCCCCCTTTTTTTTACTATCTAGCTTCTATTTGCAGTTTTCTTGCTGACTTCTACCCCTGTGCCACTAATCCAAACCAATTTAGATCTCCCTATGGCTGCTTTTAACTCAAAATGAAAATGGTGGGAGATTTAATCAAAGATCTCCTACAATCATGTGGGGTTTGGCCTGTCCCCCCCCCCCCCCCCCCGGTCAGTTAAACATTGTGCTTTCACTACTAAGTCATGCTTTGGATATTTATATAAGAGTAATATATGTGACACATTGCTACTGGGACAAAAGTATTGAGTATAATACTAACTTCATGACATTGCAAGATTCAGCTGCTAACATGAGAGAAACCTTTAAGATGGGCATGTGCAGGTTTTATTTTTTAGAGAAGTTATGTTCTCTAGCTGGCTGTTTCTCATATATCAAAAGAAAAATGTCCTAAGCAAAGATTATGTGTGTCTGTGTGTGTGTATGGGGGTGTTATATAATGTGTCACCATGATTTCATTTCAGAAGTAGATAGCCAGTGGAAAACATTCACCATTCTAAGTCAAATATTAACAGCTCTTCTCAGATCCCAAACAGTAGGTTTGGTATTTTGTCTTTTAGTGAAAGTGTTGTGTTGCTTTGGAATCTCTTCATGTTGTCATTTTGATGCATTGCTAGCTATGCAGAATTTAACTCCCTACTATAAACAGGGTTTTAAAAACTCTGCATCCAGTGTGGGATGGAAGCTAATGCTTAAAACAGTTTGTACAATTCGTAGTAATACCGTTTTGTTTTGTTTTGTGCATTTTGTGAAGCACTGACTTCTTCACTGCTCCTAGACATTCCTGGAACATTAGATTCCTGTCCTCCTTTGATCCCAGTAAGATGTATCTCCTAGAAAATAAGTTTTAAAAAATCCATCTTAGTCTGGCTCAAACTAAAAAATAAACATCAAGGCTCAGACAGGCTTTATCAGTGTGGTATGTCATTTCTCTCTCTTTCCCCATCACCCACATCTCAAATTGTGTTCCTGCCCGGAATAAAATCCAAACCCTCAAAGTAATAAATAACAAGAGCCAGAATTACTAGGCATTCCAGAAAGAAAAAAAAATGTCTGGTGTTTGTTTTGTTTCAATCTAATTCTGACTGAAAGTCTGGGGTCTGCCCAGGCAGGAGTACATCTTTCCATTCCTCAAAGAGATGAGCAAAGTCAAACAATTGATACAGATGAAGTTCTGAAACGTATCTTCCCTGTTCTTTGATGCTCCCTCTCCCCATTGATTGGTATATGAAACCTGCATCAGCCTGTTAGTAAAAGGATGGCTAGGCAGGAAGAGAAAGTAGTGGTACTTCACACAGCATTCATAGTTCTGTGTCTTGACATTATCTTACAAGTACTCTAGACAACTGGCATGAAATTGTTTTGACCTCTCCTGGCTTTGGCCACACCAAAAATCTGTGAGACAGTGATTCATTTTATTTTTATTTATAAAACTTGCATATTGCATTTTTGCTAAAATACTCAAAGCAAGGTACACGTGTGTGCATGCACACACACACACACACACACACACACACACACAAAGATACATAAGCATAATGGTGTAGGTGGGAAGGTCTCTTTTGACTAAAAAGCTCTAGAATTGGCTGCATGTTTTCTGGATTTTTCCACTCCCAACAACAATTAATGGAGCCCTCCTACCTATTAGAAACTTTCCACTTGCCAAGAGGTGCCTGCAATACACAATTTAAAACAACAACAATCCCAGCCTAGATATATGGAGAGTTTATGTCCTTGTTACAATTCCTTAGGACATGTCTCCAAATAATAGACTTCAGACAGTTATAATCATGTTAGCCCAGTCTCCAGATTACTGAAAATTAATTTTCTCCCTAATATGTAATTGAATAAGTACTTCAGGAACATGCCTCATGCATATTGCAAAAAGAATAAGTGGGGCTGTGTGTTTGAATTTTAGTAGTAGTACAGAACAGCCTCAAATCTGATAAGCCTTCAAAACTAGTTTTGAGATGTTCTTCCATGCAAAGATTATTGCATTAGTTGAGTGGTCAGAATAAAAATGAGTCCGTTTCATGTTGTCTTCTCCTATATTGGAATATTTTGTCTTTTCTCTAGAAAGACTCTATCCCATGATGGGAGAATGGGAGAAATCAATAGAATGGGAACTCCACTCCTATAATATATGAAAGGAGCCAGAGATGAGAATGTTTTGTGCATTGAAGTGCTTTATGACCTATTAAGAACAAGCTGTGTCAATTATGAGCACTGTCACTGATACAGAAAGGTGACATGCGAGCACAGAATATAACCATGTGCACAGTAGGAGCTTTGATATTGTTATCACAGGTACTTTTCTTTTCATGGATTCGGGCTTGCAAAGTGTTAACTTAAGAAGCAGTCCTTTTTTGTTGTTGTTTCTCTTTAAGTTATTTACACTCTTCATTCATCCCTAAAATTCAATAATTTAATTTCCCTTGTTACAATATGTCAGATTGTGTCCTTTCTTTCTTTCTTTCTTTCTTTCTTTTATAGTGTTCTTAAAATGCAACATAAGGCATTTGAAGAACATTATCCTTTGCTAATAATGGAACATTTTAATAGCCCTGGGAAGCAAGTTCACTGTCCACTGAAAAGTAAAAAGGCTTGATCTCCAATACCCTTAGCATTTAAAATTTGATATTTTGTCTTGAAAACATTTTATGTGTACATTTGAATTAGGGCCATATTTTACCTCTGACATTGTGCAGAGTACCTATGTGTTTAGTTATTTACATGCAGGAAAGTGGTAATTAATTTTGCATGCCCGCTAACATCTCTTTCTGCTATTTCTGTATGCTACCTTACTTCATCAGGTTTAGCTGGTATCATCTTCCAAGATATTTAGTTTCATTGCTGAAATAGAAAGCAAGGAATGGAGATATCACAGCAATTCTTGAAGGCAGTTATAGGCAAAACAGAGATTTTCCACAAGGAATCCTGTGTTTTCCCTTGTAATTTATTTTACCTAGGGTACAATCCATATCCAACTGAAATCATCTGCCATAGATTGGAATAACTACAGAGTTCATATGAGGCTGTGGCAAAAACAAAACCTGAGAAATCTTTCTTGTACAGATCTTAATAATAAAGCGGACAGACCTATTTTTGTAATACTTGTTGCCCAGATAGATTTAACTGGTTTGATTCTGCCTCTCTGTTCCAGGAATATCTCCCAGTTACTTGGCAACTAAAAGTAACCCTCCTTTTTACAGCCAAAAAGTAGATTTGTTGCTGTGATGCATAAACAAAGCAACTTGGGATTGGTGGGAGGAAACTTGTTCCCCCTAAGTAGCAAGGTAGCTTGGTACTTGACAGAGCTAGGTGGAATAAAGGCCGAAGTATCTATTCAAGAACTGTTGCTTCATTTGCACCTTACTCATTCTTGCTCTTCCTTTATGGTAGGCTGAAGCCTGGATGAATTAGCTAATCTTTCTAGAGCATTGAGTTCAGAGGCTCCTATCTTGGAAGAGGGGATTGGCCAAAATAATTCTACACTTCTATGATTTTGTCAGTGGCTACACTACATTTATTGGAGTCAATTATTGCTCGTTTCTCTTAACATACATACATGCAGATAATGTTGTGTGTTAAGTAGAAATATATGTGTAGGTGGGGTGACTTTTCAGTAAAGAATAAATTGATAACTTGTAGGTGTAGTGGATGCACATTGTGATTTCGTTTATTAAGTTTTGATCTTGATTTATCTCATGCATAGGATCCTGTTCTCCACTCCACCCACCCAGTTGATCTTGCACATAATAATGAACTCATACAAAAATGCATACTCCATATTCTCTGCTGCCATGTAAAGTTAGGCAAGGTTCTCCATGTAATCTCAGTTTTTGTCAGTTTACTTTTATCTGTAAGCATCTTGTGTGATTCCATTTACTTAAATGTATGCTCAATATGGCTAGAACTTTCGTCAAGCAGTTTAGCTGTACTTTCACTTCGTTAATAATGATAATAATAATGTAAATAATGAGAAATGTGTTCCATCTAAAGTATGATGCAGTCTGCTGATTGCAATGGAGGATCCCATACTTGGCCTTTGTATTTACATTCTAGTTTCAGAATATTACATATTAACAAAATATGTGATATAAAAGCAGGGAACTAACTTGCATACATTATTTTACAGGCTGTAGAATAACAAACATTAGTTATACTGATAAAACAGGTTAATTTTGTTGTTGGTTTGGAGGGATTTCAGAATAATTTTAAATAAGATAATAGTTCTAGACAAGTATTTTTGCTGCTTTCACAGTCAGTGCTGCGTTTATGGTGCATTGAGTGCCTTCTTAGTAGAAGAGGCAGGGTATGATATCTGATCCCAATCCTACAACCCCACCAAGGTGCTATAGGCATGTGTCTCTTTTTGGTGCACTTGGGATTTTCACTTCTCTGGAATAAAAGTGCAGAAGTTTGCTGGTGGATTGGGTGCCTCCTGGCTATGAGAGGCTGTGTATGGAATTTGGTCCCAATGCTGCAACACCTCCCCAAGGTTTTCTGGCTAGTCTTCCTTTTGGGGGCAGTTGAGATTTTCCCTCTTTGGTGAATTATTGCCCAGGGGTTTGGTGGTGGACAAGAGACCAGGGGGTAAGTGAAATTACATGCAGTAGTTTAACAAGCTGCTCACAGTAGCCTATTTGTCTGATCGTGTGGGGGATAACAGTAGCTTTATTTCAAAGTAAGCTACTGTGACTAGCTTATTAACTCATCATGGCTTAAAGTAACGTCTGAATGCAGCCAGAGATTGGCATAGACCCCATTGCACATGCCAGGCACTGTTACTCAAAAAAGCTTTGCCATCTCGGAGGAACACAAATGTTTAGAAGTGTCTTTGTAGTTAGTGAAAGTCAGTTTGCATTGTACCCTTTATCTAATGTGCAGTGATGACACCAGGCCCAGATGATGTATTCCAGATTTATTAAAACAAGTGATATAAAAATGAATCCTGGAAAGTGTACTGAGGATATTTATCTTTATGTCTGCCTCTCAGACTTCTTTTGACTTAAAACATCTTTTTGAAGCACATGTAAGTTGAAGGTGTGCTATTTGTGGGTTGTTAGTTCTTTGTACAACTCAAAGACATTGGGAGAGTACAGACATCATGCTGAATCATAGCTTAGAATAATGAAACAAACCACAGCAAGCCTTGGCCTCATACACTTCCCTTCCTCTTTTCTCTTCCAGTGTGGCCAAAAGGAGGATTTCAGAAGCTTTGGTTTAGATTAACTGCAGCTTGCTGGTTGTCTGAACCTGATAAACTTTGGTTAACCTTAACTATGGTTTGTTGGAAACAAGGCAGGGCTTATGAAGTTATCTTGTTTAAAGTTTAGATTTTGGTTGCAATGTTAGTGGTTAATGGGGTCCAGGTTACCTGCGGGATCGCCTTCTCCTGTATAATCCGCCCTGCACACTCAAGTCCTCTGGGAAGAATTTACTTCAATCAGCCAGAACTAGGCTGATGAGTGTTACCCAGAGGACCTTCTCCTCTGCCGCTCCCAGACTGTGGAATGGCCTGCCGGAGGAGATTAGACAAATTAGAAATCTTCTTGAATTTAAGAGAGCTATGAAGACTGATCTCTTCTGGCAGGCCTATCCAGTTGAATTTTAAGATGTTTTAATAATGTATTTGTTTTTATTTGTTTTAATGTTTTATCTATTTTATGATTCTTGTATTTATATTTATTGTTGTTCCCCGCCTCGATCTGGATGGAGAGGTGGGTTAGAAATAAAATAAATAAATGGAAAATGGAAGCTAAAATTTCCGATCTCCTCATGGTGGCATTGGAGGAGGAGAAGATAGGGGGAGTGCATCAACCTGAAGTTCACTGTGGCTTGTTCATGTCATGCTAAACCAATGCTAAACCATAGCTTAGCATGACATCTTAATGAGGTCATTGAACACCAGATCAACTGTGAAGTTATCTGCCCAGAAAACATTGGTTATTGAGCAGATCAAAAATATAATTAATAAAGAAATAAAATGCCAGAGCCTTCTGAATCAGTGAAGATAATTTTTATGAAGTTGAACCACATTAAACAAGTGTACAATACAGTCCTTTCTTCACTTTTTTCTTTCTTCTGTTGCAGGGAAATAAAGCTACAGTTCCTGCACTCCATTTTGTAGTTGACTGTAAACTGCCATAAACCGGCTGCTTTTAGCTGCTTTCTTCTGCTGTTGGCTAATAGAACAGACATGATAAACACAAAGTAGAGATACTCACAACTTTGGTGAACAGGGACTTGTGCAGCATGTTCTGTACTAAACTGAAAGACCTGAAGATCACCGGCGAGTGTCCTTTCTCCCTACTGAGCCAAAGTGGCAATTCAGATGAAAATGAGGAGGAATGTGCTGAAGCACCAAATAGTTCTAAGGCTCCTTTGCCAATCTGCAAGGAGAAAGAAACTCATGGGAACTTTCCACAAAGGAAAACCAGCAGGAGCAGGGTGTACCTGCACACTTTAGCTGAGAGCATCTGCAAACTCATCTCTCCAGAGGTACATTTGTATAATCTTTTGATGAATGTAATTCAGAAAATTGTTATGGAGAATCTTTTAAAGTAATGTCATTTAAGCAATAATTTAAAAAGCAAGACAGTATCTACTTGATGAATTCTCCTTGTACTTTTCCCCAGCCCCTGTTCTTACAGTGTTGCCTGTTTTCATTCCCATGTATGCCTAATTCTGCTGCTTGAAACCTTCCGCATTTATTTAATCTTATTTCGCAACTGCTTCTATGTTCAGGCAAAGGAACAGGGTGATAAAAGTACCCCAGATGTAAAATGTTTATTTACATATTGACTTAGTAGCTTCTTAACAAGATTTACAAAGGATAGCAACCTAGCCTTAGAGAGAGTATAGAATACTTTGTGCCAGTGGAATCGCAGCCACATTTAAGTGGACAAGTACAGCCTCTATTGCTATGGGTCAGGACGCCTTCATTTGTGACAGTAGTAGTGTAGGGCACCCTCCCTGGAACTTCTCCCCATGCCTCCACAGTCACATTTGGAAGCTCAGAACCTTGTGGGTGGCTCCAATCACATGGGTCCTTCTCACCTAATCAAGCCTGGCAGGAAGAGAGAAGAAGAAAAGATCTGTGCGACTGGACCAGGGCACTTCGTTTTGGATTTCTGAATGTTAGGAAAGCAAAAGAATTCACGGGAACCAGATGCAGTAATGCATGAAAGGCTCTTGGTTGCAATCCTAGTATCACAGTTAACCATCAAGCTTATTTTAGGCATGTAGCTTTGTGCCAATTGTTTTTGTAATAGCAACAATAGACTTAGGGTTGTTAAAAGTTCTCTAGAAGCATCATCCTGCCTATGCTTCGGCTGGCCACGTTCCAACTGTATGTTGGCACTATTCTATATTTGGTGACTAGGCCTGGCTGTTCCTGGCATCTCTATGGCTGCCCAGGTTATATCCTGCTGCTAGACAACATGATAGACACCATTTCTCAAGATCATTCTTAAACACACCTATCTGGTTGCATCCAAAGGTTCTGCTCTGCTCATAGAAGGAGGTTCTATTCACAGAAGAAGTATTTTGTAAAGGAAGGAGTCCTTCTGTGTGCTAAAGCTCATTGTGTGAGTGAAACTGAAGAACCTTTGGATACAATCCATTTTAATTAAGTCCCACTGAAATCAGTTGGAGTTGCTTCTGTTTAAATTAGTACACTTGTGCAGAGGAGTGTGGCTTGTGATGAGCACAATAGATGAGATGATAACTATATAGTGCTTCCTAAAAGCTACATAGTGGGCAAGAAGTTGTTGGTCAATAATAAAAATAGCTTGTGGAAACTGGGAAGTAAAAATAACTGCAAAGTCATGGATGACAACCATCAGCTTTCAGTCCAGAAATCCTATACGCTGTCCAGCAAAAAGTGATTTTGCTAACTATATGCCAATTCTTTACATATACTGTAAGTCATTACATATAGTGCTGGTCTTCCTATTTTTGATTAAATATCTTTTTTTTAACTTTCTCCCTGTTTAAGTTGTAGGAAAGGGCACACATATCACAAAAACAATTTATAAAACCATGGGAAAGTGGGACAAGAAACAAATTCAGTAATGTTAAAGAGCATCCTTAGTGAGATAAGCAGCTTCCTAATATTGAATTAGACTAATGGTCCATCTGTCTTAGTAAAGTCAGTCCCATATGTCAGCCGTTCTTCATGCTGTGTAAGCAGAGATCTTTCTCAGCACCACTGTCTGGGATCCTTTAACTGGGGATTGGACTTGTGGCCTTCCACATGCAAAGTGTATGGTCTATCCAAACTAAGGTTCCTCGCAACATATTCACACTGCATTATTTTAATTAAAATATATTAGAACAGGTCTCGTGTGTGTGTGTGTGTGTGTGTGTGTGTATATATATATATATATACACACACACACACACATTACTGTAAAGAAGGGTAAGAACCTGTTGCCCTCTATATGTTTTAAACTACATTTCCCATAATCCTGCCCATTGGCCATTTTGATTGGGACTTAATGGGAGTTGTAGTCCAAAACATTTGGAGTGCACCATGTTGCCTATTCCAGCTGTAAAGTTGATGAAGACTTTTATAAAGGCATACTGAAATGCCTGTGGAATCTTGTGTGGTGGATAAATTATACTGGCTGATTAAATGTGTCCCAACGTTACTAACAAATGTGCAGATTCTTGCACGGGCACTGATAACACTATATGTGGGGACAAAAATAGGCACTGAATTGCACCCATTTCCTTAGATGGTTTTAGATTTTTCCAAAAGTTAACATCTCTTTTCACTGGCTGGTTGGCAGGATCAGCTTATGTTACCCATTTTCCACATGGAAAACTCCATTATAGAGAAGGTCACTATCGTGCCCCGGATCAGTGCATGTTGCTTCCATTGACGTCAGTGAGATGCCATGTGTTAGGATCATGGGGAGGGTACAGTGTGGCCCAAAATAGCATTGGATGAAATTCAGGATACCAATGAATGCATTTGGGTTTTTGTTTGCTCATTTGGGTAAAAAAAAAAAAAAAAGACATTGCAGAGTCAAGTAAAGAGCTGGAAAGTATTTCACATAGTGTTTCTATTTAGATATAAATATTAATTACATCTTGTTCTAATAAGGAAGAACATAAGCTGAGTTCTTTTTATTTCAACTGCAAAATACATCCTACATTAACAATACAGTTTTTCTTGAGGCAGCATAACTTTCCTTCATCCGTTTCTTCCCTTCATGAAACAGCTGTGTAAAATTTCTGTGTGTCATACAATAAAATTGTCTGAAGACTTAAACGCTATATAAGTGTCCAAGCTTGGTATTTTTAAAAAAAATCAGAGAGTTTGTAGTGTCAATGATATATATTATTTTGAAACATTGACTTTGATATTAGAAGGCTGGACACCATTTGTTGGGGATGTTTTAGTTCTGAATTTCCTGCAGGAAGCAGGAGTTTGGACTCAATGGCTTACAACTAGGGGTGTGCATCGGATAGGGACCGATCCACGATCTGACCGAAATCGGATAAAATTATCTGATTACGATCCTGGCTTCTGGATCGTCTGATCTCATCTGAACCGGTCCGGAAGGACCTGATCTGGTTCGAATAAAATCAGAGGATCGGACCTCCTCCACCCCCTCGCACTCCTTCAGCCTGGCGCTCCTTCAGTGGACGGTAGTGGACGGCCCCGGCAGGTAAGGAACGTGGGGGGGGGGTGTTACCTCCTGGGGCCGTCCGCTTCCATCCGCTGCCGCCTGCGGTTGGAAGCGGACGGCACTGGGAGGTAAGGAGTGCGACGGGGGAGGCGGGAGGAAGCCCCACTTACCTGCCGGGGCGGCCGCTTCCCTCCAGTGCGAGGATCTACTGATGGATAGAGCCAAAGGTGGGCAAGCACATGCTTGGGAGCTTTTTGTGCTTATCAGAGTTCTCTTTGAGGGATTATTAATGGTTCTGAAGAAATGAAGTAATGGATAGAAGTGCACTGAATCTACTTCTACCCAAAGTGACATGTGTATCCCACATTAGTTGAGGGGATCATGGACTCAATTTCCATAACAGTGTTGGTGGGCCAAAATTACAGGTTGTATTGGTGTGTATTGCTGTGAGAACGTACCATGTGATCTTCCTGATCCAATTGCAGATGCTAACACTTTGATGTAGAGCCCTGAACAAATGAAAACAAGTCAGGGCTCAACATGAGCCTAGTGAAATCACACTACAATATATCCCAATGACATCAAGAGAAAGATACTATTAGTTGGGAATTCTGGTGATCTAGAAATAGGGGTGCTCCTGATTTGGATGGGATTGCACTCCACCTCAAACATTGGGTTCACAGCTTGGGGGAAGCTCCTGGATTCAGTTCTATTCCTGGATGGCCATGTGGCCAGGGTTGCTAGGATTGCCCTTTTTTGAAAAACCTAAACTTGACCTGGGTCATTCATGCACTTTCAGGTTAGTACGCACTACAGTACTGCACTCTGTGTGAGGCTGTCTTTGAATAGAGTTTCAAAAACTGCAATTGATCTAACGGGTGGCTGACGATATGTAGCACAAGGCATGCAGTCTTCTGGTGCACATGTAGATCTTTGGGTTGGGGGCAGGTAGGGGTCGCATTTAGATACTTCTGCTTAATGTGTGGTGTGGACTTGATTTAACTCATGGAGACGGAGGCATGGCTAAATGATACTGGGATCCTTTCCATCCCTCAGTTTCATTGTTTAAAAGATCTGATTAAGTCTTTTTATTCTAATTTTACTATTAAATTTTTAAACATCCTTTGAATTAATATGGCCTTTTCTCATTCCAGTTTGAAAGGTTATATCTTGCATTTCAAAGAACACTAGCAAATAATAAAATCAAAGAAATCAGGTAAGTTACCTATGCTTGTAACATTTTATAAATGCAAAAGCAAAATGTATTTAGCTGCCAACTAGGAACTAGGATACTTGGCATTCCAAAACTTAATCCATATCATGTCATTCCATCTCTTAGTTTAAACTGAACAATATTGACAAAACTATCTTCTTGGAGAGTAACTTTAAAGGATAAATTATTCTGTCAATATTTGTTTACTATGATTTTGGCTTTACATTGCACTTGATGGAGTGACTTGTAGATTGACACTGTTACATTATGGACTTAAACTAATAAAATGTAATGTACTGTCATGACTGCACAGATTCTGTAACATAGGGCTGGGCAGAAAGTAGATTGGAATCTACTGAAAGATCTCTGAGTGGTTTGCAGTAGATTGGCAAAGATTTCTGACTCCCACTTGTTCAACAATAACACCAACAAAATACCACCACCACACTGTCCTAAATTATGCTGATGAAATGAAGAACATTTGGGGTAATCAGGAATAGATGTTTGTGTGGAAGGTCTGTGAGCTCTATTCAGTTCAGATACTCCTGACCTGGGCTCAGAATTCTTTCATTCTAGGTGTAAGTTTTTTGCACCAGGCTTCAGTTGGTGGACCTCAGAGTTTCCTTAAGCCTGAAGTCTGTCCATCCCTGCTGTACCAGCCCCTCTGTGTTGTTGAACTTGAGTCCAATGCCAAACACCACTTCAAGCACTAAAGTAATGAAGATTTTGGGCAATAATTTAACACCGGGTCACTGAAATCTTTTGTCTATCTTTTGTACCATCATTGTACTAAGGCTGAATCTTGAGCAATATTCCCTTTAGAGTACTATGGATTTGCTTTCAGTGTTGTGAAGGCAGCGTGTGTTATTTGCCTGTCTTTCAACTGGGAGGAACAAGGTTGTCCTGAGGCCTGTGAAATGACAGCTTTAAAGTATCTGGCTTTTTTATTCATTTAGTTATATATTTAGCTTTTTCCTTAGGAGTCAGGCATCAGACTACAAGGCACAGATTCATAGCAGTGTGGACAATTCTTTGAGCCTGCCACTCTTGGGAGTTAAATACTTTTATTATAATTTTGTGTCTGTAATGGAACATTGTGCACCATAATTTAAAACCAATTTACGTGGCTGTAAATCCTGCTTAGGATTTGCTTCTAATTGCATGGGTGTAAGATATGTAGAATAATATTAGTCCTTTTGCTAGTGGCTATACAGGAGCAGTGATGTCTGGAGAAGATTGGTTGTGTGGGAAAGACACATGTAAAAGCTTAGGCTTTCTCAAGTGTGTTTGTGCAAAATTGGATAGCATATTGATAAAGTTGGGGAGCATAATTTCTGAGTAAATTAGAATCTAAAGTTCTCTTTCAAAATAATAACCTTACAATTAGATAGTTTATTTGTTGGCTTATTAGTAATTATTTTATATTCAGTTATAGTTTAATTAGCTTTTACTGTGGGTTCATTAATTTTTAAAAAATCTGTTTTGCTTCATTAACAGAAATTTTGGGGATAAAGAAGACTTTGAAAAGCTAATCACCGAACATGCAAATGTTGCAGGTAATGAGATATCTATGAATACCTGCTACTACAACAACTAGTTAATTCTTATGGTAACATTAGCTGTTATGTTAACTAGTTAACATCCCAGGTGGATTAGGTTCTTTACAGACCACTAAAGTGACATGGTCTTTTCCCCAAAGGGCCTACAGTGCAAAGGAAAGGATGCAGTTAAATAGGCAAATTACCCAACAATAGCGATTGGTCATGTTTATGTAGTTTATATTTTGGGAACACAGTAGGAGATTGTCTTCAGCGCTAACACTGCAGTCTCCACATAATGGATGTGTTCATTCAAGCTTGTTTTTGTTTACATGTGTGGTGGACAATATGAGCAGATATTTTATGATGCAATTGTTGTTTCGTTTAAGGAAATGCTTGTGGTGCAAAGAAATTGCATCTTTCCACACTCATACCACAATATTTGTTCATTGAGAAAATGTTAGTTATCCTTTCTGGTTTCTTGTGATAGCAATTGGTTTGTCAAGCCCATCTGTTGCGATAGTGAGTGCTGCCTGGACACTGCACTGTACCTAGCTCTTGCCTATTTATTTATTTATTTATTTATAATAAAGGACCCCTTTATCAAATTGACTCCATGATGATGTACAACAATAGATCTAATACATTATTTTAAAATTTTACAGGTCTATGGCTTTTTTTTAAGTTTAATTTTATTTGATGACATATTTATGACATTCTTTAATTACTATTTTTTTCTGTCCCACTTAAATGAGAACCACTCAAACAGCCCCCTAATACTTAAGTGTCAAATGTAAGGAACTATTTTCCATTCCTCCACGGTGCTGCGCATTCAGTAAACCCTATTGCTAATTTTCTTTTTCTGTTGTCCTTTTGGGAGCTGCACATCCCATATCTCACATTGGAGTGCACATGTCAGTTCTCTGCAGCGAGGTGATTCCCTTAGCAGCAAAGCTAACAGTATATGCAGACCAAATTAAACATTAGGCTGCCAACATGGACTGGCGATCCATGGAGTCGCTACTTCGCTACAAAGCAGCTGTGATTGGCAGGCAAGTGGGAGCAGGTGGGGAGTGTATAATATTTCTCTCAGCTACAACTTTCCTCTGTAATCCTCCCCCTCCCCCAGCTGCTGTGTTCCCTTATGTATGTTTGCCATGTCATGTGGGGAACAGTTTTTGTGGAAAGGGTTTATAACAGAAAAGCAATAGATGAGGGAATGGTTAAGCCCCCCTTGCTTGCTATTTCATAGAATCATAGAATAGTTGAGAAGGAGCCTATAAGGCCATCGAGTCCAACCCCCTGCTCAACGCGGGAATCCACCTTAAAGCATACCTGACAGATGGTTGTCTAGCTGCCTCTTGAATGCCTCTAGTGTAGGACAGTCCACTACCACCTCTCTAGGTAATTGGTTCTATTGTCGTACTGCTCTAACAGTCAAGACGCCACTTGGACATACACCACAGTGCTGCCAAACACTGAGTTTGGTTCTTCATTTTTAGTAGAGTCAAAACCACTTTGTTTTGATCATCTTTGATCATTGTCATCTTTAACAAATGCTCACCAAATCTTTGTTCAATGTCTATAGCTGCGCAAAGTGCTCGAGTACTACTCTCCTACCATACAAAGACTCAGGAGAATGAGTGCAGATGCTTTCAGAGCCTGATCAGAACTACCTGTGACTGAAATGTTTTGTGTTTGCAGGGGTTCCAGTAAACATTATAAAGGAATCGCTTGGTGAAGAACTTTTCAAGATATGTTACGAAGAAGATGAACACATCCTAGGAGTTGTTGGGGGGACTCTCAAAGACTTTTTGAATAGTTTCAGTACTCTTCTGAAGCAGAGTGCCCACTGCCATGAAGCAGAAAAAAGGGGTAGACTTGAAGAGGTCTCCATACTATGCTTGGAAAAAGACCCAGACTACTTAAATGTGTACTATTTCTTTCCCAAGAAAACAACTAGCCTCATCTTGCCTGGCATTATAAAGGCAGCAGCTCACATTTTGTATGAAACAGAGGTGGATGTGATGGCAATGCCCCCCTGCTTCTGCAAGGACAGCACTGAGTTTATTAACCAACCATATTTGTTGTACTCTGTAAGAGTCAAAAGTGCAAAACCATCCTTATCACCGTGTAAACCTCAGTCTTCTCTCGTCATTCCTGCTTCTATGTTTTGCAAGACATTTCCATTTCACTGCATGTTCGACAAGGATATGGTTATTCTACAAATCGGCAATGGTATAAGGAGACTGTTAAACAGGAGAGAATTTCAAGCAAAGCCAAACTTTGATGAGTGGTTTGAAATCCTGGCCCCTAAAATTAATTGCACATTTAGTGGGATCATGACAATGCTGAACATGCAGTTTACTATAAGGGTGAGACGAGGGGACAACACTCTAAAAAAGTCAACAGGGGTAAGAAACGAATAATTACCATTATTTTCCTTTAATTAATTAATTTTCTCATTCCATCCCATCATGCTGGGAGTTGTAGGACTTTTTTTCTGTCTAGACATGCATAAGGGGGAGTGGTGAGGATATTATAATGACTGGGGCTCCAACCCCAAAGCACCACGTGGGAGAAAATTCATATGATGGGCTAAATAAGAGTTGACTATCATTGCCTTCCATTCCTCCAGAATTCTCACATCACCTCCTGTTTCTCTCACTGTTTCAGGTTATGGACCTTAAGGGTCAGATGATCTACATTTTTGAGTCTAGTGCCATTTTGTTCTTGGGATCTCCCTGTGTGGATAGACTGGAAGACTTTACAGGACGTGGCTTATATCTTTCAGACATTCCAATTCATAATGCACTTAGAGATGTTGTTTTAATAGGAGAACAAGCCAGAGCTCAAGATGGACTGAAGAAAAGGCTAGGGAAGCTTAAAGCTACTCTTGAGCAAGCACATCAAGCTCTTGAAGAGGAGAAAAAGAAAACAGTAGATCTTCTGTGCTCTATTTTTCCTGGAGAGGTCGCACAGCAGCTTTGGCAGGGACAAGTTGTGCAGGCCAAGAAATTTAACAATGTCACAATGCTTTTTTCTGACATTGTAGGATTCACCGCAATCTGTTCCCAGTGTTCACCTATGCAGGTTATCACCATGCTTAACGAGCTCTACACTCGCTTTGACTACCAGTGTGGAGAGCTAGACATCTACAAGGTGAGGAATTTATTGCATCAATTTGGCTTTCTAGATAGGGAAAGCAAACCTGCAAAGAAATGAATGGGATCGGAAAAACTATTTTGACACAGACCTTAAACTATAAAAGGATGAGAGTATGATAATCAGGATATGAAACATAAGTTGTCTGCAAAGTGGGCTGTATGTGCGGCCATGTGGGAGACATAATGTAATTTAGAAGATGATGCTGTAACTCTGGAATAAGTAATTTAGCAAATTATATACCTAGGACTGCAATCCTTTACACATTTAGGTCTACGGAGTAGGTCTATTGGTTTCAGCACTATTCATGAGTAGGTGCCTTGTGAATGGCTGCTAGAACCACCCAGTTTGTGAATGAAGGATAAACATTTTAAGACAATAGCATTTTTGTCATAATGAACAACCTCCATAAACCCAATTCTGTAACTCAAAATTAGCAGTTGTCAAGTTGCATTTTACGACTAGCATGGCAGAACTCTAGTTCACATTTATCTCAAGCATGGAAATGGTCTGGTGGGTGGGTTTTGAATGGGACAGAGTTAGTGAAAGCACTTTAAATTGTGCCCTATGTTGGCTTCATGTTATTTTGCTTGTATTGTAAGATATGCATCCTAATTTTTAGGTAGAAACCATTGGAGATGCATACTGTGTGGCTGGAGGCTTGCACAAAGAAAGTGAGACCCATGCTATTCAGATTGCATTGATGGCATTGAAGATGATGGAGCTGTCTGACGAAGTGATGTCTCCACATGGAGAGCCCATCAAGGTTAGCAAGATATTGCAACTCCCCTCCCCCAATTACTGATGTTTTCAGTACTTGTTGGTAGAAATGTTCCTTATTTTGTTTAGTGACATATATGCTCTTTTTTAATACTGATTTTATACTCTTGTTGTGGACCTTGTTCCATATTCCTTGCTACTTTTCAGTGCAGAATTACAGCCAAACTAGATTAGATGAAGGAGATATGTGATTGAATTGCCTGCATTTTAAAAATGTATTTCGAAGTAGCCATATGGGAGCACTAATTTGATCTGAGTAGCAGTACTCAAGTAGCGAGTTTTAACCCTCCTCTGTGTATTCCCAATCAAAGTTATCCCTCCCCCAAAAGCTGCTATTTGCCCCACAAGAGAGAGAGAGAGAAAAGACAAATATAATTATTTGTTACTTCTGATGTGGTGCCATGGCGAATTCAGATGCTCAAAGAACTAAGCAGTTTGTGCAACCCAGTTTCTATGGAGGAAGGGAAAGTTGGCTTGCCTAACATTAAAACCTCACAGAGGGTCAGGCTGAGAATTGGGAAGAGGTCCTGAGATATAAGGGAGATAAGGGACAGTGAGACCAGAGTCAAGGATGATGAAGAAAAGTTGTAAAATTAGGATTGAAAAAGAACAACTTGTAAGAACAATAGGTGAGTTGAGAAAAGGGCAGGGAGACAGAATTGAGGCAAGGCATTAAAGAAACAAGTGGTCAGGAAGCCACAGCATTTAAGGTCAGCAGCCTGTTTGGGAAGGTGAGGGAGAAAGACAAGTGCTAGAAGGACTGGTCAGGAGGCAGAGTGGCTACATGAAATTGTTCTTGGTATAGAGCAAGGGTGAGCAACTTGTGGCCTTCCAGATATTGTTGGCCTACAACTCCCATCAGCCCTAGCCAGCATAGCCAATGATGAGGAATGGTGGAAGTTGTAGGTCAAACCATCTGGAGGGCCACAAATTGCCAATCCCTGGTAGAATCTATCTGAGACAGAAGAATTCTGCTAGTTAGAATTTTTACAGCAGCATTTGAACATGGCAACTTTAAGGGGGCAATAAGAACCAAAAAAAAAAAAGATAGCTAATTTTTACATATTGAGCTGAATTATCCACCAAATTATTTGGCTGCAGGCTTCTATAAAGAAGGTAAATGCCTCAGTAGAAAGAGTGATGCTCATGGAGTTTTATTTTCACTCCAGACAATACGTGAACATGAATCACCAACTGGACACTAATAAAAGTCAGGAGAGTACTATTGGTGTGCTGAGCTCATCTTGCAATTCTTGTGTTTGCCTTACTGCACACAGTTAAGCCTTGTTGAAACCAATGGGGCTCTGAGTTAGGCCACTAGTTTGGTGGGAGTTATGCACATTAGGAACCAAAAAAAGTTGGGGTGTTTTTGCAAATATATATGGTGTGTGGAGGTAGATCGATGTGGAATTCTTTATTTTCAAAACAACAGAGCTGTGCATCCTTGAATCCTAAGCCAAGAACAATACTTGCTCATCTCCTATATTACAAAAATCCAAATAATTCATATTGGTCTATGTGTCAGTTATAAATATATGGGATTTACCTTGTATGCAATTAGTTCCTGGTGAAATTCCCTCTTCATCACAACAGTTAAAGTTGCAGATACTATACTAGAGTGCCCAGATACAAAAGAAGGCAGGGCCCCTGCAATTTTAACAGTTGTGATGAAGAGGGAATTTCACCAGGAACGAATTGCATACAAATTACACTGGCTGAAATTCCCTTTTCTCTACAACTGTTAAAGTTACATGAGCCCTGACCTGGATTTTATCTGGTCACCCTAATTTACCTAGAACTCCTCCAAAGTAATGGTATTTTGATATCAGCTTTTAACATAATTTTATTATGTAATATGCTCTTTACACACAAACCTCAGGGAATATACAATGTACATGTAACCAGAGAGGTGTTTGGTTTTGAGGTTACAACATAAATAGTTGATTTTTTCTAGCAGGAAACTAGTAGTATACTGAGAAGCATTTTGCTAGACATGGGAAAATAAACAGGCTGAATTGTCTCTGTCATTTAAATAGAATTGTGGAATCATAGAATATAGTCAAGGATTGCAATGTGTAGTCAATGCTTGATTTTGAGAGGGAAAGAAATCAAGTTTATGTTAAAACTTGAGAGAAGAGAATTTAGTCCCAAACAACAAAGAAGCCTGTTGTCAATGGATATTTTTAGTTACTTTTGATATAAGAGTGTTGGAATAAATGAGTTTTGCTTTCCCCGTCCCCTCCTTTTTACCCTTCACAATTTGTGAAATTTATACTTTAATACTGGTACTTTCTCTAAATTAATGCACATACATCAGTCATCTCTTGATGCCATTGAGTAGTTGGTGCTTGAGTTTACTTTCATGCAGATCTGCTTTCCCATTTAAAACTGTTCAGTGCATAAATTTGACACTTACTAAAGTTGGATTTGAAGAAGAAAAAGGATCATTAGTTGTATGCCCTTATTGTGCACTTAAATTAATATGAATTTAACAAGTATTTGACCTTCTTTGTCTTAATGGTGCACATCTGTAAATTGGTGTCATTTATGAGCTACTACACTTAAAGTTGCCTCATACTGAAGAGGAAGTGTGACATAGACAGGAGCCCATATTGCTACCCTTTACTATAAGCAAATCATAACCATTGCTTACTCCTTGTTGTCTCTTGGGACATATGAACAGCCATACTGTAGCTGCTTTAAATCAAATCATATGAAGGTTATCCCCATGTATTTACAAAAGCCAGGAGTATTCTCAACTGCAAATTAAGGTGGCTGCTCTGGCAACTTTTAGCCCTCCTAAATTTCAGGGAATCAGCCTCTCCCCACATCTTTCAAAGTAAGACATTTATGGTCTCAATCCAAGAACAATCCTAGTGATGTGCAGTAGGGTTTGTTCAAAAGCCCTGCACATACCTTGTTTAAATTAATATTATGCATAAACAGTGCTGGTTGGACTACACTCAGTCTTTTTGCTGAACATGCTTTGTATTGACTAATTAAGAATCAAAAGTGATCCCTTTTACCTATTGAGTATTGCTCTCCATGCTGCACTACTTGCTCATGATCATAATCCATCGTGATTAGGGAGACATTAGTAAAACTAAGAGAGCATGTAGCTACCTGTTCAAGGGGTGAAGGATGCAAGACTCTGTAAGAATGATTAATGCTTTGATTTTTATTGTATATCAAACTGGTATTTTTAAAAAATCTCTTTTTTTCTTTTTAAGATGCGTATAGGCCTACATTCTGGCTCTGTCTTTGCTGGTGTTGTTGGTGTTCAAATGCCACGATATTGTTTATTTGGAAACAACGTAACACTTGCCAACAAGTTTGAATCTTGCAGTGTCCCTAGGAAAATAAATGTCAGCCCAACAACCTACAGGTATAGTAGTTTACAATGATGGTTTACAGTTACCTGCATCATTTTCTTCCCGAAAGTTCTGTTATCATATTCTATTTGCATCTCTCTCATTCTACTCCAGTCTCCCTTTGTATTGTTTTATTTTACTTATATCACAGTCCTAAATTCCTTACAGAAAAGCAGTGATCTTCTCCTTTCAAGGCTAGACAAGAAGAAATTATTGCCCTCAAACCCTGAAAAATAAATCTGTTACTTCTAGATCCTATTGACACAGGGCTCCAAATGCCTTCCCCAAGCTTTCCTCAAAAGAAACTGAGCCTACCTCTTTCCCCCAGTCCCCTTCTGACAAAAATTTAAGTAAGAGTTTTGCTTTTACTTAAGCTGTTATAGAATTGGTACTATACATGAAAATGACTCTTTTACGGCACACTAAGTATCAGCATTTCAAAACAGGCATCGTATATTCGATAGCTCATAGATGTGATTTACAATTAAGGTTGTCAAGCAGTTGAAATTAATTGCTCTTGGTTCTGAATTTCATCTGACAGCCATCAAATAAAACATGGTGCATGCTTTGAAATGCTGATGTTAAACATGAAGAGCGTCATTTACATACATTTAATATTGACTTGTGTATATCTCGTGCAATGTATTCATTCCTTCAACTGTGTTGTTGGTTTTAAGTTTGAATATTTTAAATTTGTGATTTCAGCACCATCTTAAATCATATTTACATAAGTTTAAGACTTTTGTTGTATTACATTTTTATTTCTCATTTTTTCGGTGCTTTAGTATATCTTCAATTCATACGTGTCTCCTCTTTCTGAATTGCAGGCTTTGGAGCATACACATAAGCCCCTCAAAAAAAAATAGTAAACTTGGACTCTCATTCTTACACACTCTCCCAATGTAGTGTGTCAAAAAGTGTTACCCAAACATGGGGAAACTTTGAGATGGATTTATGATGTCTGCTTTTGCGGGACAAAGGAATGGTCATGTTTAGCTTCTACTTTAAAATATATTGGCAGAAGAGATTACCAAAACTAAGTGCACAGATGCAGTAGCACAAATGCAACATTAATAGGAGCCAGGCAAAGCTTTCGCTCATGTGGCTTCATCAGTGTACAGGGTTTTCAGTGGGCCTCGTGTACATTCCTCTTCCAGGGGAGGCTTTGTATGAAGTTTAGTCCCAGTCCTGCAAACTTCCAAGGGTTTATTTGCATCATCCCCTTTTTGATGCACCTGAAGTTATCTCTCCTTTGTGTGTAATCATGAAGGGTTTTGAAGGTGCATCAGGTGCCTAGGGGAAAGCTGTGTATGAAGTTTTGTCCTGATCCTGCAAACTTCCAGCACTTTAGAGCCACCACCTCCTTGTCGGAGTGATGCTGGAAGCACTGAATTAAGCCCCTGTACTTTACCTCACTCCTCTCCCCTCTCATAGGCTGCTGCGATGTTGACAATGGGTGAAACTGCACCACTGCTGAGGCGGGAGGACTGCAGAAAGACAAGGGGTGGGAGATGATTCAGATTATGCACAGTAAGGGATAACAGTAGTTTATTTTCAGATTAACCCATCATGGCTTAAAGTGATGTCCAAACACTGCCACTGTGTGCCAAGTCTTGCCTGGCTACTGTTGCTTCTGCTTGCCTAGAAATCATTTGGTGCCCTGAATCTCTTGGCACCTTAGGTGACCAGCTGCTTTGCCTCTCCCTAGAAATTGCCGTTCATGACTTTCTGCATTTTTTTTTTTACTTTATGCTTACACTCATGTACGTACATTCAGAACCAAAAATAAAATGGTACAGATGCCTGGAATTGATAAAACTGAGAGACCCTTCATTTAACACAAAACAAACTTGTACCTGTGCAAAATCTTGAGTAAATGTTATAAAGTATAAATAGTCAAATCTTTAAGTATCAAATTATGTCCTGATTACCAATTACAGAATTCCTTTGATTCCAGCAAATATTGAACCAGATAGACACTCTATATCAATTATCCATTTGTTTCACTGATGGCAGATACAGCCTCATACAAACATAACTAAGGGTGCAATCCTAGGCATGCTTACACAGAAAAAAGCCCTACAACTACCAGGGAGTTTGTAGGACTTTTTTCTGTCTAAACATGCATAGGATTATGATTTAAGGAAAATAAGAAAAGCTGTCATGTTTATTCATACCACAATTCAGTGGTTTGGTGCATACAGAAAGTGTTGATGCATATATGGAGTTTCACAAAATATGTTCTCATTTGCTTTAGTGTCAGGGGGAGACCTGTGCAGATATTAGAAAAAACATGTGTGCAGAAATTTTACCACATTGGATCCTGAAAGAACATGGAGCTTCCTGTGCACTTTGGAACTCCTTAGAGATTTTTGCAGTGCAGTGCTTAGTTCAGTATAAAAGAGCTACACTAGCATGCAAAAAGCAACACCTACTATTTTTCTTTAGCTAATAATTACTTACATTCAGATTTATAGGTTACATTTATTTTTATATCTAATAACAGCATTTAAATGTTTGTTGCAGGTTGCTGAAGGATTACCCAGGCTTTGTATTTACTCCTCGTTCAAGGCAGGATCTTCCTTCCAATTTTCCAAGTGATATTCCTGGGATCTGCTATTTTCTTGATGCTTATCTTCAAGGAACCAATTCAAAGCCCTGGTTTCAAAAGAAAGATGCTGAAGATGGAAAAACAAATTTCTTGGGGACGCCAACAGGCGTACACTAGATTTGTGCTTGTTTGCATTTTTGGGATAAAATGTTTTAATATTATGAATTTTGTATGACTGAAAATTTAACAAAAGGAAAAAAAGAAACATGAAAGCACTTTAGCTTGTAAACACCTGAAAGCCAGTATTAGAATTACAAAAAGTACATCACATATTACTTTTAATGTTTATTTTACATAAAAATAGAAGTTTGGAAATGAGAGAAGCAGGTGTAGGGCAGATTAGTCACCCAGCATGTAACAATGGAAGGAGAAAGCTGAGCCAACCAACAGCTCCTTTCCCTCTAGCAAAGGACTATTTTGTCAAGGGTGTGTCTGATAAAGACCCCATGCTCTCTGAATGCCCTTTACACTTCTCCAGCTTTCTCAGTTTCTAGAAATAACTACTAGAGGGTCCCTTCAACCCTCTAGACAAAACCAAGCTGCTTGGCATATGAGCAGCATAAGATATAGCTCATGTGTCCAGCATAAGATGTAGCCCATGTGTCCAATACCAATTGCTATTATGATTAAGTTTTCTTAATGATTTCCTCAAGCTGTTAGTGGTGTAGAAACAGTGATCCTGATTGGGATTGCTGGGAGGGGAGAAGCTTTAGTCTCCCTAGCAATCTCATCTCATATGCATGCATATGACCCCCCCAACCCACCACTAAGCACTAAATATGGCTCATCAGGCTGGAAAAGTTGCTGACCCCTGCATTAGGGGGGCAAAAGCCGCCCCAAATTATTGTGAGCATATGTCACTGTCATTGCTTTCTTATTAAAAAAATAAGAGCCTACATAAACATTTGACATTACACTCACCATGTGAGTGCTCTTGCCTGTTAAGAATTCTGAAGGCTTCCCCAGCAATGGGCAAGGAAAGCCAGAAAAGACAAAAATCATGAGCACATTGTAAAAGGAGCTGCTGGCTGCTTTATCTCATACATAGCTTATCTCACTTTATGTCTGTAGTGACCAATTTTCCCTAAGAGTTTGGAGAGGTAGAACCAGGCCTGACCCACCCCATGAGGTTCATTGTTCAAACTAGCAATGTGGAATGGGAGAGCAATGCACTTTGTTAAAAATGCTGTATTCAGATGTGTACTGAATCTGCCTGTCTAGGTATAAGTGGAATCTGGAATCCAGCCCCTGCATGGTGGCCTTACAGATCCTAGATTGGTGTCTGAAGTGGGGAGCTGGGATGAGACAACAGGTAGAGTCATTCAAAGATGGGGAAAGGTGCTGGTCTTGTCTAGTTTGTTTGGTTTGATAGTTGGGAGGCAAAAATATAAGCAATTTTAATTACTGAGCCCTGCAACCCCTGCAATGTATTTTGGTTTTTTTAAAAAAAAAAATTCATTGATTTCCACCTATAGTCCATTATTGCTGTACTAATAGTTTTACATTTATAATAATTTTAAACAAAATTAACAGAAAATTAAAGTAACCTGTTACAATATTTTAAAATAATCTGGACTATGCTTCACCGTAATTCTTCCAGCACCATACCTCTATGCACTTCGTTATGTGGTGGATTTTCACATGGTAGTGCAGTGTGCATTCACAGCGTGCAACATTCACACATTGCATGTATGCACAGTGCACTACAGACCTTGTCCCAACCCCTACGCCTTAATGCAAATGTGTGCACTGTGACAACTCACGCATGTGCAATAGCACCAAAAATGGCTCAGCTGGATTTTGTTTTGGCAATTTGCCAAGAGGGGAACATTCTGGTCAGAACTGTAAAATACTGGTCAGTTTGCAACTTGACCCAGGAGGGATATTTCTTTTCCAGGAACTTTTATCTCTCCCATCCACAGTCACTCAGGAGTCTTGTCTCTGTCTCTCTTCTGACTCATGTAGAAGCCATCCGTGGATAAGAATGCTATATAGATTTGTGTTCCATGTATGCAAAACATAGGGGGAAAGTCATAAGGTGGCCAGAACTATTCTAAAGTCTGCACATCTTGTATCAGTTGCATCAGTTACTGTAGGTAAAATTTTGTTAACCAGAGTTAACAATTTCCTGGAAAGTGCATAACACAAGAAGAGCCCAGCTGGATCAGACCAGAAGCCTACCTAGTTCAGCATTCTGTTCCTTTGGTGGCCAATTAGATGCCTGTAGAAGGCACACAAGCAGACCATGAGCACAAGAGCACTCTTCCAGTTCTGTTTCCCAGAAACTGGTATTCATATTGTCTTAGATACTGGAAGTAATATAGTCCAGTCTAGTAGCCATTGCCATTCATAAATTTCTCTAATCGCCTTTTAAAGCTATCACCATATTTTGTGGAAGCAAATTCCATTGTTCAAATATGTGTCCTGAATCTCCTACCATTCAGCTTTATTAGATGATCCTTGGTTCTGTTATTATTGGAGCCACAGCATATATAATTTTATACACCCCTATCGTATGTTCCTTAAATAGCTTTTTTCTAAGTTTAAAAAAACTAAAAACATACGTAGCATTTCCTCTTGGGGATTGTTTGAACATTTTGGTGGTCCTTTTCTGCACTTTCTTCAGTTTTACAATATCCTTTTTGAGGCATGACACAGCATCCCAAGAGTGGCAGTACACAGATTTGTATAAAAGCATGATGATATTGGCGGTTTCAATTTCAATTCCTTTCCTAATGATCCCAACATGGAATTTGCCCTTTTTACAGCATTCAGACACTAGGTCCTCATCTACACATAAGGGTGTAGAGGGAGGGAGAAGCAGGATCTTCTGCTTCTGCGATCCCCCCAGTGTCTAGACAGCCGCGCGACTTCCCAGAAGGGAAGAGGGACGTCGTGGGCGCCTTTTTTAAATTTTTATTTGAAGAGGAGCTGGTTATGCAGCCACGATTCGGGGAGAAGAGTAAGTAAAAAAAAAACTGCCCCCCCCCCCCGCCATCTCAGGGATGGCAAAATTGCTGCCTCCCCATGGGCACAGAGCTTCCCTGCACAGCTCCATGCCTGGCTCTGCTACTAATGGGGAAGAAGGGACGATCCACTGGCTGCACTCCTCGGGATGGTCCCGGGACCACGAAAAAAATCAAGAAATCTGTGGTCCCAGATAGCCCGGGGAAAGTCCTTGGTCGCCACCGGGATCCCCTGTGCATCATATGGACACACAAGGATAACCTCGAGATGATCCCAGGATATCTGGCAGGTGTACACATGGCCTAGGTCAATGTTTTAATAACCAAGATAACTTTCCTGGTCAGTTACTGTTAGCTCAGACCACATCAGCATATATATGAAGTTATGTGGTGGTGGTGTGTCTCCCCAGTGTGCCTCACCTTATACTTGCTTATATTGCTCATATTTGCCATTTTAATCCGTTTCCCTAGTTTAGAGAGATCCTTTTGGAGTTCTTCACTATCCCTTTTTATTTTAACTACTGTAAATTAATAACATCTTCAAACTGGGGCACCTCACTTCTCTTCCCTAACTCCAGATCATTTATGGACCAGTTGAAAAACTCTGACCCCAATGCAGATTCTTTGGGGACTCCACTGTTTATATCTCTCCATTGCAAAAATTATCTAATCTCTGCTTTCTGTTCTGTAAGTATTTACCGATCCAAAAAAGGATCTTTCCTCCTATCTCATGACTGCTGCATATGCTCAGGAATGTTTGCTGAAAGATTTTTCTCAAAGCCTTTTGAAAATCCAAGTAACCAAGTTGTATTGGATCACTCCTATCCACGTTTGTTGACACTCCCAAAGAACTCTAAAAGGTTACTGTGACAGGACTTAGTACCTTTGCAGAAGCCACACTGATTCTCCTTGAACAAGGCTGGTCCTTCTATATGCTTGATGTTTTCTTTAATAATGATTTCCACCAATTTACCCAGAACAGCCATTAAGCTAAATAGCCTGTAATTTCCTAGATTCCTCCCCCATGGATCCCTTCTTTAATAATTGCATTACAATGGCTACTTTCCAGTCTCTTGTTACTGAGGCTGATCTTAGGGACCTGTTATATGTTTTCGTTAGAAGATCAACAATTTCACCTTTAAGTTATTTAAGAACTTTCAGATGGATACCAATTGGACCAGTGATTTGTCAATAAGATTTAGAACTTCATCTCTTGTCACCACTATTTGCTTCAGTTCCTCAGGCTCTCTTGCTGAAAATGTCAGTTCAGGCACAATATCCTTATCCTCCTTTGGCATTTATTTAACTCCTTTATTATCCAACGGTCCAGCCATCTCTCTAGCAGTTTTCCCGCTTCAAATATATTTAAATATATATTCAAATATATTTAAATATATATTCAAATATATTTAAATATATTTGTACTGTTAGATGTATATTATTGTATGCACCTCAAAATCCTTTTAACATCCGTTATTGTCTGCTTGCATTTCTTTTGTGGAAGTTTGTGTTCCTTTTTGTTCTCTTCGTTTGTAAACCACTTCCATTTTCTCAAATGGCTTCCTTGATAGTGATAGTTAACCATGCTGGTGACCTGTTGGAGTTGGTAGTATCTTTCCTAACCTGTGGTATATATTCTAATTTAAGCTTCTATTATTCTGGCTTTTGAGTAACTCTCAAGCAATCTGGAGAGATTAGACTCCTGATTTTCTCTTTTAACTATTTTTTTTAACCAGTGTCTTCATTTTTAAGGAGTTTCCTTGGCAATTTTGGGCTTACATATACATTAAATCTGATAGTCCTGTGGTCATTCTTTCTAATCTGTTCAACAACACTAGATTGTGGGCACCACATAGGATTAAGTCCAGGGTTGCCACCACTCTGGTTGGTTCCATGACCAGCTGTTCTAGGGCACAGTTGTTCAGGGTACTTAGAAATGTTACCTCTTTGTCATAACCAGAAAATGTTTTTATTCCGTCTATGGGTCACCAATTACTACAATACTTTAGGCTTCAGATGCTTCCCTGATTTTTTTTTTCCATCTCAAGATTACCATAAGAATTTGGGTCAGGATGAGAGGGGATAGTAGACATTAATGAGATGTCAAGATGCTAAACACTTCACTTAGGCTGCAATCCTATGCACGCATACGTGGCAGTAAATCCCATTGAACTCAATGAGACTTGCTTCTGATTTAGACCAACATAGGATTGCTCTATGTATATTATTATTACCTGTTTCCAGTGTTAGAATACAGACTATGTCACTTACTGCTTCCTGAACTTATTTCACTGTTTATAAGTTAAATATATGTAATATATTGTATAATCAAATGCTAAAACCTCTGTAATCAAACAGCATTTTCATAACTTGAGTTATAAATCTCATTCCAAGGGAAGTAAATCTCCCCTGATATGTATTATAGCAATACATGTTTTCTTTTTGTTGATATTTAACTGTTTAGATTTTAAAATGTAAAGTAAACTGTTTCACAGTATTAACCATCTCTATAGCATTCAGCACAAAAATGTGAGTAAATGAGATGAGGTACAAATTATATATGTATATATAAGCTTTGGATACGCTGTGGGTGTGTTTTGATATATGATGAGTTTAATAAAAGGAAATATATTAGAATGGCATACAGAATATTTGTATAATAGATGTGCATAGATGTCTCCCATTCTTGTCTTACTAATGGTCAATAAGGGAAATCATAAAACATGAACACAGTACAACTCTAGTCCTTTGTCCAATTCCAGTGGAGACCTCTGGGAGATTCCAGGGCTCCACAGACTTCACCAACATAGTCTGTGCATAAACAAAGTTGCATACTATGGTACAGGAGAGCCATTCCAGATCATGGTGAGCTCCATCAGACAAGTGTTTTATTGCATGCTTGTTGCTGGGCACTCACGGATTTTCGCAGGTCCCTCTCACAACATTGTCTGCCTCCCGCACCCCTCCCACCCCTTCTAGCCTTCACACCACAAAAAACACCCCAGTAAGTCCGATTTAATTTTACAGATGGAAGTTGCCGCTAAATCCTGCTGTATGCAGGAGAAGCAGCATGATCAAAATGGCCCACTGAATGGGCCACGTGCAGGTTGTTTACGTCCTCTTTCAAAAGAGGAAGTAATGAGGGACAAACGCGAGGGTGGAGAAGCAATGGTGAGGGGGCGTGGCCTAGCAAAACATGGGATAGGTCGCAAATCCTTCATCCTCCGTAAGAAGCAGTGAATTAACTGTACATTCCCTATCTTAAAAGAGCGATTTGTTATATACAAGTCTGCTAAGGAGAGGGGAAAGCTTGCTAAAGAGACTGCAGCTGGAAGGAGATTTATGATTTTATAACCGGCTTGGCAGAGGGAGGTGACGGACCGACAGCCTTGAAGTACGGTGAAGGTAAATAAAAGACGTATTTACATTGCTGGCTGATTGAATGGACGTTAGAACGATTGCTAACTTTCAGAAAAGAGATTTTTAAGCTTTGGAAAACTTTTAAGCTTTCAAGCGTGAAAAGACTGCTGGTTGTATAACTGAGTGGCTGAGAGGAGGGGCTAGCTCAGCCCGAGGAGAAACGAAACTAACGTTTCAGCCGTGGCAATTAAAAGAACAATTAAAAGATTATAAGTGATTAAAAGGCTGTTCGGGAGACAGAGAAGCCAGAGGGAGTGACTGAGGGAAAGAGATTTTGATCCCTGGCTTGAAGTGGCTGTGTGCTTATCAGATAGGCTTGAATAGTGGATGAGCAAGAAGAAATTAACTTCTTGGAGTCGACCTAAGGGCGATCGTCCGTCCGATAGAAGCTACAGGCTACTCCGTACTGATAAAATGTCAGATAAGGATTCTGAAAAGACAAAGAAGCAATCTCCTAGTCATGCCGGAAATGCCAGTGCTAAGACTGGAATTAAGCCAGGTGCAATTCCTAAAACATCCACAGGGAGGCAAGCTGACCCAACAGATGAGCTGATTCAGACTATCCAAAAGATGCTGGATCTTGCCATTTTAAAACAAGATGGAAACATCGAGCAGGCGTTATTGAAGCAAGAAGAACGATTGGCTAAAAGGATTACCGATTCGCAACAGCAACTCTTGGCAGGACTTCAAAAGGTGGAGAAAGAAGTTGGAGCATTGCAAGAAGAAACTGGAGAACTAAAGGTTCTATATAAGAAACAAGAGGAACAGCTAATGCATCAGGATTTACGGCTTATCGCGATGGAAGACAGAGACCGAAGAGCAAATATACGCATAAGATCTTTTGGGGAGCAGCAAGAGGAGACCCTTAATAGTATAAGAGAATTAATCTTGGCATGGGTCAAACAGCTGGCGCCACAGGAAGATTGGAGAATGGAAGATATTGAGCGGGCCCATAGAGTGGGAGTTGGAAAGACAAGAGAGTTCCCAAGAGACATTATTGTGAAATTTGCTAATTATTACAAAAAAGAAAAATTAATGCAAGCAGTTAGAAGTCAAGGTCAACCAACGCTTCAAGCAACACCAATTGAGGTCTTCCAGGATTTGTGCCCCCAAACGGTGCAGTGGAGGAAGAGCGTTAGAATCTGTACAGGGGCATTGAAGAAGAAATCGATTTCCTATAATTGGGGATACCCAGTTTTCTTGAGATTTAAGTGGAACGGGAAGCAGCAAAGAATTACATCTTGTGAGCAAGGAATCGAGCTATTGGAGGAGCTGGGCATAATGGATGCCACATCGGCTGGAGGAGAGAAGCAAGACGAAGGCGCGGCAGGAGGGAGTAATGAATAGAAGATACGGAGGGAGGGTAGACGTTATCCCGGAATGTTGGGCCGAGTTTCCCCCCCCCCTAAGAGTTCTAAGAAGATTGGGACCAATGCCCAGGAAGCTGGTGAGGAGGGGGGTGAAAATGGGGGTGAATGTGGGGGGGAGGGTTAGGGAGGGGGGGGAATGTGCTACACAGAGGGAGACCGACTTAAAGATGTGTGTGAAAGTGAGAGATGGAAAATAAACTTAGATTGGCAACATTGAATGTTAAAGGGCTAGGAACAGTAATAAAAAGAAAAAGAATTGAAATGTTATTAAAGAACAAAAAAATAGATGTAATTTTTTTGCAGGAAACTCATCAGGCCAAAGATGGAGTTAATGAGCTTCGAATGAGGGAGGTGGGCGTTTACGAGAAGGCATATGGAACTTCGAAATCGAGAGGGGTGGCAATAATAATTTCAAAAACATGTGGTATAACTATTCAAAGTGTAAAGAAAGATAAAAACGGGAGGTTTCTTATTATGTTCTGCAAGTTGGGAGAAGATGAATATGTACTGGTGAATGTCTATGCTCCAAATGGGAAACAAATGGATTTTATTGATGAAGTATTTAACGTGTTGGGAGAAGTGGGTAAAAAGCATATTGTGATGGCGGGTGACTTTAATATGGTACTAGATATAGGGAAAGATAGGGATAACATACTAAAAGATACTAAGAGGGTGGGGAAGACAGAGTTAAGCAAATTAATGGAAGGGAAAGAATTAATGGATGTGTGGAGAGTTTTAAGAGGGGAAGAAAGGAAGTATACCTTCTACTCACAGAGATTTAAGAGCTATTCAAGGATAGATTATATTTTTGTATCAAAAAATATGTTACCCAAAATTATAGATTGTGATATTGGAGTTATCAAGGTTACCGACCACGCGTTAATGACAATGGACATGGAAACCAAAAAAGATTATAGACAAGCGAAGAGATGGAGATTGGATGTAAGGTTGCTGAATAAAAAAGATACAATGGAGAAGATAAAGAAAGAATTGCAGGAAATATGGGAGATTAATGAAAAAGAGAATGACCGGCAGGACATATTGTGGGATACAATGAAAGCTGTGGTAAGAGGGATTTGTATTAGGGAACGTTGTACATTAAAAAAACAACAGGAAGCCCAAAATAAAAAGATTGAAGAAGAGGTAAGGAGTTTGGAAGATAAGTTAAAGGAGACAAAAGATAAACGCCTAATTCCCCAAATTCAAGCTAAGAAAAAGGAACTAGAGAAAGAAGAATTAGAACAAGTACAAAAAAATTTGTTGTATTTAAAAAGAGATTTTTTTGAATATAGCAATAGGAATTCAAAGATGCTGGCCAGATCCACACAGTTAGAAAAGGCTAAGAATATGATAGGGACAATTAAGGATAAGGCAGGGAATAGTTGTAATTTAATGAAAGATAAATTAAATATATTTAAGGATTTTTATAGTGAATTATATACATCAGGGTCGGGACCGCAAGATAAGGTATTGGAATATGTAGAGAGGAATTGGAAAATAAAATTGCAGAAGCAGGATAGGGATTATATGGAAGGTTTAGTTACTGAAAAAGAGATAGAGGGAGTTATTGATAAACTGAAAGGAGGAAAATCACCAGGGATGGATGGATTGGGGTCGGAGTATTATAAGCTTTTTAAAGGAATTTTAATACCAAGATTAAAGAAACTATTTAATAATATAATAGAGGGGGGGAAGACTCCGCCATCATGGGATCACTCCCTGATTATATTAATTCCAAAACCAGGTAAGGACTTAACGGATCCCGCATCATACAGACCAATTTCCTTAATAAATCAAGATTCAAAGATATTTACGGCAATATTGGCAAAAAGAATGGCCACATTTATTTGTAAATATATTAAAAAAGATCAGTGTGGATTTATACCGGGTAGGCAAATGTCTAATTTAATGGGAAGAGTATTAAATATAATTAGTATTATAAAAAAAAGGAATTTAAAAGCAGGTTTGTTAGCATTGGACATATTCAAAGCCTTTGATTGTGTGGAATGGCCAGCACTTAAAACAATATTAAAAACATTTGGGTTTGGAGACAAATTTATGGGAGTGATGGATAAGTTGTATAAAAACAATAAAGCGGAAATAATGGTTAATGATGGGTTAACGCAACAGATTACACTAGCCCGAGGAACTAGGCAGGGATGTCCTCTTTCACCGATCTTATTCGCAATAGTAATAGAAATTTTGGCAAATGTAATAAGGGAAGATGAAAGAGTGAAGGGGATAGGGAGAAAAGAGAAGATTAAAATGAATATGTTTGCGGACGATACTTTATTGACCGTAGAAGATCCCCTAGGGAGTGCAGAGGTGATTAAGAAACATTTAAGAGAATTTGGAGAAATTACGGGATTAAAAGTAAATTGGGGAAAGTCAGAAATGATGTTATTTAATTACAATAAGGATGAGCTGGAAGAAGGTAAGGTTAAGTTGGGTCTTAGACTTAAAAATATAGTACGTTACTTAGGGATTAATATTGATAGAGATTTAGAAAGGTTAGAGGAACTTAATTTGGTAGCTTTAAAAAAACAAGTAGGGGAGAAATTAGAAGTATATAAGAAATTAAAACATTCTTGGTTTGGTAGAATAGCAATTATTAAAATGAAGATTTTACCTAAGATTAATTTTTTGTTTAGAATGTTACCAATTAAAACATCAGATGTAGAGTTGAAAAGTTGGCAAAATATAATTAATGCATATTGTAATGGGGATAAGAAAGCTAGGATTAATAAAGGGTTATGGTATAAGGCTCAAAAGAAGGGAGGTTTAGGACTTCCAAATATTAAGTATTATTATATAGCTAATCAGTTATGTTATAAGAGGTATTCTAGGGGAGGAAGATTTGGAGTGGTTGGAGACGCAAACCAGGGAAATAGATTATAAATTGAAAAATATTTTTTTAAAAAAAATTCAAAAGAAAGAATTAAAGGGACTGGACAACCCTTTATTGGTAAATATAGTGGAGATCTGGGAGAAATTTAGGGGGAAGTTGATACCAGGAGACTCACCACTTGCTCCAGTGGTAGTAGTGGAGAATTTCCCAAGAGTGTTAAAAGTGGAGATTGAAGCGAGATTGAAAGATAAGGAAATAATTAAGTTAAGGAAGTGGATGGAAAATTTGAAGGATAATGAGCAAATTAAAGAGCTATTGATAGGTCAAAAATCAGCATGGTTTAAATGTATACAATTAGGGAAATGGACTCAGGAATGGAAACTGAAAAATAACAAGTGTAGAAATAATACAAGATTTGAAGATTTAATAGAGTCAAAAGGTAGGAAAGAAGAAAAGAAAATTAAGAAAGGATTGACTAGTGAGAAATATAAATTATTGATAGAGGAGGAGTTTCAAAATTCACTTAAAGCAATAAAAAAGGTTTGGGAAGAGGATGTGAATGGAGAAATTAAGGAATACAACTGGGAGAGGTTGTGGAATGCAAGAATGTTAAAATTGTTATCGATCAGAATTAAGGAGAATTTTTACAAGGTATTGTGGAGATGGTATCTAACACCGGTTAGATTTCACCAGATAGACAAAAAAATATCTAAAAATTGTTGGAGGGGATGCCAGGAGGTTGGAACTTATTACCATATGTGGTGGAGCTCTGAATATGTACAAAAATTTTGGAAAAGGGTATTTGAAGAAATAAGTGAAATAATTGGAAGTAAAGTGGAATTAAACCCGAAGCTTGCTCTACTAGCAATATGGGATAGAGGGGAAGAGGACAAAAATAAGAGAGAATTGATAAACAATCTCCTGACACCTGTTAGACTAATGATTGCAAAAAATTGGAAAGGACAAGGAAGCTATACAATAGAAGAATGGTATAAAGAAATATGGGATATGGCTTTGAATGATATGCTGACTTGTAAAATGAAATTAAAGAGGGGAATGTCCGGTAAAAATGATTTTGGGGAAATATGGAGTCCCCTATTGGAATATGTGTTAAGATTGGGGAAGGGACAAACACCTTCAAAAGAGTCGATAAATTTCTGGATAGAATAAAAGATTAAGAGAAGGTCTCATGGTGTGGGGGTGCACGGGGGGGATTGTCGTGGATTATGTATGTATTTTATGTTATTATTATGTTGAAATTAATAAAAATTATTTCAAAAAAAAAAAAAAAGAGAAGCAATGGTAAGCAAACGTGATTCTCCCCCATCTAATGACGCTTGGTAGATTCCACTGAGTGCTCAATCTGGCATGGCATTGTAAAGGATGATGAAGGACGTGTAGAATATATTTTGTAGGGTTGAGCATAGCCCCCTCCCCCGACTTAGAGACTGATTTGGGAGCTCCAAATTGGCCCCGATTTGACTCAGGGTGCTTCGGTATTGGGCAGACTCACTTCGGATTCAATTCCAAAGTGAGGTTTGTACCTCCCCCTCGAAGCAGCTTGGCTTCTGTGGGTTCCCAGGCATGAGGCTGACTGGGAATCCATTGGACTCCCCATTATTTGTGTAAAGTGGCAGCTCTAATTGAGGACGTGTGGCTAAGGGAAGTCCCGTGGGTGGCAGGGGTAGCAGTTCTGGGATCTGCAGGTGAGTGGGGTAGAGGGTTAGGGTTGGAGCAGCAGCTCACCACTGTTCCGAATCGGTCCGAGGTGCCCCAAAGCTTTCAGATGCATTCCAATTTGCTTTGGGGTGCCTCTGCTTGATCCGGTACCACTCTGGATTCAGGCTGAAGCAGGCAGAATCAGCCCGCTTCAGGGGTCAGACCCAAGGCAGTGCACAGCCCCAATATTTCACTGTCCTGGAGTACCATTATTATAGTTATTTGTATCCTGCCATTTGCCCAGTGCTAGGCCTCAAGGCAACTTTACAAAATTAAAACATACAATTGAAACCTATAAAAAGAAATCAGTGGATGAGGTAAGGGAATGGTAAGAACATAAGAGTGCCCTGTGGGATTAGACTAAAAGTCCATTAATTCCAACATCCTGTTTTCCACAATGATGAACCAGAAGCTGCTAGAAAGCCCACAAAACAGGGCATAAAATCAATTACTTCCAATGTTTCTCCCCAGAAAATTGTATTCGGAAGCCTACTAATAACATGGCCAGATCCATCCTTCATGTCTAATCCTTCATTAAAGGTATCTAAGGGCCAAAACAGGCAGCTCCATCTTTTTCTTCATTTTTACTCTAGAGTAAGTGAAGAGGGATTGAAGTAGCAATTACAGATTTAAAGTTATGCTTGTTTTGGTCCTAAACTAGTAGTCAACACTATACCTTATAGATTTAATTTAAGGGATTCATTGCCACATCAAGGGGCCCCGACCTTTTTGTACCCAAGCACACGTTTGGGAGTTTGAAAAATTGCTGTTGGCACCACCACAAAATGACTCCCACAGAAGATTCAGGTAGTCATGTAATGGCTGCCACAGGGGCCTGGCTAGTCAAAAGAGAGCTAAACATGTGGGAGGGGAGAAATAGTGCAGCTGAGAGGGAGGGAGAAATAGCAAGGTAAAGGGGAAAGAAACAGCAAGGTTGGGAGAGGAACTGGCCCCAAATGTTGACTGTGTATGGTACAGCCTACATCTTTGGTGAAACCTTGTATTCTGGTGAATCTGGCGAGTTGAGCTAGCAAGATTCCACCATGGAGATATCTGCAAATCTATATTCTATATTAAAATGTAATTTGATGAATCTCTAAGCATTTATACAGCTTTGTGGGAAAGCCCCACGGTGGCATCATATAACTGACACAGTGTAGATTCGCTTTCCCATTTATAGACAGCCCTTCTGTCTCTTATGGCAACCTAACAATAGCCCAGACCAGCTAGGTGTATTCTCAAGTTTTTCCTCCTATTCAGCTATACCAAACTATTTACTAATTATGGACTATCCCTGTTCCATAACACAGGTAATAAATATTCCTATGGGAAGAGGAAGATACCTCAAATGTCCCCATTCCACAGTATGCGGATGCCTTTAACTATCATTTCACAGATAAAATCTCTCGGATAAGAGCCGACTTAGATGCCGTCGTTATAGCAGAGGCTGACGATGGAGTGTCCAGCGACTCCGCAAGTAGAATTACACTGGATCAGTTTCAGTTGGTGAGTACCGAGGACGTGGACAAGCTGCTTGGACGAGTGAGGAGGACGACTTGCCCTCTCGATCCCTGTCCTTCATGGCTGGTTGTCCAGGGAGGAGATGCAGTTAGATCGCTATTACAATATATTATTAATGCATCTCTCAGGGAGGGGAGTTTTCCATCATGTTTAAAAGAAGCAGTGGTACGGCCGCTTCTAAAGAGCCCTCCCTGGACCATTCCATTCTTGGGCAAGGTGATCAAAAGGGTGGTTGCTTTTCAACTCCAAGTAGTCTTGGATGACACTGATTTTCTAGACCCATTTCAAACTGGCTTCAGGGCAGGATACGGAGTTGAGACTGCTATGGTCGCCTTAGTGGATGATCTACGGCTGAGTATTGACAGGGGGAGTGTGTCCCTGTTGGTACTTCTGGACCTCTCAGCGGCATTCGATACCGTCAACCATGGTATCCTTCTGGAACGCCTGAGGGGATTGGGAATCGGGGGCACTGTGCTCCAGTGGTTCCGGCCCTACCTCTCGGGTAGTTTCCATATGGTGATGCCATCCTTTCCCCAATGCTGTTTAACATTTATATGAAACCGTTGGGAGAGATCATCCGGAGGCATGGGGCAGAGTGCTATCAGTATGCTGATGACACCCAAATATATTTCTCTATGCCTTCGATAACAGTGCCAGCTAAGGATAGTGTGTCTCCTCTGAATGAATGCTTGGAGGCTGTAATGGGCTGGATGAGGAAAAACAAACTGAAGCTGAATCCAGACAAGACAGAGGTGCTTGCTGTCAAAGGCCGCAACCTGGGTTTGGAGGTGTGTCAACCGGTTCTGGATGGGGTTACACTCCCCCTGAAAGACTGTGTTTGCAGCTTGGGGGTGCTCCTGGATCCGTTGCTCCAAATGACAGCCCAAATAGATGCGACGGCCAGGAGTGCCTACTATCAGCTTCGGCTGATACGCCAGCTGCTCCCCTTCCTAGAATTGGAAGACCTAAAGATGGTAGTGTACGCACTGGTAACTTCGAGGCTCGACTTCTGCAATGCGCTGTACATAGGGCTACCTCTGTGCCTAGTCCGGAAACTTCAACTAGTTCAAAATATGGCAGCCAGGTTGGTCACTGGTACATCTAGGGATGACCATATTACGCCAGCTTTAAAATCGCTGCACTGGCTGCCCATTAGTTTCCGGGCGAAGTATAAAGTGTTGGTTATTACCTTTAAAGCCCTACATGGTTTGGGTCCAGGTTACCTGCTGGATCGCCTTCTCCCATACAATCCGCCCCGCACGCTCAGGTCCTCTGGGAAGAACTTACTGCAGTCGGCCAAGACTAGGCTGACAACCGTTACCCAGAGGACCTTCTCTTCTGCCGCTCCCAGACTGTGGAATGACCTGCCGGAGGAGACTCGTCAACTTAACAGTCTTTTAGAATTTAAGAAAGCTATAAAGACTGTTCTCTTCCGGCAGGCATATCCAGTGGAATTTTAGAATGTTTTAAGGATGTTTTAGGATGTTTTAATGCAGTTTTAATAATATGTGTCATGTTTTCATCAGTTTTATGTATTTTATCATGTTGTTGTTCCCCGCCTCGATCCAGACGGAGAGGCGGGTAAGAAATAAATTATTATTATTATTATTATTATTATTATTATTATTATTATTATTATTGACATTTGCTACTTCACACACTAGTGGGGGTGGGGGAAGCTAACTATTCAATAATGTTACTTGCCTCTCCCTACAGCAGCCATAACTAGCTTTTTTCTCACCACCCATATTTGGATAAGTGGGGACATCTTGCATTTATTTAATCTCTTTTTACTTCCATGAGCAATAACAGCAATATCTAAGTGGTGACAATTTAAGAGTTTGAACTAGACCATATTGTCAACATTGTTTTTCCGATATTAATAATTATTGTTGCTATTATTATTTTATTTCTAAACATATGAGACACTTTTCAGCCCAAATAGGGCCCCAAGATGACTTACAATTAAAAATGTAAACAATTTAAAAGCTTAATTTTGTTATTGATTAATAATAATATCAACAACAAAATTCAAGCTTTTAAATTTTTTTTAAATAAATTTAATCAACATATAGACCACTTGCCTATATCTAAAAGTCATCTTGAAGCAGTTTACAACATAAATATTCTGACTGTAGTCAGAGAGAAAAACATGTGAATATTTTTAAATATAGTGCCAGATCCAAGGTTCATTCTGTGAATTGGAACAAAATTTATGAAGTTATAAAACCAGCATTTTTTTGCAGACAAGAAAAATCCACAGAAATAATAGGCCCTTTTCAAAAATTCTTTTGTACTTTGGGCTCCCCCCCCCCCCCCAAGCCAATAGTTTGACTATTTTTAAGATTTTAATAGCCCTAACTTGGGAGTTATCGTCCACACAACAGCAGCAGCTGTGGATGTTGCTTTTATTAACACATTTTCCTACATGGAGATTGTCTCAGTCACATTCATCGAGTTTCCTTTGCATTGCATGGCTGGTTGTATAAAGTCATGACACTTCGTTTATAAGGATGTTAAAGCATGTACACACAGATAATCCATTGCTCTGAATCCCCCACAGTACCCAGAGGCAGCCGGTTTGAGATGTGTTTTCTCCCAAGTACAAAGGGTGGATCTGAATGTTAAATATGCAGTTATGCTGGAACATGAGGTTAGACATACAGTCAAAGAAATAATAAACTGCAGGAATTTGGAATAAAATAAACAACCCTCTAAAGATATATGTCCCATGGGCTTCAGAGGTTGTGGTGCTGACAGCAAAGCCAGCAAGTGGACACAAACGTTCTTTTGCAAAAACTTTCAGCGTGCAATACTGCAATGGTACAAGCCCCTACAGAAACACTACACACATTTTGCACATCCTAGGGAACTTCTTTATAGCATTTACACAATGATTACATGATTTACATGTGGAGATAACTGACCTTGGGTTAGGAAAAATCTGTACCTTCTGGAATGATCAGAGTGCATCAGGTTGGGAATGAGGAGGGAGAATTAGGTCACTTGAGCAGCTTTTCCATTTTTATCTATTCTAGATGGAGACAATCAGGGAACACTGAACTACCCACAGTACCTCTGTGCTTACTGCCTAGCACAGTATAATAAAGTTTTCCTTAAGTCAGTCCATACAGGAAAGTAGTTCTAGAGAAAACTGCAAAGATTAGAAACTCAGAGAAACAGCCATTTTAAGATCAATTTAGTAAGAATTGCACGGTGTTAAGATTCGTTTGTGCACATGTCAGCCATTCTACAAACTTTGCATTAGCAAATATTACACTGTGTCCGAAAACACACTGAAAGTAAATCAGCAAGCAAAAACAGCAACAGCACCTCAAGCCTCCAGGAAAACTGGTGTGTAAAGGACAAGCTGGAAAAAATGAAAACAAGTATTCAAATTATACTAAGCTGCAAGCAGAGAGATAACATAGACAGCACATTCAGTCAGCACTAATTCTTCACAAGGCAGGGCAAGGGGCAAGGGAGGTATTTAATACTTTTCAGTTTCCTGACAATGCAGATAACGAAAAAATTCAAGTTTAGATTAATGCATTTGAAGCATACTTTGCAGCCAGAAGAACTGTTACATTTGAACAGTTCTAGGGACCTCAAGAGTGCAGAAGAACGAATAGATCCATATGCACTTTTTAAAAACTATTAACAGAAACTTGTGGATGGGGGGGCTGTTTTGAATCTCTTGTTAATGATCACATGGTGTGCAGCATAAAATCAGAGAGACTGAGAGCCAGGTTATGACAGAGCAATTTATTCTAGTGGAGTGGAGATCTGCAGAGCTGAGGAAGTGAATACAGTTGTGAGGGCTAGGAGCAGGGGGGCATTAGAAGAAATGATTGATGTCCTACAGTTTCACTTCAAAACCTAAAAGACAAGCCTCATAGCAGAGGAACCCTTAATACATTAAAAAAGCAAAACAAAAAAAACAGCCGAGATTCAAAGAAGTATGGAAGACCTGCGTTATGTATGGCATCAGCCATAGCATAAATTCCTGCCCAGTTTACAGGAAGGAATTCAGGAAATGTGGCAAATGTTGCATATTTTGCTAAAATATGTCAAGCTAGAAAAATAAAATCTCAAGGCATGATAGGCCTGTGGTGGCAAAACCAGATGAAATCCCATATGATTTTTTGAATGGCACGCTGAGGACCAAACTACACATTTCAAAAGCATGCACCCAGCTGCCCACTCTCTTTATCAAAAGCAGTTGCAATCCATTTCCACTAGGCTGACCAGATAAAATCCAGGTCAGGGCTCATGTAACTTTAACAGTTGTAGAGAAAAGGGAAGTTCAGCCAGTGTCATTTGTAGGCAATTAGTTCCTGGTGAAATTCCCTCTTCATCACAACAGTTAAAGTTGCAGGGGCCCTGCCTTCTTTTGTATGTGGTCACTCTAGTATAGTGCCTGTACCTTTAACTGTTGTGATGAAGAGGGAATTTCACCAGGAACTAATTGCATACAAATGACACTGGCTGAAATTCCCTTTTCTCTAAGACTGTTAAAGTTACATGAGCCCTGACCTGGGTTTTATCTGGTCAGCCTACTTTCCACCCCATCTGGATTGGGATCAAAGTCAAAGGGTTTAACCGTATCCCATTGTATCCTTTCCCTGCTGAAAATCCTCCCATCCTCAAAGCTGCCGTTTTGCCCCTCATTGGTGCTCTTTGCAGCATGTATCAACTTGGAGGGTGGGGGAAGAGACAATTTTCAGATAGTAAATAGTACAGAGGAAAAGGGTTTTAAATTTCCTACCTCTGCTCTGTGGTCCCAGTTCAGATTAGGGACACCTGTTTTTGCACACACACACACACACACACACACACAAATCCTTAGAAATTGTGGCCTTAACATAATAATATCCAGTTTGACTATACATTCTGAATTTATGTGAGAGGGGTGTGCAAATCTCTCACCACAAGCAAATGGTGGCACAAACTAATGCAAGCGAAACAACTCTTTATACCCTTGGAAAGGACTATATGTATTTGGTAATGTTGATAAGTACTGCAAGTATAATGACAAGACAGGTCAGCGGGAATTCTGGATGGGATATTTTGTTCCACAAGCCTGACTGCAGTGGTGGACAAATTGTAGCCCTCCAGATGTTGGTGGACTGAAACTCTCATCATTCCTCAATATTGACTATGCTGGCTAGGGCTGATGGGAACTAGAATCCAACAACATTTGGAGGGCCACAAGTTCCACCTCCCTACTTTACTGGGTCTGAGGGCTGTGCAAATTTAAAGTTGAGCAGAAAGGAGTACCAGAGAAATCGGCAATAGATTCAAATGAGTTTGGATTTCTAGGACCCTGACTTGCACTTTCTTCAGTGGACTGGCTTTTTCTTATTATGTGGATTCCATGGATTTTTGAACCAGTTTTTGTTTTTTTACTTTGGAGGGATTTGCACAAGCATGCACTTGCACTAGTAAGTACATAAGTGCACATTACCCCAAATGCACATTTGCAAACAGGAATGAAATTCTCTCACATACCTAAAATAAAATAGTAATAATTTAAAAGATCCAATTCTGTCAATGAACAGTGATGGAATGAAAGGCGCTTGACAATCCATGAAACACAGGCTGAATAGATTTAACAAAATCTGCACATCCCTAAAAGAGACCTAATCAATCTACCTTAGCAAGTATGGTCAGGTTTACAGTCTAGATGCAGTCTAGTAGTCTACTTTGTGAGAGGAACCAGGAATCAGTTAAGGGCAAGACCTACTTCCTCAGGCCTGCAAAAAAGGGAGGCCACAGACTTGGAAAGCTCCAAAATGCCTTTACTTAAAACTTAAAGTTCAGTTGGAAAGCACAGAGTCTGATGCCAATGATTAGAGATGCAGGGAGTTGTTGTCCAACATCTGGAAGGCCACCGTTTCCCACCCCTGCTGTAAGCAAATCCACAACCTTAAAATACAGGCTACGGGAAGCACAAAAAACCCACAGGTAGCTCCTGTAATCCTTGCACCTTGGAAGGTTCTACTGGCACTAGGGCTAAAGTTTAAAAAATGGAATAGTACATAATGTGATAACCAAGGTAGAAGAATCTACTTACAGGGATCTCATAGTGCTACCAATCAAAAGGCATTGTGTATCTATTCTGTCTTCTCCGTAACAGATTTTGTGTGTGTGTGTGAAAAGAAAAAGGATGGAAGGACTGTGGGAAAACATGAGATGATTATAAATAGATGTTTGGATCCCCCATAAAATTCTGTGATCGAGACAGGGCAATTGCACAATAAAAACCTCATCTGGAAGACCTTGGCAGGATCTACATTACTGCTTTATAACAGTTTATAACAGTATTGACAACTGTTCGGCGCAGGACACACTTCATATGCCATTTTCAAAGTGTTATATCCTGATTGCTGTAGATCTGGCCCTTGTCTCAACAAACCTAGCAGAGATATTGGGCCTGTACAGAAGACACCTTAAACCCTACTGGTTAAGTTTTTGCTAAACCCTGCTCACTAACAACAGTCGGACTGTCTGCAGCAGGGTTAGTGGCTCTAACCGTGGCTTAAAGTGTTGCGTGCGACAGCACGGCTTGTAGTTAGTGCTAACCCCAGAGAACCACAGTTTTGCTAACCATGGAGCCTGAAGTGTCATCTGAACAAGACTTATAAGGATATTTTCAGACCCAAGAAATATAAGGATATTTTCAGACCCAAGAAATATGAACAAGGCAACAAGAGAACATATGCAATTGCCTATTGTAGAAGAGACCACCCATAGGAGCCAAACTAGACATGTTTGTCATGTAGTTTTGTCCTGTGTTGCTGGGAACTGACCCAGACTGGGACTATGATGAGGGGAAGAGTAGGGTGCTAACTCTTCGTCCCTGCTGCGCTTTCCTCACTGGAACTGAACTTGCTCTTTACAATGAGCAGAAACTGAACTTTTCTTCCTGTCTCTTTGCTTTCCTGACAATCCTTTCTGCTTCTGACTCTCTGTTTCATTTTGATCTTTTCGTAACCCATTGCTAGCTGAAATTTCCCGGCTTCCAATGTTCCAGTTCAGCCTTAGGCCCCTCTTATTTGCAAACAACCTTAAAAACCGGAGCTTTGTTTTATTCCATGGCTTCTGAACATCTGCATGTTCTCTGACTAGAAGTTCATTTGGAAGGGATTCATCTTCCATCCGGCACAGATCACTAAGCCGAGATGTCTGTGTAAGAAGAATAATTTGACTTGGCAACTGTGCTTTCCCAAGCATTTGAGCAGTAACTATTTTGGCTTCTCATTTAATACGTTGGATATGATGAAGGCAGTCTGTGTAGAAGGTGTTAAGTGTTATCTTTGATCTGTTGGAGGCTTCCTGCCTTAAAGGTCGCTCTACAAACACAATTCAGTTTCATAATCAGAAAGTACAACTATTTGAATTGTGGGTTGTGTTCTACCTCTGATGTCAATAATTAACTTGACTGGATTCTGCATGACTCTGAAATCAATTAATGTAATGTATATTTTATATGTGATATTGCTTATAATAAAAATTCTATTGACTGGATTGAAATAAATGACAAATAGAAACAAAGTCAAATTTTTATTGCATGATTCCAGTATTTAATTTTCTTTCCAGATATTACTGCTATAGTAATTGCTAATCATATTTTGGTGTCCATGAAGTCATGATATTCACTGTCGTGAGTCTGACGATTTGGTTTTTACTATGTTTACATTTCTGACCATGCAGTGGCTTGGTCCATGGAATACCAAATCGTCAAACTCACGAGTAAGTGCAGCTGCACCGATGGCCACGGAGCTGCACCGCGTGGTTCCGAAGCCATCAGGAGGGGGAACAGCAAAATTGCCATCCCCAGGATGGCGGGGGGGGGGGGGAGGGGGGCACAATCACGTGCAGTTTTTTTAAAAAAAATTAACTAACTTTTTGCGCACAAGCACTTGTGCGCACCTCCGCGGATCTTTTTTTTTTTTTTTTAATGGTTGGCATGGCTTGCAGCAGTGTCGTGTTACGCAGGGTGTAGCACCAATGCAGACCGGTAGGAAAGAGACAAAGTCTGGTGCTAGTTGACGTGTGTATTTTAAAGTGAAATAAAATACACACGTCAACTAGCACCAGACTTTGTCTCTTTCCTACATGGCTTGCGGCTGCCCAGGAGAAGCCCGGGTTGCCGCATTGTGGTGCGGCCTCATTGCGCCGAACCTGGAAGTGGCTACTTCCGGGTTTCCCCGCTTCCCACCCTCTCCACCCCTTGGTGCGGAAAGGGCCGAAGTCTCACTGAGTTCAATAGGGCTTTCACCCAAGTATGGGTACAGAGGAGTGCAGACTCAGACTGCAATCTTATACTCACAAACCCTGGAGCAAGTCCCATTGAAATCAGTGGGACTTATTTTTAAGCAATAAATTTCCTCCAGGTTAATCCTACTGATTCTAAGGTGCTCATAAAGATGGTTTAAGGATTATGATGATCACATAATTTAAACATTCTGAAATTTGCTGTCTCCAGCAAATCAAAAATTATCTCTATGGGTGTGTGTGTGTTTTGCTAAACTATTATTTTAACTGAATAATGAAAGCTCAACACATTTTAAAAATAATTTCTTAAATGGGTAAATTTTAGCATGGTTAGAACATGGTTATGATGGTATGGATCTACACTGGAATATAACAAATTCAGACAATGGGAAACTTGGGTAATTCAGATAATGAGGGTTCGTAGAGCTTCTCAAAACAGTGTACAATAATCATTTCAACTGCATCTAATACTTTAAATTCTATCCTCTCATTCATCTTAGCCTTCTCAACTCTGAATGGGTCACCAATGTTGATCAATCTACATACAAATCCAATATACAAAGCACAAACACATCTTTGGATTCACATTATTGCATTTGATCATTCACTGGATTTCTTACCTTTATCTGTTCTATTCAGAAGACAACAGTTATTTGGGTCATTTCCCAATTGATATCTTTCTGCCAAGAGAACAGTTTATTTAACTTTTATTTCCCTGTAATCACGAAAACCTCTGGGGGATTGTAGGTATGTATTGCAAGAAAACACTAATTAATTCCTTGCCTTAAAAATCTGATTTGGTTAATGAGCATTGTTTTTCATTGTCTCAGAAGACTTTTCTTTTTTCAAGTAGGACTTTAAGAAAGTCTCTCTCTCTCTCTCTCTCTTTAAGGCAACTCTTTACCCTCAGTATTCTGAGTATAGATAACTAGTTTTGGAATTGCATAATGGTTATTCTCAGTGTTTAATAGTCATTGACTGGAAATCATATTCTTTTCTGTTTCTCATAAGGATTTGTGCCAAGGTTGCTAGCTCCAGTCACTCACTGAATATTTCTGAATCGATTCTAACACAGCTCCTAGAGTTGGAGCTCCATCACACCAGTGATTTATCACATTCTTGCCGTGCCTGGTGTTTTTTCAGCGCGGTACTCACACCCTGTCCTCGTCTCTTCCCCTCTGTTTTCCATCTTATTTTGAAGCAGGGAAAGTCAGGGTCCCCACCCCCATGCTCAATAAAGCCACTCCTCCCTTCCGTGTATTGATGTCCTTGCGTGATATTGGACCATCCCATCTTTTCTTGGGTGTGTGTGTGTTGAAGGGCAGTCTTACTGACAAAAGAGGAGGGCGAGGTGTTTCTCTGCTCAACTGCTCAACCATGAAAAAGGAAGGAGAGAGGGCGTCCGAACACCCTGTGGAGAAAGCGGGGCAAAGTCATCGCCACCCGTGCCTGGGACTCAGTCCCATTCAAGTCTATGGTTCTTACTCCTTAGGCATGTCTAGTAGCCTATCTACACCCGCAGGATAAAACACTTTGAAAACGTTGGGAAAACTGTATATGGAGTGTGTCCTGGGCCCCAACAGTTCTCAAAACTGTCAGCCTACCTACACTACTGGTTTAAAACGGTTTATAACCGTTTTGAGAACTGTTGGGGCCCAGGACACACTCCATATATAGTTTTCAAAACGTTTTCAAAGGCTCCCTCTACAAGGATTCGCTTTTGCGCCCGGTTCGGTGATTATGCGCATTATCGCAGATGCGCATTTACTCCTAATCCCTCTGCACGGGAGGCGGCGAGAGGCGGCGAAGCGCATTAATAGATGTCCAAAAAGCGCTTTACAAGAAGTTAATGCGCATAATCGCTTGTTCACACGGGGAAAATGTGCTTTAACGGCCGGAGCAAAATAAAACTCGCGATTTAACGCGCATTCGAAAATGCGCATTATCGGGGAGATAATGCGCCTCTACGCCCGATTTGCGCTCCGTTCTTGTAGAGGTAAAATTTTTAATGAACCTTCAAAGCGCATTAAACCTCTCTTGTAGAGGCACCCATAGTGTTTTATCCTGCGGGTGTAGATAGGTTCATCATTTCCTGACTAGAACAATGTCAGCTTACCCTTGCCATGCCAACATTGACCACAAACGTCTCCAAAAACTAATTGTAATGCTTTCTCTTCACTTATCTTGTTTAATATCTCAAAGGAAAGCATAGTGTGTTGTTTTTACCATAATTGTGCAGTTTCAGGCTGCTGTACTATTATATTTGCACAGAAAAAAAATATTTTTTAAAATATAAAAAATTAACTGCAGGGGAAGGAGAACGTAGGGGGCAGGGCGGGAGATTTCATCGGCATAGTAATGATAAAGTAAAAAGATACATGAGCTGAAATGGCACAACAACCAACACACAGATGTGAAAGTGCCCTGTGCTGGACTCGCTAAGGAAACGGAGGGGGAAACCACGGGCAGAAACCGGGGAAAAAAGTAGGTGATGGAGCCCTCAGTTACTAGGGGATGAAATAATCCAGTATCTTAGATAGCGACAGAAGTGAGCTGAGAGGGGTTGAGGAAGAATTTGGATGGAAATCAAAACGAATAATGTTCATAAAGCATAATGTTCAGTTTGAGATGGGGGCAGATTACCAAGTGGCACTGTCAGTGTGAGCCTGTTGGACCTGGAATTGGAGAGAGATGGAGGGATACTCCATTAAAAAGAATATGTGCAACAGCAGTCTTCGATGGGATACACAATTTGTCTTTTCAAATAAAAGCTGTGGAAAAACAGTTGACTGACCATGCAATCCTATGCACGTTGTCTATTGGCCAGGAAAACCCATGGAGTTGAATGGGATTTACAGGTAAGCATGCACAAGATTGCAGCCCAAGAAGTTTATGGATATATTGCACCATGGCCATAGATTACCTGGGTAACCTTGGGCAAGCCACTGTCACTCTATCTAGAAAACTGAAGTCACAATGACAAAAATATTCCTGATTGAAAAAAACAGCAAAAGATCTTGTGGCACATTAAAAATAAAGGATGCAATCCTATGCATGTTTAGACAGAAAAAAGTCCTACAACTCCCCAGCCAGCCATGGATTGTACCCTTAGTATGTTGATCCTTAAGAAGGCACAAGACTCTTTGTAATTTTTGCTATAATAGATTCATACAGCTATCCTCTGGAAATCATTACTGGTTTAGTTATTGTTGGAATGTTGAATAAAATGAGGATAAGCCACCCCTTCTAAAACTTGGAAGTAGGATATACACTTAAGCTGCTTAATCAGGAATAGGTGAGTGATGGGCCAAAATGATGAAGACTGCAAAGAGCAGTCATGCTCGCTCTTTCAATATTTACCTAGCAGCAAGACTCCAGAAAACCAATTGCTAGAAAGGTGAGTCTACCTATTAATCAAAGAAAAAGCAAACAGGTAACCGAGCGACAGAGAAGCAGCGAAAAATAGGGGTGGGGAGCCTAGCCTACCATCAGTGCACGTGCACATCACACATGATGACACCCTGTGGCTGCTGGTTTGCATCAGTAGCAGCTTCTCCTTCCTACTGCCAAGACTCTCACGTCTTTGCAAGCGTTGTATCCATCTGCCTGCAGAATCCTGCCTGCTCAATCCATTTATACACCCCCGCCCCCTGCCGGAGCTCTACCAAGCATCCGAATTCCCTCCTCTATTTCCGATTGGAAGCCACCCTCCGGGCTGTGTTCGCCATTGGCTGCGCTCCGGTGACAATCAGCGGACACGGCGGGGGTGGCTGCCGCTCGCCTGCGCTTCGTCTTCGCCTTCTCCTCCAGCCTTTTCGCTTCGCAGAGCTGCGGAAACGGTGTCCCCGCACAGTAGGGGAAGCCCGCCCCCCCCAGCACGCGAGATGGTGAGTGCGAAGAAGGCAAATGCTTCACCCCCCACCCTATTCCCCAGGAAGGATGCTGAATCGCCTCTTCGCAAAATAGTCCGGGGGGGGGGGGGGGAGAGAGAATGAGAACGGCTTGAACGTGGATGGGAAGACACCGAAGGGAAAGATGCGCGATAATAAGGGAGGCGGGAGGGGCGCGAGTCTGGGATGGGAATAACCGTGGAGGAGAAAGCCACGCGACAGGAGAGGGTACGGGGGGGGGGGGGGGAGGAGATGCGGCTGTCCAGACTGCTCAACGGGATATTCTGGGCATGATCCACCTGGAGTGTGTGTGTGGGAGGGATATTGGCATCCTTCTCCTTCTCGTCAGTCCCAGCCTGGCTTGGTCCCCACCTCAAAGGACACCCGCCTCCCTCGCATTTAAGGTTCTCCACTCCCTACCCGTTTTTCCTGCAGGTTTGGTGGTTTCGCCCTCACTAAGGTGCTCCCTCCCTAGGCATAATCCACCTGGCGCAGGTGAAGATATTGGGGTGGGGGTCCGCCGTCATTTGCGCTCTCCTTCCTCTCGCATCTCCCAAACCCAGCCCGGATGTGTGTTTCCGGACAGTCACCAGGGCCCTCCCCCAGATGCCCCCGCTTGGTCTCGCCCCCTGCCCTTGGCTGTGCTCGTTTAGAGTCGCCTTCGCCCCCCACTTCCAGCACTAACAAGGTTTTCCCGCTCTTTTCTCTCCCCCCCCCACCCCTTCGACAGTACGGCTTCGTCAATCATGCCCTGGAGCTGCTGGTGATTCGGAATTACGGTCCCGAAGTCTGGGAGGACATTAAGTAAGTAGAAGCCCCGCCGTCGGCCTCCAGTTTCACCTGCGGGGATTGCTCCGCTTGCCTCCGCACCGACCTGGCCGAAAGCCTCCCCGCGGAGCCCTCCTTCCTTCCCCTCCATCCTTGGCCAGTTGGATCGAGGAGGGAAGCGCCTTCTTCCGCCTGGGGAGTCTTTCCCAGCCTAGCTTCGGCGCAGTCTCTCGCCCGGTTCTCACGCTCTGAAGAGCGCAGGAGGCAGAGAAGCGCCGGCGGAAGGCCGAGGGGATCTCCCCGGGGGAGAGAAGCCACCAGGGCAGCGCCGGCCTCCCGGGTACTTGCAGCCGGCCCTGTGCTCGTGGGAAGAGACGGACCCGACCGTCTCCATCCTTGGCCTGGCTGCGCAGCTGGTGGGAAAACCAAACGGGCCGTGGCTTCCAAGGGTGGGAGAGGAGGAGGGGGCAAGACCTGAGCTTTCCACACTTCCCATGGCTATTGCCTTCCATGAGAGGAGGCTGTTGACCTCCCAACTCCTGAGCTCTGCCATGAGGGTGAGAAGGCCCAGGCGAACACCAATTAAAGCTGCCACCCAATGTTCCTTGTCTGGGAGTAAGTCACCTTGTGCACCACCGGACTTTGCCTCTCAATAAATATGCCTCGAATTCGCAAAGGTATCCAACGTGATTCTGACTTCAGTCCTATTCAATTTCAGTGGGGCTGCTCAAAGTAAGACAGTCATTGGATACAGTCCCATCAGTAGCCCTCTTGGTTCAATCAGGAAAAATCCAATAGGTGCAGTACGGTCATACTTTTATTAGGACCAAATAAAATGTCTCCAAGCAGTGAACAAGTTTGCAGGTTCTCCAGAGCTATTATTCAGGTTTAGATGTTAAATGAAAGGGTGAAGGGGGAGAGTTGGCCTTGAACATCATCATGCCTAGCTTCTCCCTCCCCTCCCCCCCCCCCCCCCCCCCGGGAGTACTGGAAAACTTGAAAGCTTTTTCACCTCATAACATTTTAGTTGGTATGGTATAGGTATGTAATAAAAGTATTACATAGAATTGGTCTGTAAATTACTCCTGAGCAGTCTTTGACACTCTTGTGCTTTTTGCAGACACTGTTGGTAAAGGCCAGGAGTTGAAGCAGAATTGAATTCTGAATGTGCATTCTTGCCAAAATAGATTTTATGTTAAAATTACCTATCTGGCAAATTTAAGAAGGGATTTTAATGAGGGCCGAGTGATTGTAAGAGTGAACATCCTATGGATGCATACAGTTCAAGAGGTACTCTTACTGCACTATGCTATATACATAAGATTACAGTCTTGTTCTGTGTTAATTAACACACAAGAATGATCATGACTGTCCTGTTACTATACTTAAAATAAATAAGCCAGAGTAAAATTCCATATTCACCCATAAGTATATAATAGAAAAATATACCCTTGCAATATGATAGGTTGGTTAAATGCTTTTAAAAGGAAAGCTTTAAATAAGATGCTCTTAGATAAGACCCTTCGGTGACTGTAGGTGCAAAATTAGGGGGGGTGATATTTGCTCCACATGAGTAAACATACCACACTATCCCTATGCCATATCATCCTGGTTTTTATCACTTATATTCCTATATGCACTTCTTCTGTGACTTTATAAAACATCAACATAGTAATACACACTTGCTTTATTCTATAATTTTCTCTTGCACACACAAAACATGGGCACATCTTCCCCTGCCATATTTTTCTAGCTTCTCAATATCACTTCACTCCATATGTCACACTTCTTTCTCCTTTGTCGCAACTGTATGCCATTCGTTAACAGAAACAGAAATACACTCTTCCTGTTTTGTTATCCTATAACTTCACACATATTTACAACATTTTGACTCTCATTTGAACATACTGTTTTCCCTATTGTACAATTGAGTATTTTGTGTGTGCCTGCACAAGGCTACATTTTACCTAAGTTTCTCAGAATCACTGCTTCATTGATCAATGTCTCTGGTTGCATGCAGAGTGCATGTCTCACACCACTAAGTAACCAGAGCCCAACAGAACCAGTCAGGCAAATCTTTCTTTCTTTGTTACATTTATATTCCATTTTATCCTCACAACAGCCCTGTAAGATAGGTGAGGCTGAGAGTCAATACCTGCCCCAAAGTCACCCAGTGAGCTTCATGGCAGAATCCAGGTCTTCCCAGTCCAACCCTCTAGCTGCTACACCATACTGGCTGTCTTGCTCACACTTTAAATACGCAGTGGAGGTGTATTAACGAGAAGGGACCCATTGACTAATATACCTGCTCTCAGATATACTCAGCTCACATTCACTTTCCCTTCATCCAAAGCGATGGAAAAAAAGGAGGAGAGAACAGGGAACCCACCCCAGAATTGCTTCCCAAAATCTCGGCATGCTCCATGTGTTAGCAGTCAAGATCCTGTAAGTGTCTTGTTTTTATTAGTAGTATGTAAGCTGCTCTGGGAGCCTTTTTGGCTAAGGAGCAGGATAAAAATGCTTTACATTTTTTTACATTACTTTACATTAAGTGAGCAGAAAAAGTTTGGGGATGGGGAGAAAAAAAACAAATAGGAAGGGCCTAAGGACTTTGGCTTAATTTATTGCTTATGATGAAGTTGGGATTATTATCGGAACTTTCCCTGCTAAAGTCAGACACACACACTAAGTTACCATATGTCATATTTGTCCCATTGGGCCCCTGGCAACTAAGCAGAGACCAGATTAGGTGGAGTGGGGAAGTTAAGGAGAAGAAATAGAAGCAGTGTTGGAACTATGCTTGGACCTTGGGGCTGAAGTCCAGGCCCCATTGCTGAGGCAGGCCCCAAATGACCATCTAGAGAGTGGCATGGGATAGAGGACATTTACTCAGCTCAGCATCTTGGCTGACATGAGCATGCTGGAGCCCACCAGGGCTGACATTGCTCATTGCAGCATCCTTTCTTACTTCTCATATTTAAACACATTTTGCATTCAGGTGGCATTAATGGCTTTATTTCATATCTAAGGGAGAAATAAAACAAAGTACAAAAAACTGTATAGCATGACTAGCCACACCTTATACATCCTGTTCTAAACTGATCAAGGTGTTTGTTTCAAGCTTTCTCAAGTCTCACCTGACTTCCTGCTTTAGCTTCCAAATAGTGTTTACAGGATCCCAGAGTTATTTCCTAGGAATGATCAGAAAGCCAGCAATTTAGTAGAATAGATTTTTTTTCTTGCTAAACTAGACAGACAGTGATGTTGGATTTTGTATCCTATAAATATTTTCAGCAAAACTTATAAACATCATAGTTATTTAAAATTGTCAAACAATATTAACAATACAAGGTGATACATAAGTCCTTATGTATTAAATATGTACTTTATTGATTTATGGCCCACCACTTCCTAAGGGTATAGGGTAGGTTACAGTATTGTAGAACATAAAGTTGTTCCTATCTATGAAAGCTCAGACTCTAAGGCTTCAGTCCTATATGCACTTACCTGGGAGTAAGTCCCACTAGACTCTAGTAAACTTACTACTGAGGAGACATTCATAGGAATGCACTATAAACAAGGTAGAACCACATATTATCTTAGTTACCATGAGAGAATATTCCTCCCTCTGATATCCCAGCCATCTCAAAGCCCCTCTTTATTCCAGAATGGACAAAGATCCCATCTACTCTTACTCTGTTGGTTTTTGCCCATCGTGTTCCGATGCCTCCCCGTCCACCTTAAAATTTATTCCAGAATGACACTTCTTCTGTTGTGCCCAGAGTAATTCTGGGTGTCTTCATAACAGGATATTTCTTAACTTGATACCTTTTCAAGATTTGAAAAACACATTCACAGTTAAAACTATTTGTCATGTGATGACCTCAGGACTAGTGCAAAAGAATTTGCTGCCTGAGGCAGAGCAGCACATGGTGCTTTTCCTGGCAGGTCAAGGTGCATAGTACCCAAGCCCACCTGTGGCAAAAAAATCCCCCACACACATTCCACCCTGCCCCCTGGCAGTAAAACTACAACCATAAATTAAATAATGATTTGCTGACTTTTCAGGACATATAAAATTTGCTGCCTGACGTGGCCATCTTAGTTCATAGGCTTACGAGGGAGCAATGCTAAAATAGTATGTTAGAGCAGCACACACCCCTCTTCTCTATCAGATAAAAAAATAAACTCCTGTGTGAGCCGGTTGAATGGTTGATCGTGTGGAAGCCCATTCATGCATCTTGTCCCCTGCAATTGTCTCCTACAGGTTGTTTTTAAGTTGCTTAAAAACAAGACAAAACTTGACAGGCTCTGCAACTGGAAATAAGCCTGACAAGGGTAAAATGCTTGGTGGAAAGAATTGGTGTAAGTAGAATGGATTACATCTCCTCTCATGACCACTGGGTCTCCCTTGCAAATATCTTCCTGCGTTTGCCTTACCTTGGCAGATGTGAAGTTCCACCCTCAGTGGAAGGGACAATAACTAATATGGCAGAAATGTGCACCATGTGATGAACTCCTTGATTGAAATAAATATCAGCATAGAAGGAGTGTGAACCCTGACATAGCAGTGCACAGATTCTGAAGCAGGAGTGAAGAGAAGTAGGCCAGATCAAAGGATCAAATAGTCCACAGCATGACCCTACCTGTCTTGCCATTAAAGTCCTGGAGATGCAGTGATAGCAATTGGGCTAACAAAGGAGCCACAATTTCATTTTCCTGTAGCAGGAGACCTGGATGTCTTGTGAGAGACATTCAGTATAAGGATCAGCAACAGAGAACATTCTTGCAACTTGATCAGCAAGCAAATGGTCAGGCATGAAAAGGAGGGAAAAGATGCATGGTAAGACTGAACCACCCTCCCTTCATCCTCTTTTCTGCATCTAAGCAGGTGGAGCTGGGACTCACTACTTGGTCACTACATTACCAGCACTATCACCACACACATACATGGTAAAAAAGTAAGAAATGGATCCCCTAATGCATGTGTGGGCTAAAGATAGTCCAGGGCTGAAAAGTTTGAAGACACCTGCCTGGGTGGGAGTTAGATACTATCTTTCCTTTTCCAACTGAGATGGAATCATTGTGGAGCAGAAAAAGGAAGATGGGAGAACTAAACTCATCTAGCTGGCCGCAGTTGGAAATAGGATGCTGTATAAAATGGACCATTGGAATGATCCAGCAAGACTGTTGTGTTCTTTTAAAGAACATTAATCTCCATCTATAACCGTAACATACCTCTGGAATACAAGCTGCTGTGGAGAAACCATAGTAGATGACAGCAATTGCTGTGATACAGCAAATAATAATCATAATCATAATCATAATATATTTATTTATAACCCACCTCTCCCTCCGGATCGAGGCGGGGAACAACAATAAATATAAACACAAGGACCACAAAATAGATAAAATATTAAAACAAATAAAAACTAATACATCAATTAAAAACATTTTAAAATTCAACTAGGTAGGCCTGCCAGAAGAGATCAGTCTTCTCAGCTCTCTTAAATTCATGAAGACTGCTAATTTGTCGAATCTCCTCCGGCAGGCCATTCCACAGTGTGGGAGCAGCGGAAGAGAAGGTCCTCTGGGTAACACTCGTCAGCCTAGTTCTGGCTGATTGGAGTAAGTTCTTCCCAGAGGACTTGAGTGTGCGGGGCGGATTATACGGGAGAAGGCGATCCCGCAGGTAACCTGGTCCCAAACCATGTAGGCCTTTAAAGGTAATAACCAACACTTTATACTTTGCCCAGAAACTGATTTGCAGCCAATGAAGTGATTTTAAAATTGATTCACAGTGTGGAGAAGGTTATAAGACCAAAAATGTTCACTCAGAGCTTGTCATTTCTCATCAGAAATTATGATTTCATGTATATGCAAATTTTATCCATTAAAATTTAATTATTAAATGATCAGTCATCAGAGTACTATGTCATTAATCAACTATTTTTTGAAATTGTGTAACAGCCATCAACCATTCACAATGAACCCATACTCTTACATTAAATGGGAAGGCAGAATTCCACAGAATAAATCATACTTACCCCAAATGAGCCTTTAAATACAACCACTTCAGAAGCCAGTATAATTTTGTAGCTCTCATTTCAGTCAAAACCTATATGGAGATTGATATAATACCATGATCTATTGCACTGAAAATGCGAAAAAGCACTCAGTGGGTACAAATTTTCCCTGTCACTGAAAATTGTCCCATCAGGTAGTCCTTTCTGTTGCCATGGCCATAGGAGAAACCAGACTGTAATAGACAAAAGAATTAGCTTAATTCAGGAATGTCTAGATTTGGGACACTGCCCACTCTTATTACCCTGAGTAGAATGGCATATGGGAAGATTGGGCAATAGTTGGCAACAACATTCCCATCTAAGGTAAGAGAGAAACATTCTGTGGGGAATTGCTATATTGCATCACTTATTCATATTAATCATGGTTCCAATTTTTACTTAATGATTTTTACCTGACAGCTGGATTCCAGGAGAGTAATAGATCATGGCAAGGTGACTATGTGACCAGTTCACACTGGTGAGAATAGCACCATTAAACATTGCTCCCTGCTACATGCCATCTTAATTGTTTACCTAACGCTAAGTCAGCCTTGGTAGCTGTCCTGTAGCAGTTTCATAAAATAATTAATTGTCTTGATTTTCTAGACCAGTGACAGTATTTTTTTTAAAAAAATCCTGACAATAAAGACAAATTAAGGAGAAAAAACCACCACTTACCAACATAACGGTGTTAGCAGATTGAGTCAGAGCTGAAACCAAATTTATAACTATGCCTGAAAAATATGACTCCAAAGCATTAAGATTTCTCATCTACTCTGGAGGTTAACTCAAGCAGCCATTTTATTTCCCTCTTGAAATTCTGAATAGTTGTTTTACCTATATTTCCCCCTTTTATTTTCATTCTACTGTTTTAAAGGCTTTAAATAATGTGACAGTTCCGCAATTTGGCTGGCTCCATGATTATGGAGCAGTAGTTTCCATACATGGTGAAATCTCTAAAGATGATTGGCAGTACTCTAGTCTGTTTTTCCTAAAATATATTAAGGACATGACTGGGTAATGTTTTGCTTACCAACAAGTTAGCTGCTTAGTGGCATGGTTGCCATTTTATCCTGTTGAAGTAATTAATTTATTCTGGAAAAGTTAACTATATATGGGACAAGTGACTCACTCCAATGTTAATCTGTCATTTCAAAAACAAATATTTCCTTGAGTAATTGCAGTTCTTTTGTTCAGGAGAAAAGCAATTACATGTCTATCCTTTTATTTGCCTACTGTTATATGGAAATTCATTACAAAATTGCATGTATTGATTATGTGTTTGTATTTGTAATCTACCTGATCTCACTGCAGAAAGATGTAGTGGGATCTTAGGGTAAAATTTCCCTTACTGATTTATAGCTGGAGATTTGCTGACCATGGCCAAGATGTGAAAGATGCTGTTGAAAGCCAGGCTAGCAGAGGTCCAGAAAAAGGATAGCATCCAGATGTTTGAAATAACATAAAACCATTATCTCAATCAACTTTTTTAAAAAAGGAAGGTTGGGAATAATTTACTATCTGGCTAGGGAGGCAGAATCAAGTTTGGTTTTCATAACAGTGTCTAAACCTCCATGCCTTTATATTTGGGGTCATTTGGTACCCAGTTCACCTTGAGCAATGCATTGACAACTACAACCAGCAAAGAGTCTACCTTCTCCTAACTGGCTTTCACCAGCAAGTGCTGTTCGTTTGTCACAACACATCTGCCATCTCCATTGATGAGACCAGCTAAAATGGATTTAATAAAGAAGGCAAGATGAGACCAGATAAAATGATTTAAATAAACTAGGCAAGATTTGCAGTCTATTTCAGTATTTAAATTAGCAGCTCCAGAATTGATTTGAATTTGAATCATTTTCTCTGAAAAGTAGATGGTAAAACTCATAATAGTATGAAATTCAAGGGACGGGTTTGTCATGAATAATGTAAGTCCTATTGATTTCAATGAGTCTACTCTAAGCATGATGAAGTCTTGATCCAATGCAATGACAAGAAAAAGTGATTTAAGTCTCCCCCACCCCAATTTCCCCAAATAATTAACAGAGCTATATACATAGGGTTTGCTAAGGAGAATAGATTTTTGAATCTTTTCAGAGTAGTAATCTTCAGTCTTCAGGGTGCTGGGAAGAGAACTTCATACATAAATTTGTAACAGTGTGTAGGTTTAGGCTTGTTTGCTTTTGCTGAAAACACAAAACAGCTCTAGATTTAGCTTTTTCAAGATTTGCTGTCACAACAAATTGGAGTTGTTGGTGTTTTTTTTTTTTTTTTACAAACTTCAGCAATATATAGTTGACAAAGCAATGCTCTGAACTGACTGCAGATATGGGCAGGGCGAGGGACTTCACAGCCTAAGAAACAGTCCAGTGCTTATCCTACTTAGGGTGCACCCATTGAAATAAATGGGGTTTAAGTTAATTTTAGTAATTTAAATCCCATTCATTTCATTGGGTTGACTCTAAGTAGAACTAGCATTGGATTTAACCCATCATCACTTTTTTCATTTTTTTTCCCCACAGTCAAACTAACATAAGTGTAACACAAGCAGTCCGCAGGATCCATGAAAGTTGCTTTCATCAAATATCAGTTTTGGTTTACAGTCTGCTTTTATTCATTTATGTCCTTTTGCAACACATAAAGTTTGAGCCTATTAATTTCTAATGCTCTTACTAATTTTATGCCTCACATCTATGAAGTAAGAGAGCGAGTGAGAGAGAGCTGATGAACTCTTGGATTATTGCAATTGTCAATGCTTCCTCTTACTTTGCTCCAATTAAATTATAAAGAAATACTGCTCTATTTGCCAGTCCCAGATATTACTTATCTGCATGCACTGAGAGAAGGAGTAGACAAGATATTTACCTATGTTATTGTTCTTTGTATTTTCTTGAGCTGAAAGGCACAATTTATATGCAATTTTAATGGCTATGTATTATCTTAAACAAAAACACATCAATAGAACAATTAGTTTCATTTATATTGCAGGCAAAAAGTCACTTTAAATTGCATTTGATTTTAGCAATTAATTTGAAAACCCACCAAAATTATATATCTAGGCTTAATATAATGAGTGTTTTCTCTTTGGAAAATTGATACTTTTTTGTTGCTGTTGTCTTCTCTGATTTGTGATGATTTTTTTATCAATCATGTCTGCAATGATGCTAGAAATGTTGCAAGGGCATAACAAAGCAGCCACCAAACGTAACTAATTTTTTGCTGTTTATAAAAAGGTAATTCAGGATGCATTCCTCAGTGATAGAATTCATTTGGTTAATTCCATCATCTCTTTTAAACTTTTACTTAGTTTTTTTATCAATTCAAAAACTTCCAGTGCAGTCCTATACATCTCCACTCAGAAGTTGAACCTTAAAGAGCTTAGGGATTGCTGATACCATTTCAGAACTATGTTCAGGGGTTAAGAGTTTCAGACCTTCAAATTCCAAGTGGACAAGTATCATGCAGCAGTTATCCAAGCTTTGACAAACTTCTGGATTGACTGCTGTAATTAATTCGAAATGGGGGTGGGGGCTAATTTTGAGAAGTCTTCAGAAGATGCAGATTGTACAGAACATGGCCATCTAGTTTTTAACTGAGGCTGCACAAAACCTGCTTTGCCAGACCTTTGTACAGAAATGAAGGTGCAGGAGACATTCAGGAGTGGAAGACGAGCGTCATCTACCTTTTGGGTGAGTCGGGATTGTAGTATTGTCTTTTATGAAATTGTCTGAGAACTGGCATCTTTATTTCCTTACATGTTTTTAAGAATTTTAAAAGAAGTAGCCACAGAGCTTCTGGCAACAAGTACCATGCACTTGGAAAGTTGGGTTGCTAATAAGAATATAAGAAGAGCCATGCTGGATCAGACCAAGGGTCCATCTACTCCAGCGCTCTGTTCACGCAGTGGCCAACCAGCTGTCAACCAGAAACCCCATAATCAAGGCATGAGTGCAACAGCACCCTCCTGCCTATGTTCCCCAGTAGCTGGTGCACATAGGCTTCTGCCTCTGATACTGGATGTAGCACATAGCCATCAGGACTAGTAGCCATTGACACCCTTCTCTAGGTATTTATCTAATCCCCTTTTAATGCCATTTATATTGGTGGTAATCATCACATCTTGTGGAAGTGAATTCCATAGCTTATTTATGAACTGTGTGAAGAAGTACTTTTTTAAAATCTGGCCTGAATATCCCATCAACCAGCTTCATGGGATGACCCCAGGTTCTAGTATTTTGAGAGAGGGAGAAAAATGTCTCCCTGTCCACATTCTCCACACCATGCGTAACTTTGTACAACTCTATCATGTCTCCCCTTGTGCCCCAGGGAGCAATGCTACGTGACAATGTGGCATGGGAGCAGCCATCCTTTTTTTCCCTACAGTGCCCCTGATAACCATGCTGCGTTATAATGAAACATCAACACCAGGGGCATTAGTAGTTCTGTTTCCACGACATTCAGTAGTCAGGTTGAGCCACAGCTTATTTTAAAAGTAAAAAATAAAATAAAATATGTAAAAGATTATGACCACTGTATGCCTTGCTCAGTCTACTATCCTGATGTTGTTGATGGGCATCTTCAAGGCCCATCTCTTCCTTTGGAATGCTCTTTTTATTGGACTTGGGACTGGAAAGCTCTTCAGATAGAGGAGCCTTCAAAATTTAGTACTGTCCTCGTAAAAGACAGTGCATGGGTACCCTAAGCAGAGACTCTGGCCCTTTCTACACCAGGCATTTTGCCTGGGATGGCCCCCGGCTGGTCCCTGTGCATAGATGGTGTGTATTAGGTACTTCTAGGATCACCCTCCCTCACTCCCTGTGCGCGGATGGTGTGTATTAGGTATTTCCAGGATCTCCCTCCCTCTACACCCCTGTGGTGTAGAAAGGGCCTCTGTGAATGCATGTAAAAGTGTTTGTATGCAAACATTTTGTACAGCTCTTCTTTTAACAACTTTAGCCTGCAGAGAGCATGTTAAATGTGTTCTTGCTTGGGAGTATTGGCTGCTGGTTAGCATCTGGTGAAACTAGTCTGGGCCTAGCATATCATATGACAGAACGTATCTTCTAAGAACTCTTCTTTGTTGAGATCAGCAGTTGGGCTTTCCATGTTCCTATCCTGGAAAGCCAGCTCTGTAAATGCATGGATTGAACCTCTTGTATAGTGGCATTTCAGTTATAGAAATCTTTCCCTGGAGGAGAAGGCCATCTAGTCTCATCATTTTAGAAGGATAGCAAAACCTTTTTGTCCAATTGATCTGTGAGGATTTGTTTGTTTTTATTGCTTTCTATTTGAATTATTTGTAAGCCATCCTAAATACTATATGACAGAAAGATAGCTCAGAAATTAATTAGAAAAATAAATCACACACTTGAGCACAATCGTAATTCCTAAGTTTTAGTTCAACATTGAATCAAATAGCTTATATAGACTAATGCTATGTTTCATTACAACTAAAGGTTAACTATCCAGATCTAGAAGCAAAGAAGTGAGTGATTGATTCATCGAGTGGAATTTCCTACAGTACTGGAAAAATTTGTTTACACTTCCCTGCTGCTGAGATTCATTTTGTTTTTGTAAAGAGCTGCACATTCAAAACTTAGACATCAGTCCTCATGCAGAAGTAGAAAACCTAATGCAATTATCAGGTGGCATCAGCAAATTTTTAAGCACCTGAATAGCAAGGTAGATATTTTTCCAGCAGTATCACTCTGTTTAAGTAAATGGTCCAACTTGCACGCACAGCAGTTCCATGGACTCTTAGCAGTGCTATGGACCTCTGTATTTGGGCAATTGGCTCTAAAAAATTTGGGAGGTAGAATCCATTGCCTGGGATTCATGAGATTCCAGCACCCAATTAACACAATAAAGGAAAGTTTGTTTTTAATTTTTTGTCATTGTTCAGCATTGTCACAGTAAATATTGAACATTTAGTCCATTGTACTATTATTATTATTATTATTAATAATAATAATAATAATAGTAATAATTTTATTTTTTAAATTATATTTCTATACTGCCTCATAACTGAAGCTCTCTTGGTGGTTTACAAAAGATTTAAACATTAAAAATAGATATACAAAATTTTAAACCATAAAAATATAAAACAGACAGCATACAAAGACAACATACATTTAAAAACAACTTTCTACCCTCTCTCCTCACCCCAAATAAATAAAAATCATGATTCTTTAAACATTGTACACTAAAATATACATATTGGAATAGGGAAATGACTTTGTGTCATTGGGTGGATGTTTCTGATTACCAAGAAGTAAAATAAATCTTTCCCAGGAAATGTCAGATTTTATTTTAACACTAATTTTATGTAGTTATGAAGTCTTGCTGTGAATCTGCGTGTTTTGTGGATGTAATTGTGCAAGCATCACTTTTGAGGTGAATGAGACTTATGCAATAGCACACCTTTGCATACTTTCTACTAATTTTAGGCTAATGCAATGCCTTCTATTAATTTTAAACAATCTTTGTACAAGGGCAGTATGTGTTTTCAGCTACAATTTGTGGGTTCTATTCTAATTTCCAACCTTTGCATTTTTCTGACATTGAACTGGTTAAAATGTACCATGTTTGTAGACAGATTTTTATTATTGCAAAAGAAATATGAATACCGTATGTTTTCCATGTAGCCTTCATGTCAATTATTTTGTCTTGTAAAGGAAACAAAAATGTATTTGGAATATTAACGTGTTTATATATGTTACTTCTGATTTTATCTTCAGAAGATTATGTGTTTTTGAAAGCCTACATTAAACACATTCATCTACTGTCCAGAGAACTGGCAAAAAATAGCTATGCATTCTGAATCCTATAAATAGACCTGTTTACTTTATGCAGAAAGTCAGTGCCTTGGACAGATTCCCATTTTGTTTAATTTTGTTACTCATGATAATTTTTTCCACTAACTGAACGTTTACAATATTTGCAGAACCTTTAGGAATGAGGCAGGCAATACACCCAGCTTATCAGGCTCATGTGGCCTTGTGTTTCACTGTTGGCAAAATTGGAAGCAAAGGACAATGGGACTCCTATAGTTCTAATAGCTGTGTAAAAGAGGGCATTTTGGCAGGTGAAGCTTGTCGTGCACGAGCAAGAGAATCTGAAATCTCTCCTATGTCATACGATAGGTTCTGCATCCCTGCCCTCTTTTGCTACTGGTCATCACATGTGCCTAAGTGGTATCTGTGGAGAATGGCCTATGGCTTTGACCTGGGATCAAATCGTGACCCACACTACATCTGTCTCCCAGGGGGAACTGAGATTTTGTTGTCAGATTTTTGTTACTAGCAAAATGCCTACCATTCTAGGGGGTGGGGGTGATGCATTGAGGAAGGAATGCAAGGATTACAGAGTATTTTGGGGCAATCGTTGAGTTTTGCCATGACTACAAAAGCATCTCTAAGCACAGCCTTTCCCCCCCATCATATAACTAAATGATTGCCAAGTAAAAGGGTGGCACCCTTCAGGACTGGGACTGTTTTCTGCCCCTGGTAACCCCAGTCATTGCAAATCAATCCTGCTCCAAACTGCACAGCCCTTTCTTCACTTTCTTAGTGATTCTAAAGTGTGATGAAACATCAAGAACCAGTTATTCTAGATTAGGTTTATATTCTATCCTTCATCTAAGGCAGCCTTCCTCAGTCTGGTGCCCTCGAGATGTGTTGGACTGCAATTCCACAATTCCTAGCCAGCATGGCCAATGGTGGCTGGGGATTATGGGAATTATAGTCCAACACATCAGTGGGGCACTGGATTGGGGAAGGCATGATCTAAGAAGCTTAAAGATCTCACAACAGCACTGTGAGATCAGTTAGGCAGAGAGAGTGATTTGCGCAAGGCCACCCTGTGAACTTCAAGTGGGGATGAACCACACTAGAGGAAGGTCTTGAAAAATTGTACGTGGACGAAAGGAAAAGAGCATCCTTTATACCATTTTATTTGGGAGTGGGCTTTAACCCTTAGTCGGGTGGTTGTTTTTATGGTGTCAATATTTACACTAGAGATATACAGTATTTCTAGTTGAGGCTTTTATTGTGCAATTTGCTGCCTCATTCACAGACTTTTAATAGAGATTCTAGGCAATGTTGTCTTCAGTTTGTACCCTCCTGTGCTTTCCTACCATATCTTACATCTTTAAGGAGAAAGAGATGGAATAGCTGAACAGTGCTTTTTGATAGTTAGTGCCAGATTGGAAGCACCCAAGGTATTCCAAAACACTGTCTGTTTCCTAATTAAGGACATTTACAGGGTGTATAAAGTGATCACCATATGTTTTCAAAGTGAACCCAGAAAGACTTTAAATGACCAATATGTGCTTAAAGTTGTTTCAAATCCATTGCTCCCAAAGTTTATGACCCTTGAATGAATATTGTACGTCCACAATATTATCTTCTGCTTTTGTGTGCCAGGAAGCGAGGGAAATCAGACCTACAATATCAAGGCTGCTATTTGAGATACATTGGGGTTTGTTCTGCGATTAATATTAATCTGAATTTGTGTCTTTAAAAATGCCTTAGAATAGTGGCAAAAAGCCCAACAGAAACAATGCCTGATGTGAAGGAGCAGCCTTTAATTTCTTTTTTTAAAAATGGGATGTGTTTCAAGAGGTAACCACACATTCAGGAAAAGTATAATTGCAAGGGAATACAGCTTTGATTGTTCATGAAGCATTGCGTATAATTTGTCCCAGGGTAACTTGAGCACTATTTACATCTGTGAAGATTTGTAGCACTTTATTTCCCCCCATCTTACTTTGTCATTGTTCTCTTGAGAGCATTCCTGCAAATGAGCTCTTCCTCTTTATAGTAAAATTTTATTGCAGAGAATTTCATAGTGAATAGGAAATGCATTATCTAGATAAAATGTCAAGGTTTTGTGTCACAAGATTGAAAGGCTTCTAACATGACCATAAATCACAGTAGGAAGAAACACTGCTAACTAAGTTCAACCATCACAGAACAACAACAATATATATATATATATATATATATATATATAGTTAGTTAGTTAGTTAGTTGTCTGCTTTTTATGTGGATATTTGCTTATGAAAATCAGCCCTGAAAATAAAGCCATCCAAGGTTAGTAGCATGCAACATTTTTTTACTAGCCTGTTGGAAGCTGGCAGAAGTGGGGTGGATGGAGAGATGCATTTCTGTACTGGGCATGGAGGAGAAGGCTTCCCTCCTCTAGTGGCGTGTTTTATAGCCTTGTCAGCCACAGAGGAGCGACGGAGCATTCCATTCCTCTTCTGCCAGCTCACTTACCTGTATGCAATTTCTGGTCATCTTTGGCTACCAGTCTAATGCTTACATACAAGTCTAATGTAAAGAGTAAAACTGCAAAAATCCAGACTGGCTTGACCTCAGCTGGAAATGGTGCTTGGCCCCCTCATTGGATTTGTTGAGATACCATTGCTTATGCTCTATGGTTTGTATTTGTATGGTTCTTCTTCGTGGTCTCTGTGCATCACACATATGGGCTCTGCGCCTGCGTGGAGCCTGTCTCGGAAACTTCTATAGCTAAGGCAAACGTTTTTGGCGGGAACCCCTCCCCCACTGTCTACTGACTCCATGTTCCCTCCTTTCTCCTCAGTTCTTCTTCGTGGTCTCTGTGCATCACACATATGGGCTCGCGCCGGCGCCGAGCTCTCTTCGGGAAACTTCTATCTAGCTAGGATTTTTGGCGGGAACCCCTCCCCCCACCGTCCTACCGCGCATGCTCAGGGGTCCCGCCTACCTCAGTTCTTCTTCGACCGCTTAGCTGAACGCCTCGCGGGAGACTTCCTCCGTCGTCAGAGACTGTAAGAAGACAAAAGAGTTTGATAAATTAGTTAGTTAGCTAGGTTCTAGTTTCCAGTTAGTGTTTGTTATAAAAAAAAAAAAATAAAAAAAAATAATAATAAATAAGGTTAGTTAGGGCGTTTTTCTTTCCCCCTGCGGCCTATGGCGCAGACCGCGCTATTCAAGCGCTGCTCTGGTTGCCGCGCCAAACTAGCCCTCACGGATGGACATTCTTTATGCCTGGGCTGTTTGGGAGAGGGCCACATTACTGACTCCTGCTCCCATTGCATGAGGTTTTCAAGGCAGACCAGGAGGAACAGGGCGGACCGGCTACGGAGCCTGCTTTGGAGCAAAGCCCTCTCCGCCATTGACCGCCCGACTGTAGCCCGCATGGAACCGCGGCCATCTTCTTCTGGGGAGCGAGGGCTATCGCCCCAAGTACGCTCACGCCCAGCAACTCCTGGCTTGTCCCCTGTTAGGACTACAGGTCAGGCATCGTTGTCGCCTTCTCCCCCTCCTGCTAAGCAAAAGAAGGGAAAAACGGCGAAAAAGTCGAAACAACCATCGACTTCGACAAAAGTATCGAAGACGGGGCCTTCGACGTCGAAGCATTCGATACCGAAGAAACTCTCCTCGGTACCACACAAACCGATGAGCACCACGGTACCGACGAAATCTTCATCGGTACCGTCTTCGTTGTCGTCGACATCGAAAGCGCCAAATCAACGGAAACGCCCCTCATCGTTACCGGCGGACCAGCCCTCGGGATCGAGGCGTCGCCTATCGAGCACTCAATCTCAGCCAGGTCATTCAACTCCGTGGGAGGAATCATCGATCCGGCCCCCTTCATTACCATCTCCGGTACCGACGGAACCACGCTCGGAGCCGCAGGACATCCTTCCTCTCGGGTCGGACGTTCTCGTCATCGACGAAGAATACTCCAATCCCACCGGGACCGAGGCTTCGGTACTGATGCTCCATCGCCGATCATGATCCCGCTCCGCCTCTCGAGATTGGGACCGCTATTCGGATCGTTCCCAACGTATGCCTCCACCGGTACCACCTCGCCGGACCATGTCTCTCCTCCCGGCGCCGACACGTCGACATCGTCAGCCCCACTCGATACCGGAGCACTCTCTCTCCTCCCGGTACCGGCGCTCGCTGCCGTCGCCATCTGCAGACGACTACGAGTCGGACCCGTCCTCGGTCCCATCGCCGGCGCCATCGATGCCTTCACCGACAGAGGAAGTCGCTACCGAGGAGGGTGCCTCGCCAACCATGGAGCTCGGGGGCTTTAACGAGCAGATGCTCCGCCTAGCCCAGTCGCTCGGAATCGACGTCCAGCAACCAGAAGAGGAGGAAGGGGACATCTATGATGTCATGAGGACAGAGCCAACCCCTCAACTGACGCTCCCTCTGGTTCCCACATTATTAAAAACGGCCAAGCAATCCTGGTCCAATCCAGCAACGCTGGCGCCCACCTCAAAACGACTGGACGCCCTCTACAAGGTCAAAGAAGTGGAAGCCCCTTTCCTGGCTACCCACCCTAAACCGAACTCGATTGTTGTGGAGGCATCACAGGGTAAATCGGGTCGAACACATGCAGCCCCTGTTGATAAGGAAGGCCGAAAGCTGGACTCTGTTGGAAGGAGAATATATTCCTCAGCGGCACTGGTACTGAAAACATCCAACTACCAGGCCATGATGGCCAGGTACCAGTTGTTTCTCTGGCAGAAGATCTCCAATCTAACTGATTACCTGCCAGACGACCAGCGGGACCTGGCACGTGTTTTTCAGGCGGAGGCTGTTCGACTATCAAAACAGCAGATGACCACCGCCAGACATCAGGTGGACTCAGGCTCAAAGGCCTTAGTGGGAGCTGTCGCCCTCCGCCGGCATGCGTGGCTGCGCTCGGCCAACCTCCCGATTGAAACAAAGAACAGAATCGAAGATTTGCCCTTTGACGGGGAGGGGTTATTCAATACGCAAACCGATTCTACAATGGATACTATCCACAAGGCGAAGATGACCGCAAAGAAAATGGGATTCAGTCAACCCCCTGCACAGTCCTTCCGTTCCCGGAAGTGGTACAGGCCTTTACCCTACCAGCCAAGACAAGGCCAGGATCGTGGTCAACGCTACCAACAACCGACTGCGTCAACGTCTTACCACCAGCACAAGGCCGCCCCTCGGTACGCACAACCTCGCCAAAAGCAGACCCAACAACAAAAACGCCGTCTTTGACTCACCCCAAGATGTCTCTGTCTCGCCACTAAACAGGCTTCAGCCCTTTTACCAAACTTGGGCATCCATTACCACCGACCACTGGGTGCTGCAAATCATCCAGCGAGGTTACAAAATAGACTTCGAAGTCCTTCCTCCTCTAGGCACTGTCAAAACCACACCGCCATCACACACTCTGATTCAGGAAACATGCGCCTTGCTGGACAAGGGCGCGATCGTAGCTGTTCCAACGCACCAAGCAGAAAACGGGTTCTACTCCCGTTATTTTACAGTGCACAAGAAGGACGGAGGACTTCGCCCTATCATGGATCTCCGAGGTCTGAACAAGTTCATCCGGTCTCAGAAATTTCGCATGATCACACTCTCTGCCATCCTGCCACTCCTCAGACGGGACACCTGGTTTACGCTGATCGATCTCAAGGATGCCTACTTTCATATAGCCATCCTCGAGGAACACCAAAAATACCTCCGTTTCGCCATCGGGGCCCAACTCTACCAATTCGTGGTCCTACCTTACGGATTAAAGACAGCGCCAAGAGTCTTTACCAAATGCATGGCAGCAGTTTGTGCGCACCTGCGATCCATCAACATCGAAGTCTATCCTTACCTCGACGACTGGCTAGTCGTCTCTCCTACTCGCCACCAAGCAATCGCAGACGTAAACACGGTGGAATCCATCCTCTCCTCCTTAGGCCTACAAATAAATTACGAAAAGTCAGTTTTTCAACCAACCACTTCACTTCAGTTCATCGGGGTTCATCTCGATTCCTCGCCTGCAAGGGCGTTTCTCCCCCAGGACAGATTACAAACCCTACAACATTTAGCTGCCAAACTAAGTGTCCGAAGACGGGCAACGGCTTTTACGATCTTGCGCCTCCTGGGACTTATGGCAGCGGCCATCTGTGTGGTCAGATGGGCACGGTTAAGAATGCGCCCCCTCCAGCAACTTCTCCTGAGTCGCTATACGACTCTGCAGGACCCGCGCAAACAAATACTTACCATTCCGACCAACGTGCGACGTTCGCTCCTATGGTGGACACAGCCATCAAATCTGTCGCAGGGACTTCCGTTCGTCGATTCTGGTCCCTCCAGGATTGTCACGACCGATGCATCACTGAGAGGCTGGGGGGCACACCTGGACGACCTGTTCATACAAGGAAGATGGTCACATTCAGAGAGTTCCCTGCACATAAACAAGCTGGAGCTCCTCGCCGTAAAGAAAGCCTTGCAAGCCTTTCTCCCTCAGCTACGGGGACATCACGTGAGGGTGCTGTCGGACAACACATCCGTAGTTTGGTACATCACCAAAGAAGGTGGCACCCGCTCCCCCCGCCTGCTGCACCTCACCATGGACATCTTGCACTGGGCAATCACAAAGAATATAAGGCTCTCAGCTCTGCATATCGCAGGGACAGACAACATCAAGGCGGACGAATTAAGCCGCTCCTTCAAAGACACCCACGAGTGGGAGTTAGCCCCCCGGGTTCTGCATCGCCTCTTTACCCAGTGGGGCACGCCGGACATCGACATCTTTGCAACCTCCGACAACAGAGTCTGCCGGGCCTATTGCTCCAGGGCAGGCATGGGCCACGACTCCTTAGGGGATGCATTCCTATGGGACTGGTCTCGCGGTCTCCTATACATGTTTCCTCCGATCCCCCTTATAGCGAAGACTATCACGCAAGCCCGGCGTCACCAGGCCAACGCTATCCTGATTGCACCATGGTGGCCACGGCAAGCGTGGTTCACGCCTCTATTCAGACTAGCAAACCATCGAGTTTGGCGTCTCCCATCCTCCCCGGACCTTCTCTCCAGGGACAGCGGCAGGGTACTCCATCCGGACATACAAACCTTACGCTTGACAGCGTGGAGACTCCAGCCCTCTGGCAAGGGATAGTCTTACCTCAAACCATAAAGGTGATTTTGGACGCCTCTAGAAAACCCTCGACTAGGGCATCCTACTTAGCAAAGTGGAAAAAGTTCAGAACTTTTGCAGCTGAAAAAGGTTTCGATAGTACCTCAGCCACTATCACGAACATTATCGCATTCCTACACTCCCTGCATACTACAGGCCTAAAGCTATCTTCTATCCGTGTCTATCTGGCGGCCATTGCAGTTCACCATCCGCTCATAGACGGAGTCTCAGCGTTCACTCATCCCCTTGCCAGGGCTTTCCTTAAAGGCCTGCATAACCTCTTTCCACCCGTTCGCCCACTAGTTCCGCAGTGGAGCCTCTCGTTAGTATTGACAGCATTATCCGCTAAACCCTTTGAGCCGCTGGCTACAACCAATACCCGTTTGTTGACACTTAAAACTGTTTTCCTAGTTGCCATTACGTCCACAAGACGCGCGTCAGAGCTTGCGGCACTTCTTGTTGACCCACCTTATACGCAGTTCTTCCGTGACAAGGTCATCCTCCGTACTCCGCCGTCGTTTGTCCCCAAGGTTGCCTCGGAGTTCCATATGAATCAGGACATTGTGTTACCTACTTTTTTCCAAGCACCCTCCGATCCGTTATGCACCACGTTGCACGCGTTGGACGTCAGAAGGGCACTAGCCTTCTACAAGTCCCGTTCTGAAGGGTATCGCAGGTCACGCCAACTCTTTGTCTGTTTTGGTGGAAAGAATAAAGGGTTACCAGTGTCCCCACAACGTCTCTCCAAGTGGATTGTCGACACAATCACCTTATCGTATCAGATCCTCGGAAAAGAAGTACCCACTGGTCTAATTGCCCACTCTACCAGAGGACAGGCCACCTCAACGGCACTCCTCCATGGCGCAACGCTCCCAGACCTGTGTAAGGCGGCCACTTGGGCGAATGCTTCCACCTTTGTGAGGCACTACCGCCTTGACGTTAGAGCGCGTCAGGACTCCTCCTTTGGCAGAGCAGTCCTATCTTCAATATGCCAATGACCACACAGCGTGCCTCTCCCACCTCCGGTAAGTTGGCTTATTACTCGCCCATATGTGTGATGCACAGAGACCACGAAGAAGAAATGCAGGTTGCTTACCTGTAACTGTAGTTCTTCGAGTGGTCATCTGTGCAGTCACACAACCCACCCGCCGTCCCCTCTTGGCATCGCTGTTCTGATTGTCAAGTTGACTCCTGCATGCTCAATTAGTCTAACTCATAATTTCATTGTTAAATTGCCTTAGTCGCGAGGCCTAGCGGTCTCAGGGAACTGAGGTAGGCGGGACCCCTGAGCATGCGCGGTAGGACGGTGGGGGGAGGGGTTCCCGCCAAAAATCCTAGCTAGATAGAAGTTTCCCGAAGAGAGCTCAGCGCCGGCGCGAGCCCATATGTGTGACTGCACAGATGACCACTCGAAGAACTACAGTTACAGGTAAGCAACCTGCATTTCTTTTTCGACTGCCTTGCTGAAAGGATGTCTTGTTGGGAACTTCTGTCTTTCTCCGGAGGAGAAAGCTTTAGAGTGCTAAGGTTTTTAGTTATTTTACTTTGTTTTTAGTTCATTTTTAGTCTTAATTAATTAATTCATTTATTACATTAGTATACCGCCCCATAGCCGAAGCTCTCTGGGCGGTTTACATGCGATTAAAACAATTAAAAACATACAACGTACACACGTACATTTAAAACAATATAATTTATTGTTATTATATTCTTAGATATTTTATTCTCCAGCGATCTTGGATCGCGTTGAGGGGGATCGCACAGCCATTAAGGCCCCTTTTCAAGCTTCCCCAGCAGACAGACTGTTCTCTGTTTAAGTTTTGGGAGAGGCTCAGGTCATCGAAACCTGTCGCTACATTATTATTATTATTATTATTATTATTATTATTATTATTATTATTATTTATTACATTTATATACCACCCCATAGCCGAAGCTCTCTGGGTGGTTTACAAAACTTAGAACCATAAACATAAGACAGCTGACATTTAAAACATTTTAAACTGTTAAGCCTGGCTACAAAGTCAGTTAAAACCTCAACTTAAGCTGTTGAAATGCCTGGGAGAAAAGTTTTGACCTGGCGCTGAAAAGATAACTGTGTTGGCACCAGGTCTGTGGATAAAAGCTCTAGAAGCCATGGTTTCTTCCAGACAATCGTTACACTTATGGCACAGGCTCCTCGATCTACTGGAGACATGGCCGCTTCATGCCTCATCTGATCTTGCAACATTTGGACGCTCCCTAGCTGTATCTACAGCAAGAGGGATATCTAAGAAGGCTGGAGCCTTCTGGGGCTGATCGCATGGAGCGATTCTACGGATGAGAGCCCCTCTGCTTCCTCGGACCCTGACTCTGATGAAGGGTCATTCCGATCTTCCAACATTTGGATGCTCCCCAGGCTGTATCTACGGTAAGAGGGATATCTAAGAAGGCAGGAGCCTTCTGGGGCTGATCGCATAAAGCGATTCTACGGAGGAGAGCCCCTCTGCGTCCTCGGACCCTGACTCTGACCATGGGTCATTCCGACCGTCCAATGTTTGGACGCTGCTTCCTAGCTGTCTCTACAGTGAAAGGGATATCTAAGAAGTCCAGGTTACATAGGACTTCTGGGGACTGATCGCTTGGAGCGATTCTATGGATGAGAGCCCCTCAGTGTCTTCGGACCCCCACCCTAACGTAGGTCGTTCCAATCTTCCAACATCTGGATACTCTCTACCTGTGTTTCTACAGCTAGAGAGACCAGATTCCAACTCCTCTGCAGCTGTTAGCCCCCCCCCCCCGATACCGAGGGTGGCCCCTTTGGCGACGATGACTTAACTGGCTCCTTCGGTACCGAGGTCTAAGCTCTCGATACTGGAGCTTCTAACATGCATCTTCGACGTCAAGATGAGACATCTAGCAGGCAGAATCGACATCACAGGGTGAGACTCAACTGCCTCCTTCGGTACCGAGTTCCATGGTACTGAGCTCGTTGGTGCCGTGCTCCTTGGTATCGAGCTCCATGGTACCGAGCTCCATGGTACCGGGCTCCTTGGTACCGAGCTCCTTGGTACCGAGCTCCATGGTGCCGAGCTCCTCGGTGCAGAGCTCCTCGGTGCAGAGCTCTTGGTACCAAAATGAGATGTCTAACATGCAGCTTTGACATCCAGATGAGATGTCTAGCAGGCAGAATCGACATCAAAGGGTGAGACTCAACTGCCTCTTTTGGTACCAATCTCTTGGTACCAAGAAGAGACGTCTAACATGCAGCTTGAAATAGACATCTCGCCACCAAGTTAATTAGCACAGCCATTACAGGCTAGCTGCCAATTACAGGTCTGCTCCCTAGAGCTGCTACAGTTGGAGTGCTATGATTTCAACAGAGAGAATTTTTTATGCCTGTGATGTCTAGGGGCATCATTCTCAGGTCCCTGTAAAAAAAAAGGGGGGGGACAGAACTTCAGCTGGGTTGCCTCCCCCGAGAATGCCATACCAGATTGGCATCAATTATGAGAGGGACACCTCTTGCAATGGGCGCGTAACTCCCATATCAGGCATCGATACGAATCCCTATATTGGTACATATGCCTTTCTCGATACTGAGCAGCTCCTTCGGTATCGTGATTGCCACTGGAGGAAGTTTTCTCGCAACTCCCTCTAGCTCTACTGAGATCACTGTCATTGTGACCTGTCCACAGGGCTCAACCATTGCCTCATGATACCGTCGTGAATGCGTCAGTACGGCCACCTAGGTCTTCTCCTTTCCAGCCCCACTCTGTGGGGTGTCAAAAAGTTCAGCTTGGAGAAGATGGGTTTAATCATAGAACTAAACCTGATTCCCCTCAATCCTTAGAGAGCTCTCAGTCGGACTCAGCATTGTTCTCTTCTGCATCGCCTGTTGATGGGGTAGCTGTACAGAGTAGAGCCTCCTTTGGAAGACCTATATCACTCTCTGATTTAATATTTGGTCCACTCCTCTACAGATCTCTTCAACCTGTTCTGGATTTGAGACGGCTCCATACGTACATCAGAACCACAAATTTCTGATGACACATAAAGCCCTTCCCCAGAATATTTACAAAATGTATGGCACTGGTCCTTCCGTTCATTTGCCTTCAAGGGGTAGAAATCTACCCATATTTAGACAACTGGCTTCTGGTGGCTTCCTCGAAGGAAATGCTATCGAAGGCAAGGTGACTACTCAATTTATTGAGCTCTTTGGGCCTCATAGTGAACACAGAATCCAGACTCCCCTGGATCTAACAACCCTACATCGGTGTACTTGCACAGACTATTTGCGCATGCGCTTTCCCACTTCCTCCCCCATCTCAAGTCCTCATACAAACACTTTCCTGTTCAACAGGGAATGTCTTTGCAGCCCTCATTTTTCCTCTCATTGCATGAGTACTGTGGTATGATAATATTAATATTGTGTAGTCCACACAGTCTCCATCATAGTTATCCCTTGGTGGCCGAGACAGGTGTGGCTCAATCTACTTCTGAAGATATCAGCCAATGGCAACCAATCGGGTTACCATCAGCTCCGCTGCAGCTCCGAAGATAAAAAAAGTCGTGGTAAGTACCCAACTTTTTAAAACCGGAGCTTCAGGGATTTCCTCCTGGATGGCTTCGGGATGTCAGCTGCATCATATAGATGACCTGCTGCCACTCCAGATGCACCCCGGCCTGGGGCAAAACCCTCGTCAAGATGTACCCAGACTGTAATTCCTAAATGGTCAATCTTTTGTCTTACAACGCCTGAGTGGGTAGAAGAAAATGAATCTGGGAAGCCTGACCCTGACACAACAGGAGAGTGGCTTTTGTCTTGCAAGGAGATCTGTTGGGCAGCTGATGAGGAAGCAGGATGTGCTTGGATGTAATTTAGACTGCCTCCAAACACATAAGAATACAGACAACTGGAGACTGACTGAGGAATCTGTCAGTCAGGCTGTGAGCTTACTGATGTTACTTGGTTGGGCATTGCCCCCTTTGGGAAATCCCGGTGGGGGCATTGCCCCCCCCGCCCCCCCCCATAGTTTACGCCCTTGCATATGCTCAGACCCATGGCATGGGGTATCCCAATACCGTAACTACTTTCAACATGAGGTCGATTCCATTTTTTCATCCAGCCTGTAGCCTGGCAACGAAGAAGTCATATACTGCACAATGGGATTCTTTTCTAAATACATGGATCTTCAGAGCCTCAAGCCCCATTCAGCCTCCTTAACTATGTCTTTACACTTTACACCCCCTATACACTATAGGGCTAAAATTGTTGTCGACATACGGGTATTTGACTGCTTTACCTGTTTTTGCACCAACCCCGTTGTTAGGGGGTTCCTCTGGGCATTACGAATCTGGATCCTCTAATTAGGAGTTTCATTCTGGCATAGAGTTTCTCTGTCATGCCACAATCTCTGACATTGAAACCAGTTAAAACAATGACATCTTCAGATATCACATTAATTTTTTTTGGAAAGTTGTTTTCTGATGGCTATATCAACACTACACAGATCGAGTGAATTAGCTGCCTCAGTATTGATGCACCTACCTGGGCTTCCACACAGGGCTAGAACTGACAAATTTCATAAGACGCAAGAGTTGCAATGACTCGCGGAGTGGATTGTACATGCTATTAAACTGCCCTACGAGTTGAAGGGCTTGCAGCTCGTTGGTCCAGTAACAGCTAAGTTGATGCGCAGTGCATCGAAGTCCGTATCTTTAGCAGGGGATTGTCGATCCTGGACTTATGTAAGGCAGCTATTTGGTATAAGTCCTTTAATTTCATTACATGCTACCACTTGATTGTTTGTACCAGGACAAACTGGAATTTGGGGCAAGCAATTTCTTTGTCTTGTGAGGGAACATTGATCTACACCTACCCTCCACCAGGAATTTAGCTTGTTAATCGCCCATATGTGTGATGCACAGAGACCACGAAGAAAAAATGCAGGTTGCTTATCTGTAACCGTAGTTCTTCGAGTGGTCATCTGTGCATTCACACAACCCACCCACTGTCCCCGCTTTGGTGTTGATGTAAATGTACTGTCGATACCGAGCGGTTTCTCTCCTAGTTATGGGGCCAGCAAGTTGGTTTCTTGGAACTGAGGAGAAAGGCGGGAACATGGAGTCAGTAGACAGTGGGGGAGGGGTTCCCGCCAAAAACGTTTGCCTTAGCTATAGAAGTTTCCGAGACAGGCTCCACGCAGGCGCAGAGCCCATATGTGTGAATGCACAGATGACCACTCGAAGAACTATGGTTACAGGTAAGCAACCTGCATTTTTTATGATCAAGGTAGTCTGGTTTAGAGAATACTTTTGTATGATATATTCTACCAAAGCTAAGAACTTTTAACTTTGTTTGTGGTTGGAGAATGAATCTCATGTTTAAATCTTTCCCTGTGATGTTAATGGGATTTAAATGTGCTTAGCATTGTCTGGATCATGTCCGTTGTTCGAACTGTGATCCCTGTGTGGCCTGCAACCCACCTTCTGTCCCTAAACGGGTAAAGGATGTGTGTGATCAGGAGCATTCCTAGCTCTCCTCTGTGAAGTCATTTACCTGCATTAGCACCACCCTGCTTATTTCCAAAGCTTGAACTGAGTTCAGCACCCAGTTCCTTATCTTTCTGATTTAAATCCTATTAGGTAAACATACCCTCATGCATGTTCGAACTTTTACAGAGTAAGCCAAAGAGAAGGGGAAGGCCAATTACAAAACGAGGAAAGTGAGGAGGTAAAACAGATATAATTGGAATAAAACAGGGCCAGCCCTACCATTCAGTAAGGTAAGGCAGGTTGCTTTAGGTGGTGGAAAAATAGGGGAATTGATGAAGGCAGGATATAATGTCTGTTACTAGAAGAGTTTATGAACTATTTGAACTAGCATGGGAGAGTGGTTCCATTTGGGACTCCTTAAGAAGCAAAATTACTTGAGTTGACACTGACAGAAAAGTTGGCTGGGTGTTAAGCAAATGACTTAGGGAAGAAGTGTATCTCAATGGCCCAGGTTGCACATCACAACAGGCCAGTTTTGTTTTTTTAATTGGATGTTGAGAATGAACAGGCAAGCGACAAGCCAGAGTTCCTAAACAATCCAAGGATGGAGCATCCCTGGATGGTTTAGCCACTCCAGCTTGTAGTGAGAGTGATTGGGCAGCATGCACCAACACACTGCTGCGTTTGCGACCACATGGGGTTTAGACAAACCCAGTGGGGATTATTTCCTAGTGAATGTGTTTAGGATTGTAACCTAAAGTCATCCATCTTTCCCAGAGTGAAATAATGTTGCATTCCCAAGCTTAATATCTGAACTCTGATGTCCCCTCAAATTCTCAGAGCTGAATTAATTACTCATTTTTCCTGCTGGGGAAGGGAGAGAAACAGGGCTATGTGGCCCATGAGAAAAAACCTGGATGCATCAGATGTGGCCTATTCTTTGCCTAGCCAATGCAGTATCCTCTTCATGTCCAATTTCTGCCAAGATGTATTTAAAGAATTACTCGCAAATGACAAAGCAGAATTATAGAATTGATTTCTTTCTCTCTCTGGCCTCATCTACACCAGCCATTTATTCCTGAATAATATTGAGGTTGTCCCTACCAGACTACATGACGTTCACCTACTCCCGCGGTGATCTTGGGTCGACGCCTCATTTTTTCGGGAATATCGGTGTCTGGATTTTTCATGGCTTTTCCGGCTCTCTCGCTACAATCCTGATATCCGTGGCTGGTGTGCCCCCCCCCCCCCCTTACTGAAGCTGTTGCTCGCAGAACAACCAACCTGCTGTCAGGCATGTGTAGGAGTGGGCGTCCACGATTTTTGGTACATTTTTTTGATTGGTTATCGGCATGTTTTGGCGCTTAGAGTGTGTATTTTTTAAAAACACAAACATATCTCTGTGCAGCATTGCAAAATCGCTGGACTTTGTTCCCCTCCATGTATAGCTCCAATTTCGCATTCCTGTGCATTCCTGCTGACTCATTAAAAAAAAAGACCCGTAACCATATCATCTGCCTAGTCCCGCCCTCTTCTCCCGATCCACAAGCAGAACTGCCTTCACGAGGCACACGTTCCTCATGCAACGGCTCTACTTTACTTGCGGGAAACTTCCCTCGTGTGTGCCGTGAGCGACGAACGCAGAAGAGGGAAACCTCACGATCACCCCTCCCCCCTCTCGAAAGGGCTCTAGGTGTAGATGAGCTCCCCCCTCTCTTTTGTATTTCTTCAATTCTCATGTTCTGGTGATAGATAAGAACACCGTTTAGCACATGAAAAGAATTGTCAAGCATTTATTCGTTGTTGCAAGTTATTATCTCCACTACCGATGACTTCATAGGAATATATATTGTTCAGATATTTGGCAGGGATGTAGTGCATTGTAGAGGTCTAAGACAAAGAATGTATTTAGCCACAGTTATCATTTGACATATATTATAATATGGTATTTTCTCAAAAATAGGTGCATTTTCAAAAGACAAATTCTGGACTTTGCAGAGTAAGCTGTAGTTAAGATTCCTCTCCACTCCCATAAATTTGTTTTCTATACATTAATCTAGTTAGGACTGAAGCACACCCTATTTTGAGAAGAAAAATATAAAGATGGCATCAATCAGAAATCACATTGCTTTTCTATTTGTTTGACTTGGCAGCCATTTTCAAAGAAAACCTCCCACATATAGTCATTAAAAGCTTGCTACTATATTACATGAACCTCAGGAGAAGCCAACCCCAGCTGCAGATAGGAGTTTTTCAAAGATTGTTGCTCCAGGCTAGTTTCCAACCAGCATATTAAGAAAATTACCACACAGTTACTGATGTTAATACCTTTGTGGTTAGATACTACAATTTGCACAAGTATTCCAATACTTAACCCCAGTTACCATTAAATTTTGACTGCTATTCAGAAGGCTAGAAAGCAGGTCTGTAGAAATAGCAAAGGAATTTAGCTATGCTTTAAAACAAAACAAGAACAACTCTAATCCCATATCTAATGAAGCCAGTAGAAGGAATTGAATTGATTTGAGCTTTATTTTATGGCTGAAAGCATTTGGGCCCAAGCCAAGGACCATTCATCCAGCATATAGTTGTTGGGTAGATATTTAAATTAATTTCCAGAAATTTTGAACCTCTTACCCTTGAGAATTCTTCTAGGTAAGTGAATATGGGATTGCAGCCTACACTGCTTATGGAATACCCATCCTTAACTGCTCTAATGTATTAATAACAGGATCACATGATCTAACTGTTCTAATCAGTGGGAATTGCACCATGTTCCCAAAAGTAGCCTTTCAAAAACATTACTTTTTTAAAAATTGAAGTGTGCAGTGGATTTCAAAACAAACAAAAAACATTTTTCCCATGGAAAGGCAACAAGCATACAGTTCGTGAAATAACAGTTAAAAGACTGCTAGGTTTAGCATCTGGGCTTGGCTTATAGACAACTCTACATGTAAACACAGAGGTATTATTTTTGCCATTTTTTGCTAGTGTCAAGGTATGCTCAGGAATGCCTTCTGCAGAGAAACCTCCAAGTCTTTTTAACTTGTGAGTTGCAGTATAGGACCAAGCTCTTTTTGATAATAGTATTCACAGTGAGCGGAAGCAATCATAGTGGGTTGTGTCCATGTTGTTTCAGATGTAAGGATAATAGAGGGACAAAGAGAAACTGTGTGTGAGAGAGAGAGTAAGAGTAAGAATGAGATATTGTGACAATAAACACAGAAATCTTCAGTCATCCTTTACAAAATTTGCTTTCAGCAATATGCAACATCTGGTTTTGGGGAAATGTACAAAACCTGCACTCTTTCTCCAGGCAATCAACATTTGCTAACTTTCTGCATGTTCTTACAATTTAAAAACATTTAGAAAGTGTGCACCCACTTGAGAAATGATGGGCTCTATGCATTCCACTCCTACTGTTGTTCTAAAGGAGACCCCAGTGATATGAAGGCTAAATGTCAGGTTTGGCTCATGGGCAGCAATCTGAGGTGAGCCTGGAGCCCAAACTTGTGGAGAAAAGCCAGTGATCAGGACCAAAGAGCAAGTCAGAACTGAAGGTCAAGCCAGAAGTTGGGGTCAAAGAATAACCAAGGACACAGGAACACACCAGAGCTCAGGAAAGCTATATTGGTGAAGTAAGGCTCACCTGAAATAGAAAGCCCTGGAATACTCCTTCCTGCCAAGAAGGATCCAATGGCCACCCTAGTGTCAAGGTATTTATTTATTTATTTATTTATTTATTTATTTTATTTACATCTAAACAGACGGTTCTTCATTGAGAAGGCTGCCGCTTGCACTTCACCACACAGTCATTCAGCACACACAGGAGCCGTAAGCATCCCCAGACATTCATGGTGGGCTGAAATTCCCTCCCCATTTTCACCGAGCCATTTGTCCCCCCCCACCTCCCCATGTGAATATGGGGAGGGTTTTCAGTTGCTTTTGGAGGATGGGAAATTTCCACCCGTATGTTCAGGGTGGAGGTGGGATAAGCCATACTTAACTTACCGAGGTGGCTGAGGTTTCCCCTCTTTGCTTTGTGACCACTCATCACAATGTGAGGCGAGGTTGCTTTCTTGGGGCCGGGGCCAGAATGGACTTGGGAACTATGTAGCATGTTGAACATTCTTAAAAGCAATAAGGGGGAGCACTTTGAAAACGCATCAGTTGACATGATCCGCACTTTCAGGGCGCTCTCCCTGCTTGGGTGGGGAGGGGCAGCAATCATTTTGTGCCATTATGACAGATCGCAAGGGAATTATTTTAAGTTAAAGAAGGGTCGAGAACCTTCAGTCACTGTATAAAATTAAGCAAGGTAAAATCCAATTTTGTAGATCTTCATTTCAGCCCAACTATGAATGGCAGTAAACAGCTGGGCTGAAAATTTACTGGACACTGAAGGGTATAGTACCTCCATATATTTTTCAATGAAAAAGTTGGGTAAGATTGCAGTCTACAGTCTGTTAAGATCTAGGAGCCACAGAGAGAATAGTCATAACTGCTCAGCTTGTGGTTGCCAGCCATTTGTTTAAGCAGAATATGCAATTTATGTATTTTCAATATTTACATGCTGTCCAATAACAAAAACAAATCTGTGTGGTCTTTAAGTTAAAAATTAAAACTGTAAAAATACAGAAATGCAATATTAAAATAAAATCTAAACCAGAACAAAGCAAGCAACAGAACTAAACTAGCAACAGATTATATTACACATCTACAAAAGTGCTAAAAAATATATTGAAAAGCCTGGCAAAATAAAAAGGTCTTCACCTGGTGCCCCAAAAGCCATAATGTAGGCACCAGGCAAGCCTCTCTGGGGAGAGCATTCCACAAATGGGCTACCAACACTAAAAAGGCCTTCTGTGTTCCATTACTCAGGCTTCATTGAAATGGTATGTCGGTGTGTGCAAAACTGTATTTACTGCTTGCAGCAAGCAAGTTGGGGCCAAACCAGACAACAAGGCATGGAAGATCTGTAATTGGATCTCCCTATGCATTTTCCTTTTGTTAAAAGCTGTCATGGCTTGTGTATGGGTGTCTCCGAATTTGGATCAGATGCATGGGGCTGTTTCATCAACTTAAATCATCCTCCTTCCCCCAAAAGTTATATTAGCCATCAAGACAGAGGTAGTTGTAATGTGATGTTTCAAAGCGTACCCATGCCAGTGCTGAAAATAGAATTCGGTTTCTCTCATTTTCTTCTTCTCTCAGGACACAGATGGATGTGTTACTTTATTTCAGACTCTTAGATTAAACCAGTGCAGTCTGTATATAAAAGAAAAGCCTGAGAGGAGGAAGAAAAACAAATCCATCATACGAGTAAAGTAGACCAAGAGTACATTAACTTTTATTAGATAAAATGTTTTGTTACAATGATGTGAGAGTAGAATAATGCTCCATAGATTAACACAATTTCCATTGCCTAAGAATTTAACGATCACCCTTCCCCAAGCATTGCCGCTGCTTAGCCTTAGTACTATTTTTCATTGTCATTCAGTTTATGAACCTATATCTTGCAGCTTTTCCTTTCAGACAAATGCAAGACTTTTTTCTTCTTCTTTTGGGACTGCCTAAGATGAAGGTCTAGTTTATGATTGCTTTCTCCAATGCTTCTTTTTTCTTAGTAAAAATATAACGTAAAATATAACTACTATTTTACGTTATATTTCATATTTCTAGAAAATGTACACTAGGAATTGGTTTTGAAATGTATTTCATAGTATTTTGCTCAAAGAACCGTTACTTTTTTAGATACTCTAGAACATTGTGTTAAAGAAGAAATAATTTCAGTACCCTATGAACCAACAGAAATTTCTTTCAGAAGGCGATGTAAACATGTATATAAGCTTAGAGTAACAATTAGAATTTTTAAAAAACACCAGTGATAGTTTAAAGAATAAACTTGCGTGCAAGCGTACAATCTGAGGAGTAGGATGTGAGCTGGCCTTGTGGGAGCAGTATAGAAGGGCATTTTTGATGTGCCAATGGGGAGGCACAAAGCTTTGGATTTTCCAAATCAAGGTTCTCATTTAGACCAAGACCAGATCTACACCAAGTAGGATATAGCGGTATGAAAGCGGTATATAAAAGGCAGGAGCCGCACTACTGCTTTATAGCGGTATTGCACTGACAACTGTTGGGGCCCATTAACACATACCATATACTGCTATATCCTGCTTGGTGTGGCTCCTGCCTTTTATATAACGCTTTCATACCACTATATCCTGCTTGGTGTAGTTCTGGTCCAAGATTAAATGAGGCAGCCTCTGAAAGAATCTGAGCTTAATTGAGTTGCTTTCTGAATCACCAAAGCGAAGTCCAAACTGAATCTTTTGGTTGGTGCATGATCCTAACTTAATACCAGATTTGGCTCCATACCAGTACAACAGTTGCACCAGTGATTACATTAGTGTGTGGTGCATAGAATCATAGATACATAGAATAGTAGAGTTGTAAGGTCATTGAGTCCAATAGACTTTACCTATAAGGTCATTGAGTCCAACCCCCTGCCCAATGCAGGAATCTACCTTAAAGCATACCTGACAGATGGCAGTCCAGCTGCATCTTGAATGCCTCTAGTGTGGGAGAGACCACGACCTCCTTAAGTAGTTGGTTCCATTATTGTACTGCTCTTAACAATCAGGAAGTTTTTCCTGATGTCCAGCTGGAATCTGGCACATTATTCCATGTCCTGCATTCTGGGATGATCGAGAAGAGATCCGACCCTCCTCTGTGTGACAACCTTTCAAGTACTTTAAGAGTGCTATCATGTCTCCCCTCAGTCTTCTCTTCTCAAGACTAAACATGTCCAGTTCTTTCAGTCGCTCCTCATAGGGCTTTGTTTCCAGACCCCTGATCATCCTTGTTGCCCTCCTCTGATTCCCCTCCAGCTTGTCTGCATCCTTCTTGAAGTGTGGTGCTCAGAACTGGACGCACTACGCAAGATGAATCCTAACCAGTGCCGAATAGAAGGGAATCTCTACCTCACATGATTCGGAAGCTATACATCTATTGATGTAGCCCAAAATAGCATTTGCTTTTTTTGCGGCCACATCACACTGTTGGCTCATATTCAGCTTGTGATCTACAATACTTCCAAGATCCTTTTCACTTGCAGTATTGCAGAGTCAAGTATTCCCCACCTTGTAACTGTGCATTTGGTTTCATTCTGTTGTTTTCAGTGTAGAGCTCCAGCCTATCAAGATCACTTTGAGATTTGTTTCTGTCTTCCAGGATATTAGCAATCCCACCCAATTTTGTGTCGTCTGCAAATTTGATAAGCATTCCCTGCACCTCCTCGTCCAAGTTATTAATAAAAATGTTGAAGAGCACTGGCCCCAGGACCGAGTTCTGTGATATCCCGCTCATTACCTCCCCCCAGTTCGAGAAGGTACCATTGATAAGCACTCTTTGAGTCCGATTCTGTAGCCAACTGTGGATCTAACTAATAGTTGTTCCATCTAGCTGTTAGCTAGTTCGCTAGGTTTGTGTCAACTCTCCACAACTGCAAGCAATTGCATCTTGCCAAGATTGTTATTTTGAAAACTAAATACAAAACCATTGTAGTTTTCCTACAAAAGGCAGGGGACAAAAAGATATAGATAAGAAACAAAACTGGTAAGGTGGTGGCAGTTACTAAGAGCACTGGACTCCATTTCACTACAGAGAAGTTTGGATAGAAATTGTCCATTAAAGGTATGTTCCATACAGGTAAAGGTCTCATAGATGTCAATGATAGATGTGTTAGACATGTGCATAACACTGAAATTAATGTAAGAAAACTAGAAAAGCATTTTAAAACTCTTGAGCGCTTTTTTTTTTTTTTTGGAGTATCCTTTCTGTTTTTAGAGTTTGATAATGGCCAAATAAACAAAGGAAATAAGCAGTAACATTTTGCTGCATTTTTTGCACAGGGAGGAAACATTAAGCACATATTCAACAGGATGAGTCCTTCAAACGACCAGCTCTATTTTTAACTCCAGAGTTAGTTTTTTTGGCCAATTTTCACGGCTCTCCATCTATATGTCACTTCAAAGTTTAGAAGACAAGCATTGACAATAACATTTTTCATGTAACAGGAATGTAAACACACATACAAGAATTAAAAACTATGTTTTTCAATGTATGGCAGACACACAATGTTAGGGTGTGCCAGTTTGGTTGGGGGGGGGGGGTTGCAGTCTCCCCAGAAGTAGTGTTGTATAGCTTGTTCTCCGTGTCATTTAAGTTAGCTTTGCTGCTAATATGTAGCCAGACGCAGGTCTTGCTTTGTTATATGCTAAATTATGCTGGTCAGCTGGCAACGTTCCTTAGCCCATGCTGCAGGTGCAACAGGGAAGGTGGTCAGGTACTGGAGGGATATTCAACAATTAGTTACAAAAGCTGGCACACCTTCTTTTGATGACTACATTCTGCTAGCAATTTTGTCCAAGAAAAGCTGGAACAATCCTTTCTTTTTTGATAAACGCTTTCTAAAGATACAACTTTTTGCATGACATGTGAGAATTCTCTAGTATTCAAGAACTACAGAGATGCGAGTTGTTTGAATTCAATGATTGGAGCATATTAGGTTTCCCAGCCAAAGGACAGCATGTTTGGAGGAGTGGACATGAATCAACATGTTCTGGTCTTAGAAAATTTGCTAGCTACTGTGATGACAATTGATTGCTTTCCATTGGGAGTGACATGTTTTGCAGGGCTCACTGCTGTCCTGCCACACCCTCTGTTCTTGCATAAATAAAGTGGTAGCTTTTCATGCCACAGTACTTGTGTGTTCTGATTTACTGGGAGGAAACAACAATGGAGGAAGGTGTGGAAGCTTGCAAAAATAGCTGGCTTAATAATTAACTCCACTTGCAGCCACTATTGTTTTTTTAAGCCTTCCTTTTTCAAACATAAATATAATAATGGAGAATGTCTGCTTTAGAAAAAGGTTAATTCTGATCAAAATGAACAGTCTGTTGATGAAATAATTTCTTAAAGCAGATAGGAAAAGAGGTAAGATATCTTTTCCCAACATAACACTGTAGTTCAACAGAAATAAGCATTTCCCAAGCATTTTAACTCTAGCAACAATAGAATGTGAAATGTAAATATGCAACATCCAAGGCATATCTTAATGTCTGATATCATAATGGAATAGAGAAACAACTCCTCCCCTCAATGTAATTTTGTGAAACTTTTAAATGCTATTAATATATCTTTGAGACTGGATGCAATTCTGTTATAGCACTTAAGTGTGTGTAGTGGTGGGAGGGCCCTTCACAATGAAAGAGAGAGAGTGAGAGAGAGAGAGATTGGGAAGGCTGCAGTCTTGAAAGGTGACTAAGAAATGCATTGAATAAATATATAAATTCGGGTACCCACAATAATGTTCTATTTCAATACTTAATTTAATTTCCTTACCTCCCAGTTGTGTGAACTCTGGATGTTCCTCTTCTCCAGTGGTTGTGCATGCTGCCTCCCTGTTTGATAATGAAAATTTGGCAAGAAACAATTTCCTGTCCACTGAGTGGGGATAAATTATGTTATGTGTTGGAGGAGTGTGACTTGCATTAACATAGTGGGTGTGTTCGGATGACACTTTAGACAACGGAAGGGTTAATAACACACTCATGGTGCGCTATTTTGCCGGTGCATGCCACACGACATGTTGCCCCTCCCCCCGTTGCATGGCTGAAAGTCCCGCCGTGCTTCTGAGCTGTTGCGTCTCCTCCCTCCCCCAGTCCTCCAGCCGTATCCCATCATGCACCGCAAGTTTTGCAGGCTGTATAGGAGCGAACGGTTTTTTTTTCCGGCTGCTCCTGCCGATGAACTCTGTGACCGAGTGGAATAGTACACAGACACACAACACTTTAAGCAACGGATTTCGGGATAAACAACTGAGCAGCTCGTTGTTTGTCTCTGTTGTTTAATTGTCCGAAATAGCGTACCGTCAGTTGTGTGTGTGTTGTGTGTTGCCTGCCACACGACCCAATAAGCAACACAACTGACGGTTGCCTCTTCCCTCCCTCGTTGATTATCGTGTGTAACTTTTGCGTGCGTGTGTGTGTGTAGGGCTTGTCATCTGAAAAGACCCTCAAAGGAATTAGACCGTTCCCTTCATATTTTAACCACATACCACAAATGGGATGCCCAAGGTGGTCAGCCTAATTCCTGAATAGGCTAGCTTGTTTAAGCCAAGCTAGTTCCAGGGTGTTTTCTAGAAAAATCTCAAATCTTGTATACTGCTAGGGTGGGGGGACTCCTCTAATTCCAAATTGGCTCTGTAAATAATCTGGAGTAAACATATCAATTTGCTGAATGGCCAAACACAAAAACAATCCCAAAGTATTAATCATTGGAGTCATAGACCTTGGGGCCTTCTGTACTCTTCTACCACATTATTATTGGAGGTTGTGGGACAGCTAGGAGAGTTTGCAACTAAACTAGATATTATTATTTATTCAATTTATATCCTGCTTAAATACAGAATACTCTAGGCGGCAAGGTACTGCTTTAGTTGTGTGTTATATTAAAGGAAACCAGGAACACTGAACCTATTTCCACTTGTTCCCACTGTTCCAGGTGATTCTTCAGTAATACTATTCTGCAATAATGGAACATGCATGTGCATGATATAAATTACTCCTATCTCATGCTTGCTTCAATGTAAATAACAAGAAGTTGCAAGAACTCTCATCTTTTATATACATATTTTTTCAGCATGATCAGATAAACTGGAATTTCAACCCCAAATCCACATTATACATATCCTACATGTTTACCTCATCCTATCTGTGGTGTTTTCTGGCAGCAAATTGTTGTGATAAATCAGTTGTCACCCCAACAGAACCTTTTAAGAAAATCAGTATGAACCTGCTTCACGTATACTCCAAATGGTAACCTAATTATAACTAACTCAGCTTCTCAAAAATAATATTCATCAGTTTAACTGAATTTATAAAAAACCAGGCATATTTGAAACGAAAGGTGATTGATTTGTAACTGTGGTTGTATCAAACACTTAATATTGTTTTATAGTAACTTTGAAAAATGTAAACTACATACAGTTTAATAAACCAAAATTATCATTAACATGTAATCTGTTACAATTTCATTATTTAATATACAATCATATCAAAACAGCTATATTCTTTAATATACAATTACAGCAAAAAAGTTGTTTCGTTTTATCATTTCATAGTGCATCTATATATTTAAAATTTAATTCCCACTTCTTATTAATTTAAAAAATCAGACCAAGTATAAACCTTCATTCGTTTCTCATGCCAATAGTGAAAAAGGTTGTTAAGTTCATAGTATCAGCAAGATATCTCTTTCCTTCTTTATATTTTAATAAATAGATAAGTTTCACATAGGGTAGTATCCCTATGTGAAACTTATCTATTTAACATAGGGTAGTATCCAACAGGACTGCTGCATTCCACTGATTACGTTGTGCAAGTAAGACCCACTGCTTGTACAACAGGAAGTTAGCACTTTATACACAATGCCTGAAACAAGTGGAAACACTCATCACAGAATGGCGGAGCTCTGTTACGTGAGCCTGCTGACCTGTCCCATTCTGAAAACAAGTGTTTCCATTTGTTTCTAGTTACCATTCATATCCAAGTGCTAATTGCCTGTTGTGTAAGTGGGGTCCTTCTGGTGCTTGAACAACATTGGATACTGCCCATGGACCAAAATTTAATTTCCCATGATACCATTTTGAGAGCTCCCAGCTTCTTCCACCTTTGAGCAATTAATATTTTAGCTGCTGCTATCAAATGAAATAGCACCACTAGAATTTTGTTCCTAATGCGCTTCAAATAACCTCAGAATTGTATAGTATCTTTACACCTAGTATATTCTCAAACTTCTCCTTAACTATTAAGTGCCAGTCATACTGAATATTTGGACATGTCCACCACATATGCATCATTGTTTGTATTTTTGCTATGCTTTGTTGTAGGCGAGAGGCACAACTTGATGAAGAAGGGCAATTTCTAGTCAGAATTATTTACGATGATTCCAAAACATACGATTTGGTTGCTGCAGCAAGCAAAGTCCTTAGTAAGTATATCTTGGTTTTCTTCAGCATTGATTAAGACTTAAGGAAAAACAAGCTCAAGCAGTTAGGCTATTGCCTTCCTTGATTTACATTAATGGTTTGTGGGTTGAGATGTAAAAAGAAGTAAAAAGGATTTTACATAAATGGATTTTAAATGAAAAGTTCGGGCACACGTACATGCCGGTTCTTAAGTCAGGTCTCTAGAATGCTTCTAAGAACATGGGAGGAAAATATAAAGAACAGTTTGTATCTCTGGCATCAGCTTCTGAAAAGGAATAAGGAAAAAAATGCATGCATTTGTGACCCTCTGGTCAATGATCTACCAAGTCATTTGGAGAACTTGCACCTGGGCATTTCTTGTCAAGTTTTTGGCCTCCGCTTTCTTGCCCCAGTACTGGACTTACATCTTTAGAATCTATTAAATGTGACTTGAATGCAGGAGCCTTGATGCCTTTAAATAATGTAAAATTCTTTCTGTTTTCTGTAGATCTTAATGCTGGAGAAATCCTTCAGATGTTTGGGAAGATGTTTTTTGTGTTTTGCCAAGAATCTGGCTATGACACCATCTTGCGTGTGTTGGGCTCCAATGTCAGAGAATTTCTGCAGGTAAGTGACCTTTGGCAAATCCACAATGGGCAATCTCCAGTGTAAGTTTGACATGAAAGACATGCTGTACAATCTGAAGCATGCTTATGCAGAAGTAAGTCTTACTGTGTTCAGTGGGATGTATTCTCACACAAGTGCATACAGGATTGCAGGCTAAGTCCAATGATAGGGAACTATTTTAAAATCCAATTTAAGCTGATTTTGTTATGCATTAAATGCTTTCATTAATCTGGAGGCCAGTGGAGGTGGGATTGCCTTTATTACCACAGATGAGACTTCAATAAATATCAATCTGGCATTCTAATTATCTAGAAAATATTGTTCTATATCCTTGTAGACATATGATAAATGTTACTGATTTATTCATAAGACAAACTTGCTTAAAGGCTCCAGGCTGACTAGGGTCTTATGAAGATTACAGAGTTTCAGTTTACATGCCCATGTTGATACTTACATGTTGAAGGAACCTTTAAAAATGTGGCAGGCATATATACCTATATATACATAGGCATATATACCTATGCTTTTTCAACTTTTAAAAACTGTTGGAAATATTTATTTCAAGAATATGCTTTTATTTGAAAGGCAAGAAAAAAAGAGTATAAGAATAGGATTTGTAAGCAATTTAATTGAGGCTGAAAATATTGCTAATGGCAATACAAAGCAGCATGTGAAAGAAGGACAGCTAGTAGTTAAGTGCAATCTGAGAAATCCCAAGGGTGTTTTTACATTAAAACCAGCAGAGAAAAATCAATCAGACACAAAGTGGTGGTTAATCTATGATACTTTCGGGAGTAGTCTATTTATCAACTCATATTTTAAAATAGCAACATAGTATATATGGTCTGGCATTTTATAGCACTCAAAAGTACTGCATACAGAATGACCCGGTTTGCACATAGCAACTATCATGAATAACTTAATCCACAAATTGTTGAAATCTAGCAGGAGTGAATGAGCACACTGCCTCTGCCACGCTTGTTTCTTCCGCTTTCAATTAACAATGTGCAATACCCTTGTTAATAGGTTGCTGGGGTTAAACAACCCAGAGTTAACCCAGCAACAAATAACTTGTATGTCCATCAATATGCCCAGCAGCTTATCTTTAAAGCTACATGCACCCCCACCCCAATTCATCTACTCAGGAAACACACTGGGACTTAGGATGGTCAGATGCAAAAGATGCCTTTGCTGCTTCCATAAAACACCTGTTAGGAAGATAATGAGATGTTCCCCCTTTTCTATTCCACCTTGCCAGGTGTCACATGTTCATCAAGAATAGTGCCCAAATATGAACATATATTCACTTCATTGCCTCTGTTACTATGTCAGCCATTTGTCTGAATTTAGTATTTGTCTTCCATATTTGTTTCAAATGATTGGTTCACATGACATGATCATCCATCATGGGCTACCAGCCATGGTGGGTTGTGGTGTTGCCTGAACCTGATGTGTTTTTGACAAATGGCTTAATTTTCATGAAAAAGCCACCCTGAGAACCTATGGCTTGTTGTAGGGTTGTTCATACCAATTGTGGGTTGTTGTGTTTTCTGAACCCAGGAGAACAGTTTTATCATGGCTTGCCAGGATCAGCTACAGAGCTTCTTGGCAAGAGCAACAGAAAAGCTTGTGCTACTCCTAGTGATCTCGGCAGTGCTGTTTCCAGCCCCCTTTGGCAGTGAATGTCCCTCCACCATTGTCCAAAAGGCATTTTGGAGGGTCCATTACTTTTTCCCCACCTTTTAAAAAAAAATTTTTTTTTTGATGCTTCAAGAGTACAAAAATGTGTTCATACATTTTTGTTATTATTTTTTCCCATTCTTTTTTCAAACTGTCAGGGAACCACTAACTGCAGTAATTTATTTAGTGATTTTGTTGCATTGTCATGGGTGTTCTTGTTGTTGCATGTATTTTCATTTCAAAATAAAATAAAATTCTATGAGGAACATGTAATCTTAATCAAAATGTAAATTTCAAACAAGCAGATAAGTGAAAGAGGAAGTTCTAGCCTGGATTCAATCTAAAAAATTAATTCATAAGACACTCATTTCCTTTGGAGACCTCCCAAGAGAAGAGACAGCTGTTGAGGGTTCTTATAACTCACAGAAGGTAGAATCCAAACTATTTAAAAGTTTTGAGGATTTGCAGATGCTAAGTAAAGGCATGATACAACTTACACTTATAAAATGTCTTAATTCCTTGGTATATTTAAAAAACAGCAACAACACCAAAACAAACACTAACAAAATTTGGCATTAGAAAATGCAAAAGGAATAGGGAAAATGTAGTGAGCTTGACTTATTGTATGGAAAATCAAATTTGGTATAAATATTATTCATGCAGTTACTATATTGGTTTCTTTCTCTTTTAGATATTTTAATGAAAGTAGTAAAATGAATCCAGGGGAATTGATAGTTTTGTAATCCAAATGTGATTTTATGAATTTACTTCCTTATCACATCTTTCTAGATCCGGATTTTCCAACACTCTTAGTTTTTAGGCTGCTGGGCTACACTTAATAATGTATGAAAGAAGTTAAAGACACCAGCCATATTTTGGAAACTGAAGTATTGGGGCGGAAGCCAACATGGTGTGAATGGAAGTCTGCTCATCCAGTGGAACTCCCTTTCTCCTTGCACCCGTACCCACAAAAGGACTGCTCTGGAGTGTCTCCCAACCATTCAGAGCAAATTCTGAGGATGAGCTGTAGGCTTCAAGGGGGCAAGGGAATTACCTCCCTTATGGTTCTCCTGATAGAAGCAGTTCCATCAGTGGATAAACTCACGGATTTCCCCCTTGGTCTCAATATAGGAATAAGTTATGTAGTGGAAATGCTGGAAAAGTAGATTCTCACTTTTTAAACTTTTGTTCAATAATCTCCTTGCAGAACCTTGATGCTTTGCATGACCATCTTGCTACAATATACCCAGGTATGCGTGCCCCTTCCTTTAGATGCACTGATGCAGAAAAGGGGAAGGGACTCATTCTGCATTACTATTCGGAGAGAGAAGGCCTCCAAGACATTGTCATTGGAATAATCAAAACAGTTGCTCAACAGATCCATGGCACAGAAATAGATATGAAGGTAAGTTTAAAGTATAGTCTCACCAGTGGTTGGCATACCACAAATATGTGGGAAAGACTGTTTCTTTTAAAATTATTTTTTCTACAGGAATTGCTCTTATTTATTTATTTATTTTTTAAAAACCGCATTCCCAAGGTGCAGTTTCTCCGTTGTTAGACATAAAAGGGCACTGTGGCAAGTATCCCCCACCAATGTATATCCTTCTGCATCCCTAGGGGACTATCTTATTTTGGGATGGCTCTGTTTTTCTTCCAAATTGATGGGCACTCAACCACCTTAGTTTACTATTACAGGGAATTGAAAATGCCACAGATAATGCTTTTGTTTATTGTGGATGTGTCACCTGTAGAAGAACCTTCCATATTATATAGAATATCGTGGTTCCCATGTTACATTACTAATTCAAGAATGCTGTCGTTTAGCAATGTACAGGCCATGTTTCCTCAGCTTAGAGATACTGATCATGCTATTACCAATATTCATTAGGAGGGGTCTGCTGAAATAAAGAAAAAGAATAGCAATGCTGTTCCCTATGCGTTCTTCCCCCTACACCATTTTATCTACAGAATAATTGGTTTATTGCCCCACGCATGTAGTGATAGTTAGTATTTCATTGTTTTGTTTCTTCACAAAATGTAGTATGAATGCTGCATATAATGGGGAAGGAGGTTCACATTTGAATTTCCAGTGATTTTCAACAGCTTAATACGTTTAGCATAATTTTCTCTATAGTCAAATAAGTAATATAACATAATTCTGTCCATAGTCAAATCATATCGTATCATAAAATCTAAAGTAAAGAACATGATGCACTACTGCAGAGGAACTTGTAGGAGCACAAAACCCAGATTTTCCAGGCTAGTTTAATTGTATATCATAGGAAACACCTGTGATTAGATCAAATTATAATCTGCCACAAATAGAGGTTATGTGAAAGTCAATGTATGCTTAATATCTGAAGCCAGAAAGTTATGACATGTGCTGTGGGAAATGGAAAATCTCTAGCAAATTTGATCTGAATGTATATTTTTTCAAATTTGACAGGACAAGAAGTTAAAGGAACAGGAAAAATACTCAGTATCTTATCATAACTTTTGCTGAATATGCACCACCCTGCTCATTTTATTTCTCAAAGTAGTGCTTCCCTTTGTTAGTTTCGTGTTATTCTTTCACTTTACTGACAAGGTAGTTATTTGTCATAAATTGCTATTCTATAGATGTTTGTTCTGATTTGCTAAATCTCATGGAACATTATGCAACAGCACCCCACGCAGAATAAAAATGTGTGGTTGTCTTAAGAAAAACACCCCTGCCAATACACCAGGAAGTCATGGTGATTAATACATCACATTTAGCTCCAGATAGAATAAGGAGAGGCAGCTGCATGATGGGAAGACGATCAAGGGCCAAAGAATAGTCTGGCATAATAAAAGTATGACTGCCAGTTGAATATATCTTTGCCTTGCTCTACAAATTTACATTGTTTGCTATGATTTACTGTGATCACTAGGAAATGTATAGTGTATCCCAAGCAAACACAAGTTTGGTGGCACTTTTATAGTTTGTCCAGACATCTCAGCCCAGCTTTTCTATAAATGCTAAATTCTTCTTCGTGGTCTCTGTGCATCACACATATGGGCTTCTGCGCCTGCGCGGAGGCTCGATCGGGAAACTTCCATAGCTATTTGCTACATTTCAGTGGGAACCCTTCCCCCCGTTGCCGAGTGCGCATGCGTGGAAGGGTTCCCGCCCGATACCTCAGTTCTTCTTCGGCCGCCATCGCGGCTGCATCATTGGGAACATCGTCTTCGGACTTCTGTAGAAAAAGTAGAAAACAACATCGATTATCTTCGAATATAGTAAGACTTACCTTCGGGTTATTGCTTATGGCCCTCCGGGCCCCCTTTAAGAAGTGCTCCCGTTGCAGCAGCGAGCTGCCCCCTTCCGATGGGCACAATCTCTGCCTCCTTTGTCTGGGCAAAGGCCACAAGGTCGTGTCATGCCCCGCTTGCCAAGCTTTCTCGAGGCAAACAAGAAAACACTGGGCAGACAAACTCCGGGCAGAGCTTTGGTCTAAGGCCCTAGCAGTGACCAACTCTTCGGTAATGGCATCTCCCTCAGCGACTTCACACCGAGACCTGGCTATCTTATTGGTTCCAGGCTTGCCCGCGAGCTCCCAGCAGGGTAGAGCTCGGGGAGTGACACCCATCCTACCGGGTCCCTCTCTTGAACCAGCGGTGGCAAAGCCCCCTTCTAAAAAAGGGCAAAAGCCCAAACTGCTCGGAGATCAGAAAAAGAAGAAGAGGAGACATGACAAGAAGTCTCACCAACCACTGCCGTCGACATCGAGACTCGACATGGAGCCATGGTCCCCATCGACATCCAAGTCGACATCGACACCAAGGCGGGAGACCGGCTCGCCAAACGCGGCTCTAGGGGCATCCTTGATCCTGAGGATTGTATCCCCGCTGGCACAGAGGACCTCTTCCTCATCCGCCTCTCGCCATGACTCAGAACTCCGTCGCTTGACTCCGACTCTCGCCACCGTACGTGCCTCGACACTGAGGCTCGATACCGACGCTCGGCATGACCCGGAGTTCCGCCATTCGACTCCGGCCCTCGCTACCGGACACTCCTTGACACCGAGGCTCAATACAGATATCGAGACACGGCACCGGCCGACATCGATCGCGCAGACGGAGATACAGGATTCTCCATGATCATACATAGCGCCAGGACAGACATCGACGTTGCCTCCAACATTATCCTCCCCTCACCATCAGGATCGGTACAGAGGCCGCCCTAGACAATGAGACCACTCATACCGTTCTCGATCTCCAGCATCTGACTGGGACCGACGCTCTCAAGTATCTAGATCACCTCGATCCGACCTTGGCCGAGATCGGCGAGGGGGTTATGGGATGCCAACTAGGCACAATGATTGCATCGCAGGCACAATGATTGACTCCGTCCCCTCCGCGATCCGACGGTAGACGCTCCACATCACAACACTCAGAGCACAGAGACACCGGACAACGACACTCCGAGTCCGACTCGGACGGTTATCGCTCTGACTCCTCATCCTCCGCCTCAAGGGACCGGCACACAGCATCACCAGACTCTTTAGTGGCATCCCAAGAACCAGTGTCACCTTCGGACAATTACGGCTCCTTCACAGATCTTATACAACGAATGACCCAGTCTCTAGGACTAGAGACTCATCAACCGGAACAACGAGTGAAGGACACCATTTATGACGTGCTCCAGGCGGAATCGGCATCGCCATTCCCTTCATCCCAACTCTCCTCCAAATGGTGCAACAGGCATGGAAAACTCCTGCTTTATTGGCGCCCACCTCCAAATGTCTCAAGAACATGTACAAAATTTTAGACAAGGATACAGAGTTTCTCGTCACCCATCCTCCACCTAACTCCGTCATAGTGGAGGCTTCACAAGGATGCTTCCAAAAGGCGCATTCCACCCCGATGGACAAGGAGGGTAGGAAGCTAGACCTAATGGGATGCTGAATGTATTCCACAGCAGCACTCAGCCTGAAAGTTTCCAATTATCAAGCAACCATGGCGCGCTACCATTTGTTTTTGTGGGACAAAATGAGCTCCCTGTGCAACCACCTAGAAGGAGACCAGCGGGAACTCGCACGAGTGTTTCAAACGGAGGTGGTCCGCCTCGCAAAGCAGGAATTACATACTGCCCGCCATCAAACGAATTGTGGCACCAAACTCCTAGTTAGTGCAGTGGCATTGCATAGACACGCTTGGCTCCGTTCGGCAGGTCTGTCGCAGGAGGCATGCATGCGCATCGACAACCTTCCATTTGATGGCACGGGCCTATTCCACACAACAACAGATGATGCCATGGATACCGTCCAAAAGGCAAAAACCACGGCAAAAAAGATGGGTCTTACAACCTACCCTCAACATTCAAAAGCAAAGCGTTGGTCACGCCAGCCCTTTTCTAACACGGGCAGATATCAGGCAGTTCGCCTATTTGGCAGGCAACAATCCCAACAGCAACAACAAGTCTCTCAACAGCAGAAAAAGCCATTTCCGTCTGCCAAGTTCCGTTCACAGAGAACAAGGAGAGACTACAGGGACAGGCGGCACCTTTGACTCTTCCCCCCTCACCATTACATCTTTCGGAAACCGTCTCTCCCCATTTTTATCAACGTGGGAGACCATAACATCAGACACTTGGGTCCTTTCTATCATAAGAGATGGTTATTACATCGAATTCAACACCCTACCACCATCCGGGGTGTTCCAAACAACTCATCCATCCAGCCCTCTTCTAGCAGAGGTCGTAACCCTCTTGGAAAAAGGTGCCATTGTACCAGTGCCACCTCACCAACAATATCAGGGGTTCTACTCCAGATATTTCACCGTCCCAAAATCAGATGGAGGTCAGCGTCCCATTTTGGACCTAAGAGACGTCAATGCGTTCATCACACCCAAAAAATTCTGCAAGGTGTCACTCGCCACAATTCTCCCTCTCCTGGTGAAGGATGCTTGGTTTGCGTCCATCGACCTCCAGACATCCATGAGGCAAGCCAACGATTCCTCCAGTTCGCCATCGGCCCACAATCCTTCCAGTTCAGGGTCCTGCCACTCGGCCTGTCCACAGCGCTCCGGGTCTTCACCAAGTGCATGGTGGTTGTGTGCGCTTTTCTCAGAAGGCAGAGGATTCAAGTCCACCCGTACCTGGACGACTGGCTCCTCGTTGCCCCCTCTCACGCCCAGCTAAACAAGGACGTCGACTATGTGCTCTGCCTCCTAAACCATCTCGGACTCCTCATCAATCCCAAAACGTCCTCGCTCAAACCTCAGAGGGTACTAAAATTCATCGGCTCAGTCCTCAATGCTCCAAAAGGAAAAGCCTATCTTCCAAGAGACAGAGCTCTTACTCTAAAATCTCTAGCCACCCAAGTTGTGCATCATCCGAGGTTGGCAGCAATCCGAATCCAACGCTTGCTGGGACATATGGCGGCAACTACGATGGTCATTCCGTTCGCTCGGCTCCACATGCGCCGACTTCAACTTTGGTTCACTAGAACCTTTCATCCACAAACTCCAAACGTACCCTCCTCCGAATACCCCAGAATGTCATACGGTCAATTCGATGGTGGACGCACCTGCCAAATCTCCTACAGGGCATTCCATTTCTACCGTCAACGCCTACCATGAGTCATCTTGGACTATATTTTAGGAGAAGTGGATACTATTTTAATTAAAAATTGAATAAATATTGTCTTGCAGTTGATTTATTTTCCTTATATCAAAAGCCTTTGCATATACTGTGCACAACAGATATCCATTCCTCCTGCTCATATCTCCAGACCTATGGTGATAAACAATCACATACTTATTGTACTTATACTATACTACCAGAGTGTCCAGACTTCAGCCTTTCAGGATCTACATTTTTTACTAGAACCTTGAAATTCTTCAACTGGAGCCAAGTGAAAAATAGTGGCTCAGGTTGGCAAACATTAAGGAAACATTCTGAACATACACCTAGCCCAAGAATTTGTGATCAGTTACCTGAACCAAGCTTGCAAATCCTCTCATACAAAAACCCATTCCTGATTTTTTACCAAACTTTCTTTTTCAACAACCTAATTGAAAGCAAGTGTGGTGTAGTGATCAGAATGTTGGTCGGGTGATCCGAGTTCTAGTCCTTATTTGGCCATGAAGCTCATTGGGTGACTTTGGGTTAGTCGCTGACTCTTATCCTAACCTACCTCACAGGGTTATTGTGAGGATAAAATGGAAAGGAAAGGATCATGCAAGCTACCTTGGGTTTCTTGCAGAAGGAAAAAGGGAGATATAAATGTAATGTAATAATAACAAGAAATACTATTTTAGAGGTTGGAGGAGCCTTTTAGTCATTGCTATTATTAGACAATTGAAAGTCAGATACCCTTGCTGCAGATCAGCCAAATATCTACTAATGGTCAGATACCCTTGCTGCAGATCAGCCAAATATCTACTAATGATCAGATACCCTTGCTGCAGATCAGCCAAATATCTACCAAAGGATCCTGTTTTACCTTCTGCCCACCCTTGCTGTACTTAACGTTTGACTTGGAAAAGGTGAAAGCATCAAACATATTATGACATAGCTTGAATTTAAAAACAACAACTTTACTATGACACAAACAATATACTCTTATTCCTGTTTCTTAAAAACCTAAGCAGGAGTGTTTTGACATTCTATAATATAGCAGTATAGAAGCATTTTCAAAACTATCCCTTTATTGAAGTCACTTTTCATATAGCTGAGCAGGAACATCCATTTTGCTGCAAATCACAGGAGGGAGAATCTGCTAGATATCTCTTTGAAACTTGAAGGGTGATTTGTCTTCATTTTTACTGTTGTTACCATGGTAAAGGAGTTCGTAGACACCACTGTTTGACGTCACTTGCTAGCTAGATCCACAGAGGGGAACAAGAATCAAACTTTATTCCTGGCTGTGTCGCTGTAGGTGATGCTCTTTCATTTATTAAGTATTTTACACTTGGATCTTTAGCATATGAAACTTGGGAAGCTGGCTTGTTTGTTTTACACTGTTTTCAAAGATGGGAGGTGTCTAAATATGCTAAATAATATATTATTAACATTTATATTTCTACTTATTTGATAAAAAGCCATCAAAGATGCACAACAATTTAAAGCAATAAAACTTTAAAACAATTTTTAAAAGCCCAGAACATCAAAAACAGCAAAACGTTGAAACTTAGCTATATAATTTAAATGGCTAAGTTAAAAAGATGTGTCTTCACACCCTTTTTAAAAGCTAAGTGAGTGGGGACCAATTGACATTCTTGAGGGAGCACATTCAATCCTTTGGGGGTGACATACTTATGCCTCTGCAGGTAATGATGCCCTCGAAAGGGCCTCTCCTGTAGATCTTAATAGTTCATAGTAAGATAGTAGGTCCCTTAGCCAGGTCCCAAGCCATTTAGGGCTTTGGAGATTAAGGCCAACACTATAAACTCGGCCTGGAAAGCAATTTGCAACCAGTCAGTCAGTAAATTTTATTGTATATAGCCACTAGCCATTTATACACTTCTCATATACATGAAATTACATCCCTAGAGTCAACACTATTTACTCTCACACGCATGGCCAACACCAGAAATTTCGCTGTTCTAAAATTTACGTATTTACTAAAATCACGCAATAAAAAACACAACTTTTCAGCAATTGTTCTTCCAATCAGTTGTGTCAACAATGGGAGAATATAAATTTTCCTAATATCTGAGTAACTTTCACAAGTTAAAATAAAATGGGCAACATCCTCCAGTATCAGGTGATTGCAATGACAACCTCTAACGTCCTTTGGGATACCTTGAAGGCGACCCATGTGATCTGCCACCGGAAGAACATTTAACCGTGCCCAAGAAAACGCCACTCTCAACCTTCTTGAGGGTAAATCTACCAGGTATTTTGAGAGGGAGAAAGGGGGAATGGCTAAATGCATGTACAACTTATTTGATGCACAACTTGTAATTTCGGCCAGTTGAGATTGCAGTTCTATATCTTTAAGACGCTCTATCAAAACTTGCTTGGCTCTGTCATAACCCATAGATGTCAGAACGGGCGTAGAGAAACCCATCCTAGAGATGATGTTAGAAATCTTTTGTTTCCAAGAGGTGGAATCCATTTCCTCAAATGCCAAAAGAACTAACTCAGATGACCTTTTGAATGTCACTTTTAACCAAAAGTATAAAGCTATTTTAAGGGCTATTTTAATTTTCAACCAGTGTAGGTGCACATACGTATTCTGTTGAGTTTAGGAGACTAGCAGAGTACTTGAATGAAAAAGCAGATGGGTTTTCTCAAACTGTGAATACTTGTAGTGTAATAGTATTGCCTTTTGAAACTGGCACAACATTTTCATTAGTTAAGATGCTGCTGTTTTTCTGCAAAGGCTTTTATAATACTCAAGTCTTTTAGCCTGCTTGTTTTCTTTCATTACATTTTTTGCATTAATTTGTGATGGCGCAAAAAATAAACCAGGGACTCTGGATGGAAAGAGCTTAATTCACCTACCAGCAATAAGTAATATTTAGTAACATTTCAGGCTAAACATTTTAGCCATGTTGAAATTTGTATTCTGATTTTAATTAGGACATCAACATTTAGTCAATTAATTGGATGGATTAATTGATTTAAACCCCTTTTAATCAATTCAGAAGGTGCAGCCAATTTTTAAAAAACTGTTCTCTTAAAATAATTAAAAATAATGAATGACAGGTACCATTTTAGAAGAAGTATCAAGAACATAAAAAGAGCCCTGCTGGACCAGACCAAAGGTCCATCTAGTCTAGCATTCTGTTTACACAGTGGCCAAACCACCTGCCCACTCAAAAACCACAAGCAGGACGTGAGTGCACCATCCTGCTAGGTTCCCTGGCAACTGGCTGATAGATCCCCTTCTTATAGCTGTACAGCCTTTTCTAAGAAGGTGCCTTTTGTGACAGGTGCATGATTGCCTAAAAACTGAAAATGTATGCTTATACCTTCAGTAGCATTGTCTTACTAATATGCTGATCTATGCAGATTTAATAAATTGATCATTTGCTGAATAAATTAATATGTGAATCAACTAAAATTTTATTAATCAGGTGTCAGTCCTAAAAAAAAAAACAAGTCTTCTGGAGCTTTCTTAAGACGGTTATGTGTTACTATCTGGTGATTTATCAATGCTATTAGAAGATATGTTTTTAATGTAGACATCTTAGATGTCAAAAGAGTATTTGTATGGTTTTCTGCAGTCCTACTAATGTAAATAATGTGAATGAACATGTGTTATGTCAACAATTATCTTCATTAAGCACCAAAGGGGGCCACAGGTAAAACTAGTTCATTTGATTTTGGAACTGGCCTTGTGAGTTAATTTCTGATACAATACAAATATCCAAAACAATAAAAGCACATCTGGCGTGTATATAAATATATGTTTGCACATGCCACAGTATATCTATTTGGGCCTAGAGAGGGTGTCACTAATTTTCTCCCCTTTCTGTAACCCTCATACTATCTCCGAAGCTACTCCAAGGTGTTGAAAGACCCTTCACAGCAGTGCCTGATGCAGCACGGGATGGGAAGCAGAGGCTGCAGCCAGCGAAAGGGACATCTAAAAGCCCCCATGCATGAGCAGAAGTGTTTCTGCTCCCCCAAGCAGATTTTTAGATCCAAGCCAGATTTTTTTGTCGTTGTTGCCTATGTGGTTGCTTTTTATACACTTACTCAAAAGCAGAAATTACATCTTATTAGGTATTTCAAGAAGCACTATCAATATTACCATCTTTGAGAATTCTATGTCTGTTGTTGTTTTCAACCCTTTATTGGCAATGGACTTTTTTGTTGAATGATACCATGCGATCCAGTGCCTTGGTTCTATTTCTTGTTCTGCATAGAGGCTTCTGGATAGATGTAGCACTGCCTACAACAACAAATTCAAAAACATTTCACCCAGCCGTGGACTTTAGATGGTCCAGAATGGATCGGTGGTCAATGGACCCTCAAATTCAGTAACAAAATCTGAAATTAATTATGAAATTCAAGAGCAACTCTTGCTCCCTGCTGAGGAATAACAACTGTAACACAAGTCAAAGAGGGTCAAATTATCCACATTGTTTTCTTTATCATGTTAAGGTTGTTCAACAAAGAAATGAGGAGTGTGACCATATTCAGTTTTTAATTGAAGAGAAGGAGTCTAAGGAAGAGGATTTTTATGAAGACTTGGACAGATTTGAAGAGAATGGTACCCAGGAGTCTCGTATCAGTCCTTACACTTTTTGCAAGGCTTTCCCTTTCCACATTATATTTGATAGAGATCTAGTAGTTACCCAGTGTGGCAATGCAATATACAGAGTCCTTCCACAGGTGAGAACTTTTCTTTTTCCTAAAAGGTTTCTATTCTCCTCCTCTCCCACCAGTGTACTCAAGTACTACTATTCACTTGTTTATACTGGGTGTAATACGTATGCAGTACAGGCCGATGATCAGTTTGTATGCACTTCTTGGATTGTGAAAGACATTTCATATTAATGCCTTTATGTATTTCCATCTGTGTCTACATAAAATATCACAAACTTCCTTTCCAACAGCCTTTGATCCAATCTTTCAAAATTACTTTTTAAAATCTGTTAACGTGGGAAAATATCCAAGCGCATTCGAAAGAAGCATAAACATTGGTCTGCTTAGTACACCATCAATATGTGTCGATCAATTCTCATTTCATGGTAATTACTCAGATATATATTGATTTAGATTTAGAAAGACACCTTGTAAGTGGTGTCTTTCTAAAATCCAGTCAGCATGCATTTCAGTGGCTTCTTATTTTTTTTCTGAGGGTATTTTCCATAAAGTCCAAACTATCCAAAATGGAATCTTTCTGAGCTATTTTTGAGGCTTATGACTAGGGATGGGAGAATCAGTGAAATTTGAGTTCGTCAAAGTTCTCCATGTTCCACCTTGAACCTCAGTCCACCTCATTTCCATTCCCAAATGTGATCTCTTGTTGTTGCTTGAATGGGAAAAAATGCCTATTTGGGCAGGCATCAGTCATGATGTCATTGCGCTCTTGTATAGATCATTATAGCTCTTGGGAATGGTGCCTGGATTGCAGCCCCAAATGACAGAGGGCTACATTGAGCATGGGGGTACTGAAAGGTCAATTCATGCTCAAACGTCAGTAAATATCATATTACTTCCTTCATCCCAAAGTTTTGGACAGTGTGAGCAGTTATTGCTCCAAAGTAAAGTTAATATCCTTCTGCAAAGATGTATAAATGAAAATATGTGTTGGTGTTGTATTAATTCATGTAACTGTTAACAGTGTGGGTTGGAACTTAGCACTGAAGAAAATAGCTTTTGGAAGGAGGGGCACAGGTATGATAGTGCAACTTCCTTTGGAATACTTTTGAAATATGCAGTTTTCAAATATAAAAAGTATGTATTTTCATTATGTTACCAAAGTCTGACTTCTAAATTATTCCCCTCCCCAAAATGCAATGCCTTGTACTAAAATCTGGTATCAAAAAGGGGGAAACAACACCCCAATATTGTATTGATAAATTAGCACAGCTAATTAGTACAGTATAGGGAAACAGAATTCAATCACTATGTCTATTACTGATCATCAATAATTTATGACTTTTAAAGTGAAATTTTCTGTTTTATTTATATTTCAGCTTCAGCCAGGATACTGCAATCTATTGTCAGTGTTTTCATTGGTTCGGCCTCATATTGATATTAGTTTCCATGGAATCCTCTCGCATATCAACACTGTCTTTGTGTTGAGGAGCAAGGTAACCTAAATACTATTCATCTGCCATTTTTCAATGGATAATCATGCTTTGCTTGGATGAACAATAGACTCTCAAAACTTTGAGATTATTTGAAAGGGGGGAGGAACAGTTTTCTTTACCACATTCTTGACACATTTCTGTTTGGGCCAAGGGTGGAAAAACCTACATTTGATTGAAGATTGAATTAAAGTGGTTTGTGGGTTGAAAGGTAGGCATCTTTAGCTGTAGTTTTGACTTTTATCTTTTCAAGGAAGGGCTCTTGGATGTGGAAAAGTTGGAGTGTGAAGATGAATTAACTGGTACAGAAATTAGCTGCTTACGCCTTAAGGGTCAAATGATCTACTTGCCTGAAGCAGATAGCATTCTTTTTCTTTGTTCTCCAAGGTAAGCAAACAAGAGTTGTGTATATTGCAGTTGCGTTGTTACAAAGACTACCATTACAGACTTTGAGCCCAAAGAGCCATGACGCAAATGGTTGTTTGTTTTACTTTTAAGTAGCCATGTTTGGGATCCAATTTTTTTCAGGGTACTGGAACTTGGTGAGGAGATATTTAACTGCCCAGAGAGCTTTATATTATTATTATTATTATTATTATTATTATTATTATTAACCTTTCCCCTCTGCAGCACGTCCCCAATCCATATCCCCTTCTCAAGCTGCTATTAGCATGACTAATCCCCTGCTATTAATATGACTGCTGGGGAAAATATCAGTGCCCCCTTTTTTGCAGAGGGGCAAAACAGTGATTTAGATTGTAGAAATGGCTGAGAAAAATGGTCTGATGGGTGACCGTATCATGGATCACATCTGTTTTGTACATTTAATTAATCACTTGTGGACAACATCCTTTATCATCATAGTGTAAGGAGGCTGAAAGTAGAACTGGTAGTTATCAGATATATTGAGCTGCCTGGGCTCTGTTTCTCTTTGCTTAAGAACATAAGTAGAGTCATGCTGGATCAGATCAAGGGTCCATCTAGTCCAGCATTCTGTTCACACAGTGGCCAACCAGCTATCGACCAAGAACCCAGAAGCAGGACAGGATGCAGCAGCACCCTCCTGCCCATGTTCCCCACCAGCTGGTATACATAGGCTTACCACCTCCAATCCTGGAGGTAGCACATAGCCATCAGGACTGGTAGCCATTGCTCGCCTTCTCTTCCAGGAATTTATCTAACCCCCTTATAAAGCCATCCAAATTAGTGGCCATCACTATATCTTGAGGTAGTGAATTGCATAGTTTAACTATGTGCAGTGTGTTTTCGTTTTGCCCTATAAGAATTCTTACAACATAAACCATGATGTGATGTGTGCCTTCCAACTATAAAGGAAGGTCTCCTCCCTTATGTATATGCACAGACCCTTAGGTCCTGTTTGGAGGATCTCCTCTGGATGCCCCCCTCGAAGGGAGCTAGGCAGGTAGCTACAAGAGAGAGGGCCTTCTCAGTTATGGCACACCACTTATGGAATGCTTTCCCCAAAGATGTTTGTCTGATACTTACATTGTTATCTTTCTGGAGCCAGGAAGAGACCTTCCTTTTCTCCCAGGCATTTTAGAGACCTAGTTCTAGAATTTTATGGTTGTTCTGTGTTTTTTTTTGTGTGTATTATATTTTATTCTTTTAAGTATCTGTGTTGTATTTTATATTTATACCTACTCGTATTGCACTTGAGTCTTTTAACTTTTTGTAATTTGCCCAGAGAATGTTTGTTATTGGGTGGATTAAAAATAATACAATGAATAAATAAAACCAATTTTCTTTGGCTAGTGGATAAACTCACAGCACAAGAACATCACATTGTGCATATTTTTGCAGTAACTTTAATTGTTTTTGACAAAACTGGGGATAGAGGTAAAGTGTAGTTATCTCTCATCCTGTACTGGCAGGGCAGAAAAGATGGAATGTTTTGGCAATTAAAAATAATTACAAAATAAGTTAATCAATTTTGTTTATGCCCCTGCAAGACAAATTGTATCCCACCATTTTCTCATCTTGCTTTTGATTATTTCTTTGTATTATAGTGTGATGAATTTGGATGACTTAACCAGACGAGGGCTATACCTGAGTGACATTCCACTACATGATGCTACTCGGGATTTGGTCCTTTTGGGAGAGCAGTTCAGAGAGGAATACAAGCTGACACAGGAGTTGGAGATACTAACTGACAGGCTTCAGCACACATTAAGAGCACTGGAAGATGAAAAGAAAAAGACAGACACGTAAGACTTGATCTCCAATGTTAGGCAAGAAACAATAGTGAGATGTTTATTCAGTCTTGAACGTGTATTTTCGTTCAAAAACGCCCTGATTTTGAATTGTCTACTTGAAGTCAGTGAAACTACTCCAGATGAAGTGATGTAAAAATGGTTACAAGAAGAAGAAACTGGAGATGTAACCTTCTTGTTGAAGCCAAAAAATAGCTAAAGCCAGCTAAGAGTTCTTCCTCCCATATAAAATTATATAACAGGAGTGCCATTTCAGATTTCAGTGGGAGTAGGAAAGATTCAGTAAGATCTACAGGGCAACCCTCATCTGCATTCAAGGTCAAATTGCAAAGAAGTGGTGTAGTGTAGGACCTGTCGTTTGTGTGATTATTTATCTTGTTATTACTCATAATAAATACAGCATTGTTATCAGTGCAGGCCACCACCACCTTTTTTCCAAGTAAACTCTCCTTTTGTAAGCAAAGGGATTTGTGTCTCTTTACATATACACTTCCATTTCATACTTTTTCATTATTTAACATGTGCCAAACCAGAGACTTGGCCAGAGATGGAGATGCTGCATGCTGAACCAAAGGGTGCTCTTGTGCAATAAGGTTCTGCATGCTAGGGCAATATCTTATTAAAGCACCTCTAGGATGTCATTTACAGAGTATACACAAGGGGTGCAGAACCTTCAGCTTGCAGACCTAATCTGGCCTGTGGGGTATCCCAATCCACCCCATGAGGTTCCTCCAATGGGGGGCATAGGCTCCAAGCCCCACCTCCGGAGGACTCCCCTCAGAGGATCTCACTACTATTTCCTATCTGAGATTCTACTGCTGGCGTTCACTCACACACCCCCTCGCTGCTGCCTGAGATCAGAGATACCTGAGGGGAGGGGGGTGCAGTACAGTTGGATTCATCCATACTGGGGAGAGTGGCTTCATCCCAGTGCCTATCAGATCAGAGTTAGAAGCAGGGATGTGGGGTGGGCTTGGGCTTTCTTTGTGCTGAGCAGAGGCACAGTTCTGGAACGCCTTCAACCATGAAGGAAAAAAGGTGGGCAACATCAGGAAGCAGGGCCATGCCCCTGATGACATCCAGGGCAGGGTGGAGGAAAATCCAGTCCCCACCTTAAAGCAGTTCTGCATCCCTAGTATTCCCAAAATGTCCAGTTAAGATCAACGGAAAAACCGCAAGGCGTATCATGTGAAGCTGCATTGAAGAAAATAACATATTATCCAGGAACCCTTGTTCTGTCAACGTTCTCATGATTTAAATTTGAAAATGATAGGGAATGTCATCAGCATAATACAGCAGTTAAAGCCCTAACCAGAGTTAAATAAACAAGAATATATTAGAAGCCAAGACAGTTCAATGATTAAAACCTTCTGCTTGGATTTGCTATGGTTATGGGAAGTTATTTGTTTTTCTTAGAATACTGTTTTCCAATTCTATCATTAATGGGTCTTCTCTGCCAGTAGCAATTTAGTCAGAACCTTCATCGTTGTTTGTATATAAGCCACCGACAATAACAGTGACCCTTGGCAAAACAGATTTTCTAGCTAGGAACTGAATATATCATTTATGCCAACAGTGAACTCATCCTCTGAATGCTGATCATTATGCAGCCAAAATGGTACTATCCATGCACAAGAGGGAAGTTTTAGCAGGCTTGGGGGATTCCGAGTTTTGCTAGTATAAAAAACTGTATTTCATGTTAGAAATGTTGGCGCTGAAATAAAATGTGCCAACGGAATAGCCTTCCCTGAGGAGGAGAGGATCAACACATACGATGAAACCAAAATCTCCTTAAGCCCATTCCACACCCCAATTGGAGTTCTCTTTTAGTTTACTATAGTTCGTGTGTGTACCTCATGTTCTAAGGAGCTTCTGAATTAAGTAAGATTGCTGTCACGCTAATTCGTGATACATGTCTAAAGATGTCTGCAGATCTTGCTCTCCCAGCAAAAGCATAGCCTACTCAATCTTGGTATCATTGACTTTGGGGCTCATGTCACGCTTGTCGGGGATGCCACACAAACAGCCATCAACCAGGTGTCGGGAAATTCTAACTGTGTTAGTGGCAACCCATGTTGTAAACTGTTCTGAAATTTATAGGTTTGGCAAGGGATCATTGTTTTTAGTGACCTACCTATGGTGAGTGTATCATATTTATTGGCCCAGTTTAATATAGTTTTATGCCTTCTAAAAAAATTGTCTATGAAAATAAGGGAACAAACTTGTTAAATGAAAATCAGTCTATGTTCACTCATCTAAAAACTAAATTAAGTCATAAAGTATATTTTGATGAACTCAAAAATCAAGAAACTCTGGAAGACAACATGTATTACTCTTTGAAGGAAACTTTAAATGTTATTTTCCTTTCTAATCTTTGTTGGCTGTTTTCCCACTTGTCTCATTAAGTTTTATGTGTCAGTCTTGGACGATAATCTTTATTTAATGACACATAACATATCTATCACAACCCACGTTGTTTGAGTTTTCAGAATACTAACACTTCATCTGGTTTGGGGGGCGATCCATGCATGTTTAGACCGAGAAAAGGCTTACAACTCCCAGCATGCTCCAGGCAGCCATGTTGGGAATGACATGCTGGGACTTGTAGGCTTATTTCTGTGCAAACATATGTAGGATTGTCCCTTTAATCATCAAAATTACAAAATATTTTTGCCATTATTAAAAATGTAGGAAAACAGCATGTTCTGAAGATCTGTTGTAAAATCTGTATGTACATAATCTAGAAACTAGGCTTCTCTCAAGATTTTGTTATGTGGCTTTGGGGGCAGGGAAAGACAATAAATATTAAATGTAGAAAACCAAACCCTCAAGATGATATGCTTGGTGAATACCTCTACGGAAATGTCAATTTATCCTGGACTGAAAATGGACAACTCTTTTTTCAGGAGTTGAAGGTGCTATGAAAAAGTATCAGTGCTTGTGGGTGGGTGAAAAATTCATCCCAATGTTGTCTGTTTGACCATAGGCATTGGTGGGACAAACAAAATCTATCTGTACAGAGATATGGACAAAATACATATGGTTCATATTGCCTCTCTCATGCTATTTCCATTTTTTCTTTTAAACACACACACACAGTGGTCTGTCCCTGAGAACACACATCTTACTCAAAGAAATCAAAAATATGTGTAAAAGAAGTGACTAATCAAAGTTAACTTTGCAAAAGAAGCAAAGTTAAGTATTTTTATGCCCCATTAATTTTATCTATAGAAGATTAAATATGTGCTTAATCTATAAGTCTTAAAATGCATAACTTTGCCTGGATTGTGCGAAAATAATTTAACAGTGTTTTCTCATACCTATTATTTTACTTGTTTTATCTTTCAGTAAATTTAGAAAAAAATCTTTGTTTAAGGATTATTAAGTCCACCCTTAATACCTTGAATCAGTTACTTTTGGAAGTCCATAATATATAGGATAACCTTTTGTATGGGAACTTAATTGAAAGAAATTTGTCTTTCTTCTTTTCTCCACTTCTTTCTTTACTCTTACTGCCCAACACTGTATAGATTGTTGTATTCTGTGCTTCCTCCATCTGTGGCCAATGAGCTGAGACACAAGCGTCCTGTGCCAGCAAAGCGTTACGATAATGTGACCATACTTTTTAGTGGTATTGTTGGATTTAATGCCTTCTGCAGTAAACATGCCTCTGGAGAGGGAGCTATGAAAATTGTCAATCTTTTAAATGACCTTTACACAAGATTTGATATTCTGACTGATTCCCGGAGGAATCCCTTTGTTTATAAGGTAAGCTGTGCTGTTCCATTTCTGAACTTTGTGTTACAGAGATTCCTGCTTTAATTGAAAATTAATATAGAAACAATACTCTTTAGTGATAAAATTATAAAAAGCTTTATAAGATATATATTATTTCAGTTCTATGAATGTTAGAATTTCCTACATATAATAAGGACTTCATTTTTGGCAAGAAAAAAAATTCACACTGAAATAAATGTTTTCTGAGGACAAAATGGCTAAATGAGTTACAGCTACAGAAACCAGGGAAATAGGCTTTTGACTCCAAAACATTTTACTGAAGTCGCACTCTGAATCCAGATGCAAACAATCCAGTGGCATTGACTTCATACCTATGGTTCACATTAATGAGCTTTGCATACTGTTTACAGGCCTTATTGGTAGGCCTGTTCATAAGGAATAGTGCTGTAAATAATTTAACTAAAATTGAACCCCAAGATGAAGCAAGATGAAGCCACACATTTGAGGCAAATGATTTCTGGAGCTATGTGTGTGTGTGTGCATGTCCATACCATTTTCTGAGGGCTAAACTAAATGTTTTGGTAATGGTGCATAGTGTAGCTATGAATTCTTCTTCATGGTCTCTGTGCATCACACACTATGGGCTCGTGCCGGCGCCGAGCCTCGTTCCGGAAACTTCCAAAAGCCTAGACTTCTGGCGGGAATCCCTCCCCCCACCGTCCTATCGCGCATGCCCGGGTTCCCACCTACCTCAGTTCTTTTTCGAGCACCGTGCAGTTTGCCTCACGGAGATTTCCTTCCGAACCGTTCGTTATTATAGATAGCCTTTTACTATTTTTTCAGACTTCTATCTCTTCTTTCTCCCTTCGTTGTGTTTCTGACTTCTTCTTCTAAAAAAATTAAAATAAAATAATTTACTTTAAACTTCTTCTATATCTACCTACTTCTCTTCACTGTTAGTTTTAGTCGCTAGCAACCGAATGTTTTTTTGTCCCGGGGTTTTCCCCCCCGCCCCGGGCCTTGCCGCCTATGGCGCAAAAAGCACTCTTCAAAGACTGCTCCTTGTGTCGCGCTAAATTGACCCTCTCCGACGGCCACTCGAAGTGTCTCATCTGTCTTGGGGAAGCCCATGTCGTGGACACCTGCGCTCATTGTATGAGCTTTTCCCGGCAAACCCGCAAGAATAGGGCTGACAGGCTGAGAGCGCTCCTCTGGCAAAAGGCGCTGGAAGCAGTAGATAGACCCGCCAAGCCCGCTCAAACCGCTATGGCCGATACCGAGGCGCAAGCGGACCGGCATAAGAAGCGGTCTCTCTCGGCTGCCCCCTCCCCGGCTGTGGAGGAGCCGAAGGCAAAGAAGCCTAAAAAGGCATCGACCTCTCGAGAAGAGTGTAAGCGGGCGAAGAAAGAGAAGTCTAAGCCCTTGGCTGAGCCACCGAAACCACTGAAGGATCGCGTGAAGAATACTCTCGTCTCCTCAGCCTCACCCCCATCGGAATCGGCCTCGGTACCGGTGCGGTCCCCGGTACCGTTGCCGCTGTTACAACCAGTGCGCACACCACTCCCGGCATCGTCGACATCGCCAGCTCGGCACCGCCTGCCGACTCCGATGGTCTTCTCGGTACCGAGCCGACAGCATTCATCGACATCGAGAGGAGAAGGGGCTGCCGGCTTACCATTCCACTCACCATCCAGATCGCTGCTTCACCTATCAATGTCGCCACCGGGGCTGGACTCGGAGGATAGGGCGTTAGACCCTCTATCGCCTTCTCCTCGTTCGATACCGCCGCCCTCCCCGATACCGAGGGACACCCATGGGGATCACCAGTATCGGTCAAGATCCCCAACACCCCCCCCCCAGGGAATGGGATCGGTTCTCTGAGTACTCGGGACGTTCCTGGGCGTCGACGGCTCTCCCATCCCGTGAATCCCAGCCGCGGCAACAATACCTCTTCAACCCATACACTGGGCAAAGGCTGGGAGGCGTTCAAGGTTTCGTCCCTCCGCGACCACCAAGGTTGCCGCCATCGGCAACCATCTCTGTTCCCCCGCCGGAACCAGCGGTACCACTGGTGCATCCGTCCCCGATTCATGAAGTGGATGCTCCAGCATCGCCATGCTCAGTAGAGGACTACGCATCTGACACTTCGTCCTCGGCAGACCCCTCCACCATCGGTGCCATCACCGGATGACTTGGTGGGCCCTGGGAAGCGAGCTTCGCCTTCCGCCGAAGTGGCCTCCTTCACGGAGCAGATGCTACGCGTGGCAGAATCCTTAGGAGTGGAGCACCATCTACCGGCCGAGCAATGCATCGACTCCATATACGATGTTATGTATGCAGACGCCTCATCAACGCTCGCCATACCATTGTTTCCAACTTTACTACAGACAGCTCAAGAGTCCTGGAAGAACCCAGCAACCATGGGCCCGGTCTCCCAACGATTGGACTCCCTGTACAAGATACGGAAAAAGAACGTCGCGTTTCTTTTTTCTCACCCCAAGCCGAATTCTGTAATAGTGGAATCCGCACAAGGGAGGTCGTCGAGGTCACACTCTGCCCCAATTGACAGAGAAGGCAAGAAACTAGATATGGTCGGCCGCAGGATCTACTCGTCCGCAGCACTATCCATGAAGGTGGCAAACTGCCAAGCCATGATGGCGCGGTACCACCTCTTCCTGTGGGATAAGGTTTCATCGCTACACGCTCACCTCCCAGACGATATCAGAGACGCTGCACAAATCTTCCAGAAGGAGGCGACCTGTCTTGCCAAACAAGAACTAACCACGGCAAGACACCAAATGGACTGCGTCTCTAAGGCCATGGTGGGAGCAATCGCCCTAAGGCGACACACCTGGCTGAGATCTTCCAATCTCCCCCAGGAATCTAAGGCACGGATTGAGGACCTCCCTTTTGACGGAGAGGGCCTGTTTCACGCGTCTACGGACTCAACTATGGACACAATCCAAAAGGCTAAAACCACTGCTAGGAAGATGGGGTTTTACCCAACCACTACCTCCCAATAGTACAGACCTAGGCGATGGAATCGCACCCAGCCTTACCCTCAACACCAATTTCAGAGCCGCCAGCAGCGTTTTCATGCCACCCCGTCACAGCCATCTTTTCAACAGAAGAAGGCATACATACCTGGGCGCTACCGCCAGCAACGTCACAGGCCGGAGGTGTCACAAAAACAACGCCTTTGACTGTGCCCAGTGCACTCTCCCTCCATGTCCCACCTTCAGCCAACAGCTACAAGGCTTTGCCAACAACTGGGCCCTCATTACATCAGACCGGTGGGTCTTAAATATTGTCAAAAACAGCTACCGGATAGAATTCAGCGCTTTGCCGCCGACTGGAGCCTTAAAAATCACCCCACCATCGGACATTCTTCAACTCGAGGTGGCTGCTCTACTCCAGAAGGGTGCCATCACTCCAATCCCCACTTCAGAACTGCCACAGGGATTCTACTCCTGATACCTCACAGTCCCGAAAAAGGATGATGGCCTTCGCCCCATCATGGACTTGAGGGGACTCAACGACTTTATCCCAACCAAAAAATTTCGCATGATCACGTTAGCAGTCATCCTCCCGCTTCTCAAACAGGGTTGGTGGTTCACGCTCATAGACCTCAAAGATACGTACTTCCACATCGCAATCCACGGCCCCCATCACAGGTTCCTCAGGTTCATGATTGGACGAGACGCCTACCAATTTACCGTTCTCCCGTTTGGACTGAAAACTGCCCCGAGGGTGTTCACGAAGTGCATGGCAACTGTCTGCGCCTTCCTGCGGACGAAGGGAGTGGAACTCTATCCATACCTGGACGACTGGCTGATTGTATCCACCTCTCAGCGCCAGGCAACACGCGATGTGACGATCACCAAGGACCTCCTCCATCAGCTAGGTCTTGTGATAAACCAAGAGAAGTCAATTTTCACACCGACGCAAACCATCCAATTCATTGGGGTTCAGCTGGATTCCACGACTGGGAGGGCCTTCCTTCCACGAGAACGGGTCGAGACGATATGTCAACTCGCTCAATGCCTCCTACTATCTTCACATGTCAGGGTGATTTTGTTACAGAGACTTTTAGGTCTCATAGCCTCATCAGTGTATGTAGTCCGCTGGGCGAGACTGCAGATGAGACCTCTGCAGCAGTTCCTTCTCTCTCACTACGACCTGTCAAGGAACCCACGCAGAGTTGTACTCAGCATTCCACATTACCTCCAACCAACACTCAGGTGGTGGGCACGATCGTGCAACCTGACGGAGGGACTCCCGTTTGTGGACCCAAGCCCGCCGCGCACGCTAACGTCCGATGCGTCGCTTTTGGAATGGGGTGCACACTGCGATCACCTAGCCGTTCAAGGAAAGTGGTCTCGGCTCGAAAAGACCCTCCACGTCAACAAGTTGGAGCTTCTGGCAGTGCAGAAGGCGCTATGTGCGTTCAAGTTCTATCTGCGAGGCCACTATGTCCGCATCCTCTCAGACAACACTTCGGTTGTCTGGTATATCAACAAGGAAGGGGGCACCCGCTCACCAGCCTTGCTCCAGCTAACACTAGACATCCTCCACTGGGCGATAAAGCACAACATGCAACTGACCGCCATCCATATTGCGGGAACGGACAACATGCAGGCGGACACGCTGAGCCGACAGTTCCAGGACACTCACGAGTGGGAATTGACCACGGATGTGCTGTCCATTCTCTTCACCAGATGGGGGACACCGACTATCGACCTCTTCGCTACCCCAAACAACGCGGTCTGCGACGCCTCGGAGACGCCTTCAGCATGCACTGGGGGATCGGGCTGGCTTACGCCTTCCCTCCTTTTCCCCTGATCGCCAAAGTGGTCGCCATCCTGACTCAGGGTCGAACGAGCGCTATCCTGATAGCCCCATGGTGGCCTCGTCAAGCGTGGTTCACACCACTCCTACACCTTTCCAGAGGGGAACACATGCGCCTACCGATGGTTGCGACACTAATCTCCAAGAGTGGCGACCTAGTCCTTCACCCCGACCTACACCAGCTAAAACTTACGGCCTGGCGCATCCGACGCGAGGGCAGAACTTAGACCCGTCTCCAATCAGACGAATCTTGGAGGAGGCTAGAAGACCCCCAACGCGATCCTCCTACAGTAGGAAATGGGCCAGGTTCGCAAGCTTTATGACTAAGAGGGTTCTTCACTAGGGGTGTGCATCGGATCCGATCCGATCCATGATCCGAATCCGATCTGCCCCAAAATCGGAAAGATCCGATCCGACCAACCCTCCGATCCGATCCGCCGAGGTCCGATCCGGATCGGACGCCATTTTGAATGCTTTTTCCCATAGCAAAGTATTGTTTTACAAAAACGCCTATACCTTTTTCATTTTTAATGATAGAAGGATGAAACTTGGGCACATTTTAGACTGGTTAGGGATAGTTATCTGTGAGAAATTTCAGAAAGATTGGTGCATGCGTTTTGTGGCAATTAATTTTTTAATAAATAACCAGGAATGCCTATAACTTTGTCATTTTTAAAGTTACACACATGAAACGTTACCACATTGTAGGTGGTACCTTGGGACCTATGTGTGTGAAATTTCAGAAACATAGGTGCTTGCCTTGTGTGGCAATTAATTTTAGAAAAATGGGTAGTAGAGGGGTAAATACAGTTATGCCTCCCATTTTTTTATTTTTAAAGATACAAACAGGAAACATGGGCACATTACAGGTAACACTTGGCTTGATATGTGTGTGAAATTTCAGAAACATAGGTGCTTGCCTTGTGTGACAATTAATTTTTGAAACAATGAGGAAAGAAATGCCTATAACTTTTTTATTTTAAAAGTTAGAAGTTTGAAAGTTGCTCACTTTGTAGATGGATTAGGGGTAGTTGTCTGTCAGAAATTTCAGAAAGTTAGGTCCAGGCAGGAGGAGCCGAGCACGGAGGAGGATGAGGCAGCGCCCCCTTCTTCTCCGCCTGGGATGGGTGGGTAGGTGGGAGCTGCCTCCTCCCCCTCCGTGCTCGGCTCCTCCGTGCGCACCCCCTTCGTCTCCGCCTGGGATGGGTGAGTAGGTGGGAGACAGAGCTGCCTCCTCTCCCTCCGTGCTCGGCTCCTCCGTGCGCGCCCCCTTCGTCTCCACCTGGGATGGGTGGGTAGGTGGGAGCTGCCTCCTCCCCCTCCGTCCCTCCATAAAGTAAAGAAGCCCTCCAGTGCCCATGCCTTTCCCCGAGCCATTGCCTACTGGAGCCCCTTTTCCCATCCCTGAACGAAGCCCCCAGACCCAACTTGACAGCATCAGCTCTTCTAGGGAAAGGGGGGGCAGAAGACAGGCTGTCAACTCAAGAATACTGTCAGGAGCTGGGGGGACCTGGACAGGTTTCCGACGGGTTTAGAAGCTATGCTTCTAAAATTCATCACACATGTGAACCCAAGTGGTATGTCTAATGTGGAGAAATTTCAGAAACATAGCTTCAAGCGTGTAGTGGCAAGGTATTTTTGAAACAATGAGGAAAGAAATGCCTATAACTTTTTTATTTTAAAAGTTAGAAGTTTGAAAGTTGCTCACTTTGTAGAGGCTTGGGCTGTCAATTGCACCCCCCCTCCCCTGCCTCCCCCTCCCTTTTTTATCTGTCAAAGCTCCAAGTTTTGACAGATAAAAAAGGGAGGGGGAGGAGGGGGAGGGGGTGTGCAATTGACAGCCCAAGCCTCTGTGGAAAAACTTTTATAACTTTTAATCTAAAAAATTCGTAGCCACCAAATGCCTGGACCTAACTTTCTGAAATTTCTGACAGACAACTACCCACCCATTGACCAAATGTTTCCTCAGAGGAATGCACAATTTGCGACCCCCACTGCGCGCCATAATCCCCCAGTGGAGCCTGTCGGTGGTCCTGGCTGCGTTGTCGACTAAGCCCTTCAAGCCGTTGGCTGCAATCCACATCAGACTACTGACGTTAAAAGTGGCTTTCCTGGTGGCCATTACTTCAGCAAGGCGGAGTTCTGAGCTCTGCGCCTTGTTAATCGACCCACCTTATACACAGTTTTTCCGTGACAGGGTGGTCCTCAGACCGGGTCCGTTTTTCCGACCTAAAGTTGTTTCAAGTTTCCACATTAACCAACCTATAGTACTCCCTACTTTCTTTCAAGCACCTTTGGATGCTGTAACCACAAGGCTCCATTCCCTTGATGTAAGAAGGGCGCTGGTCTTTTGCAAGTCCAGATCTGCGAACTTCCGTAAATCTAACCGTTTGTTTATTTGTTATGGCGGAAAGTCAAAGGGCTTACCAGTTTTGTGTCAGAGGTTCGCTAAGTGGGTGGTACAGACAATAACTTTGGCTTACCAATTGGCGAGCAAAGAGCCCCCAGAGGCTCTGAGGTCACATTTCACCAGGTCGCTTGCAACGTCTACTGCCCTGGATTGGGGGGTATCCATCCCAGAACTGTGCAAGGCGGCAACATGGTCCAACGCCTCCACGTTCGTGTCCCACTACAAATTGATGTGAGGACCAGAAACGACTCTACGTTCAGCAGAGCCATCTTATCCTCTGTCCTGCAGTGACAATTCTTTCAGCGAGTCTACCCACCTCCGGTAAGTGGTTGCTGATTACTCGCCCATAGTGTGTGATGCACAGAGACCACGAAGAAGAAATGCAGGTTGCTTACCTGTAACCGTAGTTCTTCGAGTGGTCATCTGTGCATTCACACAACCCACCCACCGTCCCCTCTAGACTTTGCTATTGTGTTGGTCTTGGGGTTCGCTAAGCATGCCATCTCTCCATTAGGGATATTGTTATTGTTATTGTTATTGGCATATCTATCTCATTCGCGAGGCAACTTGGTCTCATAGAACTGAGGTAGGCGGGAACCCGGGCATGCGCGATAGGACAGTGGGGGGAGGGGTTCCCGCCAGAAGTCTAGGCTTTTGGAAGTTTCCGGAACGAGGCTCGGCACCGGCGCGAGCCCATAGTGTGTGAATGCACAGATGACCACTCGAAGAACTACGGTTACAGGTAAGCAACCTGCATTTATAGGGTGTTTCTCCCTCCTTTTTGAGTAAACAGGTGCTGCCTCGATTCATATCTGTGGTCCCAATCAGAATTGGGGCCATGCATATTTACATGAAGGTTAAGGAAACTATCATGGATATCTCCACTATGTGTGATTATTGGAACAGTTAGTTTGGCCCTTACCTCCAACCTCTGTAGTTGTGGGGCATTAGAAGCGGTATAATTTTGACTTCTTTGTTATTGATGCAACATTGGCTATAATCGCTGTTGCTATCAGAATAAGATAGGTCAAGATCCTTTTTACTCCTAAAGAATACTGTTTTCTAAATGTGTTGGCCATATTATATGTTACAGTAAATCATATTTTCCAAGGAGCAGTCTGTGGTTTTGCCTCAGAGTTTTTCTGTACAGCTTTTTTCCTTCTGCTTTAACCATCCTAGCCTAAACCTTTGGTACCAGTGTGGAAAAACAAGCTTTTGAATTGTCTTCCTTTTTTATGTTTATATCTTGCTTTAAAGAAAATGTCCTGTGATGGGACACAGGTTACTTATATACTTTTCATATCATTAGTAATAGTGTGCTTTCTGATTAATATTGTTCTTAATACCAGTGTTTCTCTATAATGAAGAAAGTGGAATAACTGCCAACTTCATATTTTGTTAGGTTGAGACAGTTGGAGACAAGTATATGACAGTAAGTGGCTTGCCAGAGCCATGCATTCATCATGCACGTTCTATCTGCCACTTAGCATTGGATATGATGGAAATAGCTGGACAGGTTCAAGTTGATGGAGAGTCTGTACAGGTTAGTAATTGATAACGTTTTACTGGAATTCAGTGACTTTTTATATCATGCAAATTCAGCCTTAGATATTCCAGGAGTAACTTTCAAATGTGTAAAGTCTAAAACACAGGGGCAAGATCGTGGTAATGTACAAAACCAGTCTTGGAGAGCCAGTGCCTGTGGGAGTAGGGGACCACCATCACCCCACCCAGGGAAGAGGGAGAGCTGGCTGCTGCTGCTGCTGCTACTTGTTGCCACCACTGCCCTCTCCCTGTTGGACTTCTGCTGCTCAGTGGACTGCCATGCCCTGCAGGACCAGGCCCCCAGGTACTCACCCAGCTGCTGCTGGCATTCTTCACCTGTCCCTCTCTTGGAAGAGGGATACATAAGCCGGCTGGCTGGGGTGTCCTGGGAGAGCCAGTGTCTGCAGGAGGAGGGGACCACCATCACCCCACCATCACCCCACCCAGGGAAGAGGGACAGCTGCTTGCTGCTGCTTGCTACCATCACCGCCCTCTTCCTGTTGGACTGTTGCTGCTGTAGCAGACTGCCACGACCTGCAGAACCATGCCCCCAGGTACTCAGCCAGCTGCTGCTGGCATTTTCCACCTGTCCCTCTCTTGGAAGAGGGATACATAAGCTGGCTGGCTGGGGGTGTCCTGGGAGAGCCAGTGCCTGCAGGAGGAGGGGACCACCATCACCCCACCCATGGAAGAGGGACAGCTGCCTGCCGCTGCTGCTGCCTGCCTGCCTGTTTGCTGCTGCTCTTTTTTTTTCCTCCCCCCCTTTTTTCCCCCTGGTTGGCTTTTTCTGGATCTTGAGCCATGTGCCTGGGAGGGAGGATACCGAGCCAAGTGGGGGGATTTGACGGCCCCCCAATCAGTGTAGTGATGGGTAGAGGGAGATATGGCGTTGTGAGGAGGACGTGCCAGGTAAGGGGAACGCAGCACACATAGTTAACTGCTGTGCCATGTTCCAGTCCTCCTCGCAACTGCAGGTTTGTTGGTTGCTCTATCAGCCAGCCCTCGGGACTCCGGATGCTGCTCTTAAATGCCAGATCGGTATATAATAAGACCTTCCTCATCCACGATTTAATTGTGGATGAGGTAGCCGATCTGGCATGTATAACCGAGACCTGGGTGGGTGAGCAGGGAGGAGTTAGTCTCTCCCAGTTATGCCCACCAGGATACTTGGTTCAGCATCAGGGTAGACCTGAGGGCCGGGGAGGGGGGGTTGCTGTGGTCTATAGGAACTCCATCTCCCTCTGCAGGCTCCCTGTCTATGTGACTACTGGTCTGGAGTGTTTGCACCTCGTGTTGGGTCAGCGGGACAGATTAGGGATTCTGTTGGTGTACCACCCACCCCACTGTTCAACGGACTCCCTAGGTGAGCTGACGGAGGTGGTCTCGGGTGTACTGCTGAGATCCCCCAGACTGTTGGATCTGGGGGATGTCAACATTCACGCTGAGGGCACCTTATCCGGGGCAGCTCAGGATTTCATGGTCTCCATGACAACCATGGGACTGTCCCAACACGCCATCGGCCCAACGCATGTAGTAGGGCATACTCTAGACCTGGTTTTCGCAACTGGACATGGAGATGGTGATCTGAAAGTAGAGGACTTTACATCAGTCCCTTTGTCATGGTCAGATCACTGCTTGCTGAGGTTTAGACTTACAGTGGCTTTTCCCCTATGCAAGGGTGGGGGACCTATTAAGATGGTCCGCCCCCGGAGGCTAATGGATCCGGATGGTTTCCAGAGGGCTCTGGGGAGTTTTCCGGCTGATAGGGCTGGCTCTCCTGTCGAAACCCTGGTTGATCTGTGGAATTCAGAAATAACCTGGGCGGTTGACACGATTGCTCCTGAGCGCCCTCTCCTGTGTAGAGCTCATACGGCTCCATGGTATACCCCAGAGCTGAGAGCAATGAAACAAAATAGGAGATGGCTTGAGGGCAGATGGAGACGAACTCCTGATGGATGCAATCAAACACTGGTAAGTGCCTATAGTAAGGTATATTCAGGGGCAGTGAGGGCGGCAAAAAAACAATACTTTACTGCCACATCAAATCATCAATCTGCCGCCCAGCGGAGCTTTTCAGAGTTGTCAGGGGGCTATTACCTGCCGGCCCCAAGGATGTGCTACAACCATCTGAGGCCCGCTCTACTGAATTTGCTAGGCACTTCCAGAATAAAATCTTGGGCATCCGCCAGGACTTAAACTCCAGTGTTATAGCAGGTAAATCTAGTGAGGTGTCCAGAGCACAGGCTTGTCCTGTTTTCTTGGATGAGTTTCAGTTGGTGCAGCTCGAGGATGTTGACAAGGTGCTTGGACAGGTTCGTGCAACCACCTCTGTATTGGATCCTTGCCCCTCTCGGCTAATAAAAGCTAGCAGGGATGGAACAGCAGGCTGGGCCAGGGAAGTGATTAATGCCTCTCTACGAGAGGGAGTGGTCCCAGGCCGCTTGAAGGAGGCGGTAGTGAGACCACTCCTGAAGAAATCTTCCCTAGACCCCAAAAATCTTAATAACTATAGACCTGTGGCAAATATTCCATTCCTGGGCAAGGTCCTTGAGAGAGTGGTTGCGAGCCAGCTCCAGACACTCTTGGATGAGACTGATTATCTGGATACATTTCAGTCCGGCTTCAGGCCTGGTTTTGGCATGGAAACAGCCTTGGTCGCCCTGTATGATGACCTATGTCGGGAGAAAGACAGGGGGAATGTGACTCTGTTGATTCTCCTTGATCTTTCAGTGGCTTTCAATACCATCGACCATGGTATCCTTCTGGGACGACTGGCTGAGTTGGGAGTGGGAGGCACTGCATTGCAGTGGTTCCGCTCCTACTTGGCGGGGCGGCTCCAGAAGGTGGTGCTTGGGGGACATTGTTCGGCCCCGTGGATTCTCCAGTATGGGGTTCCTCAAGGGTCAGTCTTGTTCTCCATGCTGTTCAACATCTACATGAAACCGTTGGGAGCGGTCATCCGGAGTTTTGGAGTGCGTTGTCATCAGTACGCTGATGACACACAACTCTATTTCTCATCTTCAGCAGGTGAGGTTGTGGATGTGCTGAACAAGTGCCTGGCTGCGACAATGGACTGGATGAGGGCTAACAAACTGAAACTCAATCCAGACAAGATTGAGATGCTGTTAGTGGGTGGTTCTGCTGACCGGATGGAGGGTGTTCAACCTGTTCTGGATGGGGTTGCACTCCCCCTGAAGGAGCGGGTTCGTAGCTTGGGGGTTCTCCTAGAACCATCTCTGTCACTTGAGGCTCAGGTGGCTTCAGTGGCACTGAGTGCCTTCTACCAACTTCGGTTGGTGGCCCAGCTACTCTCCTATCTGGACAGGGATAACCTGGCTTCAGTTGTCTATGCTCTGGTAATCTCTAAATTGGATTACTGCAATGCACTCTACGTGGGGCTGCCTTTGAAGACGGTTCAGAAGCTGCAGCTTGTGCAAAATGCAGCGGCCAGAGTGATAACAGGAACCAGAAGGTTCGAGCATATAAGACCTACTCTGGCCTGCTTGCATTGGCTGCCTATACGTTTCCGAGCCCAATTCAAGGTGCTGGTTTTAACCTATAAAGCCTTACATGGCTTGGGACCACAATATCTGATGGAACGCCTCTCCTGACACGAACCTACCCGTACACTACGATCCACATCGAAGGTCCTCCTCCAGTTGCCTACTCCAAGGGAGGCACGGAGGGTGGCAACAAGGGAAAGGGCATTTTCAGTGGTGGCCCCCCAATTATGGAATAAACTCCCCGATGAGGCTTGCCTGGCGCCAACATTGTTATCTTTTCGGCGCCAGGTCAAGACTTTCCTCTTCTCCTAGGCATTTAACAGCACATGATGAGGGTTTTTGTGTTGTTGTGTTGTTGTTGTGCTTTGACCCAGAAGGATATTGTAATTTTAACTTGTTTTTATGCTTTATGCTTTTAAATTTTGTATATCGGTGTTTTAATTGTTCAATGTTTTTAATTTTTGTAAACCGCCCAGAGACCTTCGGCTATGGGGCGGTATATAAATGGAATAAAATAAATAAAATAAATAAATCGGGCACTGATGCAGAAATGTGAAAGGCCAAGGGTTACGCCCTATGCAAACAAGTTGTTCTCCAGCACAGTGTTGCTCCAACCTCTCATGGGATACTCTAACCTGGCTCAGATGTAACAAGAAGCCACTGTAGTTAACTTTTAGGATTGTTTTAGAACGTGTGGGCTGTTTTAGGGTTGTGGGTGGCCTACCCACTCCAACAATTCACCCTCACCTGGTTCCCATATAACAATAAGCTATAGTGTGCCCCCACCGCAGCTTGAATATCCAAAATGGAAGCTGCCACCATACCAAGAAACCCTGTGGGAAAATTCACCCACGGTAGCATCTCATTACATGTGAACTGGGCCTCAGTTTCTATGGGAACCCCTTTGCTCATTCAACACTTAGGGGATGTCTATATGCCCTATTTGCCCTGAGGTGGCAGTGCACCATGGGATTTCCCCCCAAAACCGCGCTTTTAAATAGTCGTGGACTTACCGCAACTTTTTCCTTTGCTCCAAGGTCACCACTGTATTTCCTCTATCTGTTGGTGGTGACCTTGAATCAAGTTGATGTGGGGGAGATCAAGGCCCATAGTAGTTTGCTTGGAGTGCAGGAAGGCAGATCAGAGGGCAGAGGGTGGGCTCGATGATCCGAATGGCCACTGGAAAACCCACTCTCCCTCCTGCCTGGGGATTAACTGTGATGCCGCAGGGTTTGTAGGAATAAGCAGCCAAAGCAGCACTGGAAAGACACCTCCTTAGACTCTGGTTAATTAGTTGTAATGGTTAAATTGACCTTCCCCAAATGATAAGCAATCTACCCACTACTTACATAAGTATTCTTGGTGGCTATATGGGCCAAAATCGTCCCTGAAATGGAGAAAGTGCATGGGCAAAAACGGTAGTAGTGGAGAAGCAATCTTATGTGTAGTAACGTATTTCCATAATCACCTTTGCTCAATACTCTGAAAGACGATAGAGTAAGGACTAGTATCTCCATGTGATTTTTGCTATTGTTTTAGAACTAACTATTTTGCTTGGCTAGAGTGCCAAGAAACCACATATCTGTGCAGACTGTTGTTTGAATGAGGTCAGTATGTGTATTTACTATCTTTTTTAATCCTACTTTTCTATTGTGTGCTCCCCGCCTATACATTTTTTTAAGCAACTGTCTAAGCTGCGGGATGGGTAAGGTGTCCTACCATATCAGAGGTAGCATAATTGTTTCATGAAAGACCATGGGAGAGTTATAATTTTTTTTACATTTACTCTGGTTTTGTACTGTTGTGACAGAAAATTTGGTTTTATAAATTCAACTAAAAGTTGTTTTTCAAGCCTTAATAGTGATGCTGAATATATTATATTTGTTATGTGTTTTGTTAATCCTCTGGGTAAAGATGCTAATGATTTTTCAGCTTGTTTATAGCAGCCTAAGCTATGAACTGCATTGCTACATATACTGCACTTAAACCATAATTAACTTGGTATCATTTTATTTTCTATTTTTGAAATTAAAAAAAGATAACAATAGGCCTTCACACAGGAGAAGTAGTCACAGGTGTCATTGGCCAAAGAATGCCCCGTTATTGTCTTTTTGGAAACACTGTTAATCTAACAAGCAGAACAGAAACCACTGGAGAGAAAGGGAAGATCAATGTTTCTGAATACACTTACAGGTGAGAAATTGACTTTGCTGATTGATTATATTAATTTCTAAGCAACAGCTTTTAAGTTGTCTTTTTTAGAGCAATGGGTTTAATCGTTCATTTTATAGACACCTCTCTATATATGCAGTTTGGATGAAAGCATACTGACAAAACAAACTACAGTAGAATTCAGTAGTGGTGGAATGGGGAGAATATAATCAGCTTCAAATACTTTGGCTGTGATAGACTCTTTAAAATGTTTCTTAACCCATGAAAGTCTGACTTGAGTTTGTCTTTAATTGCAGGTGTCTGATGACTCCAGAAAATTCAGACCCACAATTCCACTTGGAACACAGAGGCCCTGTTTCCATGAAGGGTAAAAAAGAACCAATGCAAGTTTGGTTTTTGTCCAGAAAATGCACAGAGACAGAGGTATGACTAATCAAAAAGTGCCTTTAAAAAAAAGAAGAATCCATATAAACAGTCTAAAAACCATGTGGGCCATTTTTATTTGCAAAACTGACATCCCTTAGAAAAAATGAACCATTTAAAAACATTGTTGCATTCATTGCTGTTATTTGCTATCTTGATAGCAGATTAATGTCTGTTATTTGTCCCTGGTGTTTATGCATTTGTTAGAAACTAGTTTGTGTATTTCAGAAAGTCCTGGAGGAAGTGTCAAGTGATTAAATAGTAATCTCGCACTCTTTCTCTACTGTATTACAATTGGTGTGATTGTATTACAGTCATACAGTTTGTATGATTATCAATAGCTAAACCATCTAGGGTGGCTTGTTTAAGCCGCAGTGCGTGCCAGTGTCTGCTGGCCATGAGTTGCACGATCACTTGCTCAACTGTGGATTGTCATGTTAGGTTAATTGAGGATTATTTGAGGGTTGTTTCCTCCTGAAAAGAAGCCATACCACCCAGGTTCGGATGACATGACAAGCTGTAGCCAGGCAGGTGATTATACACATGCTGGCACAAGCTTAGCTTAAACAAGCCACTTAGCAAATATAGTTTCTAGTAAGAGTTTACAATGGGCAAATATATTTAGGTTCCTCTAATAAACAAATTTTAAACTTCTGTTAACAGCAGTATTTATACCGAAGTGCACTTAACTAATCGTCTTAGGAATATAACAATTTTATGTGGGTGAAGGAGCTTTGGGCCCAAAAAATGAATATGCTTTTTTTCAGCTATAAGCTATTTTCAAGAAATATCATGAGAATCTGGGCAGGTAAATTTTTAAAAATATTTTCACAGCTAAGTCAGGCTGCAATCCTATGCACATTTACTTGGGCTTCAATAGGGCTTCCTTCTGAGTAGACACGTATAGGACATGCCAAGCCCTACCAACAAATGGAGTCCAAATGCTTTGAAATATGATTTATGAACTAGGATTTGTTGATACACTCATCTACTGAGACAGCTCTCAGGTCTGTACTATATTATATTATCAGTATATTTTCTACACTAGGCTGCAGCAAATCAGGGTGAGAGTTAAATGTCTGTAATAAGCCCATGGGAGACTTAAGAACAAGCAAGAAGAGGTTTCAGGCCATCCAGTCCCAGCAGCAGAAATGGAACTGTATTGACTCTGCAGTGCTCATGTTTTGGCTTCAGCAATCTCACTTGATAATAGCAGTGCACCCCGATTCCAACAAGGGATTTTCCCAAGGACCAATATTAGACTGAATTGCATGGGCTCTGGACACTAATTTATTACTTCCTTTGTCAAAGAGTCTGAACTTATCTATCGGTCTGGCAGTTTTTAGCCATGGTCCCAATATCTTGGCTCATTTACATGCCTTGCATTTTAAAACTGTTTTAAAACCATAATGATATGATCAGCAACATCACTGAATAACTCACAGTTTTTCTCTGTTCTCTTGTCAATACTCTGAATCAATTAAAAGTAGATAGCATGCTATTTCTATGAAGACCTTTACAGTCCTTATCTGATTTTACAACTGTCTGTGGAGTCAGTAATTCCAGGTTTATGGGAATGGGGATCCGAGGCTGTCTGTCTAGTGAAGGTTCCTTAATAGCTGCACATTCTGTATTTCCATGTGCTTCATTTTCCAGTCTTCCAGATTTTAGAAAGCAACTGGAGGCCTGAGTGAGAAGGTATTTTTATTGTATACGATCATAGGAATGTTGTACCATGAAATGCACTTCAGAGTAGCTCTCAGTGTTAAGTATGATCTCCTAGCTGAACCTTGTGGTTCATGTCACCTTTAGAGTACTATGATACATAAAATGTTGGTCAGTGATCTAACAATAGTAGACCTGCTTCCTTAAACACAAAACAGGTTTTGTGTCTTTGTAATTCAACCATATAAGAATATTTCTTGCTTATTGCACATTATTGTCATAAGCTCCACTCCTTACTTTTCAAACTTTTCTTGCATGCCTTCAAGGAAGTAACACACGATGCTAACTGAGCCAGGCGAAACACAAGAGGACAAAGAACAGAGCGGAACACTGTGTCCTGCCACTAATGTAGTCTGGTAGTAATTAGATGTGACTGCTATTGCTACGTGTTGTATCTCTTCCATTTACTCATCCAATCTGTAACATTTTCACCAGGCTTCCTTGAGCTCTCTTCTGGCTGCTTTTTGTTTACTTGGCTTTTGATATTATAGTATCTCTGCTGTGGCTATGTGTATCCCAAGATCTTTTGTCTCTCTTTCTGCATCTTAAAGCCTAATGTAATGATGAGTGTTAAGTCACATGTGCTCTAGCTAACCATAAGGAATCTAGTGCTTCATACATGTGCTTTTCATCTCCATCTCTAGTGACTAATCACCATGATCTTTATGGTGGTGTGACTCAAAGCTATTTCTGCAAGGAAAGAAATTCTAATTGATAGCAAGAATCATGAGCTCAGAGAACAGATATTTTTATACAATGATCTGGCATTTTGCTGTAAATCTTATTAAAGTAATCCATCTGCTTCCCTCCAATCTGCTGTTGTGAAATATTGCAGTTTGTTCTAGAAACCAGCTTCATTGCATTGTCAGTTGCTCTATTACTATGTGTTGACTGTCGCCTAATGCAACATATACGTTTTCTACATTGAACAGAAGAGTAGATTCTTTAATGTTAGGTTAGTGGAAAATGTGTGCCAATTTCTATTCTAAATCTGATAGTATTCTCTCCTGTTTCTCTTAATGATTTCTAGTGGTAAGGATAATTCATGCCTAATAAGTTGCCGGACAACTTTTTATATCATGCATAATGATGGTGGTATGTGTGGAGTTCCTAAGAAAAACTGGGTCAACTTTGAAAGCCAGAATAATGGAAAATTTCTGGATCTATGAGGATCCACAGGTTACATTTCTCCACCATGCTGGACCTCGCTAGGTCTATAGAGAGGCATTGGCAAAGGCTATGCCCTATATGCAATTTGAAAGGGCCCTTTCTATGTCAGGGCAACAAGGGAGAACAAATAGCTGAAAAATTAAGTATCCAAGAAAAGCAAACGGATGACCCCATAAGCTGTGGCCCATGGCCTGCTTATATGACATCACAGCATGCCAGTGACTAGAGGCCTCTATCCAAACTGAATGATGTCTACCACAGTGGCAACAATTACCAAAGCTTGCTGTGGATTCTTATCAGTTCTCCTGGAAATCTTTTTAAAGTTCCATCAGAATTCCAAAATTTGTTCTGAATCCTGCCTTTGGTGAAGTTCAGGGGCAGCAATACCATTTTCTACTGTTTCTCCATAAGTGAAAAATACATGTTATGGAGATAGTAATCAAACAAATCCTTTGTTTATCCTAATTTTGAAAATTGCTTGTTGGGTGGGGGAAACAAAAAGGTCCACCATTTTATGCAGAAACTTGATTATCCAGATTCATGATGTGTTCATATATATATAGACTTGTGTAAATGTAACTGCTGTTTCAACAGCACTCATTTTTATGGATTTCTGATTATCTATCCTGTATTCTAAACATGTCAAAACTAATGAGTTTGTCTTAGATATATTGTAGGGAAAATACACCAATTAGTAATTCTTTTTTTTAAAAAAAACCTGTTTATAAGATATAAATTGTACATATATGTATATATACATAAATATAAATGTATAAAATTGTCAGTATCTAATATATATATATATATATATTCAACACAAACTGTATGTATAAATGTTTTATGTCTATGTGTACAAGGAAGAATTTTAAATTATGGGCCCTTTCTCACTGATCTTTGGAAGGGGGTGTTTTCCAGTGAAAAATTATATGTTAATTTTGGAAGTGTAATAATAAACACTCTTTATCCCTAATATTGCATTTAGAGCCTACCTTGTTTGAAGTATTTTGTAACCCAAGGCTTTATCTCAAATCCACTAACTCTATTGACTGTGCACCTAGGGTGATCATATATAAAGGAGGACAGGGCTCCTATATCTTTAACAGTTGCACAGAAAAGGGGATTTCAGCAGATGTTACTTGTATATCTGAAGAACCTGATGAAATTCCCTCTTCATCACAACAGTTAAAGCTGCAGCAGCCTTGCCCTCTTTTGTATCTGGTCAAGAGGGAAGGGCTCCTGCAGCTTTAACTGTTGTGGTGAAGAGGGAATTTCACCAGATGTTGCATGCATACAAATGGCACCTGCTGAATGGAGCCCTGTCCTCCTTTCCATATGGTCACCCTGGGTAGACCTGAGATTTTAATAGAAACTATCCAAACGACAGAAGTCTGTGGTTCATGCACCCAAGCAATCTCATGAATTATATGGACCAATCTACAGCAGGGGAGTATATATCATATCCGTGGAGGCTGCTGGCTCAGATGTCAGTGGGGAGGTGAATCCAGTTCAGTTTAAATCAGTACTAGTCAGACCTGTAAAGTTGCTATCCAAGGTGCTTGCATCAGAGACTATGCTTGCACCTTGGATAACTTCTTTAGAGCCATGGCTGGTTCTGACTGAAAGCCAGAGCAGAATCACCACCCCACTGGCATCAGCAACACTGGCCTCCACTGGTGGTTTCTGGCTGTTTCAGGCTGGGTTTGGATGAAGGAAGCATGTATGACCTAAGCTTTCTCTATCACTGTCTCTCCTAAAGAAGGAGAGGCTTCTCCTTCACTTTAGTAGAATGTTCAAAGGTTATGACAATATAAATCTGAGCTACATCTTTTTACTTTGCTCTGTATATTTTGGCTGAAATCCTAATTACACTTGAGAATAAATTTCATTGGACACAGTGGGATTTAGTGCTTTGTAAACATGCATAGGATTTCACTTTAGTTTCTAGTTGAAGGGGGAAATATATGAGCATCTGCATGCTATAGTCTAAATAGCATATTGGATAAAGTTCATATTTGTATTGTACTTTAGCCCTATTCAGGCATAATTAAAAGTGGTGAAATGCACCACACAAATAGGAACATGGCTGTGCCTCCTGACACATGTCATAACAAAGCTCCTCCCATTGACATCCACACATACAGGAAGCATTCACCTGTATGAGATTTGGAACCCTGCATGATTGGGGTTCCAAATTCAGTGGAAGCTGTATGTGCAAAGTTCTCTTGCTGCAGGTGCTCACTCGGTATGGGCGGACACCTATGGGAGGAGCTTCATTATGATGTAATGCTGGGGTGCAGGGCTACTTGGTGCAGCCCCACTCCTGCGTGGTGAGTTTCACCACTTTTAATTATGCCTGATTAGAGCTTTTCTATTCCAAAGGAAGCACCTATTATAACCTAATCCTGCAATCTGCTGCACCTACAAAAACCTGCATACACATAACATAGGTTTCTACACATGTTCTGCTGGCACTGAGATCCAGAGTATCACACCAGCAATACAGAACAGATTTAATGCCAGAACTAGCTGCCATCAGGAAATATGCAGTGCCTTTCAATGGCACAGAAAAGGGTGGATGCTTGGGTTAGAACATAGTGGGTACATGATTTGAAGTCTTGAAGTATGTGCTGTCCAAGGGGTTTCCAGCTGACATGGTTCCATTAACACTGGTGCGTACCTACTATGTGTTACAAGCCAATTTACAAATTTTGTTATTACGACTGCTCCTACAGTCAGTACATTATTCTCGGAAAAAATAGGCAGAGCTCTAATCCTGAAGTTGTTGTTGTTGTTGTTGTTGTTGTTGTTGTTGTTGTTATTATTATTATTATTATTATTACAGATAGAACCAGGAAATTAATAGGGCTAACATTACAATCCTATGTATGTTACTTAGAAGTAAATCATTTTAGTTCAATGAGGCTTATTTCTAAGTATGTATACATAGAATTCTACCGGTGATCAGATTAATTACGCCATGGCATAATTATCCCAACATGGCACAATTAGGATGCTGACTGGGCTATCAGGTCACTATAGGAACTGCATAGTTCTATCTGTAGCAGTCGTGTCCTAATCACAATAACAATAAATCCTCCAAACTGAGAGGTTTAACGTATGAGGTTGTATGCAGGGCCAGCCCAAGATATTTGGCTGTCTGAGGCAAGGAACAAGATGGCTTCCTCTCCATTCCATATACAAAAGCATTTGAATGTTACTCCCAACACTGGCAATTGGATAGCATACCCTGCTACACCTGAAGATGTGGTGCTGGCTGTGTACCCCCAAGAACTTACCGTTCTGCTTGGCTCCTTGCTTTGCTGCTTCAGTGCAGCAGCCATGATGCCAGCTTGCATCACATGAACGTAGTGACATAGGCACATGCATACTTCCAACTAGAGTGCATACCCTGAGCTGGCTGCCTATCTGCCTGCTTGCTCAGTAAGGCTCTTCCCCTAAATGCTCTCTGGTGCATAAGGAGAATCTGACTCCGTGAGAGCCAGTGTGGTGCAGTGGCTAAAGTGTCACAGACTCTCAGCCCAACCTACCTCACAGGGTTGTTGTGAGGATAAAATAGAGAGGAGGAAGATTATGTACGCTACCTTGGAGAAAAAAATGTGGGATATAAATGCAATAATAAAATAAACAAGCCAGCCAGCTCAGGACAGCAACAAGCCAGAACCATTACCAGAGCACCAGCTCAGGAATGGCTGGGAAGGGACCTGAGGAGGAACAGCCAAAGGGAGCTGCCATTTCCATCCCCAGCATCTGGTGCCTGAGGCAGCCACCTCCTTCCACCAAATGCTACAGTTTCCTCATTTGTAGGCATTATACAACTGATGCAGCAACAGTAGGAAATTTCCCCCTTGTTTCTACAAAATTTCACAAGTAGTTACTTCTGTGTGTATCAATAGCTGCCTTGAGAATGTTGAAGGGGGGGTATAAATTTTAGAAAATAAATATGAAATAAAAGTTTCTAGGTAACTTCCATGTGTGGGTATATATGTGCGTGTATATGTGTGTGTGTCATGTCACGACACTAGGATTTCACACACTTGGTTCAGCTTCACTGAATTGGCTAAAAATGATATGCAGAACAGGAAATGGGGAAAGCTTGTCAACTTTTTTTTTTTTTTTAAATATTTAATTGGAGGATATGCAAGTCTCCAGGAATCATTGCTTGTTGATCTAAAAAGCAAGTTAAGTTTGGAGGGGAAGCTTGATACCGAAAACTGCTAATATCATTTCCCCACTAAGTTGTATTTTAAAAACTCATTTCCTTTTAAAGGAAAAAAAACCCACAGTAAAAACCACATTAAGCCATATGTTCAAGAGTAGATTTCTGAATAAAGAGGAGACACATGCAGAGCAATGAAGATGACTGTAATGCTTATTATGGGCACAACCAAAAGAAAGAAAAACCCCACACCAACCCCCAGCTCTGAATATTCATTGCCAAATAAGGAATTATTGACCTGATCCCATAACGTTATATAATTAAGAGCTCAACACAACATAAGCACTCTATTTAAAGCCCCATAACAACCTAGAAAGGGGGAAAATCAATATATATTGGATCAGACATGCTGATCAATTTTAGCTGTCATTACGGTTTTGTCATTGTTAGCTGATGTTCATTGCTGTGTAGAAATACCCAATCCTTAAAAGCAATAATGATGCATGTGTGATACTGGTATATCCAGTATCTAATTATAAAATCAGATGTGTTATTCAGTTGACACGTGAAATGTGGATGATGTTTAGTGGTGGTATGAGGAGAACCATCCATATAAATAGAGTTGAGTATTGTACATTGTTTTTGTTTTGTTTTTAAATCTGAAAGTCTTTAAGGAAAAGGTGATCTACCAGGTTGAAGCCTTGTGTATCGCCGGGAGTAAGAGCCTATATCACCTGTGTATGAAAGGGTACTTTTCCAATATTTATTTCTTGACTAAGCACTGCATTAGACGTCTGTCTTTCACAACTTTCACAACTAACATTTCAGGTGATGTTAACAGCTTCTGTGAGAAGGGAACCTTGAAAAACCCCAGGCAGAACCTTGTGTACCGCCCTTTGGATCCTGATCTATTAAACTTTTAAAAATTTGATTACTGAACAATAGCAACCTTTTTAGACTGATTCTGTTTGTGTGGATTCTTGAGTTACCTAAACTTACAGAATGTCATGATGCCTTAGTATTTTAAGAGCTTAAGACCTTTTGCTTCATGCAGAGCTTAAGTTATCATGATAAGTGCTCACCTTTATCATCCAGTCCTTAATTATCCCAGATATTAGCTCAGTTGGAAAACAAGGCCGTATGTGTTAATAGTATGAAACATGTCATACATCTTTCACGTCATTATCGTCAAAGAATGATTGGAAGGGAATGTAGCCTTCTTTGCGACAAAAGATTATAGGTTTAGTCCCTCACATCTCCAGATAGAGTTGGAAAATACTCCTGTATGAAAATCTGCAGAGCTATTGCAAGTGAGCACAGACAATATTCAGCAACATTGATCACAGTGGAAAGGACTGATATCAGTAAAATCAGATAATGTGTTCTGCATATCTGCCATTTTTAGGGGAAACAGAGACTGCTGTTTTGTTCTTGCACAAAGAGAATGGTTAATTCACAACTGTCCCTCCCAGGCATCCTCCTTGCTTTCTCTTTATGTGTGGCTTCTGGCAAAGGATGTGGTATAACTTTAGGATTCTTAACCAAATGAGATATAGTTTAGGATCCAATTCAAAGCAGTTAAAATGTCACCCACAGTCAAACTCTGTGTTCCTTAATATATATTCCCAAATACTCTTACAAACACTTCCAGTTAAATCTGAATCATGCAAATATTTTGGAACTGCAGAATTTCCAGTAAATAAAATTACAGGAAACATTTTTATTATTGGCAAGATGTCCACCAAATGGTGGGAATATATTAAGAAACTTTTAGATAGATTGGCTAAGTTTTGGGGGTGGGGTGCAGGTGACCTATTTAACCAACCTAATGTATCCATTTCTGCCCACCAAAGCACAAAGCATTTCCATTCATAGCCAAATTAGCCCGTATATTCTGGAGAGGTGTCATTTTGCTGCTCCACTCTCAAGTTAAACTCAGCACTGTGTGAGTGGATTTCCACTTCCACTTGGTCAATGGGACCTCCCCTTGCTTTCCTTCCCCCTGCAGCCTCTATGCCCCAAATTTGCTCTGCAGTGTCCCTGACCACAATATGAAAGTACATATTATGTAAACAAAGCACACACATGCTTTTGGTGTTGAATTCTGAGCGCTTCAGAAAACCTGATACCACAAAAGTTGAGAGAGAGAACACAAACAAGGTCCTTGAAAGCAAGTATTTATTTTATTAATGAATTCAAATCACATATCAGAGGAATTAGAACCATATACTGAAAAGACATTAACATTGAGAAGATGAAAAGTTCATGTTTAAAAAATCAACAGTAAAGCTAGAAGCAATTGGATCACAGAAAATCCTGAGTATATGTGTGTGTTCAGAACTGGGTAATGAAATGTGACACTTTAAAGAGAACAGTTTTAATTTCTAGCAGTGTGTGTGTGTGTGTGTGTGAGAGAGAGAGAGAGAGAGAGAGTGTGTAGCTGATCGTGGAGAAGGGGGGAGGAAGGAAGACATTTTCACCTGGGACACGTTAAATGGGGGAGGAACAGACTGTTTTTAGAATTGTGAGGGCATTTTGGAGAAGGGCAGAGCAAATGCAGGGATTTTGGAAGGAAGAGAATGGAGAGGATTAAAAGAGCAAAAGGGAGCCCCAAAACCAAGCACTTCCAAAGCCCCAAAACCAGAGCCTCCAAAAACATTCATAGCTAGGCATCAATCATCTGCTTCAATGAGAATCCCAGTGATTGGCAAATAGATTAAATCTCTCCAACGTGGCTGAATCCTGACAGCTTGGAATGCTTTATGATTAACATTTCATACTTCTACAAGGACAGCAGGGTTGGCGAGCTGTTTCCTCTTGGAAATGTTTATCTTCATACAAAACTCACCCTGCACTCCAATTCAAAGTTGGTTCTAAATCAAGATTCTCTTCTTTGTGTGTGGAAGTCTGATGGTGGTCATGTTTGAAAACTGGCAGTTTCTAAAATAGCTTGTCAGTAGTATTTCAAATAGCAGTAGCAAGACATGAATCACCCAGTGCTGAGAGCCAGTCCTACCATTCAAAATCTCCACATCATCTACTGTTGGGACACATTCATGTGGAAAATGTAGGATGTGACCTGGACTATCCAAGGATACAGCCATGGTTTTCCAGTGGCTGTTTCTATTATTGCAACAGCACATTTTTCAGTTGTCATAATTTAGGCTGACCAGATAAAATCCAGGTCAGGGCTCATGTAACTTTAACAGTTGTAGAGAAAAGGGAATTTCAGCCAGCGTCATTTGTATGCAATTAGTTCCTGGTGAAATTCCCTCTTTATCACAACTGTTAAAGGTGCAGGCACTATACTAGAGTGACCATATATAAAAGAAGGCAGGGCCCCTGCAACTTTAACTGTTGTGATGAAGAGGGAATATCACCAGGAACTAATTGCATACAAATGATGCCGGCTGAAATTCCCTTTTCTCTACAACTGTTAAAGTTACATGAGCCCTGACCTGGATTTTATCTGGTCAGCCTACATAATTAAAAGTGTCAGAAATTACTTCCTGGTAGATCTAAGTATTGCCCTGGGTATTGCATCTCTCTCTCTCTCTCTCTCTCTCTCTCTCTCTCTCTCTCTCTCTCTTTCTCTTTCTCTGAACCACAGAACAGGAAATAAGAAATGCTAACTTAAGAAAATACCACCCATTACTCCTAAGAATACAATAGCTAATGCCGACACCACAATTTATTTTATGAACCTCAGACAGTTTTGTTTAAACAAGGTATTGGCAACTTGTAGCCTTCCAGTTGTTTTGGCTCACAACTCTCAGCCCTGGCCAGCAGAGCCAATGGTATATACAGTGGAAACAGAAGATAAAGTTTGTATGCATATAAAGTAATAGCCCTTGTGAAACCCATACACTGTATCTGCAGTTGATGTGGATGTAAAGAACAAGATACTATTGATGCAATTTGATTACACGTCAGAATGTTGGAGTGATCTCAGGCTTGAACTGGCAATCCCTGCCAACACAAACAAGGAAACTCGGGTCATTTGTCTACACAACCTTATTGACTACACTGGATCATTTATTGATACTTCTCTGAAGTGAAGTGACTTTCATCTTTTCTCTTCCTCCCACCAAAGAATTCTACTACTGTTTACATCATAGGTGGGCAACATGTGCCCCTCCAGCTGTTTTGGCCTACATCAGCCCTAGCCAGCCTAACCAATGGTGAGGGATGATGGGAGATGTAGGCTAAAACAATAGTAGTAGAACTGTTCTGGGAAGAAGGGTGGAGGTGCAGAAAACTCTGGCCCTTTCCGCTCTTGCCATTTTTCCCGGGGCTGCCCCTACCTGCTCGCGGAGAGTCCATGTGACACACAGAGCATCCTGCCAGCAGACAAGGGCCAGTCTTCCATTTTCCTGGGAGTTCAGGGAACGCTATGATCCCAGTTTGTTCCCTGTTTCCGGGAGGGCAGCGAGATGGGCAGCTGGTGTGGAACGCCTTTCCCGACATGAACCTACCCGAACACTACGTTCAACATCTAAGGTCCTCCTCCAAGTGCCTACTCCGAGGGAAGCTCAGAGGTTGGCAACAAGGGAGAGGGCCTTCTCTGTGGTGGCCCCCCAATTGTGGAACAATCTCCCTGATGAGGCCCGCCTGGCGCCAACATTGTTATCTTTTCAGCGCCAGGTCAAGACTTTCCTCTTCACTCAGGCATTTGGCAATCTGAGGAGCCTGGGTTTAAAATGTATGTGTGTATTGTGTGTATGTTGTATGTTTTTGCTGTTTTAATTTTTGTATATTGTTTTTAATTGTTTTAATCCTATGTAAACCGCCTATGGGGCGGTATACAAATGTAATAAATAAATACATAAATAAGATGATGTCACATTGCCACTGGTGACATCTGCACCATTCTTTTTCTTCTACTGCTATCCATTGGCAGGACTGATACATGCCAGCTCATTTCCCCTCATAGTAAGTTAGAGGCCCTTTCTGCACCATAGGGGGAAGAGGACGGGAAGCGGGCAAACCCGAAAATAGCTACTTCCGGGTTCGGCGTGATGAAGCTGCACCCACCTTTGGGGGGGGGGTAATGAAGAGCGCAGGAGTGCTCCTGCCCAACAGGTTAGTTCTTTAAACACACACACACACACGTGATCGCACCCCCCTCCCCCTGCCTTCCTGGGGATGTAGAAATTGGGTCCCCCCCCCGATGGTCTTGGAGCTGTGCGGTGCAGCTCGGTGGCCATTGGTGCAGCCACACTTACTCGGGTAGGTTCATGTTGGGAAAGGCATTCCGTCAGGTATTGTGGTCCCAAGCCGTGTAAGGCTTTATAGGTTAAAACCAGCACCTTGAATCGGGCTCAGAAACATACAGGCAGCCAATGTATGCTACTTAATTAGCATAAGTCATGATTCAGAAGCCATGGATGGACATATCCTCCATGAATAAGCCATCTAAGGTAATGTCTACATTTTGTGTCACTGAACTCCATGGGATTCAAGTTACCATTGTACAAGTTGAATAGAACCAATTACTTAGGGAGGTTGTGGACTCTCCCACACTAGAGACCTTCAAGATGTAGCTGGACCACCATCTTTCAGGTATGCTTTGAGGTGGATTCCTACATTTAGCAGGGGGTTGGACTCAATGGCCTTATAGGTCTCTTCCAACTACTATTGTATGAGTATTCTATGACTATTCTAAGTGGACTTCACCTTGCTGTCCTCCCCCGTGCAATCCCCCACCCCATACACCTCAAATCTGCTCCAGATGCAGATAGAAGGAGTGCAGGGTAGCGGGCTGCAGGGAAGTGGGGAAATCCATTCTGCCAGTAGTTTCCATTCTGCTGGCATATTACCAGCATTGAATCCCACCCATAAATTCCAATGTGTAAATGATGATCAAGGCACTGAAGCATCTTTGCTATCAGGAAATCCTAGTCTTCGCACGTAGTATGAAGAAGAAGTTTCTTTTCTTTGTCTTGAAACTACTGCCAGTCAATTTTGCTGGGTGATCATGAGCCCTAGTGTGATGAGAGAGGGAGAAATCTACTTTCTTCAGACTATGCTTGATTTCATAAGCTTCGGTTATGTCCCTCTTGCCTTTCAAAAAAAGCCCCAGTGCTGTAGGTCTTTCTTCTAAGGAAGATACTTCAACTCATGATTTTGTTCATCACGGCATTTTCTTAGGGTGACCAGATTTTGGAACCCCAAATCCCGGTCCCCCCCCGCCAACAACCCCCCCACCAAGCCACCCCCCAAAACAACCCCCCCAAGTCACCCCCCCCACCCAAAACAACCCCCCCACCAAGCCACCCAACCCCAAAAAACATCACCCCGGAACTACCGGGGCGGGTTCTCTTCTGCTGCCGCCGCCGTGCCGCCGCCGGCTCGTAAGGCCAGCGGCCGCGCAGAAGAGGCGGGGGAGGGCCGGATCCGGAAGTGACATAATCGGCCCTCCCCCGCCTCTTCCGCGCGGCCGCTGGCCTTATGAGCCGGCGGCGGAGCCGGCAGCGGCGGCGGCGGCGTGGCGGCGGACCCGGCGGCGGTGGCCCGGCGGCCCGGCGGTGGCCCGGCGGTGGCGCGGCGGACCTGGCTGCCCCAGCAGGTAAGTGCCCCGCGCCTCGCGCTCCTTACCCGCTTCCCTCCAGTGCTCGAATCTACTGAGAAACAGGCTTCACGGCCTGTCTCTCAGTATTGCGCCAGGTGATGACGTCATCACCTGGCGCGATACTGACAGACAGGCTGTGAAGCCTGTTTCTCAGTAGATTCGAGCACCGGAGGGAAGCGGCCGCCCCTGCGGGTAAGGAGCGTGAGGCGCGAGGGAAGGCACTTACCTGCTGGGGCGGCACTTCCCGGGCTCCTCCGCCGCCACCGCCGCCGGGTCTACCGCCGCTCCTTGCTTGCTGCCACCGCTGCATGACCCCCCGCCACCCCGGTTTGCCCCCCCGCCTCCCGGAAATCCCGAGCCATCTGGACAGCCTAATTTTCTGCACCTTTTCCAACTCTCCAATATTCTTTTTGAGACGGGGCGACCGGTGAGCATTTCGATGTGGCTGCACCATTGATTTATACCACCGCTTTACAATATTGGCTGGCTCTTATTGTTAATCTCCTTTCTAATAATTCCCACTCAAAGTTAAGCACTTCAGGTCCCGCTGATTTCAGTGGGAGAGTTAGGCCTGTGTCTTCTTCTACTGAAGTCAATGGAACTTAAGTGTTTACTTTGAGTGTATGACTGGCCTCTCATGGACGTTTGTGGTTCCTTTAGATGATTTTAACCTCCGCACATCTCCTGGAACCTCCCTCAACTATCCCTTAAAACAAAACAAAACAAAAAACCCTGGACATCCCAATTCTTCTGAAATATCAAGGGATATCCTACTGTGTGCAGTTGAATTTGTGCTACAAAGCACCCACTAGAGAGCGCTGTCCTACTCAAGTATATGAACATGGAGACAAGGGGAAGTTTTCAATTAGAGAACGGCACTTTCCACACCATAGGGGTGTGGAGGGCCGGGAGTGGGGGAACGGTTCGGCGCAATAAAGCTGCACCACAGTGCAATGGCCTGGGCTTCTCCCAGGCCATTGCAACTCGCACCCACCATTTATTTTATTTTTTTGTAATGAAGAAGAGCGCAGGAGAGTTCCTGCACATCAGGTTAGTTCTTTTATTAAAAAAAAAAAAAACCGTACACGATTGTGTCTCCTCCCCACACCATCCTGGGGATGGCGAAATCGGTTCCCCCCTCCGATGGCCTCGGAGCCGTGCAGTGCGGCTCCATGGCCATCGGTGCAGCCATGCTTACTTGTAAGTGCGGCTATGCCCGGGATGGGTGGTCACACCAGCTGCCCATCTCGCTGCCCTCCCGGGAATCATAGTGTTCCCTGAACATCCGGGAAAATGGAGGGCTGGACCCTGCCTGCTTGCAGGATACCCTGTGCATTATGTGGACTCTCCGCAAGCAGGTAGGGGCAGCCCCGGGAAAAATGGCTGGTGCGGAAAGGACCACCATGTGGTCAGCAATTCAAACCATGTGGTTGCCCCTTTTTGCCCATGTAATGCAGCACATTACAAAAGAAACAGGAAGCACAAAGCTCCAGTAAAGCAATGTGATTTTCCCTTAATGTAGAGATGCCCTTTAAAAACCTATGGATTTTATTTATGAGCTCATATGTATTTTAATGAAACACATGCAACCTGCTCCCTACCTGGATGAGAAACCACAGCCATAAATGGGATAGCTGGAATGTCTGGGGCTCCTTTCCAAGGTCCAGCTGGCAGGATTGTGTGTATGAAGACCTCTTTAAAAAGTAGCAATTGTGCCTATCGGTTGTTCAGAAAGGAGACTGGATCTATTCCCCCCCCACCCCTCTTGCTAAACAGTAGAACCTTGACTCCACTGGATTGGGGCCATGGTAGTGAGCCATCTAAAACTATCCATGTATATTGTAATTTTTAAAGATCATTCTGACAGCTTTGGCTTTCTTTGGCTAAAAATATCTCATTTTATACTGGACAAAGAGAAAGGGAAGTAGGACATCTGCTGGTGATGCATCACAATGAGTGATGCTCAAATCTAGAGCAAACCCTTCTCTTGTAATTATATATTTCCCTCTTGCCATGTGTGAGTGTCTATGTCAATATCGATATATTTACAATATTTAATAAAACTGCTTGAATGAACTGTATTAGCTCTCTTATTTTTTTTCCTTTAAAAGTATCATACATTTTTTTATAATATCTGAAGTAATTCATGCACTTGGTGTAGGATCATCATCAGTGCTTACCCTAGAGCTCAAACCTGCCATGAAGCAATACTCATTGACTTGGAGATCCTGCCCCCAACCCGTTTCCATATGCCAAGAAAATCTTTTTAGGCTGCAGTCCTACAATGCATTAGCCAGCCTCTACTGTGCAATAGGATTTTGTAGAAATGTTGTTCTGCAAATGGAGAGGAGCTCCACCAGTTGGATGAAACCTGTGCCTCTAGAAAACCCCTGTTATGCCAGCAGAAATCTGTTAGCAGAAGTCAGAATTGGTGTGTTCTTAAAGAACAATGCTAGAGACAATCATTTAATATTAGAGAACAAAAATGATTGTTTATTCTTATAACATAACTGAAACACTAATATATAGAATAGTTGTGGAGAAATTAATCTTGTCTGGCCTTCTGGAAGACTTCTTACCAACTGTCATTAACAACCACAACTGTCACAGAGAGAACCTAGCTGTCATCGAGAGCAGTTAGAACCAGGAAGCAAACATGAGAACTGCATCATGGACACACATAGAATCTTCAGGTTAAAGAGATACTAACCAGTCAAAATAAAATACACAGTACAAACATATTTCTAACTGATTAACTATCTGATTCTCTTGCACACTTTATGTTAATTACATTTAACAAAATCTCCACCAATGTAGATGTACCAGCAGTAGTGTTTCTGAGGCAGAAGGGGGGAGAAGGGGGTTGGTTGGTTGGTTGGTTGGGGGAGGCCGTGGATCTGTTTGATCGAGACTCCCTCACTCCCTGAAATACTCCCAGGAAGAGTGAAAAAGTATGCCAAACCTGGAACTAGTGTACTTTTTAAAAAATCTCCCATTAGTGTCAATGGGATGGAAAGTTTTAAAAATGGGAGAAATGTAAAATAGAAACACACACACATATTCTGGCCAGATTTATATTTATATCAATATGTTATATTGATACGATCCCATCATGGCAACACTATATCCCTCTTGTGCGTTTATACCTCTTAGCCCACACAATAGTATCTGTTGCAATAATTTGGATATAAAAATAAAAAGTGGGTTATAACACTAGAAAAGCAGTATATGTAACCCATCACTGCATCCAGGCACCAGTTCAGAATTTGCATGGCCTGTCCTGATTCAGATGTTTCAAAGAAATAGAGCCGATGACACCTTTCCCCCAAATCTCCTAATGACTGCCCCAGTGGCTTCATATAGATGTTAAATAGCATGGGAGACGGTACCCTAAAGCACCCCATAGCATAATATATGCAAAACGTGTGATGTGCCCCAACAGTTATCAGTGCACTTCAATACTGATAAAAAGATTAGTGTTCATCCAGCCCTGATTGGTTTGATTCGAGCTAACAAGGCTTAGGAAATGGTGGTTCCTCTGCCACAGAATCTCCCATCACCACCATCAACCCAGAACGTTTCTGTGTGTGTGTGAGGGGGAATTGTGCAATTCAAACTGTATATAAATGAGAATAGTAAATAAAATATTTTTTGGAAAATTCTAAGACCCCCTTCCCCTGTTTTCTCTGTGAGCTCTGCATAACTTGGAAAGACAGAGACTAGAGACGATTACAAGATAGGATGGGGAAATGTCACTGAGCACCACAATGTGAAAATTAGGCATGCTTGAGTCCCACTGAAATAAATGTGGGCCAATGTGAGTTCTAGTGTACATGAAGACATGTGTTCTGTTCTTAATGGTGACGCATGACTTCCAAGACCAGCATGCCAAAATCAAGCATATTTTCAGATGTCTTAATGTTTTAAAAAGGTGGAAAGGGAAAAGAAAGTGGAACAGGAAATCTGTCCATCCCACCCACCCCCCCACCCCATTTTACTCTGGCCAGTGCAAGCTGGCAGGGCTTAGGAAATGGAGTAAGAACACAACAATGTTTCTGAATCTACCATCTGGAGATGGAGAAGAGTGAATGGAGAACTCAAGCAATTAGCCACTGATACGATCCCTGCACTGAAAACACCCTGAACAAGATCCACTGCACCTGCAAAATTGATGTTGCAGTGTCAAGAGCTGAAAATGCGGATGTTATGTGGTGAATGTACAGTTGTCTGCCAAAACTGTTGTGAATAAGACTGTACAAATACAGTAACAATTGACAGGAATTATGGAGAGCAGTAATGCTGCAGTCCTGTACCTGGATTAAGTTCAATTGATTTCAGGTCTTACAAAGTATAATATCATTTTTACTTAGAAGTGCAATCTAATGTTAAAAATGGGAAACGCATTGAAATAGCATGTCACCCTTCGAGCTCTTTCAGACGGGGGAAATCACATTTCCTTACTTCTTGCTTCCTGCTTCTCTTCCATGATGAAGACAAGAAGAATCACACAGGGGAGGAAGGGGAAGTAAACAGCCACCATGTGGCCCCTTCAATGTAGTGGGTCAGCACCCTCTAGTGGGTGTTTTATAGTGAAACCTCTCTGCACGCAGCAGGAAATGGTGACCAATTTCACAACATATCAGAAGAGTGATAGTTTTTGTGGATTATTTTACCAAGAAAAAAAATGGCAGAAGAAGTGGGAGACCAGAAGGAGACATGCAGAAGGAACACATCATCATCAAACGGACCCGTGAGTGACCAGTAATGAGCGTGCTATAAAATGCTCCTCTGATGACACTCTTCTCATGATTTTTTTTGTAGACCAAAGAACCTGGAATCTATCTATCTATCTATCTATCTATCTATCTATCTATCTATCTAATCATCTATCTATCTATCTCTATCTATTCATTTATATTATGCACTCATACATATATTGTACTTCTGTCCTGAGGCAGAAAAAACAAAACAAAAATAAAATCAGTTTTATTTTTTATCAGTACTGCGCTCATGTACATGGATCATGATACAGCTAATGCAAGGAAAAGAGAAGCAATTTATTTCTAAAATAAAAGATGTTGGGCCTCGTGGCTGCCTTCCAATTAAAAACACCACTATGAGTCCCAGATTTAATGGGGATGGTTGCAGTTGTGGTCACTGAGTGGCCCACTTCAGCCACTTTCTGGGCAGTGATCCTCCAGGCACAGTAGAGGGGTGAATGCATTCCCTGCCCTTCTAACACGTAAGGAGCACAGTTCAGTGCAAAGCACTAGAGGCCTGATTTGCACAGTTCTTCTTCACCTTTCCTCCTCTTCTGCCCCCACCTTCTGAAAAAGTACCTTTCCAGGATGAACAAATCCTTAATTCACCATAAAAATCTGTTTTCTCTAGTAATTGATCTTCGGAGTGACACAAGAACACTGAATACTACATCCCCCTGCGCTATCTTTAAAAATAATGTTATTTACATACAAGAAAGGTTCATCTTTCATTCTCTTTCTGCAAGGCCTTAACATTCTTGTATTTTTCTCTTGTGTGTTTGTTGATTCTGATCTGATGCATTCCAGTTAGGCATCTCTGGTGCTTTCAGTAAAAGAAAGACACACATCCAACAGAAGTTGGTGAACACGTATTCAACAATCTCTATGATAGTAATCATGCTGGCTCCACAAAATAAACCAAGTTGACCACCAACATCAGCTGCAATGAAAGAAACAAACACACCAGGCTGTGATCCTGTGCATCTGTATTTGGAAAAAAAGTCCCTTTGAAATCAGCATGTTTTCGTTCTAAATAAAGGTAAATAGGACTGGGAATTCAGTCTTGAATTCACTTGAGCAGGGTGATTGCTGAATTCAGTGCTATTTAAGATTTAGAATAAAAATATGTGCCATGGCCATTTCCTTCATGTTTTCATGCTTTACATGGGTAGACAATAAGTTGGACTTGGTCCAAGTTAGTTGCACCAGCTGTCATTAAAATCAATAATTAATGTAAGTCCAAGTGCAGCTATTCCTCTAGATCCAACCCCAGGTAACACACCTGAGTTGACTATTTTATTAGCAAATTGAAATTTACTACAATAATATAGTAATGATGATGATCCAACTTATGCTTATTTGAAAAACAGTAAGAGTCAATACGATGCAGAATATTTAATAATTTTGCCAATGGCCTAGAATTTTTTTTTTTTTTTAATGTTAATAGGAGATCACTCACCAAGCAACTCAGATACACTCAATGCCTTCTGCTGTTGGGTCATTTTATAATTCAAATCATGATACTTGATGTCAATATATACAAGGTTATTCCTAGGGATAGTAGACACTTTAATTACATAATAATAATAATAATAATAATAGTCAGTTTTGCCATTTCTATCCATATTTAATTTAATTTAGTTTAGTATTACATATTAGTTATTGAACCCTGTTCGACATCAAATACTTCTCTAATTTTCACCTGTCTCTGAAAATGAAGGATTAATTGACGTGACACCACTCTGTTTGTTCTTCAAGGACATTCTCCTTTCAGGACACCTGGATTATAATTACGTTAATGACCCTGCTAATGGACCCCTTTGTTTAGGTTTCCTGACATAACTAAAATGCTACTATTATATATCTTTGGGATATGGCTGTAAATAGTTGTGTCTACCCCTTTTACATTTTTGAAAAATGAGTTGACACTATCAAGTTATTTATGATGTAAACTCATTAATATGTTTGCTTAATTCCTGTTGGTTAATCACTTGGGAACAGAAATATTTTCCTGTAATTATCCATGCTTCACTGAGTAATTGCCAGATCGCACCCCATTTGTGAGCAGTAATCAAACGTTAAAATGAGCTAAATAAAAATGTTGTTAGGAAAGCCGAACTTAACAATATCCATGACATTACTATTTTTTGTTAAAGCAGCTGCAATTTTGATCAGTGGCTCTGAGGGACCCTTCCACCCACACCACACTTTTACTGTCTAAACCCTCTCATACCAAAGCTGCTGTGTGTCCCTGTGTCTCTATTCCCACCCGAGTAGAGCAAATAGGTTTGGGGGTTTGATTTGTACCTAGAAGATGTCTTTTTAAAATGTTTACTTTACAATAGTCACTGGGCCCCCAATCTGGATTGGGACCCTAGCATGGGGGGTAGGAGGGATTTTAACATATGAATCAGGCCCGTGCACTTACTTTAGAGTAAAAATGAGAGGGGGGAGACATAGCCGCTAGATACAGATTTAAAGCTGTGACTGTTTTGACACACAGAGAGTTAACTCCACCTTCTTCCCAAGTGCACAAATCTAATAAAAACTGGTGTATGCTACAGTTGCTTTACAGCAAAATTAGAAAAGTTGGAAGATAACATCCTCCACTTCTCATGTAATTTAGCCATCAGAGGATTCAGATTACATAATCAGTAATAAAACTGCTGTTGGTGTTGATTAACTCAGACCACATCCCAATGATAATGGAGATTATGTAAAATGGGTGGGAAATTTGTAGCTATCCAGATGTTTTCATCTACAACTCTCATCCACCCTAGCCAGCCTAGTCGATGGTGAGAGGTGATGTGAGGCAAAACATCTGGAGGACCACAAGTTGACCACTCCTGATCTAATGTGTCCTCATCTATAGTAAATTGATGTTTTATGCTTAAATTTATTTATTTCATTTCTATACCACCCAGTAGCCGAAACTCTCTGGGTAGTTCACAAAAATTAAAACCATAAATACAGCACAAATATAAAATATAGAAGCTTAAAACCACAATATAAAAGTACAACCAGAATAAAACTGATCAGCAATTCAGAGATTTAAAATACAGATTCAAAACAGAAGAGTTAAATGACTAGGATGGTAAAATGCTAAGATACTGGGAAAATCAAAAGGTCTTTACCTGGCACCGAAAGGAGTACAACATAGGTGCCAGGTGAACCTCTCTAAGGAGCTCATTCCACAGCCACCTCACTTCTATTGGCAGGAGCTGATGGACAAGGACCCCCTGAGGATGATCTTAGGGTCCAGGCAGGTATATATGGGAGGAGGCGTTCTGTCAGATAACCTGGACCAAAGCCATTTAGGGCTTTGAATGTTAATACCAGCACTGTGAATTGGCCTGGCTGGCAGCCAGTGCAACTGGAAAAGTACTGGCGTAATGTTGACTCATTGGCCAGTCACTGTTAAAAATCTCCTTGTCCTGTTTTGGACCAACTTAAAGTGATTCTTCTTGAGGCACCTTATCCATGAACCCACATATTGCTCATAAGCACAAGTTGTTTATGCTTACAAGAATGCCTGAATCAGTGCGAAAGAAGTAGAAGAAGACGAACACCCTCATGGTCTTGCCCATTGGAACCTGTGAACTGGCCATTCCTGGGAAATTCCTGTGGCAAGACCGGTGAGTTTTTTTATAATTGAGATTGCAAGGTTGGCCCAAGTGGATGATTGCATTAGCTTAGCAAGAGTGAAGAAAATGTGTGTGCTGCGCTGAACAGACTTCACCACAGCTCCCATCTGCTGCGTGAAGATAAGGAATGATAGGCTGTGGATGCATTTTAAACTGAGCCAAGCCTGTTTGAACCACTGCTCTATTAAAATATGAAGCTAATTGTCCCAAGAGTGATTGAAACACTTTGCCTCCTATTAAAAGGGTTTTAACATCACATCCTTGTTTTTGTATTCACCACAATTCTGCATGTTTACAATTAAGTTAAATGGAAGAGGAATGCAGAACCTCTGCCCCGTGGATCAAATGTGGCCCTCCAAGTTTCCACAGATGGCCAGACCTCTTCCCCCTGGCCCCACCCTTTTCCCCAATCACCAATCATTTGGTGGTTTCCCAAAGTTTGTGCCGTTTTTTCCCCCCATTCTAAAAGGTTGAAACAGCTCTCCTAAGGCTTACTTACTGGCATTAAGAGCTTCAACCCAACATATGCTGGTACTTTTTTGGACTGCCTGCCCCTTTTGCCTTTGGCCCACCCACTACTGAAGTGTGGGCCCCGAGAGCTTATCTGAAATGGAATTTGGCCCTCAGACTGAAAGGGGTTTAACACCCCAGCTTTATAACAACAGTGTAGGCTGACCATATGAAAAGGAGGACAGGGCTCCTATATCTTTAACAGTTGCAAAAGACAGGAAATTTCAGCAGGTATCATTTGTATGCATACAAAACCTGGTGAAATTCCTTTTTCATCTCAACAGTTAAAGCTGCAGGAGCTATACTAGAGTGACCAGATACAAAAGAGGGCAATTTTGTGATGTTGAGGAAATTTCACCAGGTTCTGCATATATACAAATGACACCTGCTGAAATTCCATTTTCTATGAAACTGTTAAAGATACAGTAGCCCTGTCCTCCTTTTCATATGGTCAGCCTATTATACAGTCCAACAGATCTGATTGAGCTACTTACATTGGTGTAAAAATAAGCGTAATCTTACATCAAGTTAAATTGGTCCCATTAAAAATATAATGGCACCTATTTTGTAACTTCTTTCAATTGGGAACCAACGTGGCAGCATGAATGTCCTGAATATCAGTGATTTCAGACAGTTTAATGAAGATTGTTTGCATGCACGTGAAGATGAGTTGGTTCCAGATTTACTCATACTTACAGTAGACCCGATGATTAACTTAAGTCCTATGGGTCTGCTCTGAATATAATTAAATCTGGAATTAGCACATTGTTTGACCACATAACAATTAAGAATAAAAGTACCTGATATATTTTGGACTTTTCTTCAGCTTTGTGGAAAGAAATTTCAAAGCATTTTCACTCGCAAACGTTGAATAAGAAATGGTGGTTGGATAAGCAGTTTCCTCACAAGGTACTGGGCAAGTGGAATTATATGTTCCTACTGAACATGATCCCATGAGTTCCATGTTATCTAAAATGGGAAAGAATTTCATAAACAAATGCCTTCTCAGAAGAAAATGTGACTTTACCATCCCTCCTCACAAAGAATGGTAATGAAATCCACAAAAAATATATCTGGTTAATCTTCCCAAACCGCAGCTTTAATAAAGTATATCCTTTGGCTAGGGAGTTTTATTGACTGCAGGATTTTTGGGAATACTGAATGTATATCACCTGCCTTACAAAATGAAAGGGATAAATCGCAGGGAGAGTTCAGCATGTGATTTCCAGTAGAACAATGTGCCTTTCTTTCTCACTGAATTCTCTAGAGTTTTGGGAACTTCTGAAATCAAAACCAAACCATACAGTTGATGAAAACATACATTTAGAAAGACAGAATTGAGGTTAGTTATTTATAGTTCATCTAGAGCTACCTTCACAACTTAGTGACTTCCAGATGTGTTGGACTACAATTCCCATTATCTTAGATGGGATGGGAGTTGAATTCCAACAAATCTGGAGGGCCCCAGATTGAGGAAGGCTGATCTACTGTGGTAGCAGCTTTCAGCTAGGAGCATTGAAAGTATTCTGGGAAAACCAAGTCCCTTCCTCCCTGAAGTAAGCCCCTGCAGAAACCATTGATTCAGATTTGTTTCACTTTGCTTCCCATCAGCAGGACACACCAGGCTCTGATTGAAATTTCCATCCTAGCCTTTCCCCCCCAAACCACCCAAAGTGACAAGATAAACACATAATTCCAATCCGATCCAAAATACTTAAAACAGGCAAAATGACAACACCAAAATAAAGAGATGATTAAAAAATGGATCAAGGCTGGTTTGGATTTCCTGCTGCAAAAAAATAAAAACCAAATCTCTCATAAACATATCTCAGGTTGTAGCAATCATCAGCGTACTTAAATTTCTCCCTCCAACCTCTTATCGCATACAGGCGCATTGAAAAAAAAAATGTTTGGCTTTTTTTAATTCCAAGATATTTTTTTACATTACCCATACTTAATATGTGGCCAGGCTTAAAAAGTTTAAAATGTTTTAAATATCAGCTGTTTTATGTTTTATGGTTTTAAATTTTGTATATTGACTTTTGAACGTTCAATCTTTTAATTTTTGTAAACCGCCCAGAGAGCTTCGGCTATGGGGCAGTATATAAATGTAAATAATAATAATAATAATAATAATAATAATAATAATTTCTAGCTTAACCCTGATTGATATTTTGTTCTTCTGTAGATGCTGCTGTTGAGTGATTAGGATTCCACAGGTTGGGGAAATCTTGTGCCATGTTCTAGCTCCACATCTCACTAGTGCTCAGTGATACTACTGTAGGAATTAAATAAATGAGCCCATGCAGACATTACCACCATAACATAGTGACTGGGCCATGTGGAAACGGTGGTCATGCCACAGTGGTACCTATAAATTGGTCTCTAGTCATCGGATTGTTTTTGTTTGGTTTTACTCACACAGCATAGGAGACACACAGTTGTAGAATTTTTCCATGTCACATTCTGGGCCATTTCCTTTTCATCAGGTATGCCAAGGAGAGGGTTAGAGAGTGAGAGAAAAAGAAAGACAAAGGTATAAAAAACACACATTTGAGTCTACATCTTCACTAATCTAACTATTTGGTAAGAAAACTATTAATCTATTTGGCAATATTACTTTCATTTTCATGAACAATGTGAATGTTTGAAGGCAATATGTAACATCTCAATGGCGTAAAAAAATTGGTTATCCCTGTCCACCTAGCTTAAAGCTCATCAATCATCTCCTTTGAATCTGTGATAGGGTTGTACAGATTGTGTTAAATCTGTTCTGCCTGTGTTTTGCATGTTACCAGGGGTCTTTCATTCTTTCATCCATTCACTAACAGAACTGGATTTTTAACACGAGAATTTTGTTCATTTGCAAATGTGCGTTTGCACACTTATGCAAATCCACCACCACCCCAAGTAAAAAAACAAAAACATGGCCTGCCAGTCTACAGAATCTGTGTGACTCAGAGGAAGGCAGTCCATGGCAGAATCCACAAGTCATATTCACAGAAATTCTATCTCATTGGTATTCATTGCTGATTTCTCCAATATCCCTAGTCTGAGCCATGTAGCTCTATTTCATGTAGAAACACCCACATACTGAACTGTGGCTTCTTCAATTGTGATTTCTGTATGGCGCCATTTCATAAGGGTGATTTCCAGTTGGTGTAACTCTGATGATGGAAGGCATCCACCAGTGCAATGTGAAAGGGGTGATGTACAGAAATTCCCTCCTTCAGCTCTCCATGCCCCCCAAATCTGCTCCAGATGGCTGGGGACAGTTTAGAACAGTGTGAGAAATGGTGCAAACTGAATGGGAAGAGGGCAGTTCTCAGCATCTCTATATAGTGATAATCAATACATTTTAATTTTGAGGAATATTTGTTTGCATTTTAACTTCTCACTTCTGGGCACCCAATTTTAAGAAGGACATTGACAAGTTGGAACACATCCAGAGAAATGCAACCAGGATAGTGAGAGGTCTGGCAACCAAGTCCTATGAGGAACAGTTGAAAGAGTTCTGGATGTTTAGCCTGAAGAGGAGAAGATTAAGGGGAGACATTACTTATTTATTATATTTCTCTATACCACTCAACAGCCAAAACACTGTGGGCAGTTCACATGGCAGCAGTCTTCAAATATCTGAAAGGCTGTCATGCAGAAGATGGAGCGGACTTGTTCTCTTGTTGCTCCAGAGGGCAGGCTAGAACGAAAGGGTGGAAATTGTAGGGAAGCAGATTCCAGGAGAAACTTCCTAACAGCAAGAGCTGCCCAGCAGTGAAACAGAGGGCCTCAAGAGGTGGTGGGTTCTCCTTTGCTGGAGGTATGTGAGCAGAGGCTGGATGTCCACCTGTCAGGAATGCTGTAGCTGCACCTGTAGTGCAGAACCTGGATTGAGGTGGGACTGGATGATCTCCAAAGTCTCTTCCAACTCTACGATTCTGTCCTAGTGCCTAAAATAGCCTTCCCCAACTTGGACTACAACCTTCAGTCAGCTATTGTATGAGGTTTGGGAAGGCTGGCTTAAATGCGTCTGGAAAGACATAAAGGATAGATTTCCCCAAAACCATGATTCCTACCATTTCACTGGTTGTCTTTGAACACCCTTTGTAAAGCGAGTCCAGTGTCTGACAAGTTATACCTGGTAACATGAATGGCAAGCATCCACATTGCTTTTGTATATGTTGTGCCTTGCACTCTTGTAGACATCCATAGGTGCTATAGATCTTGTGGTGCTGAAGCTTGATGTTTGGGTTGCATTCTCCCCACGGGTGTTCTTGGATAATTGTCTTGAAGGAAAGAAAGTGGATGACCCATGGTATTTGTAGAAAATGGCATCCATTGCTATGGTCAGGTTTTAATTGAACAAATGTTTTAAAACACACACAAATACAAATAGCGCATAAGAATGAATACTGCAAAAATAAACATTTTCAATACAAAATGAACAGAAATCAAGGCAAAGCCTCTCAATAGAGGTCCAAGTTGTTCTGCAGTTGAGCCAGTTGCTGGAGGACAACATGAGCCACTCCCCATCCTAATAGCAATTGTCCTGATTCAAGGTGTGCGCTCAGATGTGCAATTGAATGCATGGGGCTGTCTACATGCAGGGAAAGCGCCGCTGTGGCTGTTAGACAATGCAGGTGCAGGATTGCAGCCACTGCGAGGCTTCACCGCAATGGTGCATTTTGAAGAAGTCAGGAGCAGTTTACCCTGACTTTTTCAAAGGGAGCGATGTCAACATGGCACTTCTGCCATGTAACGTTGCTCTGCGGCCAATCCAGGGCCAACCCTGGGGCAGAGCCTGGTGGAAGGCGACCAGCGAAGAGGGCGGGGGCAGCTCCAGAACCCAGATTGTCATCCAGAAAACCCTCACTCTCTCCTTGGTGCCGGGAATACCCAATACTGACCCAGGAGAAGGAAAGGGGGGGGATTGAGGAAGGAGGTGGCACCAACCCGGGACTGTGAAGACAGCGTCATGTGTGGATGAGCTCTTTTTGTTGAAACAAATGGGAAAGCCATTCTGGGTGAGAGGCTCTGGGCATATATTGGAGGAAGGCTGAAGGTCCTCAGGCCCAGGAGCCAAATCTGACCCTCCAGAGTTCCCTGGAAGGCCATACACCCTTCGCTTGGGCCCATTTCCCTCAACCACCAACTCGTTTGGTGGATTCCAGGCTTTGGGGCAGTTTTTCACCCATTCTAAAAGGTTGAAATGCCTGTCTTAAGGCTCAGTAGTATCTGAGTAGTAAGAGCCTTATTTATTTATTTGTTTATTTTATTACATTTATATCCTGCCTTTTTTCCCTCCAGGGAACCCAAGGTCATGCACATAATACTCCTCCTCTTCCTCTACCTTTTTATCCTCATAACAACAACCCTGTGAGGTAGGTTGGGCTGAGAGTCTGTGACTGTCACCCAGTGAGCTTCATGGCTAAGTGGGGATTAGAACCCGGCTCTCCCAACTCCCAGTCTGACACTCTAGCCACTACGCCACACTGGCTCTTAGTGATAAGTGCTGGCAGTAAGAGCTTTAAGCCAAAATATGCAGGTATTTTGGGGTTTGGGCCCCACCCCTTTTTCCTTCGGTCCTGCCCATCACTGGAATTTGGACCTCAAGAGCTTCTGTGAAATAGAATCTAGCCCGTGGGCTGAAAGAAGATTTAAACCACTGCACTGGAGTTTTGCACCTAGAATAGGCAACTGAATTGGAATCCTACCCCCAAATTCATTTTTCACTCTTTGTTCCCCCCCCCCTCCTCTTCTCCTTGTCCTTTCCTCTCTTGGCTCTACTTTAAAAGTGTCTATTAGTGATAAATTTGATTTAATAATGAAAACTGAATAATTAACAATGCAATCCTCAGCCTTTGTACTCAGACGTAAGGCTGTCTGATTCTAATGGGACTTGTTCCCCTTCAATTGTATGTAGCATTGCATGTTTACAGGGCAATCCTATATACCACTGTGGGAAGCTCCATCATTGGAGCCTCTGGGTGCCTCTACAAGAGGCATTTAAAGCTCTTTCAAGGCGCATTAAAAAAATTACCTCTACAAGAACGGAGCGCAAATCGGGCGTAGAGGCGCGTTATCTCCCCGATTATGCGCATTATCGAATGCGCGTTAAATCGCGAGTTTTATTTTGCTCCGTCCATTAAAACGCATTTTGACTATGTGAACAAGCGCTTATGCGCATTAGCTACTTGTAAAGCGCATTTTGGACATCTGTTAATGCACTTCGCTGCCTCTCGCCGCCTCTTGTGCAGAGGGATTAGGCGTAAATGCGCTTCTGCGATTATGCGCATAATCACCTAACCAGGCGCAAAAGCGAATCCTTGTAGAGGGGACCTCTGACATCCACAGTCCTGCCAGATTGAGCCGAGCAGGGCAGAAGAGAAACTTTTTCCCTCCCACTTCCTCATCAGGTGTTCAGATAGATAGATAGATAGATAGATAGATAGATAGATAGATAGATAGACTCCCATTTCCAGCAATGGGAAATTATTTATGCTAACTCCAGTGCTGATGTAATTTTTTCCCCATGTTGGTGGCATGTATGGAGAGTCCCCTGATCTGCCCATGCCACACCCCTGATCCTCCTCCTTTCCCCTCTACCTCTATCTGAGCTCCGTCAGGAAGGTAAGGGCTGTAGATGCAACCACCCAGAGGCTGGAATGGGGGAATCCAAGGGTGGACTTCTCTCTCTGCCCTTGGAGGACAAGATCTGAAAAATCTAATGGACCCTGGAACACCCTTCCATGAAACATGAGGTTGCATCCTAATATTTGAAGCTGCCATATAAATTGATAGATCAGTAGCAATGGTGGTGTTGGTAATAGTGGTGTTGGTGATGATTAGCGGATTCAAGTGATGGGAATTTTGGTTCCTGGATGATTTGTAAATAAAGAAACAGACATATTTTTACTCCTATTTCTTTATATCTTTACATGAATGCTTACCTTCACCTGTTGGATGGCAGCATGAGCATGCATCCCTACTGGTGTAGACACACCTAAACCATCAAATCGGGGAGGTTCTTTTGGTGAATGGATAGCAAAGGTGATGCCAGCATCAACAAAGCCAAGAGCAGGGTCATCAGTAAACTTGATCTAATACAAAAAGCATCAAAGAGATACAGGAGAAGGAATGTGATATATTCTAGATCTGTTTCAAAAGAGCCACCCCACTGAAATTGATGAAGCATGGAAAAATCAGCTTCCATAATCTGAGCCCTGTTTCATACCATTAAGCCAAAAACACATTTTCTAATGTGCCAAGTGCTCCTTTTCAAAGCCAGGATAAGCATTGTCCACCACGCTACCATAGTTATCAACAGGTACTCTACAGATCCATTGTAAAAGGTAATTTGTCACTCCTTTCCTTTTGGAACTCTCCTCTGTTTGGGTGTGGCAAATGATTAACTGAGAGGCATAGAAATTACTGTTGATTGTATTGGTCCTTTCTGGAGTTAAACATCAATGACTAATGGACACATGAGCTGTGTTTATTGCTTTTTGCCTTAGGTGTCCTAACCATTAAAGTGATCAGAGTTGACATTTAGAAATACAGATACAGTGAAGCGACTGCCTTTGAAGAAACACAGAATCTTTCATAGAATTCAGACTTCCATACATTTGAACTGTAACACAATAAATGACACTATTATCAGCATGTTAGCAACTTGAATGGAAGGTCATATAAAACACCAGCTCAAGAGGAAATCAATGGCTTCAGTCATTACTGTCTCACTCATTTTCTTGCTTTTTTATGTTGTGAAGAAGGGGTAGGCAACTTGTGGCCCTACATATGATTTGCCTACAGTTCCCATCATCCCTCAGCATTGGCTAGGCTGGCTAGGCTGACTGAAGCTGTAGGTCCAAACATCTAGAGAGCCACAAGTTGATGCCCCCTATTGTACAGAAACTGAATTTGGCTTGGGGTGACTAAATTTCATGCCTTCGGATGTAACTACTGCATCATTAAACAGAAGGAGAAAGGGAAAGGGGAAATTTAGGCCATGATTTTTAGTGAATTGCCAAATCGCAAGAGTTCATGTGAGTCTCATGTGAAGACAAAAGATTGGCACAACTTAAGAGGCACATCCATTGATTTCCCTGTAAACAGTCTGAACTGAAATAAGTTGTTGCCCTTATATTATCAAGGATCTTTTCCTCTCCTGTTTTCTATGCATTGCTTCTGTCAGGGAAAAAGATTGTAGATAGCTGTCTCCTTTCACCCAAAAAGTGACAAATAGAATCTTCTGTTCAAAGCAAGAAAAGCTCAAGGTCAGGCTCTCAAAAGCTGAAATTGCCAAGCCACTGATTTTCATTTTTCAAGCTGGAAAGACGGGACTGTGTTCAGACATACTACCAATACTGATAGTAGCATGTATGCCAGCCTAAAATTATTTTGTGGTTACGACAATCAGAAGTTTTGGCAAAAGCAAAACCAAACATCTTGTTAAGAAAGGTCCACCCACAATATATTTTCCCCTTTTCGTGTGGGTGAGCAGTAACACTCTAGCAACATTTTGATAAACATTTCCCTTGACTGCAAGGCTAGTTGGCGTTGTACTGTTTGTAATTCAAATACATTTCCATTGTGCAAGAGGAATATTTAAGCTTCTCTCCTGTCATGGTCCAAGACCATGAACCTCCAGAGGTAGAGTTCTCAAGAAGCAACAGTGCTAAGGAATTGGATTTGATCCCCAGGCCTTCTCGAGTAGGGTCCTCTGCACCCCATCCACTGAACCATGGGGAGTACTGCTACCATCAGACTTGGAACATACCCCAACCAAGTTATCACAACTCCAAACCTCACCCCCTTGAAGAAGCCAACAACTGCTTAAAAAGGCACTGGGCCTTTAAGATGGCCAGATACAGCACTAGAGGGGGTGGAGCTTTCAGAGTGACAGGCTTGGCTGATCTATAAAGCCCTAGCAGTTGTTCCAGACCAGTGTTGAGGTGACATATCTCCTTGCTTTTGTTCTGGTCCTGAAACTTAGCTGTTGGTCTCTGAATCAGTAGCTTCAGACTTGTCCAGGGTCCTGACTATGCCCCGCTTCCAACTGGCATCATCTTCCAGATTTGCCTCTTGCCATCTTGCCTGAGCTGCTGCCTGATCAAGGCAGCAGAATTTGTGATGGAGCAGCAGAACATCTCCCACTGTTTTCTATATTTATCAGCTCAAGATTGCACAGACATCCATATATTGTAAAACTTTGATAAGGGGTCCTGGGGGGAATCTTTCTTGTCATTCTTTAGCTTTAAACTGGATTTGGACTAGACAGCTCTTTGAACAGAGGACTGTAAGGTAAGACACATGGCCTTTCTGGCAGCAGCTAGCTGGGCTGTGGAGCTAATCCTCCTCAGCTTCCTCCCACTCTTGCCTTGCTCAAGTAGAGTACTGTGTGTATCCCTTGGGGGCTTCCTCTTGGGAACTTCCTCTTGGGAGACTTCTGATGTCCAGGTGGGGAAGTTGTCATGGCTCTGCCACAGGCGTGGCCAAGCTATAACTTCCCCTTGCACTTGAACCATGTGCCAGACTGCTTGGCCTCCACAGTCACCAGTGTGGGGAAACTGGTAACACCTATGCATGCTGAACGTCTGCCATTCTGGACTCCTAGCTCATAGTGGGAGGTAGATAATTCAACCTCTCCACCATCTTGAGGTGTGTGTGTGGGGGAGGGGTGACAGGAAGGCCTGAACATGTTGTATTCAACTGTGCTATGGTTTTCACCAAATTACTTAAATTTCTAGTTCCCACTTGACCCCTTTGCACTTTTATTGCTAAATTGTTGATTTACAAACCTTGGAATTAAATGGCACTCTTTATCTTGTTCCTTATTCCATTTTATGGCTTAAGTCAATTTCACATATGTAAATCGCCACTCCTAAACAATTCTAAACCATTCAGCTTATCTCATGTGCTATGGCAGAGGTGGAGATCATGTGACACTCCAGATGTTGGACTGCAATTCCTCACCACTGGCTCTGGTGGGTAGGACTGATGGGAGTTGCAGTCCCCAGCCTTGCACTACAGTCACTGAGTTTTTCTGGTGAGTGAAGCCAATCATAGAGTGAAGATAAAGATCACATCTGTTTTTATATATGAGAGTACAATAAAGATTTGGGACAAATATTAGGGGGAAAAATGAGACCTTGCACCATTATGATCACCCACAGGCGCTGTGCTCCATCAAGATTTCATTGTCACATTTCAGACATACTTTGAATGGATGGTAGAATCCACACTATATTGTGATATGTATACCTGATTGACATCAAATAGCAAACTCAAGCCTCTTCCAGAGACACTCACGCTTCTTTTTGCTGGAATGTTAATATGGTTGAAAGTAAAGCAGTTTCCATATTCAGTGAAGACATGCTCAAAGTCCTTCATGAAGAAAGCAAAAGAAAATGGAAAGTTGAATTAATGTGTTCATAGAGAATTGTAGCAGTGGTGTAGTGGAGGAGGGACACAGTGCTGAGACTTTTTTTCAGAGCAGGAGCAATGATGTCATCTGTCAAAGCACCAGAATAAATTGATGGTCCTTCTTTGTTCTGGCAAGTGAATGACGTGTTAATGAGACTTTCATGTTTTGTTCTTGTTTGTGACAGGTTAGTATGGAGAAAGTCAAAGAATAAGGAAAACAATCAAGCGTTTCCATTCATGGAGTTCCAGCTTCACGCAAGTTGTTTAAATGGTTACACTTCTTTGCAAGATTGTTTGCATTTCTAATTGAAGTTAAAGGTTCCAACATCTCCCTGACTTTATGGGTTCAATTTCAGTTTTTGCAGCCTGATGGTGTGGACAAGGTGCTTTCAGCAATGTGACTGACCATGCCCCCTCTTGACCTTTGTCCTTCCTGGTGAATAAGAGCTAGCTACTGCTGGTGGGGGTATGACTGGGTGGTCCAAAGAGTGGGAAATGCATTTCTACATGAAGGGGTGGTTCCAGCTGCCCTCAAGGAGTTAATAGTGCAACCACTCCTGAAGAAACCCATTCTGTACCCAATGGTATTTGACAACTATCACCCATTTGCGAAGGCCTCTTCCTGGGGGAAGGTACTTGAGTGGGGCAAGTGCAAGAACTCTTGGAGAATACTAATTTTCTGAATCCATTTCATTCTGGATACTGGCCTGGGTCACCCTGATGGATGATCTTTATTGAGAGAGGGATAGGGAGAGTGAGATCCTGTTACTTCTGTTTGATCTCTCATCGGCTTTTCATACCATCAACCATGGGATCTCCCTGGACTGGCTCCATGAGTTGGGCATTGGAGGCCAAACAACCCTCAAATAACCCTACAATAGCCCATGGGTTATTGTAGAAGTGTCTGCCCAGGTTCAAATGACACTATAAGCCATGGCCAGCAGGTGATTATGTAAATCGGCATGCACCATGGCTTGTTTAAGCCATGGTGATTATGGGAACTGGCCCACTATGTTAGAGTGGATCTAGTTCCATCTGTAGAGTTGATTTCAGAGAGTAACAGTGGGTGACCATTCCTTGGCCCCTTGGCAATTAACCTATGGAGTTCTGCAGGATACCATCTTGTCCCCAATGTTGTTTAATATCTATATGAAGCCTCTGGGAGTGGTCATTTGGAGATTTGGAGCAAAGTGCCATCAGTATGCTGGTGACACACAGCTCTATTTTCCTGTGAAAATTGAATCTGGTGAGGCTGTGCAAGTCCTAAATCAGTACCTAGACTTAGTGATGGACTGAATGAGTGCCAATAAATTGAGACCAACTCCTGGCAAGATGGAGGGTGTGTGGTACCCCAGTCCAAGAGGTAGGCTTGTTTCCTGTTCTGGATGGGGTTGCTGACCCTCTGACTGTAAAATAGCTTGTAGCTTCCTTGGCTTCCCACACTTCAACTAAAGACCAGGGGAAGACATCATTAGGCAATTCCTCCCATAGTGCATTTTCAGACCATGTAAAGCAGGCAGGCTGGGAGGCTGCAGAGCAATGGAAAGATATGTAATAGAAAGGAACACACACATACACACAGTACCCTTGGACATTTTGCAGTGATTTGGTAAGCTCAAAAACACCACCTAAAGAAATTCAAAATAAATTATAAAACATCCTGAGAATCAGGAAGAAAAAACTGAAGCCTCTTTTAAGGGGGAATAAAACTTGCAGGAAATTGAGGATAGATTTTGGCACAGCCCTAGCTTCAACTCCTCCCTGGAGCTGGACACAACATTGCCTCTTTCATACCTGCATTGTGGAGGATGCAAAATGGGGATTAGGCTGCCGACACAGATGTTGCCTAGCAACTTGCAGTGGCAGCACAACTCCCCCCCCCACCCTTAGGAAAAAAGAAAGAAGCTGTGCTTTAACCTGCTTTGAGACCTACTTGTGAGAATTTCTTCTCCCCCTGGAAAAAAATCTTTGAAATTGTTTCCCCAATTTCTCTGTCCACAAATAGGTTGGATAATTTTGAGGGACCATTTGCACTCAGCTCTACTTCAAACTATTTATTTAGAGAATATGTATTCCCCTCCATAGATGGGATAAGTATTGTTCCAGTTTTATTCTAAGACCTTATCACACGGGTGGTCTGATCCACACCTGCTACGACTTTGATCCAATTCTTTCACATGACGTCATCCCCTTCGTACTGCTCTCGCACCCTGAGTGCTCCTTTTTTCCTTTCGAAATATCCCTGAACGGGGCTTGCCTGTTTTCTCCCCTCCTCCGCAGGCTTAGCTGAGATATCGGAGCAAAACCAACCACGTGTGATCAAAAGGCTACATTCGCATAGGAAACGGAGGGGGAACCCGCATAAGCAAAATGGGTAGGCGTGATAAAGGCTTAAATGTTTGTTCCAGACATATCCCCACCTCCCACGCACCACAATGTCTAAATTTCCTCTTACACTAAAAAGCAAAAAAAATACCTTTGGATAACATGGCTTCCCAAAATATTCACAATTCAGCAATGTAGTACTGTTGAGATAGAAGCCATTATTTCTTGTAAATTCTTTGATGCTGAAATTTTGATTCCCATGAAGGAAATCGGTTAACTCCTGGCCAAATTTGTTATCAGTATCAAACAAATGAAGAACTCCAGACACTATGCTCCATAGGAAGAAAATGATGCTCAGGTTAGCTACTGCTTGCGTTTGGAACCTGTCAGCACAAAGCAGAAATACAGAGTAAGTTTTGCATTTTGGGTTAGAGTCCCAAGGCAATTCTTAAAATGTATGGAAAATAATGGATTAAGGGAGCCAGGGCAGATTATCTGGCCATAACATTTCACTCTACACAAATTGTATGGAAACGTAATGCATATTCACTGTATCCTAAAAGATATATGGCACAAGGAAGGGTCACTTACCTGTTCAGATTACAAAAAGTTACAGCAGGAAATTCAATTTTTTCCACATATTGAACTACCACTGAAGTTGTGGTGGGCCAGCTGAAATAGTTGATGAAACGATTGCAGATTTGCCAGGTAACAAGGATGATGGAGCCGATGACAACTAACATCCATAGTGCCTTATGTGTCTTGCTCTTGGTACGGACAATATTGTGTACCCCATGGAATGAGGTGGAAGTTGCAAATTCATAATCATACTTCTTCCTTTCTTCCAGAGATGGCAGTGGTTTCCTTGTTAAATAGAGCCTGGCTTTTTCCAACAATCCTTAACATTTGACAAGAAGAAAAATTATTGGCAAAATAGGTTTCCTACAAAACCAAATGAAAGGGATCCTTCAGGGTGGATTCAGTATAATATAGGATGCTATCTCTTCAATAGAACTGGTTCAGAATGTAGTGTTGCCAAATTTCATTCTATTGCTACAAGTGTTTACATATTTGACACATGTCTCCAAACCACATATTGAGAACATCAGAAGTACAGACTTGAGAGAAAGTGTCTGGACGCCATGCAAAAAAATAGTAAGAACTGAGCATTTGTTATACAAAACAAATTTGTGACTTTTTCGGAAGATTGTCTCATGACAGTCTACTCTTTTGATTCAGTGAAAATAGTAATGATCACTGTTGGCCTTTAATAACCAAAATTTTACAAGAAGTAATACTAAGAGACATTTTCTTATTGGTCCAGTTAATTAAAGCAGACTTCCCCAACTTGGTGCCCTCCAGATATTTTGAACTACGACTCCCAGCATTCTTGACTATTGGCCATGCTGGCTTGGGCTGATGAGAGATGAAGTCCAAAGCATCTGGAGCACACCAGATTGGAGAAGGCTGATTTAATGTATAATAGCTTTCATCGTCATTTGCTTCTGGTTCTACAGCTCAATCCTATGTATGCTTAGTCAGATGTAAGTTCCACTGAGTAGAGCCAAGCATCTTAATGGCAGTGTGTTTAGGACAGCAGCTGTAGTCTATTTTACCTGAGAAATTGTGCTCAAAAGGTTCATATTCTCATTCTTTTCATTTTGTGTGTAGAAAATGAATAAAATCAGAAACATCATCTCCAGAACAGTACTACTTAAGACACAGGAAAAGACAAGCCAAATGCATTGCAATAGCTGTTGTTACATACCTCTGCCATGAAATTGACTTAATTTCCTAAGCTTCTCCATTGGGCATGTATTAGAAGATTCTGCTATAGAACACTCAATGTTAATGACTTTTATAAAATAAGGAAAGGGGTGGGGTTATATTAAATACACATCAAGGAGGCAATTTGCCTGCCTCTGTTGCTATAATCATACATTTTTTAAAAAAGCAAACAACTGGTCCAAACACATGGGCTTAGCTACACTTAATGCATGGTAGATAAAAGTGGAGAGTCACTAAAATTGAAAACTAATAAAGACATAAAAATGTCAGTTCCTGAAGTGTCAGGCCAGGATGCAATGGGCTATTTTTTGGTGCAATTGGGCACTTTTGATCAGCCAATGGGATTTAAAAACACACACCAAAACTCTCTTTTAACAACAGACCACCATGATAAACTCCTCCATGTGATTGTATATCATGCACAGAAATGTTTGTGTGATCTGGGCTGTGCATGCTGGCAGCCATTTCTGTGGTACAGAGGGTAGTATCCAATAGAACTATTATGCTCCTGCTGATGGTTTTGTAGTACCAGCAGGAGTGACCACTAGTGCAACGGAAAATTATCATTTCTAAAAGTAACCCTGGAAACACTAGTTTCTGGATTGGGAAAGATCAGTGGAGCTCCTTTCTGCAAGTTCTACTGACCTAGGCTGACCATATGAAAAGGAGGACAGGGCTCATGTAACTTTAACAGTTGTAGAGAAAAGGGAATTTCAGCCAGTGTCATTTGTATGCAATTAGTTCCTGGTGAAATTCCCTCTTCATCACAACTGTTAAAGTTACATGAGCCCTGTCCTCCTTTTCATATGGTCAGCCTATATTGACCTGCCCTGTTCTGGAAATGAGCATTTCTGCTCATTCCAGGTTGCTTTCAGAACCGATAGTTTCCTGTTATGTAAGTGGCCGCTCCCACTGGTACATAGGCACAATAGGATACTATCTAGAATTTGCAGCTGATGAAAACAGTACACCGTGACCACAGAAACTGCCCGTATTTACAACCTGATGCACATCAACCTTCTCCATGAAAGCCCCAGGTGACTTGCCAGTCCAACGAACTTATAGATTTGGGAATAGGAATGCCCACTGCCCCTCCCCCTGCCCCACCCTCCATGCCTTCCAATAGAGGCTATGCATTCAGTTGGCTGATTGTATGGAGGGAACCTATAAAATACAGCTGTGTGGATGAAGGCTCTAGACCTCTATGTGAATGCATGGGGGGGGGGGGGGAAGAGAGAACAACTGTGAATAAGTTGATATGTTCTGTAAACAGGACTATAGTCATAGATCAGTATTATGGTCATTATAATCATATTATCAGTCATATGGATGTAGGAGTTTTGCATTGCAAAAAGGTTCATAAACTGCAGTCTATAGTTCCTTACGTGGAGATTCAATGAGGCATATTTCTCCTTAAACATGTAAAAAATTCACTGTCTTTCAAACTGTTTGCTGCCATTGTATCCATGTATACAGGCCTATAGTGTGCTCCTTTGCACACACCTCAACTTTATTTAGAACTTACTTTACCTTCCTAGAATTATGACAGTCAATCCGATATCATGTAAGGGATATAATGATTAATCAAATGTACTTGGCTTCATGAGAACAAATTAAGCCAATACAGAATGGGGACAAAGCTTTTTGGACTAGTCACACTAGTGATCCCATCCAATAAGTTAGGCTGACCAGATAAAATCCAGGTCAGGGCTAATGTAACTTTAACAGTTGTAGAGAAAAGGGAATTTCAGCCAGTGGCATTTGTATGCAATTAGTTCCAGGCGATATTCCCTCTTCATCACAACAGTTAAAGGTGCAGGCACTACTCTAGAGTGACCATATACAAAAGAAGGCAGGGTCCCTGCAACTTTAACTGTTGTGATGGAGAGGGAATTTCACCAGGTGTTGCATGCATACAAATGACACTGGCTGAAATTCCCTTTTCTCTACAACTGTTAAAGTTACATGAGCCCTGACCTGGATTTTATCTGGTCACCCTACAATAAGTCCTCTTCACTTGTTCCCATCTGTGCATAAACATGTGGAGGGGGACTGCAGTTGTTCACCCCCCCCGAAGCCCCTACCCCAAATACAGTCAATATGGTCATAGACCATCAGAATTACTTTGGAGAATGAGATCTACTAAAATTAATATTTGCTATTTGTTCTGCATACTTTGTACCTAATGGATCCAGTTGGATCCTTCCTTTTGATTTGCTTTAGAAAATCCCCAGAAAGGAAATAGAAAATTAAAACTGATTTCTATGGACAACACTAGAGGGAGCATGATGCTATCCATTGGCAAAGCAAGATCTCTGTTCGGTTAACAGAGACAAACAATTGCGGGGGAGGGGGGAGGGGGGAAGTGTGGATGAAACTCATTCGTTAGTAAATGCTTCACTCTACTTAACATTTCATTGGTATTTGTGAAATCGTTTTACATTGATGCCCAGACTTTGATAAAATTGTGAGCCTCAGAGATGACCATTTTCTGCACTTCTGCACCAAATGTGTGGTAAAAAGCTCTCCTTAGGAGGAGTTACCACGGATGAGAGAACTTACGCTAAGGAAGTTTGATTATCAGTATGAGCTTCCTGTCTTTCTGCTGTTGCCATTGTATATCAACCCAGCCATGGCTTGCTTAATATTTAGGACATACCCTATTTTCTTTTATTTCAGAGTATCAAAGTCCTGCAAATAATACCCTTTGTTTCACTCACCACAACACTACAATGCCATGTTCCTTTGAAGTTCAGATCTCTTCATCTTGCCTAGTTCATTTTTCTGTCCCTCTCTATGAAGCTCAAAAGGAAAGAAGGGGAAATAAATGACTTAGAATGACCTAGCCATGGTAACTTCTGTTTTACATGCAGACCAGGCTACTGGTGTTTGATGAGAAGCCCGTGTGTTTTTATATTTGAATAACTGAGTTCAAAATGCAAAGTGAAAATCAATCTTCTGTAGCCTTACTGCTTTCAGGAATTTTTCTGTTTTAAGAGGATTGAATATGGACTACAGTTTCAAAACTTGTCCTGCTGCAGTCTTTCTTTGCTACAAGTCAGTTTGTCATTTGTAAAACCTTGAACTTTATTCCTCCCCCTGAGAAGGACTTTCTGATTGGATTATTAATATTGCATCAACCGTTAACCGTATTTGCCTAACCTTGAGTTATTGGATCTCCCATTTGCTTAAAGCGCGCTATTAATTGCAAATGGAGGTTAAGTGTAAAGGGCACAGTGTCTGCGGAAATTACAAAATACTCTGGGAACACAGGAAGCATTTAAACTTAACTGCAGAACAGATACGTATGTGTCTGTATGTGTGTGAGTTAATATTTTATGGCATAACATCATTTTAAATATTCTGTCCTTCCTTCCAATTTAAATTTCAAAGATAACAGATATGTTTAAATAGCCCCTGTTAGTAGGAGTGACACTGTGGAATGGCTTGGTTTAATGTTATTAATTAATTTTAAAGAATGAGGAAAAAACCATCAGAAGATAAGTAATTGTGCCAATAAATAGATTTGTATAAGGCAATCTGTATACAGTAATTTTCACTTCCCTGTTAATGGCTCTCATGAAATAAATAAAGGTGGAAAGATGGAAAGTAGTTTTCAATAAGGTGGTAATGGAGAAGAGGACTTTGCTGTTAGCATTTTGAAGATATCTATCAGACATTAGCATCCATTTGGAAAGGCCTTGTTCCTCCCAGGCATCCAGGGTGCCAGTTGGGAGTCTGTTTGCTCATGGCTGTTCCCTTGTGGTTATGTACAGAAAATGTGCACTTGTGTGAGTGCCGGCAATTAAAGCCTGGATTTTCAAGAAGCTCACTGTATTAAAGATATAAGCAAAGAGATGTCAGCCATCTAGGTTTTCTTTTCTAGCTGTTGAAGGAGGAGGACAGCCCCTCACACAATATCTTCTCTTCCTAATGTAGCAAAATGCACAAAGCTACTAGGATTGGACTCCTTAGAGCAGGGGTGAACAACCTTTGTGCCCTCGGGGCCACTTCGTGTCAGAGGCTGCACACATACATACAGGTTAGACTGGGGCAGGGGAGGGCTACAGATTGCAGGGCTTGAGTGGGCTGCAGACACCTGGCAACTCAATGTGTGCGTGTATTGGGGGGAGAAAGCGGGTATATCAGGATTGAACCAGAGAAGCTAGTGGAGCTCAGAGAAACAAGCAATGGGGTGGCAGGGAGATCATGGCAGGGATCAGAGAAGGGGTTTCTCTGTGTATGGGGGTTTCTCTGCATTTTCATGTGTCTACAATGCAGACTGTGGGATTTTTAGGGTGACCATATGGAAAGGAGGACAGGGCTCCTGTATCTTTGGTCCCCTCTACAAGATTTCAGTTTGACGCCCGGTTGTCCGATTATGCGCATCTCCTGACAATCGCTTTTATACCTAATCCCTATACATAGGAGGCGTTGAAGCACATTACAAGCTGTATGAAAGGCACTTTAAAGTTGTTGACATGCTAATGCGCTTTGTTTCACCCTTTATTCTCCCCACCCACCAGATTCTCCCGCCTTTGGTTTCCTAGGTTACCTGCGGGGAATGATGTGGTTAACCTGTTTGGCTACCTCTCTCCCATCCAATTTCACTGCCAGCTAAAGTTGTCCCCACTCCCAGAACTGCTTAGGATAGGATGACCAGATAAAATCCAGGTCAGGGCTCATGTAACTTTAACAGTTTATTTATTTATTTATTACATTTGTATACCGCCCCATAGCCGAAGCTCTCTGGGCGGTTTACATAGGATTAAAAACAATTAAAAACAATATACAAAAATTAAAACAGCAAAAACATACAACATACACACAATCTATACATTTAAAAACCACATCAACGCTTCAAAAACTACAAAAACAAAGCAAAACAAAACAAACCCAGGCTCCTCAGATATTGCCAAATGCCTGAGAGAAGAGGAAAGTCTTGACCTGGCACCGAAAAGATAACAATGTTGGCGCCAGGCGGGCCTCGTCGGGGAGATCGTTCCACAATTGGGGAGCCACCACAGAGAAGGCCCTCTCTCTTGTTGCTGACCTCTGAGCCTCCCTCGGAGGAGGCACTCGGAGGAGGGCCTTAGATGTTGAATGTAGTGTTTGGGTAGGTTCATGTCGGGAAAGGCGTTCCATCAGGTATTGTGGTCCCAAGCCGTGTAAGGCTTTATAGGTTAAAACCAGCACCTTGAACCGGGCTCGGAAACATACAGGCAGCCAATGCAAGCGGGCCACAGTAGGTCTTATATGTTCGAACCTACTGGTTCCAGTTATCAATCTGGCCGCTGCATTTTGCACAAGCTGCAGCTTCCGAACCACCTTCAAAGGCAGCCCCACGTAGAGTGCATTGCAGTAATCTAACTTGGAGGTTACCAGAGCATGGACAACTGAAGCCAGGTTATCCCTGTCCAGATAGGGACGTAGCTGGGCCACCAACCGAAGTTGGTAGAAGGCACTCCGTGCCACTGAGGCCACCTGCGCCTCAAGTGACAGAGATGGTTCTAGGAGAACCCCCAAGCTACGAACCCACTCCTTCAAGGGGAGTGCAACCCCATCCAGAACAGGTTGAACACCCTCCATCTGGTCAGCGGAACCACCCACTAAAAGCGTCTCAGTCTTGTCTGGATTGAGTTTCAGTTTATTAGCCCTCATCCAGTCCATTGTCGCAGCCAGGCACTGGTTCAGCACATCCACAGCCTCACCTGATGAAGATGAAAAGGAGAAATAGAGCTGCGTGTCATCAGCGTACTGATGATAACGCACTCCAAAACTCCGGATGACTGCACTCAACGGTTTCATGTAGATATTGAACAGCATGGGGGACAAAACTGACCCCTGCGGAACCCCATACTGGAGAATCCACGGGGCCGAGCAATATTCCCCAAGCACTACCTTCTGGAGCCGACCCCCCAAGTAGGAGCGGAACCACTGCAATGCAGTGCCTCCCACTCCCAACTCAGCCAGTCGTCCCAGAAGGATACCATGGTCGATGGTATCGAAAGCCGCTGAGAGATCAAGGAGAATCAACAGAGTCACACTCCCCCTGTCTTTCTCCCGACATAGGTCATCATACAGGGCGACCAAGGCTGTTTCCGTACCAAAACCAGGCCTGAAACCTGACTGAAATGGATCCAGATAATCAGTCTCATCCAAGAGTGCCTGGAGCTGGCTCGCAACCACCCGCTCCAGGACAGTTGTAGTGAAAAGGGAATTTCAGCCTGAGTGATTTGTATGCAATTAGTTCCTGGTGAAATTCCCTCTTCATCACAACAGTTAAAGGTGCAGGCACTATACTAGAGTGACCATATACAAAAGAAGGCAGGGCCCCCGCAACTTCAACTGTTGTGATGAAGAGGGAATTTCACCAGGAACTAATTGCATACAACTGACACTGGCTGAAATTCCCTTTTCTCTACAACTGTTAAAGTTACATGAGATCTGACCAGGATTTTATCTGGTCACCCTAGCTTAGGAGTAAATGGGAATGTGCCTCAGAAGTTTCCCCCTCCAGCAGCCTTTTAAAAAGTATTTTCGGCTGCCTCTCTCTGCCCCCCACCATTTGCCAGAGAGAGAGGAAGAGAGCAAGACACCAAAGAGAAGGAGCGAGTGAGCGAAAGAGAAGAAATACGCACAAACGTATGTCCAAACACAGGGGGATCTGCTTCATTCCTTCCTCCTCCTTATTTTCCCAGTGAGATCAATTGTTTTCCCTCCTCTCCTTCTCAATCATCCATTGTCGTTTTGGTGATGTAAAACATTCAGACGCGCACACACAGACACACACAGCAAGCAAGCGAGGGGACAATTTGTCTAAGCGAGAGACAAGAGAAGAAGCGTGCATGTGTGTGTGTGTCTTTGGATGGAGGCAGGCATGCAGGCAAGCATGAAAACACTCTCCCCCTGTCCACCCCCCCTTTCCCTGCTTCCCGTCTCACTAATAAGTTCGCTTTTTACACACACACACACACACACACACAGAGCTCATCTCAGGAATCCAGCAAGAAGCGAGGGGACGAGTTGTCTAAGCGGATCACTAGTTATCCACACATACGCATGATGACAAGACCATCTGATTGTTAATGCGCCTCCTCACAAAATTGTTTACACGGACATAAGGCGCTCTTACTCCCGCGGTAAATGAAATCTCGCTATTTAATGCGCATTTGAAAATGCAAATAATCGGAGATTTAAATCGCCTGGACCCCTAATTTGCACTCCGCTTTTGTAGAGGTAAATTTGGTAATGCGCCTTGAAAGAGCTTTAAATCACTCTTATAGAGGCACCCATTAACAGTTGCATAGAAAAGGGAATTTCAGCAGGTGTCATTTGTATGCATGCAGCACCTGGAGAAATTCCCTCTTCATCACAAAGCTGCAGGAGCCCTGCCTTCTTTTGTATCTGGTCGCTCTAGTATAGCTTCTGCAGCTTTAACTGTTGTGATGAAGTGGGAATTTCACCAGGTGTTGCATGAATACAAATGACACCTGCTGAAATTCCCTTCTCTATGAAACTGTTAAAGATACAGGAGCCGTGTCTTCCTTTTCATATGTCACCCTATCTAGAATGATTGTGGGTTAAGCAGATTTCTGCCTGGAGTGAATGCTGCCAGGGGAATGCTGGGAACTGTAGGTTTTTTTTCCTTTCTAAACATAGCATTGGATTGTGCCCTAAAGGGCATTCTGATGAGATGAGGCTTCAGCTGTCTGTGTAAAATGTTCTAAGAGCAGTGTTTTGCCAATACATGACCTACGCCGTTCCTATTGGTTCAGTCAGAAGGATGCTCCTCTAGTCAGCTTTTACTTAATGACCTGCTCAGCTGACCAAAGATTCAAGGCTGGTTTTGGTTTGAAGTCAACAGGATGTCATCATGAGGTGTGTGACATAGTCAGGCATTCCAGTCAGGCATTGTCAGAACCAGGCACTGGGTAGGGTGACCAGATAAAATCCAGGTCAGGGCTCACGTAACTTTAACAGTTGTAGAGAAAAGGGAATTTCAGCCAGTGTCATTTGTATGCAATTAGTTCCTGGTGAAATTCCCTCTTCATCACAACAGTTAAAGGTGCAGGGGCCCTGCCTTCTTTTGTATATGGTAACCCTAGTATAGTGCCTGCACCTTTAACTGTTGTGATGAAGAGAGAATTTCACCAGGAACTAATTGCATACAAATGACTCTGGCTGAAATTCCTTTTTCTCTACCACTGTTAAAGTTACATGAGCCCTGACCTGGATTTTATCTGGTCAGCCTAGTGGCACTGGGCAACCGGGGCATAGACTCAAGGCCCTCAGTGGAAGGACAGGCACAGAACCAGCTGTAGCTGCTTGCACTGTGCTGCTACCAGCAACAGTGGCATAAGTAAGCTGCTTTCTAGTTCTCAGACAAAAGTTTTTTAAAAGGCACCACATCCTTCTTTCTCCTCCTCTTCCTTCTCTCCTTGCCCATCCTGCTCTCTTGTGTGATTGGCTGGTGGGCAAGCAAATGAAAGGCTGAGGCACTTTCCAGGCCCCTTGCACTGAGGGCAGAAGCTCTATGATGCTTTGCGGGACACATTTTCCCCCTGTGCAGAAGCTGTAATTTGAAGTGGGAGATTGGTGTGGGGGCATGAGTGAAAAGGGGGCTTCTTATCTCTTTCCCCCATGTGCAGTTTTCCATTAAAAATTGTTCCCCGAATGGGGAAAAGTTACTTTTCTCCACAAGGGATGGATGATGGTTAGTGGCGCAGTGGTAGAGCACATGCTTTGCAGGCTGAAGGTCCCAGGTTCAATTTCCAGGTATTTATTTATTTATTTATTTATTACATTTGTATACCGCCCCATAGCCGAAGCTCTCTGGGCGGTTTACATAGGATTAAAAACAATTAAAAACAATATACAAAAATTAAAACAGCAAAAACATACACCATACACACAATCTGTACATTTAAAAACCACTACTTCAAAAAAAGCTACAAAAACAAAACAAAACAAAACAAACCCAGGCTCCTCAGATATTGCCAAATGCCTGAGAGAAGAGGAAAGTCTTGACCTGGCACCGAAAAGATAACAATGTTGGCGCCAGGCGGGCCTCGTCGGGGAGATTGTTCCACAATTGGGGGGGCTACCACAGAGAAGGCCCTCTCTCTTGTTGCAGACCTCCGAGCTTCCCTCGGAGGAGGCACTTGGAGGAGGGCCTTAGATGTTGAATGTAGTGTTCGGGTAGGTTCATGTCGGGAAAGGCGTTCCATCAGGTATTGTGGTCCCAAGCCGTGTAAGGCTTTATAGGTTAAAACCAGCACCTTGAATCGGGCTCGGAAACATACAGGCAGCCAATGCAAGTGGGCTAGAGTAGGTAGAACTGGAAAAAATCCTGCCTGGAACCCTGGGGAGCCATTGCTGCCAGTCAGTGTCAACAACACTAGGCTAGATAGAGCAATTGTCTGACTTGGTATAAGCCATAAATCAGCTTCCTATGTTCCTAAATCAGTAAGATTAGGCAATTTTCAGAGTTAAAATGGGAGAGGCAACAGGGTAAGAAGCCCCCTGTCTACCCAACTCCCCTTGTCAGTCAGCCATCTGCAGCCTCGTGCTGTATTGTATAAGAACTTTCCTGTCCCCCTCTGCCACTGCCAGCCCAGTACTCATGGAACTAAATAAAATGTATAGTTCTGCCCCGAGACACTGTAAAGCAGCCTTCCTCAACCTGGTGCTCTCCAGATGTTTGGGATTTTGAAATAGTGTGGTGTAGTGGTTAGAGTATTGGACAGGGACTTCAGAGATCTGCGTTCCAGTCCTCACTTGGCCATGAAGCTGACTGGATGACTTTGGATCAGGCACTCATTTTCTACCTAACCTACCTCACAGGGTTGTTGTGAAGATAAAATGAAGTTGAGGAGGACCATGTAAGCTGCCTTGGTTCTTTGCAAGAGGAAAAAAAAAGATGGGAAATAAATGTAATAATACACAAACTCCCATCAGCCTCAGTCAGCATCGATAATGGTCAGAAATGCTTTAGCCCAAAACATCTGGAGGGCACCAGGTTGGGGAAGGCTGCTGAAAAAACATGCAAGAGCGGAGCCAAATGAACACAGTGTGCACAAACAGGATAGGCACAAAGAGGTCTGGGGGACTGGGCCAGGAATTGGCTCCCTATATAGGGAGTTCCAGCTACTGAAAGGGAAGATGCTTGTGTCAGTGGTGACACAAATGTTGCACTTTTGTGGCAGACTGTGCTGGTTTCTCCATACAGAGATGTTCAAGGCCGCAAAGGGCAAAGGCAGGGCATGATACTTGGGCAGGGTAGGAACAGGCCCAGTTTGCAACCATCTCCAGCCCTGCAGCTCAAGCTTCCCTTCCCTTCTAGTGCTGCATTCCGCTTGGGTTGTGTGATGCCCCTTCCTGTAATGGTCTTTCCTTCTACTAGCACCTGCTGTCAACAGGGTGAATGCAGGTTCTTTGCATTCCAGTGAAACACATGCACCACATTCAACTATTTTGTGAGTTCACATTCAGGCATGTAGTGTAAAACATTAAGAAATGGGAAACGCTTCCCTGGAGATTCATATGACTTCCTGAGATATGCCAAAGATGTTATAGAATTGAGATGCCGTGAAAAGACAATGTGGCTGGTTTCGGACGACACATTAAGCAACGGGGGGGGGGGGGGGTGGAAACAATCGTCAGTTGTGTTGCTTGTTGTGTTGTGTGTAGGGTTACACACCACACACACACAACTGGCAGTACGCTATTCTGCCCAATTAAGCAACGGAGAGAAACAACGGGCTTGCACGTTGTTTAGCCTGAAGCCCCGCTGTTTATAGTGTTGTCCGAAACCAACACCCCCTCTTCCATAGACAATTCCGTTTGGGCATAGAGTTCTGCCGGCTGGAGCAAACCCCCCGGCTGCTCTATACAGCCAGCAGAACTTGCGGTGCGTGCTGGGATACGGCTGGGGCACTGGGGGAGGGGGAGGGAGCAGATGTAGCAACCAAGATGGGCGCCAGAACTTTCAGCTGCACAAGCACCAGTGTTGCAGTGTGTTGTGTGTGGAGCTCCGCCTACCTAACTCACTGTCAGTACACTATTTCCCCCTCCGTTGCCTAATATGTCGTCCGAAACCAGCCTATGTATCCCTCACTTCATCTAGTGCTCTGTTAATGATTAGATGGCATTGAGTAACCATGTTCAACAAATACAACCAGGACTTGGAAAAGTAGTGTGAGAGTTCAAAACTCTTATTAAAATTAAACTGCTTTTTTTTCAGAGACAAGTAACAAAAGTTTAAAAGACAATATTCCATTTTAATTTGGAAATATAGGCATTTGATATCACCAGAAAGTTTTCATTATTATCTTCATAACATATATATCATGAATTTCTTTTTTTTTTCAGAATTGTTTTCAGATATTGAACCCAAGATTCTTAAATATGACAGCCCTCTTTCAGCAATTAAAGATGTCCATGTACGACCCCACCCCTCAATTTGAGCATAATTTCCCTCAATTGTGTTCTCTCAAACTTTGTACATAATTCAACATTCTCGGAGTAACTGCAGTGAAAGCTGTACCAGTGCTCTTTGACCTTTGTGAATATTTTCGCAGTTCTGGTTTGGCTTGAACCATGGAGTTGATCAGTCAACAAAAGCAATGCTTGTTTCAGGATATCTTCTGTGATGACAACAGGGGTGAGTAAGCAAAGAAGGGGCTGGGACTAAAATGTGCAATTAGGTTACATAAAAAGGGTGTACGCTAGGTTAGGAAATGACCATACATTTTACCTCCGGGGGATTGTAACTCAGTGCATTATTAGATTCTGGAGCCATGAGTGGCTGTCCATTTTGGGAGAACAAATACCAGTAAGTATCTCTCTCTCCTTAATGAGTAATACAGTAGTTAGAACAGGCAGTATCTGGATGGCCAAATGGCCAAAAATGAAATAATGCTGTTTAATGGATATATATGATTTACTACTTAAAATGGATGTAAAAACAGCAACAAATAACAGCTGTTGGAATTTTAGCTATTGATGTGGCATACTTTATAGTGCAATTTACACTGAAAGAATGAACCATTGAATAATTCTTCTTCAGTTATTGGAAAACTCAAGCCATAAAAATGTCTAAAGAAGCATGTGTGCTTTGATCACTTCTCTTGGTATTATTTAGCCCCATTGTCATTTGTTTGTTCCTAGATTTAATTTTAATAAGCTGTCTTTGGAGAACGGGGAAAATGACAAGTCACAAGAAGGGCTAAATAAAGCTAGCAAAGGTGGACTTATCTATGGAGACTACCTGCAGGTAAATATGAGATTATGCTACAGCTGCAGAAATGCAAATGGTCAAGTGCAAACATGACTATTTCCCCATCTTCTATAGCAGTTCATATATCCTTTTTGATTCTGAGATATTTATCCTTTTAATACATTCTGTCTTTGGTTATGAAAGCTAGAGAACACCGGAATGTTTAGTATTATTTTTTTAAAAGAGCTTTTAACATTTTGTTCATGTGCCTATACACCCTTATCTAGGAGCAAGTCTCATTGAACTCCATAAAATTCACTTCTGAGCAGACATTCAGAGGTTTGCACTGTAAACTAACTCTGTACTAACTCTGGTTTTGTTGTTGTTCTTTTGGGAAGGTATGGATCTGGACACGGGGCAAAACAAGTATTACTTTAAATCTGTTTCTAAATCAGCTATGTCTCTCTCTCCCACAGCACCTACTCTTGAGTAATCATCATCATAATAAATAATAATAATAACAATTTATTTCTTACCCGCCTCTCCGTCTGGATCGAGGCGGGGAACAACAACATGATAAAATACATAAAACTGATTAAAACATGACACATATTATTAAAACTGCATAAAAATCCTAAAAACATCCTTAAAACATTCTAAAATTCCACTGGATATGCCTGCCGGAAGAGAACAGTCTTTATGGCTTTCTTAAATTCTAAAAGACTGTTAAGTTGACGAGTCTCCTCCGGCAGGTCATTCCACAGTCTGGGAGCGGCAGAAGAGAAGGTCCTCTGGGTAACGGTTGTCAGCCTAGTCTTGGCCGACTGCAGTAAATTCTTCCCAGAGGACCTGAGCGTGCGGGGCGGATTATACGGGAGAAGGCGATCCCGCAGGTAACCTGGACCCAAACCATGTAGGGCTTTAAAGGTAATAACCAACACTTTATACTTCGCCCGGAAACTAATTGGCAGCCAGTGGAGCGATTTTAAAGCTGGCGTAATATGGTCACCCCTAGATGTACTGGTGACCAACCTGGCTGCCATATTTTGAACTAGTTGAAGTTTCCGGACTAGGCATAGAGGTAGCCCTATGTACAGCGCATTGCAGAAGTCAAGCTTCGAAGTTACCAGTGCGTGCACCACCATCTTTAGGTCTTCCAACTCTAGGAAGGGGCGCAGCTGGCGTATCAGCCGAAGCTGATAGTAGGCACTCCTGGCCGTCGCATCTATCTGGGCTGTCATTTGGAGCGACGGATCCAGGAGCACCCCCAAGCTGCAAACACAGTCTTTCAGGGGGAGTGTAACCCCATCCAGAACCGGTTGACACACCTCCAAACCCAGGTTGCGGCCTTTGACAGCAAGCACCTCCGTCTTGTCTGGATTCAGCTTCAGTTTGTTTTTCCTCATCCAGCCCATTACCACCTCCAAGCATTCATTCAGAGAAGACACACTATCCTTAGCTGGCGCTGTTATCGAAGGCATAGAGAAATATATTTGGGTGTCATCAGCATACTGATAGCACCCCGCCCCATGCCTCCGGATGATCTCTCCCAACGGTTTCATATAAATGTTAAACAGCATTGGGGAAAGGATGGCACCTTGCGGTACGCCACACAGCAGCTCCTTCTTTGCAGAGCAGCTATCCCCAAGCATCACCATCTGGAACCTGCCCGAGAGGTAGGACCGGAACCACTGAAGCACAGTGCCCCCGATTCCCAATCCCCTCAGGCGTTCCAGAAGGATACCATGGTCGATGGTATCGAAAGCCACTGAGAGGTCCAGAAGTACCAACAGGGACACACTCCCCCTGTCAATACTAAGGCGTAGATCATCCACTAAGGCAACCATGAAAAAAATGTAGCTGCTAAATATGGATTTAAATTAATGTCTATTTTAGCCCACACACACAAAAAGGTTTTTAAGAGTTTAAGGTTCTGGTAATAATAGCAGTTCTGAAATCAAAATCAATGGTGAGGGTTGGTGGTTAAATGAGGACAATAGTTTCTGAATTTCTTGAAACACTATAAATGCTTGCAAATCTTGTTAGGCAACATGTGCTAGTGAGACGGGGGGAAATCATCCCTGCACATCATAGACAATGATGCCTTTGTCATAACACTTTCAACATCCTTAAAAGCTACCAGCTCTCTACAGCTAAAGAAAGGCTCACAACTGAAAAATGCTTTCACTTATATCAGTTTCTGTCATCCCCTGAGCTTGCCAACAGTGTTCCTCAAATGCTTAGGTGGGCTTTGAGTGAAGCAGCATTTGAGGAAACGTAATATGCATTCACAAAGAGGAAAAAGTAGCAAGTTGCCTCTTTCTGAGGGAAATTGAATTGGAAGTTGTTGGTTTTTTGTCAAAGGTTTTATGTAGGCTGACCATATGAAAAGGAGGACAGGGCTCATGTAACTTTAACTGTTGTAGAAAAAAGGGAATTTCAGCCAGTGTCATTTGTATGCAATTAGTTCCTGGTGAAATTCCCTCTTCATCACAACAGTTAAAGTTGCAGGGGCCCTGCCTTCTTTTGTATATGGTCACTCTAGTATAGTGCCTGCACCTTTAACTGTTGTGATGAAGAGGGAATATCACCAGGAACTAATTGCATACAAATGACTCTGGCTGAAATTCCCTTTTCTCTACAACTGTTAAAGTTACATGAGCCCTGTCCTCCTTTTCATATGGTCAGCCTAGTTTTATGTTCTGAATACAGCGTGGGCTCCTGGTTTTTGAGGGCCTTGGGCATGACACCCTCAATGCACCCCCTCCCTCAGTGAGTTTACTTTCTCATGACCATTGTCTCCAGTTGCTCGTTCTCTTTCTCATCATTGCTCCCACTTGCTTGCTTGACAGGCAGAGTGTCAGTGAGCAATGAGGCAGTGGCATCTCCTGCTCACCCTTTTCACCACAACTGGTAGTTTTAAAACCAGTGAGACAGTCATGGGAGGTGCTGCACATGTTAAATTTCTACCTGTCATCATGAGGCTGTTCAAAGTACAAGAATCTGATATGATGGCAGAAGAGACGACTGGGGGATGTCATCAGACAAGCATTTTATTGCATGCTCATTGCTGGGCACAGATTTTCACAGGTCCCTCTCATGGCGTTGTCTACCTCCCGTGTGCCTCCCGCTCCTTCTAGCCTTCTTCACGCCACAAAAAAACACCCTAGGAAGTCCTACTTATTTTTTGAGACAGAAGTTGCCATTGTCTCCTGCTGTGTGCAGGGGAAGCAGCGCAATCAAAATGGTCCATTGAATAGGCCACATGCTAGGCTGACCAGATAAAATCCAGGTCAGGGCTCATGTAACTTTAACAGTTGTAGAGAAAAGGGAATTTCAGCCAGCGTCATTTGTATGCAATTAGTTCCTGGTGAAATTCCCTCTTCATCACAACAGTTAAAGGTGCATGCACTATACTGGAGTGACCATATACAAAAGAAGGCAGGGCCCCTGCAACTTTAACTGTTGTGATGAAGAGGGAATTTCACCAGGAACTAATTGCATACAAATGACACTGGCTGAAATTCCCTTTTCTCTACAACTGTTAAAGTTACATGAGCCCTGACCTGGATTTTATCTGGTCAGCCTACCACATGCATGTTGTTTACTTCCTCTTTTGAAAGAGGAAGTAATGAGGAACAAATGTGCAGGTGGAGAAGCGACAGTAAGGAAACGTGATTTTCCCCCATGTGATGGTGCTGTACTAGGAATCATCCCTTTGTGACATGAAAGGATAATAACTGGCTGGATAGAATGTGACATGCACATAATTTAATGGCATGTCAGATAATAGCCTCAGATAATTTAATGTCATGTTCATCACCATGGAGTGTTATGGCTTCAGTTTGGTGTTTTACTCTGATCTAATCCACATCAACTATGGCTGCATTGGGGCCCTGCAACTGCTTTGTCTCCAAAATAAAAGTAGCCAGGTTAAGCACGCTTGTTTAAAGACATGGCTGAGTCATGTGTAGTTTGGGCCTAAGACTTTTCTTTTCTTTTTTAAAGTATAAGTAATCACACCCTAAGACATTCCTGAATTTAGAGCTGTGCATGTTCATGGTAATTGTTTAATAATAAAGAATTTAATGCCAAACTAACTGAGAAAAGTTTTGTTGAAAGGAACCATACAGCTTTAAGGCCAAGCCTTCTATTCTTTCTGTTAAAGCTGGACAAAATATTGAATGCTCAGGAGCTTCAGAGTGAAAAGAAGGGGAACAAGATCCATGATGAACATCTGTTTATTGTGACTCATCAAGGTAATCTTTCTGAAAAGAACAAAGCAAATGTTATGCAGCCAACCCAACTTTATTATATTATACTGAAATAGCATTTAAAAATGGACAGAGTATAATAAAAAGAGTATATGAGAACATAACAAGAGCCATGCTGGATCAGACCAAGGGTCCATCTAATTCGGCATTCCGTTCACACAGCGGCCAAACTGCGGGTAACCCACAAGCAGGACATGAGCACAATTGCACACGTCTGCTTGTATTCTCCAGCAACTTGTATACAGAAGCATATAGTCTCTGATACTGCAAGTAGTATATAGTAGGCTGACCAGATAAAATCCAGGTCAGGGCTCATGTAACTTTAACAGTTGTAGAGAAAAGGGAATTTCAGCCAGTGTCATTTGTATGCAATTAGTTCCTGGTGATATTCCCTCTTCATCACAACAGTTAAAGGTGCATGCACTATACTAGAGTGACCATATACAAAAGAAGGCAGGGCCCCTGCAACTTTAACAGTTGTGATGAAGAGGGAATTTCACCAGGAACTAATTGCATACAAACGACACTGGCTGAAATTCTCTTTTCTCTACAACTGTTAAAGTTACAGGAGCCCTGACCTGGATTTTATCTGGTCACCCTAATTAAGAAATCCAGCCATTTTTAGGCTTGTTGGATTTCCATGGAGCCCATGGCTAAGCCTGCATTTGTAAGCAGAGTCAGGGACTTTTCTACAAAATTCGGGGACTCTTCTTAAGTTTTTTTCCCTTAAAGCAGCAGTTATGTAAATTGCAGCTGCAATTTGCAAGTTTTGTGTACATTACATCTATAGTTTGTGTAATTTGCATAAATTGTGACTGTAATATGTTTAATTTGCACAAATTGCACTGGTGATTTATGCAAGTCGTGGCCTCAGTTTGTGCAAAATAAGCAAATTATGGCTGAAATGTGTGCAAATGTTGCTTTAAGTAAAACTACAACACGGAAATCCCATCAAGTCATGCCAGCTAATGGGTAAGTGAGCCAAAGTCTGGGGCTGCTGAGCTGATGAAAGCTTGGCGAACTTCACCCAGTGGATGGATTCTTCCAACGTCCCTAGTTCAAATCCCCACTAGCCACAAAGCTTACTGGGCTTTCAGGCTAACATAGTTCATAGGGGTGTTGTGGAGTTTAAAATGAGGAGAGTACTATGTATGCTGCTTTGAGTTTCCTGGAGGAAAGATGAGACATAAAAACAATCTATCAATTGCCTATGATTTTAGCACCCCCATTATTCCTGTCAATGGTGGCTCGAGGAAAAATTCATACACTTCAAATGATGAATAAGTTATTTATAACCAGGAATCATATTATTCACAGCTATGCAATGAGCCAGAACAAATACTATTTTTTTTCATATTATGATTTGTCTTTCAAGACATGTGGTCTAGTTTCATTGAGTTGTTTGCTTTGTGAGAATATATTTCCAGAAATTGTATACACTGTGTATCACTATATTAGAAGATATTAGGTATGTAATCAGAGGGTGCAATCCTATGCATTTTTAGACAAAAAAGTACCACAACTCCCAGCATTCTGTAGCCAGCCAATATCAAAGTTAGTCTGGGACAGAAAAACTGGAACTACTGTAAGTATTTTATTTATATTGTATTTATTTGTATACCATCCTTAAGCAAATATATCATATTTTTATCCAACAAGTTCATAATAAATATGGAGTTGATTAACCTTTTAATCATTCACCTGAACTTACTATCACCATTGGTAAGATGTGAAACTAATAGTGCCTTTTGACTGCAGCTTATGAACTATGGTTCAAGCAGATCCTGTGGGAACTGGATTCTGTCCGGGTGATATTTCAAAATGGTCATGTAAGTAGGATATAAATATATCTATTTAAAACCCCTCTCATTTTTTTGTTTTTCACCAAATAAATATTTGCACCATTGCACAATAGGTATGATCATGTGCTCTAGAGCGTGCTTTGAGTCTTGCACCATTTGTGCTCTAGCCAACGTCTAGCCTGTTTCATTGACTGCAGCTCCCCAGTATACCAGAGAGTAGAGTGGGCTCCACAGTGCCAGTGAGGGCATTCAGGTGCAATCAAGTCGATGACCCTCTGCATCTCACTGTTCCATAGTGATGCTTAAGGCCTCAGTGGATCACCAGCTCTCTTTCCACCTGAAAGTCCCCAAGAGCATTCAGAAATCCATCGGATTCCATCAGTCTCCTGGGGCGGACCATCCAAATGGGTTCCCCACCTCCACAGGAGGGAAGTAATGCTGTGAGCTCGAATTTCACAAGGAAGTGATCTGACCATGACAATGGGGTTACTTGGACGTCCAATTAATGAATTATACCCCCACATTTGATCAGTTAAAATGGTACCCCGATTTATCAATCAGCAGATTTAAATTATACATTAATCTATCAATCAACTGAAAGTCTCATGCTTAATCAACTAAAATGTATTTAATCAGGTGACAGCTCTAATTAAAACAGCCTACTGTTCTCTGCTACATCTTCTCTGCTGGTAATCATTTCTTTCTTTCTTTTTTACTAAGGTGAGAGATGAGAGAAACATGCTTAAAGTTGTTGCTCGAATACACAGAATTTCAATGATTCTTAAATTACTCGTGGAACAATTTTCTGTTCTGGAAACTATGACAGCTCTGGACTTCTTTGACTTTCGGTAAACAGTACACCATTGTTGATATATTCATGTGAGGTAGTGCACAAAAAAATTAGGCAACTGATGGTGGGCCAGAAGGAATCTTCTACCTTAGTCCCGTTATGCAATCTAGGATAAGTTTAAGGTCAACCCCAGCCAGCATGGGCAATGGACAGGGATAATGAGAGTTGTAATCCAAAATATCTTGAGAGCACCAGGATGGAGATTAGATTGTTCAGATTTGTAAGATTAATGTATATACTGGCAACAGTGGTTACACTTCTAAGAAGTGTTTTTGGAATTGATCATGATGACGATAATATCAACAGTGTGCATCGCACTTTGCAGAATGGTAGAGAATGAGTTTGTGTCCTGAGGGGTTTACAATCTAGAATTAGACATAGGGGAAACAATAGAGGAAGGAAGAGAAGTGGAGGCAGGGGTAAACTGAAGATGAATGTATGGTCATTTCAGTTGAAGGTTTAGTTGTGATAGGGTATAGTAACTAGGGCGTTGTGCCAAAGACTTCATGGAAAAGTTGAGCTTTGTGGATAGATTTAAGTAAGAGAAGCAACATCACCATGCAGGCATTGTGGGAGGTGGCCTGAATGTATTAAAACCCAAGTTTTAAGTATTTATGTTGCAGGTACCCAATCCAGTTTGCTAAGATCACATCACAGACACAAGGTTTCTAATCCTCTGCATACCTACTTTGGAATAAATTTTCTAGGAATCATTTCTGAGTAAACATACAAAGGATTGGGGCAGGGGATGGAGCCATACTTAGTCATATTTAGAGTAGACCAATTGGTCTAAGTATGAGTAAGTTTGGATCCAGGGTGTCTGATTACTCAAATAGTAAGATTTTATGCCGGGAATATATCAAGACAAGGAAATAATTTTTAAGGCAAATTTGCTTTATTTTTTTACTTCAAAATATGGATCTTTTGTTTTTAGTGTATTTTATTAATTAATTAATTTATATTCTGCCTTTTTTCCTCCTTAAGGAACCCAAGGTGGCACACACAATCTATTTCCTCCTCTCCATTTTATCCTCACAACAACCCTGTGGGGTAGGTTGGGCTGAGAGTCAATGACTGGCCCAAAGTCACCCAGTGAGCTTTCATGGTCAAGTGGGGACTAGAACCTGGATCTCCTGACTCCTAGTCCAACATTTTAGCCACTACACCATACTATGTCCTTTATATCCACTGGTTTGGTATCTATTCACATTAATTTTAAACTCTTTGCAAAAGTTTGATTAAATATCTCAATAGCAGCTGACTGCCCTGAATATCCCAGACTTTCTTATCTGTCCTAAGATATTGAGGCAGCCTACTCAAACAGGTCCCTACATGTTGACTGTAGAACAAGTTTCCTCCAAAATGTTTATTAAGCCATATTACACTTTGAGATACAGGTATAGATACAGGTGGATAGAGATATTTAAAATGTTCTCCTTTTTTTTCATCCTTAAAGATATTATTTGAGTCCAGCTTCGGGATTTCAGAGCTTACAGTTTCGATTACTGGAGAATAAGATTGGTGTCCCTCAAAGCCTGAGAGTTCCATACAATAGAAGACATTACCGAGATAACTTCAAGGGAAAAGAGAATGAATTATTACTTAAATCTGAACAGGAGCCAACTTTACTGCAGCTAGTGGAAGTATGAATTTCCCTTCTATTGATTCTTGGCCTGCTATAAACAATTTGAATAACTAGTAATTTACCTTCATCTGCAAGTGTTATGGAAGCAAGGGGGTCAATAAATCATTAATCATAATTAATCATTATGATAAATACTATATGGGGCAAGATGCCTATTCTAGGGGTGAGCAAACTTTTGGGGTGGTGAGCACATTTGGAAATTTGAAAAAACTTTCCAGGCCATTGTGCAGTGATTCTGTCTTTCCTCCATAATGTATTTTTCTGTTGAGGGTGAGGAAAGATGGAAGAAGAGGTGGTAAAACACAGGAGGGCTACACATTTAAGATATAAAATTCCATGAGTGAGTTATGGCAATTGCACAATAAAAGCCTCACCTGAAACACTCCTTATTTCTTTCTCAGGACTGTTCTATAACCTGCAGTTTATATTATAACATGGTAGTTGGTCACTTATTAAAACACATGACGGTGGCATTTAACCAGTTGTGTTTTTTTAAAAAAAGATTGCTCAGGAACAACTAGTTGTTGCTTATTTTCCAGAAGCTCTTAAGAATGTGATAGGATAAAAAGTGGACAAGAGTAATGCTCAATAAGTATTCATCACTATTTATCTATAGTGGCAGAGCAGAGAAGAGAGTGTGACTGAGTAATATGAAAGTGGAATGTAAGAACATAAGAAGGGCCCAAATGGATCAGACCAAGGATCCATCTAGTCGAGCATTTTGCTCACACAATGGTCAACCAGGTGCCTGTGACCAAGAAATCCCCAAGCAGGACATGAGTGCAATAGCTAGGGTGACCAGATTTTGGAACCCAAAATCCTGGTCCCTGCCCCGCCACCCAAAACAACCCCCCCACCAAGCCACCCCCCCAAAACAACCCCCCCAAGCCACCCCCCCACCCAAAACAACCCCCCCACCAAGCCACCCACCCCCAAAAAACATCAGCCCGGACCTACCAGGTTCGCTGCCGCTGCCGCCGAGTCCGCCGCCCCCCCCCAGGTCCCCCGCCGCCGCCGTCAGGTCCCCCGCCGCTGGGCTCGTAAGGCCAGCGGCCGCGCGGAAGAGGCAGGGGAGGGCCGGATCCGGAAGTGACGTAATCAGCCCTCCCCCGCCTCTTCCGCGCAGCCTCTGGCCTCGTCGGGGCTCGTCGCGATGGCGACGACCCCCGAGGAGCCCGGATGCCCGTGCGGAAGAGGCGGGGAAGCTCCCCCGCCTCTACCGCGCAGGCGTCCGGGCTCCTCGGGGGTCGTCGCCATCGCGACGAGCCCCGACGAGGCCAGAGGCCGCGCGGAAGAGGCGTGGGAGGGCCGATTATGTCACTTCCGGATCCGGCCCTCTCCCGTCTCTTCCGCGCGGCCTCTGGCCTCACGAGCCTGGCAGCGGCGATGGAGGACCCAGCGGCGGCGGACCCGGCCGCCCCAGCAGGTAAGTGCCCCGCGCCCCGCGGTCCTTACCCGCAGGGGCGTCCGCTTCTCTCCAGTGCTCAAATCTACTGAGAAACAGGCTTCGCGGCCTGTCTCACTACTGAGGGACAGGCCGCGAAGCCTGTTTCTCAGTAGATTCGAGCACCGGAGGGAAGCGGACGCCCCTGCGGATAAGGAGCGCGAGGCGCGAGGGAGGGCACTTACCTTCTGGGGCGGCCGCTTCCCGGGCTTCTCCGCCGCCACCGCTGCCAGGTCTACCGCCGCTCCTCGCTTGCTGCCACCGCCGCGTGACCCCCCGCCACCCCGGTTTGCCCCCACCACCCCCGGTTGGGCCGGTTGGGCCCAGGTTTCCCGGTTAGGACCGGGAAACCCCGAGCCATCTGGACACCCTAGCAATAGCATCATCCTGCCCATGTTCCACAGCAACTTGTGTATATAGGCATACTGCTTAATGTCTGTGGGTGGTGGGATTGAGTAATACAAGCATTATTCCTAACTATATACTTAGTATGTACCCTTGCATCTTGGCAGGGTACTATGTGGGTAATATGTGGTGCTCCAGATGTTACTGGACTTCCATTATCTCTCACTGTTGGCTATGCTGTCTAGAGCTCATGGGAGTTTCAGTTCAGCAACATCTGGAAAGCCACATATTTCCCACTCCTGAGTTCTGGTAGATGTAGAATATATCATTTGTATTTATAGCCATGCATGCACATTTATACAAATTTCCAGGAGATAAATTTAGTGTTTCCCAGTCCATACATCTTGAGAGATCACCATTACTAGTTGATATACTTAAATATCAAATATAGCTAGCAAACATACATGTTTTGTAATTTTTGTGTACTGCTCAGAAAGCTTTGGTTATTGGTGGCATAGAAGTAATAAATTAATAATAAGTAACCTACACCATAACCTGATGATTAATCTGTTTTGTTTTATAAGGCATGGTTGGAAAGGACACCAGGACTTGAACCGGAAGGATTTAATTTCTGGGGGAAATTTGAAGTGAATGTACTTAAGGGACTGGAAGAGGAATTTGCAATGGTGCAGGTACATAGTATAATTTGCCATGGATTATCTTTGCCATGGATTGTCTTTGGCCACTTGTAACAGAAATGCCTAAGTACAGTTCCATGAGATAATGCGTGAGATAACCCATTGTATGAGCGCTTCCTTATGTATATGAGGGGAGTTTAAGTATGCCAAAGTAACCTATGGCCCCCTCCCATGTGTGTGTGTGGTCCCCTCTACAAGAATTCAGTTTGATGCCTGGTTGTCCCATTATGCACATCTTCTCACAATCGTGTTTATGCCTAAATCATGTAAACGACATGTGGTGAAGCGCATAACTGGCAGTATGAAACGCGCTTTAAAGTGGCTGAAATGCGGAGAAATGCTTGTTTACATGGTCATAATGCGCTTAACGACCGCAGAGGATTAAAACTCGCTATTTAACGCACATTCGATAATACGCATAATCGGACAGATAAAGCGCCTCAACCCCCGATTTGCGCTCCACTCTTGTAGAGGTATTTTTTTAATGCGACTTGAAAGAGCTTTAAATAGCTCTTGTAGAGGCACCCTGTGTGTGTGAGAGAGAGAGATGTGGAGCACTGGCAAGTTCTGCTTTCCCATATTTGGAAGAGAGGTACTGGCAAGTGGCTGCCCACATAGTTTTCTGTATGTATGAATTGAACTATTTAGCCCTCTTTAGGCATTAAGGAACTGTGTACAATCAATGCTGCGTTCTGGCTTGTGTGGAGAGCCTCCAGAGGTACAGACGTCTCTCCACTTTACACCATCATCCTACACATGTACAGGGCAACGGAAACACATAATGAGAGGTGTGTGAATAGAGCATTGATTGTACACATATCCTGATTACCTGAATGGGGCTTTGTATTTACTGATGTGAGCTCAATGATTTTGCATGAGGTATACCTGGGCTACAAACATAATGCAGTTCTGTGAGAGTCCTGAGTCCAAGAGTGCTTTCTTATGATTCTTTAACCCCTTTATAGAACTTCAATTCTTAAGGTTCAGCAATGGGAGTTGGCAGCCATGACACTCATAGTGCTTGCTCATGTCCAGTCACTGAACTGAAAAGAGATTAACACTCACGTATGAAAAATTGTGAATATGTTAATTTAAGAATTATCATGTGGGTGTATATTTTGTTTCCCATATTTCAGCAAGAAAATATTTTGTAAAGTGTATATAGGGAATAAAATATAAATTTGTGTGGCCATCCCCATGTTATATTATGATTTGTATGGCCATCCCCATGTTACATTATGAACACATTTTCATTCATCTATGTCAAAATTAATCCTACAGTTAAATCTCTGCCATTATTGCGTTGAGGAAATAATTGCCAGCGAATGCTTACTACCACTATAGAGTAGAACCAGATATTGTGAGTGGAGAAGGAAGCATGGAATAAAGACACAGACACCAGAGCTTAGGATAACCTAGGACCTCTTTATTTAAATAAGGGAACTTCACCCCTCCCTGGATCTGCATGTGAAAATGCAGGAATCTATTAGATTCTTTCTTCAGGCAACTAGCCTGCCATTATGGACGAGCCACTCTCCTAAGACAGGAGTCAGGTAAACCCGGCCCCTCTCTTACGTGACACTTTGTAAGTGTGTGAGGCAGGAAGGTCCCCATAGGCAAACCATATCCTGACACAAGAGCCACACAGCCCCTGAGGAGCAGGTCCTCTGGATATGCCAATTACCAAAAGGTGCCAGAGTACTCACCATCCCTATTCTAATATCATGCAAATTCCCACACAGCTCTGCCAATCCAACCCACCTGTTTACTAACCTTCTGCTAATCGTAATTCCAGTATGGAGTAGGCAAAAAACCTGTACACAAGTGTGAATTTGTGGTAGGTAAAATTCCTACTCAGCCAACCCTCCAAAGGGAGCGACTGGCTAATCCCATACTAGTTAAAGGGAAGGAGGAGGGTAGGAGCTGGAAAGCAAAAGAGGCCGAGCTTTGGAGGGGCTGGCCTTTATAGGCTCTGCCTTGTTCACGTCTCACGTGGCACACATGTGCCTTACATGTGACATCTTTCTTTCGCTCCTTGCCACCTGCAAAAGCCGTCCCCCACCCAAGCCATTCCGGCTGGGCGGGAAGCGGGCTTGTGAGTGGAGAAGGAAGCATGGAATAAAGACACAGACACCAGAGCTTGGGATAAACTAAGGCCTCTTTATTTAAATAAGGAAACTTCACCCCTCCCTGGATCTGCATGTGAAAATGCAGGAATCTGTTAGATCCTTTCTTCAGGCAACTAGCCTGCCATTATGGGCAAGCCACTCTCCTAAGCCAGGAGTCGGGTAATTCTGGCTCCTTTCTTATGTGACACTTTGTAAGTGTGGGAAGACTGCCCTTCTGCTCCGATCGAAGCTCATTCGACAGAGCCCAGAAAGCAAAATAAGCCGAGCTTCAGAGGGGCTGGCCTTTATAGGCTCTGCCCTGTCCACATCTCACATGTCACACGTGTGCCTTCCATGTGCCGTCTTTCTTCTGCTCCTTGCCTCCTGCAAAAGCTGTCTCTCGTCCAAGCCATTTCGGCTGGGCGGGAAGCGGGCATGTGTAGAAACTAGGATATAGTTTCAAGTAGAAACTTGGCTAAAAGCAATGGAAGACAAGATTATATTGCCTTCTAACCAATACACAACACACCTTAGTAATTCAGGGTGGCTGCAGGACAAATAAAAATAGTGCCCATATTTTGGTGCATTGCAATGCAACTCGGGTGAGAATAACCAAGTTCTTGATGTATATTTTAGACCTTAGGACAGATTCCTAAAATAATGAACCACATTCAGCAGCAGCGGGGTGGTGACATCTATAGTAGTTGGTTTCCAATCACATGGCTAAACCACTCTTAATGGAAAGACCGTTGAACTCGGAATATCATTGATTGAACAGGATACAGACCCCTGGATGTAGAGAGGACCATGCAAGGGGAAATATTCTATGTAAATAAAAAGTGAAGCTTTCAGTCTTCTTCTTAAAAAAAGCAATAATTATTGTGATTGAAAGGCCAAAGAAGACTCAGAGGAAAAAGAAGATCAACTGGCAGAACTTCAGAAACAAAAAGAAGTGCTTATTTCATTGTTTGATGAAAAACGCCATGAACATCTCCTTAGTAAAGGTAGGTAGGCTTATTAGTGTGTACAGATGGAATTTCTCTTTTCTAATATACCAGATAAAACTAAGCTGGGATACAATTAATATATTACATTTAATAGATATTTACTTTTGCAGGTGAAAGAAGGCTGTCATATAAAGCAATGAAAGGAGCTTTAATGATCTACTTCTACAGGTATATTAAAGGGTCATTCTTCCCTACTTGTTTTTTCTCCTTCAGAGATAGGTTGTGTTTTTTTAAATGAAGCAAAGCAAAATCATATCCTCCAATTTTGCAAGCATATTTAGTGTGTGTGTATGTGTGTAAAATATCCTTAGTATTTGGATTTTTAAAAATCAGCTTTGTAAATTGAACTCCCAATGCAAATTTCCTGTGCAAATATTAGTGGTAATTTGTTTAAAGTAAAACAATTTCCACAAATTTACAAGAGACATCACATTTTAAAAATATACAAGTATTCTAGAATAGTATTTACTCTAACCCCGTCTCCTCCAAGTATGAAGTCTGGTTCTAAAAAGTGTATGTTACTGTTTGCAGTATTTACTTACTTTTCAAAATTAAACGTAGGGTTTCAGATTTTGTTCCAATTAAGATCTGAAGCTCAGGTATAAGACTGAAGACCTAAGATATATTTAGAAGCAAATCCCATTGAAACCAGTGGGACTTACTTCACAGTTAACATTGTTAAACATAGGCTGGAAGTGTGCTGGAAGTAAATTTGCTGAGTGAGTTCTGTATACAATGATTTCCAGGCCTCAGGGTTTGCATTGAAACTTTCTTCTCTGTGGCTTCAGGACAAGCTAGTTAAAGGGATGAAGAGCATCCAGGGCAACTAATAAAGGAGATGAGGGATCAGAATCAAAGGAGCATGCTATTTCCTGCTCGGCTTGAGTTTTTGCTGGGCACTTCACTCACCCCAACTAATGTCCATCATGCTCCTCTCCTACAGCACCATAGCCAAGTTGTCGCCCATAACTTGTCATCATCCCTTGCCCCCACTAGGCACTACTGTTAAACTCCTAGTGTCCTGTCCTCCAATATATGGGCCTGAGTCTCAGGAAATCAGAAACCTTAACCCAAATAAACAATATGCATAGGATTAGAGCCCTGAATGCAATCCTAAAAATACTTACTGGGGAGTAAGTCACATTGAACAGAGTGGGACTTTCTTCTGAGGAAGTATTTCATTTCTCATTTTTCTATCTTGTATGGAATAGGTTTATAATTTAGCTCTTGAAAGAGACCTAATCTAAAGTCAGTAGACCAATTTGCTTTTGCTGCAATTGACCATCAATGTGAACCTCACTCTCATCGTTCATATTTAAGTATATAGAAAGAATAAAAACAGAAGCCAAATAATGTTGTGAGAAACAATTTACAAACTATCACTTTGCTATTGATTTATAGTTGATTATTTTTTACCTATTCTATAGTACTAGATCACTAGACTGCTATTGCCAAGTTAAAATATAATAGGATATAGCATATATAATTAACAGCATGCCTTTCCCCTTTAATTTGACACATACTGTAAAATAGGAGAATTTAAGCAAGATAATGAGTTCTCTTCTGTTTTCCCCTCCTTGAGAGAGGAACCTCGCTTTCAGGTTCCTTTTCAACTTCTCACTTCTCTTATGGATATTGACGTGCTGATGACTAAATGGCGATGTAAGTTTCTTTCTCATATTTCTGTGGTACAACTACCATAACACTGTAAAATAAAACCGTGAATATCTACTCCCTGCTGTTACATATGCATGACTTGGGGAAGCTTTGCACAGAACACAAACTATCAGTGTTCAGGGTGATATGACATTGCCTACAATGGTTCCTATCTGCTGACAGTGGAGACTATGCAAATGTGCATTAAGGATGTATGCAGTGCTGACTTGTAGTGAACAAATAGTGAGGACCGGGTATCCCCAACCTTTTGGGGAGCTTGAGATACTGCTGTGGACATCACCACAAAATGCCTAATCAGTGGATTGCTGCTTTGGCATCTACCATTCGTGTCAATGGATCTTAGGCTGCGCCTTATTCAGTAAAAAATTCTGCTTTATGTCTATTGAACTCTTTAATAAGGGATCATTAAATGTCTCTTTAATAAGCGATTGCCTAATTCAATTAATTGCTGGTAGTGCAATACAGGCAGTCCATCTTTTAAACGTGCTTTGGCAATGTCCATTAATTGCATCTTTTTGCAGGAGGTTGTTACATAGAAAAAAATTGTACTGGAACAGTCTTCAGTATTCAGTGATGTACATGTCTTTTTAAATTATTTACCTGCTTCATGGAAATTAGCAAATGGTCAGCATAAAGGGATTCCCTGCACCCTTTTGACAGCTAAAAGGCTAATATTACAATACTGGGAAGATAAACACTCACTTCCTATAATGCAATGGACTGAGGACCTTACAACCCTTTTAATATTTGAATGGGTTGCATATAGACGTCATCTTCAAATGAATACTTATTTGAATTTTTGGTCCACTTTTGTGGCAGCCCATGTATAATTGGTAGAAAGTTGTAGGCATTTCATACAAATCCATGTATGGATAGTAAAATGGCAATAAATAATTTAAAAAATGGTACCCAAAGTTGATGAGTTCAGGACCCCTGGTGTAGACAGACCCTTTGTCTCTGAATAAGTATAGGCATGCAGGTTTCTACCTGCATGCCTGGGGATCTATTTATTTATGTATCTAAACACAAACAAACTATGAGCTTTGCAGCACCTTAAAAACTAATGAATTTATTATGGTAATAAGCTTTAATGGACTACAAAGTTGACTGCAGTCTATGCAAGTTTATGTCCTAATACATTCCTTAGTTTTTAAAGAGCCACAATGCTCTTGGTGGTTTTTTGTTTTTTTTTTGATGCAACAGACCAACAGAGCTACCCCTCTGGAATTTCTTTTTTTAAAAAAGAACTTCTACCCCACTTTTTGCCTGATTGGTATAAAATTGGCTTATAACTAGAAGCTTAATGGCTAGGTGACTGAGCTATTAATCAGGAAGTCCCCAGTCCTAATTTTGCCTGTCTCGTTAAAGGTGCACTCCTATTGTAATGATCTTCCAAACTTGGAAGCTTAGGGTCATCCTATGCAGGGGGGAGGAGCGACAGAGGACAGCTTCACCTCCCCATTTTCCTACCCTGCATGTTCTGTAGACAGGCTTTTTTGCCCATCTAGTGAACATATCACAGAGTGGGGGGGAGGGAAAAAGGCTGGAGGAGCCTCAGAACAGTTCATACCCTGGGCTTTCATTTCCTCCTCCCCGCCCATTCCCCCCCCCCCCGACCTCAGAGAGCCAGGCAGCATGGTTCTTTCCAAAACAGCTGCAAGAGGGATGGGTGGGTACAGAGCCCCAATTCTCAGCTCCGAGATCAGAGTGCTGTATCTGACCTCGGATCTATCCTATGGGCCTTCAGTTGCTGTCTAGGTCTCATAGGACTGTGGCATGAGTCATCACTTTGGCAAGCCATTTTATCTCAGCGTCCCCTCCTCCCATCTGCAAAGTGGGGCAAAGCAGCTGCCTTGAGCACTAACTTAATGGAAAGGTGGGATATAAATTTAGTAAGTAATACTGAATTACTTGAGCAAGAGTGCGGAACTTCTTTCAGCCTGAGAGCCACATTCCATTTCGGAGATGGTTTCAGGGGTCACATTCCCCTGCTTTGAAGCAGGGCCAAAGGGATGGGGACAAAAATGCCAGCATATTTTAACTTAAATCTCTTACTGCGAGTAACTAAGCCTTAGCAGAGGCATTTCAACCTTTTAGAATGGAGGGGAAGGCCTGCACAGAATCTGTTCAGTGCTTGAGGGAAAGTGGGTAGGGCCTTGTGAATGGGAAACCCAGAAGCCAGATTGGGACTCCAGGAGCGCCACATTTGACCCACAGAGGGCCCAGACCAGAGGTTTTGAGCTCCTGCCTTAAAGGATTGCTGTTTCGTATTAATAGACAGTGTATATGAAGGACTTGAAACACTACAATGCTGCAATCCTATAGCCAGTTACTTAGGACTGAGCCCTATCGAATTCAGTAGGACTCATATCTGACTGAACAGACATGTATAGGATTGCACTGTAAAGCACAATATACACTCTAATTTTAATCATACAGGGAGGAAAACATGATACTATAAAGAATTCATGTTTATATTATAAATGAAACAATTACAATTTATACAACTTTTAGGGGGTCATTTCAGTAACAATAGAATGACCTTTCGATGTCCTAAAAATAGGTATGCACTAAAATGAAGTTATTTGTATGCTTAGATAACCATGTGTGCATGGTGCACAGAATGATTGGCAGCAAGGCTGGGACAGGAGGATCATCAGGATATCAGTATTTACGCTCAACTGTGAGGTAAGTCTATAGGAAACCAAATTTAACTTTATATCTATATGTACCTGCCATAAAAGGGCAAGACCAGGAAACAAGATAGAAGGAATGCATTCCTTTAAGGTTTTCATATTTGTGTTAACATGCAACTGTCTTCTGATGGTGAGCACTGATTTCAAATTCAGGTCCGAAAAGCCTTTTTGAGGTTTTTTTTGTTTTAATGTCATATAATTAGAAAGGTATATGGAGAAAGTGAATACGGAGAAATGAGTTGACATCCCTTTCTCTCAAAACACTAGCATTTACTCCAGGTGATGGTGGGCAATCTGCATCCCAGGGGATACATGCGAATTCGGACACAGCAATTTTTTTTTCTTCAACCCCCCTCCCCCCCACACACATAGTACTTGTAGCGCTATGGAGCCATTGAGGTTAATTGATTGGCAACAGGTTCAGGTCTAATGCAGGGATGCATGGTTAACCTTGCAAATTTATCACCTTACGATGTGGCAAGGACTATTAACTCAGTCCGAGAGACGGTTTGTGTTAGTGTGGTCAAAATTACGCTCATGTTCTTAACAGCTGCTCACACCAATGGCGTATACATAGCTGTGTCCATCTGGTTCCATTGCAAGCTGCAATCCACAGAGCAGTTTGAGCATGTAAATCAGGCCTTAGCTAGCTTTTAACGAGGGACTGGAGTAATTAAACTCATGTACATTAGGTCCATCTGAAGACATGGGGATGTTGGTGGCTAGTAGGGAACCTGTGAGGCTTTGAGCTCCCATCAGTCCTAGCCAGCATGGCCAATGCCCAGGGATTATAGGGATTATAGTCCAGCAACATATGCAGGGCCAGATTCCCTAACTCAGTCTAAGAGTATAGAGTTTGAACTAAGCCTCTGAACCCTCAAGCTTGTGGAAGCAGACGTATGGCAAAGGTTCGAAGCAGGCAGTGAGGGGCATTGTAGTTGAGTAGAATTAACATCTGTCATTCAACTGACTGCCATATTTATTATTTCTGATGGTTGCATTTTGTTAAATTGCTTTATTATTGGAACTTTGGTAAACTTTAAAATTATCATCACTCTTTAACTAGTTCCCTCAAGCCCAGACTTCTACAATCTGGTGCCCTCCAGATCTTTTGGACTTTAATTCCCAGCATTTCTGACCATTTGTCACATTGAATGGGGCTTATGGGAATTGAAGACAAAATGAGTGGAGGGTATCAGATTGAAGAAGGCTGCTCAACCCTATGTTGACTCTTTCCAATCCTCATGCAGTAGAGTTGGAGGTTGGCGGAACATAAAAAGTCAATCCTACCCTGTGGGACTTGGGTTACAGGTTTGGGGCGGTATCCAAAGGGCCACTCCGCTCCCACTGTGTTGTGCCAGTGGGACTGACCGCTTGTGCAATGTGGAGCTAGCGGTTCTAAAAGTAACCCTGGAAATGAACGAAAACACTTGTTTCCAGATTGGGACAGGTCAACTCCCTTCTGCAAGCTTTGCTGACCTGACCCGTTCTGGAAACTAGCATTTCTTCTCATTTCAGGTTGCTTTTAAAATCACAAACTTTCTGTTGCCCAGGCAGTTAATCCCACTGGTGACAGGCACAACAGGACACTGTCCCCTGTCCGCTACTACATACAAACTAGAAAATATTATGGAATCTCACACCTCAATGCATTTCTTTTTTCTTTGCAGTGACAGATACAAAGTGTTCGTTGATTTGTTCAATCTTTCAACGTATTTGGTGCCAAGACATTGGATCCCCAGGCTGAACCCAACTGTTCATAAATTCCTTTACACAGCAGAATATTGTGACAGTTCCTACTTCAGCAGTGATGATTCCGATTAAAAACCTTCTTTGGATAATCCTTGTAAATAACTGAATTGTAATTGGAAGAAGCTTGATCTTTAATGTTAAACCTTATATGCAATTAGATAATACAGTATATGCATATGTTTATACATATTTATGCACAATGTACTATAGCATTTAAAGTACATGCATTTTGGGTAAGTTATCAGAAATAAAATTTAGAGATGAGATAAACATTTGAGACTTCCATTTTTAAACAAAGTTTAAACTGTTGCTGCTGCCTTTTCTAAATTGCTTTATCTGATTCATTATGCTGGTTTGTAGCATCTTTTAGATTGCAGGTTTAGTTTTTTTAATGGTAAAAGTACTGCTTCAATTGTATGTTATGCTTTTAAATCATGTATGTGAGCCACCTTAGGAGGGTTTGCTACAGGAAGTAGCACAAACATATTACAAATAAAATATAAATAAAATTTCACACTGTGATTTTAAATAAGATGGCTGGATCTATTTAAACAAAAGCCATGTTCCTGCAGGAGCCGTAATAGTTGCCACTTACTGCATTTGATTTTTCATATTATGGGGAGACTGTTAATTCCATGTTAAGTTATTTGGGGTAATGTTGTAACAGACCTTAGCAGCTATTATTGGGACACTGAACAGGTCTTTGACTTGGTTTAGGAAGACTCAACCAACTCTTCTTCACGTAATGCATGGCAGATATGAGTCTGATTATAATTGACTCAAAATGTTCAATGGTATAAAAAGAGATGACAGCCTTTTTATTGTAGAGGAAAATTAGAGATGTTTTCCCACTCATTTTTATTATAAAAATTAAGAGATATCAACTTGAGTATGTAAAACATTCTTATAATTAGACATGTTTTAATCAAAACTGATATTTAAAATATCACCTTTTTCACTGCTATATATATATTGACATTCTGTGATCAAGTGTTAATTGTAAACATTTCAAAGGAACAGCCAAAGAAAGGGAACAGCATTACTGATAATGCCAATTATAAGTAGAAATTGAGTCTGTTTGGTCCAAGCTCACAATGTGGAGAAAAAAGAAAGACTAGAGTGGCCCTGTAGCAACATAGACTGAACAGAAAAAGTGATGTCATGTTCCAAGAAACATAGGAAAGTTAAGAACAGAAATGGAAGCAAGAACACAGCTATTGAGGGATGCCTCTAGAGCAATCTTCCCCAGCTTGGTGACCTCCAGATGTTTTGGACTACAATTTCTATCATCCCCCATGAGTGTGGCCAAGGTCATGCTGGCTGGGAGTTGCAGTCCAACATAGCCGGAAGACATCAAGTTGGAGAGGGTTCTCAAAAGGTTGGTTAACACTGTCCAAAGCACTGCTAATATACCAATATAATTACACAAAACAAGGGATACAGAGGGATGAACCCTAAACATTCAAACTATTCGTAATTGTAACTTAATTTGTGAAGTGGCTTGCAACCTTAACAGCACAATTCTAAACATGTCGACTTGAAAGTACCATTGAGTTCAATAGGGCTTACTCCCAGTTAAGTGGGCATTGGAATGCAAACTTAATTGTGTTTCACCTCCACAGCCGCCTTAGGAAATGGGTGTTTTGTTATTACCATTTTACAAATAGGGAACTGAGACAAAGAGTGTGATTTGTCTAAAGCTACATGACAACTACATGGTATCAGATGAACCCAGGTTTCCCAGATACAAACCCATCTATTATTGTGGCATAGTAGCTCAAAACCCTTTACAAATATTTTGATATGCCTGAGAAGGCTCAAGGTTTCAAAACGTAATGCTAGAACTGGTAATATAAAACACCTTTCTTCTGCATAATTTATGGGTCTAGTGCATATTATCTGTCCACTTAAGGGATGTCTTTAGTTCCCAAATACAAATGTCTATGTCACTGGTTGGAAGAGAATACTACTTCCAGGATCTAAGATTTCTTATGATCTCAGTGTTCATAAACAGTGTCCCTTCTTGAAAATAACATACAGTTGCAATTGAAATATCCACCGGTCTTTTATCTAGAAAAGCCATTTCACACAGACACAGCAGAAACTTCATCAGCAATCCCTAGAAGTCAACAAAAGTCAAAGTTGATCAGTAGAGAAATTCATGTTGTGCCCTTTATAAAGAAAAGCATTTTTTGCAACATCTTCTCTTAACCCATCAGTACTTGCATTGCACAAGCATTGCAGCTTTTCATTTTAGATCACAAATATTTCCAACAGGAATCTTAAGGTTTTTTTTTCCAGGGGAGGGGTTCCATCAGGGAAGTTGCTGTTCTAAGTGACTCTAATCACTATATTAGAAGTCCACGTCAACTAGCTTCAGAGGAATACAGTGCTTTCATAATTGTATATACTTAAGATTAACTTCCCCAAGCTCATGACTCAGTGGCCATAATCTTTAAACTGCTCAAGACAGAATCTTCTGCTTTAATAGCATATAACTTAGCATATAAGCAAGTATTTAGGTAAGCATGTAGGACAGTCATCAATTGACTTGTTCAGAAGACACCTTAAACCCTGCTGGTTAAGCAGCAGGGTTTAAGGTGCCTTGTGCGATGCATTTTGCTAAACCCTGCTCACTCACTAACCACGGTCGGACCGTCTGCAGCAGGGTTAGCGGCTTTAACTGTGACTTAGTGGCCCTGTTCAGATGACACCTTAAACTATGGCTTTAACCATGGTGAATAAGGCAAAAAAACTTATTCACCATGGTTAAAGCTGTGGTTTAAGGTGTCTTCTGAACAGGGCTAAAGTGTTGTGTGTGACAGCACGGCTTGTGGTTAGTGCTAGCCCCAGAGAACCAGAGTTTCACTAACCACAGAGCCTGACGTGTTGTCTGAACAGGCCCAATGTGACAGCACATCAGACATCTTAGCTTTCCTCCTGCATGGAGAGGGTTTTGTTAGCATGCTTTCAAAGAAGTGATTTCTACAGCCACTGCATTCTGAAACAATTAAGTTGAGAGAATGAATGTACAATGTGCCTGCCTAAATATTAAAATATGTGCCTGCCTAAATATTAAAATATGATCTTACAGGAGGGCTATCAAAAGTCTGTGTCTGCACAGCCATCTGTGTTTGCATCCAGTATAAACCACAATGCCATTTTCCCAACTTACCACATATATTGGAACCTATTTTAACATGAGCATAGCCATCTATTCCCCATGGACGTCCCCAGGAGTTCCGTACAATCCAATAGGGAATAATACCTGTAAAATGAATTCAACAAGTAATTTTTTAAAAAAAATGAAAGTGTTTGGCAAACTTTATGCCATTAGCACAGACTTCCCCAACGTGATGCCCTCCAGACGGTCCCGGCCAGTGGTCAGGAAAGCAGGGAGTTCTAGTCCAAAACATCTGAAGGGTGCCAGGTTGGGAAAGGCTGCATTAGCCAAACAAGCATAAAGTCTAAGAGAAGGACCTCATGCAATGTAAAACAGAATATGGGATCTTCTATAGAATCTGGTCTTAAAAAGACAAAGCCCCAATTACTTTAAAGGCAACTAAGTCTTTTTTTCTCTTTTTTTAACTGTAGATCAAGTGCAATCTGGACCCTAGGTGGTCTTTAACCCTTCCACCCTGCTGGGGCCTGGTTCTGGATCAACCCCAACCCTCAGGAGCCTGAAATATATATTGCCAAATGGCTAACGGAAGCAGGAAAACACTGACTCTGAAACGGCCGGGATTGTTACTTTACTGCCAGTAATGGAGGCAGAAGCACATATGTGTGCATGCATGAATGTATGTGTGGTGGGCATGAGCGCGCATGTGTGACCTCTGGTCCTCTAGCCAACACTGGACATAGACCTTGGGGCTGAAAAGGTTGTGCACTAGAGTAAAGAAAAAAGCAATGTATGCTTTGAGTCCCAGGCAGCCGGCTTATAATGTATATTAAATGCACAGATGCAAAAAGTACATAATGCCAGAGTATAAATATCACAATACAAAGGTTGGATCAACAGGAATACAGCAGGGAAAGGATTGTAGCCTTTAGTCCATACACAATAACAGCAATTTTGTATACAATTTGTGTGTATGAATATTTACCCAGTGAGAGAATGTGCATAAGGAAACCAATACTGAGCTCCTTAGAGCAGGAGCAGCTATCCACTGAGGCAGGAGCCTACTCAACTCTCCAAGTCAATAGAGAGTCAGTTTCCCCCAGCATCACACAGGCCAGATCTACACCTTGTGTCAAATCATTGCATCCGTGAAATAAAAAGCAGAATATAACACTATGAAAGTGGTATATGGAAAGTGCCCCAACAGTTATCACTTCACTTCAATACCGCTAAAAAGTAGTAGTGTAGATCTATACACAGTGAATCCAACAGACAAGCTAGGAAAAGCAGTACGGCCACTCTATGGCCTGAATGTATCCTTACTGATATAGACAGTAGTACAGGGTGGGCATCTTGTGGCTCTCCAGATGTTTTTGCCTACAGCTCCCATGATCCCTCACCACTGGTTATTCTGGATAAAGCTAATGGGAGTTGTGGCCTTCTGGATTTTTGGCCTACAAGTTGCTCATCCATGCAGTAGTGCTGATTTCAGGGTTTGGACTGCACATCTAAAAATGTAAACATTGTTTTGTTGTATCTTGAAGAGCATTCCTGTGTGGTATTTAAATGTGCAGAATGTTAAAATGCTATAATTGTTAATGAACTTTAGACTGTACTTACTTGATGGAAGTAAATTCCACTGAAACCAGGGGGACTTACTTCTGAACAAACATGGTTGGGATGGAGCCATTATAATCATATAACTAGCAGCTTAAAAATTTACCTGTCCTATCAAATCCAGTAATGACAACAGCATGATTTGCTTCTCCACTGGAACAATGATACTGTATGATACCACCGAGGTAATCTTGCCAACTAACCGCATCGACAATCACTGCCAAAGGACCCCGTTCAACCAGCATCTTCATCATTTCATCTTCCCGGCCACTGAAAGATAGGGAAAGATCCCTCATAGTCAGAAAGCAATCTGCCATCAAAAAAGCCTGAAATAAAAAAGCTTCTGAGCAGCTTTGTTGGAAAGAACTTGGCCCCTCAGGATGAAGAAGTTGGTCGCTCTTGGTCCAAGATATATTTCTTGGATTAAGTCAACAGAAACAATAAATTGTCAAAGATGTTATCTATGAACATTAAAAATCAGCAGACCATCTGTACTGGTGAAAATGTAGCTAGTAAAATGTGCCACAAACTACTGAAAATGTTTATGCGGAAATCTTTATTTGCTCAAATAAATCAGGAAATATGGGTATGATATACTGCTTGGTTTCATTCCAACCATGTGTGTGTGTGTGTGGGGGGGGTAGAGCAAAATCCCCAGCCAGTAGCATAAAGCCACAATACATTTGTTAGTGATTCCATTGATCACATGCTTAGAAAAGGTAAGAGGTCCCCTTTGCCCACTTCATCCAGCTATATGCATGCAGTGGGCTGCTAAGCATTAGTATAAACTAGTGCCTGTGGGTTGATTTCCATACGTGCCCTCATGTCTGCTTCAGGAGGCTGGGAAATATTCCAGAAAAGTTTTTCAGGTGGCACAGAAGGCTACAGGGGAGAGATGAGAGCAAAAAACGTGTTGTCCTAACAGACGCCCACTAATGCAGCATTGGATTTAATCCTATGGCATCATCCAATCAGTCAGATAGTCAACATTAGCACTAGTGTGTGTGTGAGAGAGTTGGGGTGGGTGGGGTGCTGAATCTTCCAGACGCTGTTTCTCTTCTCCCTGAACAGGTGATGTTGGTGCTATCATTGCTTGCTCATACGTCCAACTACTGGGCAGTGTTATTCAGTCTTTTCAACCGTACAAGTAGTACCTGTCTGCACCTGCAATTCCTCATCAAGCTATGGATGTGCACAGAAGCCTTCTTCTAAGTTCCTATGGCTCTACCTGAATTAGAGAGCTTTTTTAAAAAATAAATAAATCAGAAAGTGATTTTTAAAAGCAATGTGTAATAAACTGGTAGTATATTAAGAGAGTGCATTTTAACCACTCAAAGCAATTTGTGGTATTAGGACCATAATGATCTTGGAACCCTAGTTGTTCAGACTTGTATCGATAGAAATTTTATAGCTACCGAAGTTGCTAGTTTCAATAGGTGTTATTTTAATGAAGAACTCTTTCCCTGTTTTATGTATCCTGTTATCTGAAAATCACCAACAGCCATCACAGTAAAGCTGCATTAAGGTATTTGTAAAAAAACATATTAATCTGAAAAAGCAACAAGAATCACATAAATGCATTGCATTTACACCATGGTTTTCTTTTTCTCATTTAATATTAGTATACATGGAATTAAGTAGAGATAACAGTTGATTTCTAACTGTCTGTAAACATTTGTGACTTGTTTTCCTATTCTGATTTTTTATGGACACTTTTTGCTGTAGTACCCAGTTAAATAACCTCAAATAACAGTGTTACTTTTACAAGTTGTACCACTGTTTGTTCTGATCACATGGGGAAAACAGTGTACACATTGCAGGGGAAATGCAAACAGTACTGACTTTTTAAATTGGAAAAAATAAAATACGTATCACATATCTGCCTCCTTGTATATCACATCTACTTCTGTTGGAAGATATGGTACTTTCTGTATGTTGTCCTCCATTAAAAATTCATTCCAATTTGCAATCAATAGTTGCTACATATTGATCTGACTTGGGAAGGGATAGAGAATAGCAGATGAATTTACTATACAAGTGTAATGGATAGAATTCTCTCTACCTGGAATATCAGCAGTTCTGGGCCCCATTTTAGACTCCAAACAGAGGAGCTGAAGACGGACAGGATTCAGACTGCTGCTGAATGTATCCAAAGTTGTGAAGGAGTGCATCATCTTATGATTATTTTGTTTCTTATATTTTGTAAGAATGATATCACTGTTAATGATATTCACTTTTTAAAATAAAATATTTATTATTATTATTATTATTATTACTATTAATAATAATAATAATAATAATAATAACATTTATATCCTGCCTTTCCTCCTAGGTAGTTTACATGATCCTCCTCCTCCTCTCCATTTTATCCTCACAACAACCCTGTGAGTAAAGTTAGGCTGAGAGTCACTGTCTAGCCTAAAGCCATTCAATGGCCCTGTTCAGACAACATGCTAAACCATGATAGTTAAGCGTTTTGAGCTAAACATTATGGCTTAGCGTGCCGTGTAAACCATTCCTACCCATGGTGGCTTCATAACCACGGTTTAAACACACTCACTAACCACTTGCTGCAAAAAAGTTAGCGGCCTAACCATGGCTTAGTGTGCTGTCTGAATAGGCCCATTGAGTTTCATCGCCAAGGAGGGATTAGAACCCAGGTTTCCCCAAGCGCCAGTAGTATACATACCAAGTACACAGACCATTTAAGTGTTTATAACAAAAGTATTCATTCCGCATATATAAGTATTGAGCTAGTCTGAAAAAAATGAGCATATAAACTAATTATTAGCTGTTACCTGAAATCACGTGAAACATAATCTTTGATCGAGACTCCAAAAACCGAGTCACTGAAGAAATGGCACAATCCTGCTTGAGCTTTAAAAGGATATTCTGAATCTCTCACCAGTTTCAAACATGTCTATAAGAAGATAAATCAAATCAATGACTTATATTTGACATGGCAAGGTCCACAAAAACAGTTTAGGATAATATTGCATTCAAATAAATGTGCAATTACTTTGTTCTGGTGTTACATTCTATGGACAGAAAGGGGATCAGATCAGGCTGGGCCCTAGATCTGCTCTTGATCTCCACTTGCATCTGGGTGTTGGGGGAGAAGTATTGTTTGAACAGGCCATGTGATGACAAGATGCTGGAAACAAACAACACGGTACAGCTATTGCCAATATTGCCTTGTTTGTGACCTTTGCTGAGACATCTTGCTGGCTATAGCTGGACATAGTGTTACAGATTAGACTGACCTCTGGTCAAATCCAACAAGTCAATGTTTTCGACAATTCTGAAATTCTTCTTCTTTTTACCAAAACCTGTCACTAATTCACAGAGACTGCAGATTTGTAAGAAATTAATACCTGATTCAGCCAACTCAAAGCACTAACAGTCGAGCCACCGTTGCATCCATTATTGTTGTAAGAACAGTCAATGACCTGTTGTACACTGAGCTCTTCCAAAACATTCCCTTTAATTGCATAGGCAGATTCTATTTCACTGACAACACTGAAAGCCCAACAGCCACCACACTGGAAAGGAAAAAGCACAACAAAACCAATCATCAGCATCACTGGTTACTGTACATACCTTTTCCCATTTTGTTTTTTCAATAAGGTATTTTAAAATAGCATATTTGGTACATAGATTTTATAGTTTTGCATAGACTGTATTTAATATGACATGCTGATGGGATAACCTGCGGTCCTTTCCCTAAAGCAACCCATCCATATAATTTCACTAGGAGTGGATAGATATTGGTGCTTTTTTACTCTAAAATCTACAGAGGCTTCACCTCAGCTTTCTCACTAGCTGCGAGTCATGGAAAAGCCAGTCTGTATAAACCTGAGAAATAGCGCTATAAATATATGGCTTATTATACCACTCAAGGTGCAAGAGGCCTAACAGAACTGTACTAGACCAATAAAATTTTATACAGTGTTTATAAACAAGGCACTTGATGATTCAAAACAATAACAACAATTAATATTATACAAAATGTATAATTAAAGCTCTTGATGATACACAAACAAACATACCAATGCCATATCAACCATATCAGTCTTTGGAACTCAGGTATATTCCCATTTCAAATATACAAGAGTCTTCATCAGAACTGATATGGTTGTTATGACATTGGTATGTTTGTTTATGTTTTATTTATAAACAATGCATTAAATTTTCTTATTGGTCTAGTGTAGTTCCGTTAGATCTCTTGCACCTTGAGTGGTTGTTTTGAGTCATTATGCCACTGCCATGACAACAGTGGACACATATCCATGTCCAGAAAAGACACTGAAGTCCTCATTTTATTATCACAAAGACGCTGAAGCCCTCATTTTTATTGCCACAGAGTTGAGGGAAGCATGCCTGAACAAAGTCTAGATACTGAATTGACATGAAACACAGAGCTTACCATTTCTTGATTTCTCACTTGTGTAACGACATTTTGGTCCCTCCAATCAAACTTTGCTGGTAAGGGTGTTTCTGTTCCCTCTAGTCTAACTCCTGCAGTATATTTGGGAACTTTAAAAGGTCTACTTTGCAAATAAGTGGCTTTAAAAAAGAAGAAGAAAGATGTATCATCTTTTGTTTTTTACACAACTATAGCCAGTTCAGATATTTTGTTTCTAAAAGCAAGACACTTGTGTCCTTTCCATTTAGCTAATACAATCAAATTCCATCAAGTTAATAAGCGCTGAGATTTTTATCTCAATAGCAGGTTGACAGATGTTTTATGCCCAAGAGGCTGATTTGGACATAACATTCATGGTATAAGAAAGCTAAAAACTAGGGATGTGTATCGTATCGTTAAAATGTACGATAACGATACTATATGCTCTTTATCATGCATGCGTTTAACAATACGATAGAAAAACCTCCGATAAACATCCGATCCGATAATTTTCAGCCCGATTATATCGGATTATCGGACTGCCATATAAATAAACCTATAACGTCTGTATTTTAAAAGTTAGAAGCTTGAAACTTGGTCACAGTGCTTATGGAGTATGCCTAGGTATGTGTATGAAATTTGAGATCTATCCCTCCAACCCTCGATTTTATATGAATTTATTAAAGATTGTTTAAGTTCTGACAGGTCAGAATGACAGCTCGCCACGTGCGTTCATTCAGACCTGTCAAAAAGTTGCAGGATCTTTAAAAAATTCATATAAAATTGAGGGTTGGAGGGATCGATCTCAAATTTCATACACATACTTAGGCATACCCCATAAGCATTGTGACCAAGTTTCAAGCCTGTAACTTTGAAAATACAGAAGTTACGGGCATTTTTTCTACCCCCCCCCCCCCAGCTCTATAGGGCACAATGGGGCTGCAAATTAAATATCGGATTTCCGATAATTATCGTGAAGATGATACGATTAACCTATGATATTATTGGAGATGATAATTTTTTTGGTCCGAAATTCTGATAACAATAAAATACGATATTTTCGGGCGTGCACATCCCTACTAAAAACAGCGTTTTCACCTTCATCTCTTCCTGTAACATGTTGGTAACCATGCTTCGATCCTGGTCTCTTTAAACCACAGTTCTCCATTACATCCAAAATGGGGCACTGTGGTTTAATGCTATTTACTAATCAGGATATTAAGGACCAAACCATGATTTACAGTGCAATCCTATACATGTCTACTCAGGTGCAAGGCCCATTGAGCTTAATGGGGCTTATTTGGAGGTATAGGATAGCAGCCGTAATATCCTGATTAGTAAACTCACATTAAACCAGTTCCCTGTTTCAGATGCAATGGGGAAATGTCAAAACTAGCAGATGATAAGAGGAGGCACGAGGAAATGTGTGGGCTTGATGCTAAGGCAGGAACTGGCCCAAGGTCTAACCAAACAATTGTTCTATAGGACAGGTTGTCTAGCAAATGTTAGAGTTGTCACTCAACAGCTTGCTTGCATAAGACTTCTTGTTTTTCTTTTAGTAATTACGCTAATTGACCCTTTGACACAGGAAGCCTTTATCAATTCATACCGTCTGCTTGCCAATACTAGCTGATTCCAGACTGCATTCTCCTGATTTAGGAACTGATTTATTAGTAATATTTAGGTTTGTAAGATCTTTTTTCTGTGCAAGAGCCTGTTTTGCATAATTACTGGGTCTGTCCGAGATCCAATTATATTAAATATTTAGTAAAAGAGTGTATTGGAGAAAATGCAGTCTAAAGAGTTTGACAGTTAGGGAGACTATTGAACTGCCATAATAATCTGTACCTTTAAATTCTTCAGGATGCAAGTGGGAAAACTGATTGATTCCATAGAAAGCAGTAACGTTGTCACTGGAGGATAATGAATTCAAATGCGCAATTCTCTTAACAGTTTCCTGAAAATAATAATAATAAAGAATTATTATCCTGAAATGCAGCCATATCTGTCTGCATGCCTGCCAAATACACTTACTAGACTGAGGCCTATTAACAAACATGGATGCTACTCGAGCTGTCTCCCAGCTGTTGCCTTGGGAGAAAATATTCTACTATTGGAGAAAATAGTTTACTATTGCAGAAAATAGTCTACTAGTAGCAACTTTTCACCATGTGTCAATTTTTGAGAGATCTAAGTACATACATTTTAAATACTTCAAAATCCACTTTTTCTACATGGCCTTTTTATCCCAATTGTAAGCAGGCATGCCTAACTGCATTGACCACATCCCTCCTTCCTGACCCATGTCTCTTCCTCCTCTCCTTTTGTTGCTTTTCACACTGTTTGTTTAAAATCGTAAGCTCTTTAGAAAAAAGTACCTATGTGTTTATTATTTATTCACTGTACTTTTCAACTGCCCAATTCTCTGGGCAGTGTACAATACATCAAACAAAAAACAAAACCAGCACAGAATAAAACCAGCAGCAAAGAATAAAACCATTACAACACCATAAAACCAAATTAAAACCAGCAGCATAATACAGTACTAAAAGCACTAAAAACAGTTCTTAAAATGCCTGGGAGAATTAAAAAGGATCTTCATCTGGAGCTGGAAAGACCATAAGGCAGGTGCCAGGCAAGGGTCTCTGCTACAGATGGGGTGCTTCCAACGAAAAGGCCCTCTCCTTAGTGGCCATCCGCCTCCCCTCAATTGAGGAGGGCACCTGGAGGAAGGCCTCAGACGATTTTCTTAATGTCCAGGGAGGTACATATGGGAGGAGACTAACCAGAAAGCATTGTGCAGCATTTTATTTTCTTTAACATATTTTCTGTGCTAAGGAAAAATATGGAAGAAGTGGCAAGAGGGTGACAAGGGGAAGACAACGAAGTCTGTACCCCCCCCCCCCCCATAAAATTCCATGAATGAGGCAGAGCTCTATACAGTTCCAGGTACAAGGGTGGTGCTATCTAAACAAGATTCTACTTTTACTGCATTTAGGGCACTGGGAGTACTGGGAGTCATAGGAACTTTGTCTTCACATGCATAGGATTGTGCCCTAAATAGAGTAAAGTTTTATTTATTTACTTAATTTGTATCCCGCCCTATATCACTGAGATCTCAGGGCGTACGGATAAAGGAAGGAACAAGATAATTAATTAAAGGGCAGCACGGGAAGATGTTAGAAAGGAGCTTCGTATATTCAAAGGCATAGGCCCCCTCCACAAGGATGCGCTTTTGCGCCCAGTTTAGCGATTATGCGCATTATCGCAGAGGCGCATTTACTCCCAATCCCTCTGCACGGGAGGCGGCAAGAGGTGGCGAAGCGCATTAATTGATGTCCAAAAAGCGCTTTACAAGAAGTTAATGCGCATAATCGCTTGTTCACACGGGGAAAATGCGCTTTAACGGCCGGAGCAAAATAAAACTCACTATTTAACGCGCATTCGATAATGCGCATAATCCGGGAGATAACGCGCCTCTACGCCCGTTTTGCGCTCCGCTGGTGTGGAGGTAAAATTTATAATGAGCCTTCAAAGAGCATTAAACCTCTCTTGTGGAGGTACCCATAGTTGCAACACAACTCCAGGCGCGGCCCTAGACGAGGGTGGGGACTGGGAGCTGCAGGACTTTTTCCGTCTAAACATGTATAGGATTGTGCCTTCAAGCGCCGTGTGCGGCTGCGCCAGGATTGGGAGCACGAGAGGCTTTCCCGCCAAGTGGGCGCCAGCGGCCTCTTTTGCGAGCAATGTTTGGTACCTACCCGCAGGGCGGCTTCCTTCCTCTCCGCGCTGTCCCCAGGACTGGGGCGGGGGAAAGGGAGCTTTGGAGTGTCGCTGCCGCTCTCTCCTGCCTCGCCAGGCTCGTGGCGTGCGCCATCCGCGAGGGTCGGGAACAGGCACGAGAAGAGCCACGGCCACAGCTTCATGGAGAGCCGGCCAGAGGACCCTCTCCGGCCTCCTCCTCTGCTTCGGAGACGCGCTTGGCGTCGGATTTCTCTTTCGCTTTGCTGGCCCCTCCTCTGCGTCTCGGCCGTGCGCGACCGGCGGCGAAGTCCAGAGAGCAACCTGCTTTGTCAGCCGCCGATGGAAGTTGCAGCGCCTCAAGCTGCTCTCGGCTGGGCTGGAGCAGATGTCTGGACAACAATGATTCCTACTCCCAAATATGCCTCTTGAAAGCTGTTTAAGCAGCTGGGAAGGGACGAGCGGGGCAGTGAGAGAGGTCCAGGTCCCGCCTCCAGCCCTTCTCCGCTATTAAACTAGGCGCCGCAAAAGGTGAATTTCTCCTCTTTATTCTGACCCTCCACCCGTTGCCTATGGGCAATTAATTTCCCTTCAGGTTAATTCACCTCTCGCAGGATTCCTCAAACACTGCTCTCAGGGCCAAAATACACGTTTAATTACCTCAATGTAAGAGCCCGCGGCCCTTATTCGGATTGGGACAGTGGTGCTCCCCTAGGGGGAGGGTTCCCCCCCTAATTTCTCCCTTTTTCATCTCGAAAATTATCCCGTAGGTTAGGTGTGTGTGTGTTAAACCTCCCCAAAATATCTGCATTTGAATCCTGGGAAGAAGGATGGGGGGTGTCTATGGATTTCTCCCCCTTTCAGCCCTTGTTCGGCAGTGAGCGTCATCACATGGAAAGTTGCTTTTCCTTACCGTCACTTCTCTGCCGCTGCTTTTGTCCCCCATTACTTCCTCTTTCTGCTCATTCAGGGTGCCTTTTGTATGGTACCGCTTTTCCTGCACACAGCAGGCGATCGTGGCACATCCCGTTTTTTAAAAACAAGTTGGATTAAAAGGGGTCTATTTTGCCATGGAAAAAGGAGCAGGAGGCAGACATCGTCGCACACATATCCGTAAGTGGACAATAGTGAGCATGTGATAACACGCTCATCTGATGAACCTCAATGTTTTATGTGGCCTGCCTCACCTGGCTTTTTCCTATGTTTTATTAGGAAGGGATCACGAAGTCTCTGTTTCATTTTTAGCAGTGGTGGTAATGAGCTAACCTTTTAAAATAACAGGTTCAAATTCTGCATGATGCAAATGGCCTATAGATTAATAATTGCTATTTTCCATAATAATTACTATAAAGTTAATAAACATGGGAAATGTGTCCAAAAAACCATAGTACATCAATTGCAAACTGAACATGCTGGGAATGAGATTTTATTGACCCATTAAAAAGTCTAATTTAGGGGGAAAATACTCAGAGACTGGGCAATGTGTTATTTTACACCCAGTTAGGACTAAAACCTCTAGACAGGGAGAGTACAATATTATTTATTATGGCAATGGTGCAAAAGAGCCCCCGAGTTGATAAAACCAGCATACAGAGTCTCTGCCTTTACTCTGGCCATAATAGCTGTCAAAAAGAACTACTTCCATCCCAGAGCAAGGACAGAATTTAAGAGATGCCCATCTCAAAGAGAAAATGTAGTGCTTCTAATATCAGCACAGAGGGAAGGCCAATAGTTCAGAATGTAAATCTGATTAATTTTATCTGCAAGTATCTTAGCAAGATGTCAAGAACTGAATGCGATGCAGAATATTAATGACTCCTTGTACCAGTAGCCACTCACTGTATTCCACCAGCCCCCAAATTAAGTACTCTGTGGTAGCCATAGATGATTAGGAATACTACTTCACATTTATATAACACTCTAGAGCATTTGAAGAGCTTCACGTACATTATCCTTATATTTAAGATTGTTGTATTATCCTCATATTGTATTATTCTCATATTGCTGTTGGTGGCTGAGGCCAAGGGAGACAGGGCTTGCCTAAGGACACTAGTGAGGCCATGGCAGAGGTAAGATTTGAATGAGTGATTCATAGTTCAGTCTTCTAACCACTATGTTATACTAGCTCTCAGTGGTGCAGTTAAGTAATTTTAGGCTCTGGATGTAATGGACTCTATAGATGGCAAAATGTAATACTTCACTTATTGTAAATATGGTAAGCTACGTCTACTGTGTTTTGGAAACCTCCTGCTCATTCTGTTGAGTGGGTCCCTGGACTTCTATTCCAAGGACCTGCTCTGATAGTACCACTGCCAGTTCAAAATTAAAACATTAATTTTAAAAATAGCCAGATACCTGTAACTATTTCCCTCCCCCTTAGGTATCATGACAAAAGTTCAAACATATGCAGATTAGAGTGAGGGGAAGAGAGTTTCTATGTATGAAATAACACAGAGTATCATGCTCAACTTCTGTTACACACTAATTTCTTCTTTGAGCTTGGTGTTTTTAGCCTAGGCTTCTGGTCCCCCAGGCTGGTAACTTCATTCATTGGCTGCAATCCAACATAAGAGTTAAGTGTGTTGAAACTCTGCGAGTTCAAGTGGACTTAAGTGTCCTTAACTCTGTGTTGGGTTGCAGCTGTTATCTTCACTTGGAAACCAGTTTCCAAAAACAAAGTACACATGTACAGCATTATTTATCAACCCATCTCATGTATAAATCAACATTTGCTGCCATAATACCTCCAAGTGGCAGTGTCATACTTGCTGAGAGTTTGATGTAGCTTGGCATATTTTAATCATATTGATCTATTAATGAAAAATAGTCCAGTGGAAGGATCATATGCAGTCCCATGTTGCTCACTGACATATTCTTCCCAGTGGGTTGTATATTAATCTTCTTAGTTCTTAATTCATATGTTACTCGTTTAAGGAGTAACGGTAGCCTCACTGAAGAAATTGCTCACCTCAGATTCTTCCTAATACATTTTAATGAAATTATAGGTGCTCTGATTCCATAAAAATGTATTATTAATCTGTGTGTCCATATCATTTAAAATGTTTAAGATTTGTATAGCTGAAAGCCAGATACACTTTTTGTGCATTCTATTTCAGACTTGTGAGATAAGAACATAAGAAGTCGAGGGGTGCACGCAGCCTCCGATTCACCTCGAGGGCCGTTTCGGAGCCCCCAAAACAGCCCTGATTCAACTCAAGGGGCTTTGGGGGTAGCCCACTTCGCCTCGGTGCTGAGGCCGAGGCAAGATTCACCCCCCCCCCCCGAGGTGATTCAGCCTTGCAGGTTCCTGGGTGCCGGCTGCGCAGCCGGCACCCAGGAAAGCTGGTAGCAAGGCTGGCAGTGAGTCTCTTGGACTCACCTCCCTTTTCCGGCTCTCCCCACTCACCTGTTGTTGCATCGCCGCTGCCTGCCATCATCGCCGTGGGCCACCGCATCACCTGCTGCAACTGGGAAATGCGACGCTTCAATGAGAACTAGGCCGCGCGGCTTGGTTTTCACTGCAGCACTGCATTTCCCAGTTGCAGTGGGAGATGCGGTGGCCCATGGTGATGACGCCGGCGATGGCGAGCTGTGATGGCAGGCGATGGTGATGCGGCAGCAGGTGGGTGGCGAGAGCTGGGAGAGGGAGATGAGTCCAATGGACTCACCGTCATCTTTCCTGTGACAGCGGGACGGAGGGTCCAGCGCCACTCCGAAGTGGCCCAAAGCCCCCAAAGTTTTGGGTACCGATGTGGATTGGCTTTGGGGGCCTTGGGCTGACCTGGAACCGGCTTAGAAACGAGGCAAGGCGGGCCAAATCTGCCCGCCTCACCTTGGTTCTGGGGATTTGGCCCGAGGCACTGCACAACACTAATAAGAAGTGCTATGCTGCATCAGACTGAGAGTCCATCTAATCCAGCACTCTGTTCACACAGTGGCCAACCAGCTTTCAACTGGGGACCAACAAAGCAGAACATGGTGCATCAGCACCCTTCCACCCATGTTCCCCAGCAACTGGTGCACACAGGCTTCCTGCCTCAGATATTAGAGGTAGCCCATAACCATCAGGGCTAGTAGCCATTGATAGCCTTTTCCTCCAGGAATTTATCCAAGCCCCTTTTAAAGCCATCCAAATTGGTGGCCATCGCTACATCTTGTGTTAGTGAATTCCATAATTTAACTATGCGCAGCGTGAAGAAGTGCTTTTTTTTATTTGTCCTGAATCTCCCACCAGTCAGTTTCATGGGATGACCCCAGGTTCTACTATTTTGAGAGAGGAAGAAAAATGTCTCCATATCCACATTCTCCACACCATGCATAATTTTGTACACCTCTATCATTTCTCCCCTTAGCCTCTTTTTTCCAAGCTAAACAATCCCAGCTGTTCTAACCTCTCATAGGGGAGATGCTCCAGCCCCTTAATCATTTTAGTTGCCATTTTCTGGGCTTTTTCCAACTCTATAATATTTGTTTTTAGGTGTGGTGACCCGAACTGTACACAATATTCTAAGTGTGGTCGCACCATAGGTTTGTATAACGGCAGTATGATACTTGCAGTTTTATTATCAATTCCTTTTCTTATAATGCCGAACATGGAGTTTGCCTTCTTTACAGTTGCCACACACTGGGTTGACATTTTAATCGAGCTGTCCACCACAACCCCAAGATCTCTTTCTTGTTCGGTCACAGCCAGCTCAGATCCCATCAGCTTATACTTGAAGTTGGGTTTTGGGTTTTTTTGCCCCAATGTGCATCATCTTACACTGGCTTACATTGAACCGCATCTGCTATTTGGATGCCGACTCTCCCAGCTTGGAGAGATCCCTTTGGAGCTCTTCACAATCCCTTTGTGTTTTAACAACCTTAAATAATTTGGTGTCATCGGCAAACAGCTTCTGCTGATTCTGTATTCATCTGTTAATATGGTTGCCTATAGTCTTGATGCTGGAAAGCAGAATTTGCTTATGCAAAGACAATTTTAAAATTCAATATTTAGAAATAGTTCTTCTACTCTACACTTGGGGGCAGCAATATACCTTGAAACAAGCAAGTGTGGCAGGCTGTTCCAAAACAGATCAAAACAGAAAAATACAGATTCCAGGCTAAACCACAAATTGAACAGCAGTCAGTGTTTCTGTGGAGTTATGGTGGCCTAAGTATGAACAGGTTTATCAAATTTATTTTGCTTATGGGAATAGAGTGATAACATTAGGAATAAAGGTAGTCCTGGGCTTTGTACTGATGATTTTTTTTTTAAAAAAAGGATGAAATAGCTGCCTGAGAAGACTAGGCTGTTGTTACTGTACTTCATGGAACTGATAGGGAGACTCCCCTTTCTTTCCTGGGAAATATATACTAACATTGTTCAAAGGTGCATAAACTATTTAGATCTGAATATAATGTGTATTTTAGATAAATCTGAATGGTTTCGTTGCTAATAAATGGGAGTGTACGTACATCCATTTGTTGGTAAGAATTAACATTTATTTAGAAAATTGTATTTTTTTTTAGCAGATAAATAGATGTGTAGCAAGTGAATCAGCAGCAATTATGTCTGGCCAATTCAAGGCTGATCTTTATGTTAGATGTGGTAACCCATTCAGTAGCCTTGGGCCTCTGCCCATTGTTAAAAGCACTGGGAGAGGATTCCTAGTTTTAAGGTAAAGAAGAAGTCAACATTAAAATGTCTGAGAGAAGACAAGTGGGAAAAGAGAAAGTTCAAGAGGAAAATTCTTATTATTTGCTCTATTTTGTTCACAGGTTTCTGTTAGGGAAAAGCCTCAAAAGCCAAGCAAGAAATATGGCTGGATCACCTGAGGCTTGGAGTTGAAGTATGGCCTTCAAGCTTCCATCAGGTACCTACCAACACAGGGTTGGAGCTAGTGTATCCTTTTTAAAAATAGGTTATGAATTAAGGAAACCACTGAAAGGTTGGGAAGGCATACTTTCCAAATTTCAGAAAAAGCTCCATAATAATAATAATAATAATAATAATAATATTTATTTATAACCCGCCTCTCCCTACGGATCGAGGTGGGGAACACAATACACATACAAGCATAACAAAGTTAAAAAATTAAACAAGAGAAACACATCATTAAAACATTTAAAATTCATCCGGCCTGCCGGAAAAGAACAGTCTTCACGACTCTCTTGAATTCGTGAAGATTGTCAGTTTGTCTAACCTCCTCCGGCAGACCATTCCATAGTCTGGGAGCCATAGAAGAGAAGGTCCTCTGGGTAACACTCACCAGCCTAGTTCTGGCTGGCTTGAGTACGTTCTTCCCAGAGGACCTAAGAGTGCGGGGCGGATTGTACGGGAGAAGGCGATCCCGTAGGTAGCCTGGGCCCAAACCATGTAGGGCTTTAAAGGTAATAACCAACACTTTATACTTCGCCCGGAAACTGACCGGCAGCCAGTGAAGTGATTTTAAAACTGGTGTAATGTGGTCACCCCTAGGTGTACCAGTGACCAACCTGGCTGCCATATTTTGAACAAGTTGAAGTTTCCGGACTAGGCACAAAGGTAGCCCTATGTACAGCGCATTGCAGAAGTCGAGCCTCGAAGTTACCAGTGCGTGCACTACCGTCTTTAGGTCTTCCAACTCTAGGAAGGGGCGCAGCTGGCGTATCAGCCGAAGCTGATAGTAGGCACTCCTGGCTGTCGCATCAATCTGGGCTGTCATCTGGAGCGACGGATCCAGGAGTACCCCCAAGCTGCGAACACAGTCTTTCGGGGGGGGGGGGGGTGTAACCCCATCCAGAACTGGTTGACACACCTCCAAACCCAGGTTGGGGCCTTTGACAGCAATCACGTCCGTCTTGTCTGGATTCAGCTTCAGTTTGTTTTTCCTCATCCAGCCCATTACTGCCTCCAAGCATTCGTTCAGAAGAGACACACTATCCTTAGCTGACAATGTTGTTGAAGGCATAGAGAAATATATTTGGGTGTCATCAGCATACTGATAGCACTCCGCCCCATGCCTCCGGATGATCTCTCCCAGCGGTTTCATGTAAATGTTAAACAGCATTGGGGAAAGGATGGCACCTTGCGGTACACCACATAGAAACTCCTTTTTTGAAGAAAAGCTATCCCCAAGCATCACCATCTGGGCCTGCCCAAGAGATAGGATCGGAACCACTGAAGCACAGTGCCCCCGATTCCCAATTCCCCCAGGCGCTCCAGAAGGATACCATGGTCGATGGTATCGAAAGCCGCTGAGAGGTCCAGGAGTACCAGCAGGGACACACTCCCCCTCTCAATACTAAGGCGTAGATCATCCACTAAGACGACCAAAGCGGTCTCAACTCCGTATCCTGCCCTGAAGCCAGTTTGAAATGGTTCTAGAAAATCAGTGTCATCCAAGACTGCCTGGAGTTGGAAGGCAACCGCCCTCTCAATCACCTTGCCCAAAAATGGAAGATTTGATACTGGCCTGTAGTTATTAAGGTCCAGGGGATCCAGGGAGGGCTTTTTTAGAAGCGGCCTTACCACCGCCTCTTTTAAACATGATGGAAAGCTGCCCTCCCTGAGAGATGCATTAATAATATGTTGTAAATGTGATCTAACTGCATCTCCTCCCTGGACGACCAGCCAGGAAGGACAGGGATCGAGAGGGCAAGTCGTCTTCCTCACACATCCAAGCACCTTGTCCACATCCTCCGTACTCACCAACTGAAACTGATCATGTGTAATCCTACTCGCGGAGTCACTGGACACTCCACTGTCAGCCTCTGCTATAACAATGGCATCTAAGTTGGCTCTTATCCGAGAGATTTTATCTGAGAAATGATCGTTAAAAGCATCACAGCGAACTACTGAAGGCTCTAAAATCGGATTCAGGGGAGAAGGAGCCTGAGTTAGACCCCTCACCACCCTGAACAGTTCTACTGGACGTGAATTCGCAGATGCAATGCGTGCAGAGAAGAAAGCTTTCTTCGCTGCACGTATTGCCACTCCATAGAGACGAAGATGTTCTCTATGTCGTGTCTTGTCTGATATAAGTTGAGTTTTCCGCCATCTGCGCTCTAGTCGTCGTCCTTTCCGCTTCAACTCCCTGAGGTCTTCTGTATACCAGGGCGCCCTATTAGAAGCGGGCCGGAGAGGACGTTTGGGGGCGATCGTGTCGATAGCCCTAGTTAGGTCTTGATTCCATCTATTGACCAGGGCTTCTACAGGATCGTCGCCGATACCAGCCATGGAACCCTCCAAGGCTTTCTGGAATGCAGAAGGATCCATCAGCCTTCGAGGGCGGACCATCTTAATAGGTCTGCCACCCCTGCAGGGATGGGTGGTAGCCGTGATACTAACCCTGACCAGAAAATGATCTGTCCATGACAATTCAGAGGTATTCAATACCTCCGCCCACAGATCCGTCTGTTCGGAACTGAAAACAGCATCGAGGGTGTGACCTGCTGAATGTGTGGGTCCAGAGACCAATTGGGATAGGCCCATGTTTGTCATGGATGCCATGAACTCCTGAGCTCCACCTGACAAACCAGCCTCGAATGGGATGTTGAAATCGCCCAGGACCAAGAGCCTGGGCGAATCCAACAGCAGTTCCGAGACCAGTTCTGTGAGCTCGGCCAGGGAGTCTGATAGGCAGCGGGGTGGCCAGTACACTAACAGAATCCCTAGTCTATCCCTGGCCTTCAGACTCAGGTACACACACTCGATGTGATTCAGTTCCCGGACAGGATGTGTGGTCAGATTAAGATTGCTTTTGTAGACCACAGCTACTCCGCCCCCCCCCCCCCCCCGCTCACGTTCCCTCACCTGCTCATTAACACAGTACCCAGCTGGGAAAGCCTGCAATGGTTAACCTCCACTGCTCACTGTTCACCTCAAAGAGTTCCACCACTCCTTCTTTCTTTCTGTCTCTCTCTCTCTCTCTTTTGTATTTGAAAGAATTGAAACTAACATTTACATGTATGAATGTCACAGAAATGAAATAGAGAATAAGTAAACTAAAGTAAAACTTTTGAAGAGGAGTTTTCAAGTGTTTCATGCATAGCCACCTACTGTCTCCTGCCAAGAAAGACAAATGGGCAAAATGGCCCATGGGACATCTCCAGCTTCTCATTTCTATGGTTCAGTTACTGTGCTTTCAACTGAATCCCATCGTTATCTGGAACTATTAATTATTTATCTGCATACACAGAATATTAATATTAAGGGGGAAGTTAATAAAATTCCATCTCCTAGAAAGAGCTCAAAATTACCAACATGGATTAAAAAAAATAAATTAAAAATAAAAGGAAAAAAATACTTTTACTATACCAAAACAGAGAATGCCACAAGACTCAGATACTTCCTTCAGGGATTTGAACACAATCCTTTTACAACTACTTGAAAGTAAAACTGCATGTAAGTGTGCAGCCCGATGCATGTTTACACTGCAAAAAGTCCTACAATACCACCATTCCCCAGCCAGCATAACTTGCTGAGGCATGCTGGGAGTTGTAGGACTTTTTTTGTTTAACCATGCATAGGATTGTGACCTAACTATATGTGAATGTGTATTATTTATTACATTTATTATTATTTATTACATTTATATACCGCCCCATAGCTGAAGCTCTCTGGGTGATTTACAAAAATTAAAACTTTGGACATCAAAAATGTGTATGTGCAGAAGAGCATAGTAAGTGCTGCTGGTGGAGAGATAATCAACCACCCACCCTCCAACATCACCACCAGAACGATGAGATGAACACACACACACCACGTATACATTCACATAAACTTAGACCTCAACCCTATGCAAGTTTAGATGGGAAAAAGTCTTACAACTCTCAGCATGCCCCAGCCAGCATAGCACGCTGGGAATTGTAGGATTTTTTCCCATCTAAACATGCAGAGGGTTTCACCCCAATTTATTTAGCATATGGTTCAATAAAGTGAAAAAATATATCCAAATTTATTTGTGTTATTTTCCGGGTATTGTAACTTTACAAATAACTTTGGGAGAATTATTTAGCATGTTGTTATATAAATACAGTTAACTATGGCCCCACAATAAAACAAAACAGTGTTTCACTTTCACAATAATTTTATGGACTTCAGTTTAAACTTACTTTGATGTAAAAAGAAATGTGCAGTTTTGACTAAATAGAATTTTACTGGTATAAGTACTTGAAAGTGAAATTTTAGTTGGAGCATGTTGGGTTTCCAATTGTAAGCAGTAAAGTGGACTTTGTGCCTATGTGTGAGAGGGTCAGAGGGAGAAAGAAACAGAAACAGACAGGAACTTCTAAGTCACAGCCACCAGCCTCTTAGACAAAAGCATTTGCAGATATCATTTCATAAGAGGAAGTACAAGTAAATGTACTCAGACCCTTACGTTATTGTAGTTTGAAGTATATAGATGGCATTGGATTAATTTCTCAATTCTCTTAAAATCTAAGGCTTAAATAGACATTGTCCAATTCTTTTTATATTATAGTTTTATATTATGTTTTACTAAATTTAAGGTTTATATTATGTTTTACTATGTTACTGTATTGTATAGTTTTGTCTTTTGAACTGCCCAGAGAACTTCATCTATTGAACAGTATGGAAATGTAATCTTCTCTACCTATAAAGTGGAAAGTATGTGTGTGTCATGTATGTCCAGAAATGTTTACCTACTTCCAGATGAGTTAGAAACTTGAAATTTGACACGGTGATAGGTCTGGCTCTACAATGTACCAGAGAAATAAAAAAACATGGGGCTTTACGCATTTTTAAAGAATTTAATAAAAAACTAGGTTCACGCCTACAACTCCCAGCATGCCTTGGGTGGGAGGACAGACTCACCAACCTTTGGCGGCCACTGTGAGTACATGGACGGTTGGCTGCTGCATGCCTTTCACAACCCAGACTCCTAAGGTCAGTCTCGAGTAATCAACCCAATTCCACATAAAAGTAAACAATCCACATAAATGGGCTGCGTCCATTTGCCGTGCCTTCTCCCACCAGCATGTGTGATTTTAAAATCATAACTAGATACAACAGTGTGATTTGAGAGGCCGAACTCTGAACGTGCTCAAAGGCATCCGTCCTGATATTGCTGTTTTCTGAGAATCTGGGGGAAGTGAGTGCGTGGCCTTCACCCTTAAGAGGGAGGAAGGGAAAACACTCTGTGCATGCCCAGAAACAGGTCCAGTGAAGGGGGCAAGTGCCCAACCTGGCCCTGGCCCTTCAATACAGGCTCCTGATGGAGCACCTGGTGGATGAGAAGCGCAGGCCGGGATAGTCCCAGCAGGACTTGGCCAGAGCTGGGCACATCCACTGAAAGCCGCTTACCGCCCCTCCTCAGTGATGCTACTCCTTGATGCTGTATCGATGAGTAGCATCGGCAATGAGAGGAGGGAAGCGCTTCTCAGAGGACTTGGGCACCTGTGGACTGTGAAAGGCATGCTGGGAGATCTAGTACTGGCATGTAGGGTGGCTAATTTTAAATAAAGCATGGGTTAGTAAGCCAGGTCACTATGTGCAAGCCAGGTCACTATCTCTCAATCCTAACTCACTGTTTTTGTTCTCCTTCTACCTGCCTTTTCTCCAACTGCCACTAATCCACCCATAATTCCATTCTAGCCTCAGCTATATCAGTCATTCCTCTATTCACTCTTCTGTTTCAATTAGGGATGTGCACTGGATCGGACCCGATCCACGATCCGAGTCCGGTCCAGTGGGAAATCGGATAAATTATCCGATTTCCGATCCCGCAGCTGGATCGGCCGATCCAATCCGAACCGGTCCGAAAAGGCTCCGAACCGGTTCGGCGGATCGGCGGATCGGCGGGCGCCCACTGGCGCCCACCGCCGCTTCCATTGGCGGGCGCCAGCGGGCGCCCGCCGATGAAAGTGGACAGCGGGGGGGGAGGAGGGGGGCGCTTACCTTCTCGGCCCGTCCGCTCCCGTCCGGCACTAGCAGCTACTACCAGCGGGCTCCGCGGCCTGCTCTAGGGTGGCGCGCCGGGTGATGTCATCACCCGGCGCGCTACTCTAAAGCAGGCCGCGGAGCCTGCTGGTGGTAGCCGCCGGCCCCGGACGGGAGCGGACGGGCCGAGAAGGTAAGCAGGGGGTGCGTGGAGGGGAGGAGGGGGCGCGCGGAGGGGGGAGGGGGGCCCTTACCTTCCCGTCCCGGCGGCTCCCGTCCCGGCGCCGGCGCCTACTACTACCAGCAGGCTCCGCGGCCTGCTCTAGGGTGGCGCGCCGGGTGATGTCATCACCCGGCGCGCTACTCTAGAGCAGGCCGCGGAGCCTGCTGGTAGTAGTAGGCGCCGGCGCCGGACAGGAGCCGCCAGGACGGGAAGGTAAGCAGGGGGTGCGTGGAGGGGAGGAGGGGGCGCGCGGAGGGGGGAGGGGGGCCCTTACCTTCCCGTCCCGGCGGCTCCCGTCCCGGCGCCGGCGCCTACTACTACCAGCAGGCTCCGCGGCCTGCTCTAGGGTGGCGCGCCGGGTGATGTCATCACCCGGCGCGCTACTCTAGAGCAGGCCGCGGAGCCTGCTGGTAGTAGTAGGCGCCGGCGCCGGACGGGAGCCGCCGGGCCGGGAAGGTAAGCAGGGGGTGCGTGGAGGGGAGGAGGGGGCGCGCGGAGGGGGGAGGGGGGCCCTTACCTTCCCGTCCCGGCGGCTCCCGTCCCGGCGCCGGCGCCTACTACTACCAGCAGGCTCCGCGGCCTGCTCTAGGGTGGCGCGCCGGGTGATGTCATCACCCGGCGCGCTACTCTAGAGCAGGCCGCGGAGCCTGCTGGTAGTAGTAGGCGGCGGCGCCGGACGGGAGCCGCCGGGCCGGGAAGGTAAGCAGGGGGTGCGTGGAGGGGAGGAGGGGGCGCGCGGAGGGGGGAGGGGGGCCCTTACCTTCCCGTCCCGGCGGCTCCCGTCCCGGCGCCGGCGCCTACTACTACCAGCAGGCTCCGCGGCCTACTCCAGGGTGGCGCGCCGGGTGATGTCATCACCCGGCGCGCTACTCGAAAGTAGGCCGCGGAGCCCGCTGGTAGTAGCCGCCGGCGCCGGACGGGAGCGGACGGGCCGAGAAGGTAAGCAGTGGCGGGGAAGGGGGCTTACCCCCTCCCGGAGCCGTCCGGTTCTATCCGCTGGCGCCCGCGGGCGCCCGCGGATGGAAGCGGGCGGCCCCAGGGGGGGTAGGGAGCGCGGGGGAGGGGGCTTACCTGCCGGGGCCGTCCACAGCGGACGGCCCCGGGGGGTGGGGAGGGAGTTAGGCCCCCCTCAGCCACCCACCGCCATTTTTTCCTCATAGACTTGCATTGCAATGCAAGTCTATGGGGAAAAAAATGGCGGCCGATCCAAAAATTTACGATTTTTGGGTTGGGATCGGACTCGATTCGGTCCGGGGGGCCTCCGATTTTGTCCGAACCGGTCCGGGACAAAATTGGAGGTCCCGATCCGGGTCCTGATCCGATCCGGGGGGTCCGTGCACACCCCTAGTTTCAATGCTATAGTCAGATTTTTACATAAAAATCTTTATTTGGTAATTCCTGCATCTGTCTTGGAATGTTGTGGTTTTGTTATGAGAAAAAACAAAAAAAGCAGCATAAAAATCTCAAGTTAAAAGGCCTTGGGGGGGATATTCACTTGGCACTGGAAAGCCATTAATGCAGTCACTAGGCCAGCCTGCCTGGGAAAAAGAAATCCATAAAAAGGGTGCCACAACTAATAAGGCCCACTCTCCAGTTGTCTCCTACCACACCTCACATGGTGTTAAAAGACTTAACACATTATTCAGAGACCTAGGCTTATGCCTACAACTCGCAGCATGCCTTGGGCAGGAGGGAAAACTTAACAGGCTTTGGCAGCCATAATCTGGTAGTGGCTTGTCCTCCTGGGCCTGAAAGGAGAGTGCTTGGGGCCAGCTGCCTCACTTGCTAAGCCCCATCAAGAGCAGGAGGGAAGGAGACTGCAGCTCTGGACCCATTGCCAATGGCAACCAAGGTAACCATCAGTCAGTCAGCAGGCCAGCTCCCTTATGGCCTACCTACGGACACTGATGGAAAAGTGCAATGTGGACTGGATCAGCCAGACTTCACTTCCCGTGAGTTTCAGTGGAAGAACTCCCATTGGGCAAGTCAGGCACAAAGGCATGCCGGGAGTTGTAGTTTTTGTTTTCTGTGAGGACAAGGAAAATCATGGTGGTGACCCTGGCCATGAATCAGAGGTGTGTGAGTGTGTGTGTGTGTGTGTGTGAGAGAGAGAGAGAGAAAAGAAACAAATTTAATTCGTTTGGAAGTTACCTCACAGGCCTAGCATCAGCCTACCTTGCAGGGTTGTCGTGAGGGTGAGAGAGGAAAGAAACAAATGTAATTTGATTAAAAGTTAACTCACAGGCCTAGCTCCGGCCTACTACTTTAAGATGATTACCTCACAGACATATATATTAGGGGGCCCAAGCAACACCGGGTATATCAGCAAGTATATAAAATAAAGTAAGGCTTTTATGCCCATTTACCTGGGATTAACCACATTGAGTTCAATGGTAATAACTTCTGAGTTATGGGATTGTACTGTTAGTTAACTTGGTGGCAAATCTGGGGGGGGGTTTGCTGCTACCACACATGTTGCCCACCCTTATTTTAGAGTATTGTTAACTTGCTGCTAGTTTTATCTTGATTTTATCATGTGCTGTTTTGTCTTATGGTTTGTATTTTATATTTTAATGTATATTTTCAATGTACACCACCCAGAGAACTTGGGTTATTATGTGATTTATAAGTGTAATAAATATTTTTTTATTATTTCCCCCCAATATTTTTCTACTGTATGAAAGGTTCCCAAAATGTGTGATTGTAAACTCCTTAGTTCAGTGAGATCAAAATTTGAGACTCCTTCCCCCCACAACAGCTGAAACAAATAACAAAAAAAGGATGATTCTGCTGACAGCACTGACTGCTTTATTGGGCCCTAGGTGAATGCACACACAGATATTCATAACTCAGTGACTGCCACAACTGGAGATGTCTATGCAAAACAGCCATCCCAGATCGCATTTCAGAATTTTCATTTAACTTCATACAATATTTTTCGCTGGAGCAGCACATGTGTTCAGTTGCAAGTCAATGACTGATGAGATACTGAGTGATCTGCATGCATCTCAAAATCAGCATTCAGGAATACAGACCAAGGAAAAGAGGAGTGATTCTTATTTATTTATATTTATTTATTTATTTCATAGAATCATAGAATAGTAGAATTGGAAGGGGCCTATAAGGCCATCGAGTCCAACCCCCTACTCAATGTAGAAATCCACCTTGAAGCATACCTGATAGATGGTTGTCCAGCTGCCTCTTGAATGCCTCTAACGTGGGAGAGTCCACAACCTCCCTAAGTAATTGGTTCCATTGTCATACTGCTCTAACAATTAGGAAGTTTTTCCTGATGTCCAGCCAGAATCTTGCTTCCTGTACCTTGAGCCCATTATTCCACGTCCTGCACTCTGGGATGATCGAGAAGAGATCCTAGCTCTCCTCTGTGTGACAACCTTTCAAGTATTTATTTCATTTCTATACCACCCAATAGCTAAAGCTCTCTTGTCATTTAGGATATCTAGAAGAGACTTTAGGGGAGCAAAAAACATGCCAACCTCAAAAGGAGTATAATATAAAATGAGTCTGTAAAAAGGGTCAGGTATAACTAGTTTTGATTAGGAGGAACGTGTTCACATTTTCCTCCTGCCCAACCAAAACAGACATTGGGCAGGACTATGGAAGGAGCATGGAAGGAGCTTGTACCCTTTCTGGCAACAAAACATCAGGCTGTAACACAGTTGTTAAAAAAGACCTCTTATTTATGCTGTGGGGGTATTTTGCCTTTGCACAGATATTTGTGTGGGCCATAGCGATTAGATTCAGACAGATGTTAATGATTAGTATGAATTCCTGCTGCCTGTTAAAATGAAGCATTCTGACAAGTATTTTTTTCATAGCATTTGGCCATCTGGCCTACATTTGAATATCATTCTGTTTGCTCACTAATTGCCATACACATGAGTTAAATGATACTTTCATTTTTGTTAAATGCCCCATCTTAATTTTTTATCTGAATTTGCTTAATCACAGGTTGCAGCACACTGTCACATAATGAGATTGCATATAAAACTTTTTGTCAGAAGGTGACATGAAAACAAAATTGCTGTTTCTTTCGATTCCTGACATGACATTCATCTGACTAGATTAATTGATTCATTTTATGAAGGTTACATGTAAACATTTCACCAATATGGACAGTATTAACCCTGAGCTAAGAAGCAATTATTCAGTGGACACAATGGGATATAGGTCTTGATCAAAGTCATGCAGTAAGACTTTGACATTGCTGGGGATTTATTTCATATGGACGGGGGTGTAAAATGTTCATAAAACTTGGGAGTCATCTTGGAGGGAGTTAGGGCTTCCCCACATGGGGCTATTATCCTGTGATTGAGATTGAGTATTCACAGACTTTTGTGGGTCCTTTACATGATGCCGTCACACTCCAGGGCCTCCACTGTGCTTTGTGACCATTTCTGTGGCTTTATTTGTAATGGGGATAGTGAGCTTTTTTAAAAAATGGTGGTTTAAATCAATTTGAATCTCAGTGTGGAATGTTGGAGTTGCGCTATAATCACAGCACCATCTAGTGAATGTATAATGAAACACATAGATCTTACAGATAAAGGAACCCGGGGAAGTGCATTTAAAGGGCCGATTTTAACCCCACAAAGAATCCAGATGCAGAAGCCTCAGTACAGTTGCAGGATAAAAAGCCGGGTGTGGAGAAGCCCATCGAGTTGGAGACCTGAACGTTCCAGTGAAAGGAGGAATCTTGTTGCTGTTGGTGTGCTTTGGTCTCCTCTGCCCTTCCTCCGAGCAGCGCACATGGGAGAAATGGAAATCTGTTTCCTCTTCTCCTCAGCAACCTAGTTACCAAGTCCAGTTTTTAAGTTGCCAACAGTTACTGGGTGCTTTGATCTTAGCTTTATGGGATCTCATTCCACTTCAATCTAAACACTCATTGTAAATGAAACAGGACAGAATAACTAATATAAAAGGCATCCTCCCATCTTTTTTACACTAAAGCAAAAACATATTGGAATGAATCAGAGATTTAGTGAACAATAAATGTTTTGTCACCAATGTAGATGTGAGTTCGTTGACTTGTGTTTTCTGATGCTGAGAATCAAGTGGATAATGCTTGACAAAGCACTGTGGTTTATCTGAAAAGGTCTCTCACTGCGCTTCTTAAGAATCACAACAGTTTCAGAGCAGAGAAGACACAAATATTTGCCTTTCAAATCCAAAAAAATAATTATCTTCCCAGTTTTTGTTGAAAAATGTTCTTGTTCTTTTGCAGGCTGGCTCACTCATTGTGATTACTGAAGGTCGCATTTAAAGCACAACTTCAGTAGACAGACATACAACTCACACAGCTTACAAAGAGGGATCAGCCTCACAGATGTATTTGTGGTCACTTGACTATAGACCAGAGAAATACAAGAGCTCACAACAAAGAAGGAACATTTATTTATGTCTAAGGTCAGTATGAAAGAGTTTAATATTTGATGAGTATATTCATGTTATGTCTAATGCAAGGAAGTAGTCATCTTTAAATCAGTCTATTATATTAATTTGGGAAATAAATTAATGAAAATGATGATTACATTGTATACATCTTACCCACCCACCACTGCTCCATGATTATACGACTGCCTGAAAAATATCACCCTATAATGGATAAGGCTGCAATCCTATGGACACACTGAGCTGGGTGTAAGTCCTTTTGAACTCAATGGGATATACTTTTGAATAGACATTTGTAGAATTGCAGTGTTAGATTTCAATTAAATTAGAAAGTGTATTGCAGAAAAAGTTTAATAAAACCACATTCTACTGGAATTCAGGAGGAAGCATAAATTCCTACTTGGCAGTGGGAGACACATGCCCAAAGGGATGCAAGCACAAAAAGGAAAAGTGTTTGCAATTTATTCTAATACTGGCCATAGAAATAAAAGCAGCAATATCTATATATACTTTCTTTTGTGTTAGCTTTCCTCTGAAATAGGCATGTAACAGTTCTTGAAGAGGAGCTTTAATACTTAACTGTTACGTAAGCTTTCCCACATTAAACTTTGTGCTCATGTTCAAGCTAGAATACATTTCATAGTTTATAATAGTTCACCAATTAAAATACTAGCTTTTAGTATTCCAGCTGTTTCAGTTAGCTAGAAACAGTCTGCCATTCCATATACAGCAGGAAGATCTTGGTCACATCTCTGCTAATGGAAATGATGGAATGTTCCACATATTTATGTTAAAATTAGATATACCTATCTTACCTGAGTTTGCTAGGTAGATTTCATTATCTTGGTTTAATGTAGTGCATAGATGCACTTTCTGCTTTAAATATTGTTGATTCAACCAGCACAATGATTTGGACGCACATGCCAGATCTAGTTCTGAATGATGTAGTATGGCTTATTTTAGATTTTCTACCTCTGCTGACATATGGGTTTAATGCTTGTTACCTAAAAGACATACAAATTCTATGCGAGTTGTGAGTTTTGCTTCATCTCATGACAAACCTTTGATGACTTCCTGGAATAGGCAGTTTGTGGGAACTTCAAATGTCAGATAAAATGTTACCAAACACCCACTATTCACTCAAGAAATGATGAATTCCTCACACTCAAATCTGTTAGCTTTTATGTAAAATTGAACTCCCAACTGAAAAAATATGCATTTTCTTTCCTAACAGTAGTGACCTAGTTTTGTTTTTGTAATCAAATTGGTTAAAGTTTTCTTGTTAAATTTTTAATCTGTCAAATAAAAGCAGGAAATGGTGAAATTACATTTAACTATTTGATTGCACAATGTCCCAGGGAATTAAATGGCTATGTTAACATTATTAGCCTTATTATTTTAACAACACTATTATCATTAGCTGTAATGATGTAAATGGTACTGTACAAAGAATGAGGGAACAAATTCATATCCCAATGGAACCAAAAGAGGAAGGGGAAGGAAATGGAGCCAGTAAGCAAGGAAAGAGTACACAATTATTTCAGTTACATATACTTAGGGCTTCACGGCACCAGACTTTTTATCCCACAATTTACCAGGCCTTCCGTTTCTGGATTCTTTGCAGTATTTTAATCGGTTCTCTACGCAGCCTGTTTTTCTTTTACTGCATAACACTATCTGCCATTTACACTGGTGGGGGGAACCTGGTGGGATGTTATCAATTGTCAGCAGCATTGTATTCCTGGCTGTCCACCCCCTCTGGGGTAGCCCCTCTCCCCTCCTGGCTATGGATGAGACAATATGACTTCCTGAGGAGTAAGTCGCTTGAATTCAGCAAGACGTCCAAGCAAGACGTCCAAGCAAGACGTCCAAGCTATCTGGACGGAAAACCCATTTAATTCAATGGCACCTCCTTTCCTGCCACTGCCTGTTCACCCAGAAGCCAGCCTCAATCAGATCAGCAAGGGCTGCAGCCGAAGGGCTCCTCCCCTCCTCACAGTGTGCAACTTAGTATTCCCCTTGTAAAGCAAGCGGTAACACTTTTCTCTCTTGAATATACAGTGGAAGAGGGGATTGTGTGGAAAGGGGTTGCATGTGCTCACGTATGCCTGTATCATGCAGGGGCCGTTGCACATACACACACGCACCCGTTTACTGCTGCCTATCTGCTTAGTGATCCCTGAGATGGGAACTGAGCACGGTTTGGCTTCATTTCACTTATCTCCCTGACATGCTGACAGTTTGCTCATTTGTGCCTGCCTGCTTGCCTACCTTCCACCTCCACAGCCTATTCGTCTGGAAGCAGCAATTGCGGAGCGGAGCACCACCTCCATCCCATTGTAAAGCGCTTCTGCTCCCCCCCCCCCGGAAATCGGTGGTGGAGGTGGGAACAGGTAAGAAGGAGAAATGGAGACGGAGGAGGCGGCAGCTGAAGCCAAAGTGCTGGATGGGGGGTGGGGGAGAGGAGGAGGAGGCAATGCCACTTTACCACGCTTGCAGACTCCCACTGTCTTGTGCTCTGCAGGCAACCAATAGTGGAATGGCCAAGAGGCAGGGTGACACTTCCATCCCATCATTGTCATTGGCAGCGTCATCCTAACCGCACCCTCAGCAACCGCCTACACAAAGCAGCTCGTTGCGCCATGGAAGAAATAGGCAGGCATTGGCGGTTTGACGCCGTGACCTGAAAAAAACACTGCATTTCCCCTGTACATAAAGCAGCTCACAAAAGCATATAAATATAGCATTCACAAAACTATATAATACATAAAATGAAGTTTAAAGCAACCAATATCAAAATGACTATTTAAAACTAAAAAACTTGATTCCCGCACATGTCCAAAAGCAAAATCAATCAGCAAAAAATGCCAAAAGAGATCTGGAGTAACTCCTGGCTCTTAATGAGGTTTCCTGGACAGTGGGTAGGGCAGGGCAGATGAAATAGCTCACCTTTGATGGACAGCAGTCTCTTCCTTGGAGCAGTGCCTCTAGGGGACTGATTGTGCAAGATCTGAGAGCAACAGAGAGCCAATGTAGTGATTTAAGGGTGTCAATTTGTAACCCCTGAAGGTGTATAACAAGGTGGAACTGAATGAGTAAATGGGCACAATATAGTAATTTATTATTATTTATTAACATTATTCTTCATTGGCTAACATATAGGAAAGCAAGAAGGAATTTATATAGTGAACAAGATGGATAATGATATTCAGCCACTCCAGCACAAAACCCGTGGTATCACTGGTGCAGAGTGGTGGCGAATAATCCCCACTGGGGGAGGCAGCACAGGCTTCCCGGCAGCTATTATGTTCACTGGGCTCACTTCCTCCCCCTTCTGTGGCTTCTGGTGACCAATGAGAGGTTCTTCTTTGTGGTCTCTGTGCATCACACATATGGGCTTCTGCGCCTGCGTGGAGGCTCGATTTGGGAAACTTCCATAGCTATTAGTTAATTTTTGGCGGGAACCCTTCCCCCACTGCCGAGTGCACATGCGTAGAAGGGTTCCCGCCCAATACCTCAGTTCTTCTTCAACCGCCATCGCAGCTGCATCGTCGGGAACATCGTCTTCAGACTTCTGTAGAAAAATAAAGAAAACAGCTTAAAACTTTCATCGGATATCGTATAGTAAGAATTACCTTCGGGTTCTTTCTTATGGCCCTCCGGGCCCCCTTCAAAAAGTGCTCCCGTTGCGGTAGCAAGCTGCCGCCATCGGACAGGCTATGCCTTTTTTGTCTTGGTGAAAGCCATAAGGTTGCTGCGTGCTCGAATTGTCAGGCTTTTTCAAAGCAAACTCAAAAACATCGAGCAGACAAGCTCTGGGCAGAACTTTGGTCGAAAGCACTGGCAGCGACTGAATCCCCTGCAACGGGGTCTCCCTCAGCCACTTCAGCCCACGACCTGGTCATCCTCTCGGTACCAGGCTCGCCAGCTAGCTCCCAGCATGGTAGAGCTCAAAGAGAGGCACCCAACTTACCGGGTAAATCTCTTCCGACTGCGGTGGCGAAGACACTTCCCAAAAAAGGTCTAAAGCCAAAACCGCTTGAGGATCAGCAAAAGAAAAAGAAAAAATGGAAGCACGACAACGAAAACCCCCATCGGCCAACGAATGTAACGTCGACGCTGAGGCTCAATATCGAGCCGGGGTCTCCATCGACATCGATCTGTGCGTCGATGCCGACACCGAGGCTCGATACGGGCTCACAGCCTATAGTGGCCTCAACGAAACCGCGTTCTGTGACTTCCTCAATACCGAGGATCGACTCTCCATCGGTACGGAGAACATCTTCCTCATCCATCTCGAGACATGACATGGAACCTCGCCGTTCGACTCCGACCCCTGGTACAGAGACCGGGCGCATCTCGACACCGAGACTCGACGCCGACACCTTACAGCGCTCGACACCGAGACAACTGCCGGCATCAATTTCGGAGGGCGATTTCCAAGATTCACCTCAATCCTACTCGGAACCGGGACAGACTACAACTATGCCTCCGACCCTACCTTCTCCGTTCCAGGACAGACCAACGCAGGACTACTATAGGGGAGGTCCTCGGCATCGAGAGCTCTCATATCGCTCCCGCTCTCCAGCATCAGACTGGGATAGACGTTCCCAGGCATCCCAATCGTCCCGACAGGATTACGAACGGGAACGTCAGGAACCTTACAGGGAGTTCTCTGGTGACTCAGCTAGACCCCCCTCCAGACATCCTCATTAATAGACTGGAATACGTCGCCAGACGGAACAAGTCCTAGCCACCTTAGAGCACCCCGTGCCCCGTACATACCCGATTGCTCCATCGCCTACCTTGTCGAGAACCAGACGTTCTCCATCGCAGATGTCTCTGCCTCGAGGTGACACCCAACAGTTGTGCTTCGAGTCAGACTCAGATGGCTACCGCTCTGACTCCTCATCCTCCGCCTCGATGGTCCCATCCACAGCATTACCAGACGCTTTGGTGGCATCTCAGGAACCGGTCTCACCATCTGACGACTTCGGCTCCTTTTCGGACCTCATTCAACGTATGGCACAATCCCTAGGACTAGAAACACATCAACCGGAACAACGGTCACTGATACAATTTATGACGTTCTCCATGCCGAGTCTTCCTCAACAGTGGCTATTCCCTTCGTTCCAACCCTCCTACAGACTGTGCAGCAGGCCTGGAAAACTCCTGCCTCATTGGCACCTACCTCCAAATGCTTGGAAAACATGTACAAGATCCTTGACAAGGACACGGAGTTTCTGGTTACTCACCCTCCGCCAAACTCGGTAGTAGTAGAAGCCTCATAGGGGCGCTTACAGAAAACACATTCTGCTCCTGTAGATAAGGAGGGATGGAAATTAGATTTGATGGGTCGCCGTATTTACTCTACAGCAGCACTCAGCTTAAAGGTATCTAATTATCAAGCGACTATGGCGCGCTACCACCTGTTTCTTTGGGAGAAGATGGGATCCCTGTGTAATCACCTTGAAGGAGATCAAAGAGAACTCGCAAGAGTTTTTCAGTTCGAGGCTGTCCGCCTGGCCAAACAAGAACTACATACGGCACGTCACCAAACCGATTGTGGCACCAAATTGATGGTTAGCGCCATTGCCTTGCGAAGGCATGCTTGGCTCCGCTCCGCAGGTCTCTCACAGGAAGCTCGTACGCGAATTGACAACCTGCCATTCGATGGCATTGGACTTTTTCACTCAACAACGGATGGCGCCATGGATACGGTCCAAAAGGCTAAAACCACAGCCAAGAAGATGGATCTTACGACCTTCCCGCAACACTCCAGGGCAAAGCGCTGGTCCCCCCAACCCTTTCCAACTTCAAACAGATATCAAATGGAGCGCACATCTCTTAAACAACAGCCTCAACAGCAACAACAATCCTCGCAACAACTCAAAAGGCAATCCTTTGCATCCTCCAAGTTCCGCCCCCAGCGTAAGAAGAGTGACTATGGAGACAGACGGCACCTTTGACTCCTCCTTCCCCAATACCACAACCTTCGGAAATCGTCTTGTCCCATTCTTATCGATGTGGGAAAGTATTACATCAGACACCTGGGTCCTCTCGATCGTAAGAGACGGCTATTACATCAAGTTCGATACCCTACCACCATCTGGGGTATTTCAGACAACACACCCATCCGACCCTCTCCTAACAGAGGTCAAGGCTCTCTTGGAAAAGGGCGCCATCGTGCCTGTACCACCTTCCCAGAAATACCAGGGGTTTTACTCCTGGTATTTCACTGTCACAAAGCCGGATGGAGGGTACCATCCCATTTTGGACCTCAGAGAGGTAAATGTGTTCATCACCACCAAAAAATTCTGCATGGCGTCAATCGCTACAATTTTTCCTCTGCTAACGAAGAATGCCTGGTTCGCTTCCATCAACCTTCAGGACACATATTTCCACATCAATATTCACGAGGCAAGTCAACGATTTCTATGGTTCGCCATTGGTCAACAACCCTTCCAGTTCAGGGTCCTACCATTCAGCCTCTCAACAGCACCCCAAGTCTTCAACAAATGCATGGTGGTTGTGTGTGCTTTCCTCAGGAAACAGGGAATTCAAGTTCACCCGTACCTGGACGACTGGCTTCTCATGGGTCGCTCTCACACTCAGCTCACCAAAGACGTCGCCTATGTAATCAACCTCCTCAATCAGCTAGGACTCCTCCTCAACCTAAAGAAGTCCTCACTCGAACCACAAAAAACCATAAAATCCATAGGCTCATTCCTCAGTGCGCCAGAAGGAAAAGCTTACCTTCCAAAAGACAGAGCAAGCACCCTAAAATCTCTGGCCACTTATGTGATACACCATCCACGGCTAGCTGCTATCAAGATTCAGCGCCTACTAGGCCACATGGTGGCGACAACCATGGTCATCCCCTTTGCCCGCCTCAGAATGCACCGACTTCAACTCTGGTTCACCAGAGCCTTCCACCCGCAAGCGAATGCCAGGCGCACCCTTCTTCGAGTACCACCTGGCGTCATAAGGTCAATCCGATGGTGGACTCACCTTTCCAACCTCCTTCAGGGCGTCCCGTTCCTGCCTCCAACACCAACCAGAATGGTGACCACGGACGCGTCCTTAGTAGGATGGGGAGCTCACTGCGACTCTCTTCAGGTGCAAGGTTCCTGGTCAACCAGAAAACAAATGGCTCACATCAACATTCTCAAACTTTTGGCGGTACAGAAAGCGCTCAAGGCCTTTGAGCAACATCTGCACAACTCTCATGTCCAGATAACATCGGACAATACCACTGTGGTTTACTACATCAACAAACGGGGGCACCAAATCTCTAGCATTGTCAAAACTCACCATTCACATTCTGAACTGGTGCCTACGCAGAGGGATCACGCTGACAGCACTCCACATCGCAGGTCGCCACAATCACCTCACCGATCGACTCAGCCGGCGACTCTCCCTGGTCCTCGAGTGGCAAATTAATCCTCGAGCACTCCAGTCAGTCTACACCCTTTGGGGCCATCCCACTTTCGACCTTTTCGCAACGGCAGACAATGCCATATGCAATCTTTTCTGCAGCAGAGCAGGTTACGGCCCAGGGTCTCAAGGAGATGCATTCCTCAAACACTGGACAGGACATCTCTTCTTTATGTTTCCCCTGATCCCGCTCATATCACGGGTTCTAGCCAAGGTCAGGATGAACCAAATGGACTGCATCCTGTTGACTCACTGGTGGCCCAGACAGCGGTGGTTCGCTCCTCTCCTGAATATGTCCAAAGGACAGTACCTCCGATTCCCGACCCAATGGGATCTACTATACCAAGCACACGGCCAGGTGACCCACCCAGACCTGGACTCCATCCACCTCATGGCATGGAGGCTCACACCCCCTACTAAATTCAAGGATCCAAGACGTTCTAAACGCAGCTCTCAGACCATCTACTAGAGCCTCATACGGCAGGAAATGGAAGGCGTTTTCGGTTTTTGCTTTGCAAAACGGTTTCTCTCCTACTACTTGTTCAATTCCGCAGATCATGTCCTTTTTGATTCAGTTAGTTGACAGGTGTCTGCAGTTATCATCAGTTTACCTGGCTGCGATCTCAGCCTCACACAACCAAGTTGAAGGGTCAACAGTTTTTTCCCACCACTTAATTAAGCGTTTTCTTAAAGGACTATTGAACCTGGCCCCACCTAGGCAACCTCTCCACCCAGCATGGAGTTTATCAGTCGTGCTCCAAGCCCTGACTTCAAAGCCTTTCGAACCACTTGCCACCACTGACCTCAGACTGCTTACCCTGAAGGTCCTCTTCTTAGTTGTAATTACATTGGCACGCAGAGCAAGCGAATTGGCCGCTTTGCGCATTGATGAACCCTACCTCCTCTTCCATCGGGATAAGGTGATTCTCCGACCCGATCTTCAGTTTCTCCCGAAGGTCATTTCTGCTTTTCATATTAATCAGGATGCCATCCTCCCAGCGTTCTTTCCGTCCCCTGTGACAGCTCTAGAGAGGACGCTCCACACGCTGGATGTACGCCAAGCTTTGTTCTTTTATAAAGCTCATACCGAGACTTTCCGCTTAACCAAGCATCTATTTGTTTGCTACGGCATGGCCCAAAAAGGACAACCAGCCTCTTCACAGCGTTTGGCAGCTTTGCTGGTCCAGTGTATTACCAACTGGCAAGGCTTGAGCTACCAGCCCCAGTCAGAGCACATTCCACCTGAGCAATGGCCACATCTTCAGCATTCCAACAAGGAGTGTCTATTCCAGAAATCTGCCGTACAGCCACTTGGTCCACACCTCTCACCTTCGCCCAGCACTATCGTCTGGACGTCAGGTCTCGTGTGGACTGTTCCTTCGGCAGAGCCGTGCTCTCATCTATCTTCACCTAGAGCCAACCTCCCGATCTCTGGGTAAGTGAGCTTCCTAATCGCCCATATGTGTGATGCACAGAGACCATGAAGAAGAAGGACAGGTTGCTTACCTGTAACTGTTGTTCTTCGAGTGGTCATCTGTGCAGTCACACAACCCACCCGCCATCCCTTCTGGATGGTGTCAGGCCTAACATTGGATATCTAAATTTATTACTTCAGCCTGAACCTCTTATTGGGGGGTCTCAGAAGAACTGAGGTATTGGGCGGGAACCCTTCTACGCATGCGCACTCGGCAGTGGGGGATGGGTTCCTGCCGAAAATTAACTAATAGCTATGGAAGTTTCCCGAATCGAGCCTCCACGCAGGCGCAGAAGCCCATATGTGTGACTGCACAGATGACCACTCGAAGAACAACAGTTACAGGTAAGCAACCTGTTCTTGCCTTCTGTCTGGGAACACCTCCAGAGCAGCGCAGGAACAAGGACAAGATGATGGAAGAGCCACGCTGACCTCACTCGGACAGGAAAAGTCAGGGTAAATTCCTTACTTTTCTGCTGTAGATCTTTGGCTCTTTGCTGCGGATGTTTGGCTCCGAATTGGCGGCTGCATCATATAATTCATGCAGCGCAGTTTTGAAGCCACCACAGGGCTTCCAGAGTGCATAGACAGCCTCCTGAATGAACCTCCATTACAATGATATGTAAAGCAGATAAAAACCTCTCCATCTCAATGTCTTCCTGGCTGCTCTGTTCATGTCATTTTCGTCAGCTTTGGATGTAAAATGCATTTCCCCACCTTTAGTGTGTTTTTCCACCATTTCTCCAATTGTTTCATTATTTTGGTGGTGATGGTGTGTGTGTGTGTTATTATCTCTACCAGCAGCATTTAGAGCACAATCCTATGCACATTTAAACAGGAAAAAGTCCTACAACTCCCTGCATGCCCCAGCCAGCGTAGTTTTCCCAGTGAAGCAAAAATTATGATGTTGTTTTACATTGTATTCTCTTTGTGGCATGTTTTTGTTTTTTCATGTTAGAATGAAGGGTGGTTTTTTTTTGTTTTTTGTTTTTTTGTTTTGTTTTGCAGAACAAAATAATACAATAATAAATAATCACCTAATAGCTCTTGGATAGCATTGCTTCTTTGTTATGTGATAAATTATCAGCAAGCTGTAATGCATCTATCTTTTTTTCTTAAAGTAATGCACAAATTTTCAGCTTAGAGGACCACATGCTGCCTGTTATTTAATTTATTTGCCTTTTAAATAGCCGAGCAAGTAGGACAAACTTTTCTTTCTAAAATGAATGTGTTTTTTCTTTCATGAGAAAGACATAGGCATCATTAATCATAATTAAGCTGTTAATTAAAAATATTTTAATTTAATTTGTTTCATTTTGCCTAAATATGATAAATGCCAGTCTACTACATGGGTAAGAGCACCAGATCAAAAAGAGATATGTGGCCATTTATTATGAAGAAATTAATCCTTCAGTTTTATTTATCATCTAATGCCTGATATTTTCTTGTGAGAGAAACCACCTTTGCAACGTTTAAGTTGCAAATTGGACCAGACTGATAAACAACATCCAATTGATTAATCTCCCATTTGCTTTAATAGTTTTGCAGTGCACCCACTTCAACAAGCTGAATTTTTCAGGAGGTTCTTTTTTGTTTTCTCTCCCCCCCCCCCGGAAGTAGGCCAAAATGATACTGGGAGGGTTTTGTTTTGTTCTTGGTATGATTTAAATCTTCAAAAGTAAAATAAATTTCAGTATCAAGTTTCATTATTTATTTTTGGGTTAGTTATAAATGGACAGGATCTCTACAAGTGTAGAATTGTTCTATTTCATAAATATGACCGTATTAATTATCATTTATTTTCCATACCTATCAGTTTTGAAACAATTCGTTGGCTTTTAAGGATGGTTGAATCATAGGGTTAGTGTTTTTGTTTTTTTAAAAGAGGAGCCGCGGCCCCGATCCGATCTGGTGAAAAGTAAGTGAAAAACACCCACCCACACCAAACTCCCTACCCACCCACCATCCTGGGGATGACGAAATTGCTGCCCCACCCCCACGGAGCCACCCGTGCAGCTCCATGCCCATTTCAGGACCTGGGAGCACGAGCTGCGGTCCTTGGGATTGTCCCAGGACCACGGAAAAACTGGGATATGCCCGGTTTCAATTATCCCAGGCTCATCTCTAAGTTGTCCCCAGTTGAGCCCTGGATCTCCTGTGCATCGTATGGATGCACGGGGATGACCTAGAGACGACCCTGGGATAAATGGCTGGTGTAGACATGGTCTAAGAGTTGGACCCCATTGCCCTACTTCTTGTAAAAGCTTGGCATAACTAAACCACAGAACTACATTTTATTTTGAGCTGGTGTTCTCAACTTCTCTGCCCCTAATCTTTCCAGTTCCCTTAGTTTGTTCATTTCTCATGTTCTATGTCCTTTAAATTTCCCATCTTAAAAGGTCTATTCCGGTGTTTCTCAGTGCTTACCTATCACAACCACACACGTTGGTGAGTATTGTTTGAGAGGGGTGGGGGTGGACATTGTAAGTTGCTGAAGGGCTTGCCACTCATTCTATTGCGCTTCTATTGCTCTTATTGGCCAGAAGACAGAAACTGATTTGCTTCATATTGAGCAATTTGGCAGAATATTGCATATGTCTTTCTTCCCATGGGAAATAGGCTTAGAGATTTTTTAAAAAAAGAAAAAAGAAAAAAATGAAATTATTATTATTATTATTATTATTATTATTATTATATTTATTTGTATCCCATATTTCCCTAATAGTGGAACTGAAGGCGGCTTTACAAAATTAAATTAATCTATACAATTAAAACATATAACTAGAAATATACCAAAGTTAAAAATATAATTCTTCAGATACATGCAGCGATGGCTGAGTCATTCAATGGTTATGGGCTTAATTCCAGTATCACATATCAAGGGTGCAAAATTGTGCAAGACATAGCAGTGAGTGAATTTTGGTGGGGAAATGCTCCATATGCTCCAGCTGTTCTTATTTACCCCTAATGAAGCAAGTAGCCACATTCTTCACCACCTAAAGCTTCAAAAATGATACTATATATTGTATGGAATGCCTTAAACTTGATCCTCGCAGTTAAGAATGGTGACAAGATCTCTGCTTTCCTGGAATAGGTATAGCTGATAAAAGGCACTGTTAGTCACAGCTACAACCTGTATTTCTAGGAATAAAGCTGTCCAGGAACACACAAAAATGTGTGAGCATGTTCCCTCAGAGGACGTGAAATCTAATAAAATTCACTTCTTTCACAGCCCCTCTTTACTCCGCCAATAACAACTGTGTCTTTGGTTGGCTCACTTGCAGTCTGTTCCATCATTTGTATGCCTACACTGCCATGACCTGTTACATAAGCCCATTTCAAACTGGCTTCAGAGCAGGATACAGAGTTGAGACCGATATGGTCAACTTAGTGGATGATCTATGCCTGAGTATTGACAGGAGGAGTGTGTCCCTGTTGGTACGTCTGGATCTCTCAGGGCCTTTCGATATCAACTACAGTATCCTTCTGGTATGCCTGAGGGGATTGGGAATCAGGGGCACTGTGCTTCAGTGGTTCCGATCCTATTTGTCAGGCAGGTTCAAAATGGTGATGCTTGGGGATAGCTGCTCCTCAAAGAAGGAGCTGTTGTATGGCATACCACAACGTGCCATCCTATTTCCCAATGCTGTTTAACATCTACATCAAACCGCTGGGAGAGATAATCTGGGGTGCAATCAGTATGCTGATGACACTCAAATATATTTCTCTGTGCCTTCGACAACAGCAGCAGCTAAGGATAGTGTGTCTCTTCTGAAAGAATATTTGGATGAGGAAAAACAAACTGAAGTTGAATCCAGACAAAACACAGGTGCTTACTGTCAAAGGCCCCAACCTGAGTTTGGAGGTGTGTCAACCAGTTCTGGACAGGGTTACACTCCCCCTGAAAGACTGCGTTCGCAGCTTGGGAGTGTTCCTGGATCCATCACTCCAAATGACAGCTCAAGTAGATGTGATGGCCAGGAGTGCCTACTATCAGCTTCGGCTGATACGCCAGCTGTGCCCCTTCCTAGAGTTGGAAGACCTAAAGATGGTAATGTTTGCGCTGGTAACTTCAAGGCTCGACTTCTGGAATGCGCTGTACATAGGGCTACCTTTGTGCCTAGTATGGAAATTTCAACTAGTTCAAAATATGGCAGCCAGGTTGGTCACTGGTACACCTAGGGGTGACCATATTACACCAGCTTTAAAATCACTCCATTGGCTGCCGATTAGTTTCTGGACTAAGTATAAAGTGTTGGTTATTACCTTTAAAGCCCAACATGGTTTGTGTCCAAGTTACCTACAGGATCGCCTTCTTCCGTATAATCCACCCCGCACACTCAGGTCCTCTGGGAAGAATTTACTCCAGTCTGCCAAAACTAGGCTGACGACTGTTACCCAGAGGACCTTCTCTTGTGCCGCTCCCAGACTGTGGAATGGCCTGCTGGGAGAGATTTGTCAACTTAACAGTCTCCTGGAATTTAAGAAAACCATAAAGACTGATCTCTTCCGGCAGGCCTACCCAGTTGAATTTTAAGATGGCTTTTAATAATGTATTAGTTTTATATGCTTTTAATAAGTTATATGTATTTTATGGTGTTTTGTATTTGGTGTTGTAGTCCGCCTCGATCCAGAGGGAGAGGCGGGTAAGAAATAAAATTATTATTACTATTATTATTAGCCTAACTTTTTAGAGATGAAAAAATGAAGCCTCACAGTGCCATCCCTTAAATGTTTGGCTACCATATATTTTGAGTACCTAGAAGAAGAATCAACAATAGGGGAGAAAAATGCTCCACTCTCCTGTTGATTCCCAAACAAAGAAATTCCTCCAAGGGTACTTAGATGGTTTGAACCCAAGACCCAGACCTAAAGTGGTTTCTGCTTGGTTGAGGAAGAATGTATCATCCAAGAAAGCACAGAGGTAGATAGAACTATACATCTCTAAAACGATATAGTTGGTCTTTAATTGGTCATAAAGCACAATGATTGGGGCTTTTACTTTTTTTGGAGAAGAGGCTTGATTACCACATCTATTGAAATGCTGACCAAAAATGGACCAAATGTGTTTCTCAACTAGTCTTGACCAACCAAAATGGAATGGTTACCACAGACTGGAACTGATCCAAGCAAAAGTGCCGTGAAAGCTTTCTACACTTTAGGCTCAAACGGTGACATCCCTGTTGGACTGGATCTAATACTTTTTTATCCACAAAGTACCTTACAAAGATATCACAGCGGCCTATAAAGAACTCAGTTTTGGGAAGGCTGGAATATAATTCACTACTTAGGACAGCTATCCTAGGCAACACTCTGTGGATACAATTATAGCAACTTATAAGCCTGAAAATAGACTGTGTTGTACATTTGGTCAAATTTTTGCCACTTTGAGTCGTCTGCTTTGCCAGCTCAGGGTATCTCATCCACCGCTTTGTATAATAACCAGTAGCTTGGGTGTGGGACAGTTTTGATCACAAAATGGTGCAGGCAGGAAGTGTTAAACACACCCTCTGCTGTAAGCAAATTTCAGTTTTAAGAGTTAGGAGATTCTACTATCACAGCTCCTACCTCTAATGTGAAATTTGGTCCTCAGCTAGCTTCTGTCCTGGAACTACAAGTCACACTCATTATGTATCAGGATGGTACTGGCAGGAAGAAATGGATACTTCATGGGAAACAACACTGAGGTAGACATGCTGGTTTGTTGAAAGCTGGCGAACTTACTGAGAGGAAGAGGAGTAGTAGAAGAAGGATGACAACGATAACAACAACAACAACAACAATTGTCAGGGCAGTATCCCGTCATTAAAATGCATGAATGTGCCTCTTTGCTACAAACACTGTATCACTGAAGTATATTTTCTTTACGTGCCTCTCCCTCTCTGCATATCATTAATATGCAAAACACTTGCTTCTATTACTAGACTGATAAATATTCCCAAACCATGTATGTTTTTGATCTTTTTTCTGTACACTCAAAAGTGAATATGATAGCTGGATATATTTGCATTCGGAACGGGGGTAGAACTGGAATATAATTCACACATCAAAGCTGTTCTGAATAATCTGCAAATTGGCTGGGTTTAACACGGTATTTAGTCATTAGGCCTCTGTATTTTGCACAGACGTCTCACCAGGTTTGAGCAAACGGAAGCAGCCTTGAATTTTCAGGCATACATGCACTTTGCATTCTCAGTCCCTATTTAATCTAGCCTTCCTAGATATTAAAAAAAATGGTGTGAGTGTAATTTTGTTTTCTTTCCCTTCGAATTTGCAAAGCCTCTTGAGGATTTTTTCTGTGAGACTGCAAAATGAGGAATAATGCAGTTGAGGTGGCAATGTGTTACTCCATGCCTGAGGATCTGCTAGTAGTTTCTATTATGTTGTCTGCTAAAGGATAATGCAGCCTTGAAACTTTCAAGATCAAGCATATCAGAGAGAAAGAGAAGGAGGTGGGGATGAAACATAGCAGTTTGCAGGTTTTTTTTTTAAAAAAAATCTTTAGTCCTTCATGTCAATGTTTCCTTTTCCCAAATAATACGAGCCAGTATAAATTGTGTGCCTGTTAAGGAAGCAGAGACATCCAAAAATAATATTTCATATGGATGTATATGCTTCCTTCACTTCTGGATGTGGTTCCCTTATTTCCTACCTATACACACTAAAATGTCAAATTCAGTTATAAAAAGTGAATCATAATTTGGGTTGTATATCCTTCATTTCACCACATGAAACATGCCCATCCTAGCTATTTGGTTAGTCTTACTTCTACAAGCGGGTCTCTGCTTTACTCCCCATATTTCCCAGTAGTCCCCCCGTTTTCCTCTGTAGCAAGGTTCAAACATATGAATGGATCTGATATTACTTCCTTGAGGGAAAGAGACACGCCATGCCTCCTGTTATTATATGAAGGTTCAGCAACTCAGCCTGTCCCAATAACAGAACTCCTTTCTACTGGATAAATTCAGAAGAGCTCTGAATAATAAAGACCATATTGTAAGGCTAAAAAATGAATGAGGGCTGTTCTCTCACGGGAGCCATGACACAGACACTTTAATCCTCTCCTCTCTCATGTGAATAGCAATGGAGGCTCTGGCAGAGGCTTCTCATAAGGACAATAAAGAGCCCTGCTGGATTAGACCAAGGGTCTGTCTAGTCCAGCATTCTGTTCACATAGTGGCTAACCAGTTGTCCACAAGCAGAACATGAGGGCAAAAGCACCTTCAACCCTCCCCCTTATGATGCAGCTCACTATGTCTTGAAGCAAACAAATGTTTAGCAAGGAAATGGCATATTGTGGTGGGAGTTAAAGAGCCTTTGCTTGGTTCCTAGGTTTGCAGTGTGGTGTTGTGGCTAGAAATGGGGAGACCTGGGTTCAAAACCCTTAGCCGTTGAGCTCAATAAGTGACTTTAGCCTAGTCACTATTTTCCAGCCTAACATACTTCACTTCACATGGCTATTGTGAGAATAGATGGGTACTGGGAAAATAAGCATGTAAACCACCATGGGCTCCTTGAAAGAAGAATGGTATAAAATGAAATAAAAAGAAAAGGTCTAGATGTTAGTCTTGCTATAGGGGCTGGCATGACTTGGAAAATCCACTACTCTCCCTGGTTGTTATTTAGTGAAATTTGCTGTTGTGATTGCGACTTCCGCAACAGTGGCATTCATTGGTGGGGATGTTAGGGAGGTTCATGGCGGGATAGCCTGACTTGCACGGTACATTGTTAGAATGGCCACTTTCACATGGCCAACAAGAGGAAATGCATCACCAAAAAAACTCCCAAAGGGGACATATTTGCATAAAATTTGCATATTTAAACATATATGTATACATGCGTATTTAGAAATAATTACTATAATCTAAACAAAAATAAAATGTAGCTCACCCTAGTGGAGAAGACTATTTTGTTTTCAGGTGCTAGCTGTTGATGGGCAGCTTCAAGCCTTGTGCTCTTTTTTCTGATGGTTATCTTTGAACTGGACAGCTCTTCAAACAGAGGGCACTTTTAAATAGAGGATTGACCACTATCAAATAGCCCTTCAAACAGAAGGCTGTTCCCTGTAAAGTAGAACACATGGCCATCCTATGACACAGGATGGGATATATGTGGAAAACTTACCATGAGAATTTTTAAGGTAAGCAGCAGAGATGCATAATGTGGTTTCAGATGTGGGGCTGTGCTAGAATGACATTAGATATGTTAGGGCGACCAGATAAAATCCAGGTCAGGGCTCATGTAACTTTAACAGTTGTAGAGAAAAGGGAATTTCAGCCAGTGTCATTTGTATGCAATTAGTTCCTGGTGAAATTCCCTCTTCATCACAACAGTTAAAGTTGCAGGCACTATACTAGAGTGACCATATACAAAAGAAGGCAGGGCCCCTGCAACTTTAACAGTTGTAATGAAGAGGGAATTTCACCAGGAACTAATTGCATACAAATGACACTGGCTGAAATTCCCTTTTCTCTACAACTGTTAAAGCTACATGAGCCCTGACCTGGATTTTATCTGGTCACCCTAAGATATGTGATATCCTGGGTAGGTGGGTGAACCCTGTTTTACACATTTTCCTGGCCCGTCACATCTAGGCCTAATTTAGAGCCCTGACCATCAGTTGCTATTCTTAGTATAGGAGGCTAGAGCAGGGATTTGACCAGGTGACTGCTCAGATGTCTCAAACTTCATGGATCTATAAGCCCTATTCAGAGATTCTCCTCCACACAGTGATGATTGCATGGAGTGGAAGAGTGGGCTAAGACCCCACCCTTGCCATTACCTTTCTGCTGGCCCTGCTGCTGCTACCTACATCTTGGAGGTAGTTTTGAAAAGGGGTGCCTGGTCTGCATACATAGTCTCTCTGATGTTTGAGAATCCTGCACAGTCAAGGTTCTCAATCAAGGGGAAAGCTTAAGCCCATAGCACACATTCCCTTCTTCAGATCATCTACTATGTGTCATTCCCCTGATGGAGGAATCCTCCTCTTAGGCAGAGGCTCCCTCTACAAGGATTCGCTTTTGCGCCCAGTTTGGCGATTATGCGCATTATCGCAGACGCGCATTTACTCCTAATCCCTCTGCACAGGAGGCGGCGAGAGGCGGCGAAGCGCATTAATAGATGTCCAAAAAGCGCTTTACAAGAAGTTAATGCGCATAATCGCTTGTTCACACGGGGAAAATGCGCTTTAACGGCCGGAGCAAAATAAAACTCGCGATTTAACGCGCATTCGAAAATGCGCATTATCGGGGAGATAACGCGCCTCTACGCCCGATTTGCGCTCCGTTCTTGTAGAGGTAAAATTTTTAATGAACCTTCAAAGCGCATTAAACCTCTCTTGTAGAGGCACCCAGAGCTAGAGCTTTCAGAGACAGACAATACCAAGGAACGGCCTAAGTCCAGAGATCTGGGGGAGCCTGGGCTTCGGTGAAGATCACTGAGGATCCATCCTTGCAGGAGGAGTTCATCTTTGAGGCAGAAGCTGGGCAACCTCCTAGGCCCTGAGGCCAATACGGCTCCTTTGAGAAAGAGTGCTCAATTACACAAAAATGCCTCCTTGGGAGCAAGGTCCTCCCAAATAGGACGTTTGCCAGATGGCCTGTAACACACTGCAGCTGAGCCTGGATGGGGCTCAGAAAGTTCTGGCTGTACAAGCCTTCAGTTTCAGCCTAGCCAGTGCTGGTACAACTTTGTTCTTCTAGCCCCTGTGCTGTGCACCTTGCCTCCTGGACCTTGGCCTGTGATTGATGCTCCGTGTGGTTGACTTTTGAATTCCTTTTTGACTTCCTTTGAATTGCATAATGTATTTGACTGACTGACTGTGTTTTGACCTTTGCTTGTTTTATTTGGACCAACCCTGCTGTAGCCAGATCCCACTAGCTAGCCTGCCTGTGTGTGTTGACCTCTGCCTGTTATCTGGACCACCCCTATCTTAGCCTGAACCCTGCTGGATGGAAACCTGTATGCTGTAATGTTTGCTGCCTTCATTGCATTGTTTCTGTATTAGCCCTGCTGCAGTTGAAGCAGGACATTCTGTGGAAAGTGAGGTGGGGAAGCCAGGGGATGGAGCTGTGGGGCCAGCAGGTGCAACCCCAATCTCTCCATGTGATCATAACCACATGGAACAGTATGCCTGAAGAGGGCTATTAGTTTATGGTGCCATCCGACACAGAAATTGTGGTCTTAAACCTATTGAATTCAATAGGGCAGCAGACATTAAACTATACAGAGAGCTGCAGCCAGTAGATAGGATCCAATGGTGTCCTGCCACTGGCAGCAAGCACCGCTGGTTCTTGGTGTGTGTGTGACCCCTACCATCGCCAGCAATGTAGCGCTTCCAAGGTCAAGCCCCCAAATGACCAAAAACGCACATTTCTGGAAGGTGCAACCTGCCCCTCCAGAAATGTACTTTTTAATCGTTTGAGGTCTTGACCCTGGAAGTGCTACTGTGTAGCAGCTGTGTATGCACCAGAAGCCAACTGTGCTTGCCACCAGCAGTAGGGCACCATTGGATCCTCCCCTTTCTCTTTAACTTTAAATCTGGTAATACATTTGTATTGATTGGTTTACCACTCCATGTCTACTAAGACAGCTAAGCCCCGAAGTAAACAACTTAGACAGGGAACAAAGGCCTGTTTGTATCTTAGCCTGTACTTCTCTGGGCACACACTTTAGCTTGCGCCCTCATCTGTGAAGCTGTAGCTTCTGAGCTGCCTGACAGATTACGTTTGCTTCAGCACTGCTGTGCCAAAGGAGGTGAATTACTTTCATAGCTAGTGTCAACATAGTGCTCACTCTTTCTTTCCAACCCTGCCACAATTTTCAGTGATGGCAGATATAGTGCAACGAAACAACTGTATTGCAGTATGAGAGTACACTGAATGCGAATTGCAGCCAAAATATAAGCCACAGAATCAGCATATAGGGAGGTAATTGCTTTTCTCTTTTTCATCTGCTTAGGCTGTGAACGAATGCTAGTTAATTAAAACTGTACATGAAAAGGTAGGGATATAAATGCTTTAGAAGGAACAGCAAAGAGAATGCTTTGTAACTTAAAATTCAGTAAGATGACAGCATTTTAAGATCATTTATATCTAGCTGAATTTCCATAATGGAAAATGTGGTTATGCATTATAAATATCCCAAGTACTCAACTGGAATATTACATTTAGGTTCAGTTTAGATGAGATGGTGAATGGCAAGAGAATCTCCTGCAAATTTTTAAAAGTTAAAAACTGCAGAATTAGGGATAGGATCAAGGCCATAGTGCTGGAGAACAGAGGTTTTAACTCTTACCCCTACACATTTTCCCCATTTCGGTATTATGTTTTCCCAATTGGAATTGTTCCTGTTATTATTTGCCCTGTACCATATGATACATAGGGGGAGGCAATTTCAATATGGCAATCACCACAAGCATCAACTACTTTGTTATACTCTACGTGAGACTGCTTTGGAAGTAGTATCTGGTCTGGAATATGGTGATAAAATGTGAGTGTACATTTAGAAGTCAGAAATATAATCTCAAGTCTGTATATGTTTACTCCAAACTTCCCCATTTTTGTGGGGAAAGTAGTTTTGTGGATAACATCCACATTTTTTTTTTAAGAATTGTAACTTATATGTAATGGGCTATTAATTAAATGTTATCCTCACTTTTTCTTATAAAGAATAAAGGCATAACATTTACATCCTTTGGAAAACTAAGTATCATTTATTAGTCATAATTTTGCATGGAATAACAAGTCTGATTTCTCTGTGTTTAAGGGAATGATTTAAAGAAGCAATGAAAGATAATGAGGTAAAGGCAGGTGTAAGGGAAGTGAGGTCATATGTGTGTGTTTTCAGTAGCAAGGGGCTTCATTAAACCAAAATGAAGGCCCTTCCAGAGTACAGAAATGAAATTATAATAGTATTAGTAATATATTTTGAAAAAGCATTAAACACTGAAGACATGGACTGTCAACAGAATGCCATAATGGAATATACTAATATTTGAGAAGCAAAGGGCCAAACAAAATCTGAAAGTAAGCAGGTGATCTTTGCCTCCGAGCTCCAGCCACTCTGCATTTTTCTCCATTGCTGGCCATTGTATGCCATTTCTTATGGTCCCCAGCCTCCTTCCCTTCCCCTCCAAGGTGCTGCTGCTAGTTGGATGAAATTGCCCATCTAGCAGAAATGCAGAGCGGCTGGAGCTCAGAAGCCAAGATCACCTCCAATGTCCTCCCACACCAAGATCACCTCCACTGTCCTCCCACACTGCATTGGATAGTTGACAGCATCCAAATTCGAAGGCTGCTGACTATCTACACAGGATTGCACCCTTAATGTTGCTTTTCCTCACAATATTAAGATCTTTCATTCAATTCTGTATGTTCAACCTCAGAAATTACTCTTCTTTATGTATTTCTCTGCTATCCTGTTTATCTTGCACTGGCTACAGGTCACTTAGGAGGTTCTTTACTTTATATATTTGTTTTTAGCGTTTCTATTCAAACCTATTCAAAACACTCAAAGCGGCAAACAAAGGTGCACAATTTAGGGTGAGTAAATTTAAAAACTTCATTAAATGCCGCTAAATTTGATTTGCAGTCTCCTTGAATTTAAGAGAGCCGTGAAGATTGATCTCTTCTGGCAGGCCTACCCAGTTGAATTTTAAGATGTTTTAAATAATATATTAGTTTTATTTGTTTTAAATGTTTTATCTGTTTTATGGTCCTTGTATTTATATTTATTTTTGTTCCCCGCCTCAATCCAGAGGGAGAGGCGGGTTAGAAATAAATAAATTATTATTATTATTATTATTATTATTATTATCATTATTTGCTTATTTCCCATTGTTACAAAGCACCACATTTCAATTCTACCAAGATGGCATATTCATCACTTGATAACTGCAGCATCCAATAATAACTTCTGTATATCAATAGAATTCTCATATTACCTCATTTGTAATACATTTCAAAAGAGTTATTTCGCACTTTCAGCTGCCAGTATCAAACTTAATTACTTTGTTTATTTAGGTCAGGCATTTCATGTTGACACTTTGTTCCAGTGTTATGTTTGATTCATTATTGACCACTGGTCTCAGACAATTTTATTATATTGTATTTATTTAAAGTAGTTAGATGCTGCCTTTAAGGGGAAAGTTCCTCCCAAGTTGACTTACAAAAGATAAATGAAAACCATAAAGCATTTAAAAATACAAATAGAATGATCCAATTACGGAAACTAAAAACAGCAGATTAAAGAAGTTTTAAACCCCATGTGCAACAGTTTTTATTCAATGCAGATTGTTTGATTCATTTAAAGTTGTTATATATCTCTACACACATTCACCACCCATTTGCAGGGTTCAAATTTGAAAGAACCATTTCATACTCCAGCCCCTTGATCATGCACCAATTCCTGCTCTACAATATCCTTTATAGGTGTGATGACCAGAAGTATCAAGCTGCATAACACTGAAACAGTTATTGGGGTAGGGGGTTTTATTTTAATAGTCAGTACTGTTCTTTACTTTGTTGAAAGCAAGGGCAACAATATTTATACATTGATTGTGAATCTTAAATTTGAGCTAGTGTTTGTATCCCTATCATCTGACAGGGAGAAGACACTTAAATTTTTCAGAAGCATGCATTATTTTTATAGCACTTGCCTGATTCTGTCAGTCTTAGAAAAAGGATTGTTATTTGCTTGATCAAGTTTTCGTTATGAAATTTAGGGGTGGGGGTGGGAGTGGAGTGGAGCACAAAGATCCCATCTGTGCTCAGTCAACTGCGCTTGAAGAATGCATAATGCTATCTGTAGTTGTTTATTTGTCTTTTATTAAGGCTAAAAAATAGTCTCCAAAATATATAAACGGGCATAATGTGGCATTAAAGCACCTTAATACCGAGCTAATTTAATCAGTAGCTAAAATGTCATTGATTTCTTCCCATTTGTGGAATTATCTTTCTATGTCAGTCCATCAGTCATCCAAACTTCAAGAATGTACGCATGGTCAGTTCTGCTAACAGCACCTTTCCTTGATATGAGGAAGCAGAACTGGTAGGGCGCTTTGCCTCAGATCTTTAAATTAGAACCAATTAGAACCATGGCATTGATCTCCCATGTTTTTTTTTTTAACTTAAAAGCAGTGATGGCAGTTGTGACATAGAGGGAGGGGGTATCTTACGCCTTCTCCAATGCCTTTCCCCAATGTCACATGTCACCAACCCCTTCCTTTCATGCCTTTCTCCCAATCTGAGTTGCTCCCCAAAGCTGATATTTGACCCAAAAGGGCAAATTGTAGCTTGGGCATGGAGAACTTAGGCTAAGCCTAGTTTGGCCCTTAGAAGTGTTGGAGTTGGGGGTGGGGGCTTGATCCTGGAACTTCATACAGGGTGTTCAAAAATTCATATGCCCTAGAAGTTTCACTGCTAGGGTCTAACGTGAACATTTCCAATTTGTCCTGTGGCGAATACCTTGAGCAATTCTGTACATCACGGGTGGGCAGCCTGTGCCCCTATGCGACCCTCGGGCCTAATTTCAGTAGCCCTCTGGATGCAATCAGTTCTGACTTCTGGCAAGAGCAACCCATCTATTCCCTGGCAACTTGCTAGGTGGGAAGAAAAAGGGGGAGAGACAAAAGGGGTGACAGAAAGAGAAGGAGAAAAGGGGTGACACACCCACTATGGGCTCTGGCCTGCCCACTGCCATCATGCACCCCCTGACATTACCCATGGAGGCCCTCAAAAGAAAAAAAACAGGTTGCCCAGTCCTGCTGCACATGCATACCATGCATCTTAACACTGAGCTCCATCCACTCTCTCCAAGATTCAATCTGAAAACCAAATCTCATTGTACATAGGCAACCAAAAGGAAGTTCAATGCTTTCCTGCAATGGCAGAAGCAATATGACGCTGCTGGCCATTAACATGGTCTGCAATTGGAAGCTATACTAATCTCCCATAAGACATTCCCCAAGAATGTTGTATGAGAAAAATAGATTCCACACAAATGCAAGCTACTTTGCATAGCTAATTGTTCCCCAATGTGCCCCGTGTTGTGCAATTTGCTCATGGAAACACCTTTACATCTACAGAAATTGAAGCAATTTAGTGTCTTCCACATGTGATCTTCAGGATTAAGTTTATTCTTATGGAAGCTGAATGGAACAAACCTCTGAAAATTGACTGAATTAGCATTGATAGATCCAAGTTAACAAAAGACAAGGGCTAAATATTGCAAAACCCTCGAGACTCAATTTTGATAAATTCCATTTCCTCTTGCAGTTCTCCAATATTATGCTTGTCTAAAAGAAGAATTTTAAGGGAGAGAGAACAGTAAAAAAATTGAAGAAACAAGAAGGTGTTATGATGACAAGGTACAAGGTTACTACAGTGGACTTAAAACCGAGATGAGTGAGTAACACTTGAAAAATCTGAACCTGAACAAAAATCTGTTGTAAGTAAATTAACTGAGAGACATATGTTTCTAATTTGTGTTTGCTGAATTTACTTACAACAGGTTTATGTTCAGGTTCAGATTTTCCCCAAATTAAAAATTGCATCCCGTTTGTAACTAGTGATTCCCTACTTGGCTGCACCTCACTGTTTTGTGGTGGATAGATAGCAATCAGGTTGTGCAAAACTGCAATAAGCCTTATTCGCTTGCAAACCATAATTTACATCATGCTTTTGCATAACAATTTCTTGATGAATATTCCTTTTTCAGGATCAATAATGATTGCCTCATAGTTCCGTATAGACAGTAGAAAAAGGAGAGTGCATTAGGGAGAAACTTATTGATTCATATTCAAAGTCCAACATATTTCAACAAAACATTTTCCTTAAGGGAACTGTAAACACAAGTAAATGCAGAATAAAACCAATTTAAGGAAAATAACACTATTCTGTGAAAGATAGAGACAATATTCATAAAAAAGCCATCCAAGAATAAAATTGATCAAAGGGACTAACATCCAACATGTAACTGTTTTTAATGTTCATATAACATGTCAATATAACATATTGAATACTTTGAAAGATAATATTAAACATAAAAAGCTTTATAAATTAGGTACTTCAGCTCCATGTTTACCTCTCTAACTCTCTCTTTGCTTTTTCAGCCATTTTTGGTATTAACCTTCTATTTATATCTGTGTGTGTGTGTGTGTGTGTGTGTGTGTGCATGTATAATTTATAAATATATTATTGCAGTTTTAAATTAATCATTTTACCTTGGTAGGAAAAAAATCTCTATGAAAGTTGCATTTCCTTTTTTAATAAAAACTGGTCCATTAAAGATAAAAGTGCCCTCTTTTGTGAATTTCATATTTTATTTTAGATTATTCCGAAGTATTAATTTCATACTTAAATATAGAAATGTTGTTAGTGTGGGTAAAAGGCCCTAAGTTTCTGAAAATGTATTTTAAATTCATCATTACTACTTCCTACCACAATGACCACACTGATTTTACAATATGTTTTATAAAACTAGCAACAACATTCATCCAAATCCAGTCCTAGTTTTATGAGTTTGATCAGTCTATTGTTGGATGTTAAGAGACTGAACAGTTTCCTTCCTTTATTAGCAATTTTATAACCTGGCTCAACATTGTATAATGTCTGTTTTTGCTAGAAAATGAGGGCCAGAATAATACTATAAAAACAGCATGTAGAAATATCAGAAATATGGAAGTGAATACAACTGAACTATAGAAACTAGGGTGTGCCTTCGCACCAAAAATTTGGGGGTCCGATGGACCATTGAAATAGCGGTGTGGTTAGGGGGCGGTTTCAAAACTGTCGGAAACCCACAGTGCGATTAGAAGATCGTTCTGAGCCCCAAAGGGATCTGAAGGTTTTTTAGGTGACATGAGGGCTCGTTTTATGTTGATGGACAACTAACTGAACACTTCCATATTATGAAGACACTGTCGCTGAAGGATGAGGGAGGTGTAGTTGACATCTATGGCTAACCAATAGCTACAGTCTCCTCCCTGTCCCCCCTCCAATCACGTTGCTTAGGGGGAGGGATTGCAATTATATAACAACAAAGAGTCCGTAGCACTGCTGTTTCACAATGTGGCTGTGGCTGTCTGTATGTCTTGGAAATGGGAAAGTTCCATCAGCTTTCCCTAGCACCTTCCTATCTGGGGGCATTTTGAAGCCCCCTCTGCCCTTGCCCCGCTGGTCCAGCATAGCCTGCCTGGGATCCTCTGCCACCAAAGAAAAATGATCTCAGTCGCTAGACTTGCGTTTTGAAGGAGAGAGTGCAGGTGGAGCCTCAAGACCACCCACACCCAACTTCTTCTCCTGCACTTCAGAAGGAGCAGCAGCAGCAGCAGCAGCAGCAGCAGCAGCAAAGAAAAGGGTGTGCCTAATTTGGGGTGGGGAGGGGGAACTAGAAGAAACACCTCTCTCTCTCCCAACACGGCCAGAGCCAGCTTTCTTTGCTGGTTTTTCTTTTTTCTTTCTGTGTCTGTCCACGTTCCCCTTTGTGTGTTACTGTGTGTGTGTGTGTGTGTGTGTGTGTGTGTGTGTGTGTGTGTGTGTGATCTGATGAAAGGAGTCAGCAATTGCTAAATGTCAGAACCTTCTTCATTTCTGTTCCGCACATAGTTGTCCAAAATCATTTCAGCTCATAATCCTCTAAGTGAACCACTAACTCCTTCTCATTTGGGACTGAAAAAACTAGGTAGAATGCACATGTGCTAGCTTTACAGGTCATCAAAAATTGATACGTGTCTGGATCTGCTATATTAGGAACATTTGCCCTGTCTCTGGCCCTGTCATGTCAAGTTATGTCAATGATTTATGCTCAAACTTTTTCACTTTCCTGGATCTCATATGTGAATTGCTAGCAACTGCAAAAATAAATAGGACTGCCATTTACAACAGGTTCCATGCATCCCAATTAAATGTCTGCTATTAAGATTGACAGGCCCATATCAGGAGATTTGAATTTGAATTTAAGCTCATTAAAGTTTAAGTTTGTGCAAGTGAAAAAAAAAGACTTAATTATCAAGATGTCTAATAAACAGAGTTTGCATCCATGTAGACAGGATGGCCAATTTCTACACAAGTTAAAAACACACACACAGAGAAACAAAATATAAAACTGTCTTCTGTGAAGCTTTTCTTGAGAACATACAGATTTAACATATGATTATTCATATTATTATATTGTGTGCACATATTACCTGCTAAGTGTTGAAATTATTTTATGCACTTACAGACATACATGGTCTAAAGTGGCCACCAACCTATCACCAAAAAAAGGAAAGGAAAGGAAAAGCATCAACAAAAAAGAGGCCCCCAAACTAAACAGATTTGCATACAACATTCTGAAAAAATATCTGTATTACAACAAAGACGGAGTATTTAAAAACAAATACATTTTATTATTAGGGCAGAATTCTGAAGCTTTTTTAAAATGAGTAAGAGCTGATCTGTTAAATGGTAAATATGCTGACCTAATTCCACTAAATGTAGGAGACAATATAAATGTTTTTTTAGGCTTGTTACATTCTATCAGTATTGATGATGATACAGATTACATGAATTTACAGCCAAACCTGGAGCAACTTTATGAATCCCAAATGTTAGAGGAGCAAATGAATGGTGAGTTGCTGGTCGCTGTAAAGAGTTTAGGTCAGAGACCAGCTGCCATGCTGCTGACTTCCTTCTCACAGGTGTTTTTTTCCTTGCATGTCTCAGTGTCTATTTACACAATTGCCGCTTTCTCTGTTGCAGCTGTTTAACTAGCCCAAACACCCTTTATCTATGGTTGTCTCCCATGAATGACGATTCCTACAATCAGTTGCTAATTGAGTAATACTGTGAGGCTGATTTTTAAAAATCCTTTTTAAAATGAGACTTAATTGGGGCTAAACGCTCTACATACATTTCTTTATTCAATCAATTTGTTTAAGATAATTTTTCAAATCATCACTAGTCTGCCCTTAGTAACTATCCTTAAATTTTAGTTTGAATAAGAGAGGCCCTGTTATCTCCCCTTCCCCATTACTTAATTGAATCAGAAAGTTGTGTGATGTCATTGGGTAAATTCAGCTTTAATGTATCTATGAATCATACAGTTTGATGTATTATTTTAGAAGAACTGGATGAATGTGAGGATTGTAGTACCATGTTAAAAAAAATAGCCTTGGATCCAGAGAAGCATGACTACCATTCACATGTTAAGGCTTCTCCCCACTCATTCCCAATGAGACACCTTCCTTCTGCAAACTGCTCTTGAGGGATGGATGGTGCTCTGGAAGGGTATGGGATGTGACATGGACACCTACAGCTGGAGGTTACATAAGAACATAACAGCCATTCTGAATCAGACCAAAAGCCAATCTAGTCCAGCATTTTGTCCACATAGTGACCCACTACCAGATGCCTGCCGGAAGTTCACAAGTAAGACACAATCACAACAGCACTCTACTGCTTGTGTTCCCAAGCAACTGGTATACAACTGGCATGCCACCTGTGATGCTAGAGGCAGCATGCCAGTGTATACCTGTTGTTTGGTATATGTAGCCATCAACAGCCCCATCCTCCATGAATCCGTCCAATCCAAAGCCATCCAAACTAGGGGCCATCACCTCATGCTGTCGCAAGGAAAGCTGCAGTTTAACTATATTCCATGTGAAAAAGTACCTCCATCTGTCCTGAATCTTCTACTAAGCCCCTGAATTTCTCTATGCACTTTATCCACCCCTTCTGTGAATCAGCATAAATTAGGGATCCCTCCTTTTGGGAACACAAGAAGGGGTGCTCAACATTCTAAATACATACTTGTGCTGCAGTAATTATATACTCTGGTGACAACCGTCCATCTCCAACCTTAGTTCAAGACATTCATACTGGCCATCCATGGCTCATGGTGTCAAATAGAGGTCAGGATGGATGTGGTGATGATACTTAACATTGAACACAATAGTGAAGCAACCAGTGTGTGGGAGAAAGACAGGGTTGGGGGCAGGAGGTCTTTTGCAGAGTGGTATGCATAGACAGGATACCTCTGAATACCAAAAGCAAGGTATAAATTATCATCATGCCCTAGTCCCAGGGGTATCTGGTTGGATGCAATTGAGAGAGATCAAGGGAAAGGGAAAAGTAAATGCTGAATTCAAAGGGATGGATGGAAGAAAAGAAAGAGATGTTGTTAACCTCTTTATTCCCCCCCACCCTTTCTTTCTTGGATGAGGGCTAAAACCAGATTAAGGGCCCTGGACAAATTTCCAGAAGTACAAATGAAAAATATCCATAAATACAAGGTATATGAATTATAACTTTTATTGTGCTCTCCATTATAAAACAACACCATAGTTGATATTAAGACAGATATTAAGGCAGAAGTTGAGATAGACAAGATGTATTTTCTCTTGTAAGTTGCTGAAAGAGGATGCAGGTAGTTACATCGAACTGCACAACCAAATCCAGCGTTACTTCCCCTGAAATCATCATTAAAAGTGGATATAAAATTTGTATGTCATGAAGCAGAGCACACCAGACTCTAATTCCACCCTCTGTAGACCAGGAGATAATTGAAGGGCATCAGAAGATACATGTATTCACAAGGGACCAGAGCAATTTATATTCTCAAGTGATTAGAAAAGGTTGATAATTACACAAAACCAGATAGTTTGAAGATGAACTACTTTTAGGGCGAGATTACTGCTTTTCTAGACTTGCCATTCTTGTCTTCAAATGAAAATTGAATAAAACCATTTAACGATAATTTGGAATTATGGAAGGGTGTTATTATTATTATTACTACTACTACTACTACTACTACTACTATTATTTATTTGATTTCTAAATTGCATCCTCCACAGGTGCCTGGGTTGATGTACAATAAAAACATTAAATCTTCACATAAAACCAAGAAAATAATCTTCTTCTTCTTCTTCTTCTTCTTCTTCTTCTTCTTCTTCTTCTTCTTTTTCTTCCCTTTACTTGTAAATAAATCTCTACCTCATTTAATTGTGCTGCTAGCTTCTCTCTGTTGGGCCCAGTGCTACATCCAGGGGCTACTGCTCCAAAAGCTCTGGCTGTTTTCCCCTTAGACCTTAACGTCAGAAGGTTTACAGGGGGTGGTGGCAGCATGAAGGGATGGCAGATTCTGACCACCTACTCCTGGGCTACCTTCCAGTAATCCTTGCCCATCCTGTAACTTTAAGCATTTACCACATGGAGCTCTGAGAATCTTCTGACACTACCCCAGCCACAATCCATATTACTAAACCCTTTGGAAGTGGTATGTAAACTCACAACAGGATGGCAGAACTTAACATGGCAAGACCTTCTAAATATTATGGGTCACGCAGGGACCACCATGTTGGGGATTGTGGTGGTGACATTGCAACTGTAACAATAATAAACAAGTGCTCTAATTCCCTAGTCCCTTATGGAAATACATCTTTTAGTCCATAGCCATCTAAAAGTTCATGCAACTTTGCTCATGTGATTAGGTTCACAAAATTAGTGGAAACAAATTATATTGTATGAGCAAAGTGCCTGTTGCATTGTCTGAAGGATCTGTGTTATCCTTGCAGAAGATACATGAGAAAAGTAGGCTGATGTTTTCTTTTGAGATTTCAAGCAGTTTTGGCTTTTCCCATGGTCATTAAATTATCTAGCACCTTTGTAAAATAAATAGTGGCAGATGCTGAAGAATCAGATCTAATTTGCTAGCATTTCACGCTCATATTTAATAGGTAAATGTCTATTAGATGCAGAACAGTAGAAAGTGAAATTCTCTAATGGCAGCTCTGCTTTTGCATTTAACACAGCAAAGTCAGCTGTTTTCAGTGGGCAGGTTGATTAGACATACCATAGTGTGTCTACATCCCCAGTAGGGATTAGGGATGTGCACAGCCAGAAATTTCATAATCAGAATCAGATTGGAATTTCCAATATTAAAAATATTGGATCCATCATATCGGGGGGTATCCGTATTTGATCAGATCTGATATCTAATAAATATTGGAAGTTCTGATCCGATTACGGACCGACATTTCAGGTGTTTTCCCCTTAGGCTTGCATTGGGGGAAAGAAAGCTTTCCCCCAATGGAAGTCTATGGGGAAAACACTAGGCCGGCACTCCCTCCCCCCACTCATGCTCCTTACCTGCTGCCACTGCTGCTGCCATCCAGCGCTGCCGCCCGCTGGCTCCGTAGTACTGAGAAACAGGCTTTCCGGCCTGTTCCTCAGTACAGTGACATGCTGAGGGATGATGTCATCACTCAGTGCGTCCCTGCATTGAGGAACAGGCCAGAAAGCCTGTTTCTCAGTACTACGGATCAAGCGGGCGGCAGTGGGGAAAGCCGCAAGTAAGGAGCACGAGTGGGGGGGAAGGGAGGGAGGAGTCCCCCGTTCCCTGCGGCCTTCCCTGCTGCCATCCGATGATGCCCGCTGGTTCCATAGTACTGAGAAACAGGCTTTCCAGCCTGTTCCTCAGTACAGCAATGCGCTGAGTGATGATGTCATCACTTGGTGCATCTCTGTACTGAGGAACAGGCCATAAAGCCTGTTTCTCAGTATGACAGAGCGACCGGGCAGCATCAGATGGCAGCGGGGAAGGATGCAGGTAAGGAGCGTGAGTGGCAGGGGAAGGGAGGGATCCCCCCTTACCTGTGGCCTTTCCCGCTGCCATCCGATGCCACCCACTTGCTCCATAGTACTGAGAAATAGGTTTTCCGGCCTGTTCCTCAGTACAGCGACGTGCTGAGTGATGATGTAATCACTCGGCGTGTCTCTGTACTGAGGAACAGGTCAGAAAGCCTGTTTCTCAGTACTACGGAGCCAGCGGATGGCAGCACTGGATGGTGGCGGTGACGGCAGCAGGTAAAGAGTGCAAGTGGTGGGGGGAGGGAGGGAGGGAATCCCGGCCCTGTGTTTTCGCCATAGACTTGCATTGGGGGGAAAGCTTTCTTTCCCCAATGCAAGTCTATGGTGAAAACACCTAAACTGGTGGTCCAAAAATCCAATATATCTGATAGTTATCGGTCATATGGATATCGGATCCGATCAGATAGGGCCTCCTTAGAAAATAATCGTTATTGGTCATTGGATGTCCGATAACATCCTTATCAGTTCATCATTGGACATCAGACCCAATACGATACACATCCCTAGTAGGAATGCTTCCAAAATTATCCTCCTCCGAATTCCTTCCAAGATAGTGGAGTTTCAAATTTCCTGGTCTTGTATCTGTAGGAACTGGGAAAGAGCTGCAGCTCTGTGGTATAACAGATACTTAGGTTCAATTCCTGGTATCTCCAATTAGACCTGGGAAATACTCTTGTCTGAAACCCTGGAAAGTTGCTGCCGGTCACTGTAGACCAATGGTGAGAAACATATGGCCCATGGCCCACATGTGGCTCCCTGCACTGAAATAATTGGCAGTTGTTCCAGTAGAGAATGCAACAAGGGTTAAATTTGTTACAGCGTGCTAAAAGAGTGAAATGTACATATATGTCCCACATATTTTCCTCCAAAGAACCCAGCACAGTTTATATTGTATCCTCCATTTTCTCCTCAGAACAACAACCCTGTGAGGTAGATTAGGCTGACAGTTAGTGACTGGCTCCATGGCTGAGGGGACTATAAATTGAATCTCTTGAATCCTAATCTAACACTTCAATCACTATATCACATTGGTCCTTGTAGTCCTATGGAGTGCCACAGAGCAGTTTTCTGTTAATTTTTGATGCCATTTAAAAGAAAAAAATGGGGGATCTGCTGGACTGCATGGGCACCCATGGAGTGCAGTTGCCTACCTCTTCTGTAGATAATATTAAGCAAGATTGACCAATGATCTCACTCAGTGTAAGGCAATGTCCTCTGTTCCTAATCTTCCACTGTTCTATTTTTTTTAAAAAAAATCTGGATTTTGTAGCGTGCTGTGCATGCTTAGTTCCTTCTACATTGCTCATGAACACATGTATATTGAATAAAACCCTGAAAAAAAAAAAAGAAGTGCAACCAGGTCATTATTGTATCATGCATGATTGCATCCAGATTTTGTGCTGCGATGTTTATCCAATGTGCAGGCGGGCACAGGTTTATCACAGTAAAACAGTGACAGGTGCTGGAGAAACAGTACATTCCTCCCATCTAAAAGGTTTTAACTTGCTCACCTTAGGAACGTGACAGGATTTTGATACCAAAAAAGGCAGCAAAGACAATGAGAACCCAACTGAATAGCTATAGATTGATCAGCAGCAGTTGTAGTAGCTGAATGGTGATGTCATAATGCTGCCAGCATATGGAGGACATTTTCAGTGTCTTTCCAGTATTAGATAACTCCAGGGCCAGCAAAAGACCTGAGATGGCCCCAGCTACATTTCTGCCCTGCCCTTCTGATTGCTCCCTTTCTCACTGCCGTCAAAGGTGCAGCCCCTCCTCACCACCAGCAAAGCAGCACAGGCCCTCTCTGGGACCACCTCACCTGTAATGGTTCACTCTGGAGTGCTACTAGCCCCTTTGCTGCAGTGGCATTGGTATTTGCTGAAGTATCAATGTGGCAGCAGCACTCACTGTGGGGTGGGAAGATTGCGACACCTTGGGAAGGTGCAGTGGTGATGGTGGCACCAACGAGTAGGGTGGGATTGAGATCGGTCACCCTTCCTGATCGGTTGCTTGAGCCATGTGGCTCCTCATGGCTCATGGCAGAGCAGGCCCTGAAACATTAAAATACATTTTAAATGAAATTTCGCTAAAACAAAGGACTCCATTTATTCTCTATAGCTGTGGGATGAGTAAAAGCATTCAACAGCAAGAACTATTTTTTTTAAAAAAAACTTTGTTAATGAATGGTAGTTACCAGCAATAGATTGAAAGGAGATGGGCACCATTTTAAGTTCCTCTTTGTTTCCAGTCAACTGACTCATCAGTTCTTCATGACTCATCACAGCTTCCACTATGTGAAACTTGATTTTTCATGTACCTGCAAATCCATAATACTAATAATTTACTCTATAAAATCAATTTGAGAAGAAAGGGCACTATATGTGGCATGAAGGCTTATGCCTTACCTTGTTTGTTGCATCTCAGTCTTACTACTGCATGAAGGTGTCATGGCCCTGGACCCTGAGCTGCTGGATTCATAATTCTTGAGCAGAAGTAGCTCTGAGAAAGAGTTGGCCCCACTCCCATCCCATCCCAAATCAACCCCCAGCAATAAACTCTACACTGGCTCAATTCGGATGACACGATAGTCAATGGTGGGTTGACTAACCTTAACCCTAGGGGGCACTCCCCACACAACATGGTAATAAATAATCAACTGTGGTGTGGATGAGGATCAGCGGTGAATTGACTATGGCAGCATTCGGATGACATAATAGTCAAAACAACTGACGATTGTTTCCCCCACACCAGTTGTTTATTGTGTCGTCCGAATTGAGCCATTGTCTCCTGAACCTTGGGGATGTACCTTTACCTATGGACTCTATGGAATGGCTCATCAATTCCTCTAAGGATCATGAAAGCTCTACAGAGCATCCTGGATTAAATCCCTACAGCTCCAAACCCTGTCATGGAGGAGGACTCATTGGTTACACCAAAGAACACTGGCCCTTTAACTGGCAAAGATGCAGCAGTTGAAGGCGGGGCCTCAGTCTGGATCTTGCAGGCTGGACCATAAAGATCTGACAATTGCAACATACCAGTGCTGAGCAACTTGTTCTCAGCTGCAGGTTTGCTACTTGTAATCCTGAAACGCTTGAACTTTGGCCCAGCTCTGTTGGCGTCCAGGGTCCTGTTCTTCATTCCAGAACCAAGCTGGTCAAGCAGTCCTGGCTCTGTTTCCTACCATTTTGTTGAACAGTTGCCTTCTTGCACCAATGGAAATTGCTATGGATTAGAACAGAAAGCTGCATTTTTTATTTTTATAGTAATGTATTTAATATAATACATATTTTATATGTTGTGTACCACCCTGGAATCTGTTTGGATGAGGGGCAGTTCAGAGATTTTAAAGGACCAGTAAAACTTAAGAATAAATATATAAAATACAGTGTGCATACTAATCACACCCACATGATAATGAGGATTTATTTAAAGATGTTGCCCTTTTATCTCAGAAATAACTTTCTGCATGAGTGGTGAGGTATAGCTGTTGCTATGGTATTTTCTTTTTAGAAAATAATCGAGAATGAACAGTTGCTTAGATATAGAAATTAAATCACTGGTCACTCCAGAATATCAGAAATATAATATGCTTTCATTTCAAGGGATGATAGAAAAAATAATTAATGTATCTGAACTGGTAGGAGCTGTTTTTCAGTTATAGTCCAAGGCATACAGTGATGTAGACTCTTTCACACCCACAGAAAATCTTGTTTGTTATAACATTTTAGATCACCATGCCAACCAAAGGTGCTCAAGATGCTGTAAAAATGTAAAAAAAATCCAAGAAAATAAAAAACCACTTCAAAATCACAATAAAAAGACAGTTTTGCTACTCAAATACTAAACTGCAAGTCCTCACCTCAAGCAGAATGCCTGAGAAAATAAACCCTTAGCTGGTGATTAATTTGCATTTTCTGAATCAACGTGCAAAGTGGAACGTAGTTATTCATTGCATTTCCACACTTCTCTGAATGTTGTGGCAGAATTTCGTGGGTCAAAAATGTATCACAAATCATCAACTAATTATATAGAACTTTGGTATTTGAACTGGGGCTGACAACCATTTAAATAATTTCAGTTAATTAATTATCTATCTTTTTTTAAAAAAATCAATCGATCCAATTGAAATAAGTGTACATGTTATTATCTCTATTCCAATAAAGGTGCATTTTTGAGATAACAGATATGAAAGAGAATTTACAAGTTAATAAAGAAAAACTACCACTACTAGAAGAAACAGACCATCTTTAATCCTTTCTCTTTCATGTTACAGTAAAGTACCAGAATCACAATAGCCATAAAGTTTAAACAATTGTGCTCTTAACTCTCAGTGATTAGTAACTGCACGTACCAATTAAAGTTGTTCTCCTATTTAACTGTTAGAATGTACAGCCTAGTAGATGTAGAAATGTAAATGTAGAAATATGCCCCACTGGATCAATATGAGTTAGCTACACAGGCAAATGTACACAGGATCGCTACCTTAGTTTAATCATCTTTTCTATCCTTCTCCAACATGATGCCCTCAAGATATGTGGGAGAACTACAAAATAAATAAATCCCACAATTACAGGTCAAATTGTTTGGTTAAACAAATAGAATCAGTTCTCATTTGAACCTTTGAAACTTTTTAAAATTCCATTTTCTTGGTTGTAAGAAAGTAAATGCTGCGGGGCAGGTTGCAGAGATTCAGCAAATAGATGAACATTTCATCTTAATATCTTATTATGAAGATATAGCAATAGCAACAGCTTTGTGATGTGAACTGCATAGTTCACAAGAAACTACTGGCTAACAGTAGAGTATTGTAGCCATTGTTCATCATAGCACTTGGGTGTAAATTAATCACCCACAGGTGTTTTAGAAATACTTACAATTATGCATACTTATACCAGACTGTTTGCGTGTGCACATACCCCCCCCCCCAAAAAAAACATTGCTTTGTCTCTTCCACCACAATAGGGGCTTGATTGTTAAATGCAGAATCCTGGTAAAAACAATGTGCTTGAAATCTCAAAGGTAATTATGGGATTGTTTCTGGCCAATTATTTCATGGGGGAAATTACAAGGTAATCTTCCACTGAAAAGTGTGGTTGTTTGAAAAGCATTCAGATGATATTTAGGATTTGATTAATTATTCTTTCAGACACATCCACAATAATGCAGGGTCCCAGTACTAATCAAATGCTCTTTTCAAATGCATGGGGTAGAAGTAAAGACAGGCAACTTTCCTTCGTTTGTCCGATCAGATTCCCAGGGTCGTTTACAAAAGAATAAACCAATTAAAATAGAGATACAAAAACTAATAAACCAAGAGCTACAAAATCATAAAAGAAGCACGTAACAGCAAGGTTAAATTTGTGCCCAAAATGCTCAAGAAAATAAAAAGTTCTTTGCCAGGCACCAAAAGTATGATATGGTAAGAGCTAGATAACCATCCCCCCCCCCCACCAGGGAAGAGTGTTCCAAACCTGGGGTGCCACCATGAAGAAGGCCCTCTCTCCGGTAGCCACTTGCTGTGACTTAGATGAGAAGTGCAAGTATTTGGCCCTAATTTATGAAAGACAAATCAGCACTTTGAACTGAGCCTGAAAACAAACTGGGTGCTAGTGTAGTTGCCATATCAGAGGCATAATATGACCATGATGCCCAGTCCCAGTTGTGATCTAGTATCCGTATTCTGTACTAACTCCAGTTTCTGAATAGTCTTTAAAGGCAGCACCACACATAACACATTACAGTAGTCTAACTTTGAGATTACCAGAGCATGGATAACTGAGGCCAGGCTACCTCTGTCCAGGTTGAGTCACACCTGGTATACCAGCCCAAAGTGATGAAAGACACTCTGTGCCACAGAAGCAATTTGTGTTTCCAGTGACAAAGATGGATGTGAGACTGTTTCTCCCAGGGGACTGCAACTTCGGCCCTTTCCACACCAGGTAAAACACCTGGGATGGACCCCGGCTGCTCCCTGTGTGAGTCCACATGACTCACAGGGAGTACCGGGGATGAGGGGGCAGGCATGGAATTTTTCCTGGTTCCCCGGAACCAGAAAAATCCAAAATTTGGCTCCGAGGCCATCAGGAGAGGGGGGAGAACCAAAATCGCCATCCCCAGGATGTCGGGGGCGAGGGGGCACGATCACGTGTGGTGTTCTTTTTATATATATACTTTTGCGCTGGAGTGCTGTTCTCCGTTTAAAAAAAACTGAAATGGCGGGCGAGACGTCTGATGGCCTGGGAGCAGCCTGGGCTGTTGCGCCTAATACATGTGGCTTGAGAGCGATGATCCCAGAAGTGGCTACTTCTGGGATAGCCTGCTCCCCACCCCTACACCCCTATGGTGTGGAAAGTGCCTTCATTTAACACCACTGAGTGGTGAACACCATTCTCTTGGACAGACAAACCATTTCCACAGTACCTTCACCTTGTCTGGATTGAGCTTCAGTTTATTGACTCTCATCCAGCCTATAACTGCAGCCAGGCACTGATTTCATGCTTCCAATTTGATGAAAAGGAGAAACAAAGGGTTAGATTCAGTCAGACTTAATAATACTTAGAGTAGGCCTATTGAAATCAATGGGACTTAAGTTACTCATGTTTCAGGAGTCACTGATGATATCTCACCCCAAATGGCTGGATGTTATCAAAAGCTGGTGAGGAACAACAAAGTAGCTTTCCCCTTGTCTTTCTCCCAACATAGATAATTCATTATGGCCTACTAGTCATGATGTCTATATACTACCTCCAGTATTGGAGGCAGTATGCCTCTGTATACCACCTTCTAGGGAACTTCAGTGGGAGGGTGATATTTTGCTAATGTCTGGCTTGTGGACTTCCCATTGGCATCTGGTTGGCCACTATGGGAATAAAATTCTGGATTAATTAGGCCTTGGGACTGATACAGCAGGACTTTTCTTATGTTCTTATCCAGGTAACAAAAGCCAGTTCTCAAATCAGGCTTGAACCCTGACCAAAATGGATTTATTTATTTATTACATTTATATCCTGCCTTTTTTCCTCCAAGGAACCCAAGGCGGTGTACATAATCCTCCTCCTCTCCATTTTATCCTCACAACAACAAACCTGTGAGGTAGTCCGGGCTGAGAGTCTGTGACTGCTCCAAAGTCACTCAGTGAGCTTCATGGCCAAGTGGGGACTAGAGTCTGGATCTCCCGACTCCCGGTCCAACACTCTAGTCACTGCACCACACTGGCTCTCATTCAGTGTCATCCCAAAGTGACTGGAGTATAGGTACTTGTACAGCAACCACGTGCTTGAGCACCTTGCCGAGGAAGGGAATGTTAGCAATTATTAAGGTCTTTCAGGTCCGAAGTAGGTTTCTTCAAGAGTGCTTGAACTTCTGCTTTCTTTCTTTCTTTTTTTAAAAATAATTTTTATTAATTTCCACAAAACAAACATACACATAGTACACAATATAAAACAAACTACCACCCTCAACTTCCCCCGTGCACCCCCCCCCCGAGACCTTCTCATAATCATTCTTCCTCCTTCCAAAATTTTAACGATTCTATTGAAGGCGTTTGTCCCTTTCCCGATCTTAAAACATATTCCAAAAAGGGAGTCCATATTTCTCCAAAATCACTCTTACTGGACATTCCCCTCTTTATTTTCATTTTACATGTCAACATATCATTCAAAGCTAAATCCCAGATTTCTTTATACCAATCTTCTATTATATAACTTCGTTGCCCTTTCCAATTTTTAGCAATCATTATTCTAACGGGTGCCAGGAGGTTGTTTACCAATTCTCTATTAATTATATGCTTATTCCTACTATCCCATATTGCTAGTAGAGCTAACTTTGGGTTTAATTCCAATTTACTTCCAATTATATCGCTTATTTCTTTAAAAACCCTTTCCCAAAATTTTTGTACTTGTTCACAGCTCCACCACATATGAAAATAGGTCCCAACCTCCTGACATCCCCTCCAACAATTCTTAGACACTTTTTTTATCGATCTGGTGAAATCTTACAGGTGTTAGATACCATCTCCAAACTGTCTTATAATAGTTCTCCTTTATTCTAATCGACAATAACTTTAACATTCTTACATTCCATATCCTCCCCCAATTATCTTCGTTAATTATTTCCCTTACATCTTCTTCCCATACCTCTTTTATAACCTTTAGTGAGTCCTGAAATTCCTCTTCTATTAATATTTTATATATCTCGCTAGTCAGTCCTTTCTTAGCTCCAACTTCTTCTTTTTTCCCTATTAGTTCAATTAAATCTTCAAATCTAGTGTTGTTTCTACATTTCTTGTTTTTCAACCTCCATTCCTGTGTCCATTTTACCAATTGCAAACACTTGAACCAAGCTATCTTTTGTCCTTTAAACAAATCTTTAATATGCTCACTATCCTTCATCTTTTCCATCCAATTCCTTAGCTTAATTATATCTTGTTCTTTCAGTCTCGCTTCTATCTCTGATTTTAATACTCTTGGGAAGTTACCCACTACTACAACTGGGGCGAGCGGAGAATCCCCTGGTATCAACTTCCCTCTATACTTCTCCCATATCATTAATATATTTTCCAACAATGGGTTGTCCAGTACCTTCAATCCTTTCTTTTGCATTTTAGAAAAAAATATATTTCGCAATTTACATTCTATCTCTACTGTTTGCGGTTCCAACCATTCCAAATCTTCCTCCCCTAAAATACCATGAATAACATATCTTAACTGATTAGCAATATAATAATTCTTAATATTCGGAAGTCCTAAACCTCCTTTCTTTTGAGCCTTATACCATAACCCTTTATTTATCCTAGCTCTTTTATCCCCATTACAATAAGCATTAATCATATTTTGCCATCTTTTAATCTCAGCTACTGAAATTCTAATCGGTAACATTCTAAACAAAAAATTAACCTTAGGTAATATCTTCATTTTAATAACCGCTATTCTACCAAACCAAGAATGTTTTAATTTTCTATAAATCTGTAACTTCTCCCCTACCTCTTTTCTTAACCTTACAAAATTAAGTTCCTCTAATCTTTCTAATTCTTTACCTATATTAACTCCTAAATATCGTATTATATTTTTATGCCTTAATCCTAATTTAGCTTTACATTTCTCCATCTCTTCCTTATTATAATTATACAATATCATTTCTGACTTCCCCCAATTAACTTGTAATCCTGTAATTTCCCCAAATTCTCTCAAGTGTTTCTGAATCGTCTCCCCACTTTCTAGGGGATCTTCTGGTGTCAATAACGTGTCATCCGCAAACATATTCAGTTTAATCTTATGATTTCTTCCTATCCCCTTTAATCTTTCATCTTCCCTAATTATGTTTGCTAAAATTTCTATAACTATTGCAAATAAAATCGGTGAAAGTGGCCAACCTTGCCTAGTTCCACGAGCTAGTGTAATTTGTTGCGTTAACCCATCATTAACCATTATTTCCGCTTTATTATTTTTGTACAACTGGTTAATCACTCCCATAAATTTATGTCCAAACCCAAATGTTTTTAATATAATTTTTAACGCTGGCCATTCCACGCAATCAAAGGCTTTGAAAATATCCAATGCTAATAATCCTGCTTTTATATTCCTTTTTTTAATAATATTTATTATATTTATAACTCTCCCAATTAAATTCGGCATTTTCCTACCTAAAATAAATCCGCATTGATCTTTTTTAATATATTTAAAAATAAATGTACCCATTCTTTTAGCCATTATTGCTGAAAATATTTTTGCATCCTGGTTTATTAAAGATATTGGTCTATATGATGCTGGATCCGTCAAGTCCTTACCTGGCTTTTGTATTAAAATAACCAAGGACTGATCCCACGATGGCGGAGTCATTCCTCCTTCTATTATATTGTTGTATAATTTTTTTAATCTTGGTATTAAAATATCCTTAAATATTTTATAAAATTCCGGCCCAATCCATCAATCCCCGGAGACTTACCTCCTTTTAGTTTTCCAATAATTCCCTCAATTTCTTCCTCAGTAACCAAGGCTTCCATACACTCCCTATCTTGATCATCCAGTCTTATTTTCCCATTTCTATCTACATATTCCTGAATCTTATCTTGTGAAACCGCTTCTGATGTATATAAATCCTTATAAAATTCCTGAAATGTAATTAATTTATCTTTCATTAAATTACATCTATTCCCTAATTTATCTCTTATTGTCCCTATCATATTCTTAGCCTTCTCTGACTGCGTGGATCTAGCCAGCATCTTAGAATTTCTATTATTATATTCAAAAAAATCTCTCTTTAAATATAACAAGTTCTTTTGAACCTGTTCTATTTCTTCTTTCTCCAATTCCTTTTTTTTTGCTTGAATTAGGGCATATAACCGCTTATCTTTTGTCTCTCTTAATCTCTCCTCTAGACTCTTTATCTCTTCTTCAGCCTTTTTATTAAGTACTTCCTGTTGCTTTTTGAGTGTGGACATTTCCCTAATACAGATCCCTCTTATTACTGCTTTCATCGTATCCCATAATAACCCTTGCGATTTAACTCCTTTTTCATTTATCTGCCATATTTCCTGCACTTCCTTTTTTAATTTATCCACTATGTTTTTATTTTTAAAAATTCTTCCGTCCAGTCTCCATCTCTTTGCTTGTTTGTAATCCTTCTTCATTTTGCACGTCGGTCCCGATCCTCAATGGCAATTAAGCGTAGCTCATGTTGAGACAGCTGCTCTTCCTGCTTCTTACAAACTCCAGCCAAAGCTTTAGTATCTATCTGCAGCACCCCAACATCCTTCACCACTTGCTTTAATCCTGTCATAAGTTCCATTTGCGTGTCATTAATGCGTTTAGCTAAATGCTCTTCCAAACCAATCAACATTTTTTTAATATCATCCTTTAATTCATCCATTGGGTCTGGCTGACCTCCTCTGGTAGTCTTTGGAATTACAGCCGGCTCTGCCATATATGACGTAGTAGCTTTTACAGGAGACTTTTTTCCAGTCTGCTTATCTGGCATATTTTGAATCTCCAAACGTGTCAATCTCTGCCAAGTGCGATCCGAACCACGCTCTTTTGAGGGTCTAACCCAGGCGGGGGTGGGAATAGGAGGCTTCTTCTGCCGTCTCTCCTTTTTACTCATAAATTTTAACCCCCCCCCCCCCCCCGTCTGCCTGGTGACTCTTTCTTGTTCTTACCACAGCAGCCAGCACTATGCTTCGATTTTTACTGGGGATTAACGTTCTTCCTCTTCACATATATTCACTGATATTTTATCTCCGTCTCCCCCTCAGTATACTATGGGTCAGCCAGCCTGCCTTATATCTTAAATTGTAAGTCCACAAATTACCTCAGTAATGGCAGCTCGTCTTCTTTGTCCTCAGCCGATCAGTTTCGCTTTTGAAGCCAGGAACTTCGTGCCGCTTTCCAGCTCCCACTCAAGTAATTAATCACTTCCAGTCAATATAGCATACCTTTTATTACTCTCCAATCACTCCACGATAAGGAATTAGTGCTTAATTCAATGCTTTTTTAAGGAGCTCAGAAGATCTACGACTTCACCCCGCACCGATCATGGCCAAGCCCCCGAACTTCTGCTTTCTCACTGAGCTATTTGTTACCTCCTAGACCCAGCTGGTCAATGTCTCCCTGCTCACTGAAAAAAGCCAAGAGGGGCAAAGTTTGAGTACACATGAAGTGGGCCACACCTATCCAAAACCTTTATTCAGGTCCTCAGGCTTCAACAACTGAAATACATCTGACAATACAGAATCAGACTGGACACTTCCATAGACTGACCTGATTCAATTGTTGTGCCCATCTGTCACAGCAATTGTAAGCAATTTTATCTTCAAATTGCTTTGGAATTATGTCACAGCAGGCCCCTGAGGATTCCTTAACATCGCCAGATGGGCCAGGGTGTAGAAGACCCTGAACCCCTCAAAAAATCTCCACTGGATGGCATTCGGAGGTGTCAAAAAATTATTGTTTCTTTGACGACAGCATGGCTACTGAAAAGGGGATAGATGAATTTGTCAATTTTCATTTCAAATTTTTCCAATCTCATCTGGAACTTTGAGAAATTCGCGCAAACGTTTGTACACATTTCTGTACACGTATTTTATATGCAGCTTTACCTAATATACACATATTTTGCAAGTAATAATCCTAATATAACGGACTTTTAAAAGTTATTTCCACAAATATATGCATTTTGTGTGTAGAACTCCATTACAAAATTGGAGAACTCCATTACAAAATCTGGAGAAGTGCAATTTTTGAAGGATAATTGAGTTTTGGTTTGTGTGTTGGCTTGAAATTGAGAAATTAAGACTGTTCGGAGCTGAACTAATTTTTTCTCCATTCCTATTAGTGAGCTGTGACTAGTGTCCAATCAGATTAATTGAGAATCTTCCGGCTCTGGTAGTCTAGCCAGCTTACTCATTGTTTCATTGCCCTTGCTTTCCCTAGAAAGTTGCTCAGCAGGATCTGCTTAGGGAAAGAGATCAATTAGGAGTGACTTTGTGACCTTCATGGATCATAACTGCATTCCATAGAGTGACCAGGGTGTCAACATGAACACCTGCCATGCCAACTGGAAACTGATGTTACTGGTTTGAAAAGATGTGGATATTGGGCTGGTTAGAAAGGTTTATTTATTTTATTTATCTCAAAAAAAAATTTTTTACACCACCTGTCGTAAAACATATCCAGGTGGTATGAAAAATTAATACCATAATCTAAAAAATATCAGCCAACAATATATCTTTTTTTTTTCCTTTAAGCACAAGGTAATTTTTCCTTGTTTCTTTTTTTTTTTTTTAGTATAATTTTTATTAATTTTTCAACAAAACAAAACAAACATACACATAATACATAATATAAAAACACAAACTAACTCCCTCGACTACCCCCGTGCACCCCCCCGAGACCTACTCACATTCATCCATCTTCCTTCCAAAATTTTAATGATTCTTTTGAAGGCGACTGTCCCTTTCCCGATCTTAAAACATATTCCAAAAAGGGAGTCCATATATCTCCAAAATCACTCTTACTGGACATTCCCCTCATTATTTTCATTTTACATGTCAACATATCATTCAATGCTATATCCCAAATTTCTTTATACCAATCTTCTATTTTATAACTTCGTTGCCCTTTCCAATTTTTAGCAATCATTATTCTAACGGGTGCCAGGAGGTTGTTTACCAATTCTCTATTAATTATATGCTTATTCCTACTATCCCATATTGCTAGTAGAGCTAGCTTCAGGTTTAATTCCAATTTACTTCCAATTATATCACTTATTTCTTTAAAAACCTTTTCCCAGAATTTTTGTATTTGTTCACAGCTCCACCACATATGAAAATAGGTCCCAACCTCCTGACATACCCTCCAACAATTCTTGGACACTTTTTTATCAATCTGGTGAAATCTTACAGGTGTTAGATACCATCTCCAAACTGTCTTATAATAATTCTCCTTAATTCTAATCGACAATAATTTCAACATTCTTACATTCCACATCCTCCCCCAATTATCTTCATTAATTTTTTCCCTTATATCTTCTTCCCATACCTCTTTTATAACCTTAAGTGAGTCCTGAAATTCCTCCTCTATTAAAATTTTATATATCTCGCTAGTGAGTCCTTTTTTAGCTCTGGCTTCATCTTTTTTTTCTATTTGTTCAATTAAATCTTCAAATCTGGTATTATTTCTACATTTCTTATTTTTTATCCTCCATTCCTCTGTCCATTTTACCAGTTGCAGACACTTGAACCACACTATCTTCTGTCCTTTAAACAAATCTTTAATATGCTCACTATCTTTCATCTTTCCCATCCAATTCCTTAGTTTAAGAATATCTTGTTCTTTCAGTCTCGCTTCCATCTCTGATTTTAATGCTCTTGGGAAGTTTCCCACTACTACAACTGGGGCTAGCGGAGAATCTCCTGGTATCAACTTCCCCCTATACTTCTCCCATATCGATATTATATTTTCCAATAATGGGTTGTCCAGTACCTTCCATTCTTTCTTCTGCATTTTGGTAAAAAATATATTTCGCAATTTACATTCTATCTCTACTGTTTGCGATTCCAGCCATTCCAAATCTTGCTCCCCTAAAATAGCATGAATAACATATCTTAACTGATTAGCAATATAGTAATTCTTAATGTTAGGAAGTCCTAAACCTCCTTTCTTTTGAGTCTTATACCATAATCCCTTGTTTATCCTAGCTCTTTTATCCCCGTTACAATATGCATTAATCATATTTTGCCAATTTTTAAGCTCAGCTGCTACAATTCTAATAGGTAGCATTCTAAACAAAAAATTAACCTTAGGTAATATCTTCATTTTAATAACCGCTATTCTACCAAACCAAGAATGTTTTAATTTTCTATAAATCTGTAATTTCTCCCCTACCTCTTTTCTTAACCTTACAAAATTAAGTTCCTCTATTCTTTCTAATTCTTTATCTATATTAACTCCTAAATATCTTATTATATTTTTATGTCTTAATCCTAACTTAGCTTTACATTTCTCCATCTCTTCCTTGTTATAGTTATACAACATCATTTCTGACTTCCCCCAGTTAACTTGTAATCCTGTAATTTCCCCAAATTCTCTCAAATGTTTCTGAATCGTCTCCCCACTTTCTAGGGGATCTTCTATTGTCAATAACATATCATCCGCAAACATATTTACTTTAATCTTGTTTTTTCTTCCTGTCCCCTTTAATCTTTCATCTTCCCTAATTATGTTTGCTAAAATTTCTATAACTATTGCAAATAAAATCGGTGAAAGTGGACATCCTTGCCTAGTTCCTCGGGCTAGTATTATTTGTTGCGTTAACCCATCATTAACCATTATTTCCGCTTTATTATTTTTATACATCTGATTTATCACTCCCATAAATTTATGGGATATATATCTGAAGCATACTAAAACAACCAGTGGCCATCAGAACACAAACAAACAGAAAATCAAAATGAGAGGCATTAGGTATCATCAAATGCTGAGGAGAATTTTTAAAAAATCTTCAACATATGCCTGGACTTGGCACATATTTTATTTCTGAGGGGAGGGTATTCCTCTTCCTGGTTGTCCCATGCCCAAACAGAGTGAGGTCCGTAGATCTGTCTGTACCCAGTGGATGCCTTCCTAAGCAATATCTCTACAGATGATACCTACATTGGAGGATGAAGAGCCATCGAGGGGTTGGGTGGAAGTAAAATAACCCTGAGATAAACCCCATAGAAAGAAACTGAGAGGTTCACCTGGCTCCTATGTTGTACTCCTTCTGGCACCAGGTGAAGACCTTTTTATTTTCTCAGTATTTTCCCAGTACTCTTATATTGTGTTTTAGGTTTACATGTTTTATACTTTAAGCTGTACTTTATGTTTTTAATTTTTGTGAACTGCCCAGGGAGCTACGGCTATTGTGCAGTATGGAAATGAAATGAATAAATAAATAAATAAATAAACTGTAGTCAGAACAAGACCCCATGAAAAAGGGATGGTTAAACTTCCTTGGGTGACAAAGTTCATGGGAAACATTTCATTACTTCTTTGGCTATACATATACACACCACAACACACTCCTAACGGAAATGTCTAAATAAACAGAAGTCACAGTGTGCAAAATGCATTTCTCTGTTGAGCTTCTTTGCAATGTTATTGCACCACTTAATGTTTCCCTTAAGCCTTAACCAGGGACTTATGTACTGCATAGAAAAGGACTTTTGTGTGCACAGAGGTTAATTTAATTCAAGCTAATATGAAAATCCATCACTACGTACATTTTGGAAAAGAACCTCAAACTCTACGCAGAAGAACTTAATGCAATCCATGCGTTTATGAGAGCTGATGGTGATTTTAGCCAGCTGCATTATTGTGATGTAAAAGGAATTCCTTGTTATATGGACGGGCACCTCATCAGCTGAGGGGAATGTAAGGATAAGTAGGCTAAATGAGCCAGTAGAAACATACGTTGCACCCATAAATTTATATGAAGCAGTTCAGCTGTATGGAAGTAAAATGATTCTTTACTAACATTCATTTTAATAAACCATAAAAGGAGTGGCATTGCAAATTATAGCTGCTGCTGGAATTCACATATGAAGCTAAATGCTTACTCTTAAACTGAAACATGGATTCCTCCTCCCCAGTCCATCATAATGTGATCTTAGTCATGTAAAATGTATGTGAGAAACCCATTTGAGGGGATTATACTAACACATTTGTATTGTGATAGTTATAGTAACAATTTCACATTATTATTATTATTATTATTTTCACAATAATAATACAACATTATTATTATTTTCACAACAATTTCACATAGAGTCATGATGGCTATATATTACCCTCCAGTATCCGCAGCATTATGCCACTGAATGCCAGTTGCTGGAAATACAAGCAGGAGGGTGCTATTGCACTCATATCCTGCTTGTGGGCTTCCACCAGGAACCTATGTGGCAACTGTGGGAACAGATAGCTGGACTGCATAGGCTTTTTGGTCTAACCCAGCAGGGCTCTTCTTATGTTCAGACAATACATTCTAAGGAAATTGCTGTGAAAACAAGCCAATTTTGTAAAAATAACACTGTGATCATTTTGTAAGCCGTTGTGGTGGCCCTCTCAATTTGTGTGGCTTGGCTAGAATCTTGTGCTGCCCAGGAAGCTGTCCCTCCTCAACTCTAACCCTAACATGAGGATTAACCCAAACCTTAATGTACCGCTGAAACTTCCCTCCAACCACTAAAAGCCAGTGTGCAATCCTTCCCAATGGCCAACTCAGTCTGTCTGGCCTGTTTGGTTTTTCCGTGGCCCCAGCTCCTGCTCAGGAAGCCTTCCCTCCTCAACCCTAGCCCTCACCTGAGGATTAACCCTAACCCCAACCTACCTCTGAGAATTCCTTCCAACCACTAGAAGTCAGTGTGTGTAAGCTATCCAGTGGCCCACTCAGTCTGCTAGGCTTTTCCATGCCCTGGTTCCTGTCTGGGGAGCCATCCCTTCTCAAACCTAACCCCAGCATCAGCTTTAACTCTAACCCTGACATATCACTTAGAATTCACTCCAGCCACTAAAAGTCAGTATTTTATTTAGAATTCCATTTTGTTGTGGATTATACATGCAAAGTCAGGGAAAAGTATTTTAGGTAGTTAGCTAGATAGATGTCATGATAGCCCTGGTTTATTTTGAATATTCAAGCCAAAACTGCAACTTGTTGTGTCAAGCGAACACAGTGATAGTCGTTGGTTGGCATGGTTAACAAACCACCCACAACCCTAAAATAGTCCATTGGCTGTTTTAGCATTGTTTGTAGTTTGTTAACCCTGCCAACAACTGTTTTGGGGTTATGGGTGTTTTGTTAACCTCTCAATCAACCTCCCCTCACCCTCACCAATTTCCCACTTGTCCTGTAAAGAAAACACTCAGTCTCTTCAGGTTTTAACCTATACAGGGGGACAAGACAGGTGTGTTAATTATCTCTGTATTTGTTCAATTTTTATTTGGACCCATTAGTGATTGTGAAAAAAGAAAGTTTGAGGGTGAAAGGAATTACACTTGATAAAAAGGAAATTAAGTGAATTCTGCTTGCAGATATCATTCTTGTAGTAACAGTCCCAAATGGTATCATTTTAATGTTTTGAAGATTGTAGATAACTTTTGTAAAACAGCAGGCAAATATTCCAAAAATAGAGCTTTTGTCCTTCTGTCTTTCTCAAAAAGAATGAACTAATATAGATAGAACCATGAAACATACAAAGCAATACAAGAATGCAGAGGAGAGAGAATCCATGGTAGGTTTATTGTTATGTCCTTCGCCCTTCTGAGATCATCCTGGCAGGGTGGAAGGTGATGGTGGAGGCATTTCCTCCTTTTTATCTGCCTTTAATGGTTGCCATCAGAGATTAATTATAAAACAATCTGCTACTTAGGAATTACATTACACAAGAATAAATATTTGAATGCTCTTATGCAAAGTATCAAGATTAGGGCAATATTGAATAAGTGAGTGAACTGGAACTCTCGTGGTTTGGGAGAATGTATGTTTTTAAGATTAATGTTTCCTAAAATAAGTTTCATATTACAGAATAATATTCCTACCGTTACATCAGAAGCTAAAATAGTTAGGGATGTTTCCCTTTGGATGCCCTGCTTGCAAGCCAAAATATGACAGTGATTCCCTCCCCCAACCCCGAAAATGTCACACATTCTGGAGTTTGCATTTGCGTTCACAAAATGCACTCTTTTTAAAAAAATGCACACTTTAAAAATACTTTTTTTTAAAGGACACATTTTCACCCTTAATCTATGGGAGTAAAGGGCATATTTGGGCCACACTAGGTATAAAAATACACAATATAATAAAGATCCTGATATACAAAGCACAACATTGAACATTTGAAAATAAGCCTTTATTTCATATAAGTTACATCTGTTTTTAAATGGCAAAATATTTTCATTATAGTTAGCACAAAATACAGAAGGCCCTGATAATAAGCTCTCACAAAATCAGGTTTAGAGTTTCGTGGTTTTTAAATCAACCAAAAAATGCCATTACAGAATAAAATAATGCCACAATTCTGCAAGAAAAGGAGATAATCTCTAAACATGTTTGTTAATTTCTAAACACAGTTACTAGGAAATAACCCCATTGCACAATATCCATAAATATTATGAAAGAGCAGGTTTGATACATCCCTGGTATGTTTGTGTGTGTATGCACACACACACACACACACACACACGAAATATGCATGTATTTGCTACATATGGGATGCAACGGGAAAGAGGAGTCCGGAAGGTTAATAGTGATTTCTTAGGATGGTATTATGGAAGTAGATTTTCTAACAGCACATTACACACAACAGCTGTTTTTCTAGGGAGGTAAAGAGGAGGAGTAATTGGAACCCAAAACAACCCAAAGGAGGTTCTTAACCTTTTCCCCATCTGCTAGATCATCAACCCACAAACTGCTGTTTCTTCCTTAGGGTTCCAGCTATGTGTTTGAAGAGGAGAAGCAACAGGTGGAGAACTAGCGAAGCGTCTGTTCTCCCTAGCGGAAGCTTTTAAACAGGTAAACATACACTGTGTGTGTGTGTGGGGGGGGGGGAAAGAGTGGCTTTGGCACATAATGTGGAGTGGGAAAGTAACAGAGTTAACTACTCTCCTCCCATCATCAGCTCCAAATCACCGTACTGATGCTGCTTTTCCCCTAGGCAAAGCCATGATCAGGCTTTTGTTCCATACATGGGTATGTAACATGTTGTTCCGCCCTCATTCATGAGTTGCCTTTCATCTGGACAGGGCCATGCAGAGGTGGGGCCAGTGCGACCCACGATTTTGAGGGGGCACTCCGACAAGGAGGTCCCCCCTAGCTTACACTACTAGGCTGACCATATGAAAAGGAGGACAGGGCTCATGTAACTTTAACTGTTGTAGAGAAAAGGGAATTTCATCCAGTGTCATTTGTATGCAATTAGTTCCTGGTGATATTCCCTCTTCATCACATCAGTTAAAGTTGCAGAGGCCCTGTCTTCTTTTGTATATGATCACTCTAGTATAGTGCCTGCAACTTTAACTGTTGTGATGAAGAGGGAATTTCACCAGGAACTAATTGCATACAAATGACACTGGCTGAAATTCCCTTTTCTCTACAACAGTTAAAGTTACATGAGCCCTGTCCTCCTTTTCATATGGTCAGCCTATACACTACTGCTTCCGTAGTGTAAGCGGCCCATCGAGAAGCGAGGAGCCCGCCTTGCTGAAACAGCTCAGAAGCTGTCCGTCGTGAAATTTTGAATGTGAAGAAGTGATGTCTTACATCTTGAATAAAAGTGTTTCCTATTACCTTTTTTTATAAATTGTTCTAGTTCATATATGTATTTAGCACTGAACCAGTGCCACTGATTAAAAAATACTTAATGAGCAGTTTTAAATGGGGGGGGGGGCATACATTTCCCATCTGGCCTGGGCATATTACCAGCTCTGCACAGCCCTGCATCTGGAATCCTTTTGTTCCAGTTTCCCTCCATCTGCCTCAAGGTGGGGCTGTTTTCTTTCAAATGGACCGCAGGAAAGAACAAAAAACATCTTCCTTTCTTTCTCCTAAAATCCTGCTTCTGATCTTGAACAAATTTATAGGTTGTGCTGGCATTGAGAAATGGTAAGCTATTTCCATCACCCCCTCCTCCTTTCAAGATGAAAAGTTCAGAGAAAGGTAGAGCAGAGAATGTGTCATGTCTTTCAATAGATTTAGACACTGAGCAATTTTTATTTAAGCCAATGTTACCTTTTGTAGGTTGAGGAAGAGGCCTACTTTCCAGCTATAATAGGTATCTCTGGAGGGAATATACAAGTGCGTAAGCAATGCCTGTCAAAACCATCTTGTTTGTGCAGCATCTTCTATTCTTTATACAGTCGGCAGTGTTTTTTGAGGAGACTTCTGAATGTGTTTTGCATACTAATTAGAGCTATTATGGCAGGTTGTCAAATCACTGTTGGGGCTAGGTATATTTTAGTCTTGTCTGCCACAGCCGAAATAACCTCTCTTTAAATGTCCTCAGAATCCAGAACAGGATAGGCTTTATAGGCTTTTGAAGTAATGGCATAATTGCAGCAATTGACAGTATGTATGTGTGTGTGTATATATATATATATATATATATATATATATATATATATGCACAATGTTATTTTATAAACAAACCTTGCCTTCAGAAGACAGAAATTGGTATGGTCATCATGCACAGTTTGGAAAATGCACATTTGGTTATCTCATTGTCTTTAAAAATGTAGCCTGATGCTAATTTGCATTTTTTATGCTTTTATGTGTAGGAAGGCAGAAAAGTTGCAACTTGACAGGTTGATCGTATGAATGCCTGTGCATCATCGAAAGCTAGTGAGCATTCTGTCATGGCTGTCTATGGCAGGTGCAGTGAACCTGTGGACTGCAACTCTCATCAACCTTGAGCATTCACCGTGCTGGCTGGGGCTGATGGGATTTGGAGTCCAACAACATCTGTAGGGCCACAAGTTTCCCATCCCTTGTCTATGGTCTCTAAAGGTTATTCTCTAGGTGGAACCTATGCTTGGTGTACTGCTCATTTCTGATCCTTTTCCTCTGAAGCATGGAGAGGGATAGACAGTGCAGTCTGTTTCCTGTCCATGCCACTAAAAGAAGTGTTGCTGAAGTTGTGCAATGCTGACATCATAGGACTTGGTGATTCATCTGAATGGGTTCTCCCATTGTTCTGATATGAAAACAAGATGAATCCCATTGCATCTGCATGGATTTGAGAGATTTAGATTGCCATCGTTTACCCAACATCTTACTTTGAAAGAAGCCTCAGTCTTTACAACTTTGGTTATGTTAAAGAGGACAACATGATAGATGTGGGTGGAGACACAGTGGCTGGACAAATTGCCACATCTATCCATGGGGCTACTGCTACCACTTCTTCGGAATAGAGAGCACCCAGAAGTGCAGACATCTGATACTGATCTCAAAGCTTACATAATGAAAGGTTGGCATTCCTGAAGAAGATACCACAAAATCTTCTTCCCTACAGGTGAAGAAGCCAGTGAATTATATTTCATTGATGATTGGGTGAGGAGAGATTGGTTGTTCCAGCAACTCTATAAACTAAGCAGATTCATTTAGCCAATGAAGGTAATCTGAGAATGGCGTCTCAGCAACAGTTTTGGTGATCAGGAATGGATAAACAAATTGAGGAATTCATTAGGCATTGCATAGCTTGTGCTACAAGTGATAATCTCAAAAAATAAGATTTTGCTCCAATGACTCCAGGAGATTATCCAAGTAGTCCATGGGGAAAAACTGGTATTGGATATTATGGGTCCTTATGAAGATCAAACTGCCAAGCAAAGATTTGTTATAGTTTTAGTAGACTGTTATGCCAAATAGCCTGAACTTTCATTTTCTGATAAAGTGACCACAGACAAAATGATCCAATTCCTGGCATCCATTTTTGTGAGGGAAGGCTTTCCTAAGGAAACAGTGACTGATAATGGGCAGCAGCTGAATCTGTAGAAAGTGAACAATATTTCTACAACAAAAACACAAATCTGTTTCTTTGTAACATCCATAAGGAAATTGGTTGGTGGAAAGGATGAACAGGGTAGTGAAGGGGAGTTTGTAATTAGCCAGTTTATGGCAACTATCTTGGAAGAAAACAATTTGAGAAACCTGGTTTGCTTATAGAACCGTAGAACCACCCCTCATTCTACTATAGGAGTAACACTACTTGAACTGTTGAGAGAATGCAGAGCTAATACTAAACTTACTAAGTGGATGGACCTTTTGGGCTCCTTTGTTCAATCCAAACCTAAGGACAAGGAGATTTGCAAATGTGTAAAGAAAACAACAAAAACAAAAATCTAATTATATACAGCTAAGAAAACTGGTGCTAAATTTCATACATTTTAAACTGGAGATTTTGTGCAAATGCAACTACTCTACAGGGTTAGAAAGGGGTAATCCAAATATTCTGAACTGAAACAAATTTGAGATTCTGCAATACTGAATGATGATAGGAAACAAAATATGTCATGGTTGTCAAAGTATATATGACAGAACAAGTAGGAGAGAAGTTTGATCCTTACTCTGATTTGTACCTTTCAGATGAGAATGATGAAAAAGCTGGTCAATTATTCAGAACAGAAGATCAGTTTTCAAACAGTAATATTCCTTATAAGGGTGTCAGGAGAAGTTGGCAAGATGGAAGGCCACCAAAAAGATAGCAGGACTTCGTTACAATTTTGAGCCGTTAGCTTATATTACATTTGTTATTTTAAAGAAGGGTGTTGTATTCTGTTATGTATTTGCTTGAGTTCTGACACGTTTGTCCTCAGTAGGACCTGGTAGAGAGATGGGGGAGGGACAACAGAAAGCATGCTGGGAGAAAAAGGGTGCTGAATTTATAGCTATAAATGGAGCTGGAGAGAATGAAAAAAGTGTTCTTCAGAAATACTGGAACGTCTGTGTTATGGAGGAAGGGAGCAGATGCAAAAGGGGACAAATGCAAAAGAAGATGGCCCCTTAAAATACCAATATATCGTAGCTTAAAGCTCATATGTCAGTGACTAAGACTTATGACAGGCATTTCAAACTTTCAGAATGGGGGGAAATAGCAAAAGCTGGGTAACCACCAATCAACCTGTGATAGGGGAATAGGGGGTGAGGACAGAGGGAACTGCAAAGGACTGGATTGGGACACAAGGTGGGCCGAATTTGGCCTACAGGTCTGTGGTTCAACACCACTTTTCTAGCCAGGGTTTCCCCCCAGCTCTGCTTATTGGATCACAGGAGGACCTCAAGTCTCTCACTTTGGACTTCTGGACTTTCCCCAGGCCACAACCTCTGACTGGCTCTGCTACAGATTATTGATATTGACTTCCATCACACCTAATCCCCCCTGTTTGCCTCCACGTTTTCTTACCTCTGAGGCAAAAGCGCCTCAAGCTTATGATCACTTTCACCTGGATAGCTGCTCTTTCACTCCTTTGCTCATTAGCTCTTTGGCTCCACTCCACTCCACTCCTGCCCTTCTCTTTCTCCCTGCAGTCAGGTCCTGGCAGAAGAGTACTTCAACCAGACCACCTTTCTCCCAGGCAAAAATGGAACGACCCTTTAGTCTGGCTCTTTGGAGGCATCAAGAGAGTACAATTCTGTCTCTACAGAGATACAGGTGTTGTATGAGTTTAAAAAATGCTTTCGAGCCTGGGATACAAAGTTTGGGTTTTATATTGAGGCTTGGAACCGGCTGCTGGGAGAGATTGCTTTTCCTTGCCAGCACTCGATGCAATCCATTCAAGCCCCCAGTTCCTTTCAAACTACACAGAGACTTAGGGCACATTAAATGCTCTTAGGAAAAATAATCCAGAATTTCAAAATTCTAGAAAATGCTGGGGAAGAGGCGAGGTGTCAGCAGGACAGGCACGACGTCATGTGAGGGCTATACTGCAAATCCGCACACCAGGCATGGTGATAGTGCACTAAATCACTGGTGTGATGGAGCTCATTAGTTACTTTGTCCTGCTCTGCCCCCCAACCACCGAGTTGTTGTGGGGAGCTTTACCTGAGTTGGGAAGGAAGATGCCTAAATGCAAATATCTTGATTTGATTGCATACTGAATAAAAGTAAGAGTTATAGTCAACTATGATTCTATGACCCATGGAATAAGGTTACTGTCCCAGGAACACTGCCTGTGCTGTTTGGAACAGCCACTTGAAGTGGCAACAAGGCTTTTGGGGAAGTTGAAGAAACAGCAACTCAATTGCCTCGTTTTGGAGGGTGGTCCCCCCTGAAAATTTGTGGAATTTGCCTGCCTCCAATCTTTTTGGGATACTTGCAAAACTTGCTGGGCCAAATATGTCTGCCAAGAATTAATTCATATCCTTTGCAACACTGTGTGGATAGAAGTTCTTTCCATTTCATGGAATTTCCAGAAATATTTAAGTCACGACACTTTCATGCAGTATAATAAACAATTTCAAAGTTATTCTAGGAACCATTTCCTGTTTATTTTAGCTGACAGATTCAGCACGTGCTTGAACCATGACTGAATTACGACATCAGCAGTAGGTTTCCAGCAGTATCATCTGACCCGTCAAAAACACCCTGAGAAGAGAAATGGAAAGCTAAATCTATAACAGGTTACTGAGAAATATTTCACCACCCTAGCATTAGGAAAGCATCTGCTGATATTCTTGTTTTCTACTAAGAACTGAACTAGTCTCTTCATTAAAAATGTAGAGTCAGCTAGGGCTGTGAACAGATCCATTGTGGATCAGGCTGATCTGGACCTCCCGGATCTGATTCCAAACTGGGTCAGGGAGGTCCAGATCATTCTGGAGTGGATCGGGCCCATTCTGGATCGATTTGGATTGATCCAGAGATCTGAGCCCATTGGCCTTCCAGGTCCCTGGGTGTTGGCTGAGCAACCGGCACCCAGGGACCTGCAAGACCGGCTGTGAGTCCCCCCACTCCCTCCTCTCCCCACTCACCTGCCACCGTCCGCTGCTGTCTGCTGCTGTCCACTCTACTGAGAACCAGGTCTCCCTCTCCCTCCTCTCCCCACTCACCTGCTGATGTCCGCTGCCATCCACTGTACTGAGAACCAGGCCTCGCAGCCTGGTTTCTCAGTACAGCGATGTCACACTGGGTGACGTCATCACCCAGCGCGATGTCGCTCTACTGAGAAACCAGGCCATGAGGCCTGGTTCTCAGTACAGCGGATGGCAGCGGATGGCAGTGTGGATGGCGGCAGGTGAGTGGGGAGAGGAGGGAGAGTGGGGGGAGGGTGGTGAGCCCTTTCCCCCATAGACTTGCAAGTCTATGGAGAAAAGGAGGGTCTCTGGATCAAGATCCAGACACCCGGATCTGGTTCCGGATCCAGTTCCAAAGCAAATTGGGGGGCCCAATCCAGTTCGGATCGGATCAGCTCGATCTGGATTGCCCGGATCTGAATCCAGATCCAGATCAGGGAGGAGGCTGCACAGCCCTAGAATCAGCTAATATGTTTTAAAAAGAGTCCGCTTCTTTCAATCAAGAAAATGTCAGCACATACACAGACAACATCTTTAAGAGCTACAAACTAATAAGAGTAAAGCATGTCTTCTATTCATATACATTTATTTATTTATTTATTTATTTATTTATTTATTTATAATATTTATATAATGCTCCATATCTGCAATAGATTCCGGAGCAATGCACATAGGAACAAAACAGTAAAAAGAAAGAGGATTAGAAACAGCAAATTAAAATAGTTTAATTTAAAATAAAGGACCAAAAAAAGAAGAAGAAAAGAAATGACTGGTCCAGAATAGAGTAGTTTTCAGGAGGCACCAGAAGCAGCCTGGTGTTGATGCATGCCTGACCTCCATTTTGACATTTGCAATTTGTGGTCTTTGTAAAGAATAAACACCAAATTTGAATAAAGACTTGCACTTATCTTTTCTTACATGTCTCAAATAGCAGAAGCTTACTTGTTGCAAATTAGCATTTCAAGATTAGTTTAAATGGTGTTACATTTAGTCTTAAAAGAATTACAGAAATTCTGCTATGAATTTAGCATATTGTATGGGGTTGCCCTGGAAATTTCACTGGTAGGTCAAAGAAGGAAACCCCACAGGGAGATTATTTGACAACAAATTGACCTGAAACAAAAACAGTAAACCATGTTCACTATTAATACCCACGGTATCTCCCCTTCTTTTGCACAAGTACAAGAAGGCAATAAAACATAGATTCCACCTTTCTGCATTGGGGCCCTCTGTATATCCTACATTTCACCCTATTCAGTGTGGTATCTTTCTATTACCGGGAGCATTTAGTTGATAGAATTAGTTATTAAATTGATGCAACAAATCCCTCATGTTTTTCATTATTTTCAGAGGTGGGTAGTCATGCAATGTGTTTCTAGATGTGACTCACAGAGATTGGGAATATAGATCTGGCCTGGGGCAAATGGTGAATAGGTACGCTTTTCTGTGCCTGTATTTCCATCTCCTCTAAAAGTGCTATTTGCAATGGCATTCATTTTTTCCCTCTGTAGGGAAAATGGAACCATCAATATTTTTGTTATTTAATTTCATTTATTTTTTTCTGCATCCTGTTGATCATTTTTCCTCTGCACTTCTAAGACCATGCATGAAATAATGTTTCCTATCCTTGGAGTAATATTTTTCTTTGTTTTTCTTAGAATCAGCATGCCCCCCACCAATCTTCTCTATCAGATGCACACACACACACACACACACACACATCCATATTAAGGCTGCAATCCCAAACACGTATACTATGGAGTAAATTTCATTAAATTCAAAAAGATTTACTCTTGATTATATATCTATATCTATATAGCTATATAGCTATAGATTGTGTGGTAAATGTGTGAATGCATTTAATGGGCATTTGTCTCCTTTAACAATAGCAGCTGCAGGGGAGGGGGAAAACAGGATTGTGACCATGGTGCATGTGAAAGGAGGTTTATTCCCATTGAATATACTGATTTGCCTTTGAATATACTGATAGGATTTTGCCTTTCAATAATTAGGTTGTAATCTTCAAATGACTTCCGAATACTATATTTCTTGTAGTTTTGATTAACTATGTAGTACAATTACTCCAATTACTCCAGTGAAGTTCCATCCTGATTTTAACAATCTTTCAATTACTGAACTAATATATATATATATATATATATATATATATAGTTGTCTTGCTCTGCGCTAGAAATATAACCGAATTTCTAGTTCTTCCCTCCACTTTCTGTAGGAGAAAGTTATCAGCCACACATGTCAGGAATTTCTTGGAATTACCACTTTTGGCAGAATTATCGGGGTAATTGAAGTCCCCCATCACTCCTACATCTCACTTCCTTGAAACACTGGCACTTTGCTTTTCAAAATTTTCATCCTCATCTTCTCCTTAATTGGGTGGTCGGTAGTAGACTCTGAACTATCATGTTCCTTTTATTCCTTGCCCTGTTTATTTTAATCCAGGTGCTCTCAATGGGGCTATGAGGCTCATCCTCCTGTATTTCTGTGCAAGGATAAGTATTTTTTAACATATAATGTGACTCCACCTCCCTTACTATTTTTTCTGTTCTTTCTGAACAAATTATACCCTTCAATTGCTGTATTCCACTCATGAGAGTCATCCCACCAAGTTTCAGTTATACCTATCAAGTTGTATTTGCCTCATGTATTAAGAATTCAAGTTTGTTCTGTTTATTTCCCATACTCTGGGCATTAGTATATAGACATCGAAGACCATGTGCTTTATAGTCTGGCTTCTTTCCTACACTATGGTGAAGACTATTTTGAGGCCCTATTAGAGCTGTTCTCTCTGTTATGGTGCATAAGGCTTCATCCTTTGTTGCCTTGAAGTTTATATCTCCCTCCCCCTTAAGATTCAGTTCAAAGCCCTCCTGATGACATTCTTCATACTGCGGCTAAACACATTCTTCCCAGCCCTTGTGAGGTGCAACCATCTCTTGCCAACAGTCCATCTTCCAAGTAGCATAGACCGTGGTTCCAGAATCTGAATCTCTCACATCAGCACCACCTTCATAGCCAGTCATTCACTCTGAGTATTTTTCTTTCCCTTTCTATTGCTCTTCTACTTACCAGAAGGATGGATGAGAAAACTACCTGTTCCCCAAAGTTCTTGAGTTTCTTTCCCAAAGCTTCAAAGTCTGATGTGATTTCATCGTAGTTCCACTTGGCAGTATCATTTGTTCCCACATGGATGAGAAGAAAGGGATATGTGTCAGTGGGCTTTATGAGCTTTGGCAACCCTTCAGTCATGTCTCTAATCTGCCCTCCAGGGAGACAGCATACCTGGCGAGTCTATGGGTCTTTGCGACATACTTGAGTTTCAATCCCAAGCAGCAGGGAGTCTCCCACAATGACTACTCTTCTCTTCTTGTTGTTGTGGGTCCCTGCTCGACTGGCCTTCTGCTTCTTGCTCACTGCTGCATGGGGGCTCCTGTAATTCTTTCTGCAGTCTCATCTTCCAGTACCTGGAAGCAGTTACATAGCTCTAGTGGTTCCAGTGGTGCTTCAGATCTGGACTTGCTGTTAACCCTGCCCTCTCTGAGCCCTAGGAGTCAGGTAAAGCCACATCATCTGGCCTGAAAGGTCCCAGAGTAGCAGATAATGGGTTACTGTCTCCTCCCTGCCTCTATTCTCTTCTGAGCCAGAGGTGGTATCGATGCCAGAGAACATATCAGCAAAGAACAATGGCCTAGTTCTCATTGAGGTGGTGAACTTCATTCTGCAGGTGACACTCCCATATTAGAATGCTCTCCCATGGGTAAGCATTCCTATCCATAGACAACGAATAGCATGTTAAGGAGAAAGCTAAGCTAGACATATAGTTTGGACATGTAGTTTGGAAGGTTGAGGCAAGGCTGATCTAGTCATTTGGGGCAGGTAATTCTAGATACAGAAAGCCCTGGCATGCACAAGAAGAGGCTTTCACCCTTAGTTCTTAAAAATGAGTGCTTTCACATTGGAGGAGGTGGTCCTTCAGGTAACCTGGTCCCAAGCTCTTAAAGGCTTAAAAGGCAACCAGTACCTTGAATTGTATTAAAAAACAGATTGGCAGTTATTGCATTTGATACAATTAAGGGGGTCTCACTTGGCACTGGTCAAGTTTTTTGTGGAAGTTTCCAAGTAGTCTTCAAGGATAGTCCCATGTGGAGTCCCATATACAGTAGTCCAGTTGAGATGTAATTAATGCATGTATGTCTTGCAGTCTACATGTAATTGTCTGTGGAATGGATGGCAAAGACATCTGGGCTTGACACCTGGTTATAAGAAGGAGCATGCTCAGACCTCTGTTATTACTTTGCAATGGGTTTTCCCTCCCACCATCATAAATTTTGCTCATGTATCACTAAGCAAATCTCTACAAATTACAAACAGATGTACAATACAGAGAGTACACCGAGATTCCAAGTTCTTGTTCAGATCTCTTCCTCCTCCCTTTTCTCCAAGTCATGATAATGCATTTCATTGGGCAGCTGAGTTGTGATGAGCGTAAATGGAAAGTGCTGTCTATCTGCCAAAGACAATACCATCAGCTGCATTTCTTTTTTCATTTGGAAGAAAGGTTTTGAAGTGACTCTCCTGGATGAAGAAGGGTAATGGATTGGCTTAATTTGGCACTATTTCTGAGCAGTCTCAGACTAGTGTAGTTTTCGTATTATGGGACCTCCCCCCCCTCCCATCCCCTGATTCCAATGAATGAGAATCAAGCATGTGCTTACCCTGCTGGAGTTGGATATGTCACAGAATCCTTGAAAAGGTTTGAATCTGCTGCATTGTTTGGATTAGAAGTTGGGGACTGATTCAGACATGCTCAACAGCGTACACACAGCCTGCTTCAAAACAAAACAAAACGATGGTCATTGAGGAACTGCTGGGATACCAGAAGCTGAGTGGCCACAATGGCTGATACCCCAGGAGTTCCTCAATGACCATCATTTTGTTTTGTTTTGAATCATGCAGTGAGGAATTGCAGTGAGGATACTAGGAACGCCTCCTCCCATATGTACCTGCCCGGACCCTAAGATCATCTACAGGGGTCCTTCTCCTTGAGCCCCTGCCAAAGGAAGTGAGGCAGGTGGCCACTAGGAGGAGGGCTTTCTCCGCTGTGGCACCCCGGCTGTGGAATGAGCTCCCCAGAGAGCTTCGCCTGGCGCCTACTTTGTACTCTTTTCGTCGCCAGGTGAAGACCTTTTTATTCTCCCAGTATTTTAACAGTTAAATTAACTCAATTTTAATCCTTGCTGTTTTAAATTTGTATTTTAATCTGTATTAATTCCTGCTGCTGGTTTTATTCTGGTTTTATTCTGGTTGTGTTTTTAGATTGTATGTTATTTGTTGTTTTTGGATTGTGGCTTGTTTTATATTTTTAAAATTATTTTATGGTTTTAATTTTTGTGAACCGCCCAGAGAGCTTCGGCTATAGGGCGGTATAAAAATGCAATAAATAAATAAAAATAAGGTGTGCAGCCAAAATTTTCCAAGCTGTTTCTCATCTTCTTTTAGACCGAGACACCCTTCCTGTTGGATGTCAGGTGTTTCATGGCCTTGTGAATTGTTAGTTGAAAGATTGGGAATTGTTGTGAGAATCTCTGTGTCTCTGTAAGCTTATCTGTTGCTGTTTCTCATGGGAGGCTTGCTAGCTGAGGCCTTGAGTTTCCTTGAGAACGAATGACTGTTTAGAAAAGGTGGGGGCTATCTTGCAAGCTGTCTCTCACGTGGTGTCGGCATCAAGAGGAGGTTGTACCGTGCCGCCCTGTTGGCACATGAGTTTGGGTTAAAGGCCTGAAGTCCTGTCTGTCAAAGTGGCTTGGAATAGCCAGCCTCCAGCCTATAAGAGGAACGAGCAAAGGGGAGGTCCTTTGCTAGGAATCATCTGTTCTACGCTTGCCATGAAACTCCTCGTGTTTTGGGATTCTATCTGTTTGGAGATGTTGGATGCACTCTGTACATGTTCTGTTGCTATTTGGACTTGGAATTTCTAAGGACTGTGCCATGAAAAGTGCTCTGAGGCATTTCATAGACTTGCTGTCACTGTTTCTGGACCGTGTTCTATGGCCTGAGAGAGGGCTTTCCCTGGATGGAGCCAAAGTACGGGCACAGGGAAAGCTTCCTAGGCTGATCATTGCTGTTTCTGAATTGTGTGTGTGTGTGACCTGCGAGAGAGCCTCCTCTCAGAGCCTTTGTTACAGTCAGAGGGTTTTCCTAGGTCGAAGAGGTCCGTGCCCTGACATCTTGTTTACGTGATCAGCTCAGTGTTTTCCGGCAAGCTGAGTCTGGTTTGTGCAAGATGGATCTGTTTTCTGTCAGGCTTCATGCATCCCTGTGCTGGAGCTTCTCCCTGGGCTCTGGTCTTGTTCTTGATGGGTCAGCGGGTGTGGCACCGCTGTTAATTGCTCAAATAGGACAAGGGCAACCCTACACATCTCTCCCCGAGTGATTGCTGTTCTGGTTCGCATCAAGCCGTTGTACCTGAAGCTATCTGGTCCGTCATCAGCTTTAAGTGTATGTATGCAGAAATGAAACCATTATGCTTGATTTCCATGTGATTTCACAAATAAAGTAGTCTCACCAATTTGGAATGTGTTGTCAGTTTGCCAAAGTTCGTGAGCAGAAGACTAGAGTTGGGCTGAGTCACGACACTTCCTCACTACAGTAGTACAGCACTTTTATAATAAACTCAGGAAGCATGCTAGCATCGTAGCAGGACACTACTCATGCCCAATCTTCAAATGACCAAGTTGCCTTGAAGATAAGAACTACAATGACAGCCTGGGAGATAATTTTATTTATTTTTTATTTTATTCCATTTATATTCCGCCCCATAGCCGAAGCTCTCTGGGTGGTTTACAATAATCATATGGCAGTTCTTTGTCATTTCACTAGCAAAGGTTTTAGTGTAATTGCATTTGAAAATGAAATCCTTCCTGAGCATTTATCGTGACATAACTTGAGAGGATCTTGAAACAGTAGTTTAATGTTTCTGTTGAAATGATGGAATATGAAGTGTGTTTAGTTTTGCCACTGAGCAGTTTAACATATGCAGGACTTTAATGCCCAGGTGCCAGTTGCATTTGGAACATCAACATCCGTTTTTAACTTCAGAAAAAGATCCTTTTCTAATGATTTCCGTTTTCTAATTCCAGAGGTGATTTGTTCCATTGCAGTATTAGTGTTCAGTACGTTACATGATGTGCATATCTGTAGAAGGGCTTGCATAAAATTGTGGATATACCTAGGGGAATTATGTGATGTCGAAGAGAGTGTCCATTACAAAATATTACTATGATTAGAGTTGGCTTGGTTTCAGGGTCAAACTTTCAGTTGTCTGTTGGGAGAGGGAGGAGATGTTCTGAGATAAAAGATGGCATCAAAGTGGAAATTAAAGAATCATAAAAGACTGAGGAGACTATAATCAGAAAGATGTATCTTCTGCTTGCAGTTCATGATGACTCTACCTTGCAATCTTCAAGACCTCCACTAGGGTGTCCTTTGCATATTATATTGATGTAACTTGTGTTCTTATTGCCACAAAAATATATAAATGGCTGGTGGAGAACACCATAAAAAAACCCTAACAGGATTCAAGAGGCAATAAGGTATTGCTAGGGAGGCCACTTACATATCACTACAAAGGAGAAAATGCATCATCCAAAAAGAGGGCCAAAAAGACACAGATTCGCATAAAATGTGCATGTTAATCTAGGGTGACCATATGAAAAGGAGGACAGGGCTCCTGTATCTTTAACAGTTGCAAAGGACAGGGAATTTCAGCAGGTGTTGTTTGTATGCATATATAACCTGGTGAAATTCCCTCTTCATCACAACAGTTAAAGCTGCAGGAGCCCTGTCTCTTGACCATGTACAAAAGAGGGCAGGGCTTCTGCAGCTTTAACTTTGTGATGAAGAGGGAATTTCACCAGGTTCTGCTTATATACAACTGACATCTGCTGAAATTCCCTTTTCTATGAAACTGTTAAAGATACAGGAGCCCTGTCCTCCTTTTCATATGGTCAGCCTAGTTAATCTAGATGTATAGATGCAAGTTTAGAAATAATTACTAAAACTTAAATAGAAATGCCATACATCTCACCATAGTGTGGACCAGGTGATCTGTGTACCTGTCACACAGTCTGCTGTAGAGGTTGCACTGTTGATGGGAAACTTCAAGGCTCCTGCATTCCTTTGTTATGATTCTATATCTTTAAACTGGACTTAGAGTGGTCAGCCTTCAAACAGAGGAAACCTTTAAATAGAGGACTGTCCTCTGATGGCCTTTCAAATAGAGGACTGACCTCTATAGAACAGGACATATAGCAACCCTAGGCATTGCAGAGCTTAAGAACTTAAGAAGAGCCTTGGATCAGACCAAGGGTCCATCTGGTGCAACATTCTGTTCACATAGTGGCCAACTAGCTGTCCACCAGGGACCCATAAGCAGGACACGGTGCAATAGCACCCTTCCATCCATCTTCTCCAGTATATAAGTTACTGCCTATAATACTGGAGGTAGCACAGACCCATCACAACTAGTAGCCATTGATAGTCTTCTCCAAGAATTTATCCTAGCCCATCTTAAAGCCATCCAAATTGGTGGCCATCACCACATCTTGTAGTAATGAATTCCAGAGTGCAACTATGCACTGTGTGAAAAAATACTTCCTTTTATCTGTCCTGAATCTTCCACCAGTCAGCTACATGGGAAGACCCTGGGTTCTGGTATCATGAGAGGGAGGGAGAATTCTCCCTATCTACATTCTCCACACCATGCATAATTTTGTATACCTCTATTATGTCTCCTCTCAGCCTCCTTCTTTTCCAAGCTGAACAATCCAGGCTGTTGTAACTTATTTATTTATTTATTTATTACACTTGTATACTGCCCCATAGCCGAAGCTCTCTGGGTGGTTTACATAGGATTAAAACAATTAAAAACAATATACAAAAATTAAAACAGCAAAAACATACAACATACACACAATACACACATACATTTAAAACTGCTACAACAGCCCAAAAAAGCTACAAAAAACAAAAAACAAAACAAACCCAGGCTCCTCAGATATTGCCAAATGCCTGAGAGAAGAGGAAAGTCTTGACCTGGTGCCGAAAAGATAACAATGTTGGCGCCAGGCGGGCCTTGTCAGGGAGATCGTTCCACAATTGGGGGGCCATGACAGAGAAGGCCCTCTCCCTTGTTGCTGACCTCTGAGCTTCCCTCAGAGTAGGCATTCGGAGTTGCTCCAGTTCCAAGATCATTTTATTTGCCCTTTTCTGAACTTGAACACCCCTTTCTGTACGAGAAGCCCCTGCAATTACAAGAGTCCATGAGATCAGAAGACAATGGGAAAAGCTTCTCTAGAGCATCTTCTTTCCCAGAATTAAGGACGTACATATGTGATCTACCAAAGAACTACAAAACAGTTGCAGCACTTTGAATATTCTATTTGAAATAGATTTGTGCGCTGCTTCGGTTCTGAATCCCAAACTGAAGTGGCCAGAAGCAGGTTGGATTATGGGTGAAGCATTTTGGGTGCTTCAGCCTGATCCCGGACGATGACGAGCTGCTGCCCCCCACCTGCCAAGCTGTGCGAGTGGCTGGGACCTACCTGACCCATCCTCTTGTGCCCAGCAGCTGTCTGTCTTCCATGAGAGTAAAATGGGGGCCCTGTACTGTTATCTATTTTTGCACACAATGGCCTTTGTAAAGGGCCATTTCCAGAAAGGGCAATTGCGGAATCGGAGCGCAGTAAATAAAGAGACGACACAATAAATTGGGTTAAAAATGGGCCACACTTTATTGATGAATTCGCAGAAGGGGAAACTAGCGGGCATCCTCAATACTTGATGGCCCAAGCCATCCTAAGGGTAGGGCGAGTCAATTCGAGGCCAGTGTATGGCGTGCAGATCACGCCACCCCCTGGCCCCCCCTTTTGGGTAGGGAGGCTTTCCGTGTCGCCCCCAGCCCGTGCCACAAGATTTCCGAGCGGGTGAGGAAGGTCCGCCCCAAAGGTAACCCTTATCTCACCACCAGGGCCTCGAGACCACTCAGGTGCTGAGCCTCAGGCATTACCAGTCACCGCCCGGTGCCTGTGAATGCTCACCTATCCCTTGCCAGGTGAATTTGCCCGTGCCTAGCCGCCAAAATGTGACCAAATTAACTGAACCAATCAACCTAGTTAATACTCCCTTGCTGTCTCACAGTATGAAGTAGGCGAAAAAACTCACATCCTCAATGACGGCTTATGAGCAAAAAATTCCTACTTGGCTTCCTAAAGACAACCGGCATTTCATTCCCATACTGCCAACAGGGAAGGGAGGGAGGGAGCCGCGCAACCAAGACGAAGGAGGGGAGGAGTTCCAGCCTTATATAGGCTCCCCCTCCTCCTCCCCTCCTTCTGGCGCCACTTTCTGGAGGCCGCCAATGGCGTGCCTCCACGCCTCGTCTCCCCTGCGCCCGCCGCAATTGCCCCACCACCCCCAAGCCTTGCTGGGAGTGGGGTAGGGCCTTTGCGGAATCGGAGCGCAGTAAATAATGAGACGACACAATAAATTGGGTTTAAAATGGGCCACACTTTATTGATGAATTCGCAGAAGGGGAAACTAGCGGGCATCCTCAATACTTGATGGCCCAAGCCATCCTAAGGGTAGGGCGAGTCAATTCGAGGCCAGTGTATGGCGTGCAGATCACGCCACCCCCTGGCCCCCCCTTTTGGGTAGGGAGGCTTTCCGTGTCGCCCCCAGCCCGTGCCACAAGACCCTTATCTCACCACCAGGGCCTCGAGACCACTCAGGTGCTGAGCCTCAGGCATTACCAGTCACCGCCCGGTGCCTGTGAATGCTCACCTATCCCTTGCCAGGTGAAGATGCCCGCGCCTAGCCACCACAGGGTGCGACAAGCCTTATGCTTTGTCGCCAACCCCCCATCTGCGCAGGATCAACTCCCGCAGACCCCTCTGCAAATCCATCAAAAATCTATCATTCCCGAGGTCCGATAGATGTACCCCGTCAGGCCTATAAAGCTCCCTCCGCGCTGGGTAAATAGTGGGATGATTAACATACCCATCACCCCACACCCGTAGGCTGCGAAAAATCTCACCATTCGCCTTCCTACCAGCCCGATTCAAGGCTCTGGGATCGCACGGTGCCCTCCACTGGCACCGAGGCACAATTGCGGACCACATAATCACCACCCCAGGCCACCAACTGCGAATCTGCTGAAAATCAGAGATCGCCTGCAGCACCAAGGCCTTGCCCTTCAGCATCCCCAAGTCGTTACCCCCCAAATGGAGTAACAACACCTGTGGTGGGGGCTGGGCCGCACGCCGCTGCATTAACATCGGGATGAGCTGGTCCCATCTCATCCCCCGCCTGCCGGCCCACTGTATGCTGGCCACGCCGCTCAGTCCCAACTGTGAGCCCACTGCGGTACAGGCTGCCCTCCGTCCGGCCCAGAACACGTAGCTGTGTCCACAGATGAGAACCCGAACTGGGGCTTCCGCCGGCCGGCCATCTAGGAACAAACAAATTATGGTCAGCCAACCGTCCTCTTCCCCCCCCAAGGGAGAGGGCATCACTTCCCCCCCGTAGGGAGGGGCCGAACATAGGAACGATACGCACGCGATCGCCATCTGCCAATCGCCTGTATCTGCCCTGGCGGTAAACCCAAAGCCGCAGCCGTAGAGGCCGCCCCTATCCGAAACGAATGGGTTCCGAATGTAAAACCTGGCAACTGCATACCGTCCAGCGCCCGCCTTGCAATGGCCGCAAACTGAAACTTCGTCAGCGGCGAACTATCCGCATGACAAAAGAGGAATCCAGGCGCCATACCTCTCAACTCCCGGAAGGCCGTTAACGCCCTAACAGGGCATAACTCTTCCTGTGGGGCGGCATGTAACAAGATTGTCTGCCCTTTGCCCATTTGATCTGTTTTGGAACGCCTCAGCCGGATGGAGACCTGTTCAGCGCCGATTTGAACATCATCAAATTGCAGAGCCCTGCTCGACCTATCCCCTTTAGCAGCCGCTAGCAGCTCCGATATTCTCAATGCCCCAAAAAAGGCAGTCAACGCAGCCGCGTGGTATAAAGCGGCCTCAAAAGGGGATGCACAGAGCGAGTTCCAACGCGCTTGCAGACCAACCAGAATGTCCGGCGATAATGGGGACCGTGAATCTGGCTTGACTGGTTGCTCACGCGACCAGCCGCTCAATGCACGCCTAATCCGAAAATCCGCCGTATTATCCTGTACGCCCCGGCACTTCGCGCAAAAAGCCAAGGCCGCCAGCTTACCGGAGATGGTGCGCACCGCCTTGCCCTTCCTTCTCTCTGCCACACAAAATTGCAATAGATGATCGACCGGGATAGGCCACTCCATCCCCAGTTTCGCACACGACCTAAATTCCTGGAATTCCCTACCTGCCTTCCTATATGCCGCTTGCGTGCACGGGGCGAGGGACTGCCAGACTGCACGATCTACTTCGTCTTGCCAATCTCCCACAGGGCGGCCGGTACCTCCTCCGGCACCGCCCTGGCCCAAGGTGCGAGATCCCGGAATTTCTCTACCTGCTGGCGCGATAAAGCATCAGCTATTGCATTATCCAGTCCAGGAATATGACGTGCTCGGAACAGAATGTTATTTTGAAGGCAGTGCAACGTAAATGCCCTAACTAATGTCATGACCCTATTGTTCTTGGAGGACAACGTGTTGATAACCTGGACAGTGGCCTGATTATCACACCAGAAATGCACCACGCAATTCCTCAATTCCTGCGCCCAAACATGCGCTGCCACATAAATAGGGAAAAACTCCAAAAAAGTTAAATCCCTACACGTGCCGGACTCCTGCCAACCATCCGGCCACTGTCCAGCGCACCACCTGTCGCCCCATATTACCCCAAATCCCAATGCCCCAGAGGCATCGGAATGTATTTGCATATCTGCCTCCAACAATAACTCCCTCCTCCAAAATGACACCCCATTAAAGCCTTCCAGAAAGGATAGCCAAACCGCAAGATCCTCTCGCATCCCCTTTGTTACCCTAACGTGGTGATGAGGCCTGGTGAGGCCTTTCATGGCATTGCAGAGCCGACGCAAAAAGGCTCGGCCCGGCGCCACCACCCTGCAGGCAAAATTCAAATGCCCAACCAACTCCTGCAACTGCCTCAAAGTCACCTTCGTATGTGACTGAAGCGACAAGATACGGACCACCAAGGCCCGTACCTTGTCCAAAGGCAGCCTACAGCTCCGCTGCACCGAATCAATTTCTACCCCAAGGTACATTAACACATTTGCCGGGCCCTCCGTCTTCTCATGAGCTAAGGGGACACCTAACTCGTCCGCCAGGGCTGCAAATTCCGACATCAAATACCGACATTGCCCAGAATCCTTTCCACCACTGAAGAAAAAATCATCCAGGTAGTGAGTACAGTCGGCCAATCCCGTGCACTCCCGAACGGCCCATTCCAAAAATGAACTGAATCGTTCAAACATGGAACAGGAAATTGAGCACCCCATGGGTAAGGCCCTATCTATATAATAACAACCCCGGAAATGAAAACCCAAAAGATCAAAATCCAAAGGGTGTATGGGGAGTATGCGAAATGCTGACTTAATGTCGCATTTGCCCATTAAAGCCCCAAGCCCTTGTCTCCTAACCATGGCAACCGCCAAGTCAAAAGACGCATAATGCACGGAACATAAATGTTCCGGGATTGCATCATTAACCGATTGCCCCCGAGGTGCAGACAGGTTATGTATCAACCTGTACTCCCCGGGAGCCTTCTTGGGAACGATGCCCAAGGGGGAAACCCTCAAATTCGGTATGGGGGGACAACTAAAAGGCCCCAACACCCGACCCGCAGCAACTTCTTTATCAATCTTATCCTGCACCAACTGTTCCAGCACCTGAACAGACTTTTGATTCCGGGAAAACGCAGATACTCTAGGACCCGTAAATGGAATGCGAAATCCATCCCTAAACCCAGCCTCCAAATAGCTGGCATCCGAGCCCGGGTATCTTGCCAAAAGGCACCTCAGGGGTTCAAGCCTGACCGGACTGGGGCCCTTTGGGAGGAGGGTGCGGACCCCCTGGCTTACGGCCTCCTGGGGCGTCACCCCCTGTTCCACGCCCCCTTTTGGACCTTGGGCAATTAGCCCCGGCGTGAGGTCCCCTACAAATGGGGCATTCATGGCGAAACCTACACACCGGGCGTGTGCAGGCCCCTCGGGAACTATATTCCCAGCAAAGCAGGCGGGATTGAACCCCCTGCCCCGCCGCCACGCGGGGAGATGCAGTAAGCTGCTGCTTGGCCAGAAGATGGCCACTATCCGCCCGCTCCCCGACCCCTGGCCTTGCCGGGGTCATGAACTGCAGCCACAGATCATTGTCTTTCAAATCCCAGCGAAGGGAGTGATCAAACGCGGCCCGCATACGAAATGATTCATCGTAAGCAAGCCCCCCCCTCGTACTCTGTATATGCTCTATAGAGCATATCCAGATATTTTGTCAAAATACAACCTTTCTCGGGGAACTTCTGCTGGATCACCCCCATATAAATAAGGTAGCCCGGCAGCCAATTTGCCCATGTCCGAGCTACCTTCTTCCGTCGCAGCCGCTCCAGTTCCTTATCTGTGGCCCTGTCCTTGTCTTTTGTCTCCGTCTCACGAAATAGTAGAGAAAAAACGTCTACAAACTCCCCTTTCCATATCTTCTCGCGTGTGGCCGGGAGCAAATGGTATCCCAGTGGGGCAGCAGTGCTGCCTGTAGGGATGGCCGTTGCCTCAACCCCCACATATGGGTCGCGCACTGAACCTCCCGCTGCCAACACCTGAGAGGAAGCACCAGCCAGCCCCTGCCATACTGCCAAAACAGACTCATTCACCTGTGACTCCGATTGTGTCTGTGTTGCCGCCGTGTGACTTACCGTAGGACCCGTCACCCCTAGACCTACCGTCACTGACGTGCCGACCTCCGCGTTGGAGACTGCCTGCTGGGCTCCAGCCGCTGCCACTGTTCAGCTCCCCGTCTGTCCCAAATTCTGGGTCGTGTGCGCATGTGTAGTGGACTGTATTGTCCCCACACCCCCAGCCTGAGGTGCTCCCACTCCCTGAACTGCTGCCGGCCAACCCCAACCCGGGGCCCATGGGCACCAATTCCACGGCGAGGGCGAACCCCACGGTGGGAGCGGTCCCGTGTAAGATGTGTTGGGCACCTCACCTGGAGTACGCACGCCGATGTCACTTCCCGCCATTGGCACTCCGCCCATGCTTGGCAGCTGCGTCACGGCCGCGGCAGAGCCACTCGTTGAAGCCCCTTGAATCGACCCCCCTGATGCCACCGGCTGTGTCTCCTGCCGACTCGGCTGCTGGGACTGCTGGACCGCTTCTCCGGCTGCAGACACCCCATCACCAGATTCAATAACCCGTAGACGAGCTGAAACAGAAGCCCACATTTGATCCTGCTTCTGTTTCCTCGTTAGATGACGCCCTGTCGCACCGCCAGGGCCCCCCAGCACACCAGCAGGCGCGAGTGGGGCTAAACCCCTCTCACGTTCCACCGCTTGCAGCCTGGCCAATATAGCCGCCACCTCAGGGCTCTCTTCCTCATCTGATGAAGACTCCCTGCGCGCCCTAGGACACTTAAAGGAAGGCTTTGGCGCCTTCCCCTTGCCTTTCCTGCCTCCACTTCCTCTAGGGGGGGCCATTTTCTTTGAGTGAGTTTCAACTCACAGCTCCTGCTAGGTCAAGGCCACACCCCTATCTCCAGCCGCCTGCCACTAACCCCCGAATCAAGCGCTGCGTTCGATTCAAATTCAAGAGGCGGAGCTACACCAACTGCCCTCCGCACTACCCAGTAGCCACCAGCAGGGCACCCTTGAATGTCAGTTAAATACAGAGAGGGAGGGGCCGTTGTCACCACTCACTTAACATGCACCCCCAAATCTAAAACAAAAGGGGGGGGTCCAATCCACTCGACCTTTGCCCCGAACCCCACCCCTGCAGAATGAAGGATGGAGGGGGGGGGCACCTCTACAATCCAAAAAAAGGGGGGGGGAGAAAAGCCAGCCGGCCCAGCCCCGTCACCTGGCAAAGTGCCCTCCAAAGAGCTCCCGCCGTCCGGTGAAGCCTCGCTGCAACCCCCACCCGCTCCGAGCGCCAAGCGCCTCAATTGAAGTGGGGGGGGGGGTAGGGGGCGTATGGATAGAAAGGCCAACCTGCCCAGCCCCGTCCACCCCAGCGCAAGGCGCCCTTCCTGCTCTCGTCGTCCGGCGAGACACACGGAATCCCCGCCCCAGCCGGCTGCGGCTATCAGCCGCAGGCCCCTGATTCAAGCAGGGGGGGGGAGGGAGATGGAAGGCCAGCCGCCCTGGCCGCGCCGCCGCACCGCCCCGCTCGGGAAGGACCAGCCGGCCTTTCCCCAAACCTGTGGCCTCCTGGCCTGAAGAGGAAACGCTCAGCGCCGTTGGAAGGAGAGGCCTCCGCCTCCGTTCCTTCCCCAACTGGTGCCCTCGGCTCCACGAGGCTTCGGGAGAACGTGGGGGGGGCCAGCCGGCCCAGCCCTCAAGCGCCGAGCCTCAGTGCTCGCCGCGCTGCTCCCCGCCGCTGCTCCTCGACCCCTCCACACACGCTGCTGCTGCTGCTGCTGCTGCCGCCGAGGCTGTCGCTGCCACAGCTCCAGCCGGCCTCGTCCTTGTTAGCCGCGCAACCAAGACGAAGGAGGGGAGGAGTTCCAGCCTTATATAGGCTCCCCCTCCTCCTCCCCTCCTTCTGGCGCCACTTTCTGGAGGCCGCCAATGGCGTGCCTCCACGCCTCGTCTCCCCTGCGCCCGCCGCAATTGCCCCACCACCCCCAAGCCTTGCTGGGAGTGGGGTAGGGCCTTTTTGGGGGTTGAGTAGGAATGTCTGGATCTCACTTTGGATCCAGATCCGAATCTGGTCAGACCTTGTCCAAAGTAGGCCAAGGTCAATTCGGGCTGATTCAGGAGCAACGAATCAACCTCTGAAGCAGGGTCCCCGCATAGCCTTAATTTAAAACCAAAGGAGGAGTCAACTAATAAATCTTGAAGACATAATCAAAGCAATCATGCTGGCTGTTGCAGTTCAATACATCTGGAGGGCACCAGGTTAGGGAAGGCTACTCTAAGAAAAGAAAGAAGTAGGTGGCCCTAAGTTGTTCTTCACCAATTTTCTACAACCCCACAGTCACCACTGTATATCACAGTCTCCATCCTGTCCACATAGTTTATCTGCTTTGGAAGAATGATAATTTCACTTGCACTTTCTGCTTCCCTGGGGAGGATGTAGTGTTAAGAATTGTGAGCTTCAGCTCACAATTTCCCTGTTGTTGTTGTTGTTGTTTTGGTACTTGGTTGAAAAGTGAATCGCGGGGGCGTGACCTAGCAGGACATGGGATAAGTCGCAAATCCTTCGTCCTCCGAAAGAAGCAGTGAATTAACTGTAAATTCCCTATCCTAAAAGAGCGGTTTGTTACATACAAGTCTGCTATGGAGAGGGGAAAGCTTGCTAAAGAGACTGCAGCTGGAAGAAGATTTATGGCTTTATAATCGGCATGAATGAGGGAGGTGACGGACCGGCAGCTTTGAAGTACGGTGAAGGTAAATAAAGGACGTATATACGATTGCTGGCTGATTGAATAGACTGTAGAGAGAACAGAACGATTGCTAACATTTAGAAAAGAGACTTTTAAGCTTTGGAGAGTTTTAAGCTTTTAAGCGTTGAAAGATTGTTGGCTGTATAACTGTTCTGCTGGGAGGAGGAGCTAACTCTGCCCGACGAGAATCGAAACTAAACTTGTCAGCCTTGGCAATTAAAAGAACAATTAAAAGACTATAAGTGATTAAAACTCGTCAGCCTTGGCAATTAAAAGAACAATTAAAAGATTATAAGTGATTAAAAGGCTGTCCGGGAGACAGAGAAGCCAGAGGGTGTGATTGAAGTGAAGAGAAAAAGACTTTGATCCCTGGCTAGAAGTAGCTGTGTCCCTATCGGATAGGCTTGAAGGGTTCATGATTTATGAGCAAGAAGAAAATAACTTCTTGGAATAGACCCAAGGGTGATCGGCCGTCCGATAGAAGCTACAGGCTTGTCCGTACTGACAAAATGTCGGAGGCTGAAAAGACAAAGAAGCAATCCCCTAGTCATGCCGGAAATGCCAGTGCTAAGACTGGAACTAAGCCAGGTGCAATCCCTAAAACAACCACAGGGAGGCAAGCTGACCCAACAGATGAGCTGATTCAGAATATCCAAAAGATGCTCGATGCAGCTATAATAAAGCAGGATGGAAATATCCAGCAGGCTTTATTAGAGCAAGAAGAACGATTAGCTAAAAGGATTACCGAGTCACAACAGCAACTCTTGGCAGGCCTTCAAAAGGTGGAGAAAGAGGTTGGAGCTTTGCAGGAAGAAACTGGAGAACTAAAGGTTTTATATAAGAAGCAAGAAGAACAGCTAACGCAACAGGATTTACGGCTTATAGCGATGGAAGACAGGGACCGGAGAGCAAATTTACGCATAAGGTCTTTTGAGGAGCAGCAAGGGGAGACCCTCAACAGTATAAGAGAGTTAATTTTGGCATGGGTCAAACAATTAGTACCACAGGAAGATTGGAAAATGGAAGATATTGAGCGGGCCCATAGGGTGGAATATGGAAAGACAAGAGAGCACCCAAGAGACATTATTGTGAAATTTGCTAATTACTACAAAAAAGAAAAATTAATGCAAGCAGTTAGAAGTCAAGGTCAACCAACGCTTCAAGCAATACCAATTCAGGTTTTCCAGGATTTCTGCCCTCAGACGGTGCAGTGGAGGAAGAGCGTTAAAATATGCACAGCGGCATTGAAGATGAAATCGATCTCCTACAATTGGGGATATCCAGTTTTCTTGAGATTTAAGTGGAATGGGAAGCAGCAAAGAATAACATCTTGTGAGCAAGGCATCGAGCTATTGGAGGAGCTGGGCATAATGGATGCCACATCGGCTGGAGAAGAGAAGCAAGAAGAAGGCGCGGCAGGAGGGAGTAATGAATAGACCTTAATAAATATTGTAAGAGGGATAGGGAGAAGAAGAGATATGGAGGGGAGGGTAGACGTTATTCCGGAATGTTGGGCCGAGTTCCCCCCCCCCTAAGAGTTCTAAGAAGATTGGGACCAATGCCCAGGAAGCTGGTGAGGAGGGGGGTGAAATTGGGGGTGAATGTGGGGGGGAGGGTTAGGGAGGGGGGGGAATGGGTCACACAGAGGGAGACCGACTTAAAGACTTGTGTGAAAGAAAGAGATGGAAAATAAACTTAGATTGGCAACATTGAATGTTAAAGGGCTAGGAACAGTAGTTAAAAGAAAGAGGATTGAAATGTTATTAAAGAAAAAAAAAAGATGTAATTTTTTTACAGGAAACTCATCAGGCCAAAGATGGAGTTAATGAGCTTCGAATGAGGGAGGTGGGCGTTTATGAGAAGGCATATGGAACTTCGAAATCGAGAGGGGTGGCAATAATAATTTCAAAGACATGTGGTATAACTATTCAAAGTGTAAAGAAAGACAAAAATGGAAGGTTTCTTATTATGTTCTGCAAGTTGGGAGAAGAGGAATATGTATTGGTGAATGTTTATGCTCCAAATGGGAAACAAATGGAATTTATTGATGAAGTATTTAACGTGCTGGGAGAAGTGGGCAAAAAGCACATGGTGATGGCAGGTGACTTTAATATGGTACTAGATATAGGGAAAGATAGGGATAACATATTAAAAGATATTAAGAGGGTGGGGAAGACAGAGTTAAGCAAATTAATGGAAGGGAAAGAATTATTGGATGTGTGGAGAGTTTTAAGAGGGGAAGAAAGGAAATACACCTTCTATTCACAGAGATTTAAGAGTTATTCAAGGATAGATTACATGTTTGTATCAAAAAATATGTTACCCAAAATTATAGATTGTGATATTGGAGTTATTAAGGTTACTGACCACGCGTTAATGACAATGGACATGGAAACCAAGAAAGACTATAGACAAGCGAAGAGATGGAGATTGGATGTAAGGTTGTTGAATAAAAAATACATAAGGGAGAAAATAAAGAAAGAAAGAAAATGTGGGAGATTAATGAAAAAGAGAATAACCGGCAAGATATATTATGGGATACAATGAAAGCTGTGGTAAGAGGGATTTGTATTAGGGAAAGTTGTACATTAAAAAAACAACAGGAAGCTCAAAATAAAAAGATTGAAGAGGAGGTAAGGAGTTTGGAAGATAAGTTAAAGGAGACAAAAGATAAACGCCTAATCGCCCAAATTCAAGCTAAGAAAAAGGAATTAGAGAAAGATGAATTAGAACAGGTTCAAAAAGATTTGTTGTATCTAAAAAGAGATTTTTTTGAATATAGCAACAGGAATTCTAAGATGCTGGCCAGATCCACACAGTTGGAAAAGGCTAAGAATATGATAGGGACAATAAAAGACAAGTCAGGGAATAGTTGTAATTTAATGAAAGATAAATTAAATATATTTAAGGAATTTTATAGTGAATTATATACATCAGGATCGGGACCGCAAGATAAGGTATTGGAATATGTAGAGAGGAATTGGAAATTAAAATTGCAGAAGCAGGATAGGGATTATATGGAAGGTTTAGTTACTGAAAAAGAGATAGAGGGAGTTATTGATAAACTGAAAGGAGGAAAATCACCAGGAATGGATGGATTGGGGTCGGAGTATTATAAGCTTTTTAAAGAAATTTTAATACCAAGATTAAAGAAATTATTTAATACTATAATAGAAGGGGGGAAGGCCCCACCATCATGGGATCATTCCCTGATTATATTAATTCCGAAACCAGGTAAGGACTTAACCGATCCCGCATCATACAGACCAATTTCCTTAATAAATCAAGATTCAAAGATTTTTACAGCAATAATGGCAAAAAGAATGGCCACATTTATTTGTAAATATATTAAAAAAGATCAGTGTGGATTTATTCCGGATAGGCAAATGTCTAATTTAATGGGAAGAGTATTAAATATAATTAGTATTATAAAAAAAAGGAATTTAAAAGCAGGCTTGTTAGCATTGGATATATTCAAGGCCTTTGATTGTGTGGAATGGCCAGCACTCAAAACAATATTAAAAACATTTGGGTTTGGAGATAAATTTATGGGAGTGATGGATAAGTTGTATAAAAACAATAAAGCGGAAATAATGGTTAATGATGGGTTAACACAACAGATTACACTAGCCCGAGGAACTAGGCAGGGATGTCCTCTTTCACCGATCTTATTTGCAATAGTAATAGAAGTTTTGGCAAATGTAATAAGGGAAGATGAAAGAGTGAAGGGGATAGGAAGAAAGGAGAAGATTAAAATGAATATGTTTGCGGACGATACTTTATTGACAGTAGAGGATCCCTTAGGGAGTGCAGAGGTGATTAAGAAGCATTTAAGAGAATTTGGAGAAATTACGGGATTAAAAGTAAATTGGGGGAAGTCAGAAATGATGTTATTTAATTATAATAAGGAAGAGCTGGAAGAAGGTAAGGTTAAGTTGGGTCTTAGACTTAAAAATATAGTACGATACTTAGGGATTAACATTGATAGAGATTTAGAAAGGCTAGAGGAACTTAACTTGGTAGCTTTAAAAAAACAAGTAGGGGAGAAATTAGAAGTATATAAGAAATTAAAACATTCTTGGTTTGGTAGAATAGCAATTATTAAAATGAAGATTTTACCTAAGATTAATTTTTTGTTTAGAATGTTACCAATTAAAATATCAGATGTAGAGCTGAAAAGTTGGCAAAATATAATTAACGCATATTGTAATGGGGATAAGAAAGCTAGGATTAATAAAGGGTTATGGTATAAGGCTCAAAAGAAGGGAGGTTTAGGACTTCCAAATATTAAGTATTATTATATAGCTAATCAGTTAAGATATGTTATAAGCTGTATTCTAGGGGAGGAAGACTTGGAGTGGTTGGAGACGCAAACGGGGGAAATAGATTATAAATTGAAAAATATATTTTTTAAAAAAATTCAAAAGAGAGAATTAAAGGGACTGGACAACCCTTTGTTGGTAAATATAGTGGAGATCTGGGAGAAATTTAGGGGGAAGTTGATACCAGGAGATTCACCACTTGCCCCGGTGGTAGTAGTGGAGAATTTCCCAAGAGTGTTAAAAGTGGAGATTGAAGCGAGATTGAAAGATAAGGAAATAATTAAATTAGGGAAGTGGATGGAAAATCTGAAGGATAATGAGCAAATTAAAGAGTTATTAATAGGTCAAAAATCAGCATGGTTTAAATGTATACAATTAGGGAAATGGACTCAGGAATGGAAATTGAAAAATAAAAAGTGTAGAAATAATACAAGATTTGAAGACTTAATAGAGTCAAAAGGTAGGAAAGAAGAAAAGAAAAATAAGAAAGGGTTGACTAGTGAGATATATAAATTATTGATTGAGGAGGAATTTCAAAATTCACTTAAAGCAATAAAAAAGGTTTGGGAAGAGGATGTAAATGGAGAAATTAAGGAATACAACTGGGAGAGGTTGTGGAATGTAAGAATGTTAAAATTGCTATCGATCAGAATTAAGGAGAATTTTTATAAGGTATTGTGGAGATGGTATCTAACACCGGTTAGATTTCACCAGATAGACAAAAAAATATCTAAAAATTGTTGGAGGGGATGCCAGGAGGTTGGAACTTATTACCATATGTGGTGGAGCTGTGAATATGTACAAAAATTTTGGAAAAGGGTATTTAAGGAAATAAGTGAAATAATGGGAAGTAAAGTGGAATTAAACCCGAAGCTTGCTCTACTAGCAATATGGGATAAAGGGGAAGAGGACAAAAATAAGAGAGAATTGATAAACAACCTCCTGACACCTGTTAGATTAATGATTGCAAAAAATTGGAAAGGACAAGGAAGCTATACAATAGAAGAATGGTATAAAGAAATATGGGATATGGCACTGAATGATATGCTGACTTGTAAAATGAAATTAAAGAGGGGAATGTCCGGTAAAAATGATTTTGGGGAAATATGGAGTCCCCTGTTGGAATATGTATTAAGATCGGGGAAGGGACAAACACCTTCAAAAGAGTCGATAAATTTCTGGATAGAATAAAAGATTAAGAGAAGGTCTCCTGGATTGGGGGTGCACGGGGGGGATTGTCGAGGATTATGTATGTATTTTATGTGTTTGTTTATGTTATTATTATGTTGAAATTAATAAAATTATTTAAAAAAAAGAAAAAAAGAAAAGTGAATCGCCTTAATCCCCTCCCCTTTTTTAGGTAAACAGTATGTTTTTTGTTGTTGTTGTTGTTTATTGAATTTCATGGGTTTGTGTAACGGAGGAATTGAATTTCAGATGCAATTCAGTGGGCAACCAAGCCACTAACTGCCTAGACATTACACCATGTATAATATAAAATCAAAGTGAGTGTAATGAGTTCAAACCCATTTTCAAATTAATTAATGCCCCCCAGAAGATATGTTTATTGTGATAATAATATACCAAGTGTAAAATCCTATACTCACTTAATTGGGAATATACTCTATTGAATTATGTGGGACTTACTTCCAAATAGACACATATTTGATGGCACTATAGGTGAAAGAAAAGTCAATAATAATAATGATGATGATAATAATAATAATGACCACCCATGGTTTTTTCCCATCACTTTTAACAGAGAGAGGGTTTTGTTTTGGTTATTTTACTTTTTGTCTTTAAACTGTTCTTTCTTCCTCAAACTTTCACCAATCTTCCTGAAATTAGGCTAACCAGATAAAATCCAGGTCAGGGCTCATGTAACTTTAACAGTTGTAGAGAAAAGGGAATTTCAGCCAGTGTCATTTGTATGCAATTAGTTCCTGGTGATATTCCCTCTTCATCTCAACAGTTAAAGGTACAGGCACTATACTAGAGTGACCATATACAAAAGAAGGCAGGGCCCCTGCAACTTTAACAGTTGTGATGAAGAGGGAATTTCACCAGGAACTAATTGCATATAAATGACACTGGCTGAAATTCCCTTTTCTCTACAACTGTTAAAGTTACATGAGCCCTGACCTGGATTTTATCTGGTCACCCTACCTGAAATTTTCCCGGTATGTAAAACCAACAACTTCATTCTGGCTTCTAAAAAATTCAGATAGATTGTTTTGATTTTATGAAGGCTAGAATGATGTACCTCCATTACTATTTTAAATGGTGGAACCCCTTTTTCCTGATGGGTCTTAACAAAGAAGACAGTAACATGTCTGCTTTGATATGTTATGGATTTCTTAGATTGCACATTTTTATCTGTTTACTCCATTTCAACATGGAGGGTTTTTTTCATAACCTGGTGATGTGCTGGCATGTTTAACAGGAAGCTGAGAAGTAAATGTGTATTAAAAAATTAAGTGTCCCTTCCTATTTCTGGCAACTGCCATTCCTAACGAGAATGGAGGCAGTCTCAGATTGTTTAGTGACCTTTATGTTTATGTGCAGAACAGGAAAGGTAGAGGCAGCCCAAGTTCCTGAGCACAACTTTTCAGTTTACAAAAGCGGAAAGAATCTCTCATCCATCTGTGCTGTTTGCTACACACAGTTTGTTAATGGCATGGGCCATAAACAAGCAGTCATCTGCCATTGGTTTCCCCCTTTATTTTTCTTCACAACATCCCAATTCCAACTCAGACATGTTTGCGCCGTGAGACCAGGTTACCCACCCTACTGCAATACACTCTCTTTCCCGAACACATTACTTTGAATTGAGCCCTATAATCTTCAAATAGAAATACGCAGTGTTCATAAATGTTCAAGGGTGGGGAGCCTAGAGTTTACTTTTTGCTGCTCTGTCTCTGTCCAAGAATTAAGAGTTGCTCACGTTGGGATGGTCCCCCCCCCGAATTGTAACCAGGATGTGCACTTTCCATCAGGACCATGGTGTATTCAACAGGGGGGTAAATCTTGCTAAAGCAGAATTCATGGTTAAGGAAAGATTCCCTCACATATGTAGGGATGTATGAGAAATTTGTTTTGCTTCATTTTTGATCAGGATTTACCCCTTTTGCACTTTCTGGATTGAACACAGACTTGGATGTAACTGAGGTCCATACATTTCCAAGCTTGCAATATGATTCATGGAGCCAAAAATGCATTTGACACCATGCTTATCTTGGAAAATGCACATGAAAAAAGTACTTTTGAAAAATGTGTACAAATACGCTTTAATTAATGGGAGAAAAATGTGTACGTTTCAAAGTTAGGCACAATTGATGCATATATTTGGGGAAATTTGCATGGAATTTCATGTGAAAAGCAAAACAAAACTCATAATCTGATACGGAGTCAAGTTGGAAGAGGCTTCAAGATGGAACTCGGAGAACTGTGGTGAGCTCAAATTCTGCTGATACGCATATCAGTACCAACGTGGAATTAAATTTATTTCAATCCAGAAGGAAATCCTTGTATATTTATTTGGTATGCCTTCCTTCAGTTTAAAATGTATTTATCCCAAAACTGAATTCAATTCAGATAGGAAAACATGATAAAATGCTGCATTAGAAGTATTTTGAAAATACAGTAAAATATAAAATAAGTTGTATCTAGGTGGAGTCAGGGAGTTTCCAGTTACTGTTCTCTTCTTATTGAAGAAAGTTAATAAAGATAAATAAGTTCCTATCTAAATGCCTTTTCGGTGCATCACTGAAGCAGAGAATTTTGAACAATCGGAAGCTGCCTCATAGTGAATCAGAGCATTGGTTCATTTAGCCCAGTATTGTCAATATTGATTGGCAATAGTTCTCCAGGGTTTTAGGAAGGAGTGTTTCCCGTCCTACTTACAGATGTTGGCAATTAAACTTGGGACTTTCTGTATGCAAAGCATGTGCTCTACCATTGAGCCATAACTCTTTGGGCCTGTTCAGCATGTCTTGTTAACCCATGGTGGCTTATAAACTATGCACAGTAGCTTATTTTGTGAATAGCCTACTGTGTCCTAATAGACGATCAGACAAACTACCCAGCATAGCTAATTTTTCACCCTCGCTCCTCCAACCCCTGTAATCCTCCCACCTGACCGGGCAGGTATCCCAACTCCCTTTGAGGACTTTCAAGGCTTTGCTGAGTCTCCTTTCTTCACCAGTGTGCAACAAAACATGGGGGGGGGGGGCTCTAACTCTTTGAAAGTTTGCAGAAATGGAACAAAAATTAATATACTTGTCCCCCTTATGGGGAGCAACCTCATGCACTACTGGATGAATACAGGAATTGGCATTTTCATGGAAAAGTGAGGATTTATAAATATGTGAAACCCTTTTGGAACTACACTGGAAGGAGGGAGTTGGGAGACACAGCTGAATATTTCATTAAAACAAGTTTGCTCAGAGATCACTGGAGAGGAGTAGAGCGACAGCAGCGTGTTTGGCCATTCTTGCCAAGCAGTTCTGTAGACAATCTCCATAACACATGCTGGTGCAACAGATGACACACTAACCCACCGTAGGTAAAATAATCCTTACTGCAGACTGTGGGTTCCCAGGGTGGGTTATTTGGGTGAAATAACCACTGTAGGTGGGAAAAGAACTCACAGACGACATGCTAAGCCATCATGGGTTAAATAAACTGTTGTGTTTTATTAAACCCATTTCCTAGTGAAAAATATTTTACAGTTCTTATCCAAAAATCCACTCTTTAGGACACAATTAGTCCTAATATTACTAAACGATGAAATAGCACTGCACAGTTGGGGCTTCCATCTCCCCCACATTGAACTGGGAATGGATTTGAATTTTAAAATAGTGCTTCCTTCCCTTACTGGCTGTGCATACCAGCAAAATAATGTTAGCCAAGAACAGACAGTATAAGACCAAGTTACCACATCCCCAGATGGAGCATATAATAAATTTGGCAAGAGATGTACTTGGGTCATCACGGGGGCATGCAAAGACTATTTCTTTGGTTCATTCCGGCCATCTGTCTTGAGGGATCCTGAGGCAGAGTTGTTCTTATGTTGGTGGAAACACATTTTACCCAATAATAGTCATGTGCAGTACAGAGAGTAGGTTTTATTGCCATTTAGAGTAAATGGTTGCAAACCATTGAATCATATAACTGGCAACCTGTTATAAGCATGTATGATATAAATGGTGCTCATTGCTTCTTCCAACAGCATGTAAATCTCCCCCTTCCACCTTCATAGTCTTTGAGCAGCATGCCAAATGCAATTCTATTTCTTCTTTTAATAATAGCTTGAGCAAAATATACTGGATAATAGCTTTGAGCCTCTGCTAGAAAATTGCCAAGGAATGAAAGAGGGGGCTGTAATCAATTGCTTTTTCTAAATGGCCTAAAGTACAAGGGAACACTTTTGTATGCTGCATCAGGGATTTTGGGGGGGTGGGGGGGAATACATGACTTATTTTATTTTATTTGTAAACATTGTATACTAGGACTGCCACCTTAATAAAGAAAACTGAATCTATTAATCAATCAGTCAATTACATATTCATAAATGTGCATATGATTAAAAACAAGAGTTCTGAAATAGCAAGCATATAGCATTCATCTCTTTTTCTTAGGTGATGGGTGCAGATGATGGATGTGCATGTTGTAACAGGCATCATCTTTTGAGAGGCATTCCTTCCTGTGTGTGAAAGAAGGGGCTATGCATCTTCTGATGCTTATCGTCTGCAGTTTTTATAAGGACGTATTAAAAATTACATAAAGCGGCTGCCTAAGTCAACTTTATAGTTGATAAAAACACTGAGAGAATTTCGTAACTCTAATTTATTCCAATCTTTTTTCAGTGTAACCAAAGAATTTTGCAACACTAAAACGTATAGAGCAGAATTAACACCCCCTGCCTCTCCATCCACACACATAGGTCAGATCTAGACCAAGCAGGATATAGCGGTATATGGTATGTGTCAATGGCCCCCAACAGTTGTCAGTACACTTCAATACTGCTATAAAGCAGTAGCGTAGCTCCTGTTTTTTATATACCACTTTCATATCACTATATCCTGCTTGGTGTAGATCTGGCCATAGTTCTGTAGAACTGTTTGACACCTTCATCCCCTACATTGTTTGGACAAGCATACTAGGGGGAAACATGTGTCCTCTTTTCCAGACTACCATCCCCTATTTTGAAGGCATCCTCTATTTGAAGAGCAGTCCAGTCCAAGTCCAGTATAAAGAACCGTCAAAGGGGAGAGCTGGGCCTTGAAGTTGCCCATCAACAGCACCTGGACAGCAGGCTGAGTAAGGCACATGGATCCCCCATTCACAAGCTACCACACTATGGTGAGATGTACTATACTTCAATTATGGTCATTCCTTCTAAATTTGCATATATACATACAAATGAGCATTTATACATTTTATGCAGATCAGTTTCCTCTTTCGTCACTTTTTTTTTTTTTTTTGGATTATACATTTCCACTTTGTTTGGCAATTCGTAAGTGGCTACTCTGAAGCACGCACAGTGCTGAGCATATTGCAGAACATATGGCCATTCCTTAAAATGGGAAGCCTACATACACTTCCCACAGGGTGATTCATCTATTTTGCGCTTATGCAGCATTGTGGGCACTTCTCTCAGGTGCTGTGTAAGGCCATGTGGATAAGCTGTGTCCCTGAAAAACACATGACTTCTCAGTGTAGTTATTGTGCCATGCACACTTAGCAATAAAGTATCATGCCCCCCAGTGTAAATTCAGTTTGTCATCTGATTATAAAACACAAAACCAGGAGCATTATTTCAGAGAGAGAGAGAGAGAGAGAGAGATTAAGCTAGGTTCGGTTATGAATTGTCACAGCTGAACTGCATTAAGTTTGTAAATAAATACATTCATGATGAAAGGCTGGCCTACAAAGGAATTATATCTTTTTAAAGTGTATCTTGCACACTCAACTCATACTATTAGAAATAATCATGGTGTTTATATTTTGAGAAATAACCGATTCGCTGCTCTAGAGTTGGTCATAGAATCAAGATCACAGAATAATATACCCATAAATGTCCACTTAAAAATTAACAGGGTTACCATACTGCGCCAAAAGTGAAGTGCAAATTATTTCAGGTAATTACCAGAGAATGAGGGGGAGGGGGAAGGGAGAGTTCACATAAGAGGAAGGAAGAAAAATAATAATGGAATGTGTGGTGAGTTCAGAATCAACACAAGCAAACTTTTATGATGTTGATTTAAAAGTGCTTCACCTTTTTAACCCCCCTAAATCGTTTGCTCTGCTGAAACCTCATGAATTATTTATTGCTTACCTTTCTGATGATCAGAGAAATGAAGTGGGCTCGAGAAGAAAGTGAACCAGTTCAAATAATTAATTAATAATTATGGTAACCTCTGTGCCAAGTTTCAGCTTTTAGTGTTACTTTCATGGCAAGTATAAAAGGTGTGTGTGTCTGTGTGTTTGTGTGCGTGCGTGCACAATTTTTAAGCGTTGCTAATTACGATTAGTCTTTTTAAGAAAAGTGTCATTCAGAACTCTTGGCAATAAAAAAAAACCCCTATGCATAAATGAAATATATAAATGAATGCCTCACAGAAAAAAGCGACTTTCTTTCATGGAGGAGAAAGATATATTTTTTTCATGGAGGATAAATCTGTCAATGGCTACTAGTCAGGATGGCTATATACGACCTCCAGTAAAAGGCTGTATGCCTCTGAATATCAGTTGCTGGGAAACCCATGTGGGAAGGTGCTATTGCACTCATGACCTACTTGTGGGATTGCCACAGGCAGCTGGTTGGCCACTGTGAGAACAGAATGCTGGTCTAGATGGACCCTTGGTCTGATCCAGCCTGGCTGTTCTCAAGTTTTTGGGGAAATAGAATGTGTGATGTGATATTTTTCAGTTTCAATGTCTACTCCATGCAAGAAGGCCAGGTATTGAAGCAGCCATTTTCATGATTTCAAGTTTATTTCCACAATCAAAGGGGTTAGAATCTTTCATTCCTCACAAAAATGATGATCCTCAGTATTGTCTCAGCAGGTAACACATGAGGACTGTATGTTCCCCATCTCTCCTCTTCACCAAATAATTTCTTATGGACTAGGAAGGAAGGATCCAACTAACTCAGTCCCTGTTCCTTCTCTCATATATATTGGCTGACCATATGGAAAGGAGGACAGGGCTCATGTAACTTTAACAGTTGTAGAGAAAAGGGACTTTCAGCCAGTGTCATTTGTATGCAATTAGTTCCTGGTGAAATTCCCTCTTCATCACAACAGTTAAAGGTGCAGGGGCCCTGCCTTCTTTTGTATATGGTCACTCTAGTATAGTGCCTGCACCTTTAACTGTTGTGATGAAGAAGGAATTTCACCAGGAACTAATTGCATACAAATGACACTGGCTGAAATTCCCTTTTCTCTACAACTGTTAAAGTTACAGGAGCCCTGTCCTCCTTTTCATATGGTCAGCATATATATATATATATATATATATCTCCAGTATATGCCTCCATAGTACACCCATGATGCCCTAAATTATTCTAGTACATGATTAGATTTAAGCACAAAACAAGACAATTCAAAGTTGCTTGCAAATGAAATTGTGTATCTGGTATCATTTCCTCAATGGGCACTTATTCACAGTGAACTGAGCCCTTGTGGGAAGGTGCAGTATACATTTAAGTTAATAACAATTTGCAATGCTAAACGACTGGAGTGAATACTTTAATCCTTAGGAGCATTTCAGACAGAAAATGGAATATTCTAACAGCTCAGTAACAAAGGGATAGATCTCTCAACAGGAATAACAATGCCTGGAGTAAGTATCTTCTCTGACTTGGCATTGTCAGAGTCATGTCACTCCATGGTGAATAAATAATACAACAGACAGAAGCAGCTAAGGCTTAAATATGTGTTTAGTGCCTGCAGTAAAATTGGTATAACTGCTATTCTCCTATCTAATCTAGATTATTAGATGGAGCTGTGCATGCCCTGATTTTTTTTTTAAAAAAGAGTATTAGTATCATGCCTTTTATAATGGCCTAATGAAAGTTGAGATACTACTGCTGTACTTTTAAAAAAAGCCCCAAATTTGTATCAATGTTATTATTTTTTTGTGGGGATTCTTAAGATGTCTTCTAATACGCTTCATATTCTGAAATATCAAATGGGCTGATGTGACTTTCTGTGCAACTACTTCGAAGTTATTTGTTCATGAGTTATGGGTACAAAGCTTTGTACTGTAGAACCTGAAAGGAATCCATCTTAATTTCTTGTTCCAGAATAATTCCTCCTGGAAATCAACTAGTATACAGCAGGCTGCCTTCTGTCAGATCAGACTATTTTCCCATCTAGCTCAGTAATGACCTGGTTCACATGTAATGCTAACCCATGGTTTACTCAAACCATGGTTCATTGCCCTACCCAGGGTTTCTCTAGCAGATGATCGAACAAACCATGGTTTGTTTTCTCATTCCTTGGGTTGTTTGTTTCCTTCCTCCTTTGCCTGCCCCCTCCCTATACCCCATCTGTCTTTATGGCATTGCAGTACTTTTTTTTTTAACACTCTTGCCCGCTGCCTCTGTAGTCTGGCGAAAGAACCCACAATTCTTGGTGTAAACAACCCACAGTTCACAACCCAACACTAAACCATGAGGGTCTCTGTGGGTTGTTCACAGTTCAACCAGCCAAGGTTAAATAAACCATGGTTTGTCTTTACATGTGAAGCAGATCATTGTCTTCTCATGCCTGGAAGCAGCAATCCAGGGTCTCAGGCAGAGGTCTTTTCTGTCATTTGCTGTTTGATCCTTTTAAAATGGAAACATTTGGTATTCAGCCTGGGACCATCTGCATACAAAGCAAATGTTCTGTCACTGAGCTATCGATCCTCCACATAGGTTGTATATCAAAAATTTCATTGTATCAGATCATTTATATTTCCCCCCAGTGATTCTCCAAGGATGTTTTGTAGTTTTATCCAGATAAAACAATAACTAATAAATATGATAGGCATATTGTACTGGGTCTTACAGGACACCAGGAAGTTCTCCTGCCTAAGTTACATTAAAATGGATTGACGTATTCATACACAGCTCCATTAATTTCACTGGAGCTTATGCAGGAGAACTTTCCAGTGGGTAGCGCCTATAGACATTAGCATGGATATGCTTGGCCACTGAAGCCTTTAAAGGACAGTTGATTCAATACATCCCATTCATGAATTAGACCATTATGAATGTTCAGTTTAATTCACAATGTATTCAAGGCCAAGCCTCAAGCTCTGGTTTGTTGTGTTTGTTCATAGATCTTGGACTAGAATTGTGAAAGCTGAGTAAATGTGTGCAGAGGTTGTTTGCACAGCTGGAAATCTGGTGAAAATTGATTGTCATTAGTCACCCTATACACTTTCAATTCTTTCTCCAAGAAGTATCCAGAAGACATGTTAACAATTAACAATGCAAAACAGTCTTCGGGAATAAAACATACACATACAAGGCAGCTGGTATATCTAGATCCCTTTAAAAGCTTGAAGCATATGAATACAAAGATATTAATATTTTATGTGAACGTTTGTAAATTCATACAAACAAATATAACTTTTTTTTAGTTTTACTCCTAAATATTTTCTGAAGCCCTCTACACTCTGCATTTGCTTCATTTATGCCCAGCAAAAAAGTTCTGATGTTTCAGGGCTGGACGAGATGATAAATTAAATATATGTATGTATTTAATTTGTCTTGTTTCACATGTCTTTCCCCGGCACCTTGGTATTGGTAAAAATTGACACCCTTCTCCTGAAAGCTGCCATATCTCTTGGGAGGTAAACTGTCATTGATGCCAAGAGCAGCTTCTGGTATCTCAGCACTTGAGCTGAAATGGTAGTGTTGGCCATCAGTTGTGTTGCCTGGAGCAACTTAAAATAAAACCCAGGTGGCGGAGGAGGTTTAACTTCACTTTATTCAAAACTCAGCGCTGAAGACCAGCTCCCTGTGCTTAGCAGCAAAAAAAGTGCAGGGAGTGGCCAAGACTTTTGTCTGTGACTTCTTTTTATCTCGTCTTTACAGAGACATGCGCAGTTCATACTGGTCAAACAAGCATAAGGAAAAATTACAGCTTTCATTTACAAAAGTGAAACAATGATAAAGAAACTGTCTAGCTTCCTAGTTTTTTTTCCTTCAGAATCAAAGAACACTATTCTAGTTTCTAACAAGCAACAAGCGAAGAAGAAGGAGTCAACCATAGATATGAGCACAGCTGCAAGGCCAAACTTAGCAGAGGTACAGGAGCGAAAATTCCTAGTACAGATAAGAAACATAGGCTTTGCAGAACTTACAACTTTAGCTAACAAAATTCAAAATTTAACCCTTCATGTCTCAGTTGGGATGCCTCATCTCTCTGTCTTGGCACTCTGCCATATCAAATTCTCTGAGTGGTATTCAGTAAAGGTGGTAGCCACTTTTAACCCACATGTTCCCACCTCCTGCTCCACTCTGTGCTACATGTCAAGAGAGATTAAATATACATCCTGGATTCACTGGATAACCTTGAACAATCTTCATCTCAGTTTCCCATCTGCAAAATGGGCACATTAAATACTCTATAAAAAGGGATGGGGGATGGAGATGGATTTTTTCTCTGAATGTTTGAAGCCGCTATGTTCCTTCTCTTTGTTGGCTCTCCTACACCATTTCCTTCACTCTTACTGTGTGAATTCAGCCAATCAGAGATCACATTAGTCCTATTCAGGTGTACAGTCTGAGAACATCTGATGGCATATAGTGTGCAGAGTGCTTAGGGAGAGCATTGCTGGCTCAACACCCACCCCTTTTTCCCTTTGGTCTGAAGGCCAGTTCATACAAACATATCAGACATGGGAAAGTTGTCCCATGGTGACTTAACCATGTAGTTCTCATGCGGGGAGCTTCATCATATGAAATCTTTCAAAACTAAGGTCCATTCTGACAATGAATTGCACGTTCTATGCTGTTATAATTACCCACAGACTGGCATGCTAGAAGATGTCTTGTTGTTAGTTGGAAATTATCCTTTGGAAATTGTGAGTGATTCATTCCACTTTACAATGGCAGAAAGTGATTATAATATATTTTACACCACATTTCAGGCTTCATTTAACCGTAGAAAAACAAACCCATTTTTCAGCACCGCAGTCAGTGTTGATTAGTCGAATGGTCTTTAGCACACTTCAGACCAGAGCTGCTGTGTTGGTTTCCTTAGAAGACAATGTAGCCAGCTGGCTTCCAGACCTGGGACTCCTTGCACTACCAATCTGAAGACATTCTCTAGCAATTCCATCTTTTTTTTCCTTAATAAATTTTCCATGGAAAGGGGGGGAAAGATAGAAAAAGTGGAGGGAGACGATGATGGGTGGGCCCCTCATAAAATTCTATGAATGAGGCAGAATGATGGGGCAATAAAAGCCTTGTCTGGAATCAGCCAAACAGCCATGTTCCCTGCTGGAAGTGTGTGTGTGTGTGTGTGTGTGTGTGCGTGCATGTGTGCGCGTATATATATATATATATATATATATATATAATCACTAGTAATTAACTAGGCATGCATGAGAAGTAAAATATTTTCTGTACCATAGAAAAAAATTGAATTAGAGTATGATAAATTAAATACATATGTCTGTGCCAATTTTTGAATGTGAAAAAAGTGGTGAATAAGTAAGAATTATGGCCTGTAGTTGTAAGGATCCTATAATACTATCATGTGCATCCTACTTTCCCAAGAAGTAACAAGTTCCAGGGACAGCTCAATCCAGCTTTGGTTTCATTTTAATGAGAGAGAACCTGATTTTTTAAATCATTATTTCCTGTCTTTACAATAAATAAACAAACAAACAAACAATAAATAAATAATAGTAGATGTCTGCTACCCTTTCCCCCAACAGATTCAGTGGTGTGCCTCCATCCCCAAGGCCTTCTGCTGACTAGCAGGTATCTCTCTGTCTCTGCCCATTCCTTTCTAAACTTCCAAATGTATTTGTCCATACATGCACCTTATTTCCACCCTTCCCATAAGCAGGAGAGAGAGGTCACCTTCTCCAAGCTTGTTTATGTACTTATTACATTTCTGTTGTTGTTATTATTATTATTATTATTATTAACATTTATATACTGCCCCATAGCCGAAGCTCTCTGGGCGGCTTACAAAATTTTTAATTGTGGACATTTCTATCCCACCCTTTTCTCCAAGGAGCCCAATGCAGCATACATGATCCTCCTCCTCTCCATTGTATCTTCACAACAACTTTGTGAGGGTAGGGTAGGTTGAGAGGCACTGACTGGCCAAAGTCACCCAGTGAGCTGCCATGGCCAAGTGGGAATTTGAACCAGGTCTCCTGAATCCTAGTCCAATATTCTAACAATTACACTGTGCTAGCTCTCATTTAATAACACATCGTGAGATTGCCAACCATCTCCCAACCATGAGCTCCCATCAGTTGACCATTAAGGGCTTTTAAGCAACAGCCAACCATGACCATGTTTTTTTGTTTTTTGTTTTTAGGTTTTTAGGTTTATAGCTTTTTAAAGTTATTACAGTGGTTTTAAATGTATGTGTATATTATGTGTATATTGTATGTTTTTGCTGTTTTCATTTTTGTGTACTGTTTTTAATTGTTTTAATCTTATGTAAACCGCCCAGAGAGTTTTGGCTATGGGGCGGTATACAAATGTAATAAAATAGATAAATAAATAAATAACACTGTCACAACCCTATCCATTCCTGATGGCAGCCTCAATGTAAAGGTAATCAGAACCATATTACTTTATCTCTTGTGAGAAAACTTCCTGCAGGGCAGATTTTTATTAATAAAGTGTGGGAATAGGTGGTGTTATTTCTTCTATAGATACAAGCACTTCAATCTTCATTGATGTCAAGATAACACCTCTCAAATGGCACTAAATTCAATTAATAATAAGGAAAGCACGGAATGAGTCATCTCACTTACCACCCACAGCCAGCTTTTCAAGGAGGCTGAAAAGTATAAGCTTTTTTTCTTGAAAACTGGGAATGTATTTTTTTTTTAAAAAAAGAATGAACGAAAGGAAAATAAAGGGGGGGGGGGAGAGGCCTGTATTGAACACTATATAAATATGATCTAGACACAACCAATTATTTATGAATGTGGATATAATTCTCAACAGGGACTTAAAATTATCCTTTGGAGCAGGGGTGGGCAGAAAGTAGCCCTCCATATGTTTTTGACTTCAACTCCCAAAAGCCCCTGCCAGGATGGCCAATGATCAGGAATGCTGAAAGTAGAGCAGTCCCAAACATATGGAGCTCTGTTCCCCCCCCCCCCCGTTTTAGAATATGGGGGAGAGCTAATACACAGATTTGGGGCCTTTTGTGTAGATGTGTAAGGCTGATTGCAGACAGCAGGCTCTTGGGCAAAAAGCAAGAATTACACCATCACCTCATATAGTTCAACGGACAATGCACTGGAAAGATTTGCATGCGAAGTAGCCAGATGAGAAGAAATGAGGTCTAATCATGCTTCTAGGAGTGGCATGAGTAAAGAAACTCCCTGATTCGGCACCTCCCATGGCCACCATCTGAGACATCTTAGGTGGACTTCCTTGGCACTTTACAAAGCAAGGGTCAACAAGCATCTCAAAATAATTTGGGGTGAAGTTTTAGATATGCTGAAGCATGACTTGTTAATGTTTACAGATTCTCTCTGGATGAGAAGTATAGCAACAACATTTATTTATTTATTTCATTTAATTTCCATACCGTCCAGTAGCTGAATCTCTTTGGGTGGTTCACAGCAATTCTAAGCATTACAATGTAAAATATACACAATTGAAAACAATTTAGGGAGCAATCCTATGTCCCCTAGACAGCGTCTGGGGGGGACATAGGATATTTCAGTTTCTTGGATCTGAGCTCAGAGACAGGGCTCTGGGTTTGGAGCCAGGAAACCACACTCCCTGCCCCTGCCCCTTGCAGCCAACGCAGCAAGAACCACACTGGCTGCTGTTATGACCTCACTCTAAGAGCTCGTAGGAGGAGAAAGGGGATTTCCCCAGGGGTAGGAAGGGGAGGAGACTGGGGACGTGGGGATATGAGATCTCCTCAGCTGTCCCTTGACTCCTTCCCTATCCTTCTCCAAAGCTTTTGCTAGATGGGTGAAATCGTCTGACTAGCTAAAATGCAAAGCAGGAGACACAATGCACCTCCCACTCTGCATAGCATACTTGTAAGCCTCTAAGAGCCTATCTACACAGTCTCTTGGAATGTTTTAAATAGTATTTTAAAACGTTCCAAATAGGTGCGTTCTAAAACATCTTAGGCCACATTACAGAGTACTCACGTTACAGGAGAAAAATTCTTCAGTCTTTAAAGCACACTCTTCTGCTCTGTCTCTTTCTATTTCGTTTTTACAATGAGTTTAGGGCAAGGCATTGTGGACGTTGTAGTTCAGTCACCCACTTCGTCCTTTGTTCCTCTGTCATTCCCTAGTGAGTATAGGGCTAAGAATTGTGGGTGTTGTAGTTCACTCGCCCATTTCCTCCTTAGCCTCGCTTTCTTCCCCACCAATCAACTGCTAAGCATTTGGGCACCAGTAAACAAAGCACTGCCCCCATGAATCACAAACGGTAAGGAAGGACACATTATTTTACTTAAAATGATTTATTAAAAGTAACTGAAGTGAGTTTTTAAAAACCTCAGATATACAACATTATAGGGAGTGCATCATGTGGCCCAAAGAGTTTTCATAACCCTTATAAAACGTTAAAAATCTAGCATGTAGATCGGCTCTAAGTCTGGAAGCTTACTGATAGCCATGGCACATCCCATAGGATTGCACCCTTAAACAGCTAAAACAATCTCAATAAAATACTAGACACATTCAGACAGCTGGCATAAATGCCCCATCATATGCCATTAAATGCCTGGGAGAAAAGGACAGTCTTACACTTGCGCTGAAAAGATGACAGTGTTGGCACCAGACAGGCCTCAGTGGGGGAGATCAGTCCATAATCAGGGGGCCACCTCTGAAAAGGCCCTCTGCCACCTTCTGAGCCTCCTTTGGAGGTGGAGCTCAGAGGATGCCTCCAGATATTGTTCATAGTGTCCAGGTAGATTCAGGTCAGGAGGGATGCTCCATCAGATATTGTGGTCCCAAGCCATGTAATAGATGCTTGCCCTCCAAGATCATCTCATGAGGCCCTTTGGTGCATTCCACTACTTTCTGATATATGGTTAGTTGAATTTTGTCCAGTGGCACCCAGTATCTGGAATGGCCTGTCCCAGGAAATTTCCTTGCAGGTGCCCCACCATCACTTGAGAAAGCTTTGTCCCCCACTCCTCCATGCCAACCCACCAGCAAACTTTCTTTTTCCTGTTGTTTGGATTTCTTTTTCATTTTTCATTTTGCTTTTTTAGATTTGTAATTCATTTTGGCTTTTGAATGCTTATTAATTAAATTTAATCTTCTGCTTGGATTTTGTTTTACTTTGTTTTCATGGGATGATCAGTATTTTCATTTATTGGTTGGTTTATTCTTAATTGGTGCTTTGGTCACCTCTGTCAAAAGGCAGAATGTGGATTACAAGTTTTAATATAAATAAATGGCCAAATTCACAGGACAAGGCAAGGGTCGCCCAGCCCCTGCAGAAGGGTACATGAGTCGAGTTTGGGCAGCCAGTTGCATCTGCATTTAGCAGCTGCAATTAATCAACTGACAAAGCTCCATTCGAAAACCCCCACGCTTGCCAACTGCAGTCATAGTCACTTCAATCTGCGGCCTTCTGCAGCCAAAACCGAACGTAGGCTGACTAGAAATTACAAGTGGCACAAACTAAGGGAAATTTGTGACGGCCAGCTTTCAAAAAATGTGATTGCCTCACAATAGAAGTGCATCCCTAATGGAAGAACAATGCTCCTCCTCTTGTGTCTTGCAGGAGAAAGTTATGACTTGCCTTCACTATATTTCCAGGATGGAACATGAGGCTAATGTGAGAAGCCACTGATTAAGGCTGTTGTGTGGCCATTGAGTGGGGAGGTGTGGTTGGATGGAACCCTGCTTTAAGGTGCATAGACATCCCCTCTGCATCACACTGGAAGACAGCAGCTTGTCCACCATTTTGACAATGAATGGCGTAGGATTAGTTGGTTGCCTTGAAGGCCTAGGTTGGACTTTTGTTGGTGATTTCGATCTGATAAGCCAAAGGGACCCCCCCCCCCCACACACACACACACACACATTTTTTTCTTGCATACACTGCGTCGTTGGCCATTTGTGTCATGATAATTTTGTTCAGATCCAGTTTAAATGAGCAAATAAATCTGATCCTGGTTTCTTTAAGTGGTTCATTGTTAAACTGCAGTTTTCCATTTCAGCAGTCATGTAAAACTGGTTTAACAAGCCACGATATCAGTGCCAAAGCAGGACCTGTGGGGAAAGGAGAGGAAAGAGAGCATATGGAACACTGGTTATTCTCAGACCAATAAACCATGGTTTGCTGGACCAAGATGGTGAAACAGTGCGATGTAGTGGTTGGAATGTTGAAGTGGGACACAGGAGACACAGGTTCTAGTACCCAGGCCATGAAACTCATTGAGTAATTTTGGGCAAATCACTGATTCTCAGCCTAACTTACCTCACAGGATTGTTGTGAGGATAAAATGGAGAGAAGGAGGAGGATCATATAAGCTGCCTTGGGTTCCTTGCAAGAGGGGAAAAGGTGGGACATACATGAAACAATAAATGTGAAAATGCTAAAAATCTGAATATGTCACATGTCCTCCTTCCAGTCTTTTTCTCTCTGTTTGTCCACATATGTGCATGCAGTTTTCCTTTTCTTATGTTTTAAATGTGTCTCACAGAAAGCCTCACATTTTCTATCCTGTGCAAAGGCAGGAGCCAGAGATGGATACATGCATTGCAGGAGACAACTGGGCACTTAAAGCTGTGCTTTCTTTTCTCTCTGCCGCAGGCAGTTCTCACTGCCAAACAGACAAGCCGCTGTTCAGCTGAACAATTGGCATGTCTCTTTAACTCTGGGAACTGCGGCAGAGAAAAGCAAACTTCCAGGAGCACCCGGGATCCCCTCCTCCGTTTACACATCCATGCCTTGGATCTCCACCACCTACTGGCTTGAAAAAGAAAAGCTTCTAAAAGAGATGGAAAGCAGCATAACCGCTATGTATTTAAATGCATGTTAACATTACTGGGGAAGTTAGAAGGAAGGCCGGTGTTATAAAATCTAGCTGCCCACACTGTAACAGTATTCATTAGACTTAAATAGTTCCTCAGGATGTTTGTCTAGACTCCCTTTAAAAAACCTCCTGAGAAGAAGGTTCAGTGGCAAGCACATACGTAGGTTCTTGGCTGAATTAACCCACCGAGAGCGACTGCCAAGTTTTAGCCCGGTGCCTTCTGTGCTCTGGGATGTATCCTTTTCTCCATTAATCAAAGTCACACCCAAGGGAGGCTGGTGGCTCCAGTTTTGGTGGGGTAGAGATTCCATTCCCGGTTTTGGTTACAAAATGCGAGGCACCTAAAGGAGCTATCCAAGGGGCCAGACCCATTTTGGGGACAGGGCTCAGCACGTTGGATACCTTTTTTAGACCCCTGGCTGAATGGAACTAAAACCCAGAATGGAATCTCTGCCCCAGTGAAACTGAAGCCACCAGCCTCCCATGGTCATACCTGCTCAGCAACTGCAAGTTGAACAGGTGGCAAAACTCATATGCATTGTTCATTGGCCCAAGGAGTTACTTTATTATTAGTTGATCTGGATTTTTAGAAGGGCCCCCTGGAATCCCTTTTGCCCTGCCACTTTTGTTTATTTTGTCGGCTGAGATCCCTAAAAGCTTTATGGATAGAGCCCTTCTTAGCTGCCATGTTCAATTTGGATTTGATGAGCCCTTCTGGGAATCTGATGGTTAGAAGTCTCTAAGAAGTAGTAAGCCTTGAAGACTTCTGAAGGATCAGTTCACACACTCTTCCCATCATGTGGTTAGGAGCCCTGCTGCACTATTGAGAATTCTGAGGAACTGTAGTAGTGGAATTGAGGAGTGTGCTCCTACACAAGAGAATTCTGAAAGGCCAGATTGGGATGCCAGGATTTGGCCCATGGGCCTGACGTTCAGAATCCCTGACCCAACCATGTGGATAGAGGCTGTTCACATGGAGCAAGAGGCAGGTGAACAAGCAGGTTGCAATGCGGAAGAAGAAGAGCAACTCCTTGGCAGGTACCCAACCATGCCTACCTTTGATGCCGTACCTAGCCCATTGACCCAATGCGCTTGACAATAATTCTATGAAAATAGGCTTTTCAGCATTGTGAAAATATTCAAGACCACATTGCTATTCCCAATGTACTTCCTTTCCGCTTTAGAGAGCAAACCTCTCAAATGCAGCTACTGTAAAATACATGTTGTTGGATGGACAATTAAGGAGAACTATTCTGGGGGAGGGGCCCTATATCTAAATACTACACTAGTAATTATATAGTAGATGGCCTGGCAGCTAATGATTATTGACCTTCATATTCTTTATTCACTCTAAGTGCTCTAAGGACAACAGGAATGCCACTGAAGTGCTTGACGGTAAATGAAAAACCTAATTTATCTTATGATCTTTTATATAGGTCAAGGCAATAAATTGGAGAGTACAATTCTTTCTTGGAAACTAGGGGTTTGGATAGTGAATAGTGTTGCGTTAGTATTTCAAGAGGTAGAAAACATGTAAGTTTGCCATAAAGCAACCAGATTTCAGTTACAGGAATGTGTTGGAAAAGAATCAGTTTAGAACATTTGCAATACCTGAAATTAGAAGTTAGAAACTTCAGACATATGCAATGACTTGTTCTTGCCATGCTACAGTTCTCTAGATTTATTCCTCCACCGGCTTTGCTTCCGTTCTTGCTTTGTTCTTGTTCACCTCTCTTGTTGATCTTGCTGCAATGTTCACCTTTCTTTCTGGATTTACAGATGTGGTTGTTTTATTTCATTTTAGTTCTATTTGTTTGCATGCTGCTGTCCCACAGAAGTGTGCCTAAAGCAGCCCCGACATCGCAGATGAACAGTAATGAATGTCATTTACAACAACCTATTAAATGAACAACCACAAATAAAGGATCTCACTCATCTTACTTCATGATTATCCACTGTATGTGGGGCTTCCCTTGAAGACCGTCTGGAAACTTCAGTAAGTACAAAATATGGCAGCTAAAGTCCTGATTTGAACTAGGGATTTTGGAGAAACCTGCAATGGAATCATTTGGATTTCTATGAATCTGACCCATGGATTCTGCATGGAACTGGCTTGACCCCAGTTGCATAGATCCTACGGACTTGCAGACCAGTTCTGAAATACTTTCCCCAAAGATGTCCACCTGGTGCCTGCTTTGCTATCATTTTGGCGGCAGGCCAATCCCTTTTTCTATTTTCAGTCTTTTAATTCTCTTGTATTTCTGCTGCTGTGTTAGATCTCCATGGTATTTTTTACCTTTTCATGTGGTGGTTATTTTAATCTGTTACTTTTGATTGCCATTTAGTTGTACAACGCAAAGCATCACAAAACAAACACTAGGCAGAGATTGCATATCCTCTCCATCATCTTAAGCAGAGGTCCATAAAGCAATTGTAACTGATGTCTCTAGGGTGCTAGAGAAGAAGTATAAGATCAATCTATTTTAGCCATGATGCAATGCTCAGAAACAAGTGCTCAGGATTGGTCAATGTTCTATTGCAAGGACCAGAGTTTGGACTGAAGGGCTTGAGAACCAAGAACCAAGTAGGTTTCAGAAAGGTGTCTCTTTAGTGTTTCAGCATCGGCAACAGCCAAAAAGGTTGCTTTTGTGGCTAATTGTCTATGGGTAAACATGTTGTGTGTGCTCTTTGTACAGATTTTTCCAAGCCAAAAACAAAGTATTATAAATCAAGAAAGGAAGAAGGAAGAAGGAAGGAGCTGCCTTTTAATTGAATTATATTTATTTACATTTCATGACAATAAAACTAAAGAAATTAATGAATTGGAGTCAATAGTCACATCATGATAAACAGGCTAATTATACAGCTGCTAGATATTTCAGGTGTGTCATATTGACCCTGCTTTGTATGAATGCTATAACTGAGTGTTGACAGGTAATCATGTTTATGTTTTCCAGAAGTGTGTCATCATGATGACCATTAAGGCTGAAAAATCCCTCCCAAAGTTTCCTGGGGGTAGGTTCCATTGAACTCAGATAACAGATAACTTAGATAACTTCTAAGTAAGCATGTCTTGGATTGCACTATAAATGCACCACACTAAAAGTATTCTAAACTAATAACATCTTCTGAAATCTTTCCAGATATCCTTCTTTGCTAGTCAGGGTGTGCAGAATCAGCATTTTGCCTTAGGGAGGACAATGCCTCCTAAATGAGATCTTTAACTTGGGGGCTGCAGGGAGGCAGAGTTTAGGGTTCATAAGAAATGATGGGTATGATGTGTCTTATATAAGTAAAGCATGCTTGGATTTTGAGAGAAATGATGAAGGAAACAAAGTGGCCAGGCTGTTGTTCAGCATAATGAGTTTATTCTATATAATGCAAAATAAAGCTTTCCAAAGAAATCCTGGGGCTATACCAGCTTTATGAGTTCGTACCTTTCCTCCACTAGATGCCTTCTAGATGTGTTAGGACTACAAATCCCATTCTGGGAATTGTAGTCCAACTCATCTGGAGGGCACCAAGCAGGAGAAGACTGTGCAATTGACTTTGGGTGTATACCAAAGCTACCCCAACACTTTTCAGATTTGACAGTGGGCTTTCAAACCAAAGTGAGCCAACTCTTTTCTGTAGTAATCGTGTACCTTACAGGACAAAATAACACATTGGGCTTGTCATTTGTATGCATACAGCAGCTGGTGAAATTTCCTCTTCATCACAACAGTTAAAGCTACAGGAGCCCTGCAGCTTTAGTATAGACAAGGTTCACTGAATTTTACCTCAAAACTCATTCTGACTTGTGTCTATATCAGATTTCGAGCTTTGGGTTTTTTTGGATACAAAAATGGGCAGGGCTCCTGCAGCTTTAACTGTTGAGATGAAGAGGGAATTTCACCAGGTGCTGCATGCATACAAATGACACCTTCTAAAATTCCCTTTTCTGTACAACCGTTAAAGATACAGGAGCCCTGTCCTCCTTTCCATATGGTCACCCTAATATTGTAACATGTAGCTTCATTTGAGAACCTTTTCTGTGTTACAAAAATCTGAAGCTTATTTTTTTGACTAAAAAAATAGGAACTAAAATCCATATTCAAATGAAACCTTTTGTGGAGAACCAACTTCTGAATGTAGACCTTTTGTTAAAAGGCATAAAGATATGTGACCTTTAATTCAACGTAGAGATGTTTGATGAAATTACCGGCGCAGTTTCCAGAAGGGTGCAATCTATCAAGCAGCATCTGTTGTTCATTTCAATGAAGTTGGCAAAGGAGGATCACTTAGCATGCATCATTGTCATTGTCATCTTAGAAATGTCTATTCAGAAGTAAGACCTTTTGTGTTCAATAGGACTTATTCCCAGGTATCACATTTACAAGGGAATAAACATTACTGAACAGAGAGGGACTTACTTCTACATAAACATGCATATGATCGAAGTGTACATCACCTAAAGGTAGTTGGTTTCTTCACACAAACTCACTCCTTCCGCTTGACCCAAACAGGTTCAGGCTGAGGTGGCTATTTGTTTGTTGACATATAGTATTTATAGAATTGCCCTATAATACAAGTTCTCTGGATAGCTGACAGAACAAATACAATATTAAAATTACAATTTAAAACAATACCAACTATTAAAAGAAATGCTCCATGGGCAGATTCTGCAGACTTGTGGAACATTTTTTAACCCTTGGGAATGTTGCACAAATTTTATTTAGAAAAAGATGCAAAAGAAGTGTGAAAGTGGCTAAAGTGGCTAAGGTGTGAAAATGCACAATGGGCAGACAACAGGACGAAAGGCGCCTGGCAAGCCATGAAACACAGGCAGAACAGATTTTACACAATCACAATCCGTACGTCCCTATCTTCTTAATGCAGCCAGGTTCAATGGTGATTTAAGATAGTGAATGGCGAGCTCCTCTGTGAGCTTGCTGAGTGCTGCCCATCCAGCCCTCTTCTGGCTGAGCCAGCCTGGCCAAGTGCTCACCATTGCATGCGTCTGGGGCGTCTGGAAAGCACACAATTCCCATGGCATGCCATTACCACGACAGCGGAATTGTGCACTTTCCAGAGGCCTGGACATGCGCTGTCCCACCCTCTGTCCCACGCCCATTGGGGCCTGAAAGGGTCTCTTAATGCTTGTGTTAAGAGGCCCTTTCTGGCTCCAATGGGCAAGGGACGGGAGGCCCCAATGGACGCGAGAAAGGGCCATTTCTGGGACTCTGGAAAGTGCGCAAATTCCCCCAGCTACTCTAATGTCATGGCTAAGGGAATCTGTGCAATTTCTGGAGGCATAAAAAGTGTACAGTGCACTTTCCTGCCCCCCAGGAATTGAGGCTTGATGGGAGGGAGGAGGGAGGAGGGAGGAGGAGAAGGGTTTTTCTCTTCTACGCTAACGGCGTATTTCAATTTCCTCAGGCCTGGCTCGCATGGCCAATGGTCAGGAACGCTGGGAGTTGTGATCCAAAACATCTAGAAGGGAATCAGGTTGAGGAACACTGATATAAGGAATGTTTAGGGATTCCCAAGAAAAAATCATGTCCTTTACCTATGTTAACATGAACTACCATTAATTATTTGGTCTTGTGTGCAATTAGGTCCATTTGTAGTAACAGCAAGTGATGCATCTCTACACTGTCTTGCATGCAAGTCCCTGTTGCAACTTCCCTAGGATATATCATATGTGATTTGTGCATCGCCACTGTGGCATCTCCATGTAATAATGTAACAAAGGGCAAGGCTGGTCAACCAGGAGAACCCTTCCTTGTGGAGTTTGAGCAGGTAAGATGGTTTCCTCTAGTTAACTTGAAAGATGTGGCAAATTTGGCTATGTCTCTCATCCTGCAGCAACTGAAGTTACAAGATAGCTATGGTATTAAAGTGTTCGATGCCATTTTACAAAAACTAGCTGTCTGAATCAGAGAGCAGCAGACCCAGCCATCTGCTATTTGATGCTGCCTATGATGGGAAGAAGTTAAATTGCTTTGAAGATTCATTAAACTGTGTCACTTGGGAGGAAGTAGCGCATCTTCAAAGCCGGTTTGCCTGGGGTAGCAATGCACTCTGTGGGCTAAGTAGCAGCAACAAGCCAGTCAGACTTCCACACCAATCAGATTTAAACACTAAGCCATAATGAATTTTTGAAGATATTCAAAATCTGAAAGCTGTAAGTTAACCCTTGAACTTTGTAGGCTTTAGAAGTTCTTCTGTCCCTGGAATTTGAAAGCCTTCTATGTTATTTTATTTTTTTTAAGTGTCAAGAGTAGCAGTTCTGCCTAAGGTACAAATTATTTTTATGACTCTCATGTCTATAGGAAACACCATTGTAGATGAAAAACAAATTTAATCAGAATATTATGTTGCGATATGACTACATGTGGCTACTGTAGTGTGTGTGTGTGTGTGTGTGTGTGTGTGTGTGTGTATATATATATATATATATATATACACATAGCTTCAGGATTTTTAAAATGGGAAATGGTTAATTTTCACATTGACCTGGTTTGCGCATCATGCTAAGCCACAATGGGTTTTCACCATGGGAGGTTTAGTGTGATGTCCAGTCTTTCCATCATGGCTTGTTTTTCACAAACAAGCCATCCTGAGAACCCATGGCTTGAGTATGGTTGTTTAGAGTGGTTTGTTCTCAGGGTGGCTTGTCATGATGTCTGAATCCAGCAGAGTTGCTTCAGGATGGGTTGTTTAAAATGGTGAGAGAGCCACCTGAGAAGAGCAGCAAAAAACACATACGAGCCACTCTTCACAATATCCCTAATGATATCCCCCCATTACATCTTGAAATGATATAGTCAATTTACTCCTCCACTTTGTCACCTCCCTAGACGGTGACACCTTCATTTTTATTTTATTTTTTCTGGAAAATTTGCACAGATTTAATATTATTTCCCCACCACTACCTTCTGGGAGATTTGAGCAAATTTAGTGTGTGTGTTTTCATCTTCAAGGAGGTTTGTACAAAATTTAAACGTATCTTTTTAAAAGACAAGTTTTGAGGAGATGTACGCAAGCCTGCTGAACTGCAGTAACTAGTCCACTTTAGCCAATGTATGAACAGAATCTGGGATTAGTAGGCCTTTGGTCAGATCCAGCATGACTCTTCTTACGTACTTAAATTAATATGTTTTGTATGGGGCTAAAATAACCCCTCTGAAAACAAATATCAAATCCTATACTGAGATTAAGTTGAGAAGGGTTCCCCAGCCCATATTCCCAGCTCCCAGAACTTCTGTAAAAAACGTTGAGCTGTTAAATCAAAAATGGCAGAAGGTATTGGGGTTTGCAAAGCCACAGGCCTCAGAACAAAGAGCAAGATAATGCTAGAATAAAAAAAGAAGTTCTCTTTAGAAGTAATCCAAAGTGATAAACAAGATAAAAACCAAACAAATAATCATTATCTAACTCTATTGTCTGTCCATCTACAATATAAATCATATTGGGATCATTTTGACAAAATGTTGTAAATGGCATTTTAAAATGCTCAGGCACATTACTTTGCACCTAGTCTTGTCTGAGTCCATCTAACATGCAATTCCATGCATATTTAGACAGAAATAGGTTGTACAACTTCCATCATTCCCCAGCCAGATTGCGAGGATTTATTACTGCCTCAACAAGCATAGGATTGCACTCTCATTTTATCATTTAGTATGCCTCAGCTATTGTACCTAACCATGTAATCATGGTTCTATAAAAGATCATTGTCCTTTTGTTCTAACAATTCCTATTCCAGCTAATTAATTGACACTCTTGCCTTCAAAGGCTATATGTAATTCTTGACCTTGCAGTGTTCTATATCATGGCCATTAACAGATATAACCTTGCTATATTGTCTCAGAGCTGATTAGAATTCAGACCATACATTGGCTTATTGTTTTTTAAAGCAGGGCTTTACCTGATCCCATACTGATTTTCTAGGAGTGCCTGCTTGCTGTAACTATTCAAGAATGTATAATATCCTGACCTTAATGCAAATGAGTCTCTTGCTGACACAAAAACAGCCTTGAAAAATTACACCGATCCCCCCTCCTCTGCTACCACTTTTTCTTTTATTCAAGGTTATATTCAGGATGAACAGGTTCTGTAGTCCCGAGGGATGCATACATTCTGCCCAACTTTCTTTTTTTACCTTCACCTGAGTGAAATCAATACCTCTTTCTATTTCTCTTCTGAAATCAATATCTCCTCTTTCTGGAATGTATGTTTGCTTCTAATCATCGAAGGCTAAAATATTGCAACCATTTTGATGAATGTGTCTCCCTCCCACATCCTATGTATCGATTTATTGCAACAAATAACTAGTTAATTGTACTGCTAAATATAGCCTGTGCTGAGTTAGTCCACGATCCAGAGGTTGTCTTTTGCATGCGATAGCTGCCTACTGCTTTTGGGATGGGGACCAAGCTTTATCTAGAAGAACAAAGATGTGGACTCAAGGTGAAGGCTACTTGGTTAGAGCGCCGCATTTGGCTGTCGGAACGGGTGATGTCATCACCTGGCGCGAGCGGGAAAGCGGCCGGCCGACATCGAGGAGGCAAGACGATGCAGAGGACGATAGGGAGGAGGCTGTAGGTAAGATTGGGGGGAGGGAGGGAGAGAGTTGGGAGAGTGGGAGGGAGAGCTCTGCATGGACCCAGAGCAGATCCGGATCCAGACCCGAGACGGATCGGATTGGGCCCAATCCGACATGGGTCGGATCAGGCCTGATCTGGACCTCCCAGATTGGGATCCACATCGGATTGACACAGCATGGGCCACTAATATTTACATATTGACCTTGGCCCATCTCTCTGGAAGCCTGACAATAGCTGTAGTCCATGCAAAAGTTGATTTGATTACCCATTGATAAATCTTGTACAAATTCTAACTGCAGAAGCCAGTCAGCTTTTCACCAGCTGAGGAGTGATGCGTTTTGTTCAACGTAAGCCTTTATCTTAAATTTATTTCTTAAAACAACAGATCCATAACTTCCCCTACACATCTGCTTTCTCTTCTTCATCTCCTCCCTGTCCCCCCTCCAATCACAGTGCTTAGGGGGAGGGATTGCAAATGATATAACCTATTTGTTCTTGCCCTGGAAGTCACTCCTTTGCTAGCTGTTCACAGTGTTAGGAAGGAAGGAGGAAAGAGTCAGAGAGAGAGAGAGAGAGAGCGCTTCTGCTTTTTTATTTGTTTGCATTCTCTGTCTGTGTCTCTGGTTTTCTTTGGTTCTTGTGTGTGTGCTCATATGTGAGCCTTTTTTCCTAAATCCTTTTCAAGAAGTGAAGAAAATTGATTGTATTACATTCACAGTACTCAACATAATTTAAATGTATGGTATATGGTACCAAATCGACACACATGGAGATGGGGGACTTCAATTTTTGTAGCAGGTTTCTGAAAGTTCTGCAAGCTCTTTTGAGAGAAGATGAAATGCATATGAACAGTTTAAGTTTATATATTATTATTATTATTATTTTAGCATTTATTAGTATTACTACTATTATTAATGCAAAATCAGGTGTGTGTGTATGGGGGGAATGGTTTGAAGGGATTTTTTTAAAAAATCCTAAAAAACAAGGGATGAAGGGATCTGTGTCAAACTTGGCAAGTCTAAAGCCCTACTTAAAAGCTATCATCATGCCAAGTTTAATCTCTTTATCTTTAAGAGTGAGGTTGCTGTAAGCATTTTGGTTAATTCCCATAGGTGATAATGGAGCAGTTATCTGAAAACGGAGTAGTTTCTCCTACGGTTAATCCGAGGGTGGAGCAAGGGAGCTGCCCTGGATTTTGGAGCAGAGAATCCACTCAGCGGAGCTTCGCCCTGAATTTCGGAGCAAAGCAGACCCGCTCTGCACACCTCTAACAGAAACCCCATGCTTTGGCTCTTGGAAGCCACACCCAAAGAACTAATTTGCTTTCTAGGGTTTCAGTGGAGAAGATGAGTAGATCATCATGAGCACTTAGTGCAAGGTATATGCGCAGGGTTCTGGGAATAGGGAATATATATATCTCAGAGGGCAGGTCAGTCCAGTGGGTAGGTGCCACCACACAGAAGGCCCATTATCATGTTACCACCAGATGTGACTCTGCAGGATACAGCATGGACAACAAAGCCTCCCTTGAAGATTGTAGTTGTCTATATATAGGGAGAGACGATCTTTCAGGTAACCTATTCCTAAGTAGTTTAGGGCTATGTTAGTAATAATACCTTGAACTACTCGCATATTGCAAAAATGCAGCAACCTCTGCTTGATATATTCCCTGTGCATTGAAAAGGTATCTCAAAGCCATGAAGTACCAGTTCTTTTAAGCCTTCGTGACTGAATGAGAGTCAGCCATTGTTGTTTGCTAACTTCCTAAAGTGTTACAGTTTCCATTGATGGTAGAAGAAATTGAAAGAGTTGTGTTGCTTTTTACTCTCCATTAACTCTGTGCTTGTGCCTTGTTGGAATTCACTTTGTGGTACAAAGCAGAAGACACTGACCAGTGTGATTCGAAAGAGCTGGCTGGGGAATTCTGGGAGTTGTAGGACTTTTTTCTGTCTAAACATGTGTAGGATGGTGCATTAAGTCAACGTGTTTATTATAATCAGGTGGCAATAACAAATTGCCTGATTATTGTTATTTGTTTCTTAATGGAACAGCATTTGGCCAGATGGTACACAAACTTGACACACAGTAGAGTTTATGCTGAGGGTGGTGATGGTGGGGAACTTAAGCAACGCTATCAGCATGTTTTAAGCACATGCTTCAGTTTCATGTGAAATAAAATGTGACAGTTATTTTAGGATGACCATATGGAAAGGAGGACAGGGCTTCTGTATCTTTAATAGTTGCATAGAAAAGGGAATTTCAGCAGGTGTCATTTGTAGGCATACAGCAGCTGGTGAAATTCCCTCTTCATCACAACAGTTAAAGCTGCAGGAGCTCTGCCCTCTTTTGTATATGATCTTCTAGTATAGACATGAGCTTGTCAAGGTTCATTGAATTCTACCTCAAAGCTCATTCTGACTCATGTCCATATCAGATTGTGTGCTTTGGTAATTTTGCTTGCACAAAAAATTGAGTGTGCACCAATAATGCTTGTTCTCCCATTTATTAAAGTGTACTTTCTCCATCTTTCAAAAGTGCACATTTTTCATGCACGTTTTCAAAAGTATGTATATTCTAACAGAATTTTCCTTGGTCCACTAACCACATCACAACCTTGGAAATGTATGGACTTTGACTTGCAGAGTGCATTTGGGTCAATGTTCGAATCCCAGAGGTGCAAACTGGGTAAATTCTGGACTAAAATGAACTGAACTGAGTGTATCATACATCCCTTAATAGGTTGCCTCTAGAGAATTGCTTCTCACCACTACTGCATGCCTTTCAGCAATTGGCTCTAAACAGGATAGCACCATTTGGAAAAATAGATGGGCATGTATAAGACAAACGAGTCTATTCCCTATCACTCCTCCCAACATTTATTACACAATTTTATCCATACAAAGGGGTAGAAAAGTAATTTTTAATGCCACAGTATTCATTTAAAATATGTCCAGAACAGTTTGAAATGTGAGATGTGTTATGATATGAGATGGGGCCTGCAGCGTTGCTAGGAAATTTCTCCAATTGTTTCCAGCATAATACAACACTTGCAGTAGCTGTCAAAGCTTTTGGCTTTCAGCAATAATGCACAGAGCTAAAAAGGACTTGGAACAAAGATCTCCTAAAATGAGCTGGAATAAATAATAGGTTCTTGCTGTGCCAATAATAGGAGAGCTATTTGTTAAGATAATGAATGGAAGTAATAAATGTAGCCATCCATGTGAATTCTGTCTCTAAATATTTTCCCTGACAATTATCCTCTTAAAAAAAAAATGAAGAGAAGACAAAAACATCCCTAATATATTGCTGTTTTGTAATAACGTTGTTGTTTTTCTCTCCCTGGAAAGTAGCAATTTTGTCCAGAAAATGAATACGGCTGCCTCTGATCATGTGCACAAGACTAGATAGTTCAGGGTGCAATCCTATGCATCTTTAGACAGAAAAAAGGCCTTCAACTCACAGCATGCCCCAGCCGGCCATGCTGGGATTAAAATGCATATTTTTCAGTGCACACTGAAATATGCACAAAAATATATACAAATATTTCTGTGAGCAAAAGAACCAAAGCTCACAACCTGATGGACACGAGTCAGAATGAGCTTTGAGGGGGAATTCAAAGAACCTTGACAAGCTTGAATTTTGCTGATTAACACATCTCTATTGGCAAGTAAAGCCAACCTCTTGAATAACATGGATCCAGTTGGCTTTCAAATGTAACGTATGTAGAGAAGCACTCTGTAAACACCTGTATTGAGCTGGATAAAATGTAAAGGGGGGACCTGATCAAAATCACATCTGGTTTTCTTTGATTTTTATAAAAGCGATGCAGTGGGTTGTGCCTTTAGGCAAACTAGCTCCTGAACCCCATGCAATCCCAGTGCACACATTGGAACTCCTCTTTCCTCAGGGTTTACCCACCCACTTAAATGGAGAGGGCAGCTTTGCATATGAACTCTTTGCACATTTGAAGGCCCCCCTTCCACAGATATGATGAGAAAGGGCTTCTTTGCATTGAAGCTCTCTGTGCGCATCTGGTTTGTTTTTATAATAGCTTGTGTGTATTTGGGTGTTAACAACAATGGCAATTAACTGAATTTATCTATCTAAATTGGGAATCAGTTTTGGTCTTGTATTTATTAGCTGATGGAACAGTCACCATGACAGACAGGAAAGACAGAAGTATTGTATATCCCTGTTCAAGCTACTGTGTGGCTGAACAAAGAGCAGAGAGATTGAGCCTGGGGAATGAGGCACACAGCCAACCTTTGCCCTGCAATTTCAGCCGGGATTAGCGATTCATTGCTAGATTTTTGGCAAGTTTTTGGCAAAAGGTAGAGTTGCTGACAAATTTTCCCCCAAAAGAGGCTCACAAAGAACTTTGGGGCTCATTAAAGTCCACTTCAATGAATATATGAGCTTTACAAGGTCCAGAAAATTTTCTAGGCTTTGTTCTGAGCTGGAGAAGAATTGCCTACAATGGAGCAATGTTACTTTTTTACATTCCATAGGGGAAATTAAGAGATGGCTAAGGCAGATGCTGAAAGGGGGGGAGCTCATTTACTGCAGAGGACCTGTGCGATGTAGACTTTCCCCTCTCCTTGGTTTTGGCCCCAGCAGCTTTTAAATGTTGTTTTTAGGTGTATCTTATCTTTGTGTATACTGGTTTGTTTGTTTTTTAAACATTTTTTATGGTTTAAAATTTGATATATCATTTTTAATGTTTTAATCTTTTGTAAACCACCCAGAGATCTTTGGCAATGGGGCAGTATAGAAATCATCATCATCATCATAGCAAAAACAACGGCGGATCTACACACGAGGTTTTTGACGTTTTATAAGGGTAATGAAAACTCTTTGGGCCACATGATGCACTCCCTATAACTAGGCTGACCATATGAAAAGGAGGACAGGGCTCATGTAACTTTAACAGTTGTAGAGAAAAGGGGATTTCAGCCAGTGTCATTTGTATGCAATTAGTTCCTGGTGAAATTCCCTCTTCATCGCAACAGTTAAAGTTGCAGGGGCCCTGTCTCTTGACCATGTACAAAAGAAGGCAGGGCTTCTGCAGCTTTAACTTTGTGATGAAGAGGGAATTTCACCAGGTTCTGCATATATACCAATGACACCTGCTGAAATTCCATTTTCTATGAAACTGTTAAAGATACAGGAGCCCTGTCCTCCTTTTCATATGGTCAGCCTACCTATAACGTATATCTGAGGTTTTTTAAAACTCACTTCAGTTATATACAACGGTTTCACTTTTAATAAATCGTTTTAAGTAAAATAATGTGTCCTTCCTTACCGTTTGTGATTCATGGGGGCTGTGCTTCCTTTACTGGTGCCCAAATGCTTAGCAGTTGATTGGTGGGGAAGAAAGAGGAAGTGGACCAGTGAACTACAACACCCACAATTCTTAGCCCTATACTCGCTAGGGAATGACAGAGGAACTAAGAAGGAAGTGTGTAACTGAACTACAACCCCCACAATGCCTTGCCCTAAACTCATTGAAAAACGAAAGAGAAAGAGACAGGGCAGAACAGCGTGTGACCGCACACACCGCTTTAAAGACAGAAGACTGATCTCCTGTAACGTGAGTACTCAGTAATGTGGCCTAAGACGTTTTAGAACGCACCTATTTGGAACGTTTTAAAATACAATTTAAAACGTTCCAAAGGACTGTGTGGATTCCCCCCAACAATAACAATTAATCCCCCTATTCAATACAATGGAGTGACATTGGCCTATTACATTGAATAAGGAGTGATAGAAGAAGCTAAGAGATGGGTTATTTTCCCAGGGATCTGAGACTGGCTCAGGAAAATGACCCACCATCTTCTGAGTTGTTTTTGGAAGATCTCAGATCATTCCTGCATTAATCTAAGGCGAGCCTGGAGGTGCTCCCCCATTTCTAGCAAAAGGACATGGTGATCCAAGGAAAGGAGCTCCCCTCACCCCTACAATTAGCTTTCATTGTTTAGCTCTTGAAAGTTTGATCTTGAATCCCTGTGCATTCAACCATGTTTGAGGTGCTGAATAAAGGCTGCCACCTCTTTTTTCAGACAGTTATCTTAAACAGTTATATGGCAGATAGGTCAAATATGGCCCTCTTCATGCAGGAATAGGTGAACCTATTGAATTTGCCCAGTGCAGACGAGTGAGAATTTAAGTGTATGTGTGTGTTTACAAGACTTCACCAAAACTTGCCAATTTCTTCATATACGGGATGGAAAGAACTTGAGATTTTTAAAAAATCGAATGCAGGAAAAAGCAAAACTGACAGATTTGGTCATCTTTAGACAGGGGCACCATGATTCCTCCCTCCCTTCAACATGTGTTCACTTATCATGTGTGTTCACTTGCAGAAGGACATGTTTTGCTGAGCACATGTTTTGCTGAGCCTGGGTTCAATCCCTAGAATCCCATGAGAAGGATTAGGGAGCCAGTGATAGGAGAGACCTTCCGCCTGAGACCCTGGAGAGCCACTGCCAGCCAGAGTAGAACTTATTGGGCTAGTTGGACAAACAATCTTACCTGCCATAATGAATTTTCCTATGTAGCCAACACGATTGCCATTAAATGAGCTAGTGCCAAAAGGGCATCCCTCCCATCCCCACTGGCATTTGGCAGATCAGCTTGCAGAAGCCAGATGAGAGTATACCTCAGGCAGAAAGCAGATGTGATGCTAAAGATGCATGCTGAGCAAAGAAACCCAGATCTGGGATGTATGAGAAATTCAAATCAGTTTGTTTTTCACCAGGATTTACCCAGTTCACAATTTCCAGACTGAACATGGACTCAGACTCAATTTGTGGTTGAAGCCCATACATTTCTGAACTTGCAGTGTGATTCACGGACCAAAAAATAATGCGCTCAACAGCATGTGTACATTTGAAAAATGTGCATGAAAAAAATACATACTGTTGAAAAATACACACAGATACACTTTAATCTATCGGAGAAAAAATTATTCATTTCAAAGATGCACACAATTGATGCGTGCACTTGGGGGGAAAATACACTAAAAATACGCTCATGATTTTCATGTGAAAAGGGGGAAAAAGCTCACAATCTGATACCAGAATGCACTTTGAGATTAAATTCAAAGAATTTTGGCAAGCTTGAGTTTTGCTGATTCTCACCATCCCTAACCCAGATAACTGCAAGCAAGCAAGGATCCGTATTTTTTCAGTTCTCCTTTTTCTGTAGAAAACCTGGTCATTCCCTTCATTTCTGATGTTCCGAGGTGAGTGACATTGTTATATAGCCCAAACAGTACCATCCACGCACTAGAGAGAAATATCATCAGGCCTGGGGAAACCACAAGTTTTGCACAAGTACAAAAATAAAGCAAAATCCTAAAACTCCAAATAGCCGAAGAGGTCTAATCATGCACAGTGGCCATGGAAAGCTGATGGGCTGTTGGGGAGATGGATAGTAAAAATGAGTGGGAGGCGGAATGGAATGAAGTATCATGGAGAAGGATTCCACACTGCAACACTTTCTTGCAGGTCCCCCTTGTGAGTCTCTAAAAGCTAGAGAGAGATTTTCGTAACCTAATTCTTAGTGAATGAGCATATTAAAATGAGAGTGGGGGTGGGGTTGCATATGCAGGATGACAGGAAAAGTATGCCTAGTTACCTGTGCTATCTAGAGCCAGGCAAACATAACTCTTGTCTTTAAAATAATTATTTTCCAGGACGAGATCATAGTACAGTAGCAGTGCAGTCTAGAGTCTCTGAAGAAACATTAGGTGATATGGGGCCATCTGCTCAGGGAAGGTGCTTGCAAAATAACTAAGCATAGCATAATAATAACATCTGTTCTGTATAAGCCACTAGCACCATAGGTAAAGAAAATCACAGGCTGGTCAAACAAAAGATAATCCATTCTTGTTGTTTTCCCTGTTTTTCCCCCTATACTAAAAAGGGGTCTTTCTGCTCCATGGTGGCTGCAGATCTTTACTACGTCAGGTGTATGATGCAGTTGCAGCTTCACAGCCACTATGAGGCTTTCCCATGGAGCTGTGAACCAATTTTTTCAATGGGAATGAGGTCAGTACAACTCTTCCGTCTGATGTCACTTGGGGGCCAATCCAGGAGTGATCCCTGGTGGAAGGTGACTAACAATTGGTCAGGGAGAGGGCAGGGGTGGCTCCAGCACCCATATGGCCACCAGAAAACTGTGCTCCCTCCTCGGTGCTGGCATAATGTGACATCACTGCAGGAAAGGAAAACAGAGGGAGACGGCACCAACTTGGTGCTGTGTAGACAGCCCCATGGTGAGGGTGAGTGGGTGTCAGGGATGCAGTCAGGTGAAGGGGAAATTTGGTAATAGATAAAGTCACCTCATCATTTCATTTCCCCAGTCATGACAGGGGAAAACAGAGAGGCTTGGATGGACTGTGGTGGCCAGGCAAAGGCATTTTATGAGGGTCTGAGAAATTACCCGACTCCACCGGTCTGGTTGCCTTCACACAACTATGACTAGCACTCCTTCTTGAACTGCACAGTTATACTGCTTCACTCCTTCACAATCAACTGCTTGGATTCTCCTTACACCTGGACTCGTGTTGTTTAAATTGCGTTGCCTTTTTCACAGAGGGGAGAGCTGGTGCATCAGACAAAGAAAACACATTGCTAGAACACTGACGTAGCCACCCCGATGTCATGCCCCTGCTAGAGGAAACCTCCTTAGAGTAGGAAGCAGAGCCCCCAGAAACCAGGGAGACACCACATTGTACTGGCACCAGACTAGGAGGAGCTGGGCCTTCAGGGGAGACAGCTCCAGGTCCTTCCCTGACAGGGGGAGGGGACTCTGACTCTGGAAAAGAATCTGAGCAGCCCCGACCCCCCAGGAGCGTTGTTGCCTCAAGTGACAAGCCAGTAGGCCTCCTGTTAGAAGAAGTGATTGTTTGCAAAAATGGTATCCTCAGGAGAAAACAACTCCTCCTGAGTAGGGCTCTGGCCAGAGAGCTCTGATGGACAGCACCTGAGCCTGGGTGGGACTCAGCACCCCATTGTGAATAAAAGCCAGCAGTGAGAGTGGAAACAATATCTCACCAGCATCTCTTGCTGTGGCTCTTGGTTTCCTGACCCTGCCTTGTCCTAGAACCTCTGTGCTTCAACCCTGGACTTCTGCTTGACTGTGCTACTGGATTATGTGTGTATTGGACTGCCTAACTGTGTTTGACCACTCCTGCTTTGTCTGACTGATTGCCTGTGCTTTGACCCTGTGCCTGTTATCTGGACTAGGGCTGCGAACAGATCCAGAGCCCAAATCTGGACCGGATTGGGGTGATCTGGACCTCCTGGATCTGGATCCAAACCAGATCGGGGGAGGTCTGGATCATTACGGACTGGATTGGATCATTCCGGATCGATCCGGATCGATCCGGGGCCCATTGGCCTTTCAGGTCGGGTGCCGGCTGTGCAGCTGGCACCCAGGGATGCCATGCTGACAGTGAGTCCATTGGACTTACCGCCCTCCCCCACTCTCCCTCTTACCTGCTGTCTCATTATTGCCACTGCCATCCGCTGGCCTCCGCTGGCCACCGCTGCTTTCACTGTACTGAGAACCAGGCCTCGCCACATCACCTGGCGCGCTACCTAGGGGCAGGCCGCAAAGCCTGCTTTGCAGTAGCGGCCAGTAGCAGAGGGGAGCGGACGTCCCAGGAAGGTAAGTGGGCCCCCCTCCCTCCTCCCCCCTTGCGATCCTCCTTACCTCCCTGGGCCATCCGCTGCCACCCGCTGCTGCTCGGGCAGCAGTGGATGGCAGCGGACAGCCCCTGGAAGTAAGTCCCCCCCCCCGCTGTCCGCTTCCATCGGCAGGCACCCGCTGGTGCCCACTGATGGCAGCGGAAAGCCACCCCCAGGTAAGCCCCCCCCAGCTCCTTACCTGGCGGGGCGTCCTCCTCCTCCTCCCGTTGCTGGCTGAAAACTACTGCGAACTAGTCCTCGTGTCCTAGTTTACAGTAGAGCGCCAGGTGATGACATCATCACCTGGTGCTCTCCTGTTAACTAAGCTGCGAGGCCTAGTTATGGCAATGGGAGGAGGAGGAAGACGCCCCGCCAGGTAAGCCCCCCCCCCCCGCTGTCCGCTTCCATCGGCGGGCATCCGCTGGCGCCCACCAATGGAAGTGGCGGTGGATGCCAGCCGATCCTCCAATTTCCCCCAAACCGGATTGGGTCCTTCCGGACCGGTTCAGAAAAGATCGGACGATCTAGTGGGGTGATCGGAAATCGGATAATTGCATCTGATTTCCCCTGGATCGGCTCCGGATCGTGGATTGGAGCCAATCCAGTGCACACCCCTAATGCAAACCATTGTGGTGGTCCACTTATTCTGTCTGTCCCTGGTTGGCTCTTCTGCATCCCTCGTTCATGCCTGGGGAGCCATTCCTATTCAACCCTAACCCTAACCTGAGAATTAACCCTAACCCTAATTTATCACTGAGAAGTAACTCAACCTACCTAAAGTCAGGATACAAGTACTCCTGGTGGCCCTCTCATTCTTTCTGGTCCTCCTGGCCTCATGCGCATCCCCGATTCATGCCTGGCGAATTAACCCAACCCCTAACGAACAGCTGAGAAGTGACTCCAGCAACTAATACTCAATACGCAAGATCTCCTGGTAGCCAACACATTCTTTTAAGACCTGGGAGGAACTTCTGCATCCCCAGTTCATGCCTAGGGAGCCATGCCTCCTCAACCCTAACTCTAACCTGAGAATTGCCCTAACCCTAATTTACCTCTGAGAAGTGGATCCACCTACTAAAAGTCAGTCTGCAAACCATTCTGGTGGCCCACTCATTCCGTCTAGCTATAGTCGGCTCTTCCACATCCCAGGTTCCTGCCTTGGGAACCATACATCCTCAACCCTAACTTGAGAATTAACCCAAACCCTAATTGGCCACTGAGAAATCTCTGCAACTACTAAACATCAGTATGCAAGATCTCTTGGTGGCCCACTCAATCTTTCTGGCCCTGGTAGTCTCTTCTCACATCCTCGGTTCATGCCTAGGGAGCCATTCCTCCTCAACCTGGACCCTAACCTGAAAATTAACCCTAACCCTAATTTACCACTGAGAAATTACTTTAGCTACTAAAACACTATGTCAGATAACTTGGTGGCTCGCAAATACTTTCTGGTCCCACTCGACTCTCACTCATTCCTGGTTCATGCCTGGGGAGCCATGCTCCCTCCACCCTAACCCTAACCTGAGAATTAACCCTTATCCTACTTTGCAACTGAGAAGTTAATCCACCTACAAAAAGTCAGTGTGCAAACCATTGTGGTGGCCCACTCATTCTGTCTAGCTGTGGTTGGCTCTTCCTGCATCCTCGGTTCCTGCCTGGGGAGCCATTCCTCCTCAACTCTAACCCTAACCTGAGAATTACCCCTAACCCTAATTTACCTGATGAGAAATGACTTCAGCTACTAGAAGCACTATGTCAGATATCCTAGTAGCCCACAAATTCTTTCTGGTCCCACTCAGTTCTCCCTTATTTCCGGGGAATGCCTCGAGAACCATTCCTCCTCAACCATGTCCCTAACCTAAGAATTCACCCTACCCCTTCTTTACCTCTGAGAAGTGCCTCCAGCTACTAAAACTCTGTATGCAAATTCTCCTGATAGCCCACTTATTCTTTCTGGCCCTGGTAGGCTCTCCCACATCCCAGGTTCATGCCTGTGGAGCCATGCCTCCTCAACCCTAATCCTAACCTGAGAATTAACCCTAACCCAAAGTAAATCCACATACTAAAAGTCAGTATGCAATATCTTCTGGTAGCCCACTCATTCTTTCTAGCCCTGGTAGGCTGTTCCTCATCCCCGGTTCATGCCTGTGGAGCCATGCCTCCTTAACCCTAACCCTAACCTAAGAAGTCACCCACACCCTACTTTACTACTGAGACGTAACTCCAACTACTTGAAGTCAGTGTACAATACATCCAATTGGGCATCTCATTCTTTGTTGCCCTTGTAGGCTGTTCCGTATCCACCATTTATGCCATGGGAGCCATGCCTCCTCAACCCAAACCTGAACCTGAGAATTCACCATAACCCTACTTTACTACTGACACGTAACTCCAACTCTTAAAGTCAGTTTACAATAAATACAGTTGGGCGTATCATTCTTTCTGGCCCTGGTAGGCTCCTCCACATCCCCTGTTCATGCCTGGGGAGCCATGCCTCCTCAACCCTAGCCCTAACCTGAGAATTTGCCCTAACCCATGTTTACCACTGAAAAGTGACTCTGGCTACTAAAAGTCACTATGCCAAATCTCCTGATTGCCCACTCATTATTTCTGGTAGGGCTAGGCTATTCCACGTCCCTGCTTTATACCCGGGGAGCCATGCCTCCACAACCCTAACCCTAACCTTAGTCTTAACCCTAACCCTAATTTACCACTGAGAAGTAACTTGAACTACTTAAAGTCAGTATACAAGTACTCCTGGTGGCCCACTCATTATTTCTGGTCCTGCTAGGCTTTTCCGTATCCCTGGTTCATGCCTGGGGAGCCATGCCTCCTCAACCCTATCCATAACCAGGGAATTCACCCTAACTCTAATTTACCACTGAGAAGTGACTCCAGCTACTAAAAGTCAGTATGCAACTCATTGTAGTCACCCACTCATTCTTTCTGGCCCTGCTAGGCTCTTCTGCATCCTTGGTTCATGCCTGGGGAGCCATGCGTCTTCTACCCCAAGCCCTAACTTGGGAATTATCCCTAACCCTAATTTACCACTGAGGAGTGACTCCAAGAGGGCGCTTCTTTTTTGGGAATGGCCTTCTGAGAAAGGCTCATCTGGCCCCTACGTTGTGCTCTTTCCTGCACCAAGTGAAGACCTTTGATTTTCCCTAGGCTGACCAGATGAAAAGGAAGTCAGGGCTCATGTAACTTCAACAGTTGTAGAGAAAAGGGAATTTCAGCCAGTGTCATTTGTATGCAATTAGTCCCTGGTGAAATTCCCTCTTCATCACAACAGTTAAAGTTGCAGGCACTATACTAGAGTGACTATATACAAAAGAAGGCAGGCACTGGTTCAACACATCCACATCACCTGATGAAGATGAAATGGAGAAATAGAGTTGCGTGTCATCAGCGTACTGATGACAACACACTCCAAAACTCCGGATGACCACACCCAATGGTTTCATGTAGATGTTGAACAGCGTGGGGGACAAAACAGACCCCTGCGGAACCCCATACTGGAGAATTCACGGGGACGAGCAATGTCTCCCCAGCACCACCTTCTGGAGCCGACCTGTCAAGTAGGAGTGGAACCATTGCAATGCAGTGCCTCCCACACCCAACTCAGCCAGTCATGCCAGAAGGATACCATGGTCGATGGTATCGAAAACCGCTGAGAGATCAAGGAGAATCAACACAGTCACACTCCCCCTGTCCCTCTCCCGACATAGGTCATCATACAGGGTGACCAAGGCTGTTTCTGTGCCAGAACCAGGCCTGAAACCCGATTGAAATGGATCCAGATAATCAGTCTCATCCAAGAGTGTCTGGAGCTGGCCAGCAACCACCCACCCAAGGACCTTGCCCAGAAATGGAACGTTTGTCTTTGGCAAGCCTCTGACTTTCCCCTGTAAGCACCTTTCACCATCCTTTGAAGAAGCAATGTACAGAGAAGTAGTGATCCAGGGCAGCTTTGCGATCCCCTACAGTACTCTGACTTTTTAATATGCTCTTTCTGTAGCACAGACATTGTGCCCAATAGAGGCTTCGGAGAAACACGAGTAGGTCTTCTGCTTTTAGCTCTGAGGCTTGAGTTGAAAGAGATGTCGCACTCTCACAAAGCTGCCTCCCTTGCTCTACTAGCTAATCTTATGAGTTGCTGCCTCAGCACCACAGCTCACAGGACTGAGCTGAAAGCAACAGGATTTCTGCTCAGAGCTTGGAGAGAGGAAGATCCTTTGAAGACCATTACCTTTGGGTGCTGTATACTGCTGCTAACATTTGTGTAGAATTCTCACATCTGTAGCAGTCAGCAGCTCGGCTTATGGTAGGGTGACCAGACAAAATCCAGGTCAGGGCTCCTGTAACTTTAACAGTTGTAGAGAAAAGGGAATTTCAGCCAGTGTCATTTGTATGCAATTAGTTCCTGATGATATTCACTATACTAGAGTGACCCTATACAAAAGAAGGCAGGGCACTGATACTGGCTGAAATTCCCTTTTCTCTACAACTGTTAAAGTTACATGAGCCCTGACCTGGATTTTGTCTGGTCACTCTACACAGTACCAAAACAATGTCATACAAGACTTCTAGCATTAGGCACAAATAATTTTGATTTAGTGGGGTTAGGTCAAACATCACCTCGGCTGGAGAGGCCTCTCAGCAAGTCCAGTTGCTGTTTTCCACTATGCTACCAAAAACTAGATGGAGAGATGGGAGGCAGAGGCATATGTGAACAAGAGGGTGGTAGCATTCCTCTTGCTCATGGCTGCTGCTTCTTTTCCCCTTCCTCAAGTACCCCAAGAGGGAGAGGGAGAGAGAGAGAGAGAGAGAGAGAGAGAGAGAGAGAGAGAGATTGTAGCTGTTTGAATAAAGGTGAATTTGAACATGGGGAACGTGGGCAGGTGGCACCTGTCAGGGGCCTTCCCTTGGCCTAGAAAACCACCAGGATCTGATACCTATTTAACGAGAATTACTGTGTAATCCTATGCACATCTACTCAGAAGTAAATCCTATTGAGTTCAATAGGACTTACTCCCAGGTAAGTCCCATTGGATCAGCCTTAGGGATGGTTGGATCTGCCAAGTTCGGTTCCACTCAGTTGCTCATTTTTCCTCCATTTAAGTTTTGTTTCATCCCATTTCCACCTCAGTTGGTGAATTTTATTTTTTCAAGTCCTCATGGTATTTTTTACTCTTTTTGTGTGTGGACTTATCTAAATCTCTGAATTTTTGTATGAATTTTTCCAAATATATGCTTTTAGACAAGCAATTTCATCTAATGTGGTTTTGTGTGCATGTTCCCCTTATTATATGCATTTCTGTGCATTTTTTAAAAAAAATTGTGACTGCAGTGCAAAATTCAGGAAAGTGCAAATATCGCCATATGTCTAGGGATGTACAAGGACTTCATTTCAGTTCGCAAATCACTCAGAAACATTTGAAACCCTGGATGTGAGTGGGAGCACATGTTCTCTGAAAATGTTTGCAAATTCTCCAAACCTGCGCTCATTGTAGAAAAAATGCATTTGTTTGAAAAATGCATTTTGAAATGTGCATTTTTAAAAACAACACTACATCTTCACACTTTAGTCAATGGGGGGAAAGAGCACACCTTTGAGAAATACACACAGAAAGGTGCACTTTTACTGTTCAGAATGTACAATTCCCTCATTTGAACAAACCAAAAAAGCGGGTCAAAAACAAAAATGGAAGTGAGCCGAAACTAATTTTGAACTGATTTTCGAAGAATTAAGTACAGCTCAAAAATTGCTTATTCTCCCAGCCCTACCATACATATCACTGCATTCCTGCTTGTGCACAGGTTCAGGAAGTACAGATTTGTTAAGCCCCAACGTATTTCTCGCCCAACCCTAAAGAGAATCCATTGCTCCATTTTAAGCGCTTATTTTAGCATTCATTTAAGACTGTGCCATAAGGGACTGGATAGGAATAAGCATTCCCTTGAAAGGAGCCACAAAAACACGAGCTGAATTTAGTATGTTTGGGCAAACTGCCAAGAGGTTCTTTAATGAACACTGAACTGTACCAGAGAGTATTCTGGTGTGAAGAGCCAAAACTCCAAAAGCAAAATGTTTTTATAAACATTAGTTTTTCCTAGTCCAGATTCTTCATAAATATCAGACTTACAACAAATATTGGTGTCCCTGGCTTCTACCTGTCTTGGAAGGCAGCATCACGCACAGTATGAAGGATGTTTGCTACATCTTTCTTCATATGTTCAATAAAAAAAGAATTATACTGATATAGCAAAATATGGCTTATTATTTCAGATGTTTTCTTTTATTTAACTTGCATCCTAGCTGTTTTGAAGACACAATGGTAGGAAGACTGAAAAATAAAGTTTTATCTCATTGTATCACTTGACCCTGAACATTAAGTATTCACCCAAACTAGAGAATCAGCCATGGTCGCCTTTTTGTTTTTTTTTGTTTTTTTAAGGTTTGGGCTTTGCTACAAATGCAGGAGAAGAAAAATGGGTATTATTATTATTATTATTATTATTATTATTATTATTATTCACCTTTATCAACAAACAAAAAAGAGACAACAAAATTGAAAACTGCCTAAACAATTACCTCTAAAATACAACCAGCCATTAAAACAACTAAAACTTTAGTGACAACGGATGCATTCAGCAGTCCATTATATGCCCTCAAATGGAGCATGTTCATTGGAAATTTTAAAAAAACACAGTGAAAAGCCCAGAGTTAAGAATGTATGACACACAATACTGGGCATGTCTACTAAGAAGTAAGTCTGAATGAATTCAATGAGATTGACTCCCAGGTAAGTGGGATTGCAGCCTTAAAAGTCCAATTGATTTCAGTGGGAGAGTAAGCACTTCTCTTCCATTGGAACCAATGGGACATAAAAGTGCAATCTGATGATCCTGAGGTGGTCATGCCCACTTTCCCTGGCCCCATCCCATTTATCCTAACCACAGAAGGTTTGGTGGTTTCCCAGGCTTTTGCATGTTGTCTCCCCTTCATGCTAAAAGATGCCAGCATTTTTTTCGCTTAGACCTCTTACTGCTAGTAAACAATCCTTAAGTTGACTTAACTGACAGTAAGAGGGTTAAGCAAAATTATGCCGGTATCTTTGGTAGTTTAGCTCTGCCTGTTTGATTTTGGCCCCACTTCATTTTGCCTTCAGCCTTGCCCACCACTATAATGCAGCCCCCAACTGCTTCTCTGAAATGGAATTTGGCCCTCTGTCTACATGCACAGAGCAGGCTCCCTACTTCAGACCTTCTCCCTCCAATTCATGGAAGGCAGTGAGGATGGGTGAATGGGGCATGACAGAGGGTGTGGGACCAGCATGTGCAACCCCACTCTTCCCCATCACATGCTGGTAGTTACATGAGGGAGAATGCCCACAGCGGGCAAGAGCATTTAATCCCATCACTTGAAACTATAATGTGTTTTGATTTTCATTCTCATATGTGTCAACAGATACTTCTCTGTTTTTACCTTTAAAGCCAAATAGCCAGAGTTGAAATGGAAAGATTTCTTGGCCGTAAAAAGGAACTTAGAGCAGGAAGAGTTACTATGAATTGTATGAACATTTTCATTACTTTGAGACAACTGTGCTATAACTGTTGGAAGCTGGAGTTCAGCCTAAAGGACTTTTCTTTCAAACTATAACATAGGAAAAAGACAACAGTGTAGTGATAGCTATTTGACATCTGTGATTGGTAGTCCAGCTGTCATTCATGTGAAGCGTCCATAGCTGACTTTGGTTTTTAACCAATGAAATGAGCAACTGCTTAAGTTGAATGCTGCAACAATACTTCAGAGATATTAAATAAGGATAACAGTTTGCGCCTAGGACAAATTGTCCGTTGTTCCTAAAACAAAATAAAACAAGATGATAAAAGCATAAAATAGTCACCGTAGCCAGACATCTTTGGTGGCATCACATGAGCTTTCAGAATATAGCAATAGAGCTATTATTATTTCCTTGAATCCTTACGTATCGCTGCGAGCATTCATCAGTCCACTCAGAAAACAGTCAACTTCCTCTTGTCAGCCACACTTGACCTCCTTTCATTTCCTCTGTATGTTTCCATCGTAATGGAGAAAGAACTAACTTCTTCACACACACAATTTCAATAGAAACGAATGTCAGAATACAAGATTCGTTCATGTTGTGCTGACAGGCATATGTTTAGGAATTTTTTTGATGAAAGCATTTCCTCCACAGGAATCTTTATTGTTATAAATTAACTCTTATGAATACCTTCCCTGTAATACTTCTGTGTAATCGGAGAAGTAAACAGATTTCTTTATCAAGATTGTTTGTTCCATAATTCAGCCTCTCTGTGAAAAAATGGATAACGTGACCAATATCAGTTAGAAGTCCTGAAGTAGCTGCAAGTAACAGAGACAGAAGAACAGTGAAGACATATCACAGGCCCAATAAAGATGTAGCAACAGTGCATGTCTGGCTTGTTTGCTTGTCTGTTTCATTAAAAGCATTTATAGCCTGCCCTTTTATAATTATGCAGGTCTCAGGACAGCGTCCAACAGTTAAAATTACCCCCTACCCCAAAGAAGAAGCAATTAAACAATTATTGTACAACACAAGAAAAGAGTCAGGAGCAGCAGATAAAATCACTTTAAACAAGGGATCAATTCAAAAACACCATCCTGGCAGGTCAAATGTCTGCAAAAATATTTCTTTATTTCTTATTTCTTTATTTATACTATTTTCATCCTACTCCTCAGCCAAAAAAAAAAAAAAAAGCCTCCCGAAACAGCTTACAATCAATCAGTAAAAGAAGAGAGTCCCGGCCCGTAGATTTCTAACCTAAAAAGACACAAGGAAAAGGGGATAGGCAAAGAAGAGGAAAAGAATTAAGTAGTCTTTCAGTAGGTTTAGTGCAAGGGGGCAGTCCAATTGGTCTTCACGAGATGGCAGAAGGCCATGGGTTGGGGGGGGGCAACTGGATCTCCAAGGGCAAGGAGTTCCACAGCTAAGGCACAGTCACGTAGAAGTCCCGATCTCACAGCCCCAACCAACAGAATCCCAACCTTCAGACACGAAGAAAGATTCTCCCCCCCCCCCCCCGTAGACTCTAAAGAGCAGGCAGGCTCATAAGGGAGGAGATGGTCCATCAGGTATCCTGGTCCTCTTAGGTCTTTAAAGATAATCATGAGTACCTTGAATTGTGCCCAGAAATCAACTGGTAGCCAATGTAGCAGTCATAACATAGGTGTCACATACTCCCAAAAGTGAGAATCTGAGCACTAGTTACATGTTCAAGTTAACTAGAAGTGGATACCATCAAATAGGTGAAAATTCCAGTGGCAAGATGGAGTCACAACCAAGTGTAGCCATATCTATGGCATCCCAATGGAATGTTTCCCAATATGGAAAGTTCTCATTCCAGGATCCTTACACTGTTAGGTGCATTGCCTCCTCATATCTTATAAGGGTGGTGGAATTAGGATTATAAAAAACACTTATCTTCCACCCTTCTACCCTGAAAGGTGGCCAAGAAATATTTTAAATAAACATTAAATAAAAAATCCTAATTAACCAACTTCAGAGAGTAGAGGTGAGTGTCCCCTAACAGCTAAAAGTGTTGAGCAGCTTTCCCCAACATGGTGCTCTCAGATGTTTTGGACTACAACTCTTATCACCCCTCTTATCATGCTGGTTGGGGGTGATGGGACTTGTAATACAAAACATCTTGGGGAAGGGGTGCCCAGTTGCGGGAGGCTGCTGTAGAGGCAAATGAGGATCAAGGCATGTGTGCCAGTCTCTAGGCTGTACAGAAGCAAGCAGCAAGCCTAGCAGGCAAACTAGGAACATTCACCTTTACTCTGCCCTCAGATTGTCAGGGTTCAATGGCAGTACAGAAGAAAGGTACATGAACAGTCCTTGGTATTATTTGATTTGTACCCTGCCTTTCTACCAATATATATTTTTTAAAAAATAATGGCATTCAAGGTGGCTGAAGAAAGTCCATATGTTAGCAACCTCTGTACTGGAGTAGCTGCTCACTTTAGTATTGGATGACATAGTATCTCCCCTTTGTTCTTCAAATGCTTTCATACCCCTGATTTTCTGTCTTTTCTTAGCCCTTAAATTGAGCTTATTAGTCTCCTTTAACCTTCAAGTTTCTTTAATTCACAGAAGTATTGAATTGTAGGGTCAAAAATCTTACACTCCTATTGGATTCTGTGATATGTAGCTACAGCAACTAAAAATACATCCTGTTGTCATGGTAACTGGTATTTGGATAATCTACAGAGAATTCTACTTTTCTGATCCTTTTGGAAAATTGGTCAAAACACACTTCCCCTCCCCTGCCTCCAACTACTGAACTGTAAGTGGCCACACTTTTTCCTTTTCCTAACGGTCTTCTGATTGCTGATACAAGATGGAAACAGGAAGACAAGGCATGCCAAAACATGCTTTAATAGCCTGTTAATGCAGCCCTTAAACGCTTTGTTAGGTTGCAAGGTGAAAAGCTAAGTGATACCAACAATCCCAAAAATTACTTAAAATGATTAAGCATGGTCAGGTATATGCTCATTTTCAGTTGGTGTCATGCCTCTGCAATCCAGATCCTTAATATTATAACATTTTAATATTCCCATTAAAAATGGCACCATTTGTGCAATGTCTCCACAAACCCTGGACAGGGTAGCAGATGGGAATTCACCTTCTAGGAGGCTCAACGTTCTAAGAGACTCAGCCATATTTATGTCAAAGTTGCTACTTCTTTCACCATGCAGTTGTGTAGGGAAGTACATTCTGCAGTCCAGCTGTTAAAAATGCTTGCAGCTTTCATTCTCCCCAACAGAATTTGAACATGGTCTGGGAATTGTAGGGAAATGTTGGTAATTGTTCCTATTCCTAGACAAGTTAAATAGAAATACTTTTAATATCTTATTTTGTTAAACCGGAGAACTTCCTGTAAACATTTAACCCTCATCTGTGCCCAAAATGATAAAGAAAGAAAGGATGGTTTCAATTTCCCCTTTAACATGTGATGTATATATACTAGGGGTGTGCATCGGATCGGATCCGATCCACGATCCGAATCCGATCCGACCCAAAATCGGGAAAATCCGATCCGATCCGATCCGATCCGGACAACCTCCGATCCGATCCGATCCGATCCGATGAGGTCCGATCCGGATCGGACGCCATTTTGAATGCTTTTTCCCATAGCCAAGTATTGTTTTACAAAAACGCCTATAACTTTTTCATTTTTAAAGATAGAAGGATGAAACTTGGGCACATTGTAGACTGGTTAGGGGTAGTTATCTGTGAGAAATTTCAGAAAGATTGGTGCATGCATTTTGTGGCAATTAATTTTTTAATAAATACCCAGGAATGCCTATAACTTTGTCATTTTTAAAGTTACACACATGAAACTTTGCCACATTGTAGGGGGTACCTTGGGACCTATGTGTGTGAAATTTCAGAAACGTAGGTCCTTGTCTTGTGTGGCAATTAATTTTTAGAAAAATGGGTAGTAGTGGGGTAAATACAGTTACGCCTCCCATTTTTTTATTTTTGAAGATACAAACAGGAAACTTGGGCACATTACAGGTACCACTTGCCTTGATATGTGTGTGAAATTTCAGAAACATTGGAGCTTTCCTTGTGTGGCAATTAATTTTTGAAACAATGAGGAAAGAAACACCTATAACTTTGTCATTTTTAAAGTTACACACATGAAACTTTGCCACATTGTAGGTGGTACCTTGGGACCCATGTGTGTGAAATTTCGGAAACGTAGGTGCTTGCCTTGTGTGGCAATTAATTTTTTAATAAATACCCAGGAATGCCTATAACTTTGTCATTTTTAAAGTTACACACATGAAACTTTGCCACATTGTAGGCGGTACCTTGGGACCTATGCGTGTGAAATTTCGGAAACGTAGGTGCTTGCCTTGTGTGGCAATTAATTTTAGAAAAATGGGTAGTGGTGGGGTAAATACAGTTACGCCTCCCACTTTTTTATTTTTGAAGATACAAACAGGAAACATGGGCACATTACAGGTACCACTTGGCTTGATATGTGTGTAAAATTTCAGACAGCTGGGTCCAGGCATGTGGTGGCAAGGTATTTTTGAAACAATGAGGAAAGAAACGCCTATAACTTTTTTATTTTAAAAGTTAGAAGTCTGAACATTGCTCACTTTGTAGATGGGTTAGGGGTAGATATGTGTCAGAAATTTCAGAATTATAGGTCCAGGCATTTGATGGCTATGGAATTTTTAAATTACATGTTTCAAAAAAATTTCTACAGAGGCCAGGTCTTCCCCTCCCGCTTCCCGCGAAGAAAAGGAAACACTCTCTCGTCTCGATCCCTTTGATCCTTGCTAGTAGTATCCATTACAGGGCTCGTGTTTCCTTTCCTACTTTCACTTTTCAAGCAGAACGGCTGAGCCTAGCTGAGTTTTGCAGCCATGCGTGCAAGGAAGGATCACTCTGGTCTCGATCCCTTTGATCCTTGGTAGTATCCATTACAGGGCTCGTGTCTGCTTTCACTTTGTACTCAAGCAGACACGAGCCCTGTAATGGATACTACTAGCAAGGATCAAAGGGATCGAGACCAGAGTGATCCTTCCTTGCACGCATGGCTGCAAAACTCAGCTAGGCTCAGCCGTTCTGCTTGAAAAGTGAAAGTAGGAAAGGAAACACGAGCCCTGTAATGGATACTACTAGCAAGGATCAAAGGGATCGAGACGAGAGAGTGTTTCCTTTTCTTCGCGGGAAGCGGGAGGGGAAGACCTGGCCTCTGTAGAAATTTTTTTGAAACATGTAATTTAAAAATTCCATAGCCATCAAATGCCTGGACCTATAATTCTGAAATTTCTGACACATATCTACCCCTAACCCATCTACAAAGTGAGCAATGTTCAGACTTCTAACTTTTAAAATAAAAAAGTTATAGGCGTTTCTTTCCTCATTGTTTCAAAAATACCTTGCCACCACATGCCTGGACCCAGCTGTCTGAAATTTTACACACATATCAAGCCAAGTGGTACCTGTAATGTGCCCATGTTTCCTGTTTGTATCTTCAAAAATAAAAAAGTGGGAGGCGTAACTGTATTTACCCCACCACTACCCATTTTTCTAAAATTAATTGCCACACAAGGCAAGCACCTACGTTTCCGAAATTTCACACGCATAGGTCCCAAGGTACCGCCTACAATGTGGCAAAGTTTCATGTGTGTAACTTTAAAAATGACAAAGTTATAGGCATTCCTGGGTATTTATTAAAAAATTAATTGCCACACAAGGCAAGCACCTACGTTTCCGAAATTTCACACACATGGGTCCCAAGGTACCACCTACAATGTGGCAAAGTTTCATGTGTGTAACTTTAAAAATGACAAAGTTATAGGTGTTTCTTTCCTCATTGTTTCAAAAATTAATTGCCACACAAGGAAAGCTCCAATGTTTCTGAAATTTCACACACATATCAAGGCAAGTGGTACCTGTAATGTGCCCAAGTTTCCTGTTTGTATCTTCAAAAATAAAAAAATGGGAGGCATAACTGTATTTACCCCACTACTACCCATTTTTCTAAAAATTAATTGCCACACAAGACAAGGACCTACGTTTCTGAAATTTCACACACATAGGTCCCAAGGTACCCCCTACAATGTGGCAAAGTTTCATGTGTGTAACTTTAAAAATGACAAAGTTATAGGCATTCCTGGGTATTTATTAAAAAATTAATTGCCACAAAATGCATGCACCAATCTTTCTGAAATTTCTCACAGATAACTACCCCTAACCAGTCTACAATGTGCCCAAGTTTCATCCTTCTATCTTTAAAAATGAAAAAGTTATAGGCGTTTTTGTAAAACAATACTTGGCTATGGGAAAAAGCATTCAAAATGGCGTCCGATCCGGATCGGACATCTGGTCCGATCCGATCCGACCAGCCTCCGATCCGATCCGATCCGACCCCCCAGGTCCAATTCCGATCCGCTATCCGATCCGATCCGGGGGGTCAGTGCACATCCCTAATATATACCTTAAATTACAGCAGGTGCCTTTAAAATATTGGATTGTTTGTATATGTTTCTAGAGATGTAACTTGTTTTAATTTTATGCACTCCAGCCCCCAAGAGCTTTCCAGCAGGTTAATATAAAATCATTTTTAGACATTTTTTTAAAATAATGGATTACATAATTCTATGCATTTTGTAATAGGATCAGTCTGGAATTGCATTTGAGATGAGCTCCTTCATCATTGTTGAAGAGGGTTCAGAACTCAATCTATCCATCCATACTCTCTCATGCTTTTGGTTCTAAGCTGAATCCCAAACTGTCAGTGGCTTTTTTGATTCTGGCTGACATGGCATCCCCTGCCTTTTCATATATTACACACATGAGGAAGGCCATGTGCAATGGCCAGCAAGTGGGGCCATGCTCCAGCATCACACATATCCCTGGCCCCACTTCTTGACATCCACATGTTGAACATGGATGTCTAATATGGACACTTACATGTGATGCTCCATATGGCTGGCTTCACATGTGTCTTAGGGAGAGGCAATGAGTGGGGGAAATACTATGCATGTGTTTGTGGGGGAGGGGTGCATTAACCTCACCCCATCCCATAGGTGTGTAGGCGTGCATTTTTATGTGGCTCCTGGGCAGCCCTCTGGGTCATACAAGTTGCCCACCTCTGTTTTACAGAGCTCTGCACTCAACACATGGACATCAAGAGGCAGGGCCAGCAGTGTACCCATTTCCTGGTCATCATGCATGGTCCTCTTCATGTGAGTAATTCAGGAGTGGGCAACACGAGGCCTGTATGTGCCCCCTCCGGCCTTTTTGCCACAGCACTCACAGCAGCAAACACCAAAAAACAAAATTTAATAGAAATAAATGCCAAGTTTTACACCTAGGAAAAAGAAACTAAGTGCACAGTTACAAGATGGGGAATACTTGGCTCAGCAATACGACAAGCAAAAAGGGTCTGGGAATTGTTGTAGAACACAAGTTGAATATGAGCCTATTTTGGGCTGCATGACTATAGCTTCCAAATCGTGTGAGGTACTGGTTCCCCTCTATTTGGAACTTGTTGGGCCTCATCTTGAGTATTGTGTCCAGTTCTGGGCACCACATTTCAAGAAGGATGCAGACAAGCTGAAGGAGGTTCAGAGGAGGGCAATGATGATCAAGGGTCTGGAAACAAAGACCTATGAGGAGATACTGAAAGAACTGGGCATGTTTAGCCTTGAGAAGAGAAGATTGAGGGGGGAGACATGATAGCACTCCTCAAATACTTGAAAGGTTGTTGCACAGAGAAGGGCCAGGATCTTTTCTTGATCATTCCAGACTGCAGGACACAGAATAATGGGCTCAAGCTACAGGAAGGCAGATTCCAGATGGACATCAGGAAAAACTTCCTGACTGTTAAGAGCAGAACGACAACGGAACCAATTACCTAGGGAGGTCATGGACTCTCCCACACTAGAGGCCTTCAAGATGTAGCAGGACAGACATCTTTCAGATATGCTTTAAGGTGGATTCCTGAATTGAGCAGGAGGTTGGACTCAATGGCCTTATAGTCCCCTTCCAACTCTATTATTCTATGATTCCATGAAGCCTGGGAGAACAGAAACATCTTTGCTTGGCACCAAGAAGATAATCATATTGGTACCAGGCAAGAGTCTCTGGAGTGGGAGTTCCATAAGCATGTGCCACAACCTCAGACAGGCTACTAATGGGGTAGGGGGGATATTAGGATTACATTTTTTCTGCTCACCTGCCTTATGTCTAGAGGAGAGTTTCTGAAAATGACCTCAATACATAGGTAGCTTGGTATGGCTCACGCTATTGCATCACTATAGAAAGATCCAATGACTTTGTTCCAGCAGGGTAGAGTATGGCAGGTAAATTTGTACTAGAAAATTCATATCTTTCTATACAACATGACTCATTTTCTTTTCTTTTGTCATTACAACTGGTGGCTGTTATGCCATACTGCAGACAATATATTTAATTACACTGAAGGGTTTATGTTTTTTCCACGTTCCTGAAAGATGCATATAAAATAAAATGTTAAATCCTATATGAAGGCAAAGATTTGACAGCTTTGTCTATTTTGGGCATCAAAGGCGAAGCCATAGCAACAAAACTAGGAAAACCATTTAACTCTCTTTCTCTCTCTCTCTCTCTCTCTCTCTCTCTTTCTCTCTCTCTTTTAACTTACTATATTTTTACTTTTTCTTTGCCAGTTTCAATCTGTATTTTAATTTATCTTATATTTCTTTAGACTTCTCTAAATTGAAAGGGTACATGTTAATCTATATTCAATTCACTGATGTTGTTTCTACATGAATAAGTAAAAGAGACTTGGAACTAGGGATGTGCAGGAACCCCCCGGATCGGATCGAGACTTGCATCAGATCAGGACCCGGATCAGGACCTCCGATGTTGTCCTGGATCGGTTCGGACAAAATCGGAGGTCCCTCGGATCGGATTGGACCTGATCCTGATCCGAAAATCGGACGTCTGATTTTTGGATCGGCCGCCATGTTGGGTGTTTTCGCCATAGGCTTGCATTGGGGGAAAGAAAGCTTTTCCCCAATGCAAGCCTATGGTGAAAACATGGTGGTGGGTGGGTGAGTGGGGGCCTAATTCCCCCCTCCCTGTCCCTCCCCCTTCACTCATGCTCCTTACCTGCCAGGGCTGTCCGCTGCCCCCTTCTTCTGAGAAACAGGCTTCGCGGCCTGCCTCTCAGTAGCATGCCGAAAGGCAGGCTGCGAAGCCTGTTTCTCAGTAGAAGGGGCAGCGGATGGTAGTGGACAGCCCTGGCTGGTAAGAAGCATGAGGGGAGGAGGAGGTCCGATCCTCTGATCTTATCCGAACCGGATTGGGTCCTTTTGGACCGGTTCAGATGAGATCGGACGATCCAGAAACCAGGATCGGAATCGGATAATTTTATCCAATGTCAGTCGGATTGGCTCCGGATCATGGATCGGACCTGATCCGATGCACACCCCTACTTGGAACAGTAGATCATGCTGTTCACATTAGCTAGTTTTGGTGATGGTAAACTTCCAGAACTTGTAAAGCCATGCCCAATTTCTAGTTAACTCCAGACCCTTTCAAGTCTAAGGCTGACTCATGAAAGTGGTTCACCACCCACTTACGCTGCTACTAGGGATATATGAGAATTTCATTTGAGAGGAGTTGTATTCGCAATGGATTTTCCTGTTTTGGTCCTGGTGGATTTCATTCTGTTTCCTGCCACTGTTGTTGACTCAATCTGTAGCGAGTTGATTCAATACATAGATTTTTTTAAAAAAAATTAAGGTGGCAATTTGCACAAATTGGGTTGTGAGGGGGGTTAAATTATTTGGGGTCCCATGATTTGTGCAAATGGGATTATGGGTGTTGGGAGAGGCTGTTTTAAATTTGCACTAATGGGATCATGGTTTGTTGTGTTGCTGATGTTGTTGTTGTTGTTGTTAAAAATAGCTTTTTAAATTTGTGCAAATGGGTCTCTAGATTTGTGCAAATGGAATTGCTTTTTTTCCTTTTGGGTCTTTAAATTTGTGTAAATGGAAGTCCTATCTATCTATCTACCTATCTATCTATCAGTGGTCTTTTGCAATTACACCTGTCCACTGAATAATCTTGATGTAAATATCATTTATCCTCTCCATACACTATTTCATTTAGCCCAGCAGAGCCATATTCCCTACTTGTCAAAGAACTTGTAAAGTTCATCCTCCACTTCGGCACTTCGCAAGTAAAGGTAGTGGGGAGCTTGAATGCAAATAGTTAGGTAAAAACAATAGGCTAATATGGATTCCTTGTAGACATAGCAAGTTAATAGGGAGGCATGGAAGCATCTTCTATTAATATCAATTGCTTCCAAGTATTTTTGAATCATCATTGGGGCTTCTGGAGAAGGAAACATGACTATATCCTCTCATGAGATCTACAGAGCTAGAGGATTCTCTCGTTGCAGGACCCAAAAGTCTTTTCCTCTCTCAGTGCTACCTGAACCCATGTCCCAAAGAGAGCTGTGGTGTTTCCTTTCTGCAGATGTCCTGCCAAGGGAGCTAAATGGATGCAAAAGTCTTTTCCTCCCTCAGGGAATTTCCATTTGATTGTTTATTTTTAACACAAGGAAAATGGAGTAATTTGATACTTTCTCTTGGAGATGTACACACACAAGCTGGGCACACACAAGCTGGGAAATAATAATAATAATAATAATAATAATAATAATAATAATATTTCTTACCTGCCTCTCCATTTGGATCGAGGCAGGGAACAGCAGTAAATATAAAATATGATAAAATAAATAAAACTGATTAAAAACATGGTACACATTATTAAAATAGCAATAAAACATCCTAAAAAAAATCCTAAAAGAAATCCTAAAAACGTTCTAAAAACACCAAATGATGAGGTGGGTGGAGTGTGTTGTAGGGAAGGAGGCACTGTGATATGGGGAATGCCAGAAGACCAGGACTCCAGGAGGGGCAGGTTTTGCCCCTGAGCCTGAGGTTCAATACCCCTGCTACACAGGATAAAATGCAATAAGGGGCACAGATAATACTATGTGAAAGGCCTTGGGTTCCATATGGTTTCTGCTTTGCTCAAAAGGGTTCTAACATGTTCATTGAACAGCATTTTTGATACTAAAGCAGCTGAGCAAATCACTCCACAAGTGCTATTGAGTAAGCATTGGTGTATCAATACATTATGGCCCTTTCCACACCAGGCAAAAGCCTGGGATGCACCCCGGCTGCTCCCCGTGTGTCCAAATGATGCACAGGGAGTCCCGGGGGTGGAGTGGGAAGGCACGGGATTTCCCAGGAACCAGAGAAATCCTGATTCTTCCATGGTCCCGGGAAGTTCCTGGGACCATGGAAGAATGTGCTCACCCGCCCTGGTGCTGCCGTGCTTATGCATGAGTTAGCGTGGCAGCAAAATGGGCCCAGAGCCACAGCACGCGGCTCAGGACCCACCGGGGAGGGGGGAAAGGCCCCACCGAATTCACACATTTTTTTTAAACTTACCTTGGCTCTGGAGCGCAACTGCTGTTCTCTATTTTTTTTAAAAAAAAATGGAGGGTGCGACAGCCCGGGAGCAGCCTGGGTTGTCACACTGGTCATGTATATTGATCACGACGAACCTGGAAGTGGCTACTTCTGGGTTCCCCCTCCGGCCCTCTACATGACGTGGTGTAGAAAGGGCCCATATGTGTTATGATTAGGGATGTAAAAGGAATCCATTCAGTGGTTCAGGTTCATTTGGCTTTTAGAGGCTCAGTACTCCAGCTCACTTGTTCGCAAGCTGGCCTAACTCAAACTGTGAGAGTTGGGCCAGCTTGCGGACTTCCGACGCCACCATGTGCAAACCCCCTCCACTCTCCTTGCTTGTGTCAGCATTGGCAAGGAGACAACATGGGGTTGGTGGATTACTCTATGTGGGGCTGCCTTTGAAGGTGGTTTGGAAGCTGCAGCTTGTGCAAAATGCAGCGGCCAGATTAATAACTGGAACCAGAAGGTTCGAGCATATAAGACCTACTCTGGCCCGCTATGTTTCCGAGCCTGATTCAAGGTGCTGGTTTTAGCCTAATAAAGCCTTACACAGCTTGGGACCACAATATCTGACGGAACGCCTTTCCCAACATGAACCTACCCGAACACTACGTTCAACATCTAAGGCCCTCCTCCAGGTGCCTACTCCGAGGGAAGCTCGGAGGATGGCAACAAGGGAGAGGGCCTTCTCTGTGGTGGCCCCCCAATTGTGGAATGATCTCCCTGACGAGGCCCACCTGGTGCCAACATTGTTATCTTTTCGTCACCAGGTCAAGACTTTCCTCTTCTCTCAGGCATCTAGCAATATCTGATGATCCTGGGTTTGTTTTTGTTGTTGTTGTTGTTTGTTTTTTGTAGCTTTTTTGGGCTGTTGTAGCAGTTTTAAATGTATGTGTGTATTGTGTGCATGTTGTATGTTTTTGCTGTTTAAATTTTTGTATATTGTTTTTAATTGTTTTAATCCTATGTAAACTGCCCAGAGAGCTTTGGCTATGGGGCAGTATACAAATGAAATAAATAAATAAATAAATAAAATACAGTGGCAGCAGTGGAGAGGGAGGTGACAGGGGCATGGAGGGAAATGTTTTCCCCACCCCCTTGCACATCCCCTTCATGCTCTCCTTGCTGGTGTCAGCATTGGCAAGGAGAGTGCAAGGGGGGCGCACATGATAGCGCCATTGATGAAGGGATTGTGCCCCTTTTGCAGAAGTGTGTTTTCCCACAAACTATGGCTGCAATTTGTGCAAATTACAGCTGTAATTTGTGGGACAACATGCTTCCGCAAAAGGGGAAAGTTCCCAGATTTCAGAAACGAGCCCCTGGCTTGGCTTGCAAAGGCAAGGCAAGCCGGCATGGTCATGGGAGTCTGTTGGGCCCTAAAAGGGCTGGATTTAGCTGTGACAGACATGCATATTTACAATTGCCATTAAAATATGATCTTAACCTGGAGAGGAGGGACCTCGGTGTTCCCAAAGGTAGAACCCACTTTCCACTTATACTTTTCACTTTGCATCTCACTACGTGCATATAACAGATATGAAATCAATGGCATTGTACTGGCACATGGCCCTTTACAAAAAGTTTCATTTGGGACCACTGTAAAATAGAATTAAGAACTATTGGTGAATATAGTGATTACATTTTGTTACAGAACTGTCAAAAAGAGCATTTAAAATAGCAACTATCCCCAGTTCTAGACTCAGAGACCATATTCCACCCGATTCTATTGTTAAAACATGAGGGTGATCCAGTCTCCTGTTTCATCTTACTCTTCCATTGATCTTCTCTCCTACATGCATTATAACTAGAGGTAGACCAAGGCCATGTCTACACCAGAGATTTATCTGGGGGTTATCCCTAGGTCATCCCTGTGCGTCCACATGATGCACAGGGAATTCCAAGGATGACCTAGGGACAACCCCGGGATAACCCTGGGATAGTGGAAACTGGGGATATCCCGGTTTTCCTGCCAGCCCGGGTCCCAAAATGGGCATGGAGCCATGCAAGGTGGCTCTGTGCCCATGGGGGTGGGGGTGGGGAGCAATTTCGCCATCCTCAGGATGGCGGGGGGGGGGGTTGGGGCGCAGGGTTTTTTGTTTTTGTTTTTTGTACCTGTTCTGCAGGATTGGGGCTGTGCGCAGCTCCTCATCTTCTTTTTTTTAAAAAAATGAGAGGCATGACATCCCTTTCCTCCCAGGACATCACACTTCCATTTAGCCACTGGGGGAGGATCGTGGAAGCAGGCAAATCCACGATCCTCCCCCCTTCCTCCCTCTACACTCTTAGGTGTAGACATGGCCCAAGACATTTTGCTGCCTGAGGCAAAGGACAAGATGGTACCTCATCCTCTATTCCACATAAAGAAGCTGATTGGAATGGCAGTTGAATCTTACTTTAAATCTGGCAATTGGATTATGCTCTCCACATCTGAGGACAGCAGGATAGTTTAGAAAGTGCAGGACAGGTTGTGTGGCATTTACAGTTATATCGTCTAAGAGAAGGGAAGGCCCAGGGGGACTTAGGAGGAATAGCTGCCTGAGGCAGTTGCCTCATTCTGTCTAATGGTAGGGCTGGCCTTGAGAATAACACTTGCATATTTGGCAAGATATGCAAACAACTGTAAATGAAAAATAACAGAAGGTAAATGGGGGAAATGTGGCCAAACAGTTATAATTCTCATAAAAACTGAAACTTAATCACACCATACAAAATATAATACATAATGAATTTGCCTCTTAAAATTTATATATGGCACTCCATTATATGGCTACCTACGTAAATCCCGAGAATTGGGTTCATTTAAATTATGTGACGGGCGAGATGATATAATAAACAAATGCCCTTTTTCCTCCAGATTTGTAATCTGAGCCTTAAGGTTCAATTTGCAAACTAAATTAAGGGGCCTCAGGTGAATAAGAAATTTGCTTTTTTAAAAAAAATTCTATCTGCTGCCACTTTGATTAGATTAGTTATATTCTTTCTGTGACACGCAAATCCTATACTTAACACTCATGTATGTTTAACAGGGTTTGCATGGGGTCAACAGACAAGTGCTCCCTTTGGTGGCCTTGACCCTCTGTGTGTCCTTTGAGATATAGAGCAAAACAGAAGCCTGTCAGTTATGATCGCTTCAAATTAATAATTGTGATAAATATGAAAGTTGAAAAAATTAAACATTGGGCTGGTAGCTGGGGGAAGGAGGGGGGATTCACCCCAAAATTAAACTTTCACATAGGTGTAAAAGGCCATAATAATAATAATAATAATAATGAAAAGCAATGGTCATTGTCAGCTACTACCACACAATTCTGCTCCACGGTGGTGACAGGCTTCTAGTTAAGTCAACAAAGCCATTCTGTATATATGAGCAAATTGTTCGCATTCCTTTATGCACAACAGTATTTATCTAAAATTAGGATAATGTGAGCCCAGGGCTAAACGTCAACAAGAGAATGGGCTCTCAGTCGAACTCTTTCTTCCCGTTTGATAATGCAAAAGACATTTGTATTTGTTCTGGCATGTGCAATAAATTAAGCAAGTAGCAATGTTTAGAAAAAGCATGTTCCAGCAAAGGATCTCTGATTCACTGCAAACAATAATGAAATGTGTTCATTCCCTTGCTGTGTTCTACTGAATTTTTTTTCCAGCTGTGTTCGACATTGCATTTAAAATCTTTGCATTGTATAGGTGAAATATTTTTTTAAAAAATGACAGCTGGAGACTAATTCTTTATCATATACACTGACAATAATCACCTAACACATTGTTGGCACTCCACTTTTAAGACAGCACCATAATAATGGCAGGCATAAAACAGCCCATTATGTTCTGTGCATAATGGGCTGTTATTTACTGAGACATAGACTATGTGGTTTGAGGTCCACAGGGTAGAACCCCTGAAAGATCAGGATCAAGCTATTTACCATTGTAGCAGGATAGAGTTCGAGGATCAGGACACTATTCAGAGGAGACAGGTTTGTGGTCAAGGTTACTGATAGCTTTGGAAGCTGCGGAAACACTTCTCTAGCTGGTGCCTCAAGCACCTTCCCCAAGTGGGGAGGACATGGGGCAGGTGAAACACTTTGCACACACATTTGAGATAGCCAGGAGCACACTAAGGAGAATCCCTGCTGTTATCTCCAATCAGTGATCAGAGATAACAGTGGAGATTCCTCTCCCCACTAGCCTTTAAGGGCCAGGGATTAGCAAAGGCGGGGTGTGTATGTGTGTCTCACCTGAATTTTAGTCACAAACTGCTACAAAAGGCAGAAACAGACCTATTCAGCATGTTTTCAAGCTAAATGGTTTTCAAGCTAATTTTGGCCATTTTAGCCTTCCATAGCAGTGCAATCAAAAATTGGGAGCAACTAACATTTTGGATTTTTTTGCTGTTACTGCCAAATTCAGTGGCAGAAGTGTGACCTGTGGTGTGTGTGTGTGTAAAAATAATCCCCAGATTCCCCAAAGTTGCCCACCTCTGAGTTAAGGCATGACCCATCTTGTTTACTGCCCAGAAGAGGCTGTGTATTCAAATCCACATCACTCTAGCTTCCAGTGGTGATAAGAGTGTAGTGATTATAGAGTGGGAATCTATACAAAATATAGGGGGATAGAGTGGAAATTCAACAGGCATGGGGATTTTTAACTCGCTCCTCTTGGAACCTTTTTCCAGTGGAAATCATCGGCCTTTTCTCCTCCAATTATTTTGCTTCTGCTGGAAAAATGATAAGCTTTTCTACTCTAGGCATTTGTTGTGCACTTGTCATTCATGTTTTTTAAAATAATGTATTAGTTTTTATTTGTTTTTAATGGTTTATCTATTTTATGGTCCTTGTATTTATATTTATTGTTGTTCCCCGCCTCCACCCGGAGGGAGAGGCGGGTTAGAAATAAATAAATACATTATTATTATTATTACTCCCAGTTGTTTACAGGTTCTTTAGATGACATTGTGACTATCCAGTTTCACTTGTGATTGCAAATAGCACTTTCCATGAGAAAGGGAAATAGGGTATTATTTCTGATGGTAAAAGAAAGTGAGATTTCCTCTTGTGTATTTGTGCTATTCTGCTATACCACAGTGCTACCTAGAGGCTATGTAAGAGAACAGTAGGAAAGGAAATGTTCTTCGTTCAGATCTTAGTTCTGCAACAAAACCAAAAATAGATGAAGCAGATTAACAGCATTGTGTAGAAAAGCCCGATATAGGGTAACTATGTTTCTCTTTTGAGGGTAACTTTGAATGGGAAATGGTTAAGAAGTTAAGCAAAATGGGATAAGAAGTTAAGATCACTCCACCCCCAAGTCAGTATGTCTTCCATTTCAAATTGCAGCCTCTGTGGCTGTGTCATATATCATAAATTCAAGCCCAAAAAAAGAGCCACTGAGCATCAAGTAATGTGTTATTCTGCCCAAGCTGTTTCAAACACTATGGGTTCATTATGTCTCAGGAGAAATATGTTGTGGATATTTTGATGCAGCATTCACACATATATCCTTATTTGTCTAGATTTCAGTTTTCTTTGCCAACATCAATTTGGTTAACTGTGGTTAATCTTAACTATAGTTTGTTTGAAAGAAGTCAATTTAAAACCGTAGGTTATGAAGCTGGCTGGATTCAGCAAAACAGCATTGTATCAAAGATGCATGAAATCCTTATTCCTCTCTACTCGGCACTAGTGAGACCATACTTGGAACATTGTGTATGGTTCTGGGCACCATATTTCCAGAAGGACATTTAGAACTGGTTCAGAGGAGGGCAACAAAGATGATACAGGGACTTGAGGACATGCCCTATGATGACTGGCTGAAGGAACTTGGAATGTTCAATCTGGAGAAAAGGAGACTGAGGGGAGACATGTTAGCACTGTTCAGGTACAAAAGGGTGCCACAGGGAAGATGGTCAAGAACGATTTTCCATTGCCACAGATATTAAGATCTGAAATAATGGGTATAAGTTACAGCTACCTAGATTTTGATTAAATATAAGGAAAACCTCCTAGCAGTAAGATCTGTACAACAGTGGAACAGTCTACATATGGAGGTTGTGGGTTCTCCATCTCTGGAGGTTTTTAAGAATTTATTTTATTTAATACATTTCTTGATGACCTTTCAGGGCAAAGCCCTCACAAGGCTCCTTACAATAAAATACATAAAGTATTAAAAGAAATAAAATATTAAAAATACTAAAAGCAATAAAACAGCAATTAAAACAAAACCAACACTAAACCCAGCAATAGCAGCAATAACAGCAATATCAATATGCATCATATGAAGGCCATGGTAAAATAAAATGTTTTGAAGGCCTTTTTGAAAGCCTGCAAGGAAGGTACATGGCAGACCTCCAATGGAATTTTGTTCCAGAGATTTGGGGCCACCACAGAAAAGGCCTTCTCCCATGTGGACACCCACCTAATTGCCCTCACAGGTGGGCAAATAAGGAGGGCCTCTCTTTCTGATCTTAAAGTGTGGGCAGGCTGATATGGGTGAAGGTGGTCCTTCAAGTAACTTGGCCCTAAGAGGCTAGACAGCCATCTCTCATGGGTGGTTTAATTGGTTTTCCTGTACATTGCAGAGGGTTGAACTAGAAGATCCTTGTGGTCCCTTCCAACTCCAAAATTCAATGATTTTATTATTCTAGTTAAGATTAACCAGAATTGGGGGTCCAGACATAGCAATAAACTATGGTTTCTACAAAATGGAAGCAAAAGCTTCCAATCTCTTCCTTATGGCTGCCAGAGGAGATGAGAAGGGAAGTATGTGAGCCCAAGGCCTACACAGGCTCATTCCTGTCACAACAAACCATGGTTTATCATGACTTCTAAATGTAGGCATTGCATTATACTTTTTAAGTCTTTTTCCATTCACTAATGAAGCTCTCTACTTGAGTGTGGACCACCAGGAACTCCTCCCTAGGGCTACAACCACAAAGGAATTGTCATACACCTGGCAATCCACAATTCATGGCTGGTGGGCTGCTTTTGGACTGGTGGATTGTAAGTCATGCAGACCTGCAATATTATACTGAAGCACCAATCTGGACACATGGAGGATAGCTCCCATAAGATGAATCCTCATGCATGTGTACTGGTGGCAGTAGAACATGTTTGTTTTTCCTTATTGCATAACATCAGGAAAGATCATCCAAGACATGAGGGCACTCTAAATGAAAGCTAAACCAACATAATTGTGTTAAAAAATGTGAGTAACACTCATAAACTGAACCACAATACATTATACTGAAATGCTTTCCTTGTTTATTTGGACAAATGGGCAGAGTAGATGAAACTAAATGAGATGACCGTATTCAAATGTATTTGTCTGGATTTCTCTCATTAGCTTTGATTAATAAAATGTTTCACAAGGCAGCTCACAAAATCACTATAAAATAATTTAAAATGCTTGGTTTTATAATAAACGTACAATATTTTGGATTTTCTAGTGCAGGGTGGGCAGAAGGTAGCTATCCAGATTTTTTCAGCTTCAACTCCCAGAAGTCCCTAGCAGCATGGCCAATGGTCAGGATGCTAGGAGTTGGTTCAAAACATGTGGAGCTCTACTTTCTGCCCACTCTAGAAATAAGATACATTTTGAGAAAGAAGTAGAGAAAGAAGTAGAGAAAGAAGCAATCTATAAAAATGAGTTGCGCTAGTAATTAGAGGGTTTCCATATTAACAATTTATGAAAACCAATTATCTTATTGTTCTTAGGAGGAAGATGCATTCATTTCAGTAAAGCTTTACAAACATATTATACAATAGGAATAACAAAAGCTTAAAAATACTTCACATGTTTCAGTATTAACATCAAGCCTTTAGAAGCCAGATTAAAGTATGTAGGATGAGCCCACACAGACTAGGAGAAATCCATAGAATTTACTACTTCTGTCTAGAACTGGCATACTGTTGTTTTCTCCCTATCTAAAACTCCAGTTCTTCTACTTGGAAATTTTAGATGCCTAGGGAACAAGAGGGTCCCAGTCCTAGGCATAAATAGTTCCTGTGGATTACTTACTACAATATGTTGTCTCATATCTGGGCTGTTTGCTCATTCTTCTTCTTGAATCTTTTCTCTGCAATGTTAAAATGTAACTTCTTAGCATAGTCTGAGCAAGTAGCAAGACATAATGCTGCTTACCTATTTTGAAATTTTCTCTCTCTTCTGGGTGGAGTGACATGAAAGCACTAGTCATCCAAAATTTCTTCCTCTTGCAGCTGTTCTCATGTCTTGTGAAATTACCTTCAGGAAAGAAGAAAACTGGGAAACGAGCTGGACATATTTCTAGAAGAAATATTTGCTTCATCAGATAACTGAATTGTTTGTTGTCTATCCTCCAATAAAGGGAAGTAAATTAGGTAGAGAGGGAAGTAACTCCAAATTTCTGTCATGACTTCCCAAATACTTATTGCTACTTTACTATGCCTTCATTTCCCCTTATGTGATAGTTGCCCACAATTCCAGATATCCTGGACATATAAGAGTATACTTTGAAATATTTAGAAATGTCATATGAATGGACCCTTCATCTCCCACAAGCTTCGATATAAATACATGTGCTGTCTGTTTTCAAATGATTAATGTTAAGAATTATTGCCTTTTGGCTAGGGTAACATGTATTTGAGTATCTTATGGAAAAATCAGTGATGTATATCGCCACAGTGGAAACATAACAACATAAATTATAATTCTTGCTGAAAATGATATCCCCACAAAGTGCATTCTCTTGGTAGATTAGGTTGAAATCACGGTTAGGCTCCCTACATTTTTTTTATCCAGTACTGCAATAATAATTCACCTGCAAAGTTCTAATGATGAATAAACTGATATGAAAAGCAAAGTCATCTATCACAACTGACAAGTATGCAAATGGGTTGAAACTCTGCTTCCTAGAACGTCGATGAACCCACAGGAGAGACTCCCATATTTGACTCAAAAAGCAGACATAAATCTTCTCGTGAACCAAAGACTACATCAGTACCTCTGTGAGTCAGGAGCATCCAGGGAGGGGGGAGGGGGGAACATACAAGGAACTGATCGTGGCCTGATCATCTAAGTCAGGGATCTTGCTCCTCAGGCTCATGAGCCAAATCCATCCTACCTGGGCCCCCAATCTGGTTCTCCAGGGTTCCACATCTGGCCACACTCTCTTTCCCAGGCCCCATCCTCTTTCCCCAAAAGATTCCTTGCATGTCAACATTAGAGAGAGGGTATCTTCTGTAGTAAAGCAGAAGTGCAGACATGGATGCTGCTTTGAAGCAGGGACAAGCCTTAACAATGAATCCGTGAACCTGACCTAATTCCACAAGTAACGTAAGAAGCAAAGCATAGGCTCAGGCTCCAATCCTAAATTACCTGAGAATAAGTCTCATGGAACACATTGGGACTATCCATTCCATGGATAGGATTGTGCTGTCAGGTTCTAAATTTTAAAAAAATCTTCTTCATCATCACCACGTTTAGCAGATATTCTGCCTTGGGCTTTGGCCCACCTGGAAGAAGGAATTTCTAAAGCTGGGGGATATCTTTTTGGGAACATCTCTGAAAATCCTCAATGTTCAAATGTGATGCACAAAAAGCACCATTAAGAGGCCATCTCTGCTATCTAAATTGCAGTAGGATAATTGGTAGCTACTAAGATATCCGTCTATTATCTATCTCTATCTATCTATCTATCTATCTATCTATCTATCTATCTATCTATCATCTGATTTTTATCATGCCATTTTTTTAGTGGAAAAGTGAGGAGCAAATCAAATCATATCAAGACCTTATGCTCACATATCGAGCCATACTATTACTGAGCTTGCCCTCCACGAATTCATGATTGCTAGGGAAATTTCTGTGTTCTTAAAAATAAATAATTCTGATTTTGCTCATTACATTAACATAAATCTTTGGTTTTCTTCTGTGGTAGCAGGCAACATCTGCAAGTTAAACACTGCATGTGATATTGATTTAATATGTCTAAGGGGATAGTATGCTTCTCTGACGAACCGTTACGACTCATATTTGTACAGGTAAAGAAATACAGCTGCTGTCAATATCTCTTACAAATATCTGGTATCAGAAACAGATCTAAAAACTTTTGATAAAACATATTGTTAATTTAAGCGGGGGGAAGTACTTGATTCCAGGTACAAGACATTGCAGTAGTCGACTCTGGAGATTGCCTGAATGACTGCGGCTATGCTATCTGTGCCCGGGAACTGGCACACCATCCTCTTGGAAGATGCCGTTCACAATAGAGCTCAGTCGGGTCTCCAGTAACTATGTTGGATCCAGCAGCACCTCCAAACTGTGAGCCTGATCTTCCAGAGAGAGTGTGACTCTGTCACAGACAGGATGAACTTCCCCACCTTGGACATTTTGCAATAAAACATGATGTTAATCTATGCTGTATGTATTATTTCCAGCATTGTTTACATAAGAGATCACAGGAATAGAAATATTTAATTCATGACACCACCTTTGTGAGGGCTGAACTCAATTTCTGAGGAGCTTTTGGGGACCATATGTCAGTGGTAGCTGGAGCCAAAGGCAAAAGGGGAGGGCCCAAATACAAAATAAAAATAAAAATTACAAGCATATTTTAAAGCTCTTTGTGCCAGTAAGTGAGATGTATTGTATTTCTATCTAAATTCTGGTCATTATTTCTAAACTTGCATCTGTACGTAGATGCAAATTTTATGTGAGTATGTGCCACTTTTGTTCTTTTTGTGTGTGTGTGGCATAAGTAGACACACTAAATAAAATATGTTCCCACTCTTATATTCTGGATAAAGGCTAAACCACAAAACTAATGGCAAGACATCTTTTATTTTAAGACATCTTCCTTACTAGAGAAGAGTTGGGTGCTTTCCAGATGGTTTGGACTTCAGCTCCTATTAGCTCCAGCCAATGTGACCACTGGTTGGGAATTCTGGGAGTTGTAGTCCAAAACATATGGGGGCACCAGGTTGGGGAAGGCTGTTCTAGGACATCCCAGATGCAACCAGGACAGTGTTGTGGGATGGGGGATCCCTGAGCTTTGCAATGCTGTCCCTCAGTTGCAGTCTGATCTTTGGTCATGATCTCTGCCTACAAATTGTGGAGGCATGGTGTGTACCAATGGAGTTTGGAGACTCTGGTTTCGGTGGGGCTGTGAATCAACTCTGGGTTTCTGTTAGAACCAGGCAGAACTCTAAAGGAGCTATCCAAAGCTCTGACCTCATTTTGGAGATAGGGTTCATCACCTTGGATAGCTCCTTTAGAGTTCTGGCTGGTTCTGACTGAAAAGCAGATTGGATTTACAGGCCCACTAAAATCAGAGCCACCAGCCTCTGCTGGTGTGACTCTCAGTTCAGGTGGGATCATGCCCAAAGGTGGCCTGTTCACCTCAAACTGGGGCTGCTCTATAAATGTGAGCAGGAGTGCTCACATTTTTGAGCAACCCTGTTTTGAATGCTCACTGGTTTGTGATCCTGCTTTGCAGTGCAAGTGCAACCAAGAAATAAATAACTATGGCTGCTTCTGAAATTCTCATCACTTTAATTTCTTCCCAAATGTAGGAATTCTGAATCTCCTGCTCTTGTTTCCATAGCAGAACCAATTTCTTAAGAAATTTCCATTATTCCATTTTCTTTGTACAATGGCAGTTTTTATCTCACTACATTTCACTTATCTTTTCACAGAGGGGCAGAATGTCTCCTAAACATTGCTACTGTGGTGAGACAAACTCTTACACACGGCGGGTGACCCAAACAACTATTTCCATGGAAACTGCCCCTTTCAGCAAACAGACACTCCCCAGAGACATGGCTTTTGTTTATGTTAGCTGATGGACTGCCAGAATGCCGCCATGCTGGCCGTTCCGCCAGGCAATGCAACCAAAGTCCATGTCTCCGTATTTACGGCGTTGCAACATGGTGGCATGCCACTACATTGGTATACTGCCTACACACAACACCTCATTTTGCCATGGTACAAGTACATGGGCTGATGCTGGTACTTTCATGGCATAACCAGAGAAAATACTACATTTTTCCTGTTCGGAAATAGTATGGGATAAGAAGGGGGAGCGTGTGAGGAAACCACTAGAGGATGATGACTTCATGAAAAGCTCCTAGAAAATTCTGTGTTTGAGGAAAGATGAATGCACAACAAAAGACAGGTGTAGAGACACCCAGAGAAAGGCTTGAACACTGATTGAAATTGAAAGCAGGAGTTGGTGAGTGCCTTTTTTTCTGCCAACATAAATAAAAGCATGGTCAAGTAGTAGTACAAACACTCTCCAAGAGCTGATGGCTGAAGCATGTAGGCCTCTGCATTGCAACCGCGGTGTTTGTTCTTTGCCCATAATCCCCAGCTTCAATTGGAAATGGGGCTTTGTGGAGTTCTATGACACATTATTACCGCTCCACCAATCATCGGCGAAACAAAGCAGATGAGCAGCAGTGAAGTACGAAATGTTCCCCAGCTGGTAATGATTTGCACAGCATAACAACAAGCTACTCTAAGTGAAACGGAGAGGGAAATTACGTGCAAGGTTCCCAGTATTTGAGTCACAAGGACATGCTTGCTGTGGAATAACTGTAAGTGCTGTTTGAAAGTGAAGGTACCACGAATCACAACCTTTAAAGATTCCATAGAGTGTTGCTAAGAGTCAGGACACATTTGCCAATAATTTTCACATGACATGATTTATGGGACTCACTGCCTGCCATGTAGACTCTGTGGCAGCCATTTCACTGGTGACGGTGCTAGCGATAGCTCCTGTTCCATCCCCCATATTTTCACAGCCAGAACAAAATGCCTTGTAATGGTTTGATGTGATTTTTAAGCTGCGCCCTGGTAAAGCCAGACTTGTAATTACTTTCTTTTGTGTTTACAAATTCATGCTAAAGATTGCATTATGAATTCACAGATGAATCACAGCAAAGGGTCAAAGAGAGCAACGGCATTGCGTTTTACTCTTTTTTTAATGTTCTAAGTTTATTTAAAGTACATTTTGGCAAGTTGCTTTGGTTATTTCATGTGTGTATGTTCACATTATTTAATTCTTCAGATTTCCCTTAATAAAGGCTCATTTTGTCTGCGCAGGCTGTTATCCTAATAGAAGATGGGAGTGTTGCCATGGAAATAAGCATCGCAGAGTATCACAAAGGATAATCTTGAATCCCATGATAAGGCGGTTATCTTTCATTTTCAGCATCAAAAAGGCAGTCTGCATTTCAGAGGGTTTAAGTGGTTCCTGCTAAAATTGTTAAACAGATATATGCAGTACTCTTTCCGAAACGTTTAAGGGGAAGAACTTCCTCTGTATTCAGATGATGTTACCTGGTTTATCCTTGCAAATCTGCAACTGGGGCCGTGCAAGGAGAACAGCTGTGGGCCATGTGGGTCGAGTGAGATTGGAGCAGAAAGATGGTGGGTGGAGAAAGGGGGCATTGCTCAGTGTGATAGAACCGATGCTTTGTATTCAGAAGGTCCCAGGTTCGATCCCCCACTTCTCCACATAGGGCGAAGAAAGGAATCCTGCCTGAAACCTTGGAGAGCTGCTGCCAGTCACTGTCCCAGTATTGGACTAGATGGACCAATGGTCTGACTCAGGCCCCCTCCACAAGGATGCGCTTTTGCGCCCGGTTCGGGGATTATGCGCATTATCGCGGAGGCGCATTTACGCCTAATCCCGCTGCACGGGAGGCGGTGAGAGGCGGCGAAGCGCATTAATTGATGTCCAAAAAGTGCTTTAGAAGACGTTAATGTGCATAATCGCTTGTTCACACGGCGAAAATGCGCTTTAACGGCCGGAGCAAAATAAAAGTCGCTATTTAACGCGCATTCGAAAATGCGCATTATCGGGGAGATAACACGCCTGTACGCCCGTTTTGCGCTCCGCTGGTGTGGAGGTAAAATTTATAATGAGCCTTCAAGGCTCATTAAACGTCTCGTGTGGAGGAGGCCATAGTATAAGGAAGGGTGACCATATGGAAAGGAGAACAGGGCTCCTGTAGCTTTAACAGTTGCATAGAAAAGGGCATTTCAGCAGATGTCGTTTGCATGCATGCAGCACCTGGTGAAATTCCCTCTACATCACAACAGTTAAAGCTGCAGGAGCCCTGCCCTCTTTATATATGGTCGCTCTAGTATAGCTCCTGCAGCTTTAACTGTTGTGATGAAGAGGGGATTTCACCAAGAGCTGCATGCATACAAATAACACCTGCTGAAATGCCGTTTTCTATGCAACTGTTAAAGCTACAGGAGCCCTGTCCTCCTTTCCATATGGTCACCCTCGTATAAAGCAGTTTCCTATGTTCCTATGAAAGAGTTAAGCATTCCCATCCACCCCTTCCCCACTTATCAACTCTGAATTTCCCTCTCTTGAAATAACTTCTTGTTTTTAAAAAAATAAATAATGGTGTTTGGGTTAGCTTACATGCATTTGCCTGCACCTTGCAGTAAGCCCTGTCATGGGTTTGTTGAGCATGTTTGTTGAGCATGTTTCCCAGATAATAGTGTTTAGTGTTCAATACAGAATGCCCTGGAAATCCTTCCGAACGTTTTTCTCACATTATGGTGGAAGGGTGAGGACCACAAATGTTTTGTACCCTGATTCAGCAATGCTGGCCCTACAAATACAGTGGGGTGCTTCAAAGGGAAGCCTCTGTCTGCAACACTGATAGCTTAGTCAGGGGTTCATAGCCTAGGCTGACCAGATAAAATCCAGGTCAGGGCTCATGTAACTTTAACAGTTGTAGAGAAAAGGGAATTTCAGCCAGTGTCATTTGTATTCAGTTAGTTCCTGGTGATATTCCCTCTTCATCACAACAGTTAAAGGTGCAGGCACTATACTAGAGTGACCATATACAAAAGAAGGCAGGGTCCCCTATCATAGTCAACATCCTCCCCCTCCTCCACAGGAGATCAGCACCATCAGAGCTAACAATGACAATGATTTGTTCAGAGTCCTCACACACCTCAATCTTTTCACTTTAAATTACCCATGACATTTCAGCCACAAATGCAATTAGGTGTTCCGATTTATGTGCAGAGTGAGAAATTAATCTAACACCTGAAACAGTAAGAAGGCCACAGTGAATCTAGATATCTCATTTTTCTTTTGTTAAATGTAAGTTCAGATATCCAGCAAGTTTAAGAAACGTTTTCAGGCAATACATCTAATGTATTGTTTCCAAGGTATTGTTGTACTGAGGAGAGTGCAATAAACTGAAGACCCTGTGTAAAACTCATACTGATGCCCATGAATTGAAGGCATGGATTTCAAAAGTAGGTTAAATTTAGGTTGCTAGGAAACAGAATGGAATCCTAGCAACTGCTACTACAAATTAAGGTTATCTGTGTATTATATAATGTCCTAGACAAGGCAACAAGCCTTTGTTTATAAGTTAATTGTTTCTGCAATCCTATATCCATAGATATGGGAGCAGGCCACACTGTACTCAATGAGACTTACTTCTTCGTAGACATGCATTAGGGTGACCAGATAAAATCCAGGTCAGGGCTCCTGTAACTTTAACAGTTGTAGAGAAAAGGGAATTTCATCCAGTGTCATTTGTATGCAATTAGTCCCTGGTGAAATTCCCTCTTCATCACAACAGTTAAAGATGCAGGCACTATACTAGAGTGACCATATACAAAAGAAGGCAGGGCCCCTGCAACTTTAACTGTTGTGATGAAGAGGGAATTTCACCAGGAACTAACTGCATACAAATGACACTGGCTGAAATTCCCTTTTCTCTACAACTGTTAAAGTTACATGAGCCCTGACCTGGATTTTATCTGGTCAGCCTACATGCATAGGATTGCTCTGTACAATAATGTTAAGGTCTAGTCTGTATATTTTTCAATATCCTTGCTGTTGTCACAACTCTGCCTTCTAGTTTGGCCTTTTCTCTGTAATGTTATACATGGATTGGCTCACAATGAAATAATTGCAATTAGATTAATTAACTTCTGGATAAGAAAATGATGGTGTGCTGTGCATTTCCTCTTGCAGGTTACAAAACAACCTAGTTAAGGGCAGAACCCTAGGCATGTTAGGTAGAAAAAAGGCATACAACGTCATGCTGGCTGGGTATGCTGGCAGTTGTAGGTCTTTTTTCTGCCTTAACATTCATAGGATTGTGCCCTTAAGGTTCTTAAGTAAACAGCTAACTTACTGTGCATTCCTATATTCACCTACTTAGTAAGTGGTATAGTATAGCAGCCTTATTAATTAAGATACAATTGTGCTTTGGAGCACTAATACCTAATATTCTATTCAAGCTCATATTTCATATAATTCTCTTAAATGTTGGAGAATGCTTTTGCCTCAATATGAGATTCCTGAACTTAGAAAGCAATAAGCAATCCTTGCTCATATTGAGCCTGGTATATTCAGTGGAGCTGTGTTTGTGTATGTCAAGGCCCTGCTCAGTGGCCCAGTTAAACACATCACAACAAAAGTGGGTTTTAAAAAAACCTGGTTTTTTTGCAAATGAAGAAAAAGAGAGAGCAAGTGTGCTGGTTCCCCCCACCTGATTGTTCCCACTGCAAGCAGGAAGAGCTAAACAACCCAAAGACGCATGGTTGCTAAGCATGATGTGTGAACTGGGAATTCTGGGTTATTTGGGGAGAAACAAACCAGAGTTGCAACCCATCATTAGAAGACAACAGAAGAATAACAAAGAGACAGGCAGCTTAGCCTCCCTTAGCAGGGAGCTCCAAAGCTTCATAATTGATCGGAACATTTGGTATTGCTGCCTCCTATTAAAAAAGCAGTTAGCAGAGGGCAAAAAAAGGTAGAAAAGAATGAGCATTTACCAGTTCCACATGCACACAGGCTATCTTAGGATAACAAAAAGAAGACCACATCTTTCTTTAATGAAAAAAGAAAAACAGTTTATTCACAAATATCCTTGCACATACAAATGGAGGCACAGCATAGAGTAGGGTGACCAGATAAAATCCAGGTCAGGGCTCATGTAACTAACAGTTGTAGAGAAAAGGGAATTTCAGCCAGTGTCTTTTGTATGCAACTAGTTCCTGGTGAAATTCCTTCTTCATCACAACTGTTAAAGTTGTAGGGGCCCTGGCTTCTTTTGTATATGGTCACTCTAGTATAGTGATGAAGAGGGAATTTCACCAGGAACTAATTGCATACAAATGACACTGGCTGAAATTCCCTTTTCTCTACAACTGTTAAAGTTACATGAGCCCTGACCTGGATTTTATCTGGTCACCCTAATGTAACAGGGTGCACATCTGCATGAATTGATGTAAATAGTGATGCACATCCCCTTTTAGGCCATTAGTCACAGCCTGTGACCACAGCTGAACTGGGGTCTATATAGTCAAAAGATCTGGATATATGGCTAATTTAAACTAAATTTTATCTTTAAAATTAAGGCCCCCTTTCTAGTCCTAGAACTCTGACACTCATGTAGGAGTAAAGAAAATAAGCAAAGTAACTCACAGTCATCAGCGATCAAAACCTCAGGATTTGGTTGGGTTTTTCTCAAAGCCTTAATGCAACAGAGTCAAATTTCATCATTAGAATCCTCAAGGAATAAAATATAGATTGAACTTCCATGTTAATGCAAACTGGCTTTGAAATCAGGCCTTGGTTGGCTCACAAAATATGAAAAGTTGGCATGCCCAGTGGAAATGGTGTTCAAAGCAGTTCAAAGTAGGAATGGGAAAAGCAGGTTGTGCTGTTCTGGAAGAATAAATAATCACTCCCTTTTTGCAGCACATATATTCCCCCTATGAATGAGTATTTAAAAATAATAATGAATGTTTAAAGCAGCTCATTTTCCTTTTGAAGTCTTTTTAAAAAGTGTGCGTGAAAAAAAGTCTTCATAGCAACTAATGTGTGAAATATCAACTGTTTTTCTGCAACAGAGATACAGTTACATTTTTGTTTGTTTTCACTTTAGGGCCTTGATAGAAGACATCTATCATGCTGTAGACAAAATTTATTTCTTGGATGAAATAGTTACTTTTAGATAACTTATCAAACAAATGTTGATTTCTGAGCAAAAGGCAAAAACAATGCAGGTTGTTTTGAACGTAAGTAACATCGAAATAAATTCTTGCATTTACGTGTAGTGTGGATGTAACTGTGAAATGCTGTGTCTACTAGGGGTGTGCATCGGATCGGATCCGATCCACGATCCGAATCCGATCCGACCCAAAATCGGGAAAATCCGATCCGATCCGATCCGATCCGGACAACCTCCGATCCGATCCGATCCGATCCGATGAGGTCCGATCCGGATCGGACGCCATTTTGAATGCTTTTTCCCATAGCCAAGTATTGTTTTACAAAAACGCCTATAACTTTTTCATTTTTAAAGATAGAAGGATGAAACTTGGGCACATTGTAGACTGGTTAGGGGTAGTTATCTGTGAGAAATTTCAGAAAGATTGGTGCATGCATTTTGTGGCAATTAATTTTTTAATAAATACCCAGGAATGCCTATAACTTTGTCATTTTTAAAGTTACACACATGAAACTTTGCCACATTGTAGGGGGTACCTTGGGACCTATGTGTGTGAAATTTCAGAAACGTAGGTGCTTGTCTTGTGTGGCAATTAATTTTTAGAAAAATGGGTAGTAGTGGGGTAAATACAGTTACGCCTCCCATTTTTTTATTTTTGAAGATACAAACAGGAAACTTGGGCACATTACAGGTACCACTTGCCTTGATATGTGTGTGAAATTTCAGAAACATTGGAGCTTTCCTTGTGTGGCAATTAATTTTTGAAACAATGAGGAAAGAAACACCTATAACTTTGTCATTTTTAAAGTTACACACATGAAACTTTGCCACATTGTAGGTGGTACCTTGGGACCCATGTGTGTGAAATTTCGGAAACGTAGGTGCTTGCCTTGTGTGGCAATTAATTTTTTAATAAATACCCAGGAATGCCTATAACTTTGTCATTTTTAAAGTTACACACATGAAACTTTGCCACATTGTAGGCGGTACCTTGGGACCTATGTGTGTGAAATTTCGGAAACGTAGGTGCTTGCCTTGTGTGGCAATTAATTTTAGAAAAATGGGTAGTGGTGGGGTAAATACAGTTACGCCTCCCACTTTTTTATTTTTGAAGATACAAACAGGAAACATGGGCACATTACAGGTACCACTTGGCTTGATATGTGTGTAAAATTTCAGACAGCTGGGTCCAGGCATGTGGTGGCAAGGTATTTTTGAAACAATGAGGAAAGAAACGCCTATAACTTTTTTATTTTAAAAGTTAGAAGTCTGAACATTGCTCACTTTGTAGATGGGTTAGGGGTAGATATGTGTCAGAAATTTCAGAATGATAGGTCCAGGCATTTGATGGCTATGGAATTTTTAAATTACATGTTTCAAAAAAATTTCTACAGAGGCCAGGTCTTCCCCTCCCGCTTCCCGCGAAGAAAAGGAAACACTCTCTCGTCTCGATCCCTTTGATCCTTGCTAGTAGTATCCATTACAGGGCTCGTGTCTGCTTGAGTACAAAGTGAAAGCAGACACGAGCCCTGTAATGGATACTACCAAGGATCAAAGGGATCGAGACCAGAGTGATCCTTCCTTGCACGCATGGCTGCAAAACTCAGCTAGGCTCAGCCGTTCTGCTTGAAAAGTGAAAGGAGGAAAGGAAACACGAGCCCTGTAATGGATACTACTAGCAACTTCAAAGGGATCGAGACGAGAGAGTGTTTCCTTTTCTTCGCGGGAAGCGGGAGGGGAAGACCTGGCCTCTGTAGAAATTTTTTTGAAACATGTAATTTAAAAATTCCATAGCCATCAAATGCCTGGACCTATCATTCTGAAATTTCTGACACATATCTACCCCTAACCCATCTACAAAGTGAGCAATGTTCAGACTTCTAACTTTTAAAATAAAAAAGTTATAGGCGTTTCTTTCCTCATTGTTTCAAAAATACCTTGCCACCACATGCCTGGACCCAGCTGTCTGAAATTTTACACACATATCAAGCCAAGTGGTACCTGTAATGTGCCCATGTTTCCTGTTTGTATCTTCAAAAATAAAAAAGTGGGAGGCGTAACTGTATTTACCCCACCACTACCCATTTTTCTAAAATTAATTGCCACACAAGGCAAGCACCTACGTTTCCGAAATTTCACACACATAGGTCCCAAGGTACCGCCTACAATGTGGCAAAGTTTCATGTGTGTAACTTTAAAAATGACAAAGTTATAGGCATTCCTGGGTATTTATTAAAAAATTAATTGCCACACAAGGCAAGCACCTACGTTTCCGAAATTTCACACACATGGGTCCCAAGGTACCACCTACAATGTGGCAAAGTTTCATGTGTGTAACTTTAAAAATGACAAAGTTATAGGTGTTTCTTTCCTCATTGTTTCAAAAATTAATTGCCACACAAGGAAAGCTCCAATGTTTCTGAAATTTCACACACATATCAAGGCAAGTGGTACCTGTAATGTGCCCAAGTTTCCTGTTTGTATCTTCAAAAATAAAAAAATGGGAGGCGTAACTGTATTTACCCCACTACTACCCATTTTTCTAAAAATTAATTGCCACACAAGACAAGCACCTACGTTTCTGAAATTTCACACACATAGGTCCCAAGGTACCCCCTACAATGTGGCAAAGTTTCATGTGTGTAACTTTAAAAATGACAAAGTTATAGGCATTCCTGGGTATTTATTAAAAAATTAATTGCCACAAAATGCATGCACCAATCTTTCTGAAATTTCTCACAGATAACTACCCCTAACCAGTCTACAATGTGCCCAAGTTTCATCCTTCTATCTTTAAAAATGAAAAAGTTATAGGCATTTTTGTAAAACAATACTTGGCTATGGGAAAAAGCATTCAAAATGGCGTCCGATCCGGATCGGACATCTGGTCCGATCCGATCCGACCAGCCTCCGATCCGATCCGATCCGATCCGACCCCCCAGGTCCGATTCCGATCCGCTATCCGATCCGATCCGGGGGGTCAGTGCACATCCCTAGTGTCTACCCACAAAACCAGCATTAAACATTTGCAATACCATTATAGTCACATGGTGCACAACACATTCCTCCTCTCTCAGGCACAACTCATGCCCCACAAAAATAGGGGGAATAAATAAAGGGCAAAAATACAGTCCTCCACCCATCCCTTTCTACATGCCTTCACTGGCCATAGGGGTGTAGAGGGAGGAGGGTGGGCAATCCTGGAAGTACCTGCTTCCGGGATCGTCGCTGTCAATACAGATCATGGGTGTGACATCCTGGGTTCCTCCCGGGACATTGCACATCATGCCCGCTATTTTGTTGGGTTTTTTTAATCTGGGAAGAGCGCAGGAGTGCTCCTCCGCAAAAGGTAAGTCTTTTTCATTTTTTAAAAAAACCCACACGTAATCGGGCCCCTACCCTGCCCTCCCAGTGGTGGCGAAACTGGTGCTACCCCCTCCCTTGGTGGACATGGAGCCGCGTGGTGTGGCTCTGTGCCCATTTGTGCTACTGCGCTTACTTACGAGTAAGCGCAGCAGCACCCGGGATGGACGGCTACATCTTCCGCTATCCTGGGAAGTTCCTGGGACCATGGAAGATTTGGGATTTTCCAGGGATCCCTTATCCCTGGAAAATCCCATGGCTGCCCCCCACCCACCCCCAGGAGTCCCTGTGCATCATTTGGACTTACAGGGACCAGCTGGGGGGCTATCCCAGGCATATAGCCTGGTGTAGACATGGCTACTGTGTTCAAACCACAATGTGCTGGCCATTACTTTCAGATGAAATCCTATGCACTCTTTTTATATAAGTGGACAGCTGGAATATGAGTAACCTACGGGTTTGAGCCCTGAGAAAAAGGGGGACGGTGTATGCCTACCTTTTGCTGGCCTCTAGGAGGATTCTGCTGCTGATACCTATTTGTTATTTTAATGATTGAAATATTGAGTATTTCTTGTTTGTATAGTTTGGTTATTCATTTTGTCTTTTAGAGAAAGCTGCAATCTGCTTTTATGTTGACAAACAGACTGTAAATCTATGAAATCAATAAAATGAAAGAGATTGTATTTACTGTCAGGGCTAAACTAGACATTAGGTTAAATGTGTAGTGTTTAGGTGATCCCAACTTTTATTTCTACTCTGGTGTAAGTGTGTGTGGGGGGGCTGATCTGAATTGAGACCACTGAACATGGTAAGGGGTTATCCCTTCCCACCCAGCCACTTCCCCCTAAATTCACCCCTCCCCCTCACACATGGTGACTAAAAAGGGGGGATGGGAACTCCATTGGCACAAATGGAGTTTTATTTTTCTTTTCTTTAGCCCGTGTGTATGTGTGTGTGTGTGTGTGGGGGGATCTAGGGAAGGAAGTAGCTGGGGGCTAATCCTTCCTCCTCACTTGCAGCAATTCCCATCTTAATTGGGGAGCCCTGAACACTTACACTAGAGAAGAAATAAAAATTAAGATCACCTAGATGCTACATATTTAATGTAGCATCCAGTTTAGCCTTGAAATCTTGTTTACTCTAAAGCTGTATTCATGAATTACACATATATTGGTAAGTCCTGTGATGAATATGAGATAATACCAAGGCTCCAACTTAGTCTAGCATTCTGTTCACACAATGGCTAACCTATGGGAGTCCATAGGTAGGGTAGTCCATAGGAAGGACATGAATGCAATAGCACCCTCCTGCTCATGTTCCCCAACAACTCATATACAGAGGCCCGTTCTCTCTGATATGGGAAGTAAGAGTGGACTGCATTTCCCATCATGCTCCTGATATTGCATCCCATTCTAACTCTGCTCTCTGTTGTCTACACACTAAGCCAGTGGACACTGGCTGGTGGCTCCCATGTCAGTGGGGTGGTGAATCTACTCCGGGTTTCAGTCAAAACTCTAAAGGAGCTATCCAAGGCACTAAGCACAGCTATATGCAAAGGAATTCCTGGTTGAGAGTAGCAGCCTATATGTAGGGCTCCCATACAATCTGGGAGCCATGCAACCTGTTCGTGTGGAGCCCCTACACACATAAGCAGCTACTTGCATATTGGGATGCCTTTGCAAACGTCAACAGTTCACCTGTCTATTATAGCACTGATATCTGCTGAGAGAAATTTTGCTGGTATAAGTTGAGAGAAAATTCTTTCCTTGGGCTTGTGATGCTAAGAGAGACTTTTTGGACAGCTTGTCTGTGATATGGAAGCGCTGTTGGTAGCTAAGTGGTAAGTGAATTTTGGTTTTGATTCTTTTATGTTGTTATATAGCATGATTTGAAGCAGTGAAACATAAATGTTATTTTTGAGAAGTATTTTCTTAAATGCCAGACCTGCAAGTTGGAGGAATTACACTCATCATAAAACTATTTGGGAGGACTAGTGCTCATTAACAACTCAAGTTGGAATCTGACAAAAGGATTTCACTCCAAGGAATTACAAGCAAGTGCAGACATGAACTTGAAAAACAGCTTATGATGAAATGGACTTCTATTGGTGACCCTTAGTTAAAGTTGACTAAGTATCTATTGTACTGACCCTGTTCAGATGACACACTAAGCTACGGTGGTTAAGAATTCTGAGCTAAACATCATGGCAGCGGGTCATGTGAAACATGACTTAGTGTGTTGTGTGAACCATTCCTAAACATGGTGGCTACATAACCACAGTTTAAACACGCTCACTAACCATTTACTGCTAAAAGGGTTAGCAGCCTAACCATGGCTTAGTGTGTTGTCTGAACAGGTCCATTGATTGTAACTTAAATTCTGTATTATCTAAAAATCCATATTTTTTTCTTAAAGTAAATATCTCATTAACAGACTTCCCCATCCTCTCCTCCCCCCCTGCAGCTCCCCACATGCACCCCAGAATTACTCCAAAGTGTCCTGCATGGGGAAAAGCCAAATCCATTGTACCAGGGGTTTCCATTTTGCTGGTGGAAAGACCAGCTGGATTCAAGTCATAGATTGAAAATATTAATATATATTATAATATTAATTATAATATTGGTATTTCTATATCAATATTTTTGGTGATGATTATTGTGAGGAGATCCTCGCTGTATGTATTTTTTTATCTTTTTTCTGCTTGACTACAACACTGCCCCTACAATCAAGTAATGTGTCAATCAGTCTTAACATAATCTTCAATTGGTCCAATAAAAAGCACAATCACCCATATTTTGTATATCTGATTCCTTGTATTCTATTCTTCTTCATGGGTGCTGGTATGTTTTAGGATAGTTCTTAACTCTAGAGAATTGTAAATTTTCATTTTTCAAGACAAAACATTAGCCAAAATATGATGTCAAAGATACTGGATCTGGAATAGCAACAATTTCTGTAATGCACCATATAATATTTAATATTTCCAAGTGTAACATATGCTTAATAAGTAAGGATAATTATTCATTTGCAAATACCTTCAGTGGAACATAAATCCTCCAAGTAATCATGCCTTAAAACATAGGGGGAAAGGAATCACATCAGTTCAAATTCTGATTTCACTCAGGGTGATTAATGTTTCTGCAAAACAAATTTGGAAGGCAAAGATGGCATCAGTTCTGAATGCCTAAGGGTAGGTAGGCTGCAGGGAATGAACACGGCTGTTCTCCAACACCTTGCTGCTGCTCTCTGCCCCAGCATCTGGCGCCTGAGGTGACTGTCTTACTTTGCTTAATGGTAGGGTCGGCCCTAGGAATAGGAGAAGGGATAGAGGGATTTCATGATTTATAAATCATTTCTGGTAATAAATCAATACATAAAAACAGTTGCAGTTATAATGAACACCATAATATTGCATCATTGGCAATATGAAAGAAGCAAGATTGTGGTAACAAACATTTATTAGATCAGTAATGGAAAAGAATTGCAATTTCTTGTCATGCAATAATATACAGCTCTCTCTGACTCAGAAGAGGACATTACTCAGGTCTGCAGTTTCAACCACACTGCAATCTTTTCCTTGTTCCCCATTTTTATTGGGTTTCTGCTCTGACCATCACCAAGAAACTGCTGTTCAAAAAACCCTGCATGTTCAACTATGCTTTCAATTCGTTATTCTAATTGTGATGTTGGTGTCACTCAGAGAGTGCTTTCAAATGCCTGGAAGTCACAAATCAGATTTGTTGATGAGTTCATATTCTGCCACAATATTATTATCCCCTGGCTGCAATCCTAGGCACAGTTACTTGGCAATAAATCCTTTGAAATCAATTGGACTTACTTCCCACCAACACAGTTAGGACCAGACTGCAAGTGTTCCCTTCTAATATTCACTTGGCATGGAAGGCTGAAACAAGCCATGGAATAATAAAATAACTACACACTTATCTCCAACCACTAAATGCTTGTTTAAATTAAAATTTAAAAAGTTTAATGTATGTTCCAGAAGATGCCTAGGCAGACTTCCAAATAATGGGATTTGAAAGCTGGGAACAAAACCCCAGAACAGAACTCTGTGTCCCTCACTATTCATAGCTGATAACATAGAAGCTATTCTTGGTGGATCTTAAAGCAGAATAGATGGTCTCTATCATATGTACATCCCAAATCATTAAGAATTTTATAGATAAAGGACCAACATTATATTCATTAAACAAAAAACCTACGGTTTACAAAAACAACGTTAAGGCTCCACAGTTTCCAACCAAGCACCAAAAAACAGGAAAATTGGGAGTTAAGGCTCCCAAGCCTTAACGCCACATCCTCCCTAAGAAGGCAGAAAGTGCAAGTGAAATTCTCATTCTCCCAAAGCAGATAAACCATGAGGACAGGATGGAGAATATGATATGCAGAGGTGACTGTGGGGTTGTGGAAAACTGATCACGAACAACTTAGGGCCACCTACTTCTCTTTTTTTGTTTAGAGCAGCCCTTCCCCAAACTGGTGCCCTCCAAAGGTGTTAGACTACAACTCCCATCATTGCAAGTCAGTATGTCCCATGGTCAGGAATGCTGGGACTTGTCATCTCAAACACCTGGAGGGCAACAAGATGGGGAATGCTGTTCCATATCCTTACCAAATACAGGGTCTCAAACACATCTCTCAAACACATCTCGCATATAGCAGCACGCTTGATAACAAAAGGGGAACTATTCATTACAGATCTAGAACCAGAGCATGTTCCAGGCACTTCCAACTTTTGATCAATATCCTGCACTTCAAAGAACCAATGTATTTTTTCCCTTAAAAATTTATTTAAACAAAATATACTGTTCATTCCCCACAATCCCTTCACAATACATCATCTCATCAAAGCGACAGAGGAGCAGAAGAGGTTTAGTTTGGCTGTCTTGAACACCTTTCAGATGATATTAGTTTGCAATCCTATATCTCTTGGGAGTAAGCCCTAGTGAATTCAGTGGCACTGGCTTCTGAGAAGACAAGTATAGGAGTCAACCTTCTCCAGCTTGGTGCTCTCCAGACGTGTTGCACTTTAACTCCCATGTTATGTGTTATGGGGAAGACAAAAATCATTTCATACTTAATTTTAAAATAATACTGATGCATGAAAGTATTAGGTGGTAGCTCTGCCTTTGATCTCACACTGCTGAACAAGTAAGAGAAATCCTTTATCTGATATTCAAGAAACAGACACCCTATGCCATGTGTTGAAAACTAATGTTGACGTCTGAAGGGCTATCCGGATTACCGTAGGTATTCAAGATTCATTCATTGTTGTTTCATTTGGTTTATACAGTTTATTTAAAATGATGCAGCTCTTTTGTAGTTCCTTGATTGATCACAATGCTGGAAAACATCATACTTTAGTACAGATGTGGGCAGAAAATAGATCTATCTTGATGTTTTGGACATCAACTCGTGGCATTCCTGACAACTGCCCATGATGATAGGGGCTTTTATAAGTTGAATTCTAAAACATCTGGAGATCTACATTCTGCCTTCCCTTCTTCTTGAACAACATCCGCCAACCTGGTCCCTGTCAGATGTGTTGGGTTGCAACTCTCAACATAAGGAGATGCTCTAAGAAATGAGAAGTAGCTGGTCCTAAGTTGTTCATCATCATTTCTTACAACCCCACAGTCACCTCTGCAGATCAAATTGCATATCTAGATTTTTGAGATGACAAGTCCCAGCATTCCTGACCATGGGACATACTGACTTGCAATGATGGGAGTTGTAGTCCAACACCTTTGGAGGGCACCAAGTTGGGGAAGGGCTGCTCTAAACAAAAAAAGAGAAGTAGGTGGCCCTAAGTTGTTCGTGATCAGTTTTCCACAACCCCAAAGTCACCTGTGCATATCATATTCTCCATCCTGTCCTCATGGTTTATCTGCTTTGGGAGAATGAGAATTTCACTTGCACTTTCTGCCTCCTTAGGGAGGATGTGGCGTTAAGGCTTGGGAGCCTTAACTCCCAATTTCCCTGCTTTTTGGTGCTTGGTTGGAAACTGTGGAGCCTTAACGTTGTTTTTGTAAACCGTAGGTTTTTTGTTTAATGAATTTCATGGCTTTGTGTAACGGATGACTGGATATTATACAGTTGACAAGCAGCCAGCATCAGCTAGGATGTTACACCATTTTGACATCCAATATAAAATCAAAGCTAGTGATATGTGTTGCACCCACTTTTCAAAATAATAAATGAACCCCAGAAGTTATGTTCTCTCACTTGATATCTGAGGGGTCTCATTTGAATTTTTCAATAGCCAATGTCCAGAAATAAAAGCTTTCTATGACTGACTCATGAAAAGAAGCATTTCATGTTTTGTGTCTGTATTTGGAGAGAACCTGAAAAAAATTATACTGGACTAAAAACTCCCTGATTAATTCTGGAAGCACACAAGATGATACAGGAAAATATCCTAAATTAGAATAAGTTACAGTTTACTATATTAATTATTTTAGCTCATTTTATGCTACATGCTTTTTCTTCCTGTTTGCATCTTAAAGTAGCAGATTGTGATCATGTTTGTGGTCAAGTTTCAAGCCTGCATGGGCTGCATTTCCATCCATAGATATTTACTTAAAAGACCCATTGAATTTCCTTGGTTCTTTAAAAGCAACGTATTTGCTTTTAGATTTGCCACTCTCAGCACTCTGCGCATGCTATGTATGCCTGCTCTGTCTACCCTATTGTTCCCTGCAAGGCCCAGCCAGGGGAGGTCAGTAAATTAAACCAAGGGATGAAGGATGGGATTCCATCAAGTTCAGCTGAGAGCATTTGCTGTAGGACATGGACCTAACAGAAACGGTGAGGTCAGGTTTCTGGCAGACCCATTTAAGCAACTTTATGGCCTGATAGTTCTCTGTTTGGGCCTGCAGAAGCCTCATAAAGCAATGGGCATATGAACACTGTTATTATGGTCTGCCACTTTGTCTTTAGTAGTCTGAGGTCCAGACCTCTTCAGAAGGGGGAATAGTGTCATGTTATAGGGTGACCACATGGAAAGGAGGACAAGCCATCCAAAATGGTGGCCAGCACAACATCTTGTGATACTAAATTTTATAGTTAACCAGAACTGTACACAGTATTCTAAGTGTGGTCACACCATAGATTTGTATACAGGCAGTATGAGACTGGCAATGTTATTCACAATTACTTTTCTTATAATGCCTAACATGGAGTTTGCTGTCTTTACAGCTGCCACACACTGGGTTGACATTTTCACTGAGCTGTCAACCACATTCCCAAGTTTTTTTTTTCTTGTTTAGTCACTGCAGGCTCAGATTCCATCAGTGTATATGTGATGTTGGGATGCTTTGCTCCAGTGTGCATCACTTTACAAATGCTTACGTAGAACTGTTGTTGCCATTTTGATGCCCATTTTCACACTATGGAGAGATTCTTTTGGAGCTCTTGGTAATCTCACTTAATTTTAAAAACCCTAAATATTTTGAGGTCAGCAGCAAATTTGGCCATCTCACTGCTCGCTACTATATGCATGTTGTGAAGAAAGTGGATAGGGAGGCAGTTTCTCCCTTTCTCATAATATTAGAATGAGGGTGGAAGTGAGCAGTGACGTAGCCACGTTTGGTGATGATACCAAATTATTTAGTCTTGCTAAAACAATGGAGGATTGTGAGGAGTTCCATAAAGATCTCTGCATGCCTAGAGAATGGCCATGAAAAGGGCAAATGCTGTTCAATGTAAGCAAGTGTAAAGTGATGCACATTGGGGGATCACAATTTCACATATACACTAACAGGATCTGAGCTAATTAGCGGTGACTGACTAAGAAAGAATTTGGAGCAGGGGAGGTGGACAGCTTGATGAAAATGTTGATCCGGCTGCTGTGAAAAAGGCAACCTCCGTGTAAGGCGTAATTAGGAAAAGAATCCTAATTCTTGAAGACTAATATAAAAATAGTAGGTTCTCTGATTTGCACTTGATGTATGTGGATTCTTTAATCTTACTATAGTAAAAATAACATATTTTAGTTTTAGATTCATGACTGTATTAGCAGTAAGTTAGTTGGGAAACAAATGTATTAGGAAGTGCAAAAAGTGAGTGTGTTGCATTATTTGTGACAGCTCTATTCATACATAGTTTACGGTATGTAGTAAGTAAAGAACAAACCTAAGGATGCCTTTCTGTGTGTATATATGAAAGAGGCAGGCACACAGACATAGATAGTGGGCCAGGCCTAAATTTCCACCCTAATCTATTTTACAGGGTTGTTGTGAGGGTAAAAGTGGCACATGCCATACACCCAAACATTACCAAACATTTGTTTTACATTTCTGTGAAAGTGAGCAGCAGAAGAAACTCACTAGATGGTTTTGAGCCAGTCATAGACTCTTAGCCTAACCTACCTCATGGGTTTTTTGGGGGGGGAGATATGGCACTTGAAAGAATTATCAGTCTAGGGCTTTCCCCTTCCTCCTTACTAGAGAAGCTTCTTTGCAACTGATCAACTAAATGGAGTCTGAACATCCTCTTATATCACTACATCTGACCCAGTACCAAGAATAGCCATGTGGGTGTTTAGAAATATTGCTCAATTTAATTTTAATCTATCCAAGTTTGGATTTTTATTTTTTTGCTCTAAAAATAGCCTGTTGTCAATGAATCCTATATTAAGCCTGTCAAAGATGTTGGTACTGGAGATAACAATACACAATAGTTTTGTTCAACCTGATCAAAAAATATTAGAAAAGCTAAGAGAATTCAGAATATCACTGACTCTTCTACCCTACAGGGTTGTTGTGCTGATAAAATGGAGGAGGATTATGTACGCCACCTTAGGTTCCTTGCAAGAGGAAAAAAGGCAGGCTATAAATGTAACTTCTACTAATTATTATTATTATTAATTATAATAACAATGAAGGAATAAAAATTCTTTAAAAATCAAATACATGGATTTTTTTAAAAAAGAAAAAAAGAAAAAGAGGGGGGAGCTTAACCTATTCTCATACAAAAAGCCTTGGTCCATAAATACACAGAGCTCTCAAAGAGAAGTACAGCCAAATCCACACACCCCTTCAAGCTAGTGCAATGGGAATGACACTCATTGCACTCAGTGGAACTAACTTCTGAGTAGACATGCCTTGGATTGAATTGATATGAAAATTAATGATCAGCAGCCATAATCAAATGAACATACACACATACAAAGCAAGCAAGCAAGTTGTTAATTGTAGAGTTATAGTGCTGTAAAGGAGAGGGAATTCTCACTCACATCTCTCCCTCTCCGCCTTCCAAGGTTCCAGACTGTTTTTTTAAAATAAAGGCTACAATCTTCTACACACTTACCTGGTAGTAAGACAATGCATTCAGTCAATGGAACTTACTTCTGAGAAGAGACTACAGCACTGTCTTTGCTAGAGGAAGCAGCCATTGTACCTGATGCAGGAGGGGGAGGAGAGACTCTACTGAACGTGTGCCATAATCAAAATGGCCGCCGGATTTCTTAAAGAGGCACAGTTTAAATTTAATAAAATCCACTTAAGCGAATTTTTAAAAAAGAAAAGCAGTTCCACCTACACTAGAACGGGAGGAAGTACCCTGCCATTGGATTAATGAATAAGGCTCCCTGAAGGTAAGGACAGCTGTGCAAAAATGGTTGCACCCCCCGAGTTCAATTTTCAGTTTCGGATTCAGGGGATTCTTTAATCTTTTTACTTTAAACTGCTCTCCTTCCCTCAGTCTTTTACCAATCTTCTTGAAATTTTCAGGTAATGTAAAACAAACATTTCTTTCTGGCACCTGTAAATTTCAGAGAGATTGGTGAAACATTTTTGATTTTATGGCTGTTAGAATGACCCCTCCCCAATTATCACTTTAACATGGTGGAACGTGTTTTTTACTGACCGCCCTTAACAAAGGAGGCACTGCCGTGCCTCCCTTAATAAGGTAGGATGCTGCATTTTTCATCACTTTTTAACCTTAATGGCAACACTGCAGTAGTCCAGTTTTGAAGTTACTAAATGAGATCTTATTTGTTACATTAGTATCCCAACATTAATATCCCACTTTCCTCCAAAGACCTTGGAGCAGCTGCTAAACAACACCACAACCTAGTGAAGTCAGTAATCCAGACACAGTGGCTGCATTCGGACAACACATTAAGCAACTGGGGGGGGGGGAACAGTTGTCAGTTGTGTTGCTTATTGTGTTGTGTGGAGGGTACCACGCCGCTCACAAACTACTGATGGTATGCTATTCCGCCCAAATAAGCAACTGAGAGAAACAACTGGCTTGCAAGTTATTTAGCTCATAGCCAGTTGTTTAAAGTGTTGTGTGGAGGGATGAGTGGGTTAATGGTATGTGGTGAGTGGGTTAAAACACAAGCCCATAGAGGCAGGAGGCAAGAGCGACCAAAACAGCAGCTGACACTCTGCTACAACTGGCACAACTTGCAGAGGCTGCTGGGATAGCACTGGGAGGACTGAGGGAGGGAGGGGAGGGGGGAGGGGGCTGTGTCAGTGAAATGCCGGGTTGACTATTAGTCCACTCAATGCCAGCCCCAACCACCCACTGTTGTGTAGGAATATGTTGAGTTTGCTACTCAACCCACCATTGACTAATGTGTTGTCCGAATGCAGCCAGTGACTGGCCCAGAGTCAATAAGTACACTTCACAGCTGTACAGGGATTTGAAGCCAGGATTCCTGTGGCCATGTCCAACACTTTGACCACTACAAGATTCTCTCATTTTTTACAGAACATTTCTACACCAGTCTTTTACTGCATGCTCATGATTGGCCACTCATGGAGGTTCGCAGGTCTTTTACATGATGTCATCCTCCAAAGTGTCTCCCACACTTTTAGAGCTTTATCCCACTTTAAAAAAGATCAGAGATAAGCTGAAATAAAATTAATGTGGCATAATGCCAGCATTGCACTATAAAACAGCCACTAGATGGCGCTGTTCATTGACCATAAAGAACATTGCCAAGAAAGGAAGTTTTCAATTCAAATCACATGTCCACTGTCTAAAGGACCCTGCAAAGAAACCAGAAGAAGAAATCCCTGGTAAGATGCAGGATTTCAGTCTCATGTGATGAACGTTACAGTTCTGAAATCCTTGCACATTAATCTATGCAGAAAACCTAAACTATGTAACCAGTAAAACTTTATTATGCTTCTGTGTCAACAATGGCTAGCATTATAAGCCAGAATCTCTGACACCAGGATGATGGCAAAAAAGTGAAATACACCACCCCTTGAACTGCCTGTGCATAAAGGAAAACTTCTTTTCTTGGCAATGCTCTACATGTTCAATGAAAGAGCAAAATCTAGTGGCTGTATTATAGTGCATTGATGGCATTTCATACCGTGAATGTGCTTTTCTTTCAGTTTATCTTCATTCTTTTTAAAAGCGGGATATAGATGAAAGTGTGGAAGACTCTCTGGAGGTTCACGATGTCACACATTACATTGAATGCACAAAATATGCAGTTATGACTACCCACACATGTCCTTCCCCATATATTTTGTTAACATAAAATGTGATGCTGAGCATATTCTTTTTCAGGCATACAACTGATGGCCATCTTATAGAAATGTCTGCATACTTTAAGACAGGGTTCCAGAACCTCTTTCAACACAAAGGCTGAATTTCAGTCAGATAAGCTTTTGTGGGCCACATTCCAGTGATGGGCAAAAGGGGAGGGGCCAAATTACCCCAAATACCTGAGTATCATACTTTAGTTCTTACTGCCAGTAACTAAACCTTAAGAGAGGTTTTCAAGTGGGAATAATACACATATAAAACCCAGGAAACCACCAAATGGTTGTGGGTTGTGGGAATAGAGAGTGGGGCATCTGAGGAACCCTGGAAGGCCAGATTGGGATGTCAGACCTGAGGTCCCCCACCTCGCTTTAAGAAGATTCAAAACCATATTCAGTCTTGATCCATGTTGAAATTCAGACTTTCTTGGGTCTGAGAGGAATGCATACAGCAAGCCATAGATTGAATTGTACCCCAGGCAAGAGCCTTCCCTGCCCACCCCACCAAACCCTAAGCCTTTAGGCCAGTTTTTCAATAGCCTTTTATTGCATTTTCAGGCCACTTCTTGGCTTTGATGCACAATTTGCATGCATGATTTATCCTTGTCATATAATACATTTGCACACTAGGGCATGCAATTCATTATTCATTCATGCCACACAAACGGTGTGTTCTGTTATGTCAAACTATTGAGTGGGCAGTTTCCAAGACAGGTGCTCCTTCCCTGAGCCTGCTACCCTCCAACCCCTGGTGCCCCAGGTAACCTCCTGCGTCCCCTGGCCTTAAATCTGGCCTTACATAATGACCACCTTTTCATCATTACTCCAACAGCCAAGAATAGAGCCATATCCCATCAGAGAAGCAAACAGCAATAGGCATGAGGACATCTGATATTCAGGCTTCTTGAAAGGAAACATTGATAAGCCCAGAAAAGATGAACCTCCATCTAGATCACAACTTCCCGCAATTTTTTAAAAGCAAGAAATGTTGGAATAAGTGTGTTTGAATTACTGCGTGAAAATGCTTCAAAGCCATAAGACTGCAAGCTCATTCTGTAATTGCAAGATGAGCTTGGATATCAAACCAATCCATCCTCTCATCTGAGAGGGCTTACTTCTCCCTTCTACTTCTGAGAACCTTAGAAGCAAGAAGCAAGGCAGAAGCCCTCCTCTTTTCCGTTTTCCCCAGCATCTGGTCTGCATAGGTATACTGCCGATAACTGTGGAGGCTCCATTTCACTAATTTAGGGAGTCCTTTCACTTGAAGTCAGAGCCTACCATCTGACCATAAAGTTGTTTCAGGCTATACTAAACTAGTTACTTCTTCCCCCTGTACTGAACAAATCAGATCCACTCGTTACAAGCAAAGTGTGCCATGGGTTAAGAAGGCAACAGCTGCCACAAACCTGTTTGGATAACCTTTCAGAGAGAGAATGGAATATTCTCTGGATAGTGCTGAACAATAGAAACAGATATTTTATTGTTGTTGTTGTTGTTGTTGTTGTTATTTAAAAATCAGTTGTGTTGTTTTTAGAGTGCGTGCTCTGGTCTATTTAATCTGTGATACTGCCATTGTTTTCATTTCATTTGAGCATCCAGCTGAGCTCTACTGAAGAACAGCTTATGATATAATAATGATTAAAATACAATAACTGGTGGCAGAGAGATGGCTGTAAAAAAAAAGAACCTTTGAATGTCAGATTCTAAAATATAAGGAGCAACTAGTGGAACTTCATCACTCATTCTCACCTACTGATATACCCAGCGAGCTCCTTTATTGAGATTGGTGGCAATTAAGTAAGAGAGGAAGCTGATTTGCCCTGCAACCCAAGATAAGAAGATTTTAATAAGCTTTACAAAATGTTTTGTGCAATCTTTGATAACTCCAATCCATGTTTTTCAGCACAACCTTATCATTTTGCTTTTCAAGTCAGGAGTCTCATTTATTAATAGAGAACTGTGGAGCAGCTCATTTCTGAAATATTTTTTTAAAAATGCTTCTTTGCAACTTTCCAATAATTAAAACACTAGTACTTTTGGCCATTACCGTGGAAGGGGGAAATGCGTGTGTGTGTGTCCCCTGTGCCAAAGGGGGCCTTACCCATGTGTTAATAGAATCTTTAAGGGGGATTGCGCAATTTCAGGAGGCTCCAGAAATTATGCACTAACTCCAGAAATTGGAAGAGAAGCTGGGGCAGGTGGTCGTCGAGCACTCGCATGGCCCAGCTTGCAGGGGTGGGTGAGTGCTTGCCCATTTCACCCATCCTATCTAAAAATAATCACATCAGTTTGTGTATGTGCCATTCAACTGAGATCCTAATTTTTGAGGGATCCAAATCTGAAATATTTGGATTTCACCTCCTACTTGTGCAAAGTGGCTTCCTCCAATTCTGGGTAATTTCCTCTACCTCCTGATTTCACCTTCCCTCCTGAATACTGCATCCCATGCTATTCAGGAGGATCCCCCAACACTCCACAAAAAGTTTGGGAAGAGCAGAGGGGGTAAGAAAGTCCTATTATCTTCCTTCTGCACATGGTTTCCATGATCCAGGCCAATATTATTGTATTTTCTGCTCTTTTGCACCAAGATTTTTATTCTTATTCCTTCAGGAGCATAATTCTATATTTATTCCCACCCCCTAAGTCACATCTCTTGTGGATGGGGGACTCTAGCATGTCTTCATTTCTTAAATAAATACAAGGAAATATAGAAGAATAGACATCACTTTGCTTTCTTATGCAGATGAATAATTTGCTGTTATAAGCTAAAGGCTTGCTCTTGTGTGGTTGCCCCCAAATTATTGGAGACAAACCTAAAATTCAATTGGTCAGTACACATTGGTAGCTCAACCACTTACATACAATTAAATACAGTTACATTCATCCAGTCTAAACATGCTACTTGGATGCAAATCTCATTGATCTTATATTTTAGATGGATGCTCACAATGGACTTTTAAGATTACCTTTCTATTGTTGCACTTCTGTTCAGCTGATGATGAACAAACATCCATCAGAGAGCATTCTTGGTGGAAGCCCTTCAACACGGCATATTCTTCTCCTTGAAACTTTCCAAAGCCTGAGTATGGGTATCTTTTTAAAAAGCAATGTAATAGAAGATGTTTTTATTCAAGCTAGGAATGGATAAGGAAGGACTAGGCAAAGTAAGGAATGGCTTAATCATGAGGGTTGACCCAAGATATTTTACCCATGATGCAAAGGACAAGATGGTGCCTCCTCCATTCCACATACAGAAGCTGACTGGACTGGAAACAAGATTGTGTCCTCCACCACAACTGAGGACAACAGGCTAGTTTCGGGGGTGCAGGACAGGGTGTGTGACACAGTTCTGTCCTCCAAGAGAGGGGAGATGTTCCAGGCGGCTCAGGAAGAATGGCTTGGTGGGCTGCCATGGCTGCCCCCCAGCATCTGCTTCCTGAGGTGGTTGACTCACTCTGCTTAATGGTAGGGCCAGCCTTGTTAATCAATGTAAATTAGACATGTTATTTTAAGTTTCAGACAGTTTATGCAATCAGCAGAAACAAATGGCAAAATTTTGCATGGACTACCAGTTTGGGCTGTGTTCATATGAAGCATATTTCAATGCTCTTCCTTAAATATCTTCCTACATGTAGGTTTAGCATAGCCTTCTCAGTGACATGTTGCTTTTCTATGTTTCGGACTGTTTCCCCTATAGGTGAGCACTCAAAGGTGCTCCCACACCCTGTAGTTTGAAGTGGCATTGTCTTGAAAAAAAATACTCCTTAATTCTGCTGATTATAACTGAGGTCTGCCCCCCCCCCAAAAAAAAGGAAGGAAGGAAACCTGCATAATCCAGTTCTGAATTTACAAATCTGAATATCCAAGAAATTTTGATGCTTCATTCCATTTCGCTAACTAAGTAACTAGCATTCTAGCATGCAAACATATTTTAGAACAATAAAGCAAATTCAAGAACTATAAAAGAAACCTATGCCAAGTCTAAAAGTACAACCCCCTAAGTAAGTGCTTTCCAGTACTGATGGAATATTTTTTAAGCTGCCAAGCATTTTATGGACTATGCATTCAGCTTGTCTTTAAGACCTTGTATACAGATGCTGACGCCTAAAAACAGTAACCTTACAGAAAGAAAGTGGAAAACACTTCAGTCAATTGTTTGTTTTGTGTTTCAATCTTGTGCCAGTTTGCTTTGACAGGAATTAGAACAGTAGCACAAAATACCTGAAAAAAGGTAATTACTTCATTCAGATTAGAACCCCAATGCTACATCAGTACAGTGGCTTGGGACAGGGGATGTGAGAGTGGATTCTTAGCTAAACTACTCATATGCGTGGCAGCTATGCAGCTAAACCCCATGATATCACAGGCAACTTATCCCATTTCTATTGCCACCTTGCTCAGAATCTGGAAGGATTGCTTCAACTGTGACAGATTTTTCTAGTCAGAAATTTCCACAAACAAAGAGGGGGGGGGGGGGGAACGAACTAAAATTCTGTGTGATGTTTCTATTCTTATCAAAACTGTTTTGACTTCCCTTGACATTCATTTGCTTCACTTTTCACTTCAGAGTAAATGTTGGTGGCAACTCACATATAGTGCAAGCCACATGTTGTAAATCAGCCTATAGTCCAACATATCTGAAGGGTACCAAGTTTGGAAAGGCTGATGTAAATTATGGTCTGGTTCATTATAAGCCATTTTCCTACGTTTACAAGTCAGAACAAAATCTATCCCATCTGGCTCTGTATCCAACAGTGGTCAGCTAGATTGTCACAAGGACATTGTAAGGGGAACACTCCCTGTCCCTGTTCAGAAGGTGTCTTCTGAACGGGGCCCCTGTTGCCAGCAGTTGATAATCAGCGGTGTACAGACTCTGTACACAGCAATTCTCCTTTTAACTTTCATGGCTAACAGCCAATGATAGACATTCTCCATGAATTTAACTAACCCATCTTTCAAAGCTAGCGATCTCATCACATGGTATGGCCATGGATTCCATACATTAATTATAGGGGTGTGCACGGACCCCCCGGATCGGATCGGGACCCGGATCGGGACCTCCAATTTTGTCCCGGACCGGTTCGGACAAAATCGGAGGCCCCCCGGACCGGATCGAGTCCGATCCCGATCCAAAAATCGGAAATTTTTGGATCGGCCGCCATTTTTTTCCCCATAGACTTGCATTGCAATGCAAGTCTATGAGGAAAAAATGGCGGCGGGTGGGTAAGGGGGGGCCTAACTCCCTCCCCCCCCCGGGGCCGTCCGCTGTGGACGGCCCCGGCAGGTAAACCCCCTCCCCCGCGCTCCCTACCCCCCCTGGGGCCGCCTGCTTCCATCCGCTGGCGCCCGCGGGCGCCAGCGGATAGAAGCGGACGGCTCCGGGGGGGGGGTAAGCCCCCTTCCCCGCCACTTACCTTCTCGGCACGTCCGGCGCCGGCGGCTACTACCAGCGGGCTCCGCGGCCTACTCTCGAGTAGCGCGCCGGGTGATGACATCACCCGGCGCGCCACCCTGGAGCAGGCCGCGGAGCCTGCTGGTAGTAGTAGGCGCCGGCGCCGGACGGGAGCCGCCGGGCCGGAAAGGTAAGGGCCCCCCTCCCCCCTCCCCCCTCCGCGCGCCCCCTCCTCCCCCCTCCCCCCTCCGCGCGCCCCCTCCTCCCCTCCACGCACCCCCTCCTTACCTTTCCGGCCCGGCGGCTCCCGTCCGGCGCCGGCGCCTACTACTTCCAGCAGGCTCCGCGGCCTGCTCTAGAGTAGCGCGCCGGGTGATGACATCACCCGGCGCGCCACCCTAGAGCAGGCCGCGGAGCCTGCTGGGAATAGTAGGCGCCGGCGCCGGACGGGAGCCGCCGGGCCGGAAAGGTAAGGGCCCCCCTCCCCCCTCCCCCCTCCGCGCGCCCCCTCCTCCCCTCCACGCACCCCCTCCTTACCTTCCCGGCCCGGTGGCTCCCGTCCGGCGCCGGCGCCTACTACTACCAGCAGGCTCCGCGGCCTGCTCTAGAGTAGCGCGCCGGGTGATGACATCACCCGGCGCGCCACCCTAGAGCAGGCCGCGGAGCCTGCTAGTAGTAGTAGGCGCCGGCGCCGGACGGGAGCCACCGGGCCGAGAAGGTAAGTGCCCCCCTCCTCCCCCCCCCCGCTGTCCACTTTCATCGGCGGGCGCCCGCTGGCGCCCGCCAATGGAAGCGGCGGTGGGCGCCAGTGGGCGCCCGCCGATCCGCCGATCCGCCGAACCGGTTCGGAGCTTTTTCGGACCGGTTCGGATTGGATCGGCCGATCCAGCTGCGGGATCGGAAATCGGATAATTTATCCGATTTCCCACTGGACCGGACTCGGATCGTGGATCGGGTCCGATCCAGTGCACATCCCTAATTAATTATGTTGTTGCATTAATAATTTCCTCCCTTTTACTTTTACTTAAGCTACTGACAATCAATTGTACTGGTCATCCCAAGTTCTAGTGTTTTGAAAATTAATTGTTCCCTATTCATTCTCTCCACATTGTTCACCTTGTAGATACCTGCATTAGAACAAAAAGTGATAATGAACATGGTTTTAAAAAGCCCTTTAGGACCTATTTGAATTAGAAAGCCAAATGCTACTGAGAAGAACTGTGGCAAGCTCCCCAACAGATAATTATATGTTATGGGTATCATTCCTCCAGAGAGCAATTCAGGCACTAAACAAGATATAAGGTTTCATTTCTTGTACTATTTTAATTCTCTGACTTAGACAGGAGGAAACCAGACTTCATATATTTTCCCCTAGTCAAAACTGGAGAATAGAAATAGTTGTAACTGATTGGTATCATTCCAGTGACAGAAGGCTCTTTGACCAAACAAAGGCATCTGTTAGCAGAATGGTAGAGGGGAAGAAATGCTTACTGGGTCCCCTTTTCCTATAGCCCCACCTCCCAGGCTCTGCCTCCTGGGCAGAGTGGGGGGCACAGAGGTGGCAGAGGGGGAGAGGCAAACACCTCCATGAGTGTTCTGGTAGATCAACAGAGGGGCACCAATTGGATATAAACTATTGCTATCATGTATTTATTTTATTTATGATTACATTTATATCCTATATTTTCCTCTTGCAAGAAACCAAAGTTGGCTTACATGTTCCTCCCCTCCTCCATTTTATCCTCAACCTGTGAGGTAGGTTAAGCTGAGCATCAGTGATGGGCCCAAAGTCTTCCAGTAAGTTTTATGGCCATGTGGGCAGGCTGTCTTAATGTCATCTTTGCCCGGGGGTGGCTCCGAATCTGTGCTGCATCAGTTATACGATGCAACTGCCGATTCGGAGCCACCCCGGGGCAAAGAGCTGAAGACTCACAGCAGAAAAGTTGGGGACTTACCCCAACTTTTCCTGTCTGAGCAAGGACAGCATGGCTCTTACCCATCTATTCTCACTTGGGTGCTGCACTGGGGGGAGGTTGCCAGCCAGAAGCTGTAGGAACAGGAGTGCATGATGAGCCTAATGGCCACTGGAAAGCCCAGGCTGTCTAACATTGTGCAAATACCTTGCCACCACCCCGCATCAGTTTTGCAGCTGCTTTAGATTTAATTATATCTCCATGGGCAGTATCCAATGCAGCCTGCTTGCCAATGGGACCCATTGCTAGTGCAACAGGGAACTAGTAGTTCTTAAAGCAAATAGAAGTTATCATTTCCAGAACGGGGCGGGTCATTGGTGCTCACAGAAGGGAGCTCGACTGATCTATCCCAATCTGGAAATGAGCATCTCTGTTCATTCCCAGGGTTGTTAAAAAGCCCTGACTCCCTATGGTGCTAGTGGAAGGTTCTCCGACCATTTTGGGCTGTAGGCACATTTGGCATTTTGAAACAGGCACTACCACAAATTTGCTGCTGAAGGGGTGATGGGGGAGGGCCAATCAAAAAAATGTTGGGTCACTCCCCAGCCCTTTAAATAGAGAACTGTCCCCTGGATGGCCTAGGAGACAGGTATCTCTTGGGCCAGCATTTCCTACATCAATCTACCTGCTGTGGTCAACATATGAAGCTTTTCTCTGCAGGGCCTGACACACAGTAGCTAAGGTTGCTGCCTGTTATTCTAGTATTCTGTCTGGATGTGGAGAGACTTAACAATGTTCACACTGTAACTTTCCCTTGGAATGCCTTTAAAGTTTAAAGCCCTTTGGTGCATACAGTAAGATATAAAAGCATGTTAAATATATGTCTGTGAAAGACCTGAGTGAAGAAAAGGTGAAAAGGGAATTCTGAACAATGTGCTTCTGTACTCTAGAGGGCAGAACAGAAACGAAGTCTGTCAAAAACAAATTGTAAAGTACATGGGAAATATTTTCAAGACTAAGAAATAAAAAGAAAAAAATACTTTGATGTGGAAAATAAAAATATTGTGGAACAGTATATTCTCTGCCTCTCTTACGTTTTTAGAGTTTACCCTGTAAATATATTGGTTGTAGGGCTTTGTGCTGACCAATCCTATGGAGAGGTAGGTACCCCTAAGCAGATTGAAATCAATGGGTTTATACCTCACTCTGCATAGGATCGGGCTTGTAGCAGACTAGGCATTGTAGTGGGTAGAAATGACAAGAATTCATTGCATCTTGTAGGTGTGACTAGGTCTGTATATATGTGTTGTGAAGATATATTATTGGAAATGGAGGGAGGCTTCTACAAATGGATCAGTCAAGTGCTGGAAGCAGCACATAGTTTAATTTAGCAGGGATACCTTCATCTGAGTGTTACTGGTATCAGTGGCAGACCTGGTTTCATTGAGAAAAATGGGAATGATGGTAAGAGCAGGTCTGAAACTAAGGATGAGATCATTGGCATCAAGAGTGTTATAAAAGGCCAGGGTTTCTTCAGCTTAGGAGAGGGATCCTGGAAGAACAAGAAACCTGCCATATGTGCTTTGGCTGGCTTTGCCCACCATGCTTTTCAGTCAGGTAAATATACACCTTTGATGTTGACTGTTACATTGAGAGGAACCAAGGCTTTACTATGTTATCAATATGCTTGCTACTATCTTCATTGTACTTTTAGTGATTATAACTTGTGTGTGTTTTAGGAATGCTTGTGATCTGCCTCACCTTAGCTACAGCTTGTTATTCCCTTTGATACCATATTTGTGTTGTCTGTCTTGGGAGAAGTTTCAGAGACCACTACCCATATACTTGAATTCTTGAAGCCCAAAACAGCTGGTAAAGATTTAAAATCTACATTGAGTAGAGTTTATCCTTTAAAGCTGTTGTATTCTCTCTTGATGTGGGGAATCTCAGATACACCAATTCAAGTTTGGGAAACAAGCTTGTTGAATGGAGCGAGATGTAGTTACACATAGCAGGTTGTTGGTCTGGTTAGTACCACATCTATATGTATCAGGTATCACTTTTGTGTTCCTGCGTTGTGCACCTTCATATATCTATATCTATATGCACAATTGCTGGTATGATAGCCAGGAGGGAATACAAACTAGGGCTGTGAAAACAGCTGCTAAAGTTGCTATTAATTTCCAAAGAGTATATTAAAATTAAATATTTATCTATGAGATGAGTCATTCATCATACAGCTAGTGTCTCTTAAGCACTTTCTCCTGCGGTTTTCTATTCCTGGACATTAAACTGCTAGCCCACAGACAGTCTAGAGAGCCAGCATGACCTGGCCAAGGATAAATTTTGCTGAAGCACAGAATGAGCCTGACCCAGAAGCTCTGACAGTTCTACCTGATCAGGAGCAATCAATGGACTACCTGGGTGGGTGGAGTCACTCTAAGCCTATAGCTCAAGGAACCATTTGGTGTGTAGTCCTGGATAAGTTGGCACAAGAGGCAGCAGAGCACAGATGTGACCCTTTTTTGCTTGCCTCCCATGGCTTCTGACTCTCCATCCCCCAACCGCAGTTCTTCCATTCTTTTCTCATCTAAGGTTCTCCCTCACTTAACTGGTGTCCATTTACCACTTTCCAGATTTGTGCCTAGCTATTCCCATCCCCTGGAATCATATCTCCTTGGAATATTACAATCCTCACAACATGCAGTTGGTCATGCTGCAAAATCTTTGTCCACATTGTTGATCTAGAAAAAGGTTATGAGCTAAACAAAATAGAAAGATGTACTGTAATCAGTGCATTTTTCTCTGCCCATTTCAGTACTTATTATTTTCTCTTGTTATTAAAGACTCCAGTTGTTTCATTATCTATTCATAGAAATCATATTCATTTAATTATTCACTTTGTTCTTTCTTTTTCTTTTTCTGGTAGGTTTTCTTTTCTTTTGCTGCCCCCTGTGGTGATAGAGTTGGAGAGCGGATTTCACCACTACTTCTGATTGACTACAATTTTATCCACCCACAAAGCCTGGATATTGTGTCATTCTGTGGCTTTGTGAGAAAAAGGGCACTCACCACACACACACACACATCAAGGATATTGTTGGTAAATTCTTGTTCTTCTTGTTCTTGTTCTTGTTCTTGTTCTTCTTCCTCTTCTTCCTCTTCTTCTTCCTCTTCTTCTTCCTCTTCTTCTTCCTCTTCTTCTTCTTTATTTATTTATATCCCTCCTTTTCCCCAATACTGGGACTCAAGGTGGCTAAATAAAGTAGCAGCCATCAGAAACAGTTTATCAAGCTCAGCTTTTGCTACCGCCACTTCAAAGAGCTAATTCAGGGAGGATAATATGAAGCGGAGCCCAAACGACAGCCCGGTCTGCACCTATTCATACTGCTGTGTATTTGGAACAAATGAAATTTGAACTGCATGGCCCTTATTCAGTTCAACTTTTCATCCATTCAAAACAAATGCATTTCCCTAGTCCAGGGTGGGCAACTTACAGGGGTCTGAGGGTGAATTCCCTCCCCCCAAAACGCACCAGGGGCAGCCCTCTGCCCCCAGTGCACTGCCAAAATTGCCACCGAAATTTGGCAATGCAACACTGGCACTGTCAAAAATCAGTGCTTTTTCTTTCAGACAAGGTGTGTGGGGCGCATGCGCCTTGCTTTGATTACAAATCGCACCCCTGGGAGGCTTCCAGGAGTGCAATTCTGCTTCAAAGCCAAGCATCTCCCCCATGAGTTTTGTTTTAAAGAAAAATTACTGTTCTTTTGCCATTACTGCCTTGTCGTGACCCTGGTAGCGGGAGGGGAGGGGGGTAAGGCCAGGGGGTCCCATCCACCCCTTCCCTAGTGGATTATACCATTTATTGGCCTTGTTCAGAAGCGACCTTAAACCACAGTGGTTAAGGCTTTTTTGTTTAAGGTGTCTTCTGAACAGGGCCATTATGATTATGATGATGATGATGATGATGATGATGATGATGATGATTGGTTTTAAAATGGGAAACCAGTATCTCTTTTTAACAATGTTTTTTAATGTTTAGTTATGCTCTGTTTTAATGTTAATATTGACCTGGCATATATATTTTGAATGGGTCATCTTGTTGGTAGAACCACTTGATGCCCGCTGTAATGAATTTGCTAGGTACTTCCAGAATAAAACCATTGGCATATGCCAGGACTTAGACTCCACTGTTATAGCATATAAATCTAGCGAGGTGTTCAGAGCACAGCCTTGTCCTGTTTTCTTGGATGAGTTCCAGTTGGTTCAGCTCGAGGATGTTGACAAGGTGCTTGGACAGGTTTGCGCAACCACTTCCATATTGGATCCTTGCCCCTCTTGGCTAATAAAAGCTAGCAGGGATGGAACAGCTGGCTGGGCCAGGGAAGTGATTAATGCCTCTCTGCGAGAGAGAGTGGTCTCAGACCGTCTGAAAGAGGCGGTAGTGAGACCACTCCTAAATAAATCTTCCTTGGACCCAGAAAATCTTAGTAACTATAGGCCGGTGGCAAATGTTCCATTCCTGGGCAAGGTCCTTGAGCGAATGGTTGCGAGCCAGCTCCAGGCACTTTTGGATGGGACTGATTATCTGGATTCATTTCAGTTGGGTTTCAGGCTGGTTTTGGCAAGGAAACAGCCTTGGTCGCCCTGTATGATGACCTATATCAGGAGAAAGACAGGGGGAGTGTGACTCTGTTGATTCTCCTCAATCTCTCAGCAGCTTTTGATACCATCAACCATGGTATCCTTCTGGGACAACTGGCTGAGTTGGGAGTGGGAGGCACTGCATAGCAGTGGTTCCACTCCTACTTGGCAGGTTGGCTCCAGAAGGTAGTGCTTGGGGGACATTGCTCGGCCCCATGGATTCTCCAGTATGGGGTTCCACAGGGATCAGTCTTTTCCCCCATGCTATTCAAGATCTACACAAATCCGTTGGGTACGGTCATCCGGAGTTTTGGAGTGCATTGTCATCAGTACGCTGATGATACGTAGCTCTATTTTTCCTTCTCATCTTCATCAGGTGAGGCTGTGGATGTGCTGAACCGGTGCCTGGCTGCGACAATGGACTGGATGAGGGCTAACAAACTGAAACTCAATCCAGACAAGTCTGAGATGCTGTTAGTGGGTGGTTCTTCTGACCGGATGGAGGGTCTTCAACCTGTTCTGGATGGGATTGCACTCCCCCTGAAGGAGTGTGTTCGTAGCTTGGGGGTTCTCCTAGGACCATCTTTGTCACTTGAGGCTCAGGTGGCCTCGATGTCACAGAGTGCCTTCTACCAACTATGGTTGGTAGCCCAGCTATGCCCCTATCTGGACAGGGATAACTTGGCTTCAGTTGTCTATGCTCTGGTAACCTCCAAGTTAGATTACTGCAATGCGCTCTACGTGGGGCTGCCTTTGAAGACAGTTCAGATGCTGCAGCTTGTTCAAAATACAGCAGCCAGATTGATATCAGGAACTAGAAGGTTTGAACAAAGAAGACCGGCCTTTGGCCATTTGCATTGGCTGCCTGTACGTTTCTGAGCCCAATTCAAGGTGCTGGTTTTAACCTATCAAGCCTTACATGGCTTGGGACCACAATACCTGACGGAACACCTCTCCCAACACGAACCTACCTGTACACTACGATCAACATCTAAAGTCCTCCTTTGAGTGCCTACTCCAAGGGAAGCTCGGAGGATGGCAACAAGGGAGAGGGCCTTTTCAGTGGTGGCCTCCCAACTATGGAACGATCTCCCCAATGAGGCTCGCCTGGCACCAACACCGTCATCTTTTCGGCACCAGGTGAAGACTTTTTTCTTCTCCCCGGCATTTAACAACATATGTTGAACTGTTTAACTGACCCCTGGACAGTTTTAAATGATAATGTAGTTTGTTTTTAGGCTTTTATGGTTTTAAATTTTGTATATTGGTTTTTAAATGTTCAATGTTTTTAATTTTTGTAAACCGCCTGGAGAGTTTCGACTATGGGACTGTATATAAATGTAATAAATAAATAAATTGTTGTAGTATTTTTAATTTACCTGGCAGAGAGCTTTAAATTTGTTCCGTTCCCTTTCAGTATCCACAAGGGTCATTTCAGCATGCTATCAGTGCAGTTTGTGCATGGAAATATAATAATTATCTGACCTTCAAATAATGTTCGTCACAAAGTTGTTCTGATAGTGAAGTACTTTACACTTTCTGTAGATAATGAATTTCACAAAGGACAGACATCAGCTATTGGGATATATGCTGTCCTTTTCTCTCAGTGATGCAACACTCAAAACGATTGCAACTTTTCTGAGACTTTGATCAATGTAGGTCAGGGTCAGACTGCATGCTCCTGAATGTCTTTCATGGCACCCACCAAGGTCCTCTAACCCTCTCACCTTTTGAAAAATGTTATACATTTTCTTACTGGCAGCTGGGTTTGCTGTGAAATAGGTTTCTGTTGGTGCTGAAACTTTGGCTTCAAAGGAGTTGTTTTGTTTCTCCGGTCTCAGACACCGCCTCTTCCTTGTACTCAGTCTTTTGGGCAGGTTATTTGTCCTTTGCTATGACTCCCGTGGCAGCCATTTTGTGGTGATGCCTAGGATAGTTTTCACATTGCCAAATATTGCCCCAGAGCCCAAAAAGGTGGCCTACACTTGACATAAGCAATACCATTGGTTTGAAATTTCCCAGTAGGGCAACAAATTCTGTGCATACACGCATGCTCCACACATACAGACCACAGTGGAAATGTTGCTCTCTCCATTGTCTAAAATTAGTAATATTATTTCTTTCCAGACTCAGAAGTAATGGAAAGATGGGTTTCCATCACTTATCCTGGCAAAATGTGTATTTGTAATATGGCTAACGGTGTTGATCATTATGAATGTTCTCATAGTATCTCTTCTCTAGCAGTACAAGAGGGACATTTTCAATATTACCAACTCTCGTCTTCATTCAGCTCTCTGACTATCAGGGCATGGATCATCAAGAAATAACGTTGGGAGGATTGTGGTTTCTAACACAGCAGATGTTTAAAAAGAAATGAAAAAACTTTGAAATGAAGTATCATAAATGGATATTGTAGTTCCAACCTCCCTTCTGTGAATTTCTGAATTATACACTGTATGTTAGCCACAAAGCAATCATTGTGGGAACAGGGCATTGTGCTAAATTGTTGTAAATCACCCAGAGAGCTTTGGCTATTGGATGGTATAGAAATGAATAATAATAATAATAATAATAATAATAATAATAATAATTTTCACAACTGTTAGAGATACTTTGCTGTTAAGAAACACTTTGCAGTGTACCACCAATGACTTTTGAATTATTAGTGGGAAAGCCCACTTTATTATTATTTTTAAAATAAAAATAATCACCCCACATATTTCCCCTTAATTAGCTTTGTTGGAATGTGGTTTTGATTCCAAATGCAAATTACTGTCAGCATTTATGCACAGATCCTTGTATAAAGCTGAAAAAAGAAGCTTTGATTCAAAAAGGTGACAGGAAGGGTGGGAGTTAAAGGGCAATTGTAAGTTTAAAGTAAAGGAATTCTCTCTTGCTTTAAGTTGTACACTGTAGTTGGCAAAGCATTACAGGGTTTGTCTACCAGCCAAAAGCTTGAAGTTCAAGACCTATGAATGAGCTAATTCATTTTATTCAATATACTACTTGTATGTATTTTTTTCTTTTAATTCTGAGGATTTTTTTCAGGTTAAGTGGTTCTTTGAATACTAGCGGAGACATAATTTACAAATGTTTACCTATGAGTTACTTCTTTCTCTATATGTCCATTGCATTTACATATTCCTATTAAGTTTTAGTCATTCAATTAAAAAATAGTGTTTAATTTTGTAAAGCCTTTTTATTATCTCATTGAGAAAAATAAGAGCCTATTTTTAAAAAGTCCAAATATAAGTAAGAAGAACATTAAATAATACCAGGGTAAGTAAAAATATAAATACAACAGAAAAATATAAATATAACAGAAAATGTCCAATCAGGTTCAAGTGAAATGAGTACAACTTCCACAATAGCATAAATGTAACACAATGTGGGATCCAGTAATTCCTTGCAGGTAGGAATGTTGGAGAAATCTGCAATGGAATCAAACATTTTTGGATTTTTATGAATCCGGCCAGCAGATTCCACAGTAGTTGTTTTCCTAACTTTATAGAATTTTTCACAAATGTAATTATAGATATTTTTTTTAAAGTCCAAAATGTGCATTTGTCCAACAGGCTAAAGTGTGAAAATGTGCATTTGGGGGGATTTGTGCAGTTTTGCAACTGCAAATTTGCACAAATGTGAATTTGCACAAATTTGGAAACTAAAAAAAAAAAATCTGCTTCCATCAATGACACTGGCTATGTTGTTAATAAAATCAAACAATCTCAGAGATTAAAGATGATTCATGAAATCAGGCTGGTTTTCCATTTCTAAACACTGATCACAATGGTAGATGATAATAATAAGTATGCTCTCAAATAATAGAAATAAATTAAATAAAACACAGCTCTTTTAAGAGCATAATTTAAACTCGAGCTTGTTGGGCAAGAATGCTCTCACACCAAAGTGTGGAGCTATAGGATTATATATAACCAAGTTCACATGCGTGCTAATGTAAATTACATTATGCTAGCATAAGTGACCCCAAGTTCAATACCAGTGCTAGTGTGATGGGTTTTCTAGGTGTTAACTAGTGTCATGCTAGCTAACACTATTGGTGTTGCACTAGAGGTTCTTTATGGTAGCACAATGTAATTTACATTAACATTTATGTTGACTTGGATACTACCCTTATATTTATGAATGATTTGTATTCATCAAGAGGACCAATATAATCATTATTTTCATGTTTGGTGGGGGGAACATTTAAAGCCAAAAAATGTCAGAATTTTACATTACGTCTGTAATAAGCAAGTTTATACAATGATTAGACTGGCTATTTGAAACATTCACTGTAAAAGCCAACAAAAATAAGTCTGAGACATGACATATTCTAATATTTTTTCCCGATACTATTACATAAACACAGCTTTGTCTTCAGCCATGTCATGCAAATTTAACAAGTACACCTCACAAATTTACTCCTTTGTAAAGTACATCCTAAGGTTGTTGTTTTTAAAAAATTAAATGTCGCTTATTGTTGTATTCTTCTTTAGCTTATAAAAAGCTCGCCCAATTTCACAGTGTCAGCATTATGCAAACGCTGCAGAATCATCCTGGTTCGGACATTATTTACACACCCAAACTACGACTGACATACCAACAGTGATACTTTCTTCTCCTACCTTCTGAACTGGCAGGATTTCCCCCATCAGTGCAGATCAGGTATGTACAACCTTTTCAGCCCTGAGGCCACATGCAATGCTGACTCAGAGGCCACATGTGCATTCACATACATATAGCCATGCACATGTGTATGGACACACACACACACACACAGAAAGACAAACACACAGATATACACAGATATACAAATCTTAGCGGTCCAGATTCAGACTACTCCTCTATTAACAGTGATGGGAAAAGAGTGAACTGTATGAGGATCTCTAGGGAAGGGAGTGGAGAATACAAGTGGTTGGGAAACTGGTAAAATAAACGCAGGAGGGGAATCAGAGCATCTTTGGGAGGGGGTGCAATTAAGGTCTTGGAGTGTTGCATCTGGCCTTGGGCCTCAGGTTCTACATTCCTAGTGTAGATATACCAGGATGGGAGCCCAGGGTGGTGAAAACATGGCAGGCAGGGATAAGAGTGGAGGCAAGAACAGTCTGCATGGAGGGCGTCATCAAACGGGGGGATATCGTGTTTCCTTACCATTGCTTCCCCCCTGCTTTAGTCCCATGATACTTCCCCTTTCTTCCCACGGGGGAAGAAAGAGTAAGTAAACAATGGCCACACAGGCCATTCAGTGGGCATTTTTATCGCGCTGTTTTTCCTGTACATAGCAGGAAATGGCAGCACATTTTACTCCCCCCCTCCATCGGACTTATCGGGGTCTATTTTGTTGCAGAAAGAAGGCCAGAAGAAGCAGGAGATGTGCAGGAGGCAGACAGCATCATCAAGAGGACCCACGAAAAAATGTGAGTGGCCAACAAGCATAGTGGCCTGTGGCAAGTTATTTGCATTTCACCCGATATTTGAAACGCCATTCATGTACCAACATATTACTGTGATGTTAATTTTTGTAAGGTGTAATACAGAAAGGCAGAGTATATATATTTTTAAAAAGCTAAGTACATTATATATGCCTGAAATAGTTTTTTTTAAATAAACAAATAAATCAATCAATCACAGTGGTTTACAGTAGCATAGGGATTTCTTCACTCAGTTTGGTCAAAAAAGCTAGGAAATGGCTGATAAAATCCTCTCAGAGAGTAAAGCTAATATTGAAAAAAAATGTTAGAATTTATGAAGCTAGCGGTATCGTCTGATCACTGACAGATTTATAGTACTAAGGAAATAGAGCAGAAGATTGCCCTGAAAGTGACTCCACTAAAGCAAACTTGCCACCCATTCTTATGCCTGTTTACTCAGAAGAAAGTCTCTGTGAGTTCAAGAGTGTTTACTCTCAATTAAGTCTGCATAGGGGTGCAGCCTGAATATATAATTTCTGCCTCATGTGTGATACAATTGCCAGTCAAAACATTTTAGGTGTTCCGCATTCTCCATAGCTGAGTAACTCCAAAAGTAAACAAAATTGCATAGCTATGTTGAGACAAGGGTCTGCTATCTGAACCACAATAATCACACTCTATAAATGTTTGTTAAATTTGGCTGAGATTTTGCCTGCTGTGCTGAATTCTAGGTACACCAATCTTTGTCAAGAATCATCACTAACCATAATTCTGAGTCAATCTATATCAGGAGTAACCCTGCTCAAAATTCTGCACGTAAGGCACTGTCTTCTCCCCATTTCTAGAGAGATCAAGTCCTTGTATAAGTTTTACTCAGGAAATCTGCCTCTACTCACTCAAAGAAAAGAGAGAGAGAAAAGACAGGTTCATTACAATCACCATACTATATTGGGGATATACACACATACATTCAAGTTCCAAAGATGCTGACTTGATACGGGGCATAAAGGGTTCTGCTAGCAGAAAAATGGCAAGAGTTCACATTGTTCCACTAGCGATGGCACAACTGTTAGCAGAACACACACAGTTAGTGCGAGCAACACCTAGTCTAAAGAAGTCATAATGAATTGTGCAATGCCTTGTAAAACACCTTCTGTAATAGCTTGCAAAAGCAGGATCTAAATGTTGGATTTGACATGTGTGTGAGGGTGAAACAGGAGTTTTCGCAAATGGCAGAAGCTTTCGGCTAGCAGAATGACACGACTGGATGCAACCAATGGACTTGATTTGACATATATGAGCAAATGTAGGGTATAGGGTCAGCCTCACAATGCAGCAGGGTGAGAGGATTTGCTTCAGATGACACCTTGAGGATGGAGATAGATGAAGGCAGGAGTTAGTGTCTAAAGTAGGGGAGAGGTACCATTTGTGGCAAAATGCTTTGGGCCCCCACTGGTGACTTAGTAGACAGGAGGACCAGGGAAATCCAGGTTCAAATCCCAATTTAGCTGTGAAGCTTATTGTGTGACCTTGGGGCAGGCACATTCTTTCAGCCTAACTTCTGCAAAACGTCATTGTTGGGAAAAAATAGTGGTGAAGATGAAACAATATTTACTGCTCTGAGCACACGAAAGATGGGCAGGATAAAAATATTAAATAATGAATTCAGTGCATAAACCAAGCCAACTAAGAGAGATATGGGGAAAGAGGGTGTAGGATGACAGACTTGATTCTCCTTATCTACATTTGGTTCTTTTAAAATTAATCTTGTAATTCAGATTTAACCTTTGGAAATCAATGCAGAAAGAGAAGGGAGGCATCGATTCATTTAGAATGAAATATGCCTTAGTTTCCCAGAAGAAAACTGCAATAAAATACAATATAATTCTTTTAAAAAGTACATATATTCTCATGGAAGATTTTTGTTCCCAACCACCTCCTTTTCAGCAATTTACATGCAATACATGTTGCACATAACAGAAATATTTATGACACAACCATGCTGTGATTAAAAATGATTAAAGTTGCAAACCTATGTACAGTTGCTTGCAAGAATATCCTGCGCACTGCAGTCCTAGGGAAGAGAGACATGGAGGAGCCTCAGAATCAGGGTAAAAACTGGTCAACCAGAACTATAGATTATCTGGGAGGGCAAAGGAACTGGATTTATTTTAACAAGCAGATTTTCAAAAGGCATGCTGCTGGGTGCATTTGCTGCAGGGTTCTCCTTTTCTTGGGATGAGTTTATTTATTTATTTATTTATTTATTACATTTTTATACTGCCCTATAGCCAAAGCTCTCTGGGCGGTACACAAAAGTTAAAACCATCAAACATGAATCAAAGCATAAAACAAAGAACAGTATAAAACAAACAGTATAAAAACACAATATCAAAATACAATGTAAAAGCACAGTCAGGGTAAAAAACCAAGCAGCAATGCAGAGATTTATTCAAATTTAAAATACAAATTTAAAACAGCAAAACTAAGATAATAAAATACTGGGAGAAGAAGGTCTTCACCTGGCATTAAAAACAGTATAACATAAGTGCCAGGCAAACCTCTCTAGGGAGCTCATTCCACACCCAGGGTGCCACAGCAGAGAAAGCCTTCCTCTTGGTAGCCACCTGCCTCACTTCCTTTGGCAGGGGCTCATGGAGAAGGACCCCTGAAGATAATCTTAGGGTCTGGGCAGGCACATATGGGATGAGGCGTTCCTTCAGATAACCTGGCCCCAAGTCCTTTAGGGCTTTGAATGTTAATATCAATACTTTGAATTGGGCCCGGACCTGGACCAGCAGCCAGTGAAGCTGGAAAAGGACTGGCATAATGAGGTCTTGTTGGCCAATCCCTGTTAACAATCTGGCTGCCCTGTTTTGTACTAGCTGAAATTTCCAAACCTTTTTCAAAGGCAGCCCCATGTATAACACATTGCAGTAATCAGGATGAGAGGTTATCAAAGTGTGAATAACTGTAGCTAGGCTATTTCTGTCCAGATAAGGATGCAGTTGCTATATTAGGGGCTGATAAAAGGTGCTCCTTGCCACTGAGTCCACCTGTGCCTCGAGTGGCAGTTCTGGATCCAGGAGCACCCCCAAACTATGAACCTGATCCTTTAGGGGGACTGCAACCCCCTCCAGAACAGGGTGAACATCACCTAAACAGACAGACGAACCACCCACAAACAGTACCTCCATCTTGTTTGGATTGAGTCTTAGTTTTTTGGCCCTCATCCAGTCCATGCTCAGGTTCTGATTCAGAACAGCCACTGCCTTACCTGGGTTTGATGAATAGGAGAGGTACAGCTGGGTGTCATCTGCATATTGATGACACTTCAGTCCACATCTCCACATAACCTCTCCCAGTAGTTTCATGTGGACGTTGAACGTAACAGGGGCCCTGTGGAACCCCATGGCTTAGATGCCATGGCACAAAGCAATAAATGCCCCCAGCCTCCATGCATTCACTGGAAGGTGAGAATGGGCTTTATACACACCCTGATTGTGTTGGAAGGGTCAGTAAGCAGTGGCCAGTGCTGGCTGCATGCCAGTGCTCATCACATTGCGCTAGCATGGGGTTGGACAACATGTGACCCTACAGATGTTTTGGCCTACAATTTCCGTAATCTCTCACCATTGGCTATGGTAACTAGGGCTGCTGAGAGTTGAAGTCCAACAAAACCTGGAGGGCCACAAGTTACCCGACCTAGTGCTATCAGGAAAGGCCGCTAGCGCAATGGGAAGCTAATACTTGCTATAGCAACCCCAGAAACAAGCTCAAATTAGCATTTCCATAATAGGACAGGTCAGCAGAGCTCCCTTATGCTAGCAAAGTGGCACCACTGGATACTCCCCACCTCCATAAAAGGTAAGCAAAGGTAAGAATAGGGCTAAATAGTAATGAGGTAGAATACTCATCTCATGGTATATATAGTCACCTAATACTTCTAGAATAGCATAAGAAATATTGTAAGGCTATGCATGTGGTCTGTATATTATAATTGCTTGTTCCTTCAAAGTGATATATTTTTTGGCTGTTGTGGAAGTGTGAAATTATTTTTAACTATATTTAATTGCGCATCCACTTGGAGCTATTTTTAAAAAATTGTTCATGAAGGTTTAGAGCAGGGGTACACAACCTGCAGCCAGGGAGCCACATGCAGCCCTCCAAGGCACTTACTGTGCCTGGGGATGCTGGGGAAATTTGAGACGGACTAAAATGAGTTTGGCTTTCTAAGAATCTGACCTGCAGAATGGTACAAAAGTATGTAAGTTTCTGCTGAGACTGGAAACAATACGCAGGATAAAGTCAAAAGGAATGGAGGACAATACGCTAAATGTCATGCACTAATGTAAATTTTGTAAATTGTTATGGAATTATCTGCATATTTTTCTGCATAATGAATTTTTAAAAATTCAAATCTGCCTGTGAACAGATGCTGGAATGAACAATACCATATAATCTACGAAACACATGTGGGACTGATTTCACAAAATGCAGACATCCCTGACTGTGCCTCCCCCAAGGGTGCTCTGAAACCCCCCCCACACACACACACTGCTTTCCCCTTCCTATTTCCCCACTGCCTATTCTCTCTTCTCCCCAGAAATCCTCATACAGAACAACGCTCTTTTCCTGTCACTGCCAGCAGTGAAGAAAGAACAGTCTGTATCATGATTGCTATCATGTGCGTGCATCTCTCTCTCTCTGCATGTTTGTATATAATTGTGTCTCTGTGTGCATGTATATGTGCAACCCCTCCCCACTTGAGCCAGCATCAGATGTAGTCCTTGGTTGTGCAGCCCCGGTTTGGAGTGACAGAGGTGGGAGAGGCAATGCAGCCACTTTACTGCTATGATCCATACAGCAGGGTTTCTTTTACAGCAAATGATGCTTGGTTTCACATGCCTCTTGGTGCACATATATGTGGGTCTCTCCCTGCGCACAGATTTTCACTCCAGTGAGATTATTATTAGTAGTAGTAGTTTAGTATCACAGCCTTCCCCAACCTGGTGCCCTCTAGAAGTACTGGATGACAACTCCCAGAACTTCTTCGGCCTTCCATCTATGCTGGATGGGGGATTCTGGACATTGTAGTCCAACACATCTTAAGGGTGAAAAGCTGGGGAAGGTTGTAGTAGAACAAGCAGAAATATTTTTGTTTCCTTTTGGAAAGGATATTGGTGAGGATGGTGGTAGTGGGGAATGGATTCTGACATGATTTTTTTTAAAAAGACAATTAAGCTCAGTCCATTTTAAAAGTAAGTGGAAAAATTGGGCCCTTCAGAATTTCAGAAGACATTTGCAGCTGGCTAACAGGCAAGAGGAATTTTCTCTGAATTTTCTCAGAACAGCTTCAAACATCTCTAAATATATATTGGGGGGGGTTGCTTGGTTTTAATTAGTGGCAATAAGAAAAAAAAGAACTATTCAGGAGATCAATGAAAGAAACTGTGATGCTGTTAATTGACCTGGCCACTGGGTGTCATCCTAAGAATACATTTTGGACAGCTCTGACACATTACTATGGCAACAAAAGTGCTATTTTTGAGAGGGCAAATGAACACGGACATCTTTTAACAAGCACAGTCTTTGCTCTAGGAGCACCTCTGACGTGTTTCCTTTTATACTTGTTCTATCAGCTTGTGGCATACAATAAACTGAACAATGAAAACTAATTTGATGAGACCCCTTGGCAATTGTCCAACCCTCAGAGGGCAGAAAGCTCTAGGAAAGTGGGGGACAGACCAAGGAAAGGAAAAGAAAGGACGGCAAGGGAGAGGACAGACGTGAGCCTTTTAGAATAATTCAGAAGAGCATTTAATGAATGGGTGCACCATAAATGATAGCATTGTGGCAGCAGGATCCACCCCCAACCTGTGTGCTTTCATTAGAATGCCTGAATAGATCAGAGTCCCCATGTGTATAATTGTACTCTGCCCACACGAGTGGGAACCCGGCAAAATGTTATGTGCGGGAGTTCTATTTAGGCATTGTTGGAAGTGGGAAGAGCCTGCCACTCATCCCATGCCAGGACTGGCCCTACCATTAGGCAAATTGATGACAGATTCTGGGGGTGGACAGAACTCTATGTGTACAATACATCCCCTAAGCTACCCTGCTGCCATCAGCAGCGAGTTCAAGGAAGATTCAGCTGCAAGCCTGGTTGGTTTCTGTACATGGAATTGGGGGTCACCATCTGGTCCTTTGACCCAGACAGAAAACATCTTGGGGCAGCCCTGCCCCAGCACATTCATTTTATAAGTTGCATGACTGACTGAAAAGTGTCAGTGACACTAAAAACGCAGCTAGCACACACAGGTCACCTAGATCAGGGCTGGGCAGGAGGTAGAGCTCCAGACATGTGAGACGTCATCTCCTAGAAGTTCCTGCCAGCACAGCCAAAACATCTGGATATCTACTTTCTGCCCACCACTGACTTAGACTCAGGTTCATCAGCTTGTCGACTCCCAGGGGCTGTCTGTATATGGGGAAAGCCCTGCGGTGGCTGTTAGACGACACAAGCGCAGCTTCACAGCCACCACGGGGCTTCCCCACGAAGCTGTGATTTGGATAAGTCAGGGATTTACCATTTCTACTGTGCGACATTGCTCTGGGGCAAATCTGGGGGTGCTACCTGGTGGAACACCACCAGCAGTTGGTCGCCTTCTACCAGGAAGAGGGCAGGGGCAGCTCCGGGACCAGATGATCACCCAGAAACCCTGCACTCCCTCCTTGGGGTCAGGATTACCTGAGGCCACCTGGGAGATGGAAAGCACAGGGTTGAAGAGGGAGGCGGCACCAATCCAGCGCCATGAAGACAGCCCTTTAGACTAGTAGCTGGTCTACTTACTAAAAATCTAGATGGGCTTACAGCAATCCTAGCAAACACTTCTGTTGCAAATGTGCTTCCCAGTACTATTATTTACAGATAAACTGAGCTGGCAAGAAATTTCAGCTTAAAAATCTAAATAACTATGCCTAACTGGTTCAGTGATTGATTGCATGATGATAGGAATATTTCTTTTGCTAAGCAATTTTATGAACAGCCATGCATTACATTTTCACTGGGTTCAGACAACATGATAACCAACTGTTGACTATTTAACCCACCATGGGTTATCCTGTTGTGTGGGGGGATTTTTTTAAACCAATGGTTGGTTATTTGGCTGAAATAACCAACGCAAATTACCAACCCTGTGCAAATTCCTGCATTGAGTAGGGGGTTGGACTCGATGGCCTTATAGGCCCCTTCCAATTCTACTATTCTATGATTCTATGAGTTAGCTATTTGAACCATCATTGGTGATTGTGCTGCGTGGAAGGCACCTTTGGTTATTGCCTCAGCCATCAACAGTTATTGTTTCAGCCACAGGGTCACAAGGCAAGCAGACAAAACAGTGGCTGCCACTGTAGTTCAGCCAGCAGGACAGATTTTTGGCAGCAATGGAAGAGCCAATCAAGGCAATTTACAAAAAGAAATACAGCAGGGATGAGTATTACAATCAAAACCACAGTAAAAGTTTTAAAAAGCACCCTTTAACCCCATAACAATTTTGAAAGCCAAATTTAAAAAATGTATCTTGATGCCCTTCCAGAAAGAAGTGAGAATGGGGATTAGTTGCAGTTCCTGTCATGGTGATTTCCAGAGTGTGGAAGCACCATAGGGGAAAGCCCTTTCCCACATGCTTGATAAACGGGCCTCTGTAAATGAGAATGTCTTTAAAATGGCCTTTCCTGCTGATCTTGGTAATTGAGCAGGTTCACAGGGACCAGATTTGTATGATATGAGGATGGTTATTAACTCATGAGGATGGTTAATAAGTCATGGTGGTTTATTAACCACTCCTGCAAATGCCAGTTGCGCACTGCCCAATTTACCTAATTACCCTCTGTTGGTACAGCTTGTTGTAACAGTTAAACCTGGTGAGGATGTGGTTAACAAACCACCCAGAACCTATGGGGTCTATTCAGACATCATGCTAAACCATGATAGCTAATCATTTTGAGCTAACTATGGTGACTTAGTGTGTCATGTGGGGAGGAAATAGCATGACAATGATGGTTAAGGAACCATCCCCAATAACCATCCCCCTGCAGCAGGGTTAATGGGCCCTGGGGTTGCTTATCATTTCGTGTGGCAGGCTCCATGGTAGTTAAAATGGACTCCAGGTAGTTTACAGACCACAACCATAGAGACAGCAGCCTAGAGCATCCTGCATTTCCAGCGATACTCTAACCACCACAAACTTTTTCTATGGTTTGGAGTGGCTGCAGAGGGACCATTCACACTGTCAAGGACTCCAGGATGGGCAGCTAAACTGTGTGCTGGTTCATCAGATAACTACTGGGGCAGGGTACAGGAACCATGCAACACCACATGGTTCCCTGTCATGTGACAGATCCCTGAGAAGATTTGCCAACCCCTTCTCTCTCTATAGTTACCATAACCATCACCCCCCTCCTCATGCATGTGAATAGTCTGTTGTAGGGTTGCTTGGTGGTTTCTAAATAGGACTCCACATGTGGGGATGGTTAACAAGCCACCATGGCTTATTAACCACCCTCATGTCATACAAACCATCCCAGTGAAATAGGTGGCTTCTCAGATAGCTAGGCCCTAAACTGATTAGAGCTTTAAAGGTTAAAACCAACACCTTGAATTAAGCCCAGAAAAAGAACTGGCAACCAGTGCATGTCCTGCTGTGGCTGAGTCAAACTCAGCATTAGAATATCTTAAGGGGCAAATGCAATGGAAAGTCAGTGTACAGACAAAAGCTCAAGCACAGGAGTATCAGTTCATCAAGACGGCAGTTCAAGGCAGGAGCAGTCAGTAAACAGGAAAGGTTCAAAGGTTTGGTATTGCCAGGCAATAGTTCCAAGAGAAACATCTGAGGTGCAGCTAAGATCCAAATACAGATAAACTGTCAAACACAACTGCACCAAGAAGCAGAGTCAAACAAAAATCCAAATTTAAACAGCACAGAGCCCCATTCACAGAGCAAAATCAAAAGATAATGCGCATAATCGGAGAGATAACGCACCTCTACGCCCGATTTGCACTCTGTTCTTGTAGAGGTAAATTTTTTTAAGCGCCTTGAAAGAGCATTAAACCTCTCTTGTAGAGGCAGCCCAAGACCCAGCCCTGCCAGGCAGTCCAGAAGGATACGATTGTCAATGGTATTGAAAGCTACAAAAAAATTAAGAACTAGTAAGAGCCACACTCTCCCTATCCAATTCCCAGGTCATCCACCAAGGTGACCAAAGCCATTTCAGTTTCAATTGGGCTAGGCTGACCAGATAAAATCCAGGTCAGGGCTTATGTAACGTTAACAGTTGTAGAGAAAAGGGAATTTCAGCCAGTTTCATTTGTATGCAATTAGTTCCTGGTGATATTCCCTCTTCATCACAATAGTTAAAGGTGCATGCACTATACAAGAGTGACCATATACAAAAGAAGGCAGGGCCCCTGCAACTTTAACTGGTGTGATGAAGAGGGAATTTCACCAGGAACTAATTGCATACAAATGACACTGGCTGAAATTCCCTTTTCTCTACAACTGTTAACATTACATGAGCCCTGACCTGGATTTTATCTGGTCACCCTAAATTGGGCTAAAAGCTGCCCACCACAGATTTGCTGGATTCTGTTATCTTCTATGACCTCTGGACATTCTTGACATTGCTGGGGGGGGGGGGGTCACTGATACCATACCAGGCACCTTGCACTGCTCCAAAAATGCCAGGACACATAGCCATGAGGATGTGGACTGGAGGAATGCATGGTACCATACCTGACCTTCCTGTTCCTCTAGCAATGAAAGTCACTAAGAGCCAGACCTAAATGATGGCTTTGCTCTTAACCATCTTCCAGCCTCGTGACTCAGTAGTAGCACTGATTTTAGACCTGAGCTCTACAACACAGGAAATCTGGCTTCAGGGTGACTTTAGATCCCTCATTTCTCATGCCAGTGGGAAGATGACAACTACCTTCTAACAGAACCACATCCTCGCAGGACAGCTGGTCTTTGTTCTTTGCAAAGGCTGCCGATGACTTGCCCCACCCTCTCCCACTCACCACAGCCACAGCTGTTTGAACAGATGCAAAAGAATGAAAACAATGTTTTTTAAAAATCCAAGCCACTGATTCTCAGCAATGCTTGGTAGAGGATTTTCAGAACACATTTCACACACATTTAGGGAATATTTGCAGATACACACAAACATGCATACACAACAGATTTTAGATTATTCAATGAGAGTACACATATTACACCCAGAATCATCAATAGTCATTGTCTTTCATTTCATTTTAAGGTTTTCTGCTTAAATAAATCAGGGTCCCTATTTTAGAGATTTCTTAGCACATTTCTCCCCATTGTGTTCTTTAAAAGACATTGTCTGTGTGAATGGAAATATTGGGAGAATGAACTGGGGATGGGTCTGACCAAACCCACAAGCCCTGCCTCTGATCTATGAAACTTCATTGGACCTGCTGAACAGAGTCTATATGCATACAAGCAAACTAGATTCTATTCTACCAGAGGATACAATTATTTGTTTTTAAATCTCATTGGAATCCTCCTTCCTCCAAGGAGCTCAGGACAACATGCATTGGTTATCCAAGAATGGGTTCATCCCATCATACCCTCACAACAACACTACAAAGTAGGTAAATCTGAGACACTGACTTAGTTCGGATAGCACTTTAGATAACAGAGGGGGGAAGAGGCAACCATCAGTTGTGTTGCTTATTTTGTCATGTGTCGGGCGACACACAATGCACACACAACTGACGGTATGTTATTAAGCAACGGGGAAAAACAACGGGCTGCTCTGTTGTTTTTTGGAGCCCCATTGCTTATTATGAGGCCCCGACTTTGAGTCGCGTGACGGGGAGAGGGGCAACATGTCATGTGGAGGGCACTGCAAAAATAACGTACCGTCCATTGCCTAAAGTGTCGTCCGAACTAAGCCACTGTCTTACTTAGGTGTTACTTTGAGGCTCAATAGTAGGGATGTGTATCGTATCGTTAAAATGTCTGATAATGATACGATAAGGTTATACTTTAACTTTTTTGACTGAGTGGACCTGGCCAGTATCCTAGAATTTTTATTGCTATATTCAAAAAAATCCCTCTTCAAATATAGCAAATTCCTTTGAACCTGTTCTAACTCTTCTTTCTCTAATTCCTTCTTCTTAGCTTGAATTTGGACATATAGGCGTCTATCATTTCTCTCTCTTAATTTTTCCTCTAATTCCCTTACCTCCTTTTCTATCTTTTTGTTTTGTGCTTCCTGTTGTTTTCTTAGGGTGCACCTTTCCCTAATACAAATCCCTCTCACCACAGCCTTCATTGTATCCCATATTATCCCTTGAGAGTTTTGCTCTACTTCATTGATTTCCCATATTATCTTTATTATTTAAAATCCTTGTATCCATTCTCCATCTCTTTGCTTCTCTATAATCCTTCTTCATTTTAATATCTGCTGTCATTAACGCATGATCGGAGACGTTAATCACCCCTATAGCACATTCTATTATTTTAGATAACATATTTTTTGACACAAATATAAAATCTATCCTGGAATAACTCTTAAACCTTGGTGAGAAGAAAGTATATTTCCTTTCTTCCCCTTTTAATACCCTCCAAACATCCATTAACTCTTTTCCATCCATTAATTTGCTTAAACTCATCTTCCCACCAATCCTAAGATCTTTTAAGATATTATCCTTATCTTTTTCTTTATCTGATACCATATTAAAATCTCCTGCCATTACAATATTCTTTTTCCCCATTTCTCCCACCGCATTAAAAACTTCATCGAAGAATTCCATTTGTTTCCCATTAGGAGCATATACATTAATCAATATATATTCCTCCTCCCCTACCATACAGAAAATTATCAGAAATCTACCCAGTTTATCTTTCTTCACTCTTTGAACATTAATACCACATTTTTTTTGAAATTATTGTCGCTACACCTCTCGCTTTGGAAGTACCAAATGCTTTCTCATAAATGCCCACATCCCTCATCCGAAGCTCATTTGAACCCTCCTTTGATTGATGAGTTTCCTGCAAAAAAATGACATCTGCTTTTTCTTTTTTTAATAATGCTTCAATTCTCTTCCTTTTTATAACAGTTCCTAGCCCTTTAACATTTGAAGTTGCCACCCTTAATTTATTTTCCATCATGCCTCACACAAAGTTCTATATTGGTCTCCCCCTGTGATACAAATACCCCCCTCCCTTACCCTCCCCCCCACACTTACCCCAAACTTCACCCCCCCTCCTCACCAGACCCTCCTGGGCAATGGCCCCAATTATTTTTAGAACTCTTGGGGGGGGAGAAGCGACCCAACAATCCCGGAGTAACAGCTGACCCTCCCCTCCCTTTTAATCTCTTCTTTATCCCTGTTCAAACATAGTTCTTTATTGACTACTTCCTCCTGCAGCTCCTTCCTCTGCCCTCGTTTCTCCATCGCCAGTTGCGTCGACCAATCCCAACTTCTCCAGAAGCTCCATCCCCTGCTCACATGAAGTTATTCTGTGTTGTTTCCCTAGCCACATGAATCTCAAAAAAACTGGATATCCCCAGCTATATGTTATCGCCTTCTTCCGCAGGGTAACTGTACACAGTCTAATGCTCTTCCGCCACTGGACCGTCTGAGGCATAAATCATGATAAACCTCGATTGGTGTTGCTTGTAGCATCGGTTGGCCAAGACGTCTAATTGCTTGCATTATGGATCCTCTCAATGTCAGCCATCTCCCACTCTCCCTGGGGGTCCAATTCTCTGATCCATGCCAATATTATATCTCTCAAAGCCTTTGGGTTCTCCCCCTCTTGCTCCATAAAGGATCTAATCTGAATATTTGCTCTTCTATTTCTATCCTCCAAGGCAATTAAACGCAAGTCCATCCCTTGCATTTGCTCTCCCTGCTGCTTAGTAGTTTCTTTGATTTGCTCATTGTCCTTCTCCAATTCAGTCATTCTCTCCACCACAGTTTGGAAGCCTGTCAAAACCTCAATCTGCAAGTCCAGAATTTGGCCCTTTATTCTCTCCTCCTGCTTTGCCAAAGCTTCATCTAACATCTTCCGAAAGCTATCCATTAGTTCTCCTGGTGACCATGATTGACTTTCTTTGAACGTTTTGGGGATAGTACCTGGCTTGCTGCCAGTTTTAGAATTCCCACTTCCGGAAAGAAGCGGAGCTGCCTTCTCACCACGATCAGCAGGCTGTTCTTTATCGGTCATTACTCTCGCTAACCGTTCCCAGCGTTTATCTGAAGGATGCTTTTTCGGCTGCCTGATCCAGTTGGGGGCACTTCATTTATCACCTGTTATTCTTTTTTTCATCAGGCTACATTTATAAATCCGTGCCCCTCCACATAGATCTTAACAGCCACGCTCTTAAATCTTTTCGGCTCTTATCAGACAAATATATTTCAACTCTCACACGCTCGGCTGGGGGCACTGAAATCCTCTCTTCACCTGGCTTCAATTAATTACTTCAGCCTCCCCCCACAGCCTTATCTGCCAGACTTAGCTCGTTAGCCAGAGTAATAAAAGTCTCAATTACCAGCCTCTGGCCGCCTGCCAGGAATCCCAATCCGCTTTACTTTCTCTTTCACTCAGAAAGAACAGCAACACTTCCGAACCAGATATCAAGTCGTTAATTTACAATCCCTCATCTCCAAGACAGGGATTATATGTTTAGACCAACGCTTCCATGAGAGAGCGAGAGATTTCCAACTTCACTCCATTCTCGTTAGGCCACTCCCCCAAGATCGTTTAAGTTCTGACAGGTCAGAATGACAGCTCGCCATGTGCATTCATTCAGACCTGTCAAAAAGTTGCACGATCTTTTAAAAATTCATATAAAATACAGGAGTGGAGGGATTGATCTGAAATTTGGCACATATGTGTAGCAATATGTGCTAGACATGTGTATGAAATTTGAGATCGATCCCTCCAACCCTATATTTTATATGAATTTATTAAAGATAGTGCAACTTTATTGAGAGCTGGTTGATTGGGCCTCCGTGCTGTCATCTTGTTGTCTGCTTTTTTCCCATAGGCTTGCATTGGGGGAAACGTGTGCATAACTTTTTTATTTGAAATGATAATGACATGAAACTTGGGGAGCCAGGACTAGCAAGATCCAAGCTGCAATGTCCAAAAAGTTTCATGTCTCTATCTTTTCAAATTAAAAAGTTATAGGGGGTCCCCCAAAAGCCCCCCCCCCCACTGTAACTTCTTCATTTTTAAAGATAAAAACTTGAAACTTGTGGGACATTGAAGATGGGATTTGGCTGGTCATTTGTGAAAAAAAAATGAGAGCAATTGCTTAAACCCTCGATTTTCTATGAATTTTTTAAAGATCGTGCTCGTTCTGAAAGCTGAGGTTAACCAGCTGAGGCTCGATCAACCAGCTCTCAATAAAGTTGCATGAACTTTAATAAATTCATATAAAATCGAGGGTTGGAGGGATCTATCTCAAATGTCATACACATGTCTATCACATGTTGCTACACATATGTGCCAAATTCCAGATCAATCCCTCCACCCCTGTATTTTATATGATTTTTTAAAAGATCCTGCAACTTTTTGACAGGTCTGAATGAGTGCACGTGGCGAGCTGTCATTCTGACCTGGCAGAACTTAAACAATCTTTAATAAATTCATATAAAATCTAGGGTTGGAAGGATCGATCTCAAATTTCATACACATACTTAGGCATACCCCATAAGCATTGTGACCAAGTTTCAAGCCTGTAACTTTGAAAATACATAAGTTATGGGCATTTTTTTCTAAATGATTCAGCTCTATAAGGCACAATGGGGCTGCAAATTAAATATCGGGTTTCCGATCATTATCATGAAGATGATACGATTAACCTACGATATTATCGGAGATGATAATTTTTTTGGTCTGAAATTCCGATAATGATAAAATATGATATTTTTGGGCGTGCACATCCCTACTCAATAGGTATTGAACCCAAATCTATCTGGCTTTAGCTTCAAAGGTATTTCAGAATCGAATACTCTCTAGCCACCATACTATTCTGGTCCTTAAGGCATGTTGGGTTGTAGCCATTGGTTGTGTTTGGACGTCATGCTAAATTATGGATTAGCAGGACATGAATACACCCAGTCTGCTCCTTCGCCTTTCCTCCTCCTCCTCCTGCTTTTGCTTCTACTTTTGTTTAACCATCATCAGTGGTTAGTTAAAATTGTGGTTTCTGAAGCTGGCTCATTTAAACTAATAATCAAAATTAATGTTAACCACATTCTGGGTTTGGAAGAAATAGCAAGGTGTGGTTAACTAAACGTGGAACCAAAGCTTCCAAACTTATCCTATCAGCTACATGGGAGGAGGAGAGGAAAGGGGGAGTGAACAAACCCAGGAGAAAGCTAGTTTCACTCACATCTCATTAAATCATAATTTCGTGTGGCATCTGAATGCAGCTATTATTTGTTTAATTAATTTCTAACCTGCCTTTCGAACAACATGGTGCTGTGACTGAACAAGTCCTGAAACAGAGGCTATCCAAAGTCACTTTTCTTTTGCTTTTATAACTTGCCATTCCCTCCTCCACCTCCAGGTTTGGGCCTATTACAATATTTCAAAAATCTAAGGAGGCAAGATGAGGAGAGACAGACAGTTTGCATGTACATGAAGTTCCTATATTTATTGTTCCTCAAGAGTGCAGCAAACAGAACTCTACATGTTCAGATTTATTGGAATGTATTGAATCTCTTTCTAGAGATTTTTCAAAGGGAAATAATGATGCAGCTTGACATTATGAAAACAGAGCCAGGAAACAAATTAAGTGATTTACTCTCTGATTGGGAAATACTTATTGGATACATGCTCTAAAGTGTTTATAAAGGCATGCTAAAGTGCACGCCTGTCTCTTAACACATCTTAAATGGTATCTCAATGTAATCTCATTTAAGGATCGCATGAATTCTTTAGAAGTGCTTCTCAGATTAGCTAACGTTCTTCCCAGAATTGAGAATAGTTTCTCTCCTTTATTTATTTATTTATTTATTTTATTTCTAACCCGCCTCTCCATCCAGATCGAGGCGGGGAACAACAATAAATATAAATATAAAAATCATAAAATAGATAAACCATTAAAACAGATAAAAACAAATACATTATTAAAAACATCTTAAAATTCAACTGGGTAGGCCTGCCGGAAGAGAGCAGTCTTCACGGCTCTCTTAAATTCCAGAAGACTGCTAATTTGTCAAATCTCCGGCAGGTCATTCCACAGTCTGGGAGCGGCAGAAGAGAAGGTCCTCTGGGTAACAGTCGTCAGCCTAGTTCTGGCTGACTGGAGTAAATTATTCCCAGAGGACCTGAGTGTGCGGGGCGGATTATACAGGAGAAGATGATCCCAAAGGTAACATGGACCCAAACCATGTAGACCTTTAAAGGTAATAACCAACACTTTATACTTCTCCCGGAAACTAATTGGCAGCCAGTGGAGTGATTTTAAGATTGGTGTTATGTGGGCACCCATAGGTGTACTGGTGACCAGCATAAAGGTAGCCCTATGTACAATGCATTTCAGAAGTTGAGCCTTGAAGTTACCAGCGCGTGCACTACCCTCTTTAGGTCTTCCAACTCTAGGAAGGGGCGCAGCTGGCGTATCAGCCGAAGCTGATAATAGGCACTCCTGGCTGTCGCATCTATCTGGGCTGTCATTTGGAGCGACGGATCCAGGAGTACCCCCAAGCTGCGAACACAGTCTTTTGGAGGGGGGGGGGGTTGTAACCGTATCCAGAACTGGTTGACACACCTTCAAACCCAGGTTGTGGCCTTTGACAGCAAGCACCTCCGTCTTGTCTGGATTCAGCTTCAGTTTGTTTTTCCTCATCCAGCCCATTACTGCCTCCAAGCATTCATTCAGAGGAGACACACTATCCTTAGCTGACGATGTTGTCGAAGGCATAGAGACATATATTTGGGTGTCATCAGCAAACTGATAGCACCCCACCCCATGCCTCCGGATGATCTCTCCCAGCGGTTTCATATAAATGTTAAACAGCATTGGGGAAAGGATGGCACCTTATGGTACACCACATAGTAGCTCCTTCTCTGAAGAGCAGCTATCCCCAAGCATCACCATCTGGAACCTGCCCGAGAGATAGGACCGGAAACACTGAAGCACAGTGCCCCGGATTCCCAATCCCCTCAGGCATTCCAGAAGGATACCATGGTTGATGGTATCAAAAGCCTCTGAGAGATCCAAAAGTACCAGCAGGGACATACTCCCCCTGTCAATACTCAGGCGTAGATCATCCACCAAGGCGACCATAGCGGTCTCAACTCTGTATCCTATAACTACAACATTAAGACTAAAAAATTTAAATTAAGTAAAATAAAATGAACATTTAAAAAAATAATATTCCAGGGTAGTCTTCAGAGACATGATAAAATGTCAAGATCAGGTCAAAGGTTAAATAACTGGTTTGAAACACAGCTGAGAACCAGGGCCACAGACTTTCTTACCTCCCTTTATTTAGAAAACAACCTGGGACCTGATTATCAAATCTGGATGGAAGCAAAATTATTTTCTTTAATATAGTTGATCTGCTTGTGATAGGATCAGGTAGCCGGGAGTATGCAACTTGATCCCAAACTAACACATTGCAAAAGCAACTCATATCCTACATAATGGGGAGAGCAATCCTTTGGCCCCTAGGGAGGCCATAGGATATTTTGGATTTCTGGATCCGAGATTTCTGAATCCGAGCTTGGAATCAGTGTTCTAAATTCTGACCCAAGAGTCTGAGCATCCCTTCCCCTTCCCCTCCGCCTCCCAGCCAGCATGGAGAGAATCATGCCAGTTGCTTCTCCAAGGTCGCAAAAGCAACCTCGGAGGAAGGCAAAGGGGGTGTTCTAAAGGGCAGGGAGGGGACTGGGGAATCTGGTTTATGAAGAATCCTTTGGCTTCCTCAGCCTCCTTACCTCTCCCTCCCTGATGCCTAAACTAGATGGGTGTGTGGGGGTGCTCCTCTAGCTGAAATGCAGAGCAGAAGAAGCACAGAGGCAATGATCACCTCTGCCACCCCGCCCACTATGCATTGCACCTTAATATACTTTAGGGCTGGGACTTCAAATAGAACTCATAACCCACTTCATTTTTTATCACTTGTTAAACCACTCAGCCAATGAAAGGGCTGGGGAATACTTTTGTTGAAACCCCAGAGATCCGCTTCAGTCAGTACAGAGCAGTAGTTGCCATCCTTGGGTCTCCAGGTACTGTTGAACCATACCTCCCTTCATCCCTGATCATTGGGCATGCTGGCTGGGGATGATAGCACTTGTAGTCCTGCAGTATCTGCAGACCCAAGGTTGGGAACCACTGAAGGCAATACTGAGTTGGATGCTCCATATGGTCTGATTTCATATGAGGTCCCTTCCTGTGAAAAGCCCATTCTTTCTACTCAGGCTTGTGCCAACATAGAATGATGGGCTTAGAGGGCCCACTTTTAGTGACAAACTGAGTGGAAAATATTATTATTGCTATTATTTTAGCATAATGCAAGTTGGTATGTTTGTGTGAGGAATCACATTTTGCTAATTAGAATTGTGAATCAACATTTGAATTGATCTTGTGTCGTTTTTGGTCATAGTCACACCTAACCAAAACAGTGAAGTAATTCCCTACAGCTCAGTAGTAATAACTCTGGGAATGACCCATATCACACAAAGCAATGAAGCATAACCTTGGCTTTAGGTATGTGAATTCAAATCAATGGTGTTGGCATTATTTAAATGCAGTAAACTCTTCCCACATTCAGGCACGTGAGGAGAATATAAAATTTTATCTGCATTGAACAATGCTTAGAATAGAAATGGACAAAAATAGATTTTCATTAAGGGTGCAAACCTATGCATAGTTAGAGAGAAAAAGGTCCAGCATGGATTGCATAGGATTGTGCCCTAAAAGGCAAATTGTGTATGTGTGCAGGAGGGGGGTTATAAATTATGCCACAGTGAAAAAGATCCTTCATATAGCTAGGCTGGATGAAAAGTAGTTTACAGGATTTAATTATACATGTTGGCATTATTCTTTGTAAAGTGCATATACATTAAAAAAAAAAAAAAAGACAGGCTTTTAAGAAGGCCTTCTCATAAATGAATGGTTTTGCTGCTATTGCCCTTGTTGTTTTTATCGTTAGTTTCAATGTTTGCTTTTATTATTTTTAGCTGATATTTTACTCTCTATGCTTTTATTGCATTTAATGTGTATGCTATTTTATGTATGGCTATAAGACGCCTTGGGAGGGCTTCTGCCCTGAAAGGTGGCTAAGAAATGTTTTAAATAAATAAAAAAATAATAATTTATGCTGCAGTGAGGATGTGCAACACAGAACCAAAACAGAATTCCAATGCACAATCCCATTTATTGTTCAGTTTAAATATTAGCAAAACACTCATATGGCAATCCTATGTTCACTTACCTGCGAAGAAAACTCCGCTGAACACAATGGGGTTAACACCTATAAGGTTACACCAGGGCAGGTATCTTGTGGCCCACAAGATTTTTTGGCCTACATCTCCCATCCACGTGTTGTAATGACAGTAGGAACCAAACTATTCCATGAGTGAGTACATGGAGGGAAGCAGTTTTGAGGATAAGAGAACTCAAACCTTGAGCAAAAGCCATATTGAAATCAGTTGTAGTAAGCATTTCATAGTATTAAGTCACATTTGTTCTTCCCAGTGACCCAACAAAGAGCTGAAGGCATCCTGGTAAGGTTTTGTGGGTCCTTCAGCTAGCTTTCCTTCCTGGCCTCCTCTCCCTTGGTTTAGTTATAGCATTTTTATTCTGCCATTAAGCCACAAAGGCTCTCAGAGCAGCTTACAAAATTAAGAAATAAGAGAGCCTCTGTTCACAGGCGTACAATCTAAAAGGTACAACATAAAAAGAAAGGAGATTGGGAGGGAGGAATGCAAATTCAGTTTCGTTTCAAAGTTGAGCAGGTTATGGTGTTGGATCTAAACACTTCATCATCTCAAATCCTAAACAGTGGCAATTGGTAGGAGGAACGAGGGGAGCTTTCAGCCATAGTTGTATCGAGGCATGGTTGAATATGCCTGTATGTTGCTTCCTCTCCTTCTAATAGCCTCAGCAGTCAAAGGTGTACATAGATGAGCATCTCAACAGGACATAAACTAAATATTTTCAGTTTAAGTAGGCTGTGGATTGAGTTAGAACTGTATGCAATTTACATCCTTAAGAAAAGAATATTGTTCTCATTGTTGTCATTGTGAACACAATTGTCCCCGTACTGCTGTTATGCAAATTGTTTTGTATAACAGAGATTAAAATCCTGATTATTAATAATCAGTATGATTCATGAATTAACCACTGTCCCATTTCTGCCACAAGGATCTTGAAACGCCTTTACTATCTTTCAGTCTCTTTGTTGCTGGAATAAATTTTCTGTCTGATCTCATGACTAAAGAGCATGTGCAATAACTAGTGAGAAGAAGATAAATTTAAAACAACAATGAATAATAATAATACAGCTATCTGGAATTCTCTTTGGGAACTGGAATAAACAAGAATGAGATTCTGGATTGTCTGTTGTATGGGAGGAACTCCCTTTTGCAGTATTGAATTTTTAAAATGGAATAATTGGTTAGTTTATTAGTTAAAGTGCGCAGTTAATTGCCTAGAAAAAAATCTTTAAGCCTTTGAAAGCCCTCATATAAGCACATGAGAATAGAAAGATATCAAGGGTGAAATCCAAATCGGATAAAGTTCTTGCATAGATTTCAGCTAAGCACTGAAGAAAAGGGAAAGCCAAGTAGATTTCACATATAAAATTCAAAGCAACAGCAAAATTAAGGTGGGAAAAAATATTCTTAAGCAATCAACCTGGAGAAAGCTGTTTTTCGGAATACAATAGATCAAGACCTTCACAAAACAGATAGTGGTCCAATAAATGGTTGAAGTGAAAACAACAGGAGCTATTTTAACAGGAACATTAAATGGTAGATGAGGGTGGACAAAACAAGTTGAATAGTTTACAAAGCAATGTGATTCTCCTGGGCCAAATGCAGGCCTCTGAGAACTGCCATCTGAAGACTCAGTTGCCAATCTAAAGAGAAAAGTGATGAAGAGAAAATTGTGTTCTCTGAACTTCCACGCAGATAGCCTTTGGAGATGGGGGCTAAGGTACCCTTCACTCATATTATGCGTTGGCCCTCCAAGAAAATGAGTTGCTGACTTGGGTATCCAAAGTGCATAAAATAATTTATATAGTTGTCATTTTTTAATGATTATCATAGAAGTTATAAACTAGCATTGTGCTTCACCATCTGTGATGGTCTGTGTGTGTGTGTGTGAGAGAGAGAGAGAGAGAGAGAGAGAGAGACAGAGAGAGAGAGAGACAGAGAGAGACAGAGACAGAGACAGAGACAGAGACAGAGACAGACAGAGAGACGGAGACAGAGACAGAGAGACAGAGACAGAGACACAGAAAGAATTTCTGAAATCTTTGGATGGCAGATTCTTAAGACCTGTCCTGAATGATATTAATGCAGTGATACTGAACTCTTATCAATTTGAATTTAATGAGCCCTTGCTGTGCCAAACTGTGTAAGATACAACTACATTTTTCTTTTCAACAGAACGTATTTCTTCCCATCATTGTTTGTTGAGCTCATCCTCAATAACGAGAGATCCTTTATTGGAATGCAGAGGCTGTTGGAATGTGTGCATACTATGTTATTTCAGAAAGTTCTGTTCTCTGGGAAGCAGAATATAAGAAATTCTTACATACCTTATAAAAACTGGAAGGGGATCATAAAGTTCCTGAGGTACAGTTTTACTTCCAAATTGAAGACTGTAAAAATAAGAATTCTGATCTAATCTGACATTAAAAGTCAGCAGAAGTATGTACATTTGGATCAATGGCTGGGGGTTCTGACAACAGTAGTTTTGTTTGTTCTGAAGCATAGTTGTCTTCATGCATATCAAGACTTGTATCATTCTTCTCCATAAAGATCTCTGGAAACATTACAAATAAAAAAATAGGGCTAGTCTGAAATTTATTAAAACAAAAGTAATTGTGTTTTCTCACCTACGCAAGTACCGATTTCCATCAGATCACTTCTATTTATCGATATGAAGTCATTGCTGCATACAGAATTATATAGCATTGTCTCATACTTTTAACCATTGGAGCAAGTGCTTGCTAAAAGATGTCCATTAAAGCAAGCTGTAAATAATATGATCAAAATAATAATTACAATCATGAGCTCAATCCAAACATAGTTTGTTGCATTTCGCTGTGACTAATTCAAGCCCCACTGATTTCCAAAGTATTTAGGCACACCTAACACTAAACTGGATTAGGGTTATTCATACTTCTCATTCTCTAGGCTGGCTCTTCTATACTGGCAATCCAAGCAGTTGCTTGGGACAGCAATATATTTAAGGCCATGAAAAATAATCTGCCATTTGAGGATGGCATCCCAAACATTTATTGCAATACTGATTGTGTGCAACTCTCAGAAGCACACACAGTCAGACCCAGTGTCAGCACACAACACCCTAGGACAACTGCTAGGGCCCTAGAAGGACCATTTGCCTGATGATTGGAAAGGACCCCAGCCCATGCTTGACATCCATTTTAATTTCCTACAATGCCCTGGAGCAATGCTACATCAAGGGCATTGTGGAAAATTTTAATCACCATGTGAAGCTGTGGCTACCTGCTAACCTCACAGCCATGGGGCCAATCAACACTGATAAAGGGTCCATACAAAGGCACTTTGCTGAGGGCCCACTCAGATCTGGAATCCATCTTGCATACAATTAAAGAATTGTAGTTTGCATCCTCTGTAATATTGCAAGATATGCTAACACTTACCAACGAAGAGGTGAGCTGTAAACAGGCATTTCTATCTAGCTGGTAGGATGGCCAGGTGTCCTCTTTTTACAGACAGCAGTCCTCTCTTTGAAGGGCTATCCAGTCCAAACATAAAGATAAAGGGCCAACAGAAGAGAAAGCTGGACCCTGAAGTTGTCCATCAACAGCATCTGGTCCCAATCTACATGGGAATGGTTTCAGAAGCATTTTCAGGTTATATCCTGACTTTCATGAAATTGCTTCGGTCAGTCAGGAGCACATGAAGCAAGAAAAGCGGAGTATAGCCTACCTAAAATCCACTTTCACGGGTCAAATGGCACTTGAAACTGTGCCATACTTCAGGGTTGGGTGGGCAGAGTCAAGTGAATAGAACTGAATGTCATCAACTGCGTAGATGCTGCTTAGTGAATGAGAGAAACTTCCCCTGCTCAGGGAAGTTTAATAGAAGCACTGAATTAAGCTCCATTAGTTTACCTCAGGCCTCTCCCCTCTCATCTACCACAGGGAAATTGTGAAAGGTTAAAACAGTGCTACTGCGATATTGTGAATGGTTAAAACAGGCTGATATTGTGAATGGGTAAAACAGACTATTGTGAAATTGTGAATGGGTAGAACAGGCTACTGCGATATTGAGACGGTAAAACAGTGCTACTGCAAGATAAATTATTAAATGCCCTGCTTCCCGCAGCCTTTGTACTGGTAGAGAATGAGTTAGTGAGCAGTACAACTGGGTATCTCACACCTCTTTCTGTCAGCCTCCATTCTCAATCAGAGCTACTACAATATAGTGAATGGTTGAAACAGAGCTACTGCGATATTGCGAATGGAATAGTTAAAATAGTGCTACTGAGATACAGTGAAAGGTTGAAGCAACACTACAACGAAGTAGTGCTAAATGGGAAAAGAAGCCTGTGTCCAAAAGCACTTTACTGCCAATGGGGAAAAGGTGAGAAGGGGGGGGGGGGAGTTACGGCCCCACCCCTTGACTAGATGACAGCCAGATCGCAGAAACAAGGCATGCCCAGGATTTAATGTGGGGGTGTGGTTTTCACTGCAGTTGTCTCACATGGTTGCCATGTTTAAGGAAAACAATGCATTAAAATGACTTTGCAAAAATATGCCTTTTCCAGAGGGAAGCTGCAAGGTTGCTGTGGATTGGCAACATTATCACCTGTCATGAACAACCCCAATGTGTTCTCGCTCCACACTAGATCAACCTGTAGACCGGGCCCTGGACAGCAGGCTGAGCAGGAACACAGCTCACCTGGTCATAGTCTTCCACACTATTGTTGATGTAGTACTTTTCGTTTTGAATTATAATTGGTTCTAAATTTGCATCAATAATATAAATTAGCATATGAAAATTGTATGCAAATCAACATCCTCTTTTTGGTGCTGCATGTTCTCTGCTTTTGGCAATTTGTGTGCGATGCTTTTCCCCCAGAGCTCCATAGTGCTCTGGCCAGTAGCAGAGGCCAGAATGTCCGTCCCCTCACTACTGCAGTCACAGGACACCTGATGGTTGGAGCTGAGTGATATTTCTGACAGGGAGGAGGGCAGGAAGCACACTGCTGCTGCTCTTTCTCTGTCCAATGGCTGGGACCAGGCTGGTTTTCCTCTTGCCATAGAGTTCCTCCTTAGAGGGAAAAGCTGTACAATCTTCCAGGAGCCTGTATGATAGGGGTGTGCACGGACCCCCCGGATCGGATCGGGACCCGGATCGGGACCTCCAATTTTGTCCCGGACCGGTTCGGACAAAATCGGAGGCCCCCCGGACCGGATCGAGTCCGATCCCGACCCAAAAATCGTAAATTTTTGGATCGGCCGCCATTTTTTTCCCCATAGACTTGCATTGCAATGCAAGTCTATGAGGAAAAAATGGCGGTGGGTGGCTGAGGGGGGGCCTAACTCCCTCCCCCCCCCGGGGCCGTCCGCTGTGGACGGCCCCGGCAGGTAAGCCCCCTCCCCCGCGCTCCCTACCCCCCCTGGGGCCGCCCGCTTCCATCCGCTGGCGCCCGCGGGCGCCAGAGGATAGAAGCGGACGGCTCCGGGGGGGGGTAAGCCCCCTTCCCCGCCACTGCTTACCTTCTCGGCCCGTCCGCTCCCGTCCGGCGCCGGCGGCTACTACCAGCGGGCTCCGCGGCCTACTCTCGAGTAGCGCGCCGGGTGATGACATCACCCGGCGCGCCACCCTGGAGTAGGCCGCGGAGCCTGCTGGTAGTAGTAGGCGCCGGCGCCGGGACGGGAGCCGCCGGGACGGGAAGGTAAGGGCCCCCCTCCGCGAGCCCCCTCCTCCCCTCCACGCACCCCCTGCTTACCTTCCCGGCCCGGCGGCTCCCGTCCGGCGCCGGCGCCTACTACTACCAGCAGGCTCCGCGGCCTGCTCTAGAGTAGCGCGCCGGGTGATGACATCACCCGGCGCGCCACCCTAGAGCAGGCCGCGGAGCCTGCTGGTAGTAGTAGGCGCCGGCGCCGGGACGGGAGCCGCCGGGACGGGAAGGTAAGGGCCCCCCTCCCCCCTCCGCGCGCCCCCTCCTCCCCTCCACGCACCCCCTGCTTACCTTCTCGGCCCGTCCGCTCCCGTCCGGGGCCGGCGGCTACCACCAGCAGGCTCCGCGGCCTGCTCTAGAGTAGAGCGCCAGGTGATGACATCACCCGGCGCGCCACCCTAGAGCAGGCCGCGGAGCCCGCTGGTAGTAGCTGCTAGTGCCGGACGGGAGCGGACGGGCCGAGAAGGTAAGCGCCCCCCTCCTCCCCCCCCCCGCTGTCCACTTTCATCGGCGGGCGCCCGCTGGCGCCCGCCAATGGAAGCGGCGGTGGGCGCCAGTGGGCACCCGCCGATCCGCCGATCCGCCGAACCGGTTCGGAGCCTTTTCGGACCGGTTCGGATTGGATCGGCCGATCCAGCTGCGGGATCGGAAATCGGATAATTTATCCGATTTCCCACTGGACCGGACTCGGATCGTGGATCGGGTCCGATCCAGTGCACATCCCTACTGTATGATGATGTTATTCAGTTTACTGAACAGAAATCACGGACAGAGTTCCTCAAAAAAGAATGGGACAGAAGTACACTAAACATAAACAACACTTTCCTTTTAATTCTGAATAGTGATTATCGCAGATAATCACAGCTTTCAGTGGAGGGGTGGGGTATACCAAGCAAGAATACGTGAAATGCTTTCTTTATCATGGTGCCCAATGTTTATTTTATTCCAGCCCCTGCAGTCTGTGTTCGTTACATATCAGCTTGTGTAATAACGATAAAGTGTGCATGATATCTCTTTTGCACTGTGACCCTAATCTACAAATAGCCATAGAACATGCAAAGATATTCACCCTTGTTTGCAAATAGAGCTAGAACAGCTACTCATTGTAATAGATCTGGCTTTTCCCCAGTGTGCCATGAATGTAACTAGATTTAGAAAAGACACCTCAAGCAACAAAGTGCATTACCGCTTCTATGACACTACAGTTCCTTCGCGTCGCCGAGTCTCAGTTTTCATCCCCTCCTCCTCCAGTCTTCAAATTAAAACCCTCAATTAACCTGCATTTAGAAGTAGTCTAATGAACTCATTTCCATCTCCAATAAGTAACCACACAAACTATATTTCAGGGCACTTCCAGCACATGCTAGCCACATACAGGGGGGATTCTAGGCAACACCATAACATTCATTTCACACACTGTTGCTGCTGCTTGACCATGATACCAATAATGGTCCATTGATTACGATTCTCAGAGAAGGCAATTGTTATCTTTCCCCAGCCTCTGTATATAAGAATTCCCCCTTTCAGTTTCCATGCCGTGGCAGCTTATGTTCTCTTTGCTGTCTATTTTTGGTGGGGGAAATGAGCCAGGAGCAGCAAACACCCTGATCCTATTAGCTACTGTAATGGCAAAAGAAAGCTTTGGATGTCACAGAAAGATGCCTTTTCCAAAGCTTAACACATCCGTGGTGATGCATTCATTTCATGCCCCCCCAATAGCAGTGCTGCAACGCTAACAGAAGCTTCCAAATGGAACAAAAGTGCACTACACAAAACTGGTCCATAGCAAGCAGATGGGTGGAAAGCTGGCACTCTGGGGAATGAATCATGTAGTTGCCTAGAGACAGATCATCTATGCAGCCTCTTTAAAATATTTAATCCACTCTGGAGAATCAGCTACATCCACCTGAGATAGGGTAAAAAAGTATTTCATTAAGATTATGGCTGCGTGCTAAAGTACAGAATGGGCCTCCCCTATTTTCTTTTCATAGGATTCCACCATGACTATGTCAGCGCAAACCACATGTTTATAGGATTGGGATGGAAGGTATTATTATAAATGTACATCAGTCCCTTATACCAGCCTTCCCCAACCTATGCTCTCCAGATGCGTTCGACGACAATTTCCATCATCCTCAGCCAGCAATGGTCAATGTTGGACTACTGCTCTCATCATTCCAGCCAGCTTGTCAAATATGACTGGGAGTCATGGGAGGTGTAGTACAACAAATCTGAAGTGCTATATTATAGCACTGTGATATCTATGTTGTTTTTATTGTTTCGTGCATGTGGCTAGTCAATCTTGCAGCAAGTAGGACATCGGTGGGAAATGTGTGGCCTTCCAGAAGTTGTTGAACTACAATTCCCATCAGCCCTCCCCTGTAGTAGACCAAGGGATGATGATAGAACCATTACCATTTATGGGGTACACACTCATTTTTATTGTCCCACATTTGTGTCTCTGGTCACTCAGGGGATCCAGGCTTATGAAGTGCTAGAAAAAATGTATAAAGTCTACAAATAGAGATGGAAGTGACAAGAACATGCACAACACACACAAAACAATATGTCTATCCCACCACCACCTCCATATTGTCTTCCCCTTTTCCCATGGGACACTTCTGGAGTGGTTTCCCCCCCCCCCATGTTTCTCTTTGCAGTTAGAGCTCTCTATTGTCCTGAAGGATGCTTGCCAATTTTCTTCAGTGTGAATAAAAAGTCATAATTCCATGGCAGAGCACATGATGTGCATGCATAGGATCCCAGGTTCAATTCCTGGCATCTCCAGGTAGGGTTGTGGAAGGTTTCTGTCTGAAATCCGACAGAGCTGCTGCCAGTCAGTGTACTTGGTACTGAGCTAGATGGAGCAACGGTCTGACAGCTTCCTGTGTTCCTAGATGATCAAATGTGAGTTGCCCAAACAAACTCACGCAAACCCAGTCACATTGTCGCAGAACAAAATGGCTGGAGATGTTCAACTACTTACAGTATGAGCAAGTTCTTTCAGTGGACTCAGATTCATTTCAGGTCAATGACATCCTTAGCGAAAGAGTATATTAACATGAAATTAATTTGTGCCTCTAGAACTTGTGTCAGTAGTAGGAAGTTATTCATGAATGTATTCTTCCCAGAGCATTATCGTTGCTATAGAAACAAACAAACAAACAATAATCTGCCAAGGTCATAAGTTAATCTTAGAATTTTACTAACTGAACCTCCTCCTGAGCCTTGGCATAAAAAGTACTTTTCCAACAAAAAAGAAGATGCTTTGGTCATCAGAAGTAAACAAAAATGCATAGAATTTTTTTTATAACAAAGACAGACCCATAAACAGCTAAGCTAGTCATTTTTTCCATATAGCTATTCCAGACTACCCCAGGAAATTATTTTTAATTAGCCAGGTGTCCAACTCCTGATTTTTCTGCTTCTGAATGAAAAAAAAAAGTTCACTGGAATTTGAGTTCTCAAGATCAGATTTTCCAGTCTATCTGATTAATGTTTGGCATAAAACCTGTGAAGGGAGTGTGCAAAGATGGCTTTAAGCTAAATTTGCAGTCCTCTGGCTCTGCACTAGGTCAGACTCTCATATACATGTTTCAGGCTAGCATGTACTGTTCTAAGGACACAAATGAAACAGAACTACAGGAAAAGAACTGCTTCCACCCCCAGATCGCTGAATAATTCCGTATGATTTGTGTCTCTATAATAAGCTTACCAGAAGGCAGGGGCACTGAAACCATAGAAACAGTTGTCCACATTGCCAGGGAGACACCTTAATTTCCACAAAGGACTCTCCATCTAAATCGATGCCTTCTTTAGTGCGGTGCAGTGTCATCATGTCAGCACAGTCAAGAAATGCATATCTAGTTTCTTACTGTTTCAAATTATTTATTTCTTAAAGTTATTCAAATTGCCTTTTCAGTGGCAATGTGCAAAGCATTAAAAACACGCATGCAAAATAAAAGCTAATCCAAACAATCAAGTTATTAAAATCAGTGTGAAAATGCCCTTTAAATACTAAATGCCTGGTAGCACAGGTGCTTTCATTTCCCTAATACTCAATAAAATGCAGTAAATGTCCCAATTGGGAACATGGGGTGATGCCATCTGGACACACACTTACTATTTTGGCCTCTCTCATAAAGGCATCTCAAAGCAGTGTTGCCAAAACATAAAAAAGGGTACCCTACACTCTGATGGGATAACCTTCCTAAGATGTGAAATGCAGATTCACCATGCCCCAAGGGTTAATATTTGAGAAGGCACTCTGTAGTTTCATGCTGCCCTAGGTTTAATTTCATGTGACCCACAGAGATGGAGGGGCACAGAGAAATATTGAGATTGGAATGGGGGCAGAGAGAAAGAGAGAGAGAGAGAACGAACCCACTTCAACTGCAGACCAGGCCTATTACTTATCTCTGGAAATGGGAAGGAAAGGCTCCATGCCCACTGGCGACTCCCATGATGGCCACCTCTCCCTGCAAGCCACTGTTGCATCTCTGCCATCAGTCAAACATGCTGAGCATGGCAGGAAATGTGTCAGCAAGAAGGGCTAACAGAGGGCGAGGAGGTAGGCCTGGAAATGATAAGTTCAACATGTTCTTTTTCACACAGAGCGAGTGAGAAGAACTGTTGACTAGTCAGTTTTCCCAGGTCAGGCACTTCAGAAACTAGGTCAGCCACATGGACAAATAAAAGAACGATCTGAACCAACCATCTCTGTCCCATAAGCTTCCTAGTAGCAGAAGCTGGTGAAGGTACTGATGTTTGAGGAACAGCCTCCAAGTAGAAAGGCCAGGTTAACTAAAGTAGATGTCACTAATTATCCCGTTCTAGGGTGTCTTTCTGTTGTTTCAGCCCTGACTTCTGTAAAGAAACAGATTCCAGGGCTTCTTTATTCAGACTGTACTTCTTTCTTCTTTCTTTCCTGAGCACCTTCTAAGGTTTGGTAAAGGATTTCCTCCACATGGTATCTCCAAGCACTTGTCCAGATACTTTCTCTGAAGTGAGGTAGTTGGCTTGTGGGGTCTGGCAAATGGGATTCCTAACCATTGCAAAACTTGCCCACTTTTGACTCTGGCTTCACTCATGGCCATCTCTGACTCTGCCCACCACCAACAACATGTAGGCCTCAAAAGATTGCTCCCAAGGAAATGTGGCCCTTGACAGAAAAATGCTCCTCTATCTGAAGGGCTGACAGAGAACTGAGCTCTACTTTGAAGGCATCATCTATTTACAGGGCTGCCCAGTGCAAGTATGGTTTAAAGATTGTTGTGACTAGGCCTGTTCCCCTTAGGCTGGGAGAAGGAGTTTCTGGTAAGACAGCACCAGAAACTTATTGGCCTACAAGTGAAGTTGGAGAGGTGATTCTCACGGACTCTTCACTAGCTGGGGATGACTCTTCACCAGACCTGATCACCGAAAATGTTAACAACATACAGTCTATGGGAAATCATTCTTCTTCAGAAGGGGAGGATACTTCAAGGTTAACTGATCCTAGAGTTTGCTGCAGACTCAAATGGGCGGAGCTAAAAGAAGGCAACAGAAGATCTGCCTGTCTAGCTTCTCACCAAAGGCTTCTTCAGAACCAGCCTCCTTGAAGTTAAAGCATTCTGGGAAAAGGCTTTCCCTTTTTCTTGAAATTGTCTTGCTTAGTTTGCATGGTTTTGCCTAGAGGATAGTTCCTAGAATTTAGACATCTCTTCAGGTAGGAAGAGATGTTTATTGCCTGAATAAAGCTTTGTGGATTACGTGGCAGACCTCTTTATTGGGTCCTAATAGGGTGGGAGGTTTTTGGAAACACAACAAAGATAAAGAACCATCAGAAGGAAGAGCTGGGCCTGGAACCTGTCCATTAGTAGCACACAGAAAGCAAACTGAGCAAGGCGCAGAGGGTGCCTGGTCACAGTCTTCCACACTATGGTAAGATGAAATGTATAGTGTTTTGATTTGAAGTATAATAATCATTTCTACATTTGCCTATGTACATGAACATATGCAAATATTATGCAAATCAGTGTTCTTTTCTGTGATACATTTCCTCTCTTTTGAAAATTTGTAGGTGGCAACCTAGTGCCTAGATGGTAACTTAAGTGGAAACACCAAAAGGGTGCCAAAAGAGACAGGTATTGAGCATTCCACATGTATCCTACACTAATCTCCATCAGCCCACATGGATCAGAATTTTGAACTGCAGAAGCAGGAAGCACCAAAACTGCCTGCGGTGTCTGTAGTTAGAGCTGTCTGTAAATGCCCTAAGAGGATGCAGTAATGAAGGCAGGCAATCCTCTAAGGCAATGCAAAACAGAAAGGCAATGGACTAGAAGTCGAGGTGACAGACACTCAGGCAGGCTCTCATTAGCAGTAGGAAAGGGTGCAAAAACAAAAATAAAAAAGGTTCAGAATGAAAAGCATTGCTAGGAAATCTGAGGGCAGGAGAGGTGATTGTAACAGTAGGATGTTTATTTCCAAGTTTGTATTTTTCCCTGGCAAGTTGCAGACTCATCTGATTAACTCAGAAAATATTGCAGCCTCTGCCCAACTTTCTGCAGAAAAGGAACATTGCTTTTCTCACTTTTAAGGAAAGCTATAAAGTGTTTTGCAACCACCCCAGCTCGTTTCCAAAAAAAGGACCAATGTCAGTTTTCCCAAAACATCTTGCTTTTCCCCTCCAAACACCGTAACCGCAAAACAGCTTTCTTTGTTTTTGTAAATACCCATCGCTCTAAACATCTGAACTGATATCTTCAATTAGGTTGAAAGGTTTCCTCCACCTTTGTGTTTTAAATGCAGAACGGCATGTTTCCTTCTAGTTTCTGTAGAAGGCACATCATATTTATGTGGGCTGCTTTCATTCTCTTATAGATTGGAGCAGAATATGGGAAGATTACCAAACACTAAGTGGGAAACTGTAAGGCTAATTTGCCAGTGTATTATCCCAGAATTATAGTGTTTCCCCAAATGCAGTGCCTGACAAGAGGAGGACGTGGCATGAGAAGCCAAGAGGGAGGATACAAAAGGGGCTAAACAGAATGGAAGAAATTGTAGCTGCCCACATGAAAGTACCCGTGAGGCATAGATCATCAGAACCGAGATGAAAAGCGATGGAATCTAGGATGCTCCTGGGCTTGATTTAAGGCCTATGCTGGTATGTATATAGAAATATGGAATATCTTAGATTATTTATGTATTTATTAGATGTATTTTTCGTAAAACAGATCCAAGGCAATTTACAACAACATTTTTTAAAACATACAAAGTATCATCCAGCTAAAAATTTCATTAAAATACCAAAGCATGATAAAGAGCCTATCTACACACGCAGGATAAAACACTTTGAAAACGTTTTGAAAACTGTATATGGAGTGTGTCCTGGGCCCCAACGGTTCTCAAAACTGTCAGCCTATCTACACTACTGCTTTAAAATGGTTTAAAACAATTTAAAACTGTTTATAACAGTTTTGAGAACTGTTGGGGCCCAGAACACACTCCATATACAGTTTTCAAAACGTTTTCAAAGTGTTTTATCCTGCGTGTGTAGATAGGCTCAAAGACAACCAAAACATCAGTAAGAACCATAATCAGGCAGGCAGGTAGATTACTCAATCATGCAATTTGTTCTTGGAGGAAAAAACAAAAAACAAACAAACAAGACCAATGGGAAAGTAGTCCTCATTTAACTATCAGCCCCTTGTACAAACTAAACTGAACAGCTTTAAGTTATGCTGGTTTAAACCTACCAAAGTTAAATTCCTTGCATTCCAAATCCCAGTAGTTGCGGATGCGCTTGTGGGTGATATAGGCGTTGAAAACTGGTGTGGACTTGATGGCCCTTTAAAGCATGCTTCAGTTGCTTAAATGATGTATCCGTTGCCAGTCAGAAGAGGAAGGGCCCCGTCCCCCCCGCTGCATTTAAAAGAATCAGCTCGCCACTGAGTCTGGAAAAGAAAGTAGATGACTGAGATATATGCTGAATGCTTCATACAGCACATCAAGCTTTGTTACAGTAATTTCTTTTTAAGGACTTCAAGCAGATTTTCAAGTTTTAGAATACTGAAAATGATACTTTGGCTTCACTGTAGAGCAGCTGTTTGTTAAGGAGTTCCCTAATAATTTCTGGAAAGTTAAGAAATGTCTATGCCTTCAAAAGAAGAAAAAGAAAAAAAAGTTTGTTGCTAATTTGATGGACTGGCCCAGATGGTTTTCAGAGACCCATTTGGCTACATTGGATTATATTTTATCTATCCGGCTGCCTCTACAAGAGAGGTTTAAAGCTCTTTCAAGGCGCTTAAAAAATTTACCTCTACAAGAACGGAGCACAAATCGGGCATAGAGGCGCATTATCTCTCCGATTATGCGCATTATCGAATGCGCGTTAAATCGCGAGTTTTATTTTGCTCCGGCCGTTAAAGCGCATTTTGACTATGCGAACAAGCGCTTATGCGCATTAACTACTTGTAAAGCGCATTTTGGTCATCCGTTAATGCGCTTCGCCGCCTCTCGTGCAGAGGTATTAGGCGTAAATGTGCTTCTGCGATTATGCGCATAATCGCCTAACCGGGCGCAAAAGCGAATCCTTGTTGAGGGGACCTAACAGATTTAAATATATTCCATCAGCACAGGAGATAAAAGGCAAGAGGTTTTGGATCTGATAGAGCTAGTCATAGGCAATTAGTCATGTGTAGCAACTAGTAACTCTAGATCAGAGGTGCAGAACCTCTTTCGGCCCAAAGGACAAATCCCATTTTGGATAAGCTCCCGGGGGTTGCATTCCAGTGGGGGGGGGGGGCAGAGCCAAAAGCGAAAGAACTGGGATGAAAATTCCAAAAATACCAGCATTTTTTATCTTAAAGCTCTTACTGCCAGTAATGAAGCCTTAGGAGTGGCATTTCATCTTTTCAGAATGGGTAAAAATTATAAAATAGACAGGAATCCACCCATCAATCAGTAGTTAGAGGAAAGGGGCATGACTTTTGGGGAAATATTAGATTAGGAACCCCAGAGAGCCAGATTTGGGGCCCAGGCCTGAGATTCGGTACCCCTATATGATGATGTGCACCTCTGTGTGCATTAAAATATGCATCTAGTCTATCAGCTTCGGCTGATACGCCAGCTGCGCCCCTTCCTAGAGTTGGTAGTGCATGCGCTGGTAACTTCGAGGCTTGACTTCAGTAATGTGTTGTACATAGGGCTACCTCTGTACATAGGGCTACCTCTGAAGTTGCCTAGTCCAGAAACTTCAACTAGTTCAAAATATGGCAGCCAGATTGGTCACCGTAGGGGTTACCGTATCACACCAGCTTTAAAATCACTCCACTGGCCGCCAATTAGTTTCCGAGCCAAGTACAAAGTTTTGGTCATCACCTTTAAAGGCCTGCATGGTTGGGTCCAGGTTACCTGCAGGATTGCCTTCTCCCATACAATCTGCTCTGCACACTCAATCTGCCCTGCTACAGTCAGCCAAGACTAGGCTGACAACTATTACCCAGAGGACCTTCTCTTCTGCTGCTCTCAGACTGTGAAACGACCTGCCGGAAGAGATTTGTCAACTTAACAGTGTCTTTGACTTTAAGAAAGCCATAAAGACCTATCTCTTCCGGCAGACCTACCCAGTTGAATTTTAAGAGTTTTATTGGTATTTTAATAATGTAGTCATTTTATGTGCTTTTAAGCAGTTTTATGTATTTTATATTTGATGTTGTTCCCCGCCTCGATCCAGAGGGCGAGGCGGGTAAGAAATAAATAAATATATTATTATTATTATTAGTCTCCCATTACAAATCTATTTGAGATGTACATCTGTATTCACATGTGCTATGTGCATGGAAGGCTGCTTACATATGCATATCAACCTGGCAGGCTCGGGGAATTTAACTGTTGTCAGATTTATATACATTAGTACACAGCTTCATGCTGTGTACAATGATTACAGCATCTGCTTGCCAATTGACACTGACAGCATCATCAGATGGAAGAGGGGGGAATCGAGATTCCCTACCATCGCTTTACCTGCTGCTCCTGTCCCACAATAGGGATGAACCACCTCCTCTTTCTTCACATGGGGGAGAAAGAGGAAGAAAGCGATGACCACGTGGGCCATTCAGTGGGCGTTTTTATCACACCACTTTTCCTGCACACAGCAGGAAATGGTGGCAAGTTTTAACACAACCAAAAGAATCAGATTTTCTGGGTCTTTTTTATGATGGAAAAACGAGCTGAAGGAGCGGGAGGCATGAGGGAGGAGGATAGTGTCGTGAAAAGGACCCGCAAAAATCCGTGAGTGGCCAGTAATGAGCATGTGATAAAAACGCTTGTCTGATTACGCTCTGATAATACTTTCAATTTTATATTTTAAAATACTAATTTCTCTTTAATTCCTGTTGGCAGCCATTTATCATGCCATTGGTGCATTCAACAGGTGTGTAAAGTGGCCCTACATGTGTGCCAACATACATGCAAGCAGGACTCCTAATTGACCTAGGATTTCCTCTTGTATGGAAATACTCTCTGGGTGTATTTAAGTACATACATAGGGTAGCTTCATACGCTCGCCAGCCACACAATATCAATGACAAGAAAGAGGAGGAGGAGGAGCTATTGACAGTGGTGGTGGGAAGACAAGACTCATTGAGAGGGAGGCCACATTGTAGGCGTCTTGCCCAAGAGCCCTCAAAAATGTGGAGCTGGCACTGCATGAATCTTTGTCCTTCACGTGTGTGTGTGTGTGTGTGTTTGCACAACAGATCATGCAATTGGCTTCTGAATTAAAACTCAGGTCGTTCTGCATTCCAATAAAGCTGTCTTGGAAGTGCAAATCAGTAGAAGAAATTATTTCATCAGTTTGGTACTCTTTAGTCTATTTTCCCCCCTATGGTCCAAAGAACATTATGGAGTGCTGTTCATTGAATCACTGCTACCAAGGAATCTTTTGTTGCAGATGGTTTCAGTACTTGTGTTTGCCCTGCTCAAGCTCCCAATAATGTTCCATGCTTTGCCTCTTTAGGAGATTAAAAGTAAGCGATCTGAATTCCCCCCCCCCCCCCCCGGCCCATGAAGTCAGTTAGACCTCTGCCACAGACTTCAGTGAAAGCACGGTCAGGCTCTGAATCATCTCTCAGCCAAGGACAACTTTCTTTGAAGGGCTGTTTTCATGAGGCAAGTGAAAACTGACTGCCAGCTTCCATACAACCAAGGGAATGATTAAATGTTAAAAATATGCAGAAGTCAACTGCAGGGTTTTTCCCTGTTAACTCTTTTATTTTTATTTTTATAGGCTATGGATAATACTTCTCAATTTAAAGACCTGTGTTTCTCACCCTCTCCCCTTTCTTTCAAAAACACCTGGCGTGTACCCTAAACTAAAGCCTCGCAAAGGGGGATTGCTGCAATAGCCAACAGACAACAGCATATTGTGAGGAATACTGACTATTTTGAGAGGTTAACAATGAAATATATTCCATGATTCACAGCTCTCACATATGTTTACAAGTCCACTTCTGAGTTCTGAGGTAACCAAATAAGGACTGAGAGTTTCCCAAATGGAGGCGAGTGTCACTGTACGTCTGTTGCAGCCAACCCAGCTTCTTGGCAGCTGCTGTGTGACCAGTAGCACTGGAAGGCTGGCCCAAAGATAATTGTATATGTTACAAAACCACTGAATATTATGGTTGCTCAAGAAAGGCTTGGCACTGGGACAGCAGGAATGTTGCATGTCAGGATTGATGTGATTTGGCAGGGACATATGGAGAAGCTTACACAATGCTTGCCCACCCTCTGTTCTGCTCACGCCAAAAAGCTTTTAGTCTCCCCCACCTCCCTGTCTGCCATGAGGGCTGAAATCACTCTTAAAAACATCCAATATGTACTTAAAAATAGACAGAACTCTACCTCATTTTTCTTCAGCCTGAAACCAAACAGTTTATGCTGCACATGTGAACAGCACATCCAAACTCATAAAGAAACCACAGTGTTTACCTCTCAGATATCAGTCTCACACATGTGGTATTGGCTGTGTGGTAAACAAATGTTGCCCCCACCCACCTAAGCTGGAGGTAGGGATGGGTGAGTCTGTTCAGCTAGCATCTGTACAGGTGAGGTGGGAGGAGACAATGGAGCACAGTGGATTGGACCAACTAACAAGATGACTGGGACTAGGCTGACCATATGAAAAGGAGGACAGGGCTCATGTAACTTTAACAGTTGCAGAGAAAAGGGAATTTCAGCCCTCGTCATTTGTATGCAATTAGTACCTGGTGAAATCCCTTCTTCATCAAAACAATTAAAGTTGCATGCATTATACTAGAGTGCCCAGATACAAAAGAGGGCAAGGCCCCTGCACCTTTAACTGTTGTAATGAAGAGGGAATTTCACCAGGTATGAATAGCATACAAATTATGCTGACTGAAATTCCCTTTTCTTTGCAACTGTTAAAGTTACATGACCCCTGTCCTCCTTTTCATATGGTCAGCCTAACTGGGACACACATCAAGAGTTCTAGCTGTGTGGGAAATGTTAACTGACTCCAAGCTGAGCAGAGCAGAGAAGAGGAAGTTACCCCAGCTGGACTAGAAGGAATATAAGGAAGAGAGCTCCCAGAAAGCAATCAGAGTGAGCAAACAGGGAGAGCAAACAGGAGTTTGTTAGGAAGAGTGTAGTGTAGTGGAAGAGGAGACCAACGCAAAGAGGAGAGAGACCTCAAGTAAATCCAGGAGGCTGCCTATTCAGAGCTGCCATGTGCTCCTGAGTGCTGATTTAAGGGGTGTGTCCTGAAAGCTGCTGCTGAAAGCTGCTAAAAGCTGCTGCTGGACCTGGAAGGGTGTGGTCTGATTGCCTGATTGTTCTCAGCAACTGGGTGGGTGGGGAGAGTAATTTTGTTTCTTGACTCCAAGCTGAGCAGAGCAGAAAAGAGGAAGCTGTCCCAGCTGGACTAGAAGGATTATAAGGAAGAGAGCTCCCAGAGAGCAAGCGATCAGAGCAAGCAAACAGGAGTTCAGCAGGGGAGGTCCTTAACAAAATTCCAACACAATCAGAAGGCAGAAACAAAACAGAAATGGAGACTATGGATAGTGTGGTGACCTGCAACGTGTGTGCAATGTTCGTGTTCCTGCCTGAGATCAATATGGCATACACCTGCAACAAGTGCAAGCTGGTTGCACTATTGGAAGAAAAAGTGAAAGCACTTGAGCGGCGAGTGTCCACCCTCCAAGGAATAAGAGAAGGCGAAGAGTTCTTAGACAGAACGGTGGAACTGCAACAGCAACAAGAAGCGCAAGATATTGAAAAGCAACAGCAAGCCGAAGCAGAAGTGGAGAATGCTAAGATGAGGAAAGCCAACGAAGAGGGAACTCCTTGGAAGAGGGTGACAGGAGCAGAAGAACTAGAAGACACTCTGCAGCAGTGGAACCATTAGAGTTATGCAACCGCTTTCAGTTACTGGAGGAAGAGACTGGAGGACAGCCTGCCGAGGAAGAATAACAGGAGACCCCGTGCAACAGTGAGCAAGAGGCAGAAGGTCAGTTGACCAAGAAGAAGAGAAGAGTAGTCATTGTGGGAGACTCCCTGCTGTGTGGGATTGAAACCCAAGTATGTTGCGAACACCCATGGACTCGCCAGGTGTGCTGTCTCCCTGGAGCACAGATTAGAGATGTGACTGAAGGGTTGTCAAAGCTCATCAAGCCCACTGACACATATCCTTTTCTTCTCATCCATGTGGGAAGATGAGAAGCGGAGCTACGAATAAATAGTTTCAGACTTTGAAGCTCTGGGAAGGAATCTCAAGAACTTTGGGGCCCAGATAGTTTTCTCATCCATCCTCCCAGTTCTTGGAAGAGGAATAAAAAGGGAAAGAAAAATATTCCGGGTGAACGACTGGCTATGAAGATGGTGCCGACATGAGGGATTCGGATTCTGGGACCACGGGCTACGCTACTTGGAAGATGGACTGCTGGCAAGGGATGGGTTGCACTCACAAGGGCTGGGAAGAATGTGTTTGGCCACAGCATGAAGAACCTCATTAGGAGGGCTTTAAACTGAATCCTACAGGGGCGGGGGGCGTAAACTTTGAGGCAACAACGGATGAAGGCTTATGCACCATAACAGAGAGAACAGCTCCAATAGTGCCCCAAAACAGTGTTCACAACAATGTAGGAAAGAAGCCAGACTGCAAAGCACATGGGCTTCGATGTCTATATACTAATGCCCAGAGTATGGGAAACAAACAGAATGAACTTGAACTCTTAATACATGAAGGCAAATACAACTGGATAGGTGGGATATCTCCCATGACTGGAATATAGCAATTGAAGGATATAACTTGTTCAAAAAGAACAGAAGAAATAGAAAGGAAGGCGGAGTCGCACTATATGTTAAAAATAGTTATTCCTGCATAGAAATACAAGAGGATGAACCTGGGAGCCCTTTCGAGAGCATCTGGATTAAAATAAATGGGAAAGGAATAAAAGGAGCACAATAGCCGGAGTCTACTACTGACCACCCAATCAAGGAGAAGATGAAGATGAAACTTTTGAAAAGCAAATTGCCAGGAAATTCAATGTAGTAGTAATGGGGGTCTTCAATTATCCCGATATCTGTTTGGAGACAAATTCTGCCAAAAGTGGCCCCTCCAAGAAATTCCTGACATGTGTGGCTGATAACTTTCTCCTACAGAAAGTAGAGGAAGGAACTAGAGGAACTGTTATCATTGACTTGATACTGACCAATAGGGAGGACTTAGTGGATAAAGTGGCAGTTACGGGAACTCTGGGGGAAAGTGACCACATCATACTTGAGTTCTTGATTTTAAAGGAAGCAAAAGCTGAGTATAGCCATATGCATACTTTGGATTTCAGGAAAGCTGATTTTAATAAACTTAGGACTATGATAAGTAAGGTCTCATGGCAAGTGACCCTAATGAGAAAAGGAGTCCAAGATGGGTGGGAGTTTTTAAAAAAGGGAAATTTTAAAGCTCCAATTACAAACAATTCCAACAAAGAAAAAAGATAGAAGACAACCGAAGAAACCAATGTGGCTCCACAAAAAGCTTAGAGATGACATGGAAATAAAAAAGGATACATATAGGAAGTGGAAGGAAAGCCAGGCTACAAAAGAAGAGTACAAACAAGTAGCACAGAAGTGCTGGAATGGTATCAGGAAGGCTAAAGCTGAGAAGGAGCTGAGGCTAGTGAGGGATGCTAAAAGCAATAAAAAGGCTTTCTTCAGATACGTGAATAGTAAAAGACAGAGGAAAGAAATGGTGGTTCAATTGCTTCATGAGGATGGCAAATTGGTAACAGATGACAAAGAAAAGGCTGAAGTGCTCAATTCCTACTTTGGCTCAGTCTTCTCTCAAAAGCGGATCTATGACCCCCCCCCCCCCCGAAAAATTGAAGTACAAGTTGACGGGGCAGGAATGCAGTTTGAGATTGATAAACAAATGTTCAAGGAACACCTAATTTCTTTGAACGAATTCAAATCTCCAGGAAATGACAAACTACATCCCAGAGTAATAAAGGAGCTGGCAGAAGAACTCTCAGAACCACTGTCTATTATCTTTACGAAATCATGGAAGATGGGTGAAGTCCGGACAACTGGAGAAGGGCCAATGTTGTCCCTATCTTCAAAAAGGGCAAAAAGGAGGAATCTGGGAACTACAGACCAGTCAGTCTGACATCCATCTCTGGAAATTTTTTGGAGCAGATTATAAAGAAGTCAATCTGTAAACAACTTGAAAACAATGCAGTGATTACTAGAAGCCAGCATGGATTTGTCAAGAACAAAACCTGTCAGACTAATCTGATCTCATTTTTTGATCGGGTAGCCTCCTTTGTGGACTGTGGGAATGCTGTGGACATAGTCTATCTTGACTTCAGCAAAGCCTTTGACAAAGTGCCCCATGACATTCTGATTAACAAACTAGTGAAAAGTGGGCTAGATGGAACAACTATTAGGTGGATCCACAGTTGGCTACAGAATCGGACTCAAAGAGTGCTTATCAATGGTTCCTTTTCACACTGGGGGTAGGTAACGAGCAGGGTACCACAGGGCTCAATCTTGGGCCCAGCGCTCTTCAACATTTTTATTAATGATTTGGATGAGGATGTGCAGGGAATGCTTATCAAATTTGCAGATGACACAAAATTGGGTGGGATCACTAATACCCTGGAACACAGAAACAAACTCCAAAGTGATCTTGATAGACTGGAGTGCTGGGCTGAAAACAACAGAATGAAATTTAATAGAGATAAATGCCAAGTTCTACACCTAGGAAAAAGAAACCAAATGCACAGTTACAAGATGGGGGATACTTAGCTAATCAATATGACAAGCGAGAAGGATCTTGGAATTGTTGTAGATCACCAGTGTGATGTGGCTGCAAAAAAAGCAAATGCTATTTTGGGCTGCATTAATAGAAGTATAGCTTCCAAATCGCACGAGGTACTGGTTCTCCTCTATTCGGCACTGGCTAAGCCCCATCTTGAGTATTGTGTCCAGTTGTGGGAACCACACTTCAAGAAGGATGCAGACAATCTGGAGCGTGTTCAGAGGAGGGCAACGAGGATGATTAGGGGTCTGGAAACAAAGCCCTATGAGGAGAGATTGAAAGAATTAGGCATGTTTAGCCTGGAGAAGAAAAGATTGAGGGGGGAGACATGATAGCACTCTTCAAATACTTGAAAGGTTGTCACACAGAGGAGGGCCAGGATCTCTTCTCGATCAACCCAGAATGCAGGACACGGAATAATGGGCTCAAGTTACAGAAAGCTAGATTCCAGATGGACATCAGGAAAAACTTCCCAACTGTTAGAGCAATACAACAATGGAACCAATTACCTAGGGAGGTGGTGGGCTGTCCCACATTAGAGGCATTCAAGAGGCAGATGGACAACCATCTGTCAGGGATGCTTTAAGGTAGATTCCTGCATTGAGCAGGGGGTTGGACTCGATGGCTTTATAGGCCCCTTCCAACTCTACTATTCTATGATTCTGTTATTTGGTTGCCTTCATGATCTGGATGCATTGCTGTGCTATTGCAAAACTTGATGGTTTTGAGACATCAGAGAAAATGCAGTGATAAGGCAGCCACTCATAAAGTGTGAGATGTGGCAAGCTGAGAAAGTTTCTTCTGATGGCTTGGTGGAGAGCTGACCAATGAGCTCAAAGAGAAGGAGACAGGAGAAGCACTAGAGGTGGCCCAGGGGAGGGCTCTACCCCAACATGGAGATAGTAGGTACAAAGACCAAGAGAAATGAGCAATACCATGATTTCCTTTACTATTCACAGATGTAGTTTATCCTGGACACCAAATACTGTGGGATACATCCTCGCCTGCACCTTATCTGTAGCTCATTCTAGGCATCAGAATATAGAAGCACTGTAACATCAGCTATAACAGCCTTCCCCAACCTGGTGCCCACCAAATGTTTCAGACTGCAGCTCCTGGCATTCCTGACCATTGGCCATGCTGGTTGGGGGGGATATGTTTAAGGCACAAACATCTGTAGGGAACCAAAGTGGGGATTATTGGACTATGGACAAGAAAAAGCAGAATTGGGCATATTTGAAAACTGTAACATTAAGCACGCAGATTATAAATGGCATTTGCCCAACAGGATAGTCTCAATTTGTCCTATAGTAAACTGAAAATAGTGGCTGGGATTGTGATCGCTGTGATCTCACTTCTGCTGTAATTCATTAGGTTGGTTTAGGGAAGCCAGTGGTTAACAGTGGTTTGATGCTGGGGTCTTTGCAACAACAACTGCCAGACTAGGGTAATCTTGGTTTGAACCAGCGAGGCCCATGGCCTGAAGCAAAAGTGCTGCATACCTAGTAAAACCTAAAGCAGATTAGTTATGCTTCAACTGCTTAGAGATCCTGAAAATGCACTTCTACTTTGTAAATTTAAAATACATCAGTGTGGCATGGATGTATGAGTAAGAGTAAGAAAACGCAGATGGTGCAAGTCTAACCTATCGTTCAACCTGTTCACACTCCATAGACTAAAGGATCATCGCCCTTGTAATCTTCAACTCCATGCTGATGGCAAGTAGCAAAATACAACAAGCCAGCAATATTTCATGCCTCTCTTTCCAGAATGCCCTTGTTTGTGCTTGAGCCCTCAGCAGGTGCTCCAGAAACAATTGCATTAAAACTTAATATTTGCCGCTTCTCATTCTGAATAGTAAGCAAGCCTGCCATTTTTCTTCCAAATTACTGCAGTGAGTTAATGCACCTTTTAACCTTTAGTAACATTGGCCAAATGAAATTGTTGACAATTTTACAGGTAAAGAAAAGAGAGGGGGAACATGGTTAAAATTCAGCTTCCCTCTAATCAAAGTTCTATCCGCAGTTACGGATTGATGTCCCGGTTCTTTTCCCGGCCAATTGCAGTTTGACATCCTGCAATGCAACCAAGTGATAATTAGGAACATTGGAACCTGCCTTAATACTAAGTCAGACCATTGGTTCATCTAGCCTGGTATTGTTGGCACTGACTGGCAGCGGCTCCCCAGGGTTTCAGGCAGATTTTTTTCTAGCCCTAGCTGGAGATGCCAGGGATTGAAGCTGGGACTTTCCATATGGAAAGCAGGTGCTCTACAGGGCCCCAGCTCCACCTGAGAGTGAACTTCAAGCCACAATTTGCTAATGACTTTACCCATCATTCTCTGTCAACTCATTATAGACATTTGCTTACTGAGTTCTCTAAATGAAAGAAAACTGGTTATACAGATTCAGCCATTCAGACACAATAAGCAGAACTTGATGGACAGGAACTTTGCTGGAATGTTACTTTCCTTCTGCATCATGATTGAATTGGGCTCATGTCTGTGGCTGAACTCCATGAAGGCTCAAACTTGTTTCAGGGTTTTATCTTTTTCAGTGGCAAAAGACATGCGTTAAAGACATAACTTTGGCTATTTGTCACATTCTGTACTGAGAATCAGGCATCAAAAAACAACCACCACCTCAGATTATTTGTTTGCTCAGTGGCCAGCAGGTTTATAAACTATGAAATAAAATCATGGTACAAAAATAACCACTGTTCAAAATTGGATGGATTTCAGCTGAATTAAGTATATGTATGTTATATTCAAACATCTATGCTTTTCTTGGTTGGCACGTTTTGATGCACAGATTCCCATTACTATCTTCCATTGCAATGCATTATTAAGGTTTCTGTGCTGGCTGAGAGATGATAATTTTTCCGTTTTGCATGCCTTTGATTTTTAGCCTTTAAACTCTGCAGCCTTATACTTTAAACTTAATGAAGCTTTTTCTAATGAATTTCTCATGTTTTGAGGTTCCAACTACTACTAATAAATGCACAATGCATCCAAGTGTCTCCTTGTATGCAGACTGCTAAATAGAGTACGTGGCTGCTAGCTGAGTAATTTCTTACCCCCTTCCACCACCTACCGTGTTGGTCTTTCCACAAACTGATTTCACAGTTAGTTCTCCATTCTAAATTCCTCCTCACCCCATTTCCCTACTAGGACATTCATTGTTTAGAATGGTTTTTAAGGCTAATGATAAACTGCAAAAATAGCAATTGATACAGGTTTTCCTGGACTGTTCCAGTTTAGAATACAGGTGATTAATTACGTCTTCATATATAAAAAAAGTCTCTCTGCATACAAAAAAATAGAAAATCAGGAAGGACTTACTTTCGGACCTGCTAACTTTCTATGTGCAGTAAGTTTTTAGTATTGGTCCTCAGTCAAAATTAGACCACTACCTACCGACTGAAATGGTACAGATCAGGATGGACCGTACCTTGTGTTATTTCTTCATGTTGATTCATTACATATATAAATCCTGTCAAGACACTGTCCTTCATTTCCAAATCACAGTGACAGCATTTACAGCCCCTTTGCTATCTCAAAAGAATATTGATTCTGTAAGAAACACTGGCTTTGAAAAAATTGAAGAAAGAATTCTATACAGAGTGATCTCTCTCCAAACTGCCTAATTTAGATGGCTAATATGTTCAAAGTACAATTAATGCTGCCACTCCTATTTTCTCTGAACCCAAAACCTCATCCTCATCTCTCTCTCCCATCTGCCTAAAACCTTAACTGACATAGTAACTCCCTCTTCTCCTGCTCCCCTCCTCTGCTTCCTCCCCTTCTGTTCTGTCTCCCTGGTAACCAACCGCATTCAGTGGCATTTTTACCCCCTCTCCTATGCAGGAACATTCTGAGCATGCCGAGGGACAGACCCTGTGAACGTCCATCGGACAAAATGAGCTGAAAAACAGCATTTTGAAGAAAAATTACAAACATGTTACACTACAACTAGGTCACGTAACATACTAGACCTGACCTGACACAACAAATGCTTTCCTGAAAGATGCTGTACAAGTAGAGAAACTGGCCCATAGAATTTAACCCCAGTAAAGTCTATGACAATAAAAACAGACAATGGCTGTCAAACTGATGGAGGTCACTCTTCATATTTTAAGCTCCCATACAACAAGCCATTTCTTATCTCTTCTACCTCAAAATTGTCATGGGCCATCTTCAAACCAAATGCTCCTAGACTGCCAAGTTTCTGATCAATCTGTTGAGCCCTTGTTGTTTTTAGTATAAGCTCTAGAACCTACTCTCCTTGTGATTTCTTCTTGTACTGGTGGAATGTGATTAATTCATCTCACCCTTACTATGGACCATTTACTGGGAATATCTCCGTGAGTAGGTTTCAGCAAGAGATATAAAAGTAGTTTGGGTATTTAGCAAGAGATCATCCAAGATTCCAAGACCAGACTAAAAAAGAGGAGCAGTGGGGACCCCTGCAGGATATCTACAGCATGAAAGACCCCAAGCACATGCAAAGCCTCTGAGCCCCAGGTGATGACAAAAGAAGAGGGAAGCAACAGCCCACTGGTCTCCCAGCAATACACGTGCTTTCAAGTGAACAATAGTTTGGATGTGTCGGGAATACTTGGGCTATAGGACACCAAGCATGTAACTAAGGGGTTGATGTGTCTTATAGCAAGATGGGAGGGATTGTTGGGATGTTTGATCTGCCCCTTCCTGTCTCCTCCCTCCTTCTTCCTTCTTCTTGCTCTGGCAATGAGAGTGAGAGGGTGTGTGCTATGTGAACTGCTGAGGAAGATGGCTGACACCAGCGGCCATGTCCCAAGTGATATGAAGTTGTTTTGTCTTCTCAAGTAAAGTTTTTCTTAATCATCACTGGAGCGTTTGTTTCTGACTATCAGCATTGCTGCTCCCAGGGTTCTGATTTATTGCAATGCCAAGAGGATGAAGCCAACTCACTCTATTGTCAAGGTCTGTCCAGGCTATTTCATCACTGAAGTCAAAACGCTCTTCTCAATACTTTTGCTGGCCAAAAACACCTCTTAGGGTCAGGGCTAGTTGATGAATTCTTCTGCAAAATGACTGTTTGCTCCGGGCTAAGAACCCTTTGACTCTCACCCTTCTGCTTGCACCTCCAACAAGCTTCAGGGCTCAATGTCCCTGCATAAGTGGTAGAGTAGAAGAAACATTTATTAACTCAGCTCTTCTAAACTACTTAAGTCTAATGTTAATTGGTGGGTTACCCATCTCACCTCACTATTTACTGATACAAACAAATTAGGTTGTATTCCCCACAGCTTGCTCAAAGCAATGATAGTACCAATTTACAAAAAAAATTTGAAACTTGGAACATATGGAACAGTTTGATATGACCCTCAGCAAGGACTTCACAAAACTTTACAAGCAGGTCCTAGGAAATCTATGAAAGTTTGTTTATAGCGTCTAGCAGAACTGCAGATTCCTTGGATTGCATCTCGAGAGTATCTGTAACTTTTGGTTACTTGCCCACCCACAATGGAATCATACTGGATCATGATAAGACTCAGGCTCTTTCCACACCAGGCTTGTGGCCTGGGTTGGCCCCCAGCTGGTCCCTGTGAGTCCAAATGATGCACAGGGACTCCCCGGGGGTGGGGGGCATGGGATTTTCCCAGGAAAACACAAACCAGAAAAATCCTGATTCTTCCACGGTTCCAGGGACTGCAGAAGATGTGCCTGCCCATCCTGGGTGCAGCTGCACTTACTCGTGTGTAAACACAGCTGCAAACTGGGCACGGAGCCGCACTGTGCGGATGTATGCCTAGCAGGGGACAGGGTGGTACCAGTTTCACCATCCCCGGGAAGGCAGGGAGGGGAGCCTGCACGCACACTTTTTATTATTTTAAAAACGTACCTTTTCGGAGGGGTGCTCGTGCGTTCTCTGTCAATATTTTTTTTTAAAAAAAAATGGCAGGTGCGACTTGCGACGGCCTGGGAGAAGCCCGGGCCATTGCACTTCTGATGTATATTGAGAGGGACGATCCCGGAAATGGCTAATTCTGGGATCATCCGCACTGTGCTCGCTATGCCTCTATGATGTAGAAAGGACCTCAATCCTATATATGTTTACTCAGAAGTTAGCTCCACTGAATTCAGTGGGACTGGCTCCTATGGAAGTGGGGCTAGGATTGCAACTGTAATTAGATCTGAAGCACTCTAAGATGAATGTCAGTTCAACTCAGGAAATCAATCTCAAACTGCTTCAATATTTTTTCAAAAGCAGCTGATATCTGAGCCAGATCAAGACAGTGACATGTGAGGGGGGAGGGGTTAACTCTTTCCTTTCTGGAAAATCCCGCTAGTGGTATTTCACACTCATCCCCCAAAGGTGCTAATTTCAATAAAGGAAGGAAAGGGCTAAGACCCTCCTTCTTGTGTGCTGTAGTCCTCATCCAGATTAGGGTCCTACATGACAGATTTGTGCGTGGGGGGGGGGAACAGTGACAGTGTTAAGTACACCTTTCTTTTTAAATGTAGTTTGACCCAAAATTGAATTGAATAAGATAAAAGGAATTGTTAGGAATCCAAGATAAGCAGTCCTAAAGGCAAAAAGAGAAAAGAAAAGAGAGGGCTGTATTTACATACCAAAGATGTACTTTGAGTGTTCAATTTAAGCGGGATGTAAATTGGGCTTGTATAACTATAAAAGGGATGTAACTAAGAGACGATATAGAAATTATTTTCAAAAAATTATTTGACACCCTCCCTTATATAAAAGATATTCTGGAGAGTTTTCTGAAACATAAGCAGTATTGACAATTAATTCTGTTTGAATTGTAGCTTCCAAATTGCATGAGGTTCTGGTTCCCCTCTATTCAGCACTGGTTAGGCCCCATCTTGAGTATTGCATCCAGTTCTGGGCACCACACTTCAAGAAGGATGCAGACAATCTGGAGTGTGTTCAGAGGAGGGCAACAAGGATAATTAGGGGTCTGGAAACAAAGCCCTATGAGGAGAGATTGAAAGAACTGAGCATGTTTAGCCTGGAGAAGAGAAGACTGGGGAAAACATGATAGCACTCTTCAAATACTTGAAAGGTTGTCACACAGAGGAGGGCCAGGATCTCTTCTCGATCAACCCAGAGGGATGCTTTAAGGTAGATTCCTGCATTGAACAGGGGGTTGGACTCGATGGCCTTATAGGCCCCTTCCAACTCTACTATTCTATGATTCTATGATTATATATTTGCATGTATGGATCTATTGCAAATGCAAGACCCACCATTGATTGCAATAGAGGAAACCAATGCTAACATGCAAAGAAATGCACACTTGTATCAGCTCCTTTAGAGAAGAAGCTCTTCCAGATATGGGAGCTCAGTGCAAGTAGTTGAAACCACAACATCTTAATTTGAGCAAACATTTTCATGACTGTAGTACACCACTGTTGGAGAGTGTTACCCAATTGTGCATTTACTGTTATGTGTCTTAAGCTATTGCTGAAGTATATGTGCCAAACTTTTCTCCATCCATGAATTCCATCTGTGTAATTGAAATGTCAGCATTATTCTGGTACAACAGTAAAATGAACTCTCCATTTCACAGCCCACATGCAGGCTATAAATCCACCACTTTCTTATCTTCATTTATTGTGAGTGAAGGTTGTTAAATATTGCATGTATACATTTCATACTTGAGTGGCTTCTTTCTTTGGAGGAATTGCACTCATTCACTTCTTGTAGTTCTTTTTATTAAGCTGTTGAGTATTAGGACCCAGGCGGGTGGGCGGGAGGAGAGAATTTACAAGGACTTTTGGCCTGCACAGAAATTCTTCTGTAAATCTCCACCACACATTTGAAAACAGAAAACTGCTATAAAATGCAGATTAGCAGAATGATGAAACAAAGTCAACAATTGCTACTAGGATCATGACTTATGTTTAAGACAATTGCTGTGGAAATGATCTGCAGGATGTAAAATAATTCAAGAAATGAATATAGGAGCAAACAGCATTATTAGAGCTTTATACTGAATACGTCATACCTGTATGGTAAATACACCAGTGACAATCCTAAACCACACTTGGATGGAGACTTCTCATTTTATCCTATGAGAAGGGAAATACTATATAACTATACGGGCTATCAAGCTTAGTAAACATTGATAATTTTCCTCCATGCATATAAGAATGATAGATATGGGTCTCCCCATATGCAATCAGAGACTGCAAATCATGTATTTATTGCATTATTTAGTTACAGCTTTTTATTGATTTATTTAGTTAAGATATTTATATCCCACCATTCAATTCAGAACTGAATTCACAAGGCAGCTTTGAGCAAATAAATCATAAATACAAATAAAACATCATAAAATGAGCAGAAGAGGCATTAAACCAAGACAAAATAACCCTGGACTGTAAAATTTCCATAGCAGCAATAAACACTATCACTGTTTGATTAAAAGCTCAAAGAATTGTTTGGACTGGGGGCCTAAAACTAAGCTAGTGTTGGGCCCAATCTACACTAAGCAGGATATAGCAGTATGAAAGCGGTATATAAAAGGCAGGAGTCTCACTACTGCTTTATAGTGGTATTGAAGTGCACTGACGGGGTCCATGGGCACATATCCTATAGCACTTTCATACCGCTCTCGCAGTGCTATATCCTGCTTAGTGTAGGTCTGGCCTTGGTGTTAGGCAAATATCTCTTTGTAGAGGTATTTCTTGAAGAGAACTCTGCCACTGATAAGGCCCTATCAACTGATTGTTACCCACCTCACTTCTGAAGGCATGGCCACCCAGACAATAGCCTCCACAGATGATCTCAACACCAGTCCAAGACATTTTGCTTCCTGAAACAGAGCAAGAAGTGTTGCTCCCAAAAATCAAGGTGAATAGTACCTAAAGCCAGCCACGTTATTTTGGTACATATGGCAAAACTCACAAGCATTTCTCTCCATCCCTGGAGCCTATCTACACTACTGCCTTAAAATGGTTTATAACAGTTTTAAACTGGTTAATATTAACCAGTTTAAAACTGTTATAAACCATTTTAAAGCAGTAGTGTAGATAGACTCCTGGCATAAAAATACAGTCACAAAATAACAATGTGCTGTGCTTTCATGACACCTCAAATCTGCTTCCTGAGGCAGCCACCTCACTCTGCCTAATAGTAGGATTTCACTGCATGTAAGCCATTACATCTCATGGTAATGCAGGGGTACCATATCAGATGTCTATAGGGAATGATTTGAAAGAGTAGGAAAAGAGATTATCTGAAAGTTTTATGATCAGGGCTCCCTGGCCTTTTGGGGTCAGTGGGCACATTTGGAATTTTGAGGGAGTGCTGTGGGTGCTCACACAAAATGGCTTCTGGTGGGCATGGGCAGTCACAAAATGCTAATTTCCCAGAAGGCAAACTGATGAAATGAAATGAAAACTAACTTGCTCAAGAATAAGTATGAGGCAGAGATCTAAAACAGAAAATTATTCTTTTGAAATAAGGGTGGCAGCACTTTGCTTTGAAGCATGCCAACCTCCCAGTTAATTAAAAAAAATCTTAAGAAATGAAATAAAAATATGAAGGGAGCCTGGCAGGCAAAAAGAGAGGTGTCTATGGGCGCTTTGGTGCCAATGGACATCATGTTGGAGATCCCAGATTTAAGTCATGGTTGGAATATGTTTTTATGTTGAGGAACACATTTTGTTGGGGGAAATCTATCAGGGGCCACACACTGGCATGAGTAAAGCCAAAGACAGTGGTGGGTGAAGTCAGTGCCAAAGTGAGCAGGGGCATGCCTTTCCTCTCCCTCGCCTCTCTTTCGTCCACTCCTTCTTCTTTCTGTCTCTGTTCCTCTCCCTCATCCTCCATGCTGAGTGCCTACTGTAATTGCACAAGGAAATGTATTTTAAGAGAATTAAATTTGGAAAAGGTCAAGGGGAAGTCCCTCCCATCACCTGAAACACATTTAAGGATCACAATATCAATAACTTAATTCTGGCATTTAACTAGGGACATATGAGAAATTAGTTTCAGTTCATTTTTGACCAGGATTTGCCCAGTTCACAACTTCCAGATCAATCACAGACTTGGAAGCAATCTGCACATAAAGTCCATACATTTCCAAGCTTGCGGTGGGATTCATGGTCCAAAAAAATGTTTTCAACAGCATACCTACATTTGAAAAACGTTCATGAAAAGATATGTATTTTTGATAAATGCACAAATACGCTTTAATCAATAGGAGAATTTATGTTTACCTTTGGAAAACGCACAGATTTCCATGTGAAAAAATTAAAAAACAACACTCACAATCTGATACAAACTCAAGGCTGAATGAGTGCTGATATGGAATTCAAAATACTTTGGCAAGGTCCAGTTTAGCTGATTCACACATCCTCACTTTTAAGTGATTTACTAGTTAATTGCAAGATGTATTTGAGCTGGAAATCTTTATACAGTGAAGGCAACCATTTCCTCTTGCATGAATTATTTCACTTATGGAGAAATAACTAAATTACCAGTTGTACATGGAGGCCCCAATCCAGAGAATGCCTTTCAATTCATGGTCAAGCTTGCCTTTGCATAGTAGGGCCTTTTCCCTATCTGATTTGTAACATAAGATTCACACACATACCTGATTACATCGTACGTACGGTGGGGAGGCAGATGTATATTGACTGCCCCACCAAGAAACCAGGATCTCTGGCCCACAGTTGTGTATAATGATCTCTGCAAATCTTGTGAACAAACTATTATCATTTTCCCTTTTTCCAACAACCACCACAAGGGGATCACCAAGAGCTCTCTTTGCTTAGAGAGCAGCCAGCCAGCAAAAAGACAGAAAGAAGGAAGGAAGGAAGGAAGGAAGGAAGGAAGAGGAAAAGAAAGCAAACAACAATTGCAGTTTGTACCATTAGCTATAAGTTCTCAGGCACCCCCAGACAGGACATCCGTAACTACAGAGAATTTAATTATTCACTTCTGTTACAGATGAACGTCTTGCACTGGGACCGTGCCAATGAAGAAAGAACGTTTAAGCACCCTCTGAGAAATCAATATACATGATTAAGCTATCAATATGTTACTTTTTTAATTTCCTCTGTTAATAACTTCAAAAGGTCACATTTTTAACAAGCCTAATACAAAATAACAAGCCCAGAAATATAGCAAAACAAAATTGGTACCTTGAATATTACACATCCAATTTACATTACCAAATAAAGCTGTTTTTTTGAGCCGAGTCAGGTGAATCATGCACCTTTCCCTCAGATGTTTCTTATTTTTATTCAACTTGGAAAGAAGTGAAAACGGCCTTTCTACAAGGCAGGTAGCTTAGAGGCACAATGGTTATCGGTAACCTCCGTGGGGCGATTCCAAATTTCTTCCCATTTCTCCATATTTGGTGAGCGATAAAAACCTTCCACTATGATAGCTGTTTTAATTTTTTCCCTTCAATTTTCCTCCCATGGGGGCAGCTATATTTTTCAAGGGGTGCTCCGTCAGGGCCTCTGCCAAGTTGCATGCCTGAAGCTGAGGTCTGCTTTTTAAAATACGAAAGGAAGAGGGAAAATTTAAAACAGCCCTCAAACCACTTTGCCTATGGTAAATAGCCTCCCACCACACACACACACACACACACACACACACGTACGTTAGGCTGACCAGATAAAATCCAGGTCAGGGCTCCTGTAACTTTCACAGTTGTAGAGAAAAGGGAATTTCAGCCAGAGTCATTTGTATGCAATTAGTTCCTGGTGAAATTCCCTCTTCATCACACCAGTTAAAGTTGCAAGGGCCCTGCCTCCTTTTGTATATGGTCACTCTAGTATAGTGCCTGCAACTTTAACTGTTGTGATGAAGAGGGAATTTCACCAGGAACTAACTGCATACAAATGACACTGGCTGAAATTCCCTTTTCTCTACATCTGTTAAAGTTACATGAGCCCTGACCTGGATTTTATCTGGTCAGCCTACCACTAGGCTGACCATATGAAAAGGAGGACAGGGCTCCTGTAACTTTAACAGTTGTAGAGAAAAGGGAATTTCAGCCAGTGTCATTTGTATGCAGTTAGTTCCTGGTGAAATTCCCTCTTCATCACAACAGTTAAAGTTGCAGGCACTATACTAGAGTGACCATATACAAAAGGAGGCAGGGCCCTTGCAACTTTAACTGGTGTGATGAAGAGGGAATTTCACCAGGAACTAATTGCATACAAATGACTCTGGCTGAAATTCCCTTTTCTCTACAACTGTGAAAGTTACAGGAGCCCTGACCTGGATTTTATCTGGTCAGCCTAACGTACGTGTGTGTGTGTGTGTGTGTGTGTGTGTGGTGGGAGGCTATTTACCATAGGCAAAGTGGTTTGAGGGCTGTTTTAAATTTTCCCTCTTCCTTTCGTATTTTAAAAAGCAGACCTCAGCTTCAGGCATGCAACTTGGCAGAGGCCCTGACGGAGCACCCCTTGAAAAATATAGCTGCCCCCATGGGAGGAAAATTGAAGGGAAAAAATTAAAACAGCTATCATAGTGGAAGGTTTTTATCGCTCACCAAATATGGAGAAATGGGAAGAAATTTGGAATCGCCCCACGGAGGTTACCGATAACCATTGTGCCTCTAAGCTACCTGCCTTGTAGAAAGGCCGTTTTCACTTCTTTCCAAGTTGAATAAAAATAAGAAACATCTGAGGGAAAGGTGCATGATTCACCTGACTCGGCTCAAAAAAACAGCTTTATTTGGTAATGTAAATTGGATGTGTAATATTCAAGGTACCAATTTTGTTTTGCTATATTTCTGGGCTTGTTATTTTGTATTAGGCTTGTTAAAAATGTGACCTTTTGAAGTTATTAACAGAGGAAATTAAAAAAGTAACATATTGATAGCTTAATCATGTATATTGATTTCTCAGAGGGTGCTTAAACGTTCTTTCTTCATTGGCACGGTCCCAGTGCAAGACGTTCATCTGTAACAGAAGTGAATAATTAAATTCTCTGTAGTTACGGATGTCCTGTCTGGGGGTGCCTGAGAACTTATAGCTAATGGTACAAACTGCAATTGTTGTTTGCTTTCTTTTCCTCTTCCTTCCTTCCTTCCTTCCTTCCTTCTTTCTGTCTTTTTGCTGGCTGGCTGCTCTCTAAGCAAAGAGAGCTCTTGGTGATCCCCTTGTGGTGGTTGTTGGAAAAAGGGAAAATGATAATAGTTTGTTCACAAGATTTGCAGAGATCATTATACACAACTGTGGGCCAGAGATCCTGGTTTCTTGGTGGGGCAGTCAATATACATCTGCCTCCCCACCGTACGTACGATGTAATCAGGTATGTGTGTGAATCTTATGTTACAAATCAGATAGGGAAAAGGCCCTACTATGCAAAGGCAAGCTTGACCATGAATTGAAAGGCATTCTCTGGATTGGGGCCTCCATGTACAACTGGTAATTTAGTTATTTCTCCATAAGTGAAATAATTCATGCAACTGTGAAAGTTACATGAGCCCTCACCTGGATTTTATCTGGTCACCCTACCCTAAAGCAGTCAAAGCATTTTATATGTGATATCAGGGTTCTTCACAATAAACATGCAAAGCAGGACAGTATTAATAGCAGCATATTGCAAAGAGGGGCAGCTAAGTGACAGGGTTTTCTGAAGGCCACCTGGTGCTTTAAGGCTGCTTCAGGCGGCAGAATGAAGGGAGGGTGATAGATAAAGGAAGTAATAGCTGTTTAAATGGTGCAGCAAGACTTTTAAAACTGTTTGACTTAGTATTTGGGTCATGTGGGAGGCAGGGCAGACATGGTGCTCTGCTTTAGGCAGCAAAATGTTTTGAGCCAGCACTGCACAGAACAAAATTCTGTCAGTCAGTCATTTTCAATATATAGCTTTCCACATGATGAGCTGACAAAAGCCAGCAAATATGTACTGGAGGAAGGGCATAGAACAATTGGAAGTAGTATGCCAGCACTTGTTCAAGTTTTGGATTAATCCTGAAGCCTAACCATTGCAGCCATACAATGGAATCCATGAGAGATGCAGATGTTTTGCCCTGGTTCACACATTTTTTTAAAAAAATCCCTCAAGTGTGGCTGCCCCGGCACCTGAGTCACATGGGGAAGTAACGTAAGTTAACATATCAACATCTGTCACCTCGGTGGCCTTGGTCACATGATCCTGCGCCCACTCCTTTTTGTGGTAGAGGAGTCACATGAGAAGGGCTTCTGGAAGATCAGGCATCAATGTGAACACTCCATCTAAAATGTTACTATCCCCATGTGGATGTGAAAATGAGGCTGCTCCATTTGGAGCATGTATGGACTGGTGCAGAGACAAGGCAGACATCTTAAGAGCTACTTGAGGCATGCCCATGTCTGGTAGGATGTAAATTCTGAGGAGCAGATCACCATGCCTATTTCAAATTATTTTTGAGAATCCCCTAATTTTGAAAAGCAGTTGACCACACAGCATGGAGAATTGCTGTTTGAGAAATAGTAGGGTGACATCCAGGTCAGGGCTCATGTAACTTTAACAATTGTAGAGAAAAGGGAATTTCAGCCAGTATCATTTGTATGCAATTAGTTCCTGGTGAAATTCCCTCTTCATCACAACAGTTAAAGGTGCAGGGGCCCTGCCTTCTTTTGTATATGGTCACTCTAGTATAGTGCCTGCAACTTTAACTGTTGTGATGAAGAGGGAATTTCACCAGGAACTAATTGCATACAAATGACACCGGCTGAAATTCCCTTTTCTCTACAACTGTTAAAGTTACATGAGCCCTGACCTGGATTTTATCTGGTCAGCCTAAGAAATAGAAGCCCAAAGCTAGTGCTGGGATGGTTCTTTAGATTCTAGCCATAAAAAGGAGGGGAAATCCACACTGCTATAGATGAGCGATAGACAACTTAGTGCCCTCCAGGTGTTTTGGCGTGCCGCAGGTTGCTTTCTGCTGCTATAAATGATACAGTACCTGCCTACAGCAAGCAGAACTTTTGCTCAAGTCCTGGTGTGCAGAGTTCTGTGTAACTCAAACCTCACCATCCTAACTCTACCAACTTCACTGCTCAACCTGAAAGTATCACTTAAAATATTTTGGAATCTGTTAGGATTTTTTGTACAGCCACATTATTTTATACAATTGCAACTACCAATGAACATTTTATATTTCTGGTATTGCTGCTGCTTTTTTAATACTTAACTTTGCACCAGTAGAGCACTAAACGCTGAATTAAATGTGGCCTGTTGCTATGGGAAGTTTAGGAATATCATTTTTCCTACTTAATAACTATCAAGTTTTAATTTTATTCTACTGCAAATTAATCCATACGATAGTCTGCAAAAAAAAACAAGACAAAAACACCTTCATTGTACTCTTGACCCTGTAAGTTCTTCTATCTGAAAACAGCCAAACATATTAGCATTACCCTTGGCAATGTACAAAAGGGAGAAAAAAAACTTGGTGGGTTGTGGGGGGCACTGTAAAATAAGACTTTGGCATTCTCATCCATTAAATAAGCACATAAGCACCACAACGATATTAATTTCTTGGCCTGAAATGGTGTTATATTTCAAGGGGATTAGAGTTTTCACCTCCAGGTTAGCTGGTGGAAAATGGTAAAATAAACCCTTTTGGGACAGATGGAGTTTTGAACACATGTGATACTGACAGGTTTCACAACTACAAATTTATAGCCAGATCCACAACAGTGTTAAGGCAGAATACTGGAATATTAACAAGTTGTGCCATTCACTTCCATGGGATTAGCTCAGTTTAAACCAAAGTGTTTTCACATAAATGAGTCATGGATATAGCTTTCTAAATAAAGGGTAAAAAATGAAAAACACTTCATTGTATCCAGTCCAAAACTCAACCGTGTGAGCAGGCTGTCCTGAAGTCAAGGAACTGCTGACTCTTGGCTAATGATGAATTCGCCACTCTTTCCTTCAGCAAGGCACACTGATATCATGCATACTTTAAGTGTTAATATCCTCTCATTAAATTGCTTGCCCAGCAAATTATCAGATGCAAGGTGCTTCCAGATGGAAGGCATCTAGCACCACCATTCAAAAGGCATTGTACAATTATTTCAAGTTTGCCCCCTTAACAGATTTTTTTGTGGAAAGAAAAAAAAAGATGGGGAAAGTAGTGGAAAAACACAGGAGGGTTACGAATCAAAGAACTGAAGATATTGTCTGGACCCTTCTACAAAATCCCATAAACAAAGCAGGGCAATTGCACAAGGAAAAAAAACCAGGTCCCCTCTACAAGGATTCGCTTTTGCGCCCGGTTAGGCGATTATGCGCATAATCGCTGAAGCGCATTTACACCTAATACCTCTGCACGAGAGGCAGCGAGAGGCGGCAAAGCGCATTAACGGATGACCAAAATGCGCTTTACAAGTAGTTAATGCGCATAAGCACTTGTTCACATAGTCAAAATGCGCTTTAACGGCCGGAGCAAAATAAAACTCGTGATTTAATGCGCGTTCGATAATGCGCATAATTGGAGAGATAACGCGCCTCTACGCCCGATTTGCGCTCCGTTCTTGTAGAGGTAAAAAATTTTAAGCACCTTGAAAGAGCTTTAAATGCCTCTTGTAGAGGCAGCCCCAGTCTCTATTACAGTTGCTACCTGGAAATGTGTTGCTAAGGATTCTCCAACCCAGAGTGCAGAACACGGAATAATGGGCTCAAGTTACAGGAAGCCAGATTCCTGTAAACAGCTTCCTGACTGTTAGAGCAATACGACAATGGAACCAATTACCTAGGGGGGGGGGGGCTCTCCCACACAAGAGGCATTCAAGAGGCAGCTGGACAACAATCTGTCAGGCATGCTTTAAGGTGGATTCCTGCATTGAGCAGGGGGTTGGACTTGATGGCCTTATAGGCCCCTTCCAACTGTACTATTTTATGATTCTATGAAATGGGCAGCCTTAAATCCCCTGTGCCCTCAACGCTTTGTGTAAAGCAAAATCATCTTGCAGATTTGCAAAAGTCTGAGCTAGGAAGTGGGTGGGGCGGGAAGAGTGAGAGCAGGCAAGGATGAAGTGTTCCAAATAACAGAACAAAATATCTGCTCACACATTTCAGGAATACTGCCAGATCAAGGGTATTGAGGGTCTCATGCCTGTGGCCAGCTAGCTGCATTGGTGGGTTGCAAGGCTAACATTAGGGGTCAGCGTTGTTGGGCACCTGCTGAAACCCCACACCTCAGTAGGGGGCCCAATGCTGGCAACCCCTGGAGTCCCCCGGACCTGCTTTCCTCTTTCTTTCTTGTCACTGCTTGTTTATTTGACAAGATAAAGGTGTACAAAATGATGCATGATGTGGAGCATGTGGATAGGGAGAATGTGGATTTTTGCATGGTGCAGAGAACATGGATTTTTCTCACTCTCTCATAATACTAGAACCTGGGGTCATCCCATGAAGCTGCTGGTGGGAGGTTCAGGGCAGATAACACGAAGTACTTCATCACAGAGCCCATACTTAAACTATGGAATTCACTACCACAAGATTTAGTGATGGCCACCAATTTGGATGGTTTTAAAAAGGGGTTAGACAAATTCCTGGAGGAGAAGGCTAGCAATGGCTACTAGTTCAGATGGCTAAGTGCAACCTCCATATCAGAGGCAGTAAGCCTATATACACCAGTTGCTGGAGAACATGGGGGGAGGTGCTATTTCACTCATGCCCTGATTGTGGGTTCTTGGTTGACAGGCTGGTTGGCCACTGTGTGACCTGAGTAGTGCTGGGCCAAATCCTGCCCCCTATTTTTGAGAACTTTCTCCCTGAGAAAGAGGCATTGCTTTTTCTGCCTTTTTCGCAGGGAGGAGGAAAATTCAGAGAATTTTCTACTTGGGGAGAGAGCCAGGGTTTCCATATATCTTTTGCAAGTGTAGCCGGTTGCTGAGGAGGCTTATTCTTCCTTTTTAAAGTTTTTTTAAAAAAAACAAAACGCCCGCTTCCCTTGGCATTTGGAGGAGCCCAGCAGTTCTAAAAGTGAATGCTACTGAAGACCATGTGACCTCAGCCTCTCCAATAAGCACTCAGGAAGATTTCCTGGGCTTCTGAAAACGTCAGGGGTGTTTTGAAAAAATAAAAAGAAAGAAAGAAGACAGCTCAACTGGTTACATTTAAAAAGGGATGTGGAAACCCTGTCCTCTCCCGAAGGAGAAAATCCTCCCAAATGCTCACATCTCCCAGCCTCTTTCACCTGAGTTTTCGTTCCCCCCTACAAAATACCAAAACTGGAAGGGTCAAAATTTTCAGACTAGAACAGAGTGCTGGACTAGATGGACCCTTGGCCTGACCCAGCATGGTTAGGCCCCATCTTGAGTATTGTGTCCAGTTCTGGGCATCACACTTCAAGAAGGACACAGACAAGATGGAGCGTGTTCAGAGGAGGACAACGAGGATGATCAGGGGTTTGGAAACAAAGCCTTATGAGGAGAGACTGAAAGAACTGGGCATGTTTAGCCTTGAGAAGAGAAGACAGAGGGGAGACATGATAGCACTCTTCAAATACTTGAAAGGTTGTCACACAGCAGAGGGCCAGGATCTCTTCTCGATCATCCCGGAGTGCAGGATGGGCTCAAGTTACAAGAAGCCAGATTCTGGATTCTATGATTCTTATGTTCTTATTTCTCAGAAGTAGCTTCTGTTTGCCTTTCCCTCTCCCTTTTGGCAGCTGTGTGGATTGTGCCCAAAGGGAGAGGGCAAGTGAATGGGCAACAATGACAGCAGTGAAGAGGAAGTGGGTAACTCAGACTCCCTAAAATCTGGATCTGGTGAGGTGGATGTACTGGGCAAAGGTAGTAGAAAGCCTCAGACCTAAGGGAAAATTCAGCCCTCATGCCCCCCATGGTTCCCTAGATGACCATGCCTAGGGTGACCATCTGACCAGAAATGCCTGGACATGACTGGAGCTGAGGTTTCTTTTGGGTGGTCTGGCCAGTTTTCTCAATATTTATTCAAATGTCTGGGAAAACAAGTCTCCGAGTCACCCGGATGTCTGGGAGGCCTGTTGCTCTGGGCCTTTATTTTGCTCACCATTATATCATCCAAAACAAAGGCCTGGATCACCAAGATGGAGGGGTGGGGGGTGAAAGAGCGCTCCCAGCCCCTCCCTCTCGGTGATCTGGGCCTTTATTTTGGTCACCGCAGTGACATCATCCAAAATGAAGGCCCAGATCACCGACAGGAAGGGGGCAAAAGAGCACTCCCAGCCCCTCCTTTTCAGTGATCCAGGCCTTTATTTTGGTTGTCTCAGTGCACATCCACCAGCTATCCACCCACTAAAAAGAAATGCTGGCGCAAAGTGGAAGGAGCCGGGGCTGGGGCCTGCAGCAGCGTGCCTGCCGAAGGGTAAAATGCCAGCCAGCAGGCAGGCAGCAGAGGTGTGAAGCAGAAGGAGCCGGGGCTAGGGCTTCCAACAGCATGACCAAAGAGAAAAACATTGGCTGGCCAGGCACCTGGCAGCATGAAAGTGGAAAGGCAAGGAGCTGGTACCGGGGCCAGCAGCAGCGGAGTGGGGCGAGGTGGCAGCAGTGGTGGTAAATTTCTATTTATTTATTTATTTATTGCATTTTTATATTGCCCCATAGCCGAAGCTCTCTGGGTGGTTCACAAAAATTAAAACCATGAAATCATTTTAAGAAATATAAAACAAACAACAATCTAAAAACACAAAATAGCATACAATATAAGAACACAACCAGGATAAAACCAAGCAGCAGAGATTAATACAGATTAAAATACAAATTTTAAACAGCAAGGGTTAAAATTGAGTTAATTTAGCTGTTAAAATGCTTGGAGAATAAAAAGGTCTTCTCCTGGCAATGAAAGGAGTGTAAAGTAGGCGCCAGGCGAACCTCTCTGGGGAGCTCATTCCACAGCTGGGATGCCACAGCAGAGAAGGCCCTCCTCCTAGTGGCCACCTGACTCACTTCCTTTGGCAGGGGCTCATGGAGAAGGACCACTGTAGGTCCTTCTCCATGCCATAGAGGGGAAAGCACCAAAGATTGTGCCATAGAGGGTAGGCTGACCATATGAAAAAGAGGACAGGGCTCATGTAACTTTAACAGTTGTAGAGAAAAGGGAATTTCAGCCAGTGTGATTTGTATGCAATTAGTTCCTGGTGAAATTCCTACTTCATCGCAACAGTTAAAGTTGCAGGGGCCCTGCCCTCTTTTGTATCTGGCCACTCTAGTATAGTGCATGCAACTGCCTCAAGCCCCCACGTGGCATGCCTGTGCGGGGGGAGGCTGATTGCAGGTGGGGGGAAGAGATGACGGCATAGAGGTTTGCCATTGGCCTCCTAGCACATGGTGCCACTGGGCGATGGGGTGGGGCGCGGTGATATAAATGCAGCGCCTCCCTCCAACGCTCTCTTCGGTTTTCCGGCTGCAGGGAGGCACCGTCGTTCCTCCTGCAAAGAATGAGAGCTTTCGCCAGGCCAATAGGCCCCAGGTGTGAAGGGAGAACTGGCTGTTCTCCCTCGGGGTAGTGGGGCTAGGCGCTTACCGGAGACGTAGGTTGCTGGCAAGTAGCGGCCAGCCGACAGCGGCAGCTGCGATGCAGGGCGAAAGCCGTCTCAAAACGCGGGCTTGGGCTGGAAGGCTACCAGGAGGACCGGGAGGGCCAGAACTGGCGGCGCGAGTACTAAGGCCGCGCGGACGGCAGGCTTTGGCATGTCATTTAGCCGGGTCTGGAGGGGAAGCGGTTAGGGCCCCACCGGTTGCGGGCTGCGTGGCCTGGAAGGCTTGCAGCAGGGAGCGCGAAGACAGGGGCGGGTGTTCCCAGCCCGGGAGGCACCTAGCGCGAACTAGCTTGTGGACTAAGGGACCCAAACAGTGGGTGATTCACCTGTGGGGACATTTCCCCCTTTCTGAGAATGAGGGCTGGGGAACCAGAGATAGGAGCGCATACCCACATTCCAGTTTTTTCCACCCAGTTATTAGTTACTTGTCTATACTCACATAGTTATAGTATTGAGAAATAAAGAAATCAATCAATCAATAAAATATTCTAATAAATATTAGTAATAAATAGTGTTAAGAAGAGATAGATCCCTGTTTTCTCGACTCAGTGGTTTGAGGGCGAGTCTGTTGAGAGTTCAAAATAAATAAATAAATAAATAAAATACAATAAAATAAAATTAGAAAGGGGGAGTCAGTAGGTGGCTAACATACAACTTCCCGAGCCACATTGTTAAAGCTGAGCTGGGTCGGCCCTGGTTTGGATTTGGATGGGAGACCACCTTGAGTGATAAGCCCTTTACAGCAGCTCTGATTATTTTGAGGGTGTGGCTATTGATTTGAGTATTTTGAACAGCCCTTGGGGATTTTCAATATGCCTCCGAAAAAGGAATTGGGGGAAAGAAGGGTAAAGGGAGAGCTCCCCGCCCCCTTATGAAATGCACCAGACAACTAAGCAATTCCTCCTCAGGTGAGGATACGGACCCACAGCTCGCTGCCTTACTTTTGCGGGTGCAAGCTGTGGAAAAAGACAAGGGAATAGCTATACCACAGCAGACTACGGTCGGCATTGCGCCACTGATCCCGAGGCATCACAACACAAGGAAGCAAAGACAGGATGATTTATTCCGATCTCTCAAGCAGGCTAGATGCCATAAAGAAAACACATGACAGTACGCCACAGCAGGCAACAGATCAGAGCAATATGGCAACAGCAACAGCAACAGCTTCTGCGCTACCGGATCAGAGGGAGGAGGTCATCACAGCTACTCCCCTATTACCTACCCCACACAGGATGCCCACAGGACCCGGGGTACAAGGTGAGCATAACTTGACCACAACACCAGCTCCTCCTCAGCCCATGGGAGCTTATACCCATCTGTGGGGTTGGTTTCCATGGTTTGGTGGTATGAGTTGTACGCCTACAAACACAGGGAGCTTAACTTCCCAGACAACAACACGAGACACACAAATGGTTTGCCAAGGCGAGTTAGTTGGTAGTGCTCTAGTGACCAGTCCTCTAGGGCACCAGTTACCACACCTCCTAGTGTAGGTGGGGCGGGGGAGAGGTATGGCAGTGTGTCTGGTACTGAAGGGGGCGCTGCGGCTATTTCTTCCAGTATGCCTGTAGTCACTGTGCAGCAGCCACCCACATCCGAGGCCGCTTGTGCAGCCGTTTGGCAGGGGCCGGCCAGATCGGCCAGCGTGTCACATAGTCGGCCTAGTCAAAGCATGACAGACAATTACCCAGGGATAGAAAGGGATGCCATTCCCTCGGGAAGCACTTCTGCTCCTTTGGGTTACCACCTTCTTCCCTCTACAAGGGAGAAGATTTGGAAGGGCGATTACATAGACATCTTTTCATTACTCTTCTGAGAACTTGAAACATCAGATAAGGAAAAATCAAGTGACAAAGAAGCCAAAAAACTTAGAAGAAAGAAAGTCGCGCGTACTTGGGCGAATTGGTTGCCAGGATTTTTGATATATATGGGAATGCTTCAACAGCGCTTCCACGGAAAAGGGGCCATTTTAACCAAGTACCTCAATATGATCTATTGAGCTTACTCAGAATACAAGGGCGGAGCTTGGCTGGCGTACGACCAATCTTTCCGTAGACAAGCAGCTTTTGACCACACCCTGCAATGGGACACAAAAGACAATGACCTCTGATTACAATACATGACCCCTACGAGACCAGGTTTTGGAGAACGGTCAGACAGCGGCCATATATTGGCAAAACTACAGCCTGCAACCGCTTTTAGAGGGGGAGCGGGGCAGGTGGTTCAACACCATCAGCTTTGCTGGGAGTTCAGTTCAAAAGGCTTTTGCACACATCCACAGTGCCGTTACAGGCATGAGTGTTCACTGTGCTTAGGGCACCACCCTGCTGCCAGTTGTCCCAGGAATAGGAACAGAGGTGCAAACAGGGATAACCAGGGGTCTAAGAGACAGGGTGGTCAACAACCTCCTCCCAAAGGGCCCCAGTCCAATCAAAATTGAGCATCTCAGACGGTTGTTGGCCCGATATCCAGAGCGCCGGGTTGCCGCATATTTAGAGTCAGGCTTTTCAGACGGCTTTCGCATTCCTTTCCAAGGTGCGAGGTCGGCCGCAATGTCCAGGAATCAAAAAACTGTGTTTCTGTTCGAACAATTAGTAAAGGAGAAGATTCAGAAAGAAGTTTCGGCTGGAAGGGTTCTCAGACCTTTTCTTACGCCGCCCATTCCAGAGTGTCTCCTTTAGGCATAGTACCTAAGAAAACACCGGGGGAATATCGGTTAATTCATAACCTATCCTTCCCAAAAGGCGCATCGGTCAACGATGCTATTCCTGAACAGCTCAGTTCATTGAAATACGCTTCATTTGACTCGGCAGTCAATATGGTGCGCAGGAACGGACAGGGCACATTGATGGGCAAGTGTGATATAAAAGCAGCTTTTCGCATTTTGCCCATCAATCCAGCTGACTTCAATCTTTTGGGTTTCTCTTTTCAAGAACAGTTTTAAATAGAACGGGCCTTGCCTATGGGTTGCTCCATTTCATGCACCATGTTTGAGAAATTCAGTTCTTTTATCGAATGGGCACTTAGGGACAGGGCAGGGGGACAGGAAGTGATTCACTATTTGGATGACTTCCTATTTTCGGGGCCGGCATTGAACGATCACTGCGCTTTCTTAATGCAAGAGTTCCATGCCCTTTCAGCCGAGCTGGGTGTACCCTTGGCGCATGAAAAAACGGAAGGCCTCAGTTCGACAATAAAATTCCTGGGAATTGAACTCGATTCTACACAACAATGCTGCCGCTTGCCACAAGATAAATTGGACGCCATAAGGGAAAAGCTGTTAGCATTATACTACAAAAAGGAGGGGACTTTGAGGCAATTGCAGGAGTTAGTGGGCCATCTGAATTTCGCTTGCCGAGTAATCACCCCCGGCAGAGCATTCCTGAAACAATTTTGCAGTGCCATGTCGGGCATCCGATCCCCACATCATAGGGTGCGGATCCCAGCCTCCATGTGGGAGGACATTGGAGTGTGGCTTAATGTTTTGCAACACTTTAATGGAGTATCCTTTTGGCAGGGGGATCTGCTACTGGAGGCTGAGTTACAGGTGCATTCCGATGCGTCCGTTTTTTGGGGCTTCGGTGTGATTTGGCAGGACTGTTGGTGCGCTGAGCTGTGGCCAAAAGGCTGGACCAATAGGGGTGTGTGTAGTGACCTCACTTTTCTGGATTTTTTTCCATTTTGTGTGGCCGTGCATATTTGGGCACCCAAGATGTCTAACAGTACAGTACACTTTTGGTGTGATAATTTGGCCGCTGTGCACGTGATCAACTCCTTGTCTTCCCGCAGCCCCAGAGTGATTTATTTATTTATTTATTACATTTGTATACCGCCCCACAGCCGAAGCTCTCTTGGCGGTTTACATAGGATTAAAAACAATTAAAAACAATATACAAAAATTAAAACAGCAAAAACATACAACATACACACAATCTGTACATTTAAAAACCACTTCAACACTTCAACAAACTACAAAAACAAAACAAAACAAACCCAGGCTCCTCAGATATTGCCAAATGCCTGAGAGAAGAGGAAAGTCTTGACCTGGTGCTGAAAAGATAATAATGTTGGCGCCAGGCAGGCTCGTCGGGGAGATCGTTCCACAATTGGGGAGCCACCACAGAGAAGGCCCTCTCTCTTGTTGCCGACCTCCGAGCTTCCCGAGTGATGGCGTTGGTGCACGTGTTCACCCTGCATTGCCTAAAGCATAATATATTGTTCAGGGCTCGTCATGTGCCGGGCTTGAGCAATGATATAGCTGACGCTTTGTCGCGTAACCAGGTGCAGCGGTTTCGAGTCCTGGCCCCCTGGGCGCGGCAAATGCCGGAGGTTATGCCACAGGCGTTATGGCAAATTGGAGGGCAGAGGTAGAGTGTGCCATGCTGCAGTCAGTGGCTCCTAGTACCAGATTGGCATATCAAAGGACAGGTAGGGAATTCCATGCCTTTAGGGCAGCTGCTCATCTCCAACAGTCATGGCCCATTCCAGTGGAGCATATTTTGCAATACTGTGTGTTATCTCATAGCAAGGGCCTATCTGCCAACACCATAGGAGGTAAGATGGCTGCTTACAAGGGGTCGAGGATTCCACAGCGGATTCCCACATTAGGCGAACCTTGCAGGGTTGGTCTAGAGAGACCCCTCGTGAGGTTGACAACAGATCCCCCCCTTTCCCCTGATATGCTCTTAGGCATGAAGGCCCTGTGGCCTGTATTGTGTAATTCTCATTACAAGGCAATCTTGTTCCATGCGGACGCCCTGACGGCTTTCTTTGGTGCTTTTAGGATTTCAGAGCTTGTGGTGTTATCAAAACATGACTGGTCTGACAGGGCAATTAAGTTTAGGGATTTAAAATGTAGTCGGGGAGAAGCTGTCATAAGGTTGCGTACGTCAAAAACCGACCAGATGGGTAGGGGCATGGACGTGTCCCTCTTTCCCGCTCCACTACAGGAGCTCTGTCCAGTTCAAGCCCTGCGAGATTTTATCGCAGAGCAAGGGACTTATGAGGGTACTTTGTTCTGCCATCAAGATACATCTCCTCAAACAAAATTTCAGTTTTGGGCAGTGACTAAACGTGCCTTACATGCCTTAGGATTAGGCAATGTGCAATTTGGCACACATTCGTTCCGAATTGGGGCAGTGTCAACTGCGGCGGCAGCCGGGTTTTCTTCAGATCAAATCCAAACGGTGGGCAGATGGCGCTCTGTAGCCTTCAAGTCCTACGTGAGAAAATTTTCCAAATAAAGGGTGTGTAAGGTGCATGCTTCACTACTTCGTGTTTAATTATAGATCTCCGACAGAGGCCTGCCCTGATGCGTATGGTTATTTGCGGCCACAGTGTGGTTTTCTGGGCTGGCAGAAGGGCTTCCAGGTCCAGTTTTGGGTCCCAGCTGGGGCTGTGTCAGAAGGTTTCCATCCAGTGGCTCGGCATTCGAGGAATGAGGTGGGAGAACCTCATTCCCATGTTGTGGCAGAAGCTGGCATCGCAGGCTCCCCCGCAGATCTTGGTGATACACCTTGGGGGCAATGATCTCGGCCTGTTGAAGGGCAAAGCCCTTGTGTGGCAAGCAAGAGCCGATTTCCAAACCATACGGTGGCAGTGGCCCGGGGTTCATATCATCTGGTCCTGTGTGCTTCCCGGGATAAAATGGAAGGAGGGCTGTGATCCTCTTGCTATGGAGCGGGCCAGGAGAAAGGTCAACACGGAAATCTATCGGGATCTGATTAGGCACGATGACTTGAGCATTAAGCACCCTTTGATTCAGCGTACCAGGAGGGAGCTTTATAGATAGGATGGTGTTCACCTGTCAGATGCAGGGAATGATATTTTCTTGGCAGATCTGCGAGGGGGATTGCAAGAAGCAATTTTAGGTGTGGGGGGGAGCAACTAAGCAGACGCTTGTCACCCCCTGTGGCGGATAGGTGCGGGCATCTCGAGTGGGTGGGAATCTGGTGAGCATTCTCAGGCACCTTTGCGGGTGATGGGTAGTGCCTGAAACCCATAGCAGGGAGTCATGCGGCACCAGCCATCGGGTTAAAGGCTTACCTATGAGACCAACCCTCCTCACCCCCATGGAGTCGTGCGGCACGGGGATGGCGACACCGGAAGGTCTCCCTACCCCGATTGGGGAGCGCAGAGAGTGGTGAAGTGTATGGCGCCACTTTCTGGGCTAAGAATGGGTTGCCCACTCCTTAGATATGGCCGGTATGAGCCATGTGCAAGATGCCCTCATAGGAATTTACCCCTCTTGCAGATTTTCAATAAATGTGGCCCATGTTTAAAATCCATATTCTTGTGGCAACTTGTTATTTCTCGCCTCCACTTCTGCAACTTTAATTGCTGTGATGAAGAGGGGATTTCACCAGGTACTAATTGCATACAAATGATGCCGGCTGAAATTCCCTTTTCTCTGCAACTGTTAAAGTTACTTGAGCCCTGTCCTCCTTTTCATATGGTCAGCCTAATAGAGGGGAAAGCACCAGTCAGGGGAAAGAGAGGGTTTTGCATGCCCAAAACAAAATGCCCAGGACTGTAAAGCTAATGTAAGTGCCAGTGCTTTTCTGGGAACTTTGTCTCTCAATCAACAGGAAATCTTAAATCAGCCCTCTGCAACTTGGGGCCCTCCACATGAATTGCTGGCTGGGTATTATGGGGGTTCTAGTCTAGGGTGACCAGATAAAATCCAGGTCAGGGCTCATGTAACTTTAACAGTTGTAGAGAAAAGGGAATTTCAGCCAGTGTCATTTGTATGCAGTTAGTTCCTGGTGATATTCCCTCTTCATCACAACTGTTAAAGTTGCAGGGGCCCTGCCTTCTTTTGTATATGGTCACTCTAGTATAGTACATGCACCTTTAACTGTTGTGATGAAGAGGGAATATCATCAGAAACTAATTGCATACAAATGACACTGGCTGAAATTCCCCTTTCTCTACAACTGTTAAAGTTACATGAGCCCTGACCTGGATTTTATCTGGTCAGCCTATTCTAGTCCAACACATCGGGAGGGTATTCGTTTGGAGAAGGCCATTTTAAAGCTAGTGTAGCAGTTTTGTTATGAACATGTAACAAATTTTCCCTTCCCAAACCCACATCACTAGTTGATTAAAATCATTCAGATGATATTTTTTAAGTCTGTCCTCTAAAATGTTTGCAGTCCTTTCCAGCTGGGGATTTGATATGTGTACTGCATAGTTTTTCAGCCAAGTCATTAGGATAGATCTTGAACAGCATTGGAAGTAACCTTCCTCCCTGCAGAATACTAGTCTTGTTTTAAGATAGATGACTTTATCATTACTCTCTGAGCATGTGTATGTGTTTATGCATTTTGCCAAACAAACCAGTTGCACTGGCATCTCTATTTGATAGCTGCTCCTAGTCCATCTTTCTCAAACCTCTGTTTCAGGATGATGTGTTGGACTAGGCCAGACGTCCAACTGTGCTCCTCCCTTGTATTAGTTCCATTGTAATCAAAGGGAATTTTGCCATTGACTCCAATTGGATGTGGATTCCACCACTAATGGATTCTAGGGTACAAAAATTGACCTGTGATTTCCTAGGTTTCCTTTTTGTAAAGATACAGGCTCTGTGTTTGTTCTTCTCCAGTCTTCTGGGGACTTGCCAGTTTCTCATGAGTTCTCTAAATAATACATCCTTCCATCTTCTTCCTTTTTGGTCAACAGATCATTTTTTAAATGATCCAAATGACAGCTGCTCCAAATGACAGCCCAGATAGATGCGACGGCCAGGAGTGTCTACTATCAGCTTCGGCTGATACGCCAGCTACGCCCCTTCCTAGAGTTGGAAGACCTAAAGACGGTAGTGCACGTGCTGGTAACTTTGAGGCTCGACTTCTGCAATGTGCTGTACATAGGGCTACCTCTGTGCCTAGTCCGGAAACTTCAACTAGTTCAAAATATGGCAGCCAGGTTGGTCACCGGTACACCTAGGGGTGACCATATTACGCCAGCTTTAAAATCGCTCCACTGGCTGCCAATTAGTTTCCAGGCGAAGTATAAAGTGTTGGTTATTACCTTTAAAGCCCTACATGGTTTGGGTCCAGGTTACCTGCGGGATCGCCTTCTCCCATACAATCCTCCCCACACGCTCAGGTCCTCTGGGAAGAACTTACTACAGTCGGCCAAGACTAGGCTGACAACCGTCACCCAGAGGACCTTCTCTTCTGCCGCTCCCAGACTGTGGAATAACCTGCTGGAGGAGACTCGTCAATTTAACAGTCTTTTAGAATTTAAGAAAGCCATCAAGACTGTTCTCTTCCAGTGGGTATATCCAGTGGAATTTTAGAATGTTTTTAGGATGTTTTTAGGATGTTTTAGGATGTTTTAATGCAGTTTTAATAATGTGTGCCATGTTTTTAATCAGTTTTATGTATTTTATCATATTGTTGTTTCCCGCCTCGATCCAAATGGAGAGGCGGGTAAGAAATAAATTATTATTATTATTATTATTATTATTATTAAAGGCTCTTGTATAACCACAATTATGCCCTGAGACGTTTATCATTCTTTTTTATGACACTAATATCGTTTAGAGTTGGGTTTCCACTGAAGTTTCCCAAAATCAAGTTTAATCTGATTGATGTAACCTGCCCAGAGATCTCATTACAACTCATAACAATTGGCCAACCAGGCAACTAACCTGCATCGGCTAAAACAGAAATGCTTTACATGCAGAAAGTTCCAGGTTCAGTCCCAGGTGTCTCCAGGTAGGGCTAGGAAAGAATCCTGACTGAAACCCTGGAAAGCCACTGCTAAGCACTGTTAACAATACTTGGGCTAGACAGACCAATGGTCTGATTCATTATAAGGGAGCTTCCTAAGTTGTCCCTATGTTTCCACTTCATTTTTCCAATGATAATCCTCATATAGGTCATGAGCAGTATGCAAGATATTTTGGTACAAAGGGAATAGGTCTGTGACTTATTTGTTCCAAAATGACAAAGAAAATTGTGGCATCTTAAAGACTATCAAAAATGGCATATATTTTGTGGGCCAGATTCCCATTTCTCTTTCTGAATGCTAGGTTGCTAGTTTGTTGTACTAGATTTTTCTGCACTTGTCAACTGCTTCATTTGTTCAGTGGTAGCTGTATGCTGAACCTGTGAGTATGGCTATGAGAAAGGTGATGGGGAAAGAGTGTTAATTGTTAGGAAAGGTGAAACTATAGTCATCCAGTGAAGGATTTGCAGTCAGAATGGATATTTGAGGGAAGGGGAGACTGTATCACACAGAGTAGAGCAAAAGCTTCAAAGTCCAGCAAAAGCTACAAAAGTTGGCATGGGTGAAGTTAATTTCAGATACATTGAATGTCTCACTTGTCCTTTATTTCAGTGAATTAACATTAAGATGTTGTGTAGAACTGGTTTGTCTTAATTGTGTGCTGTAAAATCAGACATGTGACCAAGGCTATGTTCGGGTGGGCATACCCCCTTGGGACTGGACATGCCCCCCTGGGGGGCAGACATGTTGGTGGGCATGCCCCCTTGGGGGTGGCCATGTTGTCCTCCTTTTTGGTTTCCAAAATATGGTCACCCTAGCCATGCCCATTTTCCTGTCCCCACTCCCTGTCTTCTGACCACCAGTTGTCTGGTGGTTTCCTGGCTTTTGTTCTGTTTCCCCTTGCCCCCATTCTGAAAGGTTGGAAAATGCCTCTCCTGACAGTAAGAGCTTTAAGCTAAAATACATTCATATTTTTAGTATTTTGGCCTGTCCCCATTGCCTTTAGTCCACCCACCACTGGAATGCACCCCCAGGAGCTTCTCTGAAATGGAATGTGGCTCTCGGGCTGAATGAGGTTGAACACCCTCGCATTACAGCATTGGGCCAGGAAGCATTTGACAGGAAAACTATGAGGTGCTTTTCTAAGGCCTGATCTCTGTGCATGTGGCGAATGGGACTGTGGCTCTTCCTTTTCATTTCATCCCTGTACAGAATGTATTCCGTATCCATTGACTTTTTTTTAATGCCTGTGTCATATGGCCAAAGAAATGTGAAATGTACATACTGTTCAAGCTATCTGATGCTGTTGACATTAAATTAATGTTGCAACAGTAATCCACATACAGCATTGGTCCTCAGGTAGTGGGCTATGGCCTCTCCGAAGGTGCGTCACACTAGTGGCACCACATGTATTTATTTATTTATTTATTTATTCATTTATTTATGAGACAGGATGTGAGAGGTGAAGAAGACAAAGAAAAAATAGGGAGAATGAAGGCACATGCCTGTAGAATATACTAATACCATACCATGACTTCTATCACCAGCTGTGGTAATGGTAGCTTGGTGCAGGTGGATGCTATGAATTCTCTACACAACCCAGAACAGGGATAGGTAGGCAAATCTATTGGATAGGCAGGTAGGCAAAAAGGTATAGGTAGGCAAATCTATTGAAGTGTATGTCACAGCAGCAATTTGGGCCGTGAAACTGGGAATCAGATGAAGTCCAATGGTTGAAGGTTTAGGCCTTCCTTGCCCAGCCTAACCCTGCCCCAGCCCACTCCTGTGTTGGCCTGCAACTCCCATTGTCCCCAGCTAGCGTGGGGAAGGCTGGTTTAGACCAAAGAGGGTCTTGGGTCAGAGAACATTGATGTATACAGTTTCTTAAAACAGACTATGACATCGTCTGCCTTTCCCTTAATTTTTTCGTTGGTTGTCTTTTCGACTTTACTGGTACAAAAAAATGGCCTTAATCCAAGCACCTCCACTTCATGAGCTGTGGAACAGAGTGCATCTGAGCAAAGATACATTCTTTCCTCCCTGCTCCCTACAAAGCCCCATTTCTTCATGATCTGCTCTGCCAGCTGGCTGTCCTCCAAGATTCAGCAGAAGCAACTTAGTGCTAACACTATTCCATGCACAGCTGCAGCAGGATTCAGCCTGTCAGCACTCATGAAAGAAGGTAGCGACCTGAAATGACAGTTTAAGAATATTTTGCCTTCAACCATTTGGTGCTTCAGACCTAGATATAACAGATATAATTCACGTTCTAAGCTTTGTACAGTTGTTAGACTCTGGTGCTCTGGGTTTACAAGGCAAATAATTGTAACTAGCGATGTCTTTAAAATTGACTTTTTTTCATTTGGATTCCCAGGATGCAGATTTCAGGGGTGGATGGAAGGGGCATTTGCTACTATAGCTTTGCGCTATAGTAACACCCTTCTTTCTCCTTAGCCGTTGCATTTTATTTACCTCTCACGAGGAGTCAGAAGGTCCAATTCTTCTCCCATCGCCATCCTGTGAGGCTGGTGCTGGGGTTGGAGTTGGGGTAATTATGCCCATTCGCCATATCGACCCTGATTAGTGTTAACTTTTATGTGTAATTAATACTAGTAGATCAGTCAGGCTCAAGTTTTAAAGTGAAATTTTATCTGATTGTGGACATTGCTAATGCTGACCTGATCCTTATCCTTTAAAAGAAAAAAGCAGTTGGTAACAGGCATGCATAACCTTTTTTACGATTGCACATACCTTACTGAAAATTATAACAGGCCTATTGTGTGAAACTGACACTAAGTGAACACTTGAGGTACCCAAGGACATGTTTGCACTTTCGGCTAGTGCGATCCGAGCAACCTGTTAAATTGCACTTTGTTCCAAAAAGTCTATAAAGATCAATGTTTGACTACAATATTTGAAAACAATTTTCCTATCTGTGGTTTTTATCCTTTGGCCCAGAAAAAAATCTTCCAGTGATGAAGATATTCTGGAAAAGATACTGCATCTTGATGCAACCATTGCTAAATATTTTAATGTCTGTCTGCACATTTAAAAAACAACAACAACAACACAGAATACAAGTGTAATCTTTGTTCATAATGCCACATTCCTTCTTTGGTCCAAAATGTTAGCTACTTGCAATAATAATAATAATAATAATAATAATAATAATAATAACATAATCTCACTTCCAGGAAGTTTAAACTGCCTGATTTCCCAAGGTTAGAGGAATAGCGTGCTAACATTTCCTACTTTGCAAACTCAAAATTAGCTAATGTTGAAGTTTAAAAAGCAAATATAAAGTAGGATTTTCAATAGCTTTGCAGATGTTTTTATCCATATTCTATAAATTCTCATTAGCTATTTAATATGCTAGAGATCCTAAATACTTGGATTGTTGTTTTTATTACAATTTAAAGCAAGACTTCAAGTTGGTTGAACAGTTAGAAATTCTTTATATTCATGGCACTATAAAATGAAAACTTATACAAATTCCAGTGCCTGTTTCAGAGCAGACCACCTACTTTTTAAAAATAAATAAATTCCTGAAACAATGTTTTCTCACACCTGGGCACCATACCAGGAAGGTGAGAACAATTCCCTCTCCACGCTGCATTTCACTGTGTAAATAGTGTTACCTTTAAGTTTGTGTTAACTGAAGCACCTCTATCTTCAGACAGCTCACTAAGGATGCAATCCTAAACACACTTACTAGGGAGTAAGCCCCATTGAAGACCATGTAAACACACAAAAGATTGTATTGCACCACACATCAACATATGGAGGTATGAGCCAATGTTCTCTGCGCACATCAAAGGCAGACACCTCTTTGCTTAAAGTAGGCTGACCATATGAAAAGGAGGACAGGGCTTATGTAACTTTAAGAGTTGTAGAGAAAAGGGAATTTCAGCCAGTGTCATTTGTATGCAATTAGTTCCCGGTGAAACTCCCTCTTCATCACAACAGTTAAAGGTGCATGCACTATACTAGAGTGACCATATACAAAAGAAGGCAGGGCCCTTGCAACTTTAACTGTTGTGAGGAAGAGGCAATTTCACCAGGAACTAATTGCATACAAATGACACCAGCTGAAATTCCCTTTTCTCTACAACTGTGAAAGTTACATGAGCCCTGTCCTCTTTTTCATATGGTCAGCCTACTTAAAGGAAATAACTTTGGTCTGCATTGCCAACTGCTCACTGTATGAGATATATCCCACCGCTTTTTTGTTGTCATTTTGCATTAAATTTCAAACCATAACCAAGGGCAAACCTTAGTCTATGGTAAGTGGAGGGAGCACAGATCTAGATCTTTAAAGCCTCCTGGACTCCATGGCCTTTTCTGGCCACTGTAGTTTGCCACAGTAGATCTGCAGCAGAACAGAGCAGTCCGTCCTCCAAGACAGCTGCATTTTTAAGGAAGATGGCAGCTCTCCTGGAGGATGGGTGGCTCGCTGGCATGAGTGGAGGCTTCTGGTAAGTCCCGTAGGTGGGTGGGGGCAGCAGCTGGCCGTTGTGCTGAATTTGGGGTTATGACCGAGGCACTGCACACCCCTAGTTTCAATGAATCACTTTAGCAATGAAAATTGCAGCCATGCTCCCCTCCCAATCTGAATCCGGACCACATGGGGTGGGCCAAAAGATTAAAGCCTCCATTCTCCCCTCACACACTCTACAGTTCCAATCTAGATTCGACCCCTTGTGCTTACTTTAGAGTAAGAAAGAAAGAAAGACACAGCAGTTAGCTACATCTTCAAAGTAACGTGTAGTTTGGATAATTGCATCTGTGCCCAGGCAGGGAGTTCATGTCATTGTTGATGGCATACTGGCTACAAGGAACAGCCTTTCATCCCTAACAGGTGGTGACTCTCTCCTTCCTGCTTTTTTAGAAAACATTCACAGATGATCCAAAATGCTCAGAAGTTTAGCCTGACAACATTAAAGTGCTGGGGCAGGGGGCAGAATCACCAGCTGAGCTTGTTGGCTTTATAAATTTGTTCACTTCACTGGAAGTGTGTGCACATTCAAAGGACTTAATTAGATTAATTAGATCTCATCATATTCAGAGACTCGTTTTGTCACCAAACAACGTAACCCGTGTTCTAGCCTTTTCTGGAAATCTGAGCTCCTCAACAATAAATAATCTGGACAGTAGATGTCCTAGTAGTCCTTTGGCAACACCAGATTCCTCCATTAGCCTGTTTTAGTAAAGCAGTTACTGACCAAGATTTAGTTCATAAAGCAAAATGTGCTTTCCATGTTCACGATAGGCTTAGTGAACAGAAACAGCAGAAGATGCAGCAATTTGCAAACCTGTGTCTGAACAGGATCACTCAGGCTGCAGGTGGAGTCATATCATCTGCCCTGTATTTCGGCTTGAATTATAATAATTCTTTCTAAATTTGCATCTATGAGCATATGCAAATATTGTGCAAATAGGTGTCCTTTTGTCTTTGTTGGGGTAGTTCACGAGTGGTCACTCTACTTGCCTGGTGGCAGTGACAGGCAGCAGCAGGACCAAGTGGCCGGATCTACTGTCATTTTGATTTCTCTATGAGAAGCTCCATCAGGGGCATTGTGGGCACTTCATAATTAAGGCTGTCCTAACCATCCCTCCTCCTTTTCCCCTCCCTCTTCAGAACCAAGTGCTCCTTTCTCATCACAGCCACCATTTATGTACTAATTGTGGTCCATTTAAATGGACCCAATGGCCCAGCACTGTTCAGAGCACCAGTCCAGATTATTTGAAAGAAGGCCTAGGGCAAGCATACACTGTGGGCCCTTCCAAGGTGCTGGGGCCCTAGCAACTGCCTAGTGATGCTGGGCACCGATGCTGGCCCTATCTGAAGCACCAAAATATGAGCGGGTCAGGAATAAATCTAGATTAGTCCCTTTCTCCCAACCGTGACATCTGGTTGACTTAAGAACAGGAAATAGATTCAGGGGGTATCGAGGAGCGTTTTGAAGTAATCAGTTCTAGTCCACATCCTGAGGTGGTCCTGTCCAGATGTAGAGGCATGTGTGTGTCTTTAAGTGTAGCCCAAGAAGGACTCACTTGTGTGTGCAGTACAAAAGGGGATGCCCACGCAAAACCTTGCTTCTACATGCACATTCCCCCCTCCTCCCCCAGATAGAGTGGGACATTCCAACTCCAGGCTCAATGATTTATGCGACTGCAATGCCTGTTGCCAAGCAAGGTTTTCTAGTGGGTGAAAAGGTTACATTGCAAAGTGCAAATCAAAGTGAATTATACAAATGATATGGTACACTGTACAAAGCGAAGTCTCTATTCCTAAAGCTTGTATTATGCATTTTTGTATAGAAAGAGTATGTCTAAAAATACCAGCTGGGATTTCACCTGATCATTTTTACAGAAACAGCTATTTGGAAACTTATTGTGTATGAAAGATTTTTTATATATAACGAGCCTCACCACTTTCAATAGTTCAGATAATGAGGGCTGGTAAGGTGTCACACATCACATTCACTCATTTCTTCTAAAACCACATCCTATATCAATAACTCCAGAAGAAAGACACGCACACGCACAGTCACTGACATTTATTAAAATCACTGCTCAGCATTTTGGAGTCATCAACTGACAATCTGCAGGATACCTCACACCTACCAGGAGTCTTCTTCTCCCCTCTGCATCCTCAGCGGTGTCAGCTATCAGCCCTTATGGGCACAATCCTGTGCATGTTTAGACAGAAAAAGGTCCTTCATCTTCCAGCAGCCCCCAGCCAGCATGGCTGGCTGGGAAATTCTGGAGTTATAAGACTTAGTTTTGCCTAAACATGTGCCCTAAGTCATGCTTGCCTTGTTTTATTATGACACTGGCCTGGGGTGGTGGCAGCAGTCACTGAGAAAAACAAAGACACAGTTATAATATACGTTTTATTTTAGAGGTCTAGCTTCTACCAAAAGACAGACACCAGCTTCTTGTTAAGAAGAAAACCCAAACTGTGTTACTTTTGGATATAAGACAATGGAGGCCCAGAAGAGCCTCGAGCTACAGTGACTCCAATAACCATTTTAACCACAAGGATGCTCTTCTTCCCACAGTGCCCTTGGAAACTGATGGCTCCTACTCCACATATCAGTTCACAACTCGCCACAGTAATATTTGCATGTCCTTTACCACATGCCCAAGACAAATGGTGGCCCAGTGTTTCCAGTCAGGCTATACCATCGGACAGTAAAACTCACTGCAATTCCACAAGTATTCACCTGGGAGTAACCCCATTGAGCTTACTTTCCAAGTAGACATATAAAGGATTGCACTGTTACAGGGGATTCACATACTTTTATCTAGGGTGACCATATGGAAAGGAAGACAGGGTTCCTGTATCTTTAACAGTTGTATAGAAAAGGGAATTTCAGCAGGTGTCATTTGTATGCCTGTAGCACCTGGTGAAATTCCCTCTTCATCACAGCAGTTAAAGCTGCAGGAGCCCTGCCCTCTTCACCAAATCCAAAAGAGGGCAGGACTCCTGCAGCTTTAACTGTTGTGATGAAGAGGGAATTTCACCAGGTGCTGCATACATACAAATGACACCTGCTGCAATTCCCTTTTCCATGCAACTGTTAAAGATATAGGAGCCCTGTCCTCCTTTCCATATGGTCACCCTATAACTGTACTTGTTTAGAATTTGATCAGAAGCCTGAATGGCTTCAACTTAGGTTGAAACTATCATGGTTTTATAAGTAAAAATAGCCCAAACTTCACATCACCTTTTTATATTGCTTAGGCCATCTGTGTTTATCCAAATGCCTATGCCCCATGTTACTCATTGGCCTGCAGATTCACACAAAAGAATCATTAAGTGTTATTATTACTAAGGTAGAAGACTATTCTGGAAGAGAGACATCTGTGTTTAGATCTGACCGAGGTCAACCAGCTGAGCCCTCTGGTGTTGTTGTTTTTCTTCCGCACATGTAGCTGCTACACCAACCCAGATAAACAAGACCTGTTATAATGCTTCTATTTTGGGTTTTATGTGTTGACCCAGGGTGTCAATTCAGTAGAAGAACTCAATATAAATGAAAAAGACAGCATAGTTGTTACTGCAGCCTTCGTGGTTAGCACGCATTCTTTTCTTGTCAGTGTGGATACAAAAATCCAAGCTGTGGGTGAGTGGGGAAGGCTCTGTCATTTGACAAAGAAGGATTTGCAAAGGCCTTGGCTGCTGCAACCTTAATGCTTACCAGTCTTGCCTTTTGCAGCTAAAGCCTTTCCTCTTTTTCAGTAACTCACACGGGAGGGTTTAGCTGCTAAATCTAATTTAAACTGTTCCAGTTTCCTCCACCCCCATCCATGCTGCTAGTATGCTCCGACTAGCAGCACGAATGGCAAGTAGCAGTCAGCAAACCGGGAAGTCGCAGATGCCTAAACACCATTTTCCCCATTTGCTTCAGTGTCTTTGACTCATGCATCCTGTCTGAGCTAATGTTAGTGTTCTGGTTGCAGAGTGTCTGGTTCACTGTAGACTCTCATCAAGAGCCAGAACTGGCCCAGAAGGTTCCCTCCTAGTCATTAGGAAATTTTGCTCTGCCCTCCAATATGACTCTTCTTTTGCTGGCTGCCTCTGGCAGCAGAATCATTGGGGCAGATTATGCTCTCAGAGACATACCTGGAATTCCTTGGAAAGTGAAGGCCAGTTCACATAACCATTGGGGTTCTTATTCCTTATATCTGTGAGCCTGAGATCAATACACAGATAGAATGCTGTCGTCTGAGCAAACACACACTGATGATTTTGAAGAACACATTATGGAGTAAGGGATGTTGCAGGAGACTGAGAGGGGGTGTGGAATCCGGCAGACTACACCCCACTTGACCTCCCGGACCCTGTTCGCTGAGTTGCCACACGATTACTGGGCTCATTGGCCGAGCGCCCGAGTGCCCGGCAGCCGTTTGACGTCCTCAACGAGGACAATTTTGCACAAAAATGGCACCTCGGGTTTTCTGGAAATCTAATGTTACCTAAATGATGGCCATAAAGGGGCTATTTACACAACATTATAGATGTAAAGGGGCCATTTACACCTGTAATGTTGTACAAACGACCCCTTTACGGCTGCCATTTACATCACATTACATTTCCAGAAAACAGCAAGATGCAATTTTTACACAAAATGGTGGCTCGCTAAAGGGATAGGCGGCTCCGGTGCTTGCCAAGCCATCTAACCACTCAGGTGGCACAGTGAGCAGGGGCAGGTGGCATTTCAGTGAGCACCCGGCGAGCACAGGTGGAAGTGAATCCGTACAGCCCTATTTTTGGAGAATTTGTGTAGTGGTTTAGAGCATGATCCAGGAAGACTTCAATTTAAACTTCACCATTGCCATGAACGTACAAAAGTCCTGTTCAAAGAACAATTCCACATGCGATCAATATACAGAGTAAGGGTAACAGGAGTGTGCCCTGTGCCTCAGTCCTTGACCATGTGTTGACTGGATTTTCTGGATAAAGTCTCTTAATTGTATCAGGCATTTTTGCAGGATTCTGAATATGCAGACCATGTCTTCTGCTCAGCAGTTGCAGGGGGGAAAGGGGGGAAACAAAGAATGTATGGTATAAATTATGGGCTACATTTATTAATGATCTGCAAAGAAAGACTGGGCGGGCCCTGATCTAGCCCAGCTACTAAGCCAGGGTTTGTATAAGGGCGAAAACATTCTATGTCTGTTGGGTGGCGTCTTTCGATCGCCACCCCCAGGCCATACCCCTCGTGGAGAGGGGAGGCCTCCTCTCATTGCTCCCCCCTGAGCCGCCCAACACCTGGCCTCACAGGTCAGCCCTATCCCCCCCACTGAAGCCGCACGACCCTTAGTGGAAGTCTTAGGCATAACCTGTCACCTTAACGGTGCCACAGAATGCTCACCATCCCTTATTTACGAGTGCCCGCCCCTACCTGCCTAACAGTTGTGACCGAATTATAAACTTATGAAATTTACCTAAGACACTCTCTCCAGACTTACAGTGTGAAGTAGGCAAAAAAACCCATAGGCAATGCCAATTAGACTATGGGCCAAAAATTCCTATTTGGCCCCTTAACCGGCGACCAGGTAAACCCACACTGGATACTGGGAGGGAGGGAGCTGCAAACAAGAAGAGGCGGGAAAATGGGAACGGTGGCCTTAAATCGGCTCCACCGCCCCACCCCAACTGATGGTGCCACCAGCTAGCAGCCAATGGGTGAGTTGCACGTCCCTTTCCCTCCCCCCACCCCGCCCACAACTGCCTCCCCTTGCCCATGTGCCGGGTCATGGGGGAAGGGCGTATGTGATCAAAGCACAGTGGGAAACAGCGGGTGTAATCTTGGGATGGATGAATTTGTCAATTTCATTTTCTCATTTTCCAAACTAAGCTCAATTCATCCAAACACTGAGAATTCTTTCTAAAAGTTTGCATGAAAATTATAAGCATTTCTTCTAATTCATTTACTTTTGTATGCATTTTTCCAAATATACACATCTTTCCCCTCTTTTGCATGTGATTTTCCTCATATAAATTTTGGAGTGTTATTTCCCCTAATATATGCATGTAGGAGAACCCCATTGCAAAATTCTTTGAAATGCAATTTTGCAGGATAACTGACTGTTGTTTTGCATTGTGTAAATGTGCAATAATTTCTCCCCCCTCCCTAGGATAACCCTCCTCCATGTGTTGATTTTACACTGAATTATTGTCTGAACAGGACTTGGGTCTCTTGCCTTTGCAAAGCCACGATCTCCCATCTTCAGGTCACCATTCCATATGGGGTAAAAATCATGACCTACATTACAAGATTGTTGTAAAGATTATTGAAGTCATATATGGGAGAAGACTAGTTTGAGAATCACAGTTTTTACTGAAGCAGCAGAGAAGATGGTCCATATTTCCTTAGCGTTGAACAGCAAGAAATGATGACTTAGTGATGAACTGAATATTTATGTACTTGCTTACTTGCTTACTTATCCCATCTCTGTACTGCCCAATAGCCTGAACTCTATATGAGGAATCATCTTCTTTAAAAGTTATTGTACAGCACCCAATGATTTTAGGCACTTTGTAAATAAAATATCCTGGTGACTGTAATGATGTTGACATAATAGAATTGTTGCTTTGTGGTGTTAGCAAACATCCAGGCCCCAGGAGAGAAAAGAGAGAAGCTTGGAATCTAAGTGGAAATATATTATTACGGGAGATAATGCCACACCCATCGTATTACATTTATTAAACTCTCCTGATATTATCTCTATTTACATGTGGTGTCCCAAACAAGAAATGCATAATCCACCTGCTGCTCATCTCTTCCATCCAGCCTTTGGTTTCCTACTTAATGCAGAGATCTCCCTCTAGATCTGTCCTTGTTTCAAAGGCATTCTGAATTTTGCAGTAGAGAAATCACAGCATGTGAAACAAGCATTGAGGAACAACATTGTGTTTCCCAAGCAGTGGGCCAGAACACCAGAGTGCCATTATACCTGATGATTTATAGGAGCTGCAAGGAATGAGCGTTGGGAGGATAATGTAGCAAAAGGGCTTTGGATAGTATTCAAAGTCAGTGGACATTACATAAGGCTTAGCAAAGCTCAAAGGCAAGCCCCAACTGCAGTGGGGGCTGGGGGCTCCAATGTCAGTGGGGTTGTGAATCCCCTCCGGGTTTCAGTCAGAACCAGTCAGAACGCTAAAGAAGTAATACAAATTGGATAACTCCTTTAGAGTTCTGACTGAAACCCGGAGCGGGTTAATCACCCCACACCAGAGCCACCAGCCTCGACTGCCCATCTGGGGGTTGAGTTCTGATTAGAGCTGTGCAAAAATGGCCCATCCCCAACTCGATTTGTAGGCAGAGAAATTGGGTGGACAATTGCAATGAATTTCTCCAGGAGGAGGAGAAATTCTCTGACAGTTTCACACAGGTAGAGCTCACCATCAGCAGGGGCTCTAACACAAGCTTTTTTCTAAGGTGTTGCAGCTTTTTGCACTGCCTCTGAAAGTGGCAACAGTGACAACTATGGCAGGATCTACACTACTGGTTTATGGCAGTATTGAAGTGCAATGACAACTGTTGGGGCCCATGATGCACCGACACCAAGCAGGATATAACACTATGAAAGCAGTATATAGAATGAGTCTATGGGCCTCAACAGTTATCAGTGCACTTCAATGCCACTATAAAGCAGTAGTGTAGATCCTGCCTCCATACACCGCTTTCATACCATTTTGATAGTGTTATATTCTCCTTGGTGTAGAGCTGACCTGTGTTGGCAGCCTGGCCCCCATTTTGCATCCTTCATGTCGGAGAAAGCTGCAATGGATTCAAATGAGTTCTATGCGCTTTTCTACATGAGACATTTATTGTGCACTCATCATTCCTCACTCATGGTTTTTAACAGGTCCTTTAGATGACAGTGTGACCCTCCAGTTTTGCATCTGTTTTTGAAGAGCACTTTCTCAGTGTTTCTTAGAACTGGCGAAATGCCATATTATTTCTGAAAGCAAAACAAAATACATTTCCCTAGTTGTGTAATCACACTGTTCTGCTATTCTGCAGTCCCACCTACAGGTTATGCAGTGGGAAAGCAGGAAAGGAAAAGCTCTTTGTGTAGAGCTCAGATCTTAAGTCTGCAATGAAAATTAAAGTAGATTCAGCAGACTAACAGGCTTGTGTAGAAAGCTTTATTTATGTAGATTCCACAGCAGCCCAATTTTTTTTGAGTGGTGCAGATTCCAGAGTTGCAGACTGTTGTTGTTTTTTGTTTGTTTGTTTGTTTTTACTTTGGGGGAGATTACTGCAAATGTGCATTTGCAAACAGAAATGAAATTCTCATACATCCTCAAAAATAATCTGATTCCAGCAGTGAATGGATAATGGGACAAAAGACGCCTTACAATCCACGAAACACAGACAGAACAGATTTAACAAAATCCTACATATTCTAGCCAAATCCTAGCACCATTCCAGGGCATTGTGAGGAGGAAAAGAAAGGCAGCCACCACACTCCTTCTGGTCCCTACTATATGTCACCTTACAATATAATGGCAGGTGAGCTGTTTATCTATGGCAGCCTTTCCCCAAACTGTGCCCTCCAGATGTTTTGGACTACAAATATCAGCAATCCTGACCATTGGCCATGCTGGTTAGGGCTGCTGGGAGTTGAAATGCAACGCATTTGGAGAGCCCCAAGTTGGAGAAGGCTGCTCTGTATTCTCATCCATGGTGTTGCCATAATATTAAAGTCCCAGCACTGCATGGACAGGGCCAGTTGTGTGGGTCCTTTTCCACCACATGATCACCTGGCTGGGAGCAAGGAAAAGTCATGCATGACAGGCCTTCCCACATGGTGGTGCTGGGCCTTTAAATGTTGAGGCAGATAACATGGTGTAAAGAAGGATCCCCAGATGTAGAATGCTGGAAAACCCTCTGTTTTAGAGTGTTTGAGTGTTTTACATACATTATGCAGTAATTCTGACAACCACCAATACAATAGACCGGTATTATGGGTTGAAAATATTGCAGATTAGCAGCAGGATGTGGGGAAGAGCCAAAGGTGAGAGAACAGCGCCTTGCAGCATAGGTTAAAAAATCCGATAAAATTCTCTGGTACCAGTGTCATAACTTATGAAGGTCACCTGTGTGGCAAAGTCTTCTGGGACATGTTTGAGTGTACTAATTGTTGGTCCTTGTCCTCACCACCCCAAATGGAATGCACCCCGAATTTTAAGTTTTCATGACAATGCTGTTTTATCAGATTGTGATTTTTTCAGATACTTGTACACCAGCTCCTCATCAACAATATAGCAAAACCAAAATACAACTAGTTCAACTTAAACAAAACAAGACAACAATCAGTAAGGATGAAAGACCCCCTCCTCACATCCCATGCTTTTGTTGTTCCTTTGGGTTATTTTGACCTACATTCCACACCACATGAATTCCAGTTTAATGAAGCCATTCCTTAAAATTAAGTGCAGAATTGGGGTATGCACAGTTTGTTGCAGCTTTCTGTTCCCACTGTTCTTCAATCATGTCTCCCCCCCTTCATCCTCTGCATGACAATGTGCCAATGTACATTGATAAAACACTGCAAAAAAGCCATCAGTGAAATAGTATGCATGTTTCCAATAAGGTTATTTGTTGTGTGGATTAAAAAAAACACAGAGCACACAAGCAAATGTGATGTGACTGCACATAGAGTTCTATCACAATTCTTTCTGTGGAGTGAGTTTCAGCAAATGTTCAAGAGCATATGTGAGTGTCAATAATGCAGACAAAAATAGACACCATCATGCATGCAATTACAGCACAGTTGCTTCTTTGCAGTGTTAGTAATATTAAGGGGAGAAAGATGCAAATGAACTGAAGGAACAGAAAGTTCTATGCAAAATTCAGACCCAGAACAGAGCAATGGAGAATTCGTAATACATTGGTTCCACTTTAGAAACTAATTCCAGGCAGAGGTTAAGACGAGCAGCATTAATGGTGTGAAGAATTGGCCTAATGGATGTTCTGTTCACATTTATTTTATTAGTTTTTAAAATTATATATTAATTCAGGGCAGCCCACAACATGGTTAGGCTAAGAAAGTTCCAGTACAACAGCTCAGTCATCTTGTGTGATCTCAGGTCAACATGGGGATCAGCTACAAGAGCAACTGCAGTGTGGCTCATTGGATCAGAGTGTAAGCTCTGGGCATAGCAGTCCCAATGGCTATGTGATACCTCCAGTATCAGAGGCAGTGTGCTGATGTACACCAGTTGCTAGGGTACATGGGTGGGAGGGTGCTGTTGCACTCATATCCTGCTTGTGGGATCCTTGTCAACAGCTGGTTGACACTGTGCAAACAGAATGCTGGACCAGATGGACCCTTGGTCTAATCAAGCATGGCTCTTACGTTCTTAGAATTGATAATCGGTTTTACTCCTGGGCATGAAACGTTTTCTCTTGGTTTTTTGATAGTGAGGTGCTCACTAGGGATGACCGAGAATTTTGTTTTGTTTTGTTTTTGACTAGAATTATTCCCATTCACAACCCTAAATGCAAAGGGAGCACAGTTTTTGGAGACAGTTCACCTATTCCCGAGAGTTGGACAATATTGGACTATATGGACCAATGGTCTGACTCAGTGTAAGGTAGGGTGACCATATGGAAAGGAAGACAGGGCTCTTGTAGCTTTAACAGTTGCATAGAAAAGGGAATTTCAGCCAATGTCATTTGTATGCATACAGCAGCACTGATGAAATTCCCTCTTCATCACAACAGTTAAAGTTGTAGGAGCCTTACCCTCTTGACTGGACACAAAAGAGGGCAGGGTTCCTGCAGCTTTAACTGTTGTGATGAAGAGGGAATTTCACCAGGTGCTGCGTGCATACAAATGACACCTGCTGAAATTCCCTTTTATAGACAACTGTTAAAGGCCTCCTCCACACGAGACGTTTAATGAGCCTTGAAGGCTCATTATAAATTTTACCTACACACGAGCGGAGCGCAAAACGGGCGTACAGGCGCGTTATCTCCCCGATAATGCGCATTTTCGAACGCGCGTTAAATAGCGACTTTTATTTTGCTCCGGCCGTTAAAGCGCATTTTCGCTGTGTGAACAAGCGATTATGCGCATTAACTACCTGTAAAGTGCTTTTTGGGCATCTTTTAATGCGCTTCGCCGCTTCTCGCCGCCTCCCGTGCAGAGGGATTAGGCGTAAATGCGCCTCCGCGAAAATGCGCATAATCCCCGAACCGGGCGCAAAAGCGCATCCTTGTGGAGGGGGCCAAAGATACAGGAGCCCTGTACTCCTTTCCATAAAGTCACCCTACTATTGCAGGGGTGGAAGTGAGCTGCACATTTTGGGTGTTCAAATGCATACCACAATGCACACTTTTCCTTTTCAAATGAAAAGGAGAACAGATTGTGGTCACAAACAGGAGTGAGGCAGTCTGAGTGTCAAGGTCTGGGTTGGACAATCTCAGTGAGCTCTAGAAGTGATGATTCTCTCATCCCTGCTGCTTACATTCTTTAAATGCATATTTCCAAATTCTTGTAGCTCATCTGTTGAGTTATTTTGTCAAGATCAGGGCCAGACCTGCCATTAGGCAGATTGGAGAGGAGATGCTGGGAGAGGGCCAGAGGCAGGGTGTTGGAGGACAGACCTGTAAGTGCCCCGTGGCCTGCTCTGCACTCCCTAAGCTAGCCTTGGCATCAGGAATGGTGGAGAATGGTGTCCTGCCACCAGTATTGAACTAAGATTCAACTGCTAGCCGACGTGTATGTGGATTGGGGTGGAGCCCTAGTCAAGAGCCATGGCACTCTGTGAGTGCCCAGCAAGAAAAAAGAAATCACACCCATTGCCCAGCAACTACTAAAAACCCTACAGCCAAAGGGGATGAGAAAGAAATGGCCTGGTTTTAAAAGAATGATAAAGATCCATTAGTTTAAGCAAGCAGCTCTAACCTACTCTAGTTGAGAAAATAAGTGCAGTTGTAATGGGATGACTGAGCAATTACTATGATCCCCTATGGATGTCAATTAAAAAAAATGTGTGTAGGGTAAATGAAATACCTTAACTGTATATTTGGGTGTCATCAGCGTATTGATAGCACCCCGCCCCATGCCTCCGGATGATCTCTCCCAGCGGTTTCATGTATATATTAAACAGCATTGGGGATAGGATGGCACCTTGTGGTACACCACATAGCTGCGCCTTCTTTGAAGAGCAACTATCCCCAAGCATCACCATCTGGAACCTGCCCGAGAGGTAGGACCGGGACCACTGAAGCACAGTGCCCCCGAGTCCCAATTCCCTCAGGCGTTCCAGAAGGATACCATGGTCGATGGTATCGAAAGCCGCTGAGAGGTCCAGGAGTACCAACAGGGACACACTCCCCCTGTCAATACTTAAGCGTAGATCATCCACTAAGGCGACCATAGCAGTCTCAACTCCATATCCTGCTCTGAAGCCAGTTTGAAATGGGTCTAGAAAATCTGTATCATCCAAAACTGCTTGCAGTTGGAAGGCAACCGCCCTCTCGATCACCTTGCCCAAAAATGGAAGATTTGATACTGGTCTATAGTTATTAAAGTCCAGGGGATCCAGGGAGGGCTTTTTTAGAAGCGGCAGTACTACCGCTTCTTTTAAACATGATGGAAACCCCCCCTCCCTGAGAGATGCATTAATAATATATTGTAATTGTGATCTAACTGCATCTCCTCTCTGGGCGACCAGCCAAGAAGGACAGGGATCGAGAGGGCAAGTCGTCCTCCTCACTCGACCAAGCAGCTTGTCCACATCCTCGGTACTCACCAACTGAAACTGATCCAGTGTAATTCTACTCGCGGAGTTGCTGGACACTCCATTGTCAGCCTCTGCTATAACGACAGCATCTAAGTCGGCTCTTATCCGAGAGATTTTATCTGTGAAATGATTGTTAAAGGCATCACAGCGAACTACTGAAGGCTCTAACATCGGGTTCAGGGGGGAGGGTGCCCGAGTTAGACCCCTCACCACCCTGAACAGTTCTGCTGGACGCGAATTCGCAGACGCAATGCGTGCAGAGAAGTAAGCTTTCTTCGCTGCACGTATTGCTACCCCATAGGAACGAAGATGACAACCAGATTTCTTCATATTACCATCACATACAGAATTTTCACTTTAAGCCATTGGCATCTTTCTACTACATGAATAGGTGACTGAACATAATGCCCTTGTAGTTGGTAGGATGGGGCTGGAAATAGGATATAGATATCAACAGCTGCTTATATGTGATAAATATGGATACGTCTAAATTCTGAACATCTTCCAGACAGCTAGGAAGAGTAAACTTGTCACATTTATTATTGATCTATATAGGAAGCAGCAGACACATAGCTCAACTCCCCTTTTGTTTTGTTTTATGAGGGAGTCAGCTTCACAGATTTAGTGAGCTTCCCCCTCCACAAAGATGTCTTCGAACCATAGTTTTCAATTTCAAATGAAAACTACTGGAACCTTGCCATAGGCATGCATAACACATTTCATTAGGGGGTGCGCACCCAGAGTTTTTTTAAAAAAATTATTGAATACTCAATCAAAAAGGACATGATTTTTATTCATTTATTTATTTATTAAACACTGTAGACACTGATTTCCTACTCCACGTTCAGCTTGCCTGACCGCGGGAGGGCTGTTGCGGGTGAGGGGTGGGGAAATGGGGAGACACGCCTCAAGCCCCAACATTGGTGGAGCTTTGTTGTGACACTGGCCGAAGGAGGGGCTTATAAGGCAATATTAGCCTTCGTGGTCCCTCCACCTGGCCTCTTTGAAGCATGGCTCCTGGCAGAGAGGCTCCCAACAGAGTGATTCCTTTTTGCTCCCACTGCTGGAAGCAATAGCACGCTGTGTCTAGATCCCCCTCTGGATCCCTACTCAATGCCCCCCTCAATTCAGCACTTATTGGTTGAGACATTAGGGTGTGCCTGGTCACACCTGGCACATCCCTTGCGTACACCTATGAGCCTTGCAAAATATATCAGATTTTCCAAAACGTGATGTTATACCCTCTCCCCTACTCTTTCAATGAACAGTAGAATCTTATACATGTTTACTCTGTTCAAAGGGGCTTACTCTCATGTAACTATGATAGGATTACAGGAGAAATTGATTTTTTATTGAATTTTCACCCAAGTTTCAAACTCCAGAATTTGTAATACTACTGAATACAACAAATCTGAAGGTAAGCTTTCAGTTTTCCAAAAATGAGGAACTTCACCCAGACATTAAAAACTTCTCTCCAAAGTAATGAAGCAAGATTATATAATAAAATATGTGCAAGCCCATGCCCTAAAGCCAAAGAGTCAAAAAGCTTGGCATCCTAAGAGCCAAATAAATGGAGCGGGACGATACCACAGCAGAAGTTGTTTCAGATCTGGTGCACACAGCAACTGAAGTTCATGGTTGGAAAGTACATATTGTACCTTGTAAATCTATGTGTAGATTATGTAATTAATTAACTAAAAGAGTTCTCCAAATAAAGTCAAACTATGATGTTAATCACCTTTAAAGTAATTAGGCAATTTAGGAAGAACTAAGATTTTACCCAAATGTTTAAATGATTTCAGCCTTGCCTAGGGATGTGCAGAGTTTTCCAGTTTCATTTGAAGCTTTTGGGAACTTGAGAGTTTTGTTTTTTTCCAGTCAAGAAACTGGCTTAGCTAGGTCTTCATATTTGTTCAGAACTCAGTACCTCTCTCTAGCCTATATTCTCTGCTCATATAACCATTGCTAGGCCAAGAGATCCAAAGGGAGGGCTAACACGTATCTCTCTCATGCAGAAGCATTGCTGAGCTTCAAAGCACTCCCAGAATGGAATGGATTTGGCAACGCGTCACTCAGCATTTTAAATCCAATCCTGTGACGGAGTCCCAGTGTCTAAACATGGCTCCTTTTCAAATGCACTCAAGATTTATTCCCTGTGCCTTGAATAAGTGAAAATAGGTTTTGTTGAAACCTCCTGGGAATTAAATTGATTTACTATAGAATCTTCACATTGTTTATGGGCTTGATGAAAGCATTAAGCACTTAATGATTCCCAGGCTGCTCCAGGGCTTGGGCTGATGGGGGAAGGGGGTTAAAGAGAGAAAAACTGTGGTAAGTGTGAAAATGTTCTCCTTATAGCAAGCTTAATAAACAGGCTTGCTTGAACATTATTATGGAGGGCTAATAATGACTGACCTGCTAGATGCACTTTAAAGACACCTTCTCTTAAAAGAAAGAAAGAAACCTAACCCTTTTCTTTTCATGTCCTCATAATTATCCACCTCTCTTCTTACACTCAGATTTCCCCACAAAAGAAAGTGCTCCACATTTGGGTGGAAGGAAATGTGTAATAAATGGAATTATGCTAAACAAATTAGCCATAATATGTATGGACTTTAAACTCTGTGATTTGAATTGTAATAAGGATGAATGAATCTGTCAGTTTCACATTCTTAGGCATTCAAGGTTGTTGCTGTTTTTAATCTTCCATCTCATTCATGAAGAAACGTGCAAATTTGATAATTTTTTATCAAGCAACAAACTGAATGAAATCTATCTGCACTGGCCCACTGCACTGGTCAAATTCTGTAGGTACACCTATTCCAAGTAGGGATGTGCACTGGATCGGACCCGATCCACGATCCGAGTCCGGTCCAGTGGGAAATCGGATAAATTATCCGATTTCCGATCCCGCAGCTGGATCGGCCGATCCAATCCGAACCGGTCCGAAAAAGCTCCGAACCGGTTCGGCGGATCGGCGGATCGGCGGGCGCCCACTGGCGCCCACCGCCGCTTCCATTGGCGGGCGCCAGCGGGCGCCCGCCGATGAAAGTGGACAGCGGGGGGGGGGAGGAGGGGGGCACTTACCTTCTCGGCCCGGTGGCTCCCGTCCGGCGCCGGCGCCTACTACTACTAGCAGGCTCCGCGGCCTGCTCTAGGGTGGCGCGCCGGGTGATGTCATCACCCGGCGCGCTACTCTAGAGCAGGCCGCGGAGCCTGCTGGTAGTAGTAGGCGCCGGCGCCGGACGGGAGCCACCGGGGCGGGAAGGTAAGGAGGGGGTGCGTGGAGGGGAGGAGGGGGCGGGGGGAGGGGGGAGGGGGGCCCTTACCTTTCCGGCCCGGCGGCTCCCGTCCGGCGCCGGCGCCTACTACTCCCAGCAGGCTCCGCGGCCTGCTCTAGGATGGCGCGCCGGGTGATGTCATCACCCGGCGCGCTACTCTAGAGCAGGCCGCGGAGCCTGCTGGAAGTAGTAGGCGCCGGCGCCGGACGGGAGCCGCCGGGCCGGAAAGGTAAGGAGGGGGTGCGTGGAGGGGAGGAGGGGGCGCGCGGAGGGGGGAGGGGGGCCCTTACCTTTCCGGCCCGGTGGCTCCCGTCCGGCGCCGGCGCCTACTACTCCCAGCAGGCTCCGCGGCCTGCTCTAGGATGGCGCACCGGGTGATGTCATCACCCGGCGTGCTACTCTAGAGCAGGCCGCGGAGCCTGCTGGGAGTAGTAGGCGCCGGCGCCGGACGGGAGCCGCCGGGCCGGAAAGGTAAGGAGGGGGTGCGTGGAGGGGAGGAGGGGGCGCGCGGAGGGGGGAGGGGGGCCCTTACCTGCCCGGCCCGGCGGCTCCCGTCCGGTGCCGGCGCCTACTACTCCCAGCAGGCTCCGCGGCCTGCTCTAGGATGGCGCGCCGGGTGATGTCATCACCCGGCGCGCTACTCTAGAGCAGGCCGCGGAGCCTGCTGGAACTAGTAGGCGCCGGCGCCGGACGGGAGCCGCCGGGCCGGAAAGGTAAGGAGGGGGTGCGTGGAGGGGAGGAGGGGGCGCGCGGAGGGGGGAGGGGGGAGGGGGGCCCTTACCTTTCCGGCCCGGCGGCTCCCGTCCGGCGCCGGCGCCTACTACTCCCAGCAGGCTCCGCGGCCTGCTCTAGGATGGCGCGCCGGGTGATGTCATCACCCGGCGCGCTACTCGAGAGTAGGCCGCGGAGCCTGCTGGAAGTAGTAGGCGCCGGCGCCGGACGGGAGCCGCCGGGCCGGAAAGGTAAGGAGGGGGTGCGTGGAGGGGAGGAGGGGGCGCGCGGAGGGGGGAGGGGGGAGGGTGGCCCTTACCTGCCCGGCCCGGCGGCTCCCGTCCGGCGCCGGCGCCTACTACTACCAGCAGGCTCCGCGGCCTGCTCCAGGGTGGCGCGCCGGGTGATGTCATCACCCGGCGCGCTACTCGAGAGTAGGCCGCGGAGCCCGCTGGTAGTAGCCGCCGGCGCCGGACGGGCCGAGAAGGTAAGTGGCGGGGAAGGGAGCTTACCCCCCCCCGGAGCCGTCCGCTTCTATCCGCTGGCGCCCGCGGGCGCCAGCGGATGGAAGCGGGCGGCCCCAGGGGGGGTAGGGAGCGCGGGGGAGGGGGTTTACCTGCCGGGGCCGTCCACAGCGGACGGCCCCGGGGGGGGGGGAGGGAGTTAGGCCCCCCCTTACCCACCCGCCGCCATTTTTTCCTCATAGACTTGCATTGCAATGCAAGTCTATGGGGAAAAAAATGGCGGCCGATCCAAAAATTTACGATTTTTGGGTCGGGATCGGACTCGATCCGGTCCGGGGGGCCTCCGATTTTGTCCGAACCGGTCCGGGACAAAATTGGAGGTCCCGATCCGGGTCCCGATCCGATCCGGGGGGTCCGTGCACACCCCTAAGCATGGAGAGGACCCTTTGCATCTGCCTTCCATATAGCTGTTAAAGGTGTGGAGCTGTTAAAGGTGAAGTGGCAACCATAATTCAAAACCACAAACATGTGTGACTGCATAGCGATCCAGACTTTTAAGAGCTATGCCCATTGCCCGGATGGATAAATCTATCAATTTCATTTCCCCCCATATTCATTGAAAAAAAGTTCATTCCATTCTGTTTCATATGTGTGTGTGAATTTTTGGTAAGTTTATATCCAAAAATAGACTGAACAAAATTATCTCCCATCCCTTGATCTATTTTAGCATGCTGTGCCGTAGAGTCCAAATCTTGTGAAGGATCTTTTCTGCATCAGTTGATTAACTGACAGATTGCAGACCACAGTGGACAATGTCAAATTGTGGTATGTTTTCTTTCTGGTATAGTCATTGGAACTGGAGAGTCTGCCCACCTTTCATGACATCAAACCCTTTCAATACAACTAAAGATAAATTATTTAATTTCAGTTCTACATACAGAAAGATTGGTTGACCAAGTAACCTACAATAGTGTCACAATTTAGGAATGGGAGTGAATTTTGTTTGGTTCACATTGTAATTAGTGGGCACCTCTCAAACTAATTTGCGGGCAAGAATGCCACTGTCCTTTGGTTTTTGCACTTCTCCAAAATGTATGAGGAAGTTCTCTGATCAAAATAAAATGTATACATTGGGGAAATAGCATACAAAAAGGCATCAAGTAGTAGAAAATGCATCCAAAATTGATATATTTGCTATGTGTGTGTGAGTAATGTATAAAAATGCATATAAATGTTTGTGAATATGAGCATGCACATGAAAATGCAAATTTGTGGAGGAGGGTAGTTTTAAAAAAGACAAGTAATAGGAGACATGATAGAAGGTTATGAAGTCACACATGGTGTGAATACCTTTTTCTTCTCCCTTATCACTAGTACCCAGATGTCATCCAACAAACCTGATTGTCTGGAGATTCAGGGCAGACTGAAGAAAATACTTCTCCAGTCAGTCCTGAAGTGTGGTGTGGTGTTAGCCACCATCTTACATGCTTTGAAAAAGAGGATTAGACCAATTCAAGGAGAATAAGGCTATCAATGGCTACTAGTAATGAGTATATGCTACTTCCAGGATCAGAGACAGCATGCCTATGAATAACAATTGCTGGGGAGTAACAGCAGAAGAGGGACGTATTGGATGCTATATTGAGATTGCTTGATTACTGGCTCTTCACTACAGCTCCGTGAGATATTTCTTAAGAAATCTGGCTTAGAAGGAGACAGGGCTGCAAGTAAATGTATGCACAAAATGGGCTACAAGTTAATTCACGCACAATTATTGCAAGCTCACCGCAAGCTATTGAAGAATTCAGTACTTGTATTCATTCTCTCAACAGCTCCAATTTTGTTTGTTTGTTTGTTTTTCCAATCTCCATGAGCCTGATCACATCCTAGACCAGGGGAGGGCAACTTGTGGCCCTTCAGATGCTTGGCCTACAACTCCCATCATCCTTCACCATTGGCTATGCTGTCTAGGACTGATGGGAGTTGTACACAAAACATCTGGAGGACCACAAATTGCCCACCCCTGCCCTAGACAAATCTTGAAACTGGCTTACAGAGCAACCCTATATGGGTTTACAGAGAATTAAGTCCCACTGTGTTCAATGGGGAATTCAGAAAACTGTGCTTTTTCCTACCTATGGATCTCTGATTGCATTCATAACCAAAGAAGTTTAGCTACATTCTTATAACTCTCTCTCTCTCTCTCTCTCTCTCTCTCTCTCTCTCTCTCTCTCTGGCTTAAGATGATAGATATAAGCAAGTCAAAATCATTTTCCATCACCACAAGACACACATTCTTTCACTTTCAGGAATGTGATATTTGCATATTAAAGAGATTAGCCATCAGTGATTTCTCTTCTATCCTACATATAATCACAGCTTCATATAAGGCAGTGTTTACAACAGATGGTTCAAAAACCTCTGAAGCAAATTTTGTATTGAAAGAGTTGTTATGAAAGGCTTCCATATTTCTTTGTGGTTTCATTATAATGTTTAACGCTTTCTGAGTGCACCTCAGTTCCAAAGGATTTTCTCTTAAGGCTGCTGATGGTTACAGGAGCCATCTGGCAAGCGAATCTATTTGACTGCTAAAAACTCCTAAATTCAGTGTCTAAAATGTAAGACTTGGATGTTTCAGTCTGTAGTACACTCTCTCACACACACACAAACAACCTCTGTTTTTCAGTGGATGATTACTCTGCTTCCCCAAGCTGCTCCCTGCCCACAGAGAACCTCACCATCATTTTAAGCCAACTGATATATTCTGTATAATTAATAAATTTATTGTATCCAGGGTTTTTGTTGAAAATATGTACGTTTGTATTTTAAATTCAGGTTGTGCACAGCCCCCGGCTCACCTCATTGGCCATTTTGGAGCCTTCAGAATGCCTCTGATTCGACTTGGGGTGCTTCGAGGGGTTATGGCTACTGTAGTTTGCGGCCACAGATATACTAAAAGTAAAGAGCCCCTGCAATCACTTTAAATAGCAGGAGGACGACATGTTTGCAGGTAAGTCCTGGCAGTTGGGGGAGGCCAAGAGGATGGGGAGGGAGAGGAAAGTGAGTCTGGTGAGTCCAGTGGATTCACCTGGACTCAAATACAGCCTTGCACTGGCTTTCCCAGGTGGGTGGGTATGGGGGAACAGCCCTGCACGCGTCGAATCGGCCCAGGACACCCCAAGACTTTGGGGCCAATCTGCTTTGGCCTCAGGGTGCCTCAAGCCAACCCAGTGCCTAATCAGCCTGCCTCACCTCGGATCCGAGCAATTGGCCCAAGGAGGTGCACAGCACTCTTTTAAATGCTTTGGTTCTTAAATACATGTTATCTCCCTGTTTTGAACACTTTTATCTGATTATTGAACATATGCATAGAGAATTTTAATATCACCTTTAGGGTAGTCTAGTAAAAGTTTTTAATCAGTTAATTCATGACAGTTTGGAAATACATATATTAAATGTTTTTATGTGTATATAATTTACCATGTATTTAATATTTTATATTCTCCAGTTCCCTTGATGCGCACATCGAAATGCATTGGGAGCAACCAATTCAGCTGTCTCTTGTTTATTTTTGGTCCCTGCCCACTTCCCCTTGCATGCTTCCAGGTGGCATTCTGTGAATTCTGAATCCTATTCCTTTGCCTGTTTTACATTTAATCTCAATCCTATAGATAGCTGTGAAAATAAAAAGTGGGATTTGAGCCAATCTAGTTACAGCAGTATCCGGTGAATGCATCAGGCCAAGTGATGAGTCTGTGAGTACCTCATTCTGTAGCAAGGGGCGTTGAAGTGATCAGTGCCCTGTGATCAGGAGATAAGCAAGCTCAAAAGCTCGAGATCAATTCTGAACTTAATAGCAAATTCTAAAATGCCAATCCAGGCTTGTTAAAAAGATGAGCATTATAAACAGGCAAAGTTCGACCAGCGAGCCAACTAATTACAAAATTTGGCAGCATCCATATCCATAACACAGACAGAGATGAATACTGCATGATTTCTCAGAACACTTCCGGCACCTTTCTCAAACCTGATGCCCTCCAGATGCGTGTGGGCAAATACAGGAAACTTTACAAGTCTTCAAACTTTGAACAACAGTCAGAAATCCTAGTAATGCTGTTGCAAGTGGGATGTCAAGAACATACAACTGAGCAAGTGGACAGAGCTTAATAGGTATGGTGGATGTCATACCGCAAAGTAGGAGTCCTGCATCTTTTTCATCCAGCCCCTTCAAGCCCCAAAGAAAACATAAAAGAATACTTACTTGTTGTCCAGATTTGATTTCTTCAGCCAATTCTGCATGTCAATAGAGGATGACTCCTTGCTGTCTTCCTAGGGTTATGTGTTTGTATTTGTGGTCTATAAACACATTATGTTCAATAAAGTAAAACTCTGAAAATCATTTTTAAGGAGACATTTGGCAAGCTAACATGTATAAGTGTATATCTAGAGTCAGAAACAAGTAAAATGTGAACAGATTATACCTTGAGACATTTCCTACATCACTTTTCTTTGATAGCCAATAGTTGTTATAGTTTTAACACACTGGATTACACAGTCCATCCAATCCTCAACACAATTAAGCAGAAGTTCTTGGACAAGATCCAATTTGATCCAACTACAGTCCAATAGAATTGAATTAATGTAAAGCTAAAAGGTTCAGTTTAACTGGGTGGAGGATGTCTATTGGCCTCATAATTGCTCTCTATTTTTCCCAGAGAGTGCAGTAACTTTAATGCGTGTTAGAGTGATTCTTTACACAAAACATCTGTAACACTTTTCTAAAAAATTATAAATGCTCTGGGATTGGGGACTCCAGCTGTTGCCTAACTAAAGGAATCCCCATGACATCAGCAGTCAGGAATTAAGTTTCATTTACCCCTTTTGCCATGGTAAAAAAAAGAAAAAGAAAAAAAAGTCAACATGATCCAGATGGTCGTTCTGGGTATTAGAGTGTGCCTGCTTTGTGACTGTGCCCTGAGACACAAACCCTCTCTTTAGAGTGCTGAAAGAATTGATTTCACCCTGCTTTCGAGAGAGGTAAAGAACCGAAGAAAGCAAAAATCTTCCATTACTCTTAAGGGAGGGGTGCCATCTAAATGGCTTTATTGTTCTTCAAAATTCATGGGCTAATAATATGATGTCATGTCATTTTCAGAGATGCCAAACAGAATGCCCTATCTTTAAGAAATAATATATCCCAGCTTAGGGTTGATAAGCAAAAATCACATTGAAATCCTATTTTCATTCTTGGATCCAGATTCAGTCACACTTAGAGTAAACCCATTAAAATCAATGAGACTTAACTTAGTCAGGATTCTAAGTATGATTAAGTCTGGGGTTTGTTTGTTTGTTTTTAAAGTCCCTTGTTCATTTATTTTTAGTGCCACCAAATGCCACAACAAGACTCACAAATGGGTTAAGGGACCCTTGGGGGGGATGGCACTGGGCACTTTGTGGGTTTTAACAAATTGTGCCTGCAACAGGGAAGTGTATAAAACTGGGCAGTGTTGTACAAATAAAAAACACCTGAAGTAGTTACAGCTTAATCCAGGAATGAAAAATGCTCTTGCAAAAGAAAGGTAAGAGCAGATGTGTTGTAATAGCAAACTAACAGCTGCCAGCCCCTCTGGTGCTTTTGAGCCTTCAGCAGTAACCCCTTCTGCTTTCCCTCTGGGACTGACATGAATTTGGGAAAACATTTCTTTCAAGCAAATTTACCCAATATCAATTTGCTTAGGGGGAAAAAAAACCAAGTAACCTGCCTTGATTTTAAGAAAAATATTCGTTAGTATAGATAGTGTTGGATTTAGTAATTTTGGAGGGAGCAGGGAGACATGGTGTGAAGTACTGAAGTTGGCATGTAAAGAATATTATTGCCTTACAAATTTATCAAGAAGACTAAACATTTAGGGTTTTTTTTTTGAGTTGTAGATGAAATTACATAGAATCACAGAGTTGGAAAGAACCTTAAAGGTCATCCAGTCCACCCCCTGCAGATGCAGAAAATCCACTGTTCCAGCATTCCTGATAGGTGACCATCTAAGCTAAGTTTGAAAACCTATAATCTTCCAAAGCAGTCTGACCCACCATCAAACCGCTCGCACCATCAGAAAGAGTCTCCTAATGTTTAGTGAAGGCCCCCTTTCTTGTGATTTGAACCCATCAGTTCAGGTCCTATCTCTGGAGCAACAGAAAACAAATTTGTATTTTCATCCAAATGACAGCCCTTCAGCTACTTGGCAATAGCTATCATATCACCTCTTAATCATCTTTTCTCCAAGGTAAACATACCCAACTCATTCAAGCTGTCTTCAGGGGACTTGGTCTTCAGACCCCCTCACCAGCTTTGTCACCCTCTGCTAGACATGTTCCAAAGGTCCATTAGTGAAAAGAGCAAAATGTGAGATGGAGAAAGGGCCCTCAAATATGCCATAGACAGTCTCTATTGGTTATGTCTATATATTATGCCACTCCATGAGATTCCACTCCCTGGGAAGACAACGCATGAAGGAGTTCAGCTGGACCAGTCTTGTTCTCACTGTAAAAGTGCTCTTTTCCAAGAAGAGATGGACAAATCTATCAATCTGGGTTTCTCTCGGCTGCTCATTTTTTCCAGTCTTAAATTTGGTTCACCAGGAAGTATCGCCAGTCTTAAATTCAGTTCATCACGGACTTTGAGAATTTTTATTTTAAAAGTTTGCCCAACAGAGCAGTACAAATCAACTTAGGGCACAATCCTGTGCATGTTTAGACAGAAAAATGGCCTACAACTCCCAGCATGTCTCAACCACCCATGCCAGCCAGGGCATGCTGTGAATTTTAGGACTTTGTTTCTGTATAAACACGTATAAGATTGCACCCTTAATCCATATCCTATTTGACACACACTTCTTGTGACATCAAATGTATTGTCATCTGGATATGCGTGCCATAGAGATAACATCTGTTTGTAATTATCTTGTTGATGAATTAGGAACAGGATGTACTGGCTGTTGAGGATCCAGTACAGTGACTGGTTCGGGGCATTTCTGCTCTAGATGGCATGGTCTTCTCACTCTCAACACACCTGCAGCATATAATAATAGCATCAAAACATTATGGAGGAAATCTGGATTCCTTTGAAGTCATGGATAAAGTTCCTATCAATGCCAGTGAAGACCGAGATTCACCTGAAAAGCGTTGTGGGATTTTAGAATGAGTTTCAGAATTTGCTAATATAAATGAGCCTTTTGTTTACAAAGTGCAAGGAGAGTTGCCCTGAGCGATGAACCAAATTGACAGAAGCTGTGAAATTGTCTACCCACATCAGAGGAAAGGAATTGGCATTAAGCAGGAAGTGCTGCAAGGCTCAAAACATGGGCATGAAAAATTCTATGGCAAACCAGAGATACATTGCCAGCTGCATAAGCTACTGGAAGAGCTCCCACAGAAACCTCCCTCAGGTTATCAGGAAGCGAAAAACCACAACACTCTTGAAAAATCTAATCTGTCATCAGCCAGTTTGCCAAATTGCTGATGCAATGAAACTTATGTAGGTAAGCAATTGCATGTGCAGGGTACAGACTTACAGAAGTAAAAAGAAAGAGAACATGAGAGAATGTCAGATGACAAACACCTCAAAGCTTGGACAAAGTCTCAGGTGCATCTGCACTGAACCAGTGTGGCAATCCTAAATATGTCAAGTTGTGGAAAGACTACCGATCTCAGTGCAGTCTACTTTTGAGTAAGAGTGGTTATTGGGCTGGCTAAAGAGGCATTGAATACTTAAGGCAGGGATACATAAGCATGTAAGTGGAGCAATGCTGAATCAGATGAAGTTCCATCTAGTCTAGTATTCTGTTTACACAGTGGCCAACTAGCTGTTGACCAGGAACAAATAAGCAGGAGGTGAATGCATCAGTACCCTCCCACCCATGTTCCCCAACAACTGGTGTATAAAGGCATGGTGTCTCTGATAATGGAAGTAGCCATTGATAGCCTTCTTCTCCAGGAATTTGTCCAATCCCCTTTTAAAGCTATCCAAATTGGTGGCCTTCACTTCATCTTGTGATGCTCCTTTCATCTGTCCTGAATCTCCCACCAATCAGCTTCATGGGATGACTCTGGGTTCTAGTATTATGAGAGAGGTCGAAAAATGTCTCCTTATCCATGCCCTCCAGATGTTTTCAGATCAGAAACCCCATCAGCAGCAGCCAGCATGGCCCATGGTAAAGGATGGGAATAGTAGTCCAAAACATCTGGGGGATAACAGGTCACCAACCTCTGAATTAAGGCATCACTTCTGGCCAGGGGAATCCATAGTGCAGTAAGGGCTGGACCTTAGATCCAATGTCCAGGGCCTCCAAGGGAGCACCCACAGAGCAGCAGGTGATGAGGGGCTTCAGGGCAGCAGAAGCAAACTCTATTGTATTCCTGCAGTCATGATGGTACTACAATTCCAATGATTTTGAAATGCAAAACTGCACAAGCTCAGAGAATAATTTTTATTTTAAAATATATATATATATATATATATATATATATATATATATATTCAGGGTTGGCAGACAGTTTTGTTGCTCTTCTGGCATGTCAGACAGAGAAGCAAGTGTAAACATTGAATGATGGTTAGATCATGATGATGGGGGGGGGGGGAGATGTTAGTTGTGTAATACACATAGCTGTCTAAAGCCTTCTTCCACCCCAAACAATTATATCAATAAATCCAGGTTCTAAAATTACCTAGCTGCACCACTGTGGCAAATAGTTTGCATTGACCTCAAACTATCTGGAACTAATCTGAGAGGGGGGAAGAGGGCAGCTTCAAAATGGTACTAAAAATTATAGGGAACTTTAATGAAATAGTAAATTTCCCATCACATGTCAATGGATAACATAATCAAACAACAATATAACAAAGTGCCCTTCCCGCGTCCCGGTCACGTGGCTGCAGGGAGGGGGCTATTGCAGATGGGGAGCGGACACAGAGACGTGCCTGCTCCCCATTGGAGGAGGCCATCTGGCACCACAAACGGGGGGCGGAGAAGCAGCGCCGTTATTAGGCGGCTCTTGCCAGCCCCCCGGCCTCTTTCGTTTTGGCTCCCTCCCTCCCATATGCAGTGTGGGTTACCTGGTTGCCCTATTGGGGGCCAAGTAGGAATTTTTCATGTACCCTGATTGGCTTTGGTTGCATGTTTTTTCGCCTACTTCACACTGTAAGTCTGGAGAGAGTGTCTTAGGTTTCATTTAGTTAATTGGTCGAATTTTAAGGGCGTTAGGGGTGGGCCCGTTTAGCCATAAGGGATGGTGATCATTCAGTGGCACTGTTAGCTGGTGACAGGTGATGCCTGAGGGCCTTCCGCTAAGGGCTTTGCGGCCTCGGCGGGGGAATAGGGCTCATCTGTGAGGACAACTCACCTCGCTCCACCCGGGTTATGGCCTGGGGGGGGGGGAGCGACATGGGAAGGCCTCCCCTCCCTGAAAGGGGTAGGCCTGGGGGTGGTGAGCAAAGTAACACCATTCGCCAGGCCTAGAATGTTTCGCACATTAATTGCCGGTTAGAGTTATGGCGAAGTTAGGGCCCGCCCAGTGTTTCCTTTGCAGATTTCAATAAAATGTGGCCCAGATTTGAATCCATATACTATGTGTCGTCTCGTTATTTCCGCTCGTTCCACCTGCAATTATCCACAATACAAATTGTACATAATATTCACCATCAGTAATTACACTCAGACGAATCATATTAACAAAACACTGTATAAAACATGGAATATCTGTTATCAAAATTAGCCCCTAACCTGTACTCATCATATCCATCTAACCCAATATTCTCTGAATAATAGAATAAGTTAATAAGAGAAGCAGAATAGCAGTCGGAGCGTTAGATGGAATGGTGGGTGGAGTCAAAGTCAGTGACCCCTGGGGAGTGTCAGTCGAGAGGAGTTAGAGGAAAGATTAAAAAGGAGCCGATAAAAATGCTGGTAATCAAGGTGGTAGAAGGGGTAATCAGATATGCTGAGTCATCATGTTAGGTAGAAACGTTATTTCCTATTCTTTTTTGAATTACTGCATGCTCCTAGTCGTTGTGTTCTCTAAATTCAGATACTTGATGTGTTCTGGTCTGGGTGGATTCCAGGGTAAAATATCTCACTCCACATTCTGGCCTTTACATGCACAGTAAAATATGTTTAAGGAAAGTCCTACTGCTGTTGAGTTCAGCAGAGTGGCAGAGGTTTATTTTGGATAGGTTCATGGGAAGTCTGGAGCCAGTGGACAGGCTGGGCTACCAGTCACCTTGTTACTCTGGCTTGCCCAGTAACATTTCCTTCTCACCATGATTTGACAATGACTAGGGCAGACTCACCATTGTTGTACGACAAGTCAAGGTCTTTAAACTTTCTACCTCCAATGAACCCTTTGCAATTCAGTTCATTTGCTGAGGAACTCTGAACATCTCCCATGGAACTCTTCTGCATCACAGAGGACTCTGTGAGCTAGTTTTTTTGTAGACGACATGCTTGAACTAAAACATGCTCAGTGTTCATCCATAGCTATACATTGCAGTGGAAAACCAGGAAGGCTGTCTTTTGAAGAAGATTGTCTGCCATTACTGACCTTTTCTTTGAGGAATCTGTAACAAACTTCTGAGGAGCCCATAGTTCCTTAAAATACAGTTTGGAAACAACATAATGAGCAAACCTTTGATTCAGGAAACAATTGATATGATGCAACGATCTCCCCAGTTATTTTCAGCATGCCAAGTTCCACTGAAATATAAAGGTTAATGTCTGTGTTTATGTGAAGGGCACATGGAGATTTAGAGAATGAAGATAAGAAGAAATACATGCTTAGGCATTCAACAATGCAAGGAAAGCCAGAAGCTACTTACACACACCTTCAGGAGAACTGAAGAATAAAACTCTTACATTCCTGAAGAGGTGAATAACTTTTCAGGCCAGAAATAATTATCTATATCCTGTAGACCTCCCTGCTTGATTCTTAGATGGTTTTCGTGCCACAAAGTTGGCTCATGTTGGTGAGAAGGAAATCAGAGGAAACAAATCAGTGTTACTCCTTTGCCAAGTGAACATATTTTATAAATAATCTGCTAACAGTGCAATCCTATACATATCTACTCAGACATCTGTCCCACTGGGTTCAGTGGGGCTTCCTCCCTGGTACGTGGGTATAGGAATGCAGCTAATAAACCTTGACGTAACATAACACATCAGTTCAACTAGTGCTGTGCTGAAAATTTTGCTTCTTCCATTTCTGGCATTTTGTGGGGGGGATGAAATGAAACTCTGGTGGAAGAGGCTGGGGAAGTGAGAATTTTGAGTAACTTCCTCCTTGGGGAAGAGGACAGGATTTCTCCTTACCTTTTTAAGGTGGTGGCTAAGGATCTACACACACACACACACAGCACTTGGAAGAGCCCAGGATTATTCTCTAGCCTGGCAGCTCTTTCTGAATTCTCAGGCAACTACAGAACCGCACCCTCTCCAGTAGGCATTGGGGAAAGGCTCCCAGGCTGAAGAAGCTCTGGAAAGCAAGAACAAATGGGCTTTTAGAGCTTTGGAAACATTCTCTTCTTCCTTGCAGCAACATAGAGCCAGGAAGATAAGAGTGTTTTCTAAAAGTCCAAAGGCCCAATTTGTTTTTGGTTTGCAACACACCTGGACTCTTTGCAAAGCTTCTGCAGCCTGGGAATTCTTCCTGAATGCCTATAGGAGAGGGTGAGGTCACACATTCTCATGGGAGCTCTCCTGCTGGGGACATTGTTCAAGTAAATAAAATAGAAAGAAGATCCATCAGTCATCTCCCAAACTTAAAAAACGGTATGTAGAAACCCAGTCTCCCTCCTCAAGGCGAAAAATCTCCAAAATTCTCCCGCTCTCTGCAAAAGAGGCAGAAAAAGACAATGCCTCTTTTGCAGGGAAAAAAATCCCAAAAATAGGGGGCAGGATTTGGCATAGCACGAATTTCACACAATGAGCTGGTTCACACATATCACCCAATAAATGCATGTATATCACATTATTACTTAAACAATTGATGATTTACACATGAACTGATTCTGTCAATAAGTAAGGCTGCACTATATATTTGCAAGCTAACAGCGTCAACACAAAAGGGAGTTTTCAGAGGGATTGGAATTTACCACAGCCCCCCTCCCTGCAAGATTTATCTTGCTCATACCTGTTTTCTGCTTCTCGATGGCCCTCTCAAGAGCTATGTCAACACAATTTTTTTTTTAGTCGTAACAGTGGCTTCATCCTGGCTACATGAGCCCTGTTAATCAGATCTGGCTACATGCCAATTTCACAAAATCACTTCAGAGTGAGAGCAATGCTTTTGCCCTTGTTCAAAATTTCTCCCCCCAACCCCAAATCAGAAATGGGAGGCACTGTTTATGGGGGTAAAAGTGTTCCTTATAGCACCTCTGCTTTTTGTCTGCATAACCCTGGTGAACCCTTACATTGACCAGTGCCTGTGCTTATGCAGGCCATTATATGTTTGTAAGTTGTTGTTATTAAGGGAGGCACAATTCCATGAGTCTTCTGAGCTACCAAAATGCCCATTAGGTATTAGCATGTCCGCATTGATAGATTATTGAGTCATAATAGCGTGACTCATTAATATACTGAATAAATAGGTCCCGTAAAACATAAATCTGCCTATGGGATTGCCAGTCAACCTTCCTCTTTTGGAGTATGGTTGAACGCTTTTCACAAGACACAGAAACATCTCTTCCTAATGCACTTTCCAGGAGTGTTTTAAGTTCACAATATGCCCAGGATCTACAATGTGTAAGATACTGTACAACGTTATGGTGATCCTATGAAAAAGAGGACAGGACTTCTGTATCTTTAACAGTTGTATAGAAAAGAGAATTTCAGCAGGTGTAAATTCTATGCATGCAGCACCTGGTGAAATTCTCTGTTCATAACAACAGTTAAAGCTGCAGGAGCCCTGCCCTCTGGACCACATACAAAAGAGGGCAGGGCTCCTGCAGCTTTAACTGTTGTTATGAACAGGGAATTTCACCAGGTGCTGCATGCATAAAAATAACACCTGCTAAAATTCTTTTTTCTATACAACTGTTAAAAATACAGAAGTCCTGTCCTTTTTTTCCATATGGTCACCATATACAACATAAATTTGTCAGATTTGTTAAGGAGATTGTGACAATGCAATTTGATATTGCACACAAAACGTATTGCACTGGGTGCAATCTGGTGCAGTTCATTCTGTCTAAGCCAATAAACTTTAATGGCTTTCTTACAATGAAAGGTACAATCTTATGCACGTTTAGACAGAAAAAGTCCTACAACTCCCAGCATTCCACAGCCAGCAATGCTGTCTCATAAAGTTTTCCCCCCTGTCTAAACCTGCATTAGATTGCGCCCTAAATCTATTCACTCACAGCTAACTCTACATTGGGTAGAGTTCACTTAATTCCATAGTTCTTACTTTTGAGTAAATACCCACAGATGAAAATGCAGCCTGTGCTGCCTTGAAACTTGACCACAATCTGCTACTTTTAGATCGAAACGGGGGGGGGGGGGGAGCATGTAGCATAAAATGAGCTATACTAATTAACATAGTAAACTGTAACTTCTTGTAACATAGCATATTTTCCTGTATCATCTTGTGTGCTTCCAGAATTAATCAGGGATTTTTTATTCCAGTAGCACAATCTTTTAAGTTTTCTCCAAATACAGACACAAAACATGAAATGCTTCTTTTTCATGAGGCAGTCATAAAAATATTATTATCTCTGGACACTGGCTATAGAAAAGTTCAAAAGGTTTTCAGGTTGCAAGTCAGAAAGCATAACATTAGCTTTGATTTTGAATTTATATCAGACATCAACATAGTGTAACACCCTGGCTGATACTGGCTTGGTTGCCAACTGTATAATATCTGGACATCCATTACAAAAAGCCATGAAATTCATTAAACAAAAAAACTTACAGTTTAAAAAACCAACGTTAAGGCTCTACAGTTTCCAACCAAGCACCAAAATGTCACAGCGGAGGCGTGGCCTGGCAGTGCCTGGTGGAAGGTGACAGATAAAGCTCAGGTCCCTGGATGGCCAGCCAGAAACCCCGGGGGAGGGAAAGTGCGAGTTTTCCAAGGGCCACGAAACACCCCCTCCCCGGATGCTCCAATTGCAGAAAACTATCCTGGCAGAACACCATCCTGTACAAGTGCTGCCAACATTATATTATTTCCAGTGCCAGGTGGTCAAAAGCGATTTGTCTGCCCAAGCATTTTAAACTGGTTTAAACGGAGTGGTGTGGCTGCCTGTTACATTTGTTTTGCCTTTCTTTCTTTCTTTCTTTCTTTCTTTCTTTTTTTGGTGTAGTTTGTTGTAATTTTATTCAGAATTTTTAATTTTTCAGTTATATTTTGTAAACTGTCCTGGTACCACAAGATGAAGGGTGGAATATAAATATTTTTAAACTAATTATAATGAAATAAAATTCCTCACAGGATTGTTGAAAAATAATAAGAATAACAGAATAATCTATGTATGCCTATTCAGAAGTAAATCACAATGAGTTTAATGAAGTTTACTCCCAAGTAAGTGTGCACTGGACTGTGCTGTGATATTATTAATGTGAAACACTTTGAAGCACCATAGAAATACAAAAGATCATCATTATTTATTGGTATTTATTGGAGAAACCCATTCGCATAATCTTTCCTTCTGTTGTGTCATTCCTCACTACGGTATTGTTTAATTTGCTTTATATAATTCACAGATAGAGCTGTCATGTGGCACTTCATTTGAAGATATCAAAAGGGATTTGCAATGTTAAACTATTAAAATCCTGCAACTGTGTTAATTTTTGTTTAAACAATGACTCCCTGAGATATTTCACATACTATGGAAGATGTTTATTTAATGAAAGCTATTTATCTCTACATTGATGCAGGAACAAAACCCTCATCCTGCTTATCCCCAAAGAAGTAAATCATACATACTTTGCTTTGAGGGCTTACTCTATATTAATCATTCAGATTTCAAGTCACTGACATAATTTTATAAATAAAATGAGATGAGGAAAATGTTGCTTCTGGTGTTAAGCAATATGGAACCTTTTAGCTTCGAAATATAACTTATGTGCCAAAGTCCTTTTTATTTTGCTTCAAATAGCTGTTTCTTACATTAAAACATTATTTTGGATACAGGACTTTAAAAAAATAGCAATCATTTTATTGAAGGCAACCAGTTTGACATCTGGGAGACACGAAATCTGAAGTAAATACGAAGGGCAAGGCCTTGGTGCTGCAGGCGATCTCCGATTTTCAAATTATTCGGAGCTGGTGGCCTGGGATAGTGATTGTGTGGTCCGCAATTGTGCCCCGGTGCCAGTGGAGGGCACCGTGCGATCCCAGAGCCTTGAATCGGGCCGGTAGGAAGGCAAATGGTGAGATTTTTCGCAGCTTACGGGTGTGGGGTGATGGGTATGTTAATCATCCCGCTATATACCCAGCGCGGAGGGAGCTTTTTAGGCCTGACGGGGTTCATCTATCGGACCTCGGGAATGATGTATTCTTGATGGATTTGCAGGGGGGTCTGCGGGATCTGATCCTGCGCAGATGGGGGGTTGGCGACAAAGCATAAGGCTTGTCGCACCCTGTGGCGGTTAGGCGCGGGCATCTTCACCTGGTAAGGGATAGGTGAGCATTCACAGGCACCGAGCAGTGACTGGTAATGCCTGAGGCTCATCACCTGAGTGGTCTTGAGGCCCTGGTGGTGAGATAAGGGTTACCTTTGGGGCGGACCTTCCTCACCCACTCGGACGTCTTGAGGCACGAGCTGGGGGTGACACGGAAAGCCTCCCTACCCAAAAGGGGGGGCCAGGGGGTGGCGTGAGCTGCACGCCATACACTGGCCTCGATTTGACTCGCCCTATCCTTAGATTGGCGTTGGCCACCAAGTATTGAGGATGCCCGCTAGTTTCCCCTTCTGCGAATTCATCAATAAAGTGTGGCCCATTTTAAACCCAATTTATTGTGTCGTCTCGTTATTTACTGCGCTCCGATTCCGCAATGTTGCTTCTGGTGTTAAGCAATATGGAACCTTTTAGCTTCGAAATATAACTTATGTGCCAAAGTCCTTTTTATTTTGCTTCAAATAGCTGTTTCTTACATTAAAACATTATTTTGGATACAGGACTTTAAAAAAATAGCAATCATTTTATTGAAGGCAACCAGTTTGACATCTGGGAGACACGAAATCTGAAGTAAATACGTGTTCTTATTTCAAGCTAGTCCCAATGACAGTTTCCTTCAAAAATAAGACCATAACAGTTATGCCAAAATCTGCCCTCCAATTTCCCCAAAATTTTCTTCTCCCATGAAAGAGGCTTCCATTTGTCTACGTCATTCTTGTCTTTTGGTGGTGTTTTTCAGCTTACCAAGGGTTTGGCCTTTTTCTTTTTCTTTCTATTATACATCTCCCCAATGTTCTGCAACCTCCTTAGCTGCCCACACTTCCTGATCTGCAAAAGTACATGACATCTTACCCTGGACTTCAGTTGAGGTGCAAGAAGGCAGAGAAGCTACATACACTTGAAGACTGAACAATGAAAAACAGGACACTCTCACACATTGCTCGGTTATCATGTAACTAGGCTAAGCACAAGAAACCTGCACCCCTCCTATGACATTTTTACTGCAATTTTCTTCTCCTTTGAATTTTTTTTTTAAGCAATTTCTTTTCTATCAAATTGAATGAGAATGATTGGCTGAATACACCTACAACTCCACTACAGACTTTTGTGCAAAATGCACAAAGGTCTAAAGAGGAACCAGGTGCACAGGAACATTGGGAGGCAGGCTTGCACATGTGCTCTCTGCCCCCAATACTTTTAAGCAGGCTGAACACCTGTACATGACTTCTCTGTCGGTTTCTCTCTCTCTGTCTCTCTCTGTCCCATACACACACACACACAAACACACACACACACACACACACACAAGCCCCAGAATGTTGTGTATCACTTTGTGGGGGGAGGGAATGGAAAGCCATGGATGGCGGTTGCATGGGCTTATTTCACACACACACACACACACACACACACACACCTGATAGTACAGCATGGCTGAATGGAATATTAGTTATTTGGCAGGTTAGAAATGCACTCAATTAATTAATTAATTAATTAAACCAACCACGAACTGGAGCATTCCAATGTGGGAGTGAGAAAGTAGTGCACCATTTTATTGCAGGGATTTATATTTGTAACTGGACTGAATGCCAAATGTTTAGGGCAAATAATAGCGTTGTTGTTGTTGTTGTTGTTGTTTAAAAAAGAACATTCTGGAAGGAATATTTAAAACCTAGAGGGTAGCTGAGCACACAATACCATGAAAGCAAAAGGCCTTTATCCCTAAACCATTTGGAAGAGTATAATGTGCATCACTTATGAACCAGGATCTAGAGTATGGAAGAACTGTGCGATTAGTTCTGTGTATCCTTTTGTTGCAGTTTGAGGAGAGTTTTAAAAGCAATCTGTGATATGACATAGGAGTCTGGTGTTCAAAGTCAAGAATCCCACAAGGCATAGAAAAGCCAACGAAGTTCTCTGGATCTTAGCCACAGTGATTAACTTCAGATTGAATGCAAAACCAAAGTTTAACGTTACGTAAACAAGCTTGCTTCCCCATACTATTCCTTTTCTGACTTGGCCACAAGAAGACTGGATGCATCTGCTTTCTGTTTAACACCAATTTATTGTCATATCTAAAATACCGTGTTAGTGATAATAAAACTATAGGTTCCATGATCATAAGCCATACAACCCCATATTTTAAATTAACCAACATTTGTCCTTTTTGGTATAATGATAAAACACGGTTTGTCCATTAATCCACTATTTACTTTCCTGGAATGCCCCAGAAGAACAAAATATCTAGGGCATACTAGGAAAAAATGTGTGGCAGCTGAAATCAGCTCTACTGTTGCTAGAGAATAAAGAAAACTGGAATAAAGAAAATGCAACCCACTCATACTTATTACCCACGCCATTCCTTTTGTAACAAATGAAAACTGAACTGATTGGGGACCACTGCATTCACTTTGGGCTCCTTAAGATGGGGGGAAATCGTGTTCCCTTACCATGGCACTGTGGCTCTACTTCCTGCTTCTCTTCCACTTCTGCAACGAGCTGTAATTACACAAGGAAGAGAGCAGTAATAACGTGGCTTGTACAGCCTCAATGCAGTGGAATGGGACAGCACCCTCTAGTGGGCATTTTATAGCACAACTTTGCCTGCATATGGCAGGAAAACCTGACAAATATCAATATCATAGAAGAGTCAGGTTTTCTGAGGTTTTATTTTTAGCGCTAAAAACAAAAAATGGAGTGGGTGATGCACTGGAAGCTGGCAGCAGCATCAGAATGACCTGTGAACATCCGTGATTGGCCAGTAACGAGCGTGTTATAAAATGCTCATTTAAAGATGTTGATGTCTACCAATGCCATCAACCAAGTTTTTAAAAAACTTAAGAATGAAAACTACAGGCATCCAGTGACTAATATGGAAGAAACTGAAGTTTTCCATCTAAAACAAATCTGTATTTTACATAGGTCTGTCTCCTTCTTTTGCCAAGTGAATGCTTCCTAGGCTTACTGGTCAGAGTAAAGCAGCCTTCCCCATCCTGGTTCCCGCCAAATGTTTTGGCCTTCAGCATTGATCAGCCTCAGCCAGCATGGCAAATGGTCTGAAATCCTGGGAGCTCCAGTCCCAAAGAACTGGAGGGCACCAGAACGGGGAGGCTGGAGTAAAGAATACCATCTGAACACTTCAGAGTTTAGCTTCCTTTGGGAGCACGAGGGCTACTACAAAATGGGACTCACACATCCCATGAAAGAATCTAACCTCTGCTGGAATACAGGAGGAAAAAGAAAGTCTTGTGTTTGCTATTTTTTAAATCTATGCAGGTAATCAGGGCCAGCATCAAAAGCAGGCATGGTTGGGCACCGGCTGAGGGCCTGCACTCCAGCAGGGGCCCACTGAAGAGCCCCCTAGATTTGCTCTTCCTCTTCACCATGGTAACCTGCTTGTTTTCATGCCCCTTGCTCTGGGCCAGACGCCAGTGGTCATGAGAAAAAGAAGCAGGAGATGCCACGCCTCCTTGCTCACTGGCTCTCTGCCTGTCAAGCAAGCAAATGGCAGCAATAATTAGGAGGAGGAGCAACAGCGGCTGGTGGCCATGGCAGCAAGAAGGTAAACTCACTGATGGAGTGCCCCCCACTTGCCAAAGGGACCTCAAAAAATGGAGCTGGCACTGCAGGTAGCCACAAACAACTCCAGGGAACCCCATTAAAATCATACCAACATGCTTTGATTCGTGGGACTGAGGCCAAAGGAAAAATACAACAGGTGTGAGTATTTGAAAGCTGGAAGAGAAAGAGCTGTCAGAAAAAAGAGCCTGCCAACTCTATTGCAGTCTACAGCTGCCTGTTATCAGTCTCTTCCCAGAAATACACACCTGGGATATAGGTGCCCATGGAAAGTCAATCCTACATTATGTGTAGCCTGGTAGCAGTAAGACCGCAAGGCATTTCAAAGAAACTGCTACGCCCCTCGCAAAAGCAGATTTCCATTGGTGCTTGCCTCTGCTGTATTGCTTTCCACAATTCCCAGATTTTCCTATGAAAGAAAGCCAAATGATTTTTCATTTACTTTATTAGCTGGAAAGAACTTTACAGAAAGTGAAATACTGACATCAAAAGAAATAGAGATTTCCAGCTGATTTTCTGGCTGCCTCTAGTATGAGCTGGGAAATGAAAGCATATATATTGGACTTAAAACTGGCTATGGATAGGATATATGTCATGCATCATTTTGTTAATCGGATTTTGCACACTATGCTGCCCCCCTTCCCCACTTTAACAACAAAGAAGGTTCTTTTATCACAGCTTTGCAAAATACTGAAAGCAGTGTGTGCTCCAAATTTGGGGGAACACTTAGGCAAGACGCCCCGAGTAGACCCATCTCCTCCTTGCTGCTTTCCCTGCTTAGGGAAATTCATTTCAGTACATTTTTAAAATCAGGATTTATCCAGTTTGCAGCTCACAGACTGACTACAGATTTGAACACAATGTGCGGCTGAAGTCTGTACATTTCTAAGTTTGCAATGTAATTTGTAGGCCCAAATAAATAAACACGCTCAACAGCATGATGTCCCCTAAAAAAATGCATATGAAAATGCATACTTTTGAAACATGCACACAAACATGCTTTAAATAGAGTGAGAAGAATTGCGTACAGTTAAAAGGTGCACACTGCTGATGTCAGTCTTTGGAAAAACATGCATGTAAATAGGCACAAATTTTCATGCAAACCAAAAAACCAAAACACAAAGCTTGTAATTTGATAAGAACATTAGATGGAAGGAGTTTCGAGGTGAAATTTGGGGAATTGATGAGCTCGGGTTTTGCTGATTTGCCCATCCCTAGCCACACACTATCTCCTACATGTGGCCTGTCCCTATCCAAGGCCAGATGCTAATTTTGTCTTCAGATATTTTCATGAGTGCTGGTATCAGGACTAGGTACTGTTGAGCATATGATGAGTTCCACACCCAATGCCAAGGTCCTGCTGGTCTTGCTGCTGCTGCTCCGTGCTGTCTCTCTCTCTCTCTCTCTCTCTCTCTCTCTCTCTCTCTCTGCTTGTTCCCCAGATCTCTCTGAACATACAAGCTGAGGGCGAGAGTAAGGAGTATCGGTGTGTTTGACCACAATCATACTCTGCGCAGGACAGCATATTCGAAGGAGTTAGGGGAGGTGGATCTGATGAGTCCAATGGACTCACAGCCGACTTTTCCACTGGCTTTCCTGGGTGGGCGGGAGTAGCCCAATGCCGCTCCGAATTGGCTCAAGGTGCCCTGAGGCTTCAGTACCGATCTGCTTTGGCCTTGGGGTGCCTTGGGCCAACCCAGTACCGGCTCAGATCCGGGCTGAGACGGGACAAATCAGCCCATCTCACCTCTGTTTCGGGGATTCAGCCTGAGGCAGTGCACAGCCCTAATGTGTATCACCCCCATGTGGTGAACTACTGAACTGTGGGTGGCAGCTTCTTAGTAGAGAACTTTCCAGGCAGACTCCACCCAACCAGATTGACTATTGGATCTTCCTGGACTGGAAGGAGTATACACAGGGTCCTTATTAAGCTGAACTTTGCTTGAGATACACTTTCTTCTTGAGCTCTGGTGTGTTCCTGCATCCATGCTTATTCTTTGAACCTGACTTCTGGCCTGTTCTCTGAGCATTCTCCTGACTTGTTCTTCAGTCCTGACCCCCTGGGGTGTCCCACAGCTTTTGGCCCCCAGTTCATCTCAGACTGCTACCCATACCACAGCCCTGAGATCATGCAATCTCTATACTGTTTTCTCAGGGACAAAACATGTCTAACAGTTATGTTTCCTTTCCCTTTTTACTCTGGAGTAGTACAAGATGATTATCTGAATCTTAAAAGCCTCCCTACTTTCCTATGCTAGGGTCCTTGTGCCTACTCTACAGAAAAAAATGGAACAGCCATAGTTTTAAATACAGATGTGAAGTAATGTCTCTTTTGGATCTCGAACAACAGCCCCTGCTGTGATACATATGCACAGTGCCTGGTTTAGAAACAAGCTAAGTAAGCTATGGCTTAGGGCCTAATATTATGATGAGCCTCTAAATTTGTTGGAATTTCTTTGGCTTAAATATGTTGGAAAGCCTGGTGTGACATACAGCAGAGTTGCCTTTTATAGAGAAAGCGTGGCAACACAGCATTTATTTATTTATTTATTTAGTATTGAAGGGAATAAACGCAGACTAGAGCTAGCTTAAAAGAAGTTCAAATCAACTTACTTTATTAGTGATTTTATAGACATCCTCAGAGAAGGCTATCTAACACTGTCTAAATACAAGCAACCCCTAATGCTGAGTGGCACTTTTCATTACCCTTTCTCTTATAATATAATACACTTTTATCTCTTATATTTATGGTATGGGGGCTCTGAATCTTGACATGGCTTAGAGCCTCACCCTGTCTTCATCCAGCCCTGCATTTGCCATGTTCATTCATCAACCAAAAAGGTTTTAATTACTGCATGTGAACAAGGCCTTTGTATCAAACAAGGAGATAACTTCAGGAATCCAAAATCAAGGGAATCCAATGAACAATGTGCACAACAAAAGAGTGCATGTCCCATGCTAAGGCCACAGAGACATGGTCCTCATGGTCCAAGCTCTCAGCACTGATAATCTGTTCAAGAGGCAGAAGGGAGTCTAACAGGCTAGTGATTGTGACCACAGTTTGACAGCACTGGGAAGATCAAGGAAAGGCAGCCAGCATTTCTCAACTTTCACCTATTGTGTGCAATCTTAGACAAGTCAGACTTCTTTGAAATTCCATTTCCATGTCTATAAAATGAGTCATTTTTAACCTCAAAAGCTGCTGTGAAGTCATTCATTCATGGATCTGGAGAACATCACTGGGAAAATAAAATATTCATGTCACTTATTGGTATTCTATTATTGAAATAAGCAAAGCAATACAGAAATGGCAAATATCTGATTTCAGCAGGCTCTCAGACACACGGCGATGAAGTTTATTTGTTTCTTCTACTCTCTCTGCTCTGTTGTGTCTCGACGTTTGAGGCAATCCCTTGACTCTGTATTTTGAATTACGGATGGCCCTAAACAACTAGCCACTGTTCTGACTCATTGGGACGGCAGTGAGACATTTTAAGTAGGCTCCAAAGATGCTCAACCTTTATGTGTGGTTTTCAAAGGAAACAGCCTAACAGCTGCATTGATGAATGATGTATACAGCAGGAACCCAAACCTCAGGAGCATTTTAGGGGTGCGGTTAGTAAGGCATCCAAGCACAATTTTTATGCTTGCAGACGAGAGATGCATAACGTGATACGCTTTATCTGGACTTCTAAAGTGTGGGCTGTGCCCACGAAAGGAGACACCACCTGCAATGATGGCTCCTAGTCCCAAAAGGGAGTTGTCCAGACTGATCCATGTCCTGGCAGATTACTCAAAAGAGGACGGCAGAGAATTTTCTCATGGTTCTCATTACAGCAGCAACCCCTAGACTGAGAGACACTTCAGAAGTAGAGCAAAGGAGCAGGAGTCTGAAACAATGAGTCTCGGTGCTTGTTTTGTATCTTGGAGAAACAGCAACAGACTGTTGTAAACTCACACACTTAGCAGCTTTCCAATCAATTGTCAGTTTTAATGACAGTCTTCAACTCGAGAGGGAACTCTGATTCCTGATCATTCAGAGGACTGTAACCATGTTCAGAGGAAGACAGTTACATTCTCTCGAGGGTTGGATGACTGTGTCATTTGCAGTTTCTCTCAGATTCTAACTTTTCTAATCTTAAATTTAGTTCATCCTGAATTTTAAGAATTCCTTTTGTAAACTTTGCACGGTTTGTGGTGCACATTTCTCCTAATATACCCATTTTTGTATTCAATTTTGCCTAATATACACTTTTTTGCAAGCCATTTCCCTCATATAATGCATTTTAATGTTATTTTTACAAATATATGCATTTGTGCGTGCACGTTCTCCTAGTATACACATTTTTATAATTATGTTTTGATCGGAGAACTCCATTGCAAAATTAAGAAAAGTGTGAATTTCAAGTAACAACTGAGTGTAGGGCCCCCTCTACAAGAGTTCGGTTTGACGCCTGATTCTCCTATTATGCGCATTTCCTGACAATCATGTTTACACCTAATACCTACACACAAGAGCCGTCAAAGCACAGGACAAGCTCTATGCAAGGCGATTTAAAAGTTGTTTACATGTGGAGAATCGCATGCAAATGTTGCTGAAAGTAATGCGCTTTGTCCTGGAGGAGCTGCCCAAACAGGTTCCCTCCCTTTATTCTCCCTGCCCACCAGAATCTCCCACCTTTGGTTACCTGGGTTACCTGCCGGTAATAACCTGGTTAACCTGTTCGGCTACCTGTATCCCCTCCCCTTTCGCCCGATCGCCAGCTGAAATTTTCCCCCTTCCCAGAACTGCTCAGGAGTAAATGGGAATGTGCCTCATAAGTTTCCCCCTCCAGCACCCTTTGAAAACTTATTTTTAGTCAGGGCTGCCTCTCTCTCCCCCCCCCTTCACCCGATTGCCATTTCAAATGAACTGCTCAGGAGTAAATGGGTATGTGCCTCGCACACACGCACGCCAAAACAGACAGGGATGCTGCTTCGTTCCTTTCCCCTCCTCTTCCCAACGAGCTCAACCATTGTAAAACGTACACACGCACACATACACACAGAGCTCATGTCAGGAACTCAGTGAGGAGACGATATGTCTAAGCTGATAGCTAATTATGCACACATGCGCACATCCTTCCTACCCCCTTTGCTTCTTGTGAAACCATCTCCATCTGGTCCCATGTCTCCATGAAAAAAATATTCCATCAGGGTACTTCAAAGAAACTTTATTTTCAGTTCACGTTGGGTCTCCTCTTCCTGGAGCTTCCATATAGAGAGACAGAGAACAAGGAGGAAGTTTCCAGGAGGAGACAGGAAATAAAACTAAACAAAAAAGTGGGAGGTTTTCCCAGCGAAGGGGCAGTTCTATGCATGACATCACGACCACAGTCCACCCACTCTGATAATTAATGCACTTGAACAACAATTGTTTACATGTACATAAGGTGCTCTTACTCCCATGGTAAATAAAACTAGCTATTTAACACAAATTTGAAAATACGCATAATATGAGATAAAAAGCGCCTGTACTCCTCATTTGCACTCTGTTCATGTAGAGAGAAAATTGGTAATGCGCCTTGAAAGAGCTTTAAATTGCTCTTGTAGAGGCAACCTGAGTTTGTGTATTGGTTTTAAAGTGCTAAATTAGACACATTTGCCTAAAAAGTGCAAACTGAACTAATTCTCCCTATCCATACTTGCTACACAATCACACCTACTACAGCTAAATTTTGAATTGCACGTTCCTTCTTCTCTGTTATGTGAGGCTTGGGCTCATTTACCCCTTCTGGGATCTTTTAGGTTAAAAAATTCAACATAGTTCTAGGGTTTTTGCTCCTGACATTTCTAAAATGGAAATGAAAAAACATTTAGTTCGGTGCTCTGGATTCTGGCTTACTACAGTCATGCCTTTCTTTTCAGTGACCATTTATTCAGTTGGACTCATTGCATGCCTTTGCATTTAAGCAGTCAAAGAATTCCAAACATTTATCATTCAGAATGGTGCCTGGTTCTTGTCTCATTTGTGTGGCACAGCTTTTAACCCTATGTTAACTAATCAGACATGATTGGAGTTTATTTCAAATTTTAGTTCCTCATTTGGAAAGTTCCTAATTCAGAGAAATTAGTTCCTAATTCAGAGAGTTGAATCTTTACCCTTAGGTACATCACTCCATGTCTTGTATATGATGTTGCTCACCATTAAACACATCAAAGAATATCCAACTATTTGCAACTATATGCCAAACAACAATAATAGCGGGTCAGAAGTATTTCATGTTCCCATGTGAGGCTCCCCATCCTACACTGAAAAGCCAGGCAGAGTGGTGGTGGTGGTGGTGGTGGGGAGACAACCACATGAAAAGCCTAAATTGCCTGCAATCTTGTAAAATCTGCTCCAGGGTCTCATGAGACTTTGAATGAGAGATGAATGCCTATAAAAGATCATGTTCCCATCTAAGTATATAAATCAGTTTGGGCAGGCAACTTTTATACCTTTACCATGCTCACACAGGAGAATAATAATAATAATAATAATTAATAATAATAATAATTTTTTAAAAAAATATATTTGTTTCTTACCCGCCTCTCCCTCTGGATCGAGGCGGGGAACAACAACAAATACATAAAACTGATTAAAAGCACATAAAACTAATTGGCTTGTCACTATTTTTGGCAGGGGTGAGGAATCTTTTTCAGCCCAAAGGTTGAATTGCAACCTGGGAAAGGTCTTGGGAGGACAGTGGGCAGAGCCAAAGCCAAGTAAGCGGGAACAAAATGTGACAATTATGTTCAATTTTTTAAAAAGCCAAATTAAAAATCAGTTAGTTAAATGTTGGCAATTCAGAAAAGCACAGCACAGTCCTATGCATGTCTACTCAGAAGTAAGTCCCATTGCCATTCAGAAAAGGACAATCACCTATACAGAAGTAACCCATCATGCACTTGGGTGTTCTTTCTCCCAGATGTATGATTTATGTGTTTTGCCCTCCTTTTTTTTCCATACGCCTTTTGCAGCCTGGTTGTTTCAAGTTTGGCAGAAGGACCAGCATGAACACACACACACACACACACACACACACACACACACACTGTTGCCAATGTGTTCATAGCCTGGGAAGTCTATCTTGGCTAAGATAAGGAATGGGAGGACTCTCACAAGGTTGGAACAGCTCAATCCTAGAGCTGGTTTCTAGGACTGTGATGGTATAACTAGCAGAGCTTCAGGCAGCCCATAGCAGGTACCTATATCATAGGGGCAATTTCTATTAATTTGTGTAGTAGCTAAGAGTCTTGAGTTGCAAATCAGGAAGCCCCTGATTTGAATTCTGCCATTTCTATCCTGCCTTTCCCAACCCCATATTGTATCCTCATAACAACTTTGTGGGATAGAATATATATTTGTACTTCTTTGTGGGTTTTTAACTGGAACACAATCTTGGCTGAAAAGTGGGGTAAAAACATAAACATAATACATAAATCAAATAAAAACCTATTTCACACCAAGAGGAGCAGGTATAGATGAGGCATGAGCTTAGTGGTATATCTTAGCTGGCTATCTATGGCTGTCTCCCTGGACATTTCTTAAGGAGGTCTAAAAGTAGCTCTTCTCACTATTCTTTCAATAAAGCAGATGTCTTCAGAGTCTTCTTTAAAAAGAAGACAAACACAGTACTGACGAGAAGGCCATACATATTTCCATGGGGGTGGTATTCCAAAGTTGTGGGGCCATTATTGAAAAGGCCCCATCTGTAGTATCCACCAACCTAACTAGGGATGGGTTAGAAATTTTCTCTGAGGTTTGTCGCTGTTTGTTTGTTTGTTTGTTTAAAGCATTTATCTGCACCTCCCAAAACCAAAGATAAAAAATGAATGCATTTTGCAGGGATGCATTTTGTGATGTGTTCGGTGAAAACAAAAAATGTGTTCAACAACATGCATTCATTTGGAAAATGCACATGGAAAAATGCATAATTTCTAAAATGCACAGAACTATGTCTTATCCAGTTGGAGGTGCATCCACTGATGAATCCATTAATGTGTACATTTTAGAAATGTGTACATAGTTTCCTCTTTAAAAAAAATCCCAAAACAAATCTGCACAGAACCAGCCTGAAGGAGACATCGAGATGGGGAAAAGAGGAGGTCTGCAGATCTGCCCTCATCTCAATCTAACAACTCTTACTGGCAGCCCACAGAACAGGGCTTCAGACACTGATTTTAATGCTTGAGCAGTCTTATAAAAGTGCAAGTGGTCCTTCTGATAACCTGGACCCAAACCATTTAAGGCTTCAAAGACCTTGAATAGGGCCCATAAACATATATGCATCTATTGTAACCAGAAAAGAATAGGTTGCAACATGGCCCATATACTTGGCTCCCACAAGTGCTTTAGATGCCACCTTCTGAATTAATTGTATGAACCATCTTCCAGGGCAACCCCATGTTTATTCTCATTCATCGGCATCTACCTCTTTCTGTTCATCCCTTCTGCAAATAAATATTTGCTTTGAGCATTCAAAAATTGGAGATCCTCCTGCTACAGCAGTGGAAACTTTAGGGAAAATTTGGGAACTGTGTGCAATGAAAGAAAGACCCACACTCACATTAATTACACAATAAAACTGTGTGGAAAGGAGCTGCATCATTCAACCAATATGTGTCACAAATGTTTGGTACAATGTTTGTTGCAATTTTGAGTATAAGGAATGGGACATAAATCAGCAGTCCTTCGTTGGTACCTGTGGAATAGTCCTAATCGGTCCCAACCAAATTTGTTCCTAAAGATCTGACAACTAATACTCTCTTGTTTTAAATTTTAGATAATTTAAAAACTTTGAGTAGAAGGACCTGGAACTACATCAAAAGAAGTGTGGTCAAATGACAAATGATGGGTCATTTTAATTGGCTACACAAAGCACTCGGTGTCTCTGCCATCAAGCCATAAAAACATTCACTTATATGAAAGCCCTCTATGGGGGCAGTTATATCCCTGAAAAAGTCTGTATTCTAAATATCTGCTTACTTACAGTATACAAGAAGGTGCAAAAAGAAACTGCTCCTTCTGTGAAGTGGCTAATTTGAAATCTAATCCAGCGTCTCTTAAACGTTTTGATCTTGCGGCTCCTTTTTAGGAACACCTGCAGCTTATATCGCACACATTTCCATTCAGGACAATCTGTAAAATTGTTATAGTGTAGTCCCGTACCATGTCACATTGTGGCAGTACCTTTGATCTCTGCCCTTGGGAAAGATTTCTTCATGTGGGCAGCAGCAGCAGCTGTAAATACAACAGTTAATACTATTGAGGTATTGAATTTCCCATTTATTTTGCTGGCTGAAGTCAGAAGGCTGTACTGCATTTCCCATACAGCTTGCTTTCAAGTTTCTGAAACTTGAAGATAATCAAGTAAATGGATGGCCTTAGATACTTTTCAATGGCGTTATAAAGGGGGGAAGCCCTCTTGATTCTTTTTTTTTAAGCTGGGGAACTAAACGTGGGTGCTAAATCATTACATATATATCACCCCAAATTCACAGCTTTTAATTTTTGGCTTGATGGGAAAAACCGGTTGCCTAAATCTTTGATCTCAGTAGCCATTTTGCAGGAGGCTTACCCATTTCTTTTATCCCTTTAAGTTCCATTCAAATGTTAGTCCTACTTAGAGTTGGCCCACTGAAATGAATAGGATTTAAGTTAGACTAATATTGGCTACAAGCTCTTGTCTATAACTCTTTTAGCAAGAGAATCATGAAATGTATTGTGTGGTTCTGAATTGGCTATTTAATCTTACTGCCCCCTCCCCCAAATGCTCTGCCCCATATGACATGATTACAATCTACATGCCCTCCTCCAGCCTGGGCTAGTTTAAAGTAGTGGGCCTATTTGTACATAGGGCTTGCAAAAATCATAGGGCTGGTAAATCAGCATTTGAAACCTGTAGTGGAGAACTTTCATGAATACTGGGAGCTCTTCTCTTCAGAAAACTGCTCTCCACCTGTAGAGGGTGATGGAAATTATGAAGGAGGGGTGGGGCTCTTCCACTCACATGTTTACTTTTCTCAGTTTCATAATGCTTGAATAGTGCTACAATGTAGAATGATAACTACTTTAATATGAGAGATGAATTCTAATAATTGAGATGGGGGAAAGACTTCAAAAGGGAGAGCCCAAAGTCAAATTTGGGATGAAAAGAGAGACTTCAAAAGGGAGAGCCCAAGGTCAAAGACCCTGTGCAAACAGGCTAGCTGCATCCATCATTGAGGTGGCCCATTTTTTAAGGGACATCCTGCCCCCCCCCTTTCCTCATGAAAAAAGCCTTTGAGAGAGGAGGCATGAAGGATACAGGCGAAGCACTGCAGGGGCTCTGGCTGGCTGAAAATGATGTGAAAAGCTTAATTTCCACAGGGACTTTCCTCTGTGGAAGGAAGCCGTCCACCACCTGTTACCTCTCCCCCTCCCTTTTACCAGGTAAAGCTTTTTTAAAAAGGGGGGAGGCAGGAAAGGGGGAAATGTGGGAAAGCAGTAACTGGGCTTTTTCTGGTGTTTATATTAAACTGGCAAAAATATCCCTTGAAGCATGAGTGTTCAACTAGAACACTAGAAAAGCCCAATTAATTGGAGACCCGCTGAAGGGAGCTCACACATTCCTAGATACTGTGGGAACAATAATTAAAGTCAATAGAAAGCTGGCATTGAGTTTAACAGCCTGTAGAAAGCATAACTGGAGCAAGGGAGTATGTGAGCCACAAATGCGCAGAACTGAGCCATGGCAACAAAGTGGCAACTTTATAATGTCAGCTGTACATAATGGAACTTTGGTGCTCATAGAAGCTGCTCTGGTTGAGGGCCAAACCAGACGGTGTTTAAAATTTGTGTTTGTCTAGTACTGGTGACTCCCTCCGTTTCCGCCTCCTACTTGGTTAGGTGCAGTGGGGGTGATTTGGATTGGGATCCTAACATGGGGGGTATTGAGGCTTTTAAGATCCAGATATCATAGCCCCTGCTTATTTTTCAGGGATTAAATAGGAACTGTGGTTTCTATGGACATTAGAAAGGTTCTCATGCATCTTGTACTTTGTAACTTCCGCTTTAAGATAAAAGGATGCTTGCTGCAGATCTAGAATCACAGAATCCGAAGTGGGCACTTGATACAAGTTTCTACACAGGAATAAATAAAAGGCTCATGTCATGTTAACCACGTTAACATGCAAGGAGAGATTAATTGTCATGTTGGAAAGCCTTGAATAATTTTCAACACACGTCATACATTGCAACAGGCACAGCTCTCATTTGTTCAGGAATTTATTTGCCCATTAGTTACCTGAAGACTATTTAGGAAATGGTTACAGATAAAGCACCTCTAATACAGCAATATTCATTAAGTTCCCTTCTGTTATTATGGGGTTAGCAATAGAGACATGTTAGGTTCTGAATTATATGAAAAAATTGTGTGTTAATTATTATAAGTGACTATATTTCTTCAGTAGATGCATAATCCAAAAAAGGTCAAGGAACGTGGTATTTTTAGAATGCTTTGTGAGCAACTGCCAACTTTCATTCTGAGGCATCGTGGCCTTTAATAACCTGCTTGAATACACACATAGTTTTGAAGTCTAGACTTTGTATTTTTTTTTTACGTGAACTTCAGGCACCCATTTATTATCAGCTTCCTAGTTATAGCTTTTTGTTCTACATGGGGCATATTATACGCCATGGTTCCTTTGATATAAAACTGTTTGTTTACACAATGCTTCTACCATCTTTGGCTATACAACAAAGGAAGCATTTCTGAGCTGAAATTTGCCTCAGTCTGAAACATGTCCCTTCGGTCTTACTTTTATCTAAAATAAGAATCTTTAGATACAAAGGCTATTTGGTATATTTTTTGCTTGCTTTTTTAAAGAAATGGTACCTCTTATGTATGTTTTGTTGTGCAGGAAAGCTAGGGGGAAAACCCTAATTAAAATTCGTATTACTATATTGTTTTATCCTTCAGGTCTCTGTGGCAGGGGAATCAGACCTTTTTCAGCATAAGGCCCAAATATTGTTTCAGAGAAGCTCTTGGGGAGGTTCATTCCAATGGTGAGTGGGATCGAAGGCAAAAGATTGTGGGCCCAGAGACAAAGAGGCAGGGGCAAAATGCCAAAAATACCAGCATAATTTAGCTTAAAATGCTTTCTGCCAGGATTAAGTTTTAGGAGGGACATGATAACCTTTTATAATGGGAGAAAAATGCAGAAAAGCCAGCAAACCAGCAAACAATCAACAGCCAGGGGAAAGGGGGCATAGCTACCTGGGGAATATCTGCATTGGCTATGCCAGATTCAGCCAATGGGCCTGAGATTCAATTTCCCAGGGTTCTTAATCATATGGAGCACCTTTATGGATACAGGAGGGACTGCTCTTCAGACCATGGCTGTACACAAGTATATAACAATCCTTCAATTCAACTGATTTAGGACTAAGTTTCCTTGATTTAGGACTAAGTATCCTTGAGCTCAATGGGACTTACTTCTGAATAGACATGTGTAGGATTACACTGTTTGCCATCTCTTCCTACACTCCATCTTGACTTGGGACCAATGCAGAACTTTATGGCTTCAACACCAAGCCAGCTCCCCACCCACCCCCTACCCCCACCCCTTTGCCTGATGATGAGTTCTGAAGAATTTGAAAGCTTGCTCACTATTTTGTGACATTTAAGTTGGCTCCAATAAAGGTATTGTATTTCTGTGGTTTTGGGAAATACATTATGGATAGTATTCATCATTTAAAAGAATCATAGCCCAGAGGTTCAAGTCTGTCTTTCCCCTTATGCTCACGTATTTGTTTGCAACAGCACATGGATCGTTAATCTGAAATTAATGTTTTCAACCAAAGTAACAGCATAGATTCTGCACAGGTTTCCTGTGTTTATTTCAGTCTCCTAGCCTGGCATCAATGGTTGAAGAGGTCATCAACTTCCTGGGTCAACCTGGTTTAAATTTATTGCTCCCCAGAATGCTATTTTTTAAAAAAGTTTTGTTGCCAGTAATTTAGCTTTGGTTAAAAGCAGAGACTACATTCCAGTCATTCCAATTTCTTGAACAGTTAAATCTTGCCCAGGAGCAACATTCTAGGATAGAAGTAGCTGTTGATTTATAATTGATGTGTAAAATTGCAAAGGGAGATGCAAACTACTTTCCTTCTACTGAGAGGAGCATGATGAACTATCACTATTTATGAGAAATGGCTTTAAATATTATCTTTGTCCCTCCAAAAACCTTGCTATACAGACTGCGAACTAAGAAACAGAACTAGGTTTTTGGACCATTGACCTTTTACTTTAACATACCTTTCAGGAGAGCTCAGAGATGTTAAGGAGGAGGTGGATGGTTCTTCAACGGAACATACACAACTTCACATGACTACAGCTTGTAGCTGGGATTGAGGAAGCAGCTGCAATCCCTAAAATGTAGATCATACCAGGTATAGATAAAGGTCAGCTCTAGATGTTTCACTACCCAAGGCAGGGTAGGGTGAGAATGGTCCTGTGTAATTTTTTTTAAAATGCAGCACTTACCTCTATGACATTGCAGAGAATTCTGAGTACGCCCTCAGTTTGTGGCAGAAGCAGGCATAACCAAGACAGCAGGAGAGTTCTGATTTGTAGGCAACTGCAGCATTATGTGTGCTTCCCTTGAATTGTGTTGAACTTTGGTGACTGTGTGGTCTGGTTGTAAAACTCACTATCAGGAAGAGACAGATGTAGATCCACCTGAAGTGCTACTACAGCAGCAAATGCTAGAGCCATGGGGCGAGATATCAAGGGGTGCTGAGTGCGGAGGTGGATCAAGGATCCTTAACCACCTGATCTAACAAGTCTGCCCTAAAGCTCTTAAACATTAATGGAGGCACAGCCGTGCCTCCATTGTTTAGGGTCGTCAGTAAAAAACACATTCTGCCATGTTAAAGTGATAATTGGGGGGGGGGTCATTCTAACAGCCATAAAATTGAAAATGTTTCATCAGCCTTTCTGAAATTTACAGGTGCCAGAAAGAAATGTTTGTTTTACATTACCTGAAAATTTCAAGAAGATTGGTAAACGATTGAGGGAAGAAGAGCAGTTTAAGGTAGAAAAGGAATACAAACCTGTCTCCCTGCTTTTGTAAAATTTACTTCCGGGTTGCTACTTTTTGTGCTCACAATTTGCATAATTTCTAGAGCCTTATTAAGTAATCCAGTGGTGGGGTCTTCTTCCTCCTTGACTGTAGTTGATGGAAAGCTTTTCGTTTTTTTAAAATTCCCTTCGGTTGACTTTTAAGGACTATTTTAACCTCTCATTCAAGTCAATGAGGCGGCAATCTTCCCTCATAACGCGACACTGACACACGCTCAGTAGCGTCACTCTCCCCCCTCCCTCCTGCCTTCTGCCTCTAGCACAGACCTTTTGAGTGAAGAAGAAGAGTTTCTCTTTTCTCTTCTGGAACATGCATTCCTTTGGCTCTGAGAGTATTTTGGGCTATCTTCATGAGGCCAGTTTGCTCTTTTGCTCCCTGGTGAAGCAGGGTGTGGTTCCTCTGGATCCATGGTAAGCTGATCTTCAGATCTTTCCTGGGAATAGCTGGCTATACCTTTCTTTCTATCCCCCCCCCCCCCCACCTAGGCTGACCATATGAAAAGGAGGACAGGGCTCATGTAACTTTAAGAGTTGTAGAGAAAAGGGAATTTCAGCCAGTGTCATTTGTATGCAATTAGTCCCTGGTGAAATTCCCTCTTCATCACAACAGTTAAAGTTGCAGGCACTATACTAGAGTGACCATATACAAAAGAAGGCAGGGCCCCTGCAACTTTAACTTTTTTAAAAAACAAAAAAAGAGAAATAGGTGACCCTAAGTTGTTCGTGATCAGTTTTCCACAACCCCACAGTCACCTCTGCATATCATATTTTCCACCCTGTCCTCATGGTTTATCTGCTTTGGGAGAATGAGAATTTCACTTGCACTTTCTGCCTCCTTAGGGAGGATGTGGCGTTAAGGCTTGTGAGCCTTAACTCCCAATTTCCCTGCTTTTTGGTGCTTGGTTGGAATGTGTAGAGCCTTAACATTGTTTTTGTAAACCATAGGTTTTTTGTTTAATGAATATATGGTTGCTTCTAACGTTAGTTTCACTTAAGTCCTAGTCATTTCAGCAGGTTTATTCTAAGTAGGACTAACATGGATTCAACCCATGGTTAGAGAACACAGTATCATTAATGTTAACATGACTAGGACTGTACAATTGTAACACTTCCAGGGCACAATTCAGTAAAATGTTCACCTATACAAAATTCTTCCTCTCAAAATTAATGTGCAGTCCCATTCTTTTCAATGGTGGCTTCAGTGGTGCAGGGGGGAAAACTCCTCATTGGAGTGTGCCCATTGTATTTTTGTTTCTGTTACTAAACGTTATCTGATAGCAAATCAGTACCTTATTTACTGACATTTCTTCTGGTAGCCAAACTTGCTCTGATCTGCTGAAATCACTTAAAGAATATGGAAATGTGATCTACACTTTTTACAAAATTACAAGAGACAAACAAGAACTAACATGCTGCAAAACATTTCTAGGAAAGCCACTAATCTAACATTCAAAGTAGCACACTTTAAATATGCAATTAACAAGGAAAAGACACAATGGAAGGTTTGAAACTCTACTAGTTTCTTATTATGTTTTGTTTGTGAGTGGAGAAGGAAGCAAGGAATAAAGACACAGACGCCAGAGCTTGGGATAAACCAGGGCCTCTTAATTAAACAATAAGGAAGATTCAATCCCTCCCACAATCTGCATGTGAAAGTGCAGGAATCTATATCCTTAGCTCAGGCAACTTGTGTGTCGTTATGTGTGAGCCACTCTCCAAAGCCAGGAGTTGGGTGAACCAAGCCCCTCACTTATGCAGCACTTTTGTAAGTGTGGGGAGACCACCCTATGGCTCTGTCTCTGTCTCTCTCTCTCTCACACACACACCTAAAACTCTGAGTAGATAAGTCAGGAGGGTCCCCAAAGGCATGCCATATTCTGCCATAAAACTCCCTAGGAGCAGGTCCTCCAGATATGCCAATCACCAGAAGGTGCCAGAGTGCTCACCATCATTATTCTGATATATCAAATTCCTGCATGTCCCACCACTGGAGGGTGCCAAGCCTTGGATTAAGTGCCCTACCCCCACCAATTCTGAAAGAAGCCCAGCAAACCCACATGCAGATCTTAGAGGAAAATATCATTCCCTGCATCAGAGAGATGAACTCCATCTACCCTGTAAAGATCCCCTCTGTAAGGTAAAATGGCCAGGTGGGGAATTAACCAACCCTGTCGTCCCTGTAGAGCCTGCCAAATCTGCCTGTTCACTTTCTTAACTACAGGCATCCTATCCTTCATATCCATTGGTGCCAAGGCAGCATATTTATTATTATTTATTGCATTTTTATATATTTGATCATATGATCCAAATATCTGGCAAATGTCTCCATATTGATTCAAAGTCTGCCCTAGCCTGTTAAATTAGGGCCTTCCCTTTCAGAAGCCCTAGATCCTTGCCCCCTGAGGTGAAGCACAAGACCCTGCGGCAGGCCAATAACAACACCATCATACAATAATGTGTAGAGGAGATCAACCCAATGCATTCCTCGCCAACCAACCCATTGGACCCCAACTGTGTACTAACAGTTGCTCATATCGCTCTGTGGCTAGCCCAGAACACCATGCTGTGGCCGCAGATGAGGACCTTCAAAGCCTCTGGTCTCCTCCAACGATCTGCCAAGAGAATAAAACTATCAACATTAAACATGAACAAGGCCACGAATGCCACCTCAATAGTGCACATACATCCTGAATGCCCCCAATCGCCATCTCCCTATGGCTCTGACCTTAGCCTCCCCCAGCCAAGAAGGAATGAGTTCCGAACTGATAATTCCCAAAACTCATGGCATGCAGTGCCTTCTTGGCAACTGACCAAAACTGGTACCGGGTTAGAGGCAACCCATTGTCGTGGCAGAAAAGAAAACCAGGTTTGCCTCTTTTAAAGGTGAGGTGCAGAGCTGCCGAGGGGCAGATCTCCTTGCACAAAGCAGCAGCCAGTGTCACCAAGGATCCATGGCCCCTCTGATCAGTTTTGGACCATCAGAGGTGCGGTACTACTCTGTCATCAAAAAGCTGAGCTGAGGCACAACCAGACCTGTCCAGTTTAGAACTGGCCAGAACCTCGCCAATTCTGAAAGTCCCCCAAAAGGTGGTGAGCACTGCCATGAGGAAGAAAAATTAGTTACTCATAAATAGAAAAACATAGGGCAACCCACTACTCATGCAAGCAAAGCAGTATCTCAGGGATAATGGGCTGGCGCCTGTCTGGAATGGATGGGGCGAATCTTGACTATCCCTCCAACATTCTCCGCACCCAGAAGTTGGTGGTTGTATCAGCCAGAACATGAATCTTAGTTTCAAAGGACAGACTGGCCAACTTACATTTCACAGTTCTTGTAGCCATGCTTGTGCAATGCAAGGCCGCGCAGAACTCCAATAGGTGGTCAATAGGGATGGGCCATATAGCTGGCAGGCCACACTCGGCCCTAAATGCACAGAATTCCCTAACCGCTCTCTCATAGTTGCTCACGTGCTGGGGGCCACAGATCTTAACATGGCTTCCATTGCTTCTGCTCTCCAAGTTCCCACAGCCCACTGGGCATGGGCTGGGTGCTGCCTGCCCATGGGATCCAACTCCCGGAACCTGGACGTCTGGTTATGCAACAAAGCATCAGTGATTCCATTATCCAGCTCAGTATTTGGTAGGCATAGAAGGTTATGTTAGATTGAAGGCAATGGGAAGTCATGGCTCTAACAAGTCTTATCACCCGTGTGCTTTTAGAAGATACGGAATTAACTATTTGGACCATGGCCATATTTTCACACCAAAAATGGACAGTGTGAATAGAGAATAGCCCCCAAAAAGTCAGGTCCCAGCAGATCGCAGTTTCTTTCCAATGCCAAGGCCAATGTTGTGCACCCCATCGGCCCATAAAAATTGCCCCAAAACCGTGAGCGCCCGAGGCATTGGAGTGCCCCTGTAGCTGAGCTTTCAACAGTACTTCCTGCCTCCAAAAGGATATGCCATTATGCTGATCGAGGAAGGGAGCCCAAACCTCTAAATCCACTCTCATTTCTGCAGACATTCGTATGTGATGAAGGGGGCACTTTACCCCCTTAATGGCATCACAGAGGTGCCTGATGAAAACCTGCCCTGGAGCCACTACTCTGCATGCAAAGTTCAGGTGCCCAACTAATTCCTGTAATTTATGGGAGTGTAACCTTACGTATGCCAAGAGCAAAAGCTATCAATTTCCTAAGTGTGTTCAATTTGTCATTGGGAAGGCTGCAACTTTGCTGTGTAGAGTCGAGCCGGATACCTAAAAAGCTCAATATTGTAGCCGGCCCTTCTGTTTTTTCGTGGGCAAGTGGAACACCCAACTCAATAACCAATGACTCAAATTCCGTCTTGTGATTTTTGCACTTATCTGAATGTGCCACGCCCACGAAAAGAAAGTCGTCTAAACAATGTGTGGAGTTATTAGAACCAGTGTGATGCCTCCAGACCCATTCCAAGAAAGTGCTGAACTCTCAAATACCAAGCAAGTTATAAAGCACCCCATAGGGAGAGTCCGGTTGACATGGAACTGGCCTTGGAATGAAAAACCCTGGAGGCAAAAGGCAGATTTAATATTGCACTTTCCCATCAAAACTCTCCTTCCACAATGCCGAACCATACGTATGATGCTGTCGAAGGAGGCGTAATTAACTGAACATAGTTCAGTCAGGATGAGGTCATTAACTGATCCACCCCGTGGATGTGACAAATTATGAATTAATTGATACTCTCCAGGAATCTACTTAGGGACTATGCCTAAAGGAGAGACTTTGGGAAGGGGCAACGGGACATGTGGGAAAGGGCCTAATACACGGCCAGTCCTTACTTCTTAGTCAATATTTTCCATGACCACATCCTCCATCCCATGGATGGAAGCCTGGTTCCTGGAGAAAATTGGAGTTCGTATAATGATAATATAATTATATATTTATTTATAACCCGCCTCTCCCTCCAGATTGAGGCGGGGAACAACAATAAATATAAACACAAGGACTACAAAATAGATGAAATATTAAAACAAATAAAAACTAATACATCATTAAAAACATCTTAAAATTCAACTGGGTAGGCCTGCCGGAAGAGATCAGCCTTCACGGGTCTCTTGGAAGGGAATCCTGAACCCTTCCACAGATAATCCCGCAGGAAGGTCACCAATACATCTATCTTAATTGGGCTGGGGCCCTTTTGATGGAGGGCTCTGGTTGGGAGGTTTATGTCCTGGCTGCATATCTTTAAATCCTCTGGTTCCTTTGAAATGTGGGCATCTTGAAAAAGGGTGAGGGCCACCACACATGGAACACTCATGCCGGTATCTGCATGGGTTCCTGCCACATACCTCCCAGGAGCTGAAGTCCCAACAAAGCAGGCAGGGTTAAACCACCTGCCTGGCAGGGCCTCACATCACGGGCCCCACCGGTCAAGACAAGATATGGCCACTGTCCGCCCTATTGCCCACAACTGGTTTGGATGGGGCCAAAAATCTGGCTCCTTCACATCCCACTTCAACTCGGGATTAAATGCTGCCTAAGGCAGAATGCCTCATCATACGCTAACCATGCAGGCCCTAAAAAATCGGTGTAACAACGGAAAATAATGTCCAAATATATAGTTAGGACCATTCCCTTATCTGGGTACTTTTGCTGGGCCACCCCCATAAAAATAATATATCCAGCCAACCAATTAGCCCAAGCCCTTTCCACCTTCTTTTGCTTACTCTGCTCCTGATCCCTATCCCAATCCTTATCTTTCTCTTCCCTGAATAATAGGGGAAATATGTCTATATACATTCCCTTCCAGAACTTTTCCTTTGTTGCTGGTAGCAAGTGATAGCCTAAAGGAGTAGACCCCGCGCCATATGGCATGATGAAACCTTTTGCTGTGGCATTAGGGATCAATGCAAGATACTGCCTAATCTGCTGTGACTCTGTTTGTGTCATCTAAGTAGCAGTTGATGGAGATGGAGCAGTCTTTGTTACTACCTCCACCTGCGCAGAAGGAGACTGTGGCACCGTGGATGTGGTAGTATCAGAGGAGTTTGAGGCCATCTAGCACACAGGCATGCATGCATCCAATAAGGACTCCTGTTGTGCAACGCCGGTCTAGCGATGGTCCTCATACTTGACCAGCAATGAGAATGGCCAAATTTGGCCCATGCCTCAAGGGGGAAAGCCCAAAAGGGTGCATGGAAGTCATCTAGGCAAAACTGATGTTGCTTGTGCAACATACTCACTTTGAGCTGAGTTGTCTATAGACCCCATCCCAGATGGTTCAGGATCAGAAGCTTGAGACTCCTGTGGCTTCTCAGCTGCCCCACTAGAAGGCCTAATGACCTCTGACCCAGCTGTCTGACCTGAAACGGTATTCCAAGCTCTATTAAAACACCTAACCAATGGCTTTTTACCAAGACCTGATGCCTTCTCAGCACTCAATTGTTGCTTCAAGTTGGCATTATCTGGCTCTAAAGTAAGTGGGCAACTAAAGGCGGCTCCAAAAGGGGGTATCCCCACTGAGGTACGCCCGATGGCCCACTAATTTGGTGGAACCAAGGAGGGAAGCCGTGTGCACCACCCACGGGGCCTAGTAACTCCAAGTGGGCTGAGAGGGAAGCTCTGCACCACCCATGGGGCCTAATCCACCCACTGTGCCCACGTATGGTCTGAGCGGGCCGAGCTAAGCTGCGCTGGCCATTGATTGGCAGGCCGCTCTGCAAACTATGGAGGGGAGACTGGAAAATGTGAGGGGGTGCTTGTGACTAAGCCAAAACCACACTGCCCCAGAACATGGTGCCACCACGGTGCATCCCTGCCAAGCAAGCCATGAGCTGCCACCAAAATTGCTGCCACCAAGCTCCACTGCTGTCGAGCTCTACCACCGCCAGGAACCGCTGTGGGCGAGAACCACCCCTCCGCCAAAATTGCTGCCGCTGATGAAACTCTCCATCACCGAGACCAATCCTCTCTTTCCGATGCTGCACCTTCTGCAGCCAGAAAGCCAGAGAGGCCAAGTTAAGGCGGGGCTGGCATTTTATAGGCTCTGCCCTCACCCTTACCTCACATGGCCCACATGCACATTCCCTTCCTCCACACCCGCAACAGCCGTTTTCCCGCCCAAGCCATGCCGGCAGGGCAGGTAAAGGATTTCCAGTGATTCCAAGGACTATGAAAGTTTTGGGAATTAAATGATAATATATTATGATTTATTTTATTTACTATAGTTTCAATACCATGAATATTAATTGGGAAGGCATTGCAGAAATGGGGAACTACAACTTTAGGCAGAGAGAGGAGGTTTGTGGGGGTGGGGGAGTGAGTGTGTGTGCATTCGTGTGTGGTGAGTGCACATGTACCCTCCCAGTTAAAACTGGATTCAGCCCTAGGGTCAAAAAGGCGATACAGCCCTCTTCTACATTATCAGTGTACATTTGAAAAAGGAATTCTTGATCTTGCAAGAATTCCTTAATCAAGTTTTTTTCTGTGTTTTACTGATGCACATATGCACCTCTTATGCCTAAGTAAAAATGCCACAGAAAAATAACCTTAATACAATTTACTGCATCAATGGATGCATCAATGGATGCACACATCACTAATGCATGTGCATGCGAGCGGAGAAATTTTAATGAACTGAAAGATGTGGGATATTTGGAATAATGGGAGATTCCTAAGGCTAATCTGGAATTCTAAAATCTGGAGAGAAATTCAGTATTCCTTATATAATTCTCTCTCGTATTTTGTCTTTCTCTCTGTGTGTGTGTGTGTGTGTGTGTGTGTGTGTATGTGTGTGTACTTTGGTTCACTATACACTGCCAGACATACTGCATTCTTAAACAAATACAAATAACATCTATATATGTAGCATATATTTTAACAATGCCTCACATCAGAACTTTTGTTGAATCATGACTGCCGTTGCACTGGAGTAAGGACCAAACACAAGTACAGAGAAGGCTGTTTACAGCCATTTGACCATATAGCATGGCTTCCAAGTAATTTCTGTCTTCCTTTCAAAGTTATTCTGCTTTCCGTGATGTCTATTATGTTACAATGGAAGAGCAACATAGCTGGGGTTTATCAGATGAAAACCATGTCCAAATTTAGGAGTTAATGCTTGTTGGATTTATGAATTTGCTTTAGTAATGTTGATTTAAGAGGACAGGTGTTGCAAGAACTGTATCATTTATTGTAATTAGATTATAGGTGGGATTCTATTGTTCAGGCTTCACTTTTAATCTCCACAAGACGTAAAGAACTGAAAGACTGAATAACTTTCTTTGACTGTGATTTTAAGCATACCTATGTAGAAGTCAATTCTGGCCTAATCTACACCCACAGCCCTTTTCAATGGAGGAGGAATAATTGCGAGGTTTCCCGCTTCCACAATCATTGCTCATGGAGCACACACAAGGGAAGTTTCCCACAAGTAAAGGAGAGCCGTTGCGGGAGGATGTGAGCCCCGTGACGGCAGTTCCGAATGTGCATTGGCAGAAGTGGGAGGGGCTGGACAGATGGGTACGGAACATGGAAGGTTTTTTTTAATCACTCCTCTGAGATGCACACCAGCGCAGACACACAGCAACACAGGGTGGGGGACAGGTACTGTGTCAAATATGTGATGCTGCACATCGGTATGTTTGTGTTAAGAAAACAACAACACGGTTGGCACCAAAACATACCAATAACCAATCAAAACATGTGCCAAAAATGGCTGATGCACACGTTTTGCATGATGTGTATGATGAACATGTTTTGCATGATTCATACACCAGCACACGTCCCAAACCGCTGGACACACCCCTGACAGCGGGTTGGCTGTTTGCCAAGCTGGGAGATTGTGCTGAATAGCAGCAGCCACGGATGTCGGGATTGTAGCGAGAGAGCCGGAAAAGCCGTGACAAATCCAGTAAGCAATATTCCTGAATAATTGAGGGGTCAACCCGAGATCACCCCAGGAGTAGGTGAGTGTCATGTGGCCCGGTAGGGATGACTGTGATATTATTCAGGAATAAATGGCTGGTGTAAACACAGCCGCCATTGAAATCAGTGAGATTCCATGCCAGTTAAGTGCATTCAAGATAAAAATACCAGCTGCAATCTTCAAACCATTTACTCCAGTGGAGATCTGTTAGAATCAGGGGATCTTAGTTTAGACCAAGCTTCCCCACTCTTGCACCCTCCGGATCTGTTGGACTACTTCCGGCTTCCTCAGCCAGCAGGGTGGGGAAGGATGGCTGAGACTACAGATGCTGAGATATTTTGGGGGTATTGCTCCCACAGGGTATAATAACATTATTTCGAATTCATATTTACATTATATCCTATGTATCTACATATATACAAGAATATGTACTCTACCAAAACATTCAATGTTGTGAAACAGGCTTCCCAATTTCACCACCCATTTGCCCTCTCCCCCATAATACCCCTGGATGGAACTGCACTGTCTAAGTAGTGGCATTCAATCAATGCTGAAAGATATGGAAACAAAAGACCAGTTTAAATACCTTAAGCGTTTTTCATTTTATGACCTTTGTTTTTTTAAAACAGTTTTAAAGTAGCTGGGATGCCCAAGTCATTTAAAGATGGTATTTATTAAAATAGACTGTACACTGAGCATTTGCATTTTATTTCTAGGAAGAGTGATATCAAAGCTCAGACCAATCAGGAATCTACGTGTCACTTCTGCTTACACTAGTGAGATTAATAGGAAAAAATCTAGGGTGTATCTACACAGCTGCAAATTTACATCAGTTATGGATTGCCTATTTAACACTGTGCAACTAAGCCTTCCTAAGGTAATCACTGTAGCTCTGTTTAGACAACACACTAAACCATGATGTTAAGCATTTTGAGCTAAACATTATGGTTTAGCGTGTCATGTGAACCAACCATGGTGGCTACATAACCACAGTTTAAACACACTCATAATCACTTGCTGCAAAAGGGTTAGCAGCCTAATCATGGCTTAGCATGTTGTCTGAACAACAGGCCATTTCTCAGCATCTACAAGGGTTAACAAATGGTATTATTTTGTCCCTTGTTTTAATACTGGAATTAAAACTGCTGCCACAAATGCAAAAGGAATTATATAAAGGGTTAAAAAAATAAAAATAAAAATCCCACACGTGTATGATGAGATATCACAAGCTGAAACAGATAACGCCATCTCAGGTTTTAAAAAAAGGATTAGCACTCTTAGTGGGGATAAGCACTGCTTCTGGAAACACCGCAATGCTAGCAGTGGATGGAATGAACTCCTGCGCTGCCTTCCTGTTCCAAAAATCAATTAACTGTACAGCTTTTGAATGGAAAATGTAGCAGATATTAAACTGATAAGAACAGTTTAATTGAGAAGAATATTTCAAGTTTCAAGTTTACATAAGTCCATTACATCAATAGCCAAATTACAATTAGATATAGAACAAAGGTTGTATAGACTGATGGTTAAGGAACTTTATATTAGTTCCAAGACAGAGAGAAATGATATACCATCTCAGTTTGAATAAACTGTCAGCATGTGTTTTTAAGGCCAGCTAGATCCTAGCATGAAGAAAAAGAAAACCAACATGACTCCCAAATCCAACAATTCCGACATACAAATGTTATGCAAACTGCCCAGAGAACTTCAGCTATGGGGCAGTATAGAAATGTAATGAAATAAATAAAATAAAACATACAGATAAGCCCCCATCCATACTCATACTTAGGATATTTAGTATATTCATCATATTAGGTTAAAAATAATATACCAAATAGCAGCAATAATATTAGGTAAACAAAACAGATTGGTATTCTACACAGGTCTGAACCATGATCTAACCTTTTGCATCACTTCAAAGTTCAGGCAACTTAAGGTAGGACATGTAGGCCTTAGTCAAACTCATCACAAAACTAATTTCTATCAAGCCAGAAAATGCACGCATAGAAAACAGCTTATAGCAGCCTTCCAACACGTGGTGCTTTCCAGATGGTTTGGACTTCAACTCCCATCATCTGTGATCGTTGACCATACTGGGGGAGGTTGATGGGAGTTGTGGTCCAAAACATTTGGAAGGCAGCAGGCTGGAGGAGACTGCTTTATAGGCTATCCCTGTGAACACAGTTGGAGGAGAAAAATCAAATCTAACGAAAGGTTTAATTTATCTAAAGGCATACAGAGAGTTTTAAATAGGGATGTGCATTATATCGGATCTGATATCTGATTCCAGTTAAAATCGGAGAAAATCGGACATCGATACTGAGTCGAAAATCTGGAAATCTGATTTTTTCCAATCTGATTTTTTGGTCTCCCATTTTAATCGGAAAAAATCAGAAAAAATCGGAAAATTGGACACCATTTTGAATTCGTTTTCCCATTGCCTCGTATTGTGTTACAAAAATGCCTATAACTTTTTATTTTTAAAGATAGAAGGATGAAACTTGGCCACCTTGCAGATGAGAGTGAGGTACTTATGTGTGAGAAATTTCAGAAAGACAGCTCCAGGCATTTTGTGTCTATGAATTTTTTTACTAAGAACCCATGAATGCCTATAACTTTTTTATTTTTAAAGATCTACACATGAAACTTTGCCATGTTGCAGACGGCATGTTGGGACTCATGTATGTGAAATTTCAGAACCATAGGTCCTTGCCTTGGGTGTCAATTAATTTAGAAAAATGGGGTGCAGTGGGGTAAAGACAGTTATGCATACAATTTCATTTTTAAAGATCCACACATGAAACTTTGCCACATTACAGGTATCACTTTGGTTTACATGTGTGTGAAATTTCAGAACCATAGGTCTATGCATTTTGCAGCAATTAATTTTAGAAAAATGGGTTGAGTGGGGTAAAGACAGTTATGCATATACAACTATTTTTATTTAAAGATCCAAACATGAAACTTTGCCACATGGCAGATGGTATGTTGGGAGTTGTGTGTATGAAATTTCAGAACCAAAGGTCCATGTATTTTGTGGCAATGCATTTTAGAAAAATGGGGTGGAGTGGGATGAAATTGCATTTATGCCTTAAACGTTTTCATTTTTGAAGATCCAAACATGAAACTTTGCCACATTACAGGTACCACTTTGATTTACATGTGTGTGAAATTTCAGAACCATAGGTCCATGCATTTTGTGGCAATGAATTTTTTACTTTAAAGATCCAAAAGTTCAAAAACAGAGGCTTTGAGTTTTGACAGCTGTCAAACTGCACCCCCACTCCCCCACTTCCCCCCATTTGTTAGCTGTCCATTGGGGGACAGAATCGGCTCTAAGTTCTTCATTTTAAAAGATAGAAATATGAAACTTGGGGATATAGCATATTGTATGTTGCTAGTCATGTCTCCCGAAGTTTCATGCTTCTATCTTTAAAAAATAAAAAGTTATAAGCATTTTTTAATTGGATGCCATTTTGAGTGATTTTCATAATAGTCTGCTATTGTGTTACAAAAATGCCTATAAATCTATCTTTAAAAATAAAAAAAGTTATAGGCGTTTTTGTAACACAATACTAGGCAATGGGAAAACGCATTCAAAATGACGTCCGATGCAAAAATCAGACGTCCGCTTTTAATATCGGAATCAGGTCCGACACGATACAGTGGACCTTTGATTTTTCCGATCCAATTTTGTTGTTGTTGTGAAGTTCCGATTCCAATTCCGATCCTATTTTTGGCATGCCTGCACATCCCTAGTTTTAAATGTCATTTTGTTAAACTGAACACCTAGAGACTTCCTTTCTGAGTGATAACTAAATTGTGACAGGGTTACTTTTAACTGTAGGAGTTTCTTAATCCCTTCGTAATTTGTTTACAGGCCATAGGTTACTGGCATACTATTGTATTTCGTGCTGCACCTGTATATATAAAGCATACAGAGACTTTTTTGTGTTCATATTTCATTTTTCTCCAATTTGCAATTAATTATGTTTCTTTACTTATACTTGACATTTTGGATACTAAAAATAAAACTTTAAAGTACATTGTTATAGAAGATAGCCTATTTTTTTTAAAAAAAAAGCTTTGTGGACATGAATAAACTCCCAACTTTGAATTCTAGTGTAAACAGTTGTTATTTGTGGAATCTGCATGTCAAGACATTTCTCATAAGTGTATTTCATGAAAATCCGTCAATGGAAAGGTAATCAAAAAGGGATATCTATCTATCTATCTATCTATCTATCATCTATCTATCTATCTATCATCTATCATCTATCATCTATCTATTTATCTATCTATCATCTTTGAATTATATATAAGATTGCTTGTAAGGTGCACTCAAGATTCATTAAAACTATGAGATTGTGCCACTGATTTTCAAGAGGTTGGTGCAGCTCGAGGATGTTGACAAGGTGCTTGGACAGGTTCGTGCAACCACTTCCATATTGGATCCTTGCCCCTCTTGGCTAATAAAAGCTAGCAGGGATGGAACAACTGGCTGGGCCAGGGAAGTGATTAATGCCTCTTTGCAAGAGGGAGTGGTCCCAGGCCTCCTGAAAGAGGCGACAGTGAGACCACTCCTAAAGAAATCTTCCCTGGACCCTGAAAATCTTAATAACTACAGGCCAGTAGCAAATGTTCCATTCCTGGGCAAGGTCCTGGAGCGGGTGGTTGCGAGCCAGCTCCAGGCACTCTTGGATGAGACTGATTATCTGGATCCATTTCAGTCGGGTTTCAGGCCTGGTTTTGGTACGGAAACAGCCTTGGTCGCCCTGTATGATGACCTATATCGGGAGAAAGACAGGGGGAGTGTGACTCTGTTGATTCTCTTTGATCTCTCAGCAGCTTTCGATACCATCGACCATGGTATCCTTCTGTGACGACTGGCTGAGTTGGGAGTGGGAGGCACTGCATTGCAGTCGTTCCGCTCCTACTTGGGGGGTCGGCTCCAGAAGGTGGTGCTTGGGGAACATTGCTCGGTCCCGTGGATTCTCCAGTATGGGGTTCCGCAGGGTCAGTTTTGTCCCCCATGCTGTTCAACATCTACATGAAACCGTTGAGTGCAGTCATCCGGAGTTTTGGAGTGCGTTGTCATCAGTACGCTGATGACACGCAGCTCTATTTCTCCTTTTCATCTTCATCAGGTGAGGCTGTGGATGTGCTGAACCAGTGCCTGGCTGCAACAATGGACTGGATAAGGGCTAATAAACTGAAACTCAATCCAGACAAGACTGAGACGCTGTTAGTGGGTGGTTCCGCTGACCGGATGGAGGGTGTTCAACCTGTTCTGGATGGGGTTGCACTCCCCTTGAAGGAGCGGGTTCGTAGCTTGGGGGTTCTCCTAGAACCATCTCTGTCACTTGAGGCGCAGGTGGCTTCAGTGGCACGGAGTGCCTTCTACCAACTTCGGTTGGTGGCCCAGCTACGTCCCTATCTGGACAGGGATAACCTGGCTTCAGTTGTCCATGCTCTGGTAACCTCCAAGTTAGATTACTGCAATGCACTCTACGTGGGGCTGCCTTTGAAGGTGGTTCGGAAGCTGCAGCTTGTGCAAAATGCAGCGGCCAGATTGATAACTGGAACCAGTAGGTTCGAACATATAAGACCTACTCTGGCCCGCTTGCATTGGCTGCCTGTATGTTTCCGAGCCCGGTTCAAGATGCTGGTTTTAACCTATAAAGCCTTACACGGCTTGGGACCACAATACCTGATGGAACGCCTTTCCCGACATGAACCTACCCGAACACTACGTTCAACATCTAAGGCCCTCCTCCGAGTGCCTCCTCCGAGGGAAGCTCGGAGGTCAGCAACAAGAGAGAGGGCCTTCTCTGTGGTGGCTCCCCAATTGTGGAACAATCTCCCCGACAAGGCCCGCCTGGCAACAACATTGTTATCTTTTCGGCGCCAGGTCAAGACTTTCCTCTTCTCTCAGGCATTTGGCAATATCTGAGGAGCCTGGGTTTGTTTTGTTTTGTTTTTGTAGTTTTTAAGTGTTGAAGTGGTTTTTAAATGTACAGATTGTGTGTATGTTGTATGTTTTTGCTGTTTTGATTTTTGTATATTGTTTTTGTTTTTAATAGGGGTGTGCATCGGATCGGATCCGATCCACGATCCGAATCCGATCCGCCCCAAAAATCGGAAAATCCGATCCGATCCGATCCGATCCGATACACCATCCGATCCGATCCGATCCGATCCGGCGAGGTCCGATCCGGATCGGATCGGATCGGCGGATCGGACGCCATTTTAAATGCGTTTTTCCCATAGCAAAGTATTGTTGTTTTACAAAAACGCCTATAACTTTTTCATTTTTAACGACAGAAGGATGAAACTTGGGCACATTGTACACTGGTTAGGGATAGGTATCTGTGAGAAATTTCAGAAAGATTGGTGCATGCAGTTTGTGGCAATTAATTTTTTAATAAATAACATGGAATGCCTATAACTCGGTCATTTTTAAAGTTACACACATGAAACTTTGCCACATTGTAGGTGGAACCTTGGGACCCACGTGTGTGAAATCCCAGAACCGTGGGTGCTTGCCTGGTGTGGCAATGAATTTTTGAAAAATGGGTAGTAGTGGGGTAAATGCAGTTATGCCTCCCATGTTTTTATTTTTAAAGATACAAACAGGACACTTCGGCACATTACAGGGAACACTTCCCTTGATATGTGTGTAAAATTTCAGACAGCTAGCTCCAGGCATGTGTTGGCAATGAATTGTTGAAAATTGGGTAGCAGTGGGGTAAAATACAGTTTTGCCTCCCATTTTTTTATTTTCAAAGATACAAACGGGAAACTTTGGCACATTGCAGGGAACACTTCACTTCAAATGTGTGTGAAATTTCCGGAAGCTAGGTGCAACATTTTAGTGGGAAACGAACGTTTATTCATGGCATTTCACATGGGATTTATGGGTTGGTTTTAAGAGCTACAAACCTCTAACTCGCTCACATGGCACAGGACCTATGCCCGCTCAAACGCTGGAAATTTAACAAACTTTGGTGCAATGCTTTAGTGGGAAAACAAAGGTTTATGCATGGCATTTCACATGGGATTTATGGGTTGGTTTTAAGAGCTACAAACCTCTAACTCGCTCACATGGCACAGGACCTATGCCCGCTCAAACGCTGGAAATTTAACAAACTTTGGTGCAATGCTTTAGTGGGAAAACAAAGGTTTATGCATGGCATTTCACATGGGATTTATGGGTTGGTTTTAAGAGCTACAAACCTCTAACTCGCTCACATGGCACAGGACCTATGCCCGCTCAAACGCTGGAAATTTAACAAACTTTGGTGCAATGCTTTAGTGGGAAAACAAAGGTTAAACTTTATTATTTTAAACCTTCAGGAAAGGGAGGGGGAGGCTGTGTTTGTGTGTGTGTGTTTGACAGCTTGATCCACCAATTGTGCTTTAGAATACATGACTGAATCACCCAATCCTGTGAAGACTTTCTTCAGCCTCCAATCGCAATGCTGGAGGAGGGCACCAGTATATATTCTCTCAGCCCTGCCCTTCTGGCTCTTTGTGGGTTGAACGTGGAGGAGATTAGGGAGTGTTTTGGAGCTGTGTTGGAGAGACTGTATTGATTTGATTGCATTTGGAGGTGGTTTTGAGGAGTTTCTGATCTTTTACTTCAGCTTTTCTTGTTCTCTCTCTTGGCTTTCCTTTCTCTCTTGCCTTTCCTTTCTTAGATAGCACGTTTGTTTGTCTGTGAGTTCAGTTTGTCTTTGCAGTGAGTGTGTTTGTTTGTTCTACTTTCGCTTTCTGAAAAAAACCCAAAAAAATAATAAAAAAATATTTCTATCCTCTCTCTCTCTCTCTCTCTTTCTCTGTGTGTGTGTGTGTGTGCGCGCGCTTGTGAGTGAGTGTGTGTTGCTGGGCTGTGTAGCCTGCTGCTACAAACACAAAAAAAGTCAGCAAAGCACACACTTACACAAAAATAAATAATAATAAAAATAAAATGAAGCGTGGCACTCAAAGGGGGGGTGCTCCCAAGGCAGCATTTGGGAGAGGCCGCTCTGGGCATGGCGCTGCTGCTGCTGCTGCTGGGACCAGCAGCAGGCAGCCTACTTCCACACCCCCAGTTAAACTGAGGCGTTCTCCACTGGGGCAGCAGAAGCAGGCAGAGGCAACTCAAAGTAGTGCCTGCAGGGCACTCTTTCAGCAACATGAGGCAGGTGCTGGGAGCAGCAGTGGGCATGAAGAAGGAGCACTATATCCAGCTCCTTCTTTGGTGGGTGAGCCTGTGAACCCGCTGACTGATCTTTTCCCAGATCTTGTGGAAGTCAGCGAGGTTCAGAGTGAGGAGGAGGACTCTGATGTGGGGCAAGAGGAAGAGCAGGCAGCACCAGAGACTTACTCTCCACAATCCGTCCTCTCTTCCACTCATTCCCTTGCTCCTGAGGTGACACCACAGAGCGAAGGCGCCGGCAGGCCGTCTGTGTCACCCCAGAAGCGACAGGCAAGCAAGGTGTGGGACCACTTTGAGGTGGCAGTGGATTCCCGCTTTGCTGTCTGTCGCCACTGCAAGATGTCAGTGAGCAGGGGAAAAATGCCAGGCCACTTCACCACCACGAACCTCACCCGCCACATGCAGAGGCACCACCAGTCTGTTTTGCTTGGGACCGAGGCGGGCACCTCGCAGCAGACTGGTGCTAGCGGCAAGGGCAAGCAGAAGGCTCCTGCAACTTCTGCCAGCTCTCGACCTCCCATCCCCAAGAGGCTTCGCCAGGCCACCATGGAAGAGATGGGGTGGGGGAAGTATGGAGCCACAAGGTGGCGTTTTCCAGCGCCCAACCAGATCACCAATTGCATCGGTGAGATGGTGGCGTTGGATGACCAGCCATTCAGCCTCGTCGAGAACGCAGGCTTCAAGAGGCTGATGGCTCTTGTGGTTCCATACTACAAGCCGCCGTGTCGCACCACCCTGAGCAGGCGTGTGGTGCCCTCCCTGTACCAGGCATGCAGGGAGTTAGTTCTGGGTCGTCTGTGCCAGGCAGAGGCACAGAAGGTGCACTTCACTTCGGACATCTGGTCCAGCGAAGGAGGAGTGCACGCTTACCTGTCCCTGACGGCTCACTGGTGGGGAGCCTCAGGGCAGGAAGCACCCAGGACTTCTGGGACTGGGAAGGAGGGCTGCCGCTGGGCCCTCCTTCATACCGCAGTCATGGACCAGTCCCACACGGCGGAGGAGATTACGGAGGCCATGAACCGCATGGTGGCAGGGTGGCTGGGCGGGCACCAGCACACCCGCGGTTACATGGTCACGGACGGGGGAGCCAATATGCTGAAGGCGGTGCGCGATGGCGGATTTGAGGGCATCCGCTGCATCGCGCACGTCTTCAACCTGGTCGTCAGGGATGGCCTTGGAGGCAGCAAGGCCCCTCTCCCTCCCCAAATCCGTAATCTCCTAGAGAGCTGCAGGAAGGTGGCTGGGCATTTCCACCACAGCGTGAAGGGCAGTCGGTTGCTGCGGGAGAAGCAGCAGGAGCTGGGACTTCCGCAGCACCGGCTAGTGCAGGACGTGGCAACACGTTGGAACTCCACCTACCACATGCTCGAGCGTATGGTGGAGCAACAGCGTGTTGTCCACGAGATGTTCAGGGTCGGGGACATTGGCATCCAGGCCCCACTGTCCAGGCAGCAGTGGGAGGCCATGTCCCAGCTTCTGGTGGTCCTCAAGCCGTTCCTTGAGGCCACCGAGACCCTGAGCAGCAGCACTGCCCTTCTCAGCCAGGTGCTCCCCGTGGCCAGGCATCTCCAGAATCAGATGGGCGAGTTTCTGGAGGCCGGGGATGCCGTCACCGGCAGGCGCTTCCTGCCAGAGGTGCGGGAAGTGGTGACGAGGCTGAGGGAAAGCCTATCCCGCCGGGTCCAGCCTCTCTACAACGAGAGGCAGTACATGTTGGCCACCATGTGCGACCCGCGCATCAAGGATGGGTTATGTGGGCAGACTTCCCGGGCAGGTTGGGTGGAAATGCTGGTGACGGACGTTCGGGCGGCCCGGGATGCCAGGATTGGGCAGGCAGAGGAGGAGCCCACCGAAGCCCAGGCGCTAAGTCCGCTGAGCACCACCAGCAGCGGCGGCAGCAGCACCACCACACCCAGCAGGGGGACAGGCCAGGGGTTTTGGGACAAGGCTTTGCAGGCTGCGGTTGGGCATAGAGGCACTCAACCCAGCCGCCGCCAGGATGACGCTGCAGCAGCAGTGCAGCGTTACCTGGCGGAGCAGATGGAGGACGGCTCCATCGAACCCCTGGCCTACTGGTCATCTCGGCGCCAGATGTGGCCTGATCTGGCGCGGGTGGCCATGGACAGAATCAGCTGCCCACCGTCCAGCGTTCCAAGCGAGCGGGTGTTTTCCATGGCGGGCGACGTGGTCACACCCCACCGCTCTCGCTTGGACGCTGAGATTGTGGAGCAGCTGGTCTTCCTCAAGGTCAATCTGCCCCTGCTGGGATACCCCACCCTCATGCCCGCGGGGGAGTAATTGGCAGGCACCCCCCATCCATCCCACACCTTTGGGCAGGCACCGGCAGGCCCTTGATTTTTTAATTCTTATTTTCGGTTAATTAATTTTCTTTACTTTAATTTACTGGCTGTGTTGTTTACAGCTCAGTAACTCAACTCTGAACGATGGATCCCGAAGGGATCTAGTTTCTTCTCCTAGCCTCTTACATTGAGGGGATGCACAAGCATCTCACACATTCTATGTTGTTTGACTTGAACCAATGTGCTTGCACGTGTGCCTCTGAAATTGGACTCCGATGGCTCCCTCCAGGCCTTCTGTAAGGTCCCACACTTCCATGGGCGTTTCTTCTTGTAAGACCACGTCAGAGGCTCATGAGAACTTTGGATAAGAAGAAGGCTTAATTTTATCGCCAAGGAACGCATGCACCTCTCTGACTATGAACGAAGGACGCGATAGGATTCCTCTTCCAGGCTCCTACATTGAGTGGATGACAAGCAGCATCCCACACTGTTTCTGACTGTGTCTTTTGGACTTATGTGGCAGCCTTGCAGGGCTGTCACTGTGTGTTGTGTTTATTTTGGCTATATGATTTAAAAAACTGCCTGCCCGCCTGCCCGCCTGCTAGGTTGCCGCCATTGTGAAGTAGCCGGAATGCGTGGGCTGGTCTCACGGTTCTATTGCTTACTTGTGCAATGCGCAAGCGCCTGGCATCATGCCCGCCTCTGCCTCTGCCTCTGCCTGCCCGCCTGCCCGCCTGCTAGGTTGCCGCCATTGTGAAGTAGCCGGAATGCGTGGGCTGGTCTCACGGTTCTATTGCTTACTTGTGCAATGCGCAAGCGCCTGGCATCATGCCCGCCTCTGCCTCTGCCTCTGCCTGCCTGCCTGCCCGCCTGCTAGGTTGCCGCCATTGTGAAGTAGCCGGAATGCGTGGGCTGGTCTCACGGTTCTATTGCTTACTTGTGCAATGCGCAAGCGCCTGGCATCATGCCCGCCTCTGCCTCTGCCTCTGCCTGCCTGCCTGCCTGCCCGCCTGCCCACCTGCTAGGTTGCCGCCATTGTGAAGTAGCCGGAATGCGTGGGCTGGTCTCACGGTTCTATTGCTTACTTGTGCAATGCGCAAGCGCCTGGCATCATGCCCGCCTCTGCCTCTGCCTCTGCCTGCCTGCCTGCCCGCCTGCTAGGTTGCCGCCATTGTGAAGTAGCCGGAATGCGTGGGCTGGTCTCACGGTTCTATTGCTTACTTGTGCAATGCGCAAGCGCCTGGCATCATGCCCGCCTCTGCCTCTGCCTCTGCCTGCCTGCCTGCCTGCCCGCCTGCCCACCTGCTAGGTTGCCGCCATTGTGAAGTAGCCGGAATGCGTGGGCTGGTCTCACGGTTCTATTGCTTACTTGTGCAATGTGCAAGCGCCTGGCATCATGCCCGCCTCTGCCTCTGCCTCTGCCTGCCTGCCTGCCTGCCTGCCCGCCTGCTAGGTTGCCGCCATTGTGAAGTAGCCGGAATGCGTGGGCTGGTCTCACGGTTCTATTGCTTACTTGTGCAATGTGCAAGCGCCTGGCATCATGCCCGCCTCTGCCTCTGCCTCTGCCTGCCTGCCTGCCTGCCCGCCTGCCCACCTGCTAGGTTGCCGCCATTGTGAAGTAGCCGGAATGCGTGGGCTGGTCTCACGGTTCTATTGCTTACTTGTGCAATGTGCAAGCGCCTGGCATCATGCCCGCCTCTGCCTCTGCCTCTGCCTGCCTGCCTGCCTGCCTGCCCGCCTGCTAGGTTGCCGCCATTGTGAAGTAGCCGGAATGCGTGGGCTGGTCTCACGGTTCTATTGCTTACTTGTGCAATGTGCAAGCGCCTGGCATCATGCCCGCCTCTGCCTGCCCGCCCGCCTGCCTGCCTGGAGGTGCCCATGCAGCTGTGACTTTGCCTCTGCCAGTGGGACTTTGCCTCTGCCACTGGGACTTTGCCTCTGCCACTGGGACTTTGCCTGGAGGGAGCTGTGCCAAACTGTGACTTTGCCTGGAGGACCCTGTGCCAATGTGACTTTGCCTGGAGGGAGCTGTGACAAACTGTGACTTTGCCTGGAGGACCCTGTGCCAATGTGACTTTGCCTGGAGGAGCCTATGCCACTGTGACTTTGCCTGGAGGAGCCTGTGCCACTGGGACTTTGCCTGGAGGGAGCTGTGACAAACTGTGACTTTGCCTGGAGGACCCTGTGCCAACGGGACTTTGCCTGGAGGAGCCTATGCCACTGGGACTTTGCCTGGAGGAGCCTGTGCCACTGGGACTTTGCCTGGAGGGAGCTGTGACAAACTGTGACTTTGCCTGGAGGACCCTGTGCCAACGGGACTTTGCGTGGAGGAGCCTATGCCACTGGGACTTTGCCTGGAGGAGCCTGTGCCACTGGGACTTTGCCTGGAGGAGCCTGTGCCACTGGGACTTTGCCTGGAGGGAGCTGTGACAAACTGTGACTTTGCCTGGAGGACCCTGTGCCAATGTGACTTTGCCTGGAGGACCCTGTGCCAATGTGACTTTGCCTGGAGGGAGCTGTGCCAAACTGTGACTTTGCCTGGAGGACCCTGTGCCAATGTGACTTTGCCTGGAGGGAGCTGTGCCAAACTGTGACTGCCTGGAGGACCCTGTGCCAATGTGACTTTGCCTGGAGGGAGCTGTGCCAAACTGTGACTTTGCCTGGAGGACCCTGTGCCAATGTGACTTTGCCTGGAGTAGCCTATGCCACTGGGACTTTGCCTGGAGGAGCCTGTGCCACTGGGACTTTGCCTGGAGGAGCCTATGTGCCACTGGAGTCCTCCGATCCACAGCCGCCGCACGAATAAGGTAAGTGTGTGCAGTCAACGCAGGGACACCTGAGAGTGTCCAGAAGTGGGGCAGTGTGAGATCTTACTTCCGAGTAAGCAAGCAGACTGCCCATCTGCCCCAGCCACGGCCGCATGGAGGTGGCCCCTCGATTCACGTCGCCCCTACGACTCAGGTAAGAGTGCAGGCAGAGTGGCCATATAGAAAAGAAGGCAGGGCCCCTGCACCTTTAACTGTTGTGATGAAGAGGGAATCTCAGCAGGAACTAATTCCATACAAATGACACTGGCAGAAATTCCCTTTTCTCTACAACTGCTGAAGTTAGGAACCCTGACCTGGATTTGATCTGGTCAGCCTAACGTAGGGTGCTATTAGGAGTGAATGAATAACCCAAGGACAAAAGAAATGGTGATTCTCTAATGATCCGGTAAGCTGTGTCCTGCCAGACACAAAAGGATAGCCAATCCCTCTAACAATGGGCTCAGAAGAGTGATTTAGAAAGGGAGGGGTGCAGGAGAAAGAGGATTGCATCACAAACAAGAGAAGTGTGCCGGTGGGAGACTAGTTACTAGGACTTGTTTGTATTAATTAATACAAATCTTTATTTATTTTCCTTTCTTCTTTTGCAGTATAAAAGTATTTATGTAATATTCATTATCCCCCTCCTCTTCTTTTGCAGCCTATGGCACTCTCACTGCCACAGTGCCCGGGAAAGGAGAGACTTTGCCCATTACATGCCAGCCTGCCCGCCCGCTGCTGATGCCGCCTGCCGCCTTCCAGATCGTTCCTGCGAGGCGGGCCAGCCGCCTTTCTTGCACAAGCCATGGGACTAGGGGTCCTCCAGGAGAATCTCACCGAGTCCTCAACGCCCTCAGGACTATGGTAAGTGTTCTGTGAATGGGGGGGGGCACCTTCCACCTAACTGAAGGTTGGCTGTCTGCCTGCTAACTTCCGAGTGAGCAGGCAGCCCCGTGTGCCTACTGGGGCGTGGGCACTCAGGACCGGGCAGATGCCAGTCCTGGGTGAGAGGGAGCCAATGGTGGAAAAGTATGATTTATCTCATGTTAATTCTTTTCCCCCCCCCCTCCTTCTTTTGCAGCCTATGGAACTCTTCGCCACTGCGCAAAGCGCACCCGTGAATCCAGACTGCCCATCTGCCCCAGCCACGGCCGCATGGAGGTGGCCCATCGATTCACGTCGCCCGCACGACTCTGGTAAGAGCCTGTCAGAGAGCTTACCCACGAGTAAGCAAGCAGGCAGCCCCGTGTGCCTGCTGGGGCGTGGGCACTCAGGACCGGGCACATGCCAGTCTTGGGTGGGAGGGAGCCAGTGGTGGAAAAGTATCATTTTTCTCATATTCTCCCCCCCCCCTTCTTCTTTTGCAGCCTATGGAACTCTTTGCCACAGTGCCCAGGAGAGACGGTAATGCAGACTGCCCACCTGCCCGTCACTGCCCGCCTGGAAGTGGCATCTTATCAACAACGCCCTCAGGAGGACTACGGTAAGTGTTCTGTGAATGGGGGGGGGGCACCTTCCACCTAACTGAAGGTTGGCTGTCTGCCTGCTAACTTCCGAGTGAGCAGGCAGCCCCGTGTGCCTGCTGGGGCGTGGGCACTCAGGACCGGGCACATGCCAGTCTTGGGTGGGAGGGAGCCAGTGGTGGAAAAGTATCATTTTTCTCATATTCTCCCCCCCCCCTTCTTCTTTTGCAGCCTATGGAACTCTTTGCCACAGTGCCCAGGAGAGACGGTAATGCAGACTGCCCACCTGCCCGTCACTGCCCGCCTGGAAGTGGCATCTTATCAACAACGCCCTCAGGAGGACTACGGTAAGTGTTCTGTGAATGGGGGGGGGGCACCTTCCACCTAACTGAAGGTTGGCTGTCTGCCTGCTAACTTCCGAGTGAGCAGGCAGCCCCGTGTGCCTGCTGGGGCGTGGGCACTCAGGACCGGGCACATGCCAGTCTTGGGTGGGAGGGAGCCAGTGGTGGAAAAGTATCATTTTTCTCATATTCTCCCCCCCCCTTCTTCTTTTGCAGCCTATGGAACTCTTTGCCACAGTGCCCAGGAGAGACGGTAATGCAGACTGCCCACCTGCCCGTCACTGCCCGCCTGGAAGTGGCATCTTATCAACAACGCCCTCAGGAGGACTACGGTAAGTGTTCTGTGAATGGGGGGGGGCACCTTCCACCTAACTGAAGGTTGGCTGTCTGCCTGCTAACTTCCGAGTGAGCAGGCAGCCCCGTGTGCCTGCTGGGGCGTGGGCACTCAGGACCGGGCACATGCCAGTCTTGGGTGGGAGGGAGCCAGTGGTGGAAAAGTATCATTTTTCTCATATTCTCCCCCCCCCTTCTTCTTTTGCAGCCTATGGAACTCTTTGCCACAGTGCCCAGGAGAGACGGTAATGCAGACTGCCCACCTGCCCGTCACTGCCCGCCTGGAAGTGGCATCTTATCAACAACGCCCTCAGGAGGACTACGGTAAGTGTTCTGTGAATGGGGGGGGGCACCTTCCACCTAACTGAAGGTTGGCTGTCTGCCTGCTAACTTCCGAGTGAGCAGGCAGCCCCGTGTGCCTGCTGGGGCATGGGCACTCAGGACCGGGCACATGCCAGTCTTGGGTGGGAGGGAGCCAGTGGTGGAAAAGTATCATTTTTCTCATATTCTCCCCCCCCCCTTCTTCTTTTGCAGCCTATGGAACTCTTTGCCACAGTGCCCAGGAGAGACGGTAATGCAGACTGCCCACCTGCCCGTCACTGCCCGCCTGGAAGTGGCATCTTATCAACAACGCCCTCAGGAGGACTACGGTAAGTGTTCTGTGAATGGGGGGGGGCACCTTCCACCTAACTGAAGGTTGGCTGTCTGCCTGCTAACTTCCGAGTGAGCAGGCAGCCCCGTGTGCCTGCTGGGGCGTGGGCACTCAGGACCGGGCACATGCCAGTCTTGGGTGGGAGGGAGCCAGTGGTGGAAAAGTATCATTTTTCTCATATTCTCCCCCCCCCCCTTCTTCTTTTGCAGCCTATGGAACTCTTTGCCACAGTGCCCAGGAGAGACGGTAATGCAGACTGCCCACCTGCCCGTCACTGCCCGCCTGGAAGTGGCATCTTATCAACAACGCCCTCAGGAGGACTACGGTAAGTGTTCTGTGAATGGGGGGGGGCACCTTCCACCTAACTGAAGGTTGGCTGTCTGCCTGCTAACTTCCGAGTGAGCAGGCAGCCCCGTGTGCCTGCTGGGGCGTGGGCACTCAGGAAGGGCAATCCTGGGTGGAAGGGAGCTGGTTGTGTTGAAGTGGTCAACTAATATTCATTCTTTTTTCCCCCCCTTCTTCTTTTGCAGCCTATGGCACTCTCACTGCCACAGTGCCCGGGAAAGGAGAGACTTTGCCCATTAAATGCCAGCCTGCCCGCCCGCTGCTGATGCCGCCTGCCGCCTTCCAGATCCTTCCTGCAAAGAGAGCAAGCCGCCCTCCTCGCACAAGCCATGGGACTTGGCATTCGCCCTCAAGGAGAATGTCACCCAGTCCCCAATGCCGCTGTTGGACTTTGCCCATTAAATGCCAGCCTGCCCGCCCGCTGCTGATGCCGCCTGCCGCCTCCCAGATCCTTCCTGCAAAGAGAGCAAGCCGCCCTCCTCGCACAAGCCATGGGACTTGGCATTCGCCCTCAAGGAGAATGTCACCCAGTCCCCAATGCCGCTGTTGGACTTTGCCCATTAAATGCCAGCCTGCCCGCCCGCTGCTGATGCCGCCTGCCGCCTTCCAGATCCTTCCTGCAAAGAGAGCAAGCCGCCCTCCTCGCACAAGCCATGGGACTTGGCATTCGCCCTCAAGGAGAATGTCACCCAGTCCCCAATGCCGCTGTTGGACTTTGCCCATTAAATGCCAGCCTGCCCGCCCGCTGCTGATGCCGCCTGCCGCCTTCCAGATCCTTCCTGCAAAGAGAGCAAGCCGCCCTCCTCGCACAAGCCATGGGACTTGGCATTCGCCCTCAAGGAGAATGTCACCCAGTCCCCAATGCCGCTGTTGGACTTTGCCCATTAAATGCCAGCCTGCCCGCCCGCTGCTGATGCCGCCTGCCGCCTTCCAGATCCTTCCTGCAAAGAGAGCAAGCCGCCCTCCTCGCACAAGCCATGGGACTTGGCATTCGCCCTCAAGGAGAATGTCACCCAGTCCCCAATGCCGCTGTTGGACTTTGCCCATTAAATGCCAGCCTGCCTGCCCGCCTTCCAGATTCTGCTGTGGAAGGAGAAATAAATAATACTAGGTGCTGCAAGAGACCATGTGGATTGGCTCTACATCAAAGCAGCCTTCTGGTTTAGAATTACATAGTACACAAGAAAAGAACAATCACTTATCCTGCAAGATCCCTTCCCAGGCTAGGATCTGAATAATAGCTATTAGCTAGGATCTGAATAGCTATTACCTGGGATTAGCTACTAGTGCATTTGGTAGCATTCCTGCAACCAACACCTGTCTTGTCATGCAAATGTATGGGTCCCTAAAGCAATTTACAATCACTTTACATTTTACAAATGAATAAGTGAAACTTTCTTCCCTCATTACCAATCCACACCAGGCAGGCAATGTCCCCTTCCTGAAGGTTTAAAATAATAAAGTTTAACCTTTGTTTTCCCACTAAAGCATTGCACCAAAGTTTGTTAAATTTCCAGCGTTTGAGCGGGCATAGGTCCTGTGCCATGTGAGCGAGTTAGAGGTTTGTAGCTCTTAAAACCAACCCATAAATCCCATGTGAAATGCCATGCATAAACCTTTGTTTTCCCACTAAAGCATTGCACCAAAGTTTGTTAAATTTCCAGCGTTTGAGCGGGCATAGGTCCTGTGCCATGTGAGCGAGTTAGAGGTTTGTAGCTCTTAAAACCAACCCATAAATCCCATGTGAAATGCCATGCATAAACCTTTGTTTTCCCACTAAAGCATTGCACCAAAGTTTGTTAAATTTCCAGCGTTTGAGCGGGCATAGGTCCTGTGCCATGTGAGCGAGTTAGAGGTTTGTAGCTCTTAAAACCAACCCATAAATCCCATGTGAAATGCCATGCATAAACCTTTGTTTTCCCACTAAAGCATTGCACCAAAGTTTGTTAAATTTCCAGCGTTTGAGCGGGCATAGGTCCTGTGCCATGTGAGCGAGTTAGAGGTTTGTAGCTCTTAAAACCAACCCATAAATCCCATGTGAAATGCCATGAATAAACGTTCGTTTCCCACTAAAATGTTGCACCTAGCTTCCGGAAATTTCACACACATTTGAAGTGAAGTGTTCCCTGCAATGTGCCAAAGTTTCCCGTTTGTATCTTTGAAAATAAAAAAATGGGAGGCAAAACTGTATTTTACCCCACTGCTACCCAATTTTCAACAATTCATTGCCAACACATGCCTGGAGCTAGCTGTCTGAAATTTTACACACATATCAAGGGAAGTGTTCCCTGTAATGTGCCGAAGTGTCCTGTTTGTATCTTTAAAAATAAAAACATGGGAGGCATAACTGCATTTACCCCACTACTACCCATTTTTCAAAAATTCATTGCCACACCAGGCAAGCACCCACGGTTCTGGGATTTTACACACGTGGGTCCCAAGGTTCCACCTACAATGTGGCAAAGTTTCATGTGTGTAACTTTAAAAATGACCGAGTTATAGGCATTCCATGTTATTTATTAAAAAATTAATTGCCACAAACTGCATGCACCAATCTTTCTGAAATTTCTCACAGATACCTATCCCTAACCAGTGTACAATGTGCCCAAGTTTCATCCTTCTGTCGTTAAAAATGAAAAAGTTATAGGCGTTTTTGTAAAACAATAATTTGCTATAGGAAAAAGCATTCAAAATGGCGTCCGATCCGGATCGGAAAATCCGATCCGCGGATCGGAATCGGATCCGATCCGACACACGATCCGATCCGATCCGATCCGACCCCCCAGGTCCGATTCCGATCCGCTATCCGATCCGATCCGGGGGGTCAGTGCACATCCCTAGTTTTTAATCCTATGTAAACCGCCCAGAGAGCTTCGGCTATGGGGCGGTATACAAATGTAATAAATAAATAAATAAATAAATAAATAAATATATTTTCTCATAGGGTCCTGTATATGAACTGACTATTCTAATACACATCAAATCATTCTTCCAATTATTATTTCTGCAAATCACATGCTGCTAACTATTAAGAATGGTGTAATGGAGTAGCATTTTCCAAAATATCAACGGCTTCATTCTATGACTTTATTCCTCTTGTCTGAAGACACTGAACTTATGATTCCTAGATGAAAACAGAAAGAGTTAAGAGCACAATCCATACCCTTTGATGTAAATAGTAAATTACGATTGATTTACATTGCTCTGGATTGCACCCTGTATTTTCTTTATTCTCTGTATTTTATTTTCCATGGGAAACAGAATTACATGGGGATGTTATCTGGCAATAGTTCAAAGACTATCTTTCCTTCTAGAAACCTAAGCCAAGTTGAAAAGTAAAGGTGTGATGTCACATAGGATTATTTTTCTAGGCACAGGTTCTTTGCTATCATGTGGCACACAGTAATCTTACATTCTTATCTTTAAGTTTTAACTCTATAGTAATGATTAACAAAGCAGATACAAACATAAGAAGGATATTGCAAGCGAAACTAAAGAAAAATTCTTCAGCAGCTATCAGATCACAAACATTACAAGGCAACTGGACACTCCAATTCTTCTTCTTTTCTTAAGGCACAAAATGAATTTTAAATATTAATTCATTACCTTGTAAAACTGGAAATATTTCAAGACATAAAGGTGCAAATTCATGTTCACTCAAAAAGTTAATTTAAGAGAGTGCAAATTATTCTCAGTGTTGACCAATTCAACAACTACTCAATGACTACTGAACAGTTTTCTCTTGCAACTCTGCAGTTACTGTTTTTTTATGATTACATGGATAACTCTGATACAATGGAATAAATAAATATTGTTATAGTGGTATTATCTGCACCTTTATGCCATATGATGTCATATGTGCTAATACTCTATCACAACCATTTATTTGCTTGTTTTCTTTTTTAAATTGCTTTGTTTCTATGGAGAATATAAATTATGGAAAGTTTTGATACAGTACGTTTTACTGAATATTTTTCATAATATACGGATCTAATTCAAGAAGATTCTCCCACCCCAAATAATAAGGAAAGCTGAATGCTCATGACCTTCACAACTATGGAAGGAAAGGGAAGTACCTGCTTGAGAACACAGAGAGAGGAGGTATCAGAAATGCACTGAAAATTATGATTACGTCTTTTTTATTTTAATTAGTAACAATCGGTTTTCTCCATTCAAAGGATGACTAAAATTATATTATATACTATCTCAAGAGAACACAGGTAGTATTTTTAGAAGCAATCAAGTTCCTGTGGAAGGTTAATAGGTTTCATCCATTCAAAGGATAACTAAAATTACATTATATACTATATCAAGAGAACACTTGGTAGTATTTTTATAAGCAATCAAGTTCCTGTGGAAGGTTAATTCCCCCTTTTAAAATGACATACCTAAATGAGCACAACAAGCCCAATCTAAAAAGATGGGGCATATGAGAACCTGTGTTAAATTCATCACCAAGCTTTAAATTGTGCCCAATATTCCAGTGATGTTACATGAACACGGCAGGCAGATATATTATCATAAAGATATATCAGATATATACAGTCTTCAAGAGTGTAGACAAATCTTTTTCAAAGGTAGTATGACATACTCAAAGATCATCAAATTACTTGCACTAGCATATTTGCATTGATCACTTCTTAGGAGCTTTTAACACCTAGATGCCATTCTTAGGAGCCTCAGTAAGATTAAATTGCATCTTTTGTTGCAATGCCTTTAAGCAATGTGTGGGATGGAATTCTCCAAGCAGTCTTGAATGTAAATTTCAATGAACTGAATAGAAAACTTGTAGCTTGAAGTATGTTGGGGGATTAAAACATCAGGCTTTGAAGGCTGAAAGCCTTAGGTTGAGAACAGAATAAACATGTAAAGATTTGTATTATAAATGTACCTTCATATATCCCGTCAGTTATGGGACAATTTATACTATCATCTTTTTCTAGCTGGCATGGGACGTGGTGCTGTGAATGCTTTATGGTGACCACACATCCTTCTTGGGGCAGAAAATTAAGCAATGATTTGAGAATGTGTGAAAATATAGACGCAACAATTTTCAGGATACAAAGCATATTTCATGGCATCTCAGTATTACATACTTCCATATGAAAGTATTATAAGAAACTGTACCTGATTAAAGTCAAACTACTCATAATTGTATTACTTCTAAACACTGGAATGATTTAAATTGTTGATCAATACAACACATGCCACTGGAATGCTGAAAGCACAAATCATCAGTTCTGTTCCAAAGCACCATATCATTTGGGAACAGCATCTGGACCACACTTTTTTCTAAAAGCACACCGCAGTCTCCATTGTCATAACCAACACGTCCTGCCATATTCCTTATTTGAGTTAATACTAGGAATGCACAAATGAGTCTATATGTGGTCCATGTCAATCTATCATGTATTCAGTCATGAGTTCATTTTGTCTGATTTGCACATCATTGCAATTTAAAAGAAAAATCTCATGAAAATGTGTGTGTATTTTCTAACACAGCTTTCCCTAGCACACACATTTTGTATGTACCTTTCCCTAATATATATATTTTTGTACATGATTTTTCAGCCCAGAACTGCATCACAAAATTTTGGGAAGTGCAGAGTCTAAAATATAGCTGTATTCCAATCTGCATTGAGTCGAGGAGGTACGAATTTGATTGGTTTGCTTAAAAATATGGACCAAATGAAATCCTCCGGAATCCCTAGTTAATACTACATTTTGAGAAAGACAAATCAGAGCTGCATAGGGACATAAATTTGAACTCACTGTAGGTCTGCTTTCATCATGTTTTCATCTTCCTATTAGTTCTTTTAGAAGATTATTCCTGTGTTCAGAAGCCAACTGTGTATAGTCCTGTTTTTCTGCCCCTTGTGATAATCACAAAGCCACTCCCCTGTCTTGAGTTGTGTTTTACAATTTTTTAAAAAGTAACATACTATGTAAAAAAAAAAAATGCACCAAATACAAGTTTAAGTGGATAGACATCCAAGCAATGGAAACTATTGGACTGGAATAAAAGTTGTGCAAATGGAACGTCACTGACACAATGACACAATGGTTTCTTCTCCTATCCCCCTGCAGCCTCCTTAACTCCACCAAAGCTTCTCTGGAGAGTCAGGGAACCCTCTCAAATATTGTGCCTCCAAATACATCATGTAAGTGGGGGGTGGGGGAATGGGAAAACCCATTGCATGAGCAGCTCAAAGAATTTGGATCCAACATTTTTAAAAACATAAACAAACAGTGAAGACTTGCCTAGGCCATGGATCAAATCCATGTTGAATTCAGAGCCAGATGCATGTGTCAGTAGGATAGAAAAGATGCCAGGGAAAGCAGAACTCAGTGGTGCAGAGCAGAAATGTCTGCACTGGCTTCTATATGGAGGTATATGTACACTAAGACGTGCATAGACATCTATGCATACACTATACTTAATGCTTCTTCTTGAAAAGTCGTAATGTCACAGAGTATGGTTTAAAAGGTTTCAGTGGTAAGGGACAATTACAATGACAACAAAGCAGCATGTGCTATATGTGTGCTGTGTCTTCATTAAGCAATTTGTAAAAGAAACCAAAGCCAGTCCTATTTTATAAATGATCAAGAATAAAAATCCTTTTCCGGAATATGAACCACATTGTCATGTATGGATATGGATAGAATTTCCTCTCTCCCCTAATGTGTACAATTACTTTGTGGAATTGCTAAAATACATAAATCCAAACAGTAAATAGAAACACAGAAAAACACAATAGACAATGTTAAAGCATTTTACAAGCAAAATATTTTACTGCTTTTTCCCAGTTGGCAAAGGGTGGGATAAATGTACTGGTTTTACATATAGACTGTACATGAGAAAAACACATTTCATGAAACTGTACTATACATCATTAAAATACTGGAAGCCCATTGTCCTTATGTCGAAATAACCATCAATAATAATATAAAAAAACCCTTACACCTGTAGCAATAAATATGTGCGCCTTTTTTCATGAACACATTATGTGTTCTAGAGGCAAGAGCACACTGAAATATCAGTGGTGCTGATGCTCTCATCAAGATCTTTCACTTGTTAATTTAACAATGAACTAAGACTTCATCCTAAACATATTTACTAGAAAGCAAGTCCCACTGTACTCAGTTAGGCTTTATTCTGAATAAATCTGTTAGAATTGGGATGTAAAACAGAATGGGTTTTATGGGTTTTAAAACAGAATCAGGATTTATGATTGTGTTGAAGACATCTATATCCTGCTTCATCATGTTACTTTTGCATAAATAATTGATATTATGTATGATATTTATGCATTAGCAATTGCACCAGAATGTGGATGGGAATGCACATTCAAATGTACAAATATGCATCCCACTGAAAACAATGGAATTTGGGCAAACAATATCTGCCCTCGGATGCGTAGTTTGATGTTTATCAGATTTAGACCAGTGGTCCCTGATCCAACAACTGATATTTAGTTACATATTTATGCGTGCTGAAGCCTGCTTCTGCGCGCAGACCTCCTTATCTGGATCGAAGCACTCGTTATGAAGAAGACAGCTTTAACAGCTATTATGTGCACTCTTCTTATACCAGCATCATGGAGCTAGTTACACACAATTCTAAATTCAGATTAATATTTTCACCTCCCTTGTTTACTTTTTTACATGTAGATGCACCATCTCCTTGCTTTATAGAAACAGCAATTCTTCCTTCCCTCTTTCTATAACTCTGACTGCAAAGTCTTACAAAACTAAAAAGTAGTTTATCTAGGCTGTAATAAAAAAAGAATATTAAATACCTTTGGTAAAAAATAGATATATTTAACAAGATTAGAAAAGCAAATAGTTATGCTGTTGAAGAGAGAGTATAAAAATGTACACAATAAAAATATAAACAAACAAAAATACTTGCAGGCCATAGTTAAAAGAATAAAGGCACTCCTTGGGTTTCAATCTTTTCCTTCTTGCTCATATATACTGACCATTCAGCTTTGCTAAACAACAAGAACATTACTGGAAGAAACCACAGGAAAGTGTCCAGGTTTTTTTTCCTATTGTACCAGTGAAAAATGAAGTTTTACTCAGAATAAGACAGTCTGTAAGACAATTAACACTTTGATTTAGAATATACAGGAGTTGCTGAGTCGAGTTAAGAGAGAGATTCCAGATGTTCTGAACTGTAAGCCAGAAGTAGCAGACCAGTAGAAGCAAGACCACCAGAAGAGTCCAGGCTTCGATTGAGCATTGTCTTTTGCCATACTTCTAAACTTAAATCTTTTAAAATTCAAGATGAGGAGAGAGATGATATTATATATTTATATATACTTGGAGAAAAAAATATATCCCTCATCGATGCCTTCTGCTCATCCTTATAGTGGGGGCCTTCACGTAACTGTGCTGTTACATTGCATATATAATCCCAGTTTGATTTCTTCTCTTCCCCCCCGCCTAGAATTGTCAATTCTGAAGACTGAAGATTCTCAAAGCAAACAACTGAGATTACAGAAGATTAATGCACAAGCCCCAGAACAGAATCAGCCATGGTTTGAATGCGCTACAAAAGAAAGAAGCACATCAAGTTCTTTTTATCCTTCTGTATTCCCTTTACACACACAGTCACACTCCTCATGATGGTCCAAAGGTACATCTGTCAGAGATTTATGCAATCCTCTTACACCACTCCTGGGCTTCAGTTGAAGGACCTGCAAGGGGACAATTCAACTATCTTTTAAAATACCATAAGAATAAAATAACTTTACATAGACCAAGAAACAAACCACTAAACCTACTACAACTAAGGAAGCAGTGCCTGCAGAAATTCATTCTGTAATCATGTGGTGATTCACCCATGCACCAGTTATTCCCTATCAATTCAAAACAAGGCTGCTGGTGATCTGTAGCACAGTATAATTATAAAGGCGAGATAGCTTTTTGACCACAGAAACAGGTATAATGGATATTTCTGGGAAAAGCTGGTTTCCATAGAAAATTAGAATGAGGCCCCTCCACTGCTTCTATATTTCATCAGTCCTCTAAGTAAGCCAATTGAAATATGCACAGTTCAAATCCAATTCAGCCTGCAAGAGATCCCCCATTATCATCGCAATAATGCAACAAGCTAAAAGCATAAACTAACCCAGGGCTGGCACCAGAGGTCAGCACAGGGCCCCCCCTTCAAGCCCCATCACCTAGGGCCTATTGGGGATCTTCTACTAAGAGTCCACTGTCTACTGCTCTTTGCTGTTGCCACCTGTTTTCTCACCCATCCTCTGGGCCAGAGGGGATGAGCAAATGAGCAGCAAGGAGGAGTAGCAACATCTGTTGCCACCTGCTTACTCACCAGATCTCTCCCTAGCAAGCAGGCATTTGCTGGCAGCAATGGAGGTGAGTCAGATAAAGGCCACCTTGCCTGAAGCCCCCCGCCCCCCCCCGCCAAATCTCGAGTTGTCACTGGCTCAAGCATGTTCAGACTCCCCCACCCCACTATCTGAAGAAGAGTTCTTTGTAACTTGAAATCTTAGAAACAATGTGAGTATTGTTTAGTCCTAATAATGGTATTCTGCTAGCCTCTATATACTATGGCTGCAATTTTTTTTTATTTTAAAAAATGGTTTAAAAAGCATTGTACCTCATGGTATTTTTTGGTGACTTTTGTGGGGACACACTGGCACTCACTACAAGAATGCTGACAGCAGGCACAATTTCCACCACAACGTTTAACCAGCAGACAAAGTGGCCAAAAAATGGTATCGGTTCTCTTCAGCTCCTCCCGCAGTGATACCGAGTAGTTGCGTGGAGTGCAGCTATACATTCGTACTTCTTCCTTCAGAAGGTTCAAATCTACAGCTGAATAATTTGAAAAAGCAAACATTTATTATGACTTATTCATCAGATTACCTCAGTATAAATACCTGCTAGGAGTGAATGCTGTGCAGCTACTTTTTAGAAGGTATCAACTCTGTCCATGTCAACAGGCCTTGTAGTGGGTTATTGAACTAGTGAATTTTCAATCTAATAAAGTCTACATGCTGGTAACACCACATTTTTCTAAGTTAAGAACCCTAACCAATAAAACCAACATGCCAGAATGCCTGTGGCTGGTATATAACAAGTAGTTATAAATTATTTATGAGGGGTGCATCAAAATTAGTTCATGCCAAATCCTGCTCCCTATTTTCATGAACATTTACTCTCCTTGCAAAAGAGGCATTGGTTTTTCTGCCTCTTTTGCAGGGAGGGGGAGAATTTCAGAGAATTTTCTCCTTGGTGGGGGACAGCATCTCCACATATCTTTTAATAGAGTAACCAGTTGTTTAGGGGTATTCTTTCTATTCTTTTTTATTTTTTAAAACACTTCTGGCACTTAGAGATCCGGCAGTTCTTCCTGAATGCCGACTGGAGACCATGTGATCTTGCCCTCTCCAATAGGATTCAGGAAGAATTCCTGAGCTCCTGCCAGGGGTGCTTTTTTAAAAATAAAAAAATAGAAAGTAGACCCCTCAAAACTTCCAACACTTCAAAAGGTATGTCTCCCTTCCCACGGAGAAAATTCTCCAAAATTATCACCTCTCCCATCCTCTTTCACCAAGGTTTTTGTTTTTCTCCCACCTCCATGAAATGCCAAAAATGGAATAACTGGAATTTTTGGCAAAGCACTAATCAAAATGACTGATGGCCAATTAAGTGCAGCTTTTTGGATTAGGAATGAACTTCCCTTCCCTTCCCTTCCAAAATGTCCAGGTGGAAGGGAGGTCTGTGGCTTTCATTGAGTGATGTAGAATTTTTGTCTGGGTAATGTAATTTTAGGGCTACAGCTGGACAGTGACCATATGACAGTAAAGCCCATTTCATTGTTTGCTTGGCTAACAGGAAAGAAGTAACGAAGCATGTGGACTTTGAAACTATTCACCAGTGTCAAAGCAAAGCTTTCCTATTAAGCATAGAAGCACCTTAAAATGTGCAGAAATCTCTGTGGGTCAGTGCAACACCCTGGGGCTTTGTTGCCAGATAGAAGACTAGCTGACAGAAGGCTAAACTGTATGATATGTTTAATACATAGCATGCAGCTTAGCCTTTCTTTCTTTATAACTTTGAAGTAAGCATATGGGCCCACAGTCCAAATTGGGATCACCATATGCTGATAGAAAAAGTAAAACCCTTCACTTCCTAGGCACTTGTTTATGCCTAAATTCTCCCCTCTCAGCTAGGAGCTTAAAAAAATTCCCCGTACTCCACATGGATGGGAAAGCAAATTTAAGAAAACAAGTGGCTATGAGGTGATAGTTTAAATATCCCATACCCATGCACAATGGTCTGGATTAATACCCCAAACTCTTACATGGAAGTAAAAAAAAAAGGAGCTAAGCTACATACTACCTGTTTAATATATTGTGTAGTTTGTGTCTGAATATGATTATTTAACTTGACTTTAATAATATGTTGTGCCCAATTGGTGGTGGTGGAGTTTGCATATTTCCTAAATAGTAATAACCTCAAACTTTGAACCAACATAGAGATTCTACACAAAACTATTTGGAAAACTACATTTCATCAACTTGTCAAAGCACAATAGGGTTCTGCCATATGCACCTTTCCATAATATTACGTTTTACATGAATAGGCTACCTGCAGTTTCACATAGTGCTTGCATAATCAAGACTTTGAAATTAAAAGTTGTGTCCATCCCCCCCATCCTATATCTATCTTACCCAAAATATGCTTTAACACATTGTAGAGCATAACACTAGAGGTGAAAGTGTGTGTGTGTGTGTGTGTGTGTGTGTGTGTGTATTCCTTTAAAAGGTTTACTTAACTAAAAGAAAAGGTTATATGGATCTACGAAGTGAGCTGAGCTACAAAACCTATTATAAAGTGAAAATTTAAACATCCTTTGAACTGGGCTCCTATTCATTCATCAAACTTGACACAGTAGTCAAAGAACTTCTTTTTTTTTAATAACAACCTCAGAAAGAACACAGGGTTGTTTGCAGTGGCAAAGTGACTGTATGAATCAGCGCTATTACCTAAATCCAAATCCAACCCAAACAGGGAAATGCTCATACTGGGTGGCTTCAAATAAAAATGTTTCTCACAAACATTAATTACTGAAAACACAAACACTAATGACTAAAACAAAGTGGAATAGAGATGATATTTAAAAAGTATGTGTATCTTCTGAGGACAACCTCATGACTTTGTTGCCATGTGGGATTCTAGCTCCTGCTGCATATTCTATATCATAGGACCATGTGAAGGAAAGAGATGCATTTTTGTTCTTCTTACTGCTTTCTTATTATCTGTATGCGATTACTTTTCAATGAAGTTGGGGAATTAATTCAGGATTCTGTTTTATTTTCAAGTGAGAAACGTCTTTTTAAAAAATAAATAAAAGGCCAAGGGCTGCCTCTCACATTAAGAGAAAAACAAGCGACAGGTCATTTCAGAAGCTATGGGTTCTGACCTCTAGGGAGATCTGCAAGCTCAACTACCCCAGTGCAATAAAAATAGGAAAATAAAAGCATGTCTTCTTAATAATGAAACATTAATGATATACCAATTTCAGCATAAAGTACATCCCAAGAGATAACATGCTCATTTTAGTGCATCTCTTGTCTACACCCTTTTGCCAGATGCTTTATGTGAAGTTTTAAAATGTTTGTATTGTACATTGCTAAGTATTATACATTTAATAAATAAAATTATGAGGAGCCAACTCGTAATCTATGGATTTGAGACATTCTACCTTGGTAACACTGAAAGAGACTGAAGCCATGACAGGGAATCTATTTCACAAAATCTATAATTACCACTGGCCTTCATATTATACGAAGCAGGTATAATATCTGAAAGAAAATCATATACCTCCAGTTCCAATCCTAATTTTCTTCACTTTGAAAGAGAAACAGTTGTCTTTTTAAGACTGGAATAACTCTTTGGCCTTAGCATTCAATGTTGTATAGAGCTGGAGTTCTACATTGGAGGAGGCAATAATATTCACCAAAACTCTTCAGCATTTCCAATGGATACAAAACCAAGATGGATAAAGACATATATCACAATAATCCATTCATGTCTCTTTACATTGTTGCCAGCAAGAATTGTTATAATAATTGTTATAATATAATAATGAAAACATTTATTTTAAATATTTCTTGTCCGCCTTCCAGGGCAAAAGCCCTCCCAAAGGTGTATCATCTAAACTAGGGTATTGGCAGCTAAAAGGGTATAATCAACAGTCTCTGGTCCCCCAAACCACTCCCTTCAGTGAGATTTTCGAAAAAGTCATCATATGATATTACCCCCCCCCCCCCCCCGCATTATGTCATTTCTGTAACCACTCCTTGTGTCAACAATTAATAGCATGTCATCTCAACAGGACACATTTTCTGCTTTAGGCTATACTAACTCAGTAATGCAGTCTGAGGGTGGTCCTTTTAAGATGGATGGGGCAATGCTTTCATATGTTTATTCAATGGCAATTCTATTTTTGTGTCTAATTAGAATTCTTTTAAAGATTTATTCTGATAGTGTTTTCTTCTTTTTGGGAAGTTGATGGTGGTGTGGGAAGTCATTGCTTTGCTGGAGTTAGTTTCATATAGATGTTATCTAATGCCTGTGTTTCAATAAAATACTTTTTATATGTATGTAATATACTATACACACACAAAATAGCAATACTTTATTTAGGAAAGAGCTATTTGCACATTTAAAAATATGGTTCACAACACTTCAAAATCTTAACCACCATGTCTCCAAGTACACAATAGTGGAGTTTTTGTGCACATGATAGAAGCAAAGATGTAGCCAGGAAGACAAACATTTACATGACATCTGGGTATCTGGTCAAATATGTAAAATACAGTTTTGAAAGATTTTGCTTAGATCCCTTCTTGGCAGATAATCTCTTGAGGTTTACCAACGCACTAAATTTAAGTTTAAATGCAACTCATAGAAATGCTTACATATTGTCAATGATCACTGAAGAAGATAAGAAGGGGCAAGAATACTGTCAGTATCACTGTCATTCATATCTAATATATTAAAGCTGCAATGCTATGTACACTTCCTGGCAGTAAGTCCCATTGAACAAAGTGGGACATACATCTGAGTAGATATTCATAAGATTGCACTGTTAAGTATGCAGTAGTGCCCAGCAGCTAAAGCAGATTTTGTCTGGAACTAAATTCAAACGGAAGTGAAAGGAAACTCTTTTCCAGTACTGCATGCAGGTAAAGAAACAGGTTTTAACATGACATTGAACCCTACTGATTCAATAATGTAATTGCCTATCTTAATGAATGACATGATTATTGTGTTGGATAAGATGGAAGAGCAGCAGTGGAACAATCTGCCCTCAAGGTTTAATGCAGCTATGATCCTACTTGCCTCCTTTACCATTCCAAGAAAAAAAATATTTCACTAGTCAACATAATTTTGGTTTCTTTTATGTATGTTTAAGAGCATACGAGCTGGAAAAGGCTAAGCCTGTAGTCCATTCACAGCACAATCCTTACAGCACAAACACAACACAATCCCTTACTCAGAAATACAACTATTGAATTCAATGTGGATTACTCCCACTTAAATGGGTAGAGGATTGCAGTTTAATAGATAAATTCTCCATGGATTTGCCCAATCCTTTAAAACAAATCATATAAACTACTGGGCATCACCCATTACAAATGAGATCAGGAGAGGGGCAGGTTGGATATATATTAGCTGCCAGTTTGAACAAACAGGAAATGCAGGTTGCTTACCTGTAACTGTAGTTCTTCGAGTGGTCATCTGTGCAGTCACACATATGGGCTCGCGCCGACGCCGAGCCCACTTCCGGGAAACTTCATTAGCTAGCTTAGATTTTAGGCGGGAACCCCTCCCCCCACCATCCAACTGCGCATGCTCCGGGTTCCCGCTCCCTGCTTACCTCAGTTCCCTGAGACCGCTTGGCCTCGCAACTAAGGTATAATACTGTAAATAAGATGAGAATGCGCGAACCGCTTGACAAGGACAACAGCGATGCCAAGAGGGGATGGCGGGTGGGTTGTGTGACTGCACAGATGACCACTAGAAGAACTACAGTTACAGGTAAGCAACCTGCATTTCTTCTTCGTGGTCTCTGTGCATCACACATATGGGCGAATAATAAGCAAAACTTACCGGAAGAGGGTAGGCATGCTGGTGGCACTATTGACATATTGATGAGAGGACCGCTCTACCAAAGGAGGAGTCCTGACGTGCTCTCACATCCAGACGGTAATGCTTTACAAAGGTGGAAGCATTCGACCAGGTAGCCGCCTTACAAAGGTCAGATATAGACGCTCGCATTCGATGCCGAGGGATTGTGCCAACCTCATCATTTGGTCCGAAAAATTCCCCAGTTCCATCGATGGGGAAGCCCTATCCGCGGTACCGACATCGTCCGATGGCGATGACTCCGACGGGCGAGAAGGGACAGATGAGGTATCCGAAGCATAGTCCTCGAACGACTGCGACGGGTGTCAACTCCGTGCTGGTACCGAGATCGGTCGATCTTGAAGCCGGCGAGAGGACTGAGTGATCGATGTCGATCGACGCGGTGGAACTGGTGGCGCCTTCGAAGATGCCTCTCGCGAAGATGTCTGCCGGATACGCTGCCCAGTATAAGGGTCGAATCGGTACCGACTAGACCTCCGAGAAGAGCGATGAGATTGCTCCGAGAAAACATTCCAATCCCGGGATCGGGACCGAGATCGAGACCGAGAGGGCGACGATTGATACCGGCGGGATTGAGAGCGGCGCTCGAGGTCGACGGGTCGCTGAACTGGCGGAGGTGGAAGGAGCTCAACAGGCACCGTGTCCTCCTCATCTGATTGAATCTCGATCCGCTCCGGAATCTCCATCGGTACCGGTGACGGTAGCGAACAAGTCGGGGACATCACAGTTGGTGTTCTCGGCAGCGAAGGGTCTAGAAAAAGCGGCGACGTCGATGGCGAACGGTGCCTCGGTATCGAGGCCGTCGGAGTCGACGCTGCCTGCTGAAGAGACGGCGAGGGAGAACGAGTCGACTGCAAACGTTGCCACGGTAACGATATCGACGTCGGTACCGAGAAAGATTTGTGGACTGTAACCACTACTTTAGCTGATGTCGACGACGGCATTGATGGCGGTAACGAGGCCGACTTTTTTGAAGTCGAAGCAGAAGACGGAGGAGCAGACTTTTTCGACTTTTTAGCCTTCTCACGAGGCTTCGCCTTAGCCTTCTTCACAGTCGGGGGCGAGGAAGGTGGAGAAGATGCCGACAATGAGGCCTGAGCTACGACCCTCGACAAGGGCGAGCCAGGAGGTGCTGGGCTCGAGCGAACAGAGGGCAAAGGCCCACGCTCCCCAGATGTAGACGGGGCCGCCTGCATAGCCAATAAATGGGGTCTTTCCATGGCTGACAATGCCTTGCTCTACAGCAAGCTACGAAGGCGATCCGCACGGTTCCTTCTAGTCTGCCTCGAAAAATGCATACAATGCGCGCACGCCTCAACAATATGAGACTCCCCGAGGCAAGTGAGGCACAACGAATGTCCGTTGGTGAGGGCCAATTTAGCCCTACACCGTGAGCAAAGTTTAAAGAGGGCAGTCTGCGCCATAAGACGTCAAGACGCCCCTAAAAAGACTAGACGAACAGACTAAGTAACTAAGCTAACTAAATACTATTTCTGTTACTAATAGATACGACCGTATCAGACAAAGTCTCCCGCGAGGCGATCAGCGAAGCGGTCGAAGAAGAACTGAGGTAAGCAGGGAGCGGGAACCCAGAGCATGCGTGGTTGGATGGTGGGGGGAGGGGTTCCCGCCTAAAATCTAAGCTAGCAAATGAAGTTTCCCGGAAGTGGGCTCGGCGTGGGCGCAAGCCCATATGTGTGATGCACAGAGACCACGAAGAAGAACTATATAGATCAGAGGTCCATTACTTCTGGCTTCCAACGTATTCATTTTTCAGTCCTCTTTGCCACTCACTAGGGCAATTACATTAAAGGTTGTGGATAATTACCACAATCACTGTCCCTTATGCTGATACTAGGGATGTCAGAGATATCCAGACCAGAATCAAATAAGATTGGATTTCTATAAACGTAAACTGTGGATTCCAGAGTGGACTTGCTTGTTCCAAGTCGCATGGATTCCACATACTTGCAGTATAGCTTTTTTTACTTTCCAGAATTTTACACGAATTTTAACATAGCAAAATACATGAAATAATAAAAAAAAATACCAGCTGAAAATCTGCATTTTCTCCATAGGCTAAATCATGAACATGCACATTTTCGGGGGATTTGTTTATTTTCGGGGGGGGGGGGGATCTACACATTTTCACACCTATTTTGGAAAACTGGAAAAAAATCTGATTCCACCGATGAGCAAACGATGGAATGAGAGGCACTTGACAATCTGCAAAACGCAGACAGAATGTATTTTATAAAATCTGCATATACCTAGCTGATAATGACTCTATAATTTGTAATGAATACATAGCAAAATACTTGGCTCCTTGAGCTCTCTCAAGAGATTGATATTTGTGTGCTAAACCAAAACTTGAGAGAGACAGAAAAAGAGAAAGAGGAAGAAGCTGATTACCTTTAGATTTTCTCCCATGAATGTATGCTTTTCCAAGGAGCTGCCAAGTTGGTCTGTACAGGTCTTCCAAATCTAACTGCCATCTGTCTGGCTCAAGATACCTGATAAGTTCCTCCACAGTACTAAATCCAGCAACAGCATTGTTTAGCAATTCTAATGGTAAAGATGAGGGTGGTAACACTGTTGGGCTGGCAGATTCTGTGTGGGGCTGCAACGAGACAAAGTACAGTAGTTAAAAAGTACTGCTCCATAGTCTGATTTTCACAGAAATGAGAACTGTAAGACACGGAGTTGTACCTTTTCAGTAGTGATGCACATGGTTTAAAATGTGCTCCCACCAGAAGCACTTTAAACTACTCTCTTCAATCAACAAGCTAAAACATGTTTTTGCTAGGCGATCTTCTGTGGTTGGCTGAGGATAATTGTACCCCAAACAACTTGACATGAGAAGAAATAGTTGCAACTTAATGGGCAGACTATAATTTGTCTCCAAGTTGTATTAGGTCATAGAAAATAGAATAAGAACGGATGAAGATAGGTTATAGTATAAAGCAGGGGTGGGTAAACCCTCCAGATGCTGGACTGCAACTCCCATCATCCCTGACAATTAGCCATAACTGCTGGGACTGGGAGTCCAACATCCAAAGGGCCTCAGGTCACCCAACCCTGCTATTAAAAAAAATGCTAGAATTTGAAAGGTATCTGCCATATTTTAGTGTTCCCAGAAATTATTGAATTCTAATTCTCTTCTGATCCAGAAGATCCTGAAAGGGATTCAAGTTAGGAATCGAAAGGGAAAGAAATTCTTAAAGGTAGTGCATTCACAAAATTTACAATGGCAGAGGATTTACAAAATCTGAAATCCATATACAGATATTCCTACCAGTGACAAAGAATATGGAGATAGGAGTGAACAAAGAGCAAGTCAGCCAAGTTTGCAGATGATATCAATAATTTAGCATGATAAAATTCCAAGGAGTAACGTAGACTGGATCTATTTATTTATTTATGCCAGATTTCACATGTAAGCTGTTAGGGGCTAAAACTGGATGTGATCACTGAGGAAAGAGATATTGCAGTTGTAGTAAAAAGCTCGTTGGATGAGTCAACTCAGTCTACTGTGGTGGTGGGAGAGGCAAAATCAGTCATAGGAAAGAGAGGAAAGGGGTTGAAAACAAAATTGTAGTTACCATGGCATCCTATTTTTGGGAGATGGAGAGGATATAATTTAAAAAATATGTCTACGGATTGCCATTTTACTTCTCATGTCATCCATAGATAAAACAAAAACATTCAAAAACAAACAAAGCTTGCATATTTCTTATTTTAATATGGGGAAACATGTTTAAACACTGGATAGTTCAACATATTTTACCTCAGCCATAGTACTATATATGAGTGGGATAGCATACTAACCCATGTATAAATACGTTAGGCCTGCCACTGCCTTATAGTGAAGCCAAAAATGACAATTAGTGTTGGATCAAGTGGAATTTCCTGTTCTGCTATTTATACTGTATTTTCCTGCATACATTTGAAGCTATCAAAATATAGTTGGTTTCAGCGCAGAGCAAACCTTTTCCTGCAAGACCTTTGTGCTTTCATTGAGGGCAATAAAATTATACTCTGAAAGCCTAAAAGGAGCACAAATATTAAAATAAAGATTGTCTTGATTATTTTTACAGGAAAACCCTTCAAAGCAAATAAAGATTCTGCTATTAGCAGCTTTTAATAAAACAGTGGAAGGACAAGTACATCAGTCATCAATCCACTTATAGTGCAACAGTCATATTTAAAATACTCCCACTATGCTGAAATATATCATTCAGCAATTGCAACTGAATCATTCTGTATATTTCCAATCCAATACTTCCTGCTATAGCCAAAGCAGGAGGTATGACCACACTCAGGGGTAACCCTGAGGTTTGCAGATGCCCAATCATCATTACAAAAACCTCGAAGGGAGGAAACCCCCAAAGAGCCCCATAAGGACTCAACAGCATGGAACATTAACAGACTGAGTGGAAGAAGAAAAAAACTGACAACCAGAAGGGAGAGGCAATGAAATGGAGTGGCAGGAAAGGGAAAATAAAACATTTGAATAAAAAGGCCTTGAATGAACCACTTCAATTACCTGGTTCACACATAATGACAACCTATGGTTTAAATAATCTATGGGTTATCGTACACGAATGGGAGACAGTGAGTGTGCTGCCTTGCACAGGCCTGCCACTTCTGCTTTTCCTCAACAACCTATGATTGGTTCATTTTGTAGCTTGATGAGTGTGATGCATGAACCCAAACGAATGGGTTGTTTAGGGCTAAACAACCCAACTGTTCACCCAGGTTTGTTGCACTCACTCTCTCCCATTCATCCCTGACAGGCCCTGGTTACTTTAACCCATGGGCTGTTGTTATATGTGAACTGCCCCATTTCTCACTTCCTGGTTCACAACGGAAAGCTATTTAAAAATATTTCCAGGAGCAAAAGTGAGAGTGGCCCACTGACACCAATGGAGAAAAGTGTTGAATGTGACTACGCACAAGTGTATTCACCCCCCAAAATGGAGAAACCCCCCACCTGCCCAAAATCCAATGAGAACTAAGCATGTTCAGTGGGCATGGAATGCTGATTGAATGTTAGGGCAAAAATAAAGAAAAGGGATGAGAAAAGACTGATGCTATGGCATAGAGTGGCTGGAATCCTGAACAGAAGTACTACACTCTGCAATGTTTTGTTGCAGATTCCCCCTGTATTTTATAATTTTAGAAGCATATTCTACAGTGCCGCTGTGCTGGAATTGCAAGTACATACGTTTACAAATCAATTTTAGGAGCTGAATCTGCATTCAACATCAGGATAAAAATCCCTGGAAAAGCCAGATGTATTAGAGGTAGAAGTTATACCCACATATTCTCTGTAAAATTATATCACCTTGATCAGTCACTATTGTATTAAAAGGACACAGTGAAAAGGGAATGGGAAATGGTGATCCAGTCCAAGCCATATGGGACAACCAATACTCCCTTTTGCTTTTGAGCTGGCAAATGGCAGCCATATTTGGTGTAGGGATTGCCAGTTATTGGTCCCAAGTATATAGCAATTTTTTTTTTAAAGGCAGCCAATTAATGAAAAGTTTCTCTATAAAAAACAATAATAAATCAGCTACTGAACATGTGGTCCCCAATTCAGAGACAACTATTTGTACTTAAGTTTCACTGAAATTAATGGGATTTTGTGACTTGCTGAACATATCCTTTTGATTTCAAACGCTGACATGCAAACCGGTGCAAATGTAAGAAAGTGGGGAGCAGGTCAATAAAGTATATGGCCAAGTTTCAGTGGCCCTGGTGAAGAGAGAGAGAGAGAGAGAGAGAGAGAGAGAGGTATGTCACAATCATGGCCTAAAATGTACTTGAAGAAACAAGTCAGTGTTAGTAGGAATAAACTCACACAGATGCTACCTAACCTATTTTTCAACAATAGTAAAATGCAAATCTTAATTATTTAAGGCCTGCATTCACATGTAATGTAAACTATGGTTTAGCATTATGTGAAGCTTGAGCTTTCTCCTCCAGCAGAAAAGTTTTATCTAACTGCAGTTTAGTGTTATGTCCAAACCCAGACAAAGGTATGATTTATCTTACCAATTATTTACTTGAATATAATAATAATAATAATAATAATAATAATAATTTATTTCTTACCCGCCTCTCCGTTTGGATCATGGTGGAGAACAACAATATGACAAAATACATAAAACTAATTAAAACATGGCACATATTATTAAAACTGCATTAAAACATCCTAAAAACATCCTAAAAACATTCTAAAATTCCACTGGATATGCCTGCCGGAAGAGAACAGTCTTTATAGCTTTCTTAAATTCTAAAGGACTGTTAAGTTGCCAAGTCTCCTCCGGTAGGCCATTCCACAGTCTGGGAGCGGCAGAAGAAAAAGTCCTCTGTGTAACGGTTGTTAGCCTAGTCTTGGCCAACTGTAGTAAGTTCTTCCCAGAGGACCTGAGCATGCGGGGCGTATTGTATGGGAGAAGATAATACTGCAGGTAACCTGGACCCAAACCATGTAGGGCTTTAAAGGTAATGACCAACACTTTGTACTTCTCCCGGAAACTAATTGGCAGCCAGTGGAGCGATTTTAAAGCTGGTGTAATATGGTCACCCCTAGGTGTACCAGTGACCAACCTGGCTGCCATATTTTGAACTAGTTGAAGTTTCCAGATTAGGCACAGAGGTAGCCCTATGTACAGCGCATTGCAGAAGTTGAGCCTCGAAGTTACCAGCTTCTGTCTTTAGATCTTCCAACTCTAGGAAGGGGCACAGCTGGCGTATCAGCTGAAGATGATAGTAGACACTTCTTGCCGTCACATCTATCTGGGCTGTCATTTGGAGCGACGGATCCAGGAGCCTTTCAGGGGGAGTGTAACCCCATCCAGAACTGGTTGACACACCTCCAAACCCAGGTTGTGGCCTTTGACAGCAAGCACCTCCGTCTTGTCTAGATTCAGCTTCAGTTTGTTTCTCCTCATCCAGCCCATTACCGCCTCCAAGCATTCATTAAGAGGAGACATGCTATCCTTAGCTGACGCTGCTATCGAAGGCATAGAGAAACATATGAAACAAAACAACTTCATTACTCATTTGTGAAGCTGATGTTTTTCCAATAAACTACAGTTGAGGCTAACCAGTTTTCTGAGTTAGGACATAATGCTAAACTATGTTTGATTGAACATGGAAGCAAAAAGTTCTGATCTCTTCCTTGCAACCATGCTTGAAAAGAGTACATGGGGAGCACACAAACCCAAGGATTATGCATGTGTGTGTGCATATCTATCTATCTATCTATCTTGATTCTTTACTGAAAGAGCCAGATTTTCTCTTTGCAGCTATTAATATCTGAATTATTACTGCCTTCATAACAATATTGTTTATCTTCTAGTAAGTACATGGTCTTTCCTTAGCTCTTTTATTGCCAGTATAATTTAAAAAAATATCTCATTTATAATGAGCCATTCTTTCCCACCTCAGACACAGACATACCCTTCTTAGAGAATGCAAGTTTACCTTTTGTGTCCTAGCAACAAGTGCAAAATATTTTGGTCTCTGAATTTCAAAAAGATTTATGCCTTAGCTTTCCTAAGCCAAATGTATACAGCGAGTTTAAAACTGATAAGATGGCTTTTCACCTCACACATACCTCCTACAGGTTTTGTTAGGAATGCTGATTACCCTTACTGTACCCTTTGTACAGTAAGAAATGAAAGATTAATGCAGTAGGGAGGCTGAAAAAGAGTCTTCCAAATGCAAAATATACGTCTACTCATATTCAGTCATGTCAAAGCTTAAGCATTCATCTACATTTTAAAGAAGCTAACAAGATGGGGCACTAATATGTCTGCCAGGAACTACACTGAAGGTCATGCTGAAGCATAAGCAGTTTTTTGTGAATTTATTTAACACTCTTCCTCTTATCCTCCCCACTTCACTAAAATGCTTCATTTGGAAGAGCTAACAGCAGTGTGTTGTTTTAAGTTGTCCCCTTTTATCAAGGGAAACAAGCCAAAGTCCTACAAAAGCATATGATCTCTTTTATTATTATGGAACTTGGAGGGCTATACCTTTAACAAAAATGCACACTTATTCTAGGGTGACCAGATAAAATCCAGGTCAGGGCTCATGTAACTTTAACAGTTGTAGAGAAAAGGGAATTTCAGCCAGTGTCATTTGTATGCAATTAGTTCCTGGTAAAATTCCCTCTTCATCACAACAGTTAAAGTTGCAGGGGCCCTGCCTTCTTTTGTATATAGTCACTCTAGTATAGTGCCTGCACCTTTAACTGTTGTGATGAAGAGGGAATTTCACCACGAACTAATTGCATACAAATGACACTAGCTGAAATTCCCTTTTCTCTACAACTGTTAAAGTTACATGAGCCCTGACCTGGATTTTATCTGGTGAGCCTAACTTATTCTAAGTAATACAAAGAGAAACAACCTAGAAATAAAACATGTGACAATAGCAGGAATTTGTGGCCTATAAAAAGCACTTGGCATTGTCAAGTTTAGATTTTTTCAAAGTTCTAAGGAGGTTTCAATAAATAGTGGCACCATGTCTTAAACCAAGCCAGACAACCTCTTTTTAAATTTAAAACATCATGACTTGTGTATCTTTATGCATGGAAGTATTAAATAGGCAATTTGAGCACAAATGCCTAGTTATTACACTGGATAAAAAAATTAATCAGGTCATTATAGTTGAATAAATTACATCCCATAAAAAGGTATCCCCAACCTCATAAATAGATTATAAACTGTAATTCTGGAGTGATATAGGCATAAAGCACCAACTGTCTATACTCATGTAGACAACAATGTCTTAATCCAAACCCATGCAGGACAATCTTGTTCTTGATCATTGGTAACAACGTTAACAGATCAAATGTTAAGAATTAGGGAGGCACAGCAACAATAATGTTTAAAATGAAGTACTGTTTTCTTAAAATGAGTATTTGTACAGCTGGCAACTCTAGTTAGAAGAATAAAATTAATTTGCATAAAGGGGGCACTAATTGCACTTAAAGCAGAAGAAACATGCTCTCTAATATTTCACTCAAATATATGGACATGCTTATAAAGAAGTGGTTGTGGAGGAAGACAATGGCAGAGCCAACACAATCCAGACTCAAATGGATGAGTTCACATGACACGACAACCCACCCTGGTGAACAAGCCACACAGTGAGCCTGACAGACAATCCCTCCTTCCTCAATGATCCTCCATTTGGTTCTGGCAAATATCCCAGGGAGCTTTGTGGCAGAGCCTATCCTGTCCCTTCCACTCTGATTATATGCCCTTTTTTTCATTCCCTGACTTAAAAAAATAATATCTCAGCTTTTCGGAGTTGTGCAAGTGCACAGTTCCGGCTGTATATAGCCTTGTCTTGCATATTGCCTTGTATGTTTTAGCTGTCAAAGGAAATGAACTGCAGTATGGAACATGCAAGGTAATAATCCAGTCCCCACAATATACCCCCGTACAAATTTTGAGGTCCAGAGATTTTCTCTACTGATATGTGATCTTGAAGTATTGGATTAACATAATAATTTGGGCAGACTGATTCTTGTGCGAAACTGTTTTAGGCGCAATTTTCAAAATGTATTTTATACTCACTGAAACGCAGACTGTCAAAAGTGTCACATTTTGAGTGAAGTTTCCAGACATGTACAAGGTATTCCTCCACTTCCTCAAAATGAAAGTTATCATGTGTTTCCCCAAATTTGGTAAGGTATTTTGTTGGTTTGGGCTTAGAACTCTAACCTTCATCCCTATTTTGTTCATTTCGTCATCTCCTGTTAGAATATTAGCCTTTATGACCACTCTTGACATCTCTGGACCTAACTTTTTGAAGAGTTCATGAACTGGAATGGAATGATGATTCTTCCCTGTTCCAAAGCATACCCATAACTGAGATATACCTTTGGAAATTCAACTGGCCATGAATCAAAGAAGCAAGACGACATCAGTATCATTCAAAAGCACAACTCTCTCTGTACCATTGTGAACTGCTCAGTTCACATGTGAAATAATTCAGTTTCAATATGCAGATTCCAGTTACCATCACAATCATCAACAATCAAGTTTTTCACTAGGGAAACTATCTTGAAGAAGACTTCCCAGTTCTTACACAGTTCAGATTTCTCTCCACACTCTTTAACAAAAGCTTCAAACTTCATTCTCAGATATTCAACCTTCCCACTTAGTGCATCAAACATTTTGTGAGCTTTTATTTTGTTTTGGTCTCTTAAACCAAGTACATCCTGCACTTTGAATGACGCCCACAAACATTGATTTGCACCAAAAAAAAATCCCACTGTGTTTGCATTGCCTCTGATATTATCATCATACCTTGGAAGGACCAAACATAGAATGAGTTCCATTCAGTACAGACTGAATAGTTTTACTGCCAAAACATTCTGCTTCAATAAGGGCATCATCCATGCCACTTCCACAGATATATTTTCCTGCACACCTTAATGCTACTTTTGTCATATGGAACATGCCCATCATGAGATACAGATCAGTGAATTCTTCTGGACTAGACAAAAAGTGTCCGTTACAATATGAAAAAAACCCTACATCACAGAAAACTAGTAGGACAGGCTGGTCTTAGTTGGACACAGACATTTTGAATGATTTTTAGAGCTGTATACACAGTCACATACTCAGTAAGTGGATGTGGTGTAACTGGCAAGAAACCAACCCTTGACAATGGAACTGTATCCTTGGAGATTATGGCACAAATTCCACACCATGTAGGAACTTTCTTTTTTTCTTCATTTGACAGACCACACTTAAAAGCGTTATGAAAAAATCATTTGTAGATGCTTTTGCAACAACATCATCAGAAGACATGATATCCATATCATCTGAGACAATCAAGGCCTCTGGAAGCCTAGGTCAAATGACTGGACTGTATAATTTTTCACCTTCTGGCATGGCAAGTCTGAAACAAGTTTGCAGCTCCATTTCTCTAAGCCTGTTGCTGATATCAGGCCTGTTTAAATGACGTGCTAAGCCATGGTTAGGCCTCCAACCCTTTTGCAGCAAATGGTTAGATGAGCAAGTTTAAACCATGGTTATGTAACTCCATGGTTAGGAATGGTTCACACGACACACTAAGCCATAATAATGGGCCTGTTCAGAAGCCACCTTAACCACAGAGCCTGAAATGTCATCTGAACGCTCATACTGAGAAAAAAGATAAAAATGTGTACCAATAGTAGTAGCTGATTAGTATATAAAGTAAAATATACTCAAATTTCATTCCTTTTTTTGATTAATGATGTAATAAACCATCATATTTTAGCATACCATGAAAACATTACCATATAAGCTACACATTTTCATTAAATGGCCTATTGTAGAGATAAGTGTTTGGGCGCCGTTTTTGAAAATGGTGGAACAAGTGCCTTTCCATCATGCCATTGTTGACCTCGTTGACCCCCAAAAAACTGTAATTTCAAGCCAAAATCACATTTGTATGTTGATTTGTCAAGTAAATGAGAAAATGAGACATTTCAGCCCCATCTTGGAAAATGGTGGAAGAAGTACTCTGACAATTAAAATAACATATTCTTTGAACTATTTGACCCTGAAAACCTATAATTTGATACCAAACACAAGATAGTAACTTCTGTGGTTGACGAAAACTAGCGACCTAAAGAAAACTGTCGGCCATTTTGAAAATAGCACCTAAAAAAGTTTTGCACAAGAATCAGACTATCTACCCAAATTATTATGTTAATCCAATACCTCAAGATCACATATCAGCAGAGAAAATCTCTGGACCTCAACATTTTTACACGTGTATATTGTGGTGACAGGATTATAATTGACAAGACAAGCCTACATATAGGCAACTTTGACAGCTGTTGACAACGGACAGGTGGGGAAAAGAGGTCAAGATTGCCCCCTTAGTAAGGTGATCCCCAGGGTTTTAAGTGTTGAGCTGACACTTGGGGGAGCCCTTCTTCCGTTCCACACTAGCCTGAACCTCTAGCAAGTCTTTTTTTTAGAAAGATCGAGGGCCCACCCCATTTTCACAGCTCTCATTCGCAGTAACTGCTCTGCTCAAGCAGAACAACAAGTGACTAACCCAAGACCAGTCCATGAATCTATGGCAGTGAATTTTGTAAAAGGAAGTTAACGATAGTGCCTCTAAGCAAAAACGGTTATTTCCCCTGCCACTGAGCAACTGCAGCATCTGCCCTCCCAACACACTTAGAAGAACTAGAACTCACAGAGTAATGACTCTCACAGATTTAACTCTCACAGAGATTTAAGTTACAGCATAATTCTTTAGATATTAACTCCATCCCCAATGTGAACAATCTAAAACCAAAGAACATGTACATTCTTTTCCCTACATAAAAAACCCATTGTTTTTGCCTTCTCTTCTTTCCTTGCAGAAAACACAATGTCTTTTTCCACAACTGTCCTCCTTTACACTTTCTTGTTATTGCAAAGTTTGCCATCCTCCACCTCCCAAGGATTTGATTTGTGCCAAGACTCAATACATCTGCTTCCAATATCCTGATTGAGTGATGGGATATAGAACTAAAAGTAACACTTAGCATGTATAGAGTGCTTTCCTCTCTTGTTTGAACAATGCTATTTCTGCAACGTGCTTGAACAATGCTATTTCTGCAACGTGCTTGTAATTCAAAGCATGTTATCTCCAAACATATGCTTAGCCGACAGTTTTCAAAAATATAACTTACTAACACAGTAGAAGTGACTTTTTTCTTTGCTTTTTAAATATTCAACATTCAGTAAATTAAGAGACCAGGTGGAAGGCTAAAGCAAGGAGTTTTGTTGTCCAAACTTCTCCTGGCCTCCATGACACACCCTTGAACAAGTTCGTTACCTTGTCAGCTTTTTTTCTTTAACAGTCAACTAAACAGTTATCTCTAATTTCCTATCACCCACTTATCTCCTCTATTTACTAATCTTAGAAGGTTGGGAGAGCATTTGCCAGTATTCAAAGCAACTATTTTGCATTGAACCCTGAGGCTTTGGGATGTAAAGTTCAGGGGAGTGGGAATCAGCTTTTAGAAGAACACATTTTAGTCCAGTTTCAATGAAGAATATTAAAAATAAAGAGATCTATATACAACTTTGGTAGACAGTTCCATTATTATAACAATTCCTTGGCTTCAGCTAACACAAGCACGTAAAATAAAAAAGGGGGGACATAATTGAAGCAGGGAAAAATATATAGATAAGAGTTATTTCATAGAGAACATCTAAAAACTTAAGAACAAACAACCCAGGATACCACCTTATTATCATAGATGGCTATAACTGAACTGTACCCAGTAACAAAGTCAAAGCACACTTATATTATGGGGGATGTGGTCAGCCACAATTAAAAGATCTCTTCCTTTCAAGGCCTTTTCAAAATTACTCATATGAATAAAAATATGGGAAACTTTATCAAAGCTAAACCAAACTAAGTGGCTAGCTGCAATGTGCTTGGAGTCTGAGAATGTGTTTGTCTTTCTCAGATTTTGCACAGCAAACTGCCTGTGAATTGACTATTTCGCAGTGTGGGAGGGAGGGATCAATGTATCATATACCACAGGAAGGATGCACTAATCACTGATAAAAACACCCATCTGCACATTGTGGCATCAAGTAATTGTACTTGATGCCACAATGCACTTAGTGCTTTTTAATGCCTAACTATTTGCCTATCTATTCATAGAACCAGGAAGTGGGCAACAAATAGAATGTGAATTTTATGTGATCTTTGAGGCACTTCATATAACCATTAAGGCTCTTCAAATCACAAGTTCAAGACTAAACACAAGACTGTACACCCTGTACATAAAAGCCTGACCTAAACATACTTACGTATTTTAATGTCTTTTAATTTTTGAAAGTGGACAAACAGTAGTATGCCTAAATATTGACAAATATAAAATTATTTAGTATGTTAATGTAAAGAGGTTCTCAATGCCAAATTCTGCAGAATGTGGGTTTGATCAGTAAGACTAAGATTATATTGTTTATATTTTAAACACTGACATGCAAAATGGTGTAAACATAAGAAAGTGCTGAGCATGTTAGTAAAGTTAGTAAAGCATACAGTCAAACAGCACCAAAAAAACCCATCCTTCACCCCAACTTTGCCCAACAGCTAAGGAGAAATAAAAGAAATTATAGAGGTTTCCACCACCACCGCCTGTCCATTTCATGTCAACTATTTTCTAATATGAATCTTGTAGAATAAGGAATATGTGTTCCTCAACTACAGTTTGGCTTAATTTAAGAGTCTTGTAAGAACCATTTTGCTGGACCAAACCAAAGGTTCCTCTGCGATCCTCTTGTTTCTACTAGTGGCTAGACAGAAGTCTCTGAATCACCCTTTCCAAACCTTGGGTTCCCAGTTGCTGTTGCACTGCAACTCCTGTAATTCCCAGGTAACGTGGCCAATGGACAAGCACAATGGGAGTTGTAGTCCTGTGCAGGTAAGAAGCAATGGAGTTCAGTCCAGCCATTCATTGTGTAAAGGCAGAAGGTAGGGAGAGGAAAAAGAGAAAGCAGAAGGCAAAATCTCATACCCTTTTCCAGTTATCTTTATAGCACTAAAGAACAATAAGTTTTAAAAGATCTGGGGCCTGCTGCAAAAGGAAAGGAAACAGATGAAGGATTTTTGCTTTAAAAGATTAATTTGAATGCCATTTTGTTTGCCTTCCTAGGAAGGAGGAGAAAAATGATTTATGGGGTCTTGAGCAATAAGAGTTAGGATGTTAACATATTTTTCACTGAGAAACTATTCTTGAACATCGTTTATATAAGATTTTTTTTGGATTTGGTAATGGGCTATAAAAACCAACTTTTCTAGTGGTTTGGCACTTATTTCTAAGTGCTTCATACAGTTCTAATGATTTACTATATGCTTTACTATATAGCCTTCTTCCATGCAATTCTGTATTCTACATTGTGACTTCATTCTACCTTGAGGCTCCTGATCACCTTGCTTTAAAAAAATATATACATACATTTAAAAATACAAAAAAAAAATCATGGATTTTTAAAAATAGTACAGTACGTATGTAAATTCATATCTTATGAATATCCATCAGCCCTTCATTCTCTCTCACATTCCTTCTTACACATACAGAACTCATTCATTTTTATGTACTACTCACAGGTAATTCACATACTGCTGTCTCACTGCTGTCATACACTTAAAACATTCACACACAGAGCCCAAACATTGGTCAACACTGAAATAGTGCTGGCTGTTCCCTCCTCTGTTGAATCCCTTTCCACAAAGAGAACACACAGGCACATCTGTCTCCTAGGTTTGTATTCAGATAGTTGCTTAAGATTCAGAGAAGCTGGAATGTTCATAAATATTTCATTAGCTCCTCAACAGCTGGGCCAATGGGAGGGCACATTTTAGTGAACTGAAGCCAATGATCTTATAGATAGCAGACTAAATTTACCTCATTTATTTTCTCCATTTTCTGACCATCTGATTTGGAGTGAATTGGCAAACACATTTTTCTGCAAATTTCTGTGTTCAATCTCTTAATTTGAGTTCTTATTCTTTTATGTCTATAGAAATGGTCCAAACATGTTTTTTTATTCTAGTGTTCTTGCTCAAATGTCCATGAAGAGGAATGAGATGAGCAAAGGAGCTGCTCAGACTAGACTTCTGCAAAACAAAACAAAACACCAAGTCTGTGCCTACCTTAGTTCTATGAGTTCTGCTACCAGCTCTCCATGGCCAAAGGCCCTCGTAGAGCACTTTTCATCACTAGGGATTGGTCAGGGTTTACCAAGGGAGAGGACACAAACAGCATCAGTTTCCTGCATCAGTCTGGCAATTTTCAGACTGATAGCCACAGTGCCATCCTGGCAGGGCTGTATCTTTGGGCTAGGCTCCCACCTTCACATGCTTGGTCCCAAGATACATAACTGGCCTTACAGCAAGTGATGGTAGCACCAAGGCTTTGTGAGCATGTCTGTTAGTGTTCAAACACATGCTGTATCTGAATGCTCACAAAGCCTTAATTTGTGAGCATTCAGAATGCAATCTATGTTGATATGATTTAGGCTATCCATATCTATACAGATATTTGTTGGACTGATTTTCATGTGAATATGAATAATCATCAGTACATTACATCCAATCATAATAAAGTGCACACCCAACATTCCTGTACAAAACTTATTGCAAATCACAGCTTGTCCTGCCCAAGGTAGAAAATGTCCCTTTTCAATCTACATGAAAAGAACTTCATCCCTGAGTTACAGAGAACTCCTCGGTATTCTTGAATTTTGTAAAAGATGACACTATAATTGAAGAGATTTAGGTTGCAATCCTAAAACACATTTACCAGGAAGTAAGCCTTGAGCTAAATTGAATTTACTTCTGAGTAAATGTGTTTAGGATTGAACTACTGGAGTTTTCCTTTTTACAACAACACAGCTTGAGCACAGAAATACAGATTAAGTACATAAAAGACAAAATTACTATTGTCACAACTGCCTCTGATTCACATGACTAAAATTATGTTTGGGCTTTTTATCTATCCCCATCTTTTTGTATCTACAGATTGGATATGTGTGTGATGAACAGTTTATGTGAATTCCTGAGAAACACAAGGGGCTGTATTGTCTATGATGAATTCCGTGACTAATTCAGCAGATTAATATTCAATCTTTACATATACAGCCTGAACCAAAAGGAAAGCAAGCCAAGCTTGTAGCAGTGTGAGCCAGGCCATCATTTTTTACCCATCTGTATAGCTCATGCGTTCTGAAAATTTGAAACTCCCTTATAGTGAGAGCCAAACTAGTAGTCCATCTACTAATTATTAATTTCATTTCTACAGCATAGCAATGTGTATGGTGCTTTATAGATTCTTGCTTGAGGAGCTTCAAATCCACCCCTCCAGGGTTCCTCAGAGAGCCACCTACCCTTTTCCTGCCTCGTTCCTTTTTTCTGAACAAATACTCATTTTGTGATCCCCAGCTTTTGTACCTGGAAATACCTCTCCTAAGATTGAAATGTTTCTCCTAAGACTTAGTTAATGGCAGTAAGAGATTTACAATTGTATTTTGGCCTTCAGCCCCATCCACCATCCACAGAGCCTCTCGGGTATTCGTACCTCAGGCTGAAAGAGGTTCAACATTCCTGATCCAGAATTTGACACAGAGGAAACAACAGAGGAAGGGGAAAGAAAGGAAAACAGGAGTAAACAGGGGAAGGATGTGTGATTTTAGGTGCATGCCCTTAGGCTTAGTAATAGGGTAATATTGACAGCAGAACATGGGATCATCTAGCCTAGTACTGTCCCTCTAAGGTCCTTCTGTTTATACTATTTGTAGCTGTATTTTTAAACAGGAACTGATATTATCACTATTTTCAAAACGGGACTGGAACTGCATTGCACAAAAGTTACTCTATTTTCTAAAGTTCATAGTATATAGTTGGTTGAAATTAAATTTCCAAGGTAAAAAGCAGAATTTTCCAACCTGTATAGACTTACTTGCTGGAGAAGTAATCCATGCTATTGGCCAAGTTAAGTATCATATGACTTTTGAAATTCATTATTCACCATATAGACAATCTGTGTGTCTTCTGTATGATGGGGCAAAATGCCCAACATGAACAATTTAAAGCTCTGTAAATTAACAACAGCACTCCTCAACATATTGCTTAAGGACTGTATATTAGCTTTCAATAATAGAATAGAACACAATATAATCTTTACTTAATTATATTTCATGTTCTAATGACCTTATCTTTGACCAAATGACTGTTTTTCAGAAGTGGCATAGACATTTGTGATCAAAAGGTCTCCACATACACTTTCAATTGCATTTACTTATTATTTATTTATTAACAATAGCTGTATGTTGCCCCACAACAGAAAGTTCTCTGAGTTGTATATAGAAAATATAAAACAAAACAGTGGTCAATATTGTGTGTCATCTCTGTCTCGCACCTGATATAGTGGACATTGTCTGTTTAAATGCCTATTTTGTTTGGAAGCTGCTGAACCCATGATGGTTGGAATATCCCAAAAGATGTATTTTCCTATTAGACCTAGGTCAATAGGCTGATAAACCTGCGTTGAGTCTATGGGCATAAACAGCTTGTCTGGGACATTGAAAGAGTCAGCCTCTGAAATAGTAGGGCCTGCTATTACTGACACTAAGAGAAGGGGCAGATGTCATTTTTGTGGGCCACATAGTGAAGGGCAGAACGGGTGGCGTTGCTGGGCACACCCTGACGTCACCTCGTTCTCTCTGTCTCTAATCTCATCCGGCTACATATAAGATGTTCTTAAATGTTCTGCTACTATTCCCCGGTCTATGAAATGTTGCATTCTTAATGTTTCATTCTTATACCAATAGCAGTATGATGCTGTGCTCTATTGTGCTATTGTGTACAATCACGCTATATCCTCGTAGACAGCAATATTGTGCCCTCGTGGACAGTAAGACTGAAGTTCTATATAAACCTGGCAAAACTACAATAAAGGATGCTTACTACGCTCACTACGCTCGGCCCGAGCTTCAGGTGCACCTCTCATTCTTTGGGATCCCGGTGAGTATGGGCGTCTCGCTGTCAGCAGTACAGCGTAGACACGCAGATGAATTAGCATTCTTGCTAAAGAGAACTGGGCATGATGTTCCCTCTTCTGCCCTTACACGGCTAGTCCGTGAACTTGGGGAACAGTGCCCATAGTACCCAGAGACAGGATCTTTAGCTTTGAGCGATTGGGAACGTATAGGGCGTCTGCTTCATACAGAGCCTCGAGCTCCTGTTGAAATCTTACATTTGTGGCATTTATGCCGGCATGCAGTCGACCTCTACGAGTCCCAAACCGCTTTGTCTACGCAGCCTTCTCCCACTTATCACGCACCTACCTCTTTACCTCCTGCTCCGCTATCTCACCCTTCAGCTCCCAGTGCTCCTCCTCCTGTTGCTTCCGCTTCTGCAGTTTCTGATTCTGTACCCCTGTCTGGGTTCCAGCGTATGGTGCAGAAGTGTAAGCAGGATCCTACTTTAACAGGAGAAGAGTTGAGAGACCTGCTTGCAGTCTGTCCTGTTACGTACACTCAAAATAATCAGGGTCGAGTAGTCGCTAATTGGGAACCACTGCCATACACAGACTTGGCACACAAACTTGCAAAATGAACCTGCTTGCTCAAGCACTGACTCGAAACCACAAAAAAGTCGGCAAATGTTTCAACTGTGGCAAAAAAGGGCATTTTCGGCATGAGTGCCGTTCCACCCCGCAGTCAGGTAAACGACCATCTACCAAATGCCCAATTTGCAAAAAAGGGTATCATTGGGCAAACCAATGCCGCTCGGGAAACTCCAGACAATGCCCTCTGACCCAGACAAAAAGACAGCATATCCCCTCACCGCTCCAGAAAGCTCACAACCTCCCCCACCTCCTCCTCCACTGTCAGATCCGTTCCTGTCTCGCAGCTTACCGCCGCCACAGCCGGTAGTGCTAGGCTTGACTTAATAGTTACTGAAGACACTGTATTTTCCTTTCCTTTGGAAGTACTCCTTGTTCCCACCCAGGTTACTGGTCCGCTGCCTGCTGGATTTTTTGAGTTAATTCTTCCTCGCTCTTCTGCAAGCAAAAAAGCTTTTTTCATTGTTCCAGGTGTAGTCGATTCCGATTACACAGGTGTTTTAAAGCTGCAAGTCTGGACATCTCTTCCTCAAACTCTCCCTCGTTCTTCCTCTATTGCTCAGTTGTTATTACTTCCTTATTCTGTTCCTCAGGCCCCTTCAGCCGTCCGTAGTGATGCGAGTTTTGGATCTACTAACTTGACCCTTATCTCCTATTTAGAACAACCAATTGGTCGAAAGCGACCACTCTGCACTTTCATTGTCAACGATTTATTATTTACAGGTCTTATTGATATGTGACAGTCCTTCGATACGCTGAGTGGCCGTCACAGTGGCCCCTTCAACCTGTGCAGCAGCTGTGGGGCATTGGTGGTGCACAATCTGCGCAACAGAGCTCAGAGTGGCTTGCTGTTCATTCACCTCATCGTCACATACAAATTGCGAGTGTAAAACCTTTTGTTTTACCTCTCCCTTTGAATATCTGGGGCCGCGATTTGTTAGAGCAAGTAAGTGCAACACTTGTTCTCGATGTCTGAATCTCACCCAAAGCTTAATGGCTTTGTCCCAACTGCGCTGCCTTTAGTATGGACAACTGACACTCCTGTTTAGATCATGTCCAGGCTTCTCTGTTGCCCTGTTGTCAACTCCTCACTCGCCTACCGCTTTGCTTTTTGTGCCAAAAGACGACAAGTCTATTTATATCTGTGAATAGTTAGTATTATCTGCTACTCCGCCCCGCAATATTTACCCACTAGTCCAGGCCTATGCTGACCTTCTCATTAAATGTCGCAATTGAGCTTTGCAGCTGTTGGGCCAAGATGTGCTTGCTGTTCACTTGCCCATTACTAAAGTAGAACTTGTTCACTTAATGACTACTTCAGATAGTTACCAATTTGCTTTCTCCAATCATGTGGGTCCCCTGTCATTTAACATGCCAAAAGATCCGCAAATTACTCTAACTTTAACTATTCAGTTACAAGCACAGTCAGTCGCCGTTGCAGCTCCCTTACAGGGAGCCCCCACAGTGTTTACTGATGGCTCTCCAAAAAGAGGTGTTCTTACCTATGTAGATGCCATTACTAAAACTTGGCGATTTTTATACACTCCTATTCAAGTTTCTGTGCAGCGAGCAGAAATTGCTGCAGTAATACTTGCTTTCCGGCAGTTTGCACAGCAACCATTTAACCCCATTGTAGATACCATATATGTCTATAACCTTATCTTTCATTTAGCTGATTCTCTGCTAACTGCTCAAATTGATCACAATTTAATGGCGTTGTTCCCTGCTTGGCAAAATGCTCTATCTTAGCGTGCAATTCCCTTTTTTGTTGCACATATCCGCAGCCATACTCCTTTGCCAAGGCCATTGAGTTTTGGCAATGCTCAAGCAGATGCTGCTTTGCAACATCCAGCTGCAAATTCATTATTCTCAGACCCTTTCCAGAGCCATTCCTTTTTCCACCAATCTGCAAAATCCTTAGCGTGCCAATTTTCTCTCCCACTGACACAAGCACAAGCAATTGTTCGAAATTGTTCACATTGTTCCCTCCATAATTCCTCCCCGTCTATGGGGGTGAACCCCAGAGGAGAAAAAGCTAATTGTCTATGGCAAATGGACGTTACCCATTTTCCTCCCTTTAAACCTTATTCTCTTCTTCATGTTAGTATTGACACTTACTCTCATTACCTTCATGTAACAGCACAGAAACATGAGAATGCCCCTGCTGTGACAACACATTTGTTGGCAGCCATTTCCATTTTGGGCAATCCCCAAAAACTACAAACAGACAATGCACCTACTTATGTTTCCAAAGCGTTAGAAGATTTTTGCTCCCAATGGGATATTGTTCTCACCCATGGGATTCCCTATAACTCCCAGGGGCAAGCTATTGTTGAGAGAGCCAATCGCACTCTTAAAGAACTCCTTAACAAGCGTGTTAAACAAGCTGCTATCCTTCCCCATTACCGCAATATTCAAACTCATTTAGCTGTAGTCCTGTTTATTTAGAATCATTTAACTCTTAGAACAGATAATATGTCTCCCGTGCAGTGTCATTTTGATTGTCTCCCTAACCTTCCACGTCCACAGGTCTTATACCATCAGCTTCCTGATCCGCAGTAGAAAGGCCTTGTTCCTCTCATCACCTAGGGTCGTGGTTACGCTGCAGTGTCCACCAGTGATGGTCCCGTTTAGATTCCTGCTAAGTGTGTCAAGCCTTATCACTCTAATGTCGTGGCATCAAGCCCTTCCCAATCCGATTCCGAATTTCAATCCTCAACTTCACCAGACTGCTCTGCGACAGCCATTGCCTCCGAAAGTCCCAGTACCAATGATAACGTGGAGAGCAATTAAAAAGACAATTAATACAGCTCAAAGATGTCTCCAACAACAAGAGCTGCCTGAAACTCCTGAAAATTTAGTTACTGCTGTATTTGCTGTAATTACCGCTAATTCCGTGATGATATTATGTCTAATCTCAATATTATTTAATTTAAGTGCTGCTGCTCCAATACCTTCAGTTTCTTTAGTGCCTGACGCTAACCTTTGGGTTCGACATGCCCTGTATATGTTTACTATTCATGGTCACAATGCTACTTTGTATTATGAACATCCATTAACTGCTAGCCAAATAGCTTTTATTCCTACTGCCTTTATAACTCCTGAAATTGTTGTATCTCATCTGCAGCGTATTCATCAATCAGCACTATTTGCTAACCCCGAGAACTTAAATCAGACCAAATGGCGATTTTTTCAAGTTTCTAAAGTCACTCCAGCTATGTGCTTCTGTTGTCATGCCACTAGTGCTTGGAATACAAAGTGGCATGATTAGCATAGAGCTGTTAAAATCCTTGCTGCTGTAGGTAATTATTCTGCTTGCACTGAAAAAATTTAGTTATAAGGGAATTATAACTCTTCCTATCCCTTCAACATTACGTACTAGAATCAATCCACGACGCTCAATGACATTTACAAAACTTTCCCTATGTTTCAGCCAAATTATACAGCTATGGCCAGTAGTATCTGTAGTAGCTAGCAGATCCAAGACCCTAATTTATAATTTTTCTTCAATAACACAGCCGCCAATTATCACCCAAGTGCGTATCAATGTGCCGCTTTAAGTTACCTCACTTTGCCAATACAAGTTGTTCATTCAGTAGCTCCACGAAGAGCTCGAGCTATTCAAAGTAGCCCTTTAAGACCTCATTGCTCTGATACAGTTATTATTGATACACAACTGTCTGAGTTGCCTGATGGGTCTCGAGCTGTTCTAGGAGCTATCACTGGCACTTTATCCTTAAGATCATACCCTAAAATAATTGCACAAGAAAATAAGCGCTCTATTCTTAAATTAACTTGTCGTTTAGAAAAAACAGTTAACGCTACTAGCAATATTGTGCGCGATTTGCAACTCAAAATTGATGAATTGCATCAAGATCAAATGCAATATCGTTTTGCAATAGACTACCTTCTAGCAAAAACTGGTGGGTTCTGTAAATTAGTAGGCCCTGCTGGTTGTGAAGTCCATTTTCATGACTTAAATCAGACTACTGAAGATCACTTAGCTAATCTAGAACATGTTCACACACATGTTCACACAAATGTTCACACAAATGTTCACACACAATTTTCTGTGTTTTCATGGTTAACAGATTGGCTTCCCAACTTTACATATCTCCGATAGTTATTCTTTTATGTCATTTGTGGAACAGCTATTTTAATTTCCTTGTGTTGCTTTGTTCAGTGCATCCCTTCTCTGTTTATGATAGTAAAAATTGCTTTGCCTTTACTTCATATTCAACGCACAAACCGTTATTTCACAAACCTTCTTATTAATTAAATTAAGAAAAAGAGATGAGATGAAGGGCAGAACGGGTGGCGTTGCTGGGCACACCCTGACGTCACCTCGTTCTCTCTGTCTCTAATCTCATCCGTCTACATACAAGATGTTCCTAAATGTTCTGCTACTATTCCCGGGTCCATGAAATGTTTCATTCTTAATGTTTCATTCTTATACCAATACCATTATGATGCTGTGCTCTATTGTGCTATTGTGTACAATCACGCTATATCCTCGTAGACAGCAATATTGTGCCCTCGTGGACAGTAAGACTGAAGGTCTATATAAACCTGGCAAAACTACAATAAAGGATGCTTCTTTCTAACAACATCTCGGTGTGTGTCTCATCATTCCTTCAACACAGTGATAGGAAATTGCAGCAATGTATCTATTTTGTCTGTCCTAGTCATGCAATTTTGAAATGCCGTGACTTTGCATAAGTTGCTCAGATACTGTATGTTATACTTGTGCAAGCTTTATATTGATGTTATATGTTAATGGTGCATAGATGAGGCTAAAATTAGGAAATTCCAACTGCTTCACAAAATTAACACTTCTACTGAAGTTCTAGTTATCCTTGTGACTAAACTTCCAAGTTCAAACATTTTTGCAACCACATAACTATTTATTGTCAATATAACCACAATTTCATTCCTAATGACCTTTAAGCATGTACTCTCAAGAAAGCTGGAGGTATTATACTAATGACATTTCCCTTCATTCATGTCATTACATGTTCTGCAATGTGCAAAATCACACAAATGAACGAGCTCTCATAAAATGTTCTCTTTTAGTGAATATTTCAAGCTGTCTTCCTTCCCCCATCAATCTCAGTATCTGACCTTGTTGACCAAAGGTTCTAGTTAGCTGGACCCATTTTATTTATTTAAAGCATTTTTATAGTTCCCTTTTATGTAAACGACCCAGAGGTTTTTATTGAAGGTGTTACAAGAATATATGAAATAAAATAGATATTTGTACCCTGATTTTTTCTTGAACAGTGCTCAAAGAGTCTTGCAAACTTTTAAAATAGGAATTAAATTAATAATGTAGGAAAACTGATCTGGAATGAGGTGCACAACTTGTTCTGGACAAAATTTCACTTTCCTTGGAAATGCAAGTTCACAGCTTGGGAATGTTAGGAAATAAGGAAGCTTCCTTATATGAGTCAAACCTTTGGTCCTTTTAGCCAGATATTGCTGATACTGACTGGCAGTGGTTCTCTGGAGGTTTCAGGCAGGATTCTTTCCTAGGCCTACCTGGAGATGTTAGTGATTGAACTTGGAACCTTTTGCATGCAAAGCATGTGTCCTACTTCAGAACACTCTACCACTCCTGACTTGACATTGATTCTGGGTGCCTAGGTGGCAGTGGTGAAGGTGCTTTAGCACAGTTTAGCCTGCACCAGCTGCACCTTTTATTGGAGTAGGAAGTCTGATCAGTGTTGCATATGCCCTCTCCAGGAGCAGGCAACATGGTGCTCTCCAGATGTTTTGAATGACAACTCCCAGAATCCTTGATCATAGGCTTTGACGATTAGGGATTGTGAGGAATTGGAGCCCAAAGCATCAGGAGGACAACAAGTTGCTTAGTCACATCCAAGTTGAAATTTGCAGTGTGCTCTATGTGAGGTTATCTTTGAAAAGTTTTTGGAAAGTTCAGCTGGTGCAAACTCCAATAATGAGTTTTGATGCAGCTGTGGCTTCTCTCTTATACCACCTTGGTTCGCTCCTGGCTTCTTCCTATGCCTAACATGCTGTTTAATTATCTTTATATCCCTAAATGGCTTCAGACAAGGGTACAGACAAGGTTTCATCCTCTCCCCATGATTCTGCCCACTTACCTTGGTCTTTGTGGAGGCCCTGCTCCATGTCCCACTGCTGGTAGATTTTTACTTGATGGGTATGGTTGGTGAGTACATGGGACTAGGTATTCTGTTTCAGTAACCAGACTTTGAACTCTCTACTAGCACTGTGCCAAATTTTTCAACCTATTTATTTTCAACCATTTGTTGGGGGGAGGCGGGGAGGGGGGAGAATTTCTCACAATTTCTAGGTGAGAAACTGCACCCAAAATTGTGGGAAAGGGTGAGAATTTCAGAGGAATTTCTCTCGGTGCAGGGCTTCAGTGGTTATCTTAATGTAAAGAGGTGGATGAGGGGTTCCTATGGGCTTTTTCTTTTACCATTTTCCCCCTTTCTGTCCTTGCAGCCTCTCCAGCTGCTTGAGCTTCTTGGAAAGCCCCCTGGAGGACTTAGCTAGGACTTCCTCCCTTGGGGCTTTAACAACAACAACAACAACAACAACTCCTCTCCCAGCTTTCAGGCACTGAGAAGGCAGCAGCACTGAAAGCCCTAAGGGAGGGAATCCTGGCTAAATCTCTAGGGGGTTTCCAAGAAGCTCAAAAAGTCAGTGAAGCTGCTAGGGCAGAATGGGAAGGGGGGAAATGGTAAAAGAAATAGCACATAGGAAGCCCCTCAGCCACCTCCTTAAAGTAAGGTAAGCCATGAAGCCCTGCACCCAGGTAAATTTCTCCGAAATTCTCAACATCCCAGTAAAAGAGGCAGAAAAACAAATGCCTCTTTTGCAAGGAAATGAAGGTGGGGTTTTGGCACAGAACTACTTTCTACCCTGTGATGTGTGGACTGGTTCCATCATTTGAGGAGTGTACATTCATTTCAGTAAGTAAGTATATGCATTACAGCTAAGGCCATGTTCAGTGGCATCTCGGATGAGTATATAAGCATTATGAGAGAATTAATATGTTTCAACAGTCAGATACAAAGAACCAAATCTGGCAAAAAAGGAGTTTTACTGTGGACAAGAGCTATTTTAGGTAAAGATGATAGAAACAGTAAGCCTATGTACACCAGTTGCTGGGGAACGTGGGCAGGAGGCTGCTGTTGCACTCATGTCCTGCTTGTGGGTTCCTGGTCAACAGTTGGTTGGCACTGAGCAAACAGAATGCTGGACTAGATGGACCCTTGATCTGATCCAGCATGGCTCTTCTTATGTTCTTAATGGCTCTTTGAGAATAGTTTTGGAGATTTTATGTAGTCTTCCACGCTTCCTTGACAGGGAGAGGATTTTTAAAAATAAAAATACTATTAACAAGAAAGTTAATAATTATGGAGAACTTAATATTATTGCAATAAGCTAGAAAATTGATGCTGTGAAAAATCAAACCCTAGGAGTTCCAATTCTTCACCAAAGTTGTAAAGTAGTTCTATAAGGGAAACATTATTTGGAACTGAACCAATGCTATTGCATATACATGACAAGGATATGATAAATACAATGCAAATACAAATAATCTTGGATTAACTGATCACAAATTAGTCCAGTTTGAGGGAGGATCAGATGAAACTGTGGGTAAAGAAGTTAATTTGTGTGGGTAAAGAAGTTAATTTGAGAGATAAATTGGACTATGGAACATATACTACAAATGCACTGAAAAACTTTTTTTTTGAAACTCGATGGAATACTAGCAGTTTGCAAATGTAACAAACATGAAAAAACTTGAAGGTAAAGGATCTGGAAGGGATTCTGGAAGCAAAATAAAGTAGTGGATTTGACACTTAGATTAAAATGGGTTCCTGCAAGCAGTAGAAAAGTTGTGCTTGTGGGCCATTGGATTCAACCCTATAGTTTTAGTCAGGATTTGAGAAAGAGAGGACATCATAAAGATAGGGAAGAGGTATAAATCCCAAACATTTGATAATTGCCAAATATCTTGTTCCTCCAAAATTAAAAAGACAACACAAAGAGATCAAGTGGTATAATTACATATAAGCAAATAAAAAGGAGACATTGTCCAAATATTAATGAACATTTGGCCTATGAGCATGATATTGAAGTAATGAGGAAAGCTTATTAACAATGAAAAATAATAAAAATTAAATTATGAACAGGTTTCGACAAAACCACTTTCTAGGCAATTATGGTAACAGGTTCTCTTTCCTTTGTTGAGTGAATGAGGTGATAACAAGACTTTCAAGTTTTACTATAGCTTATTACAGATCAGTTCAATTTCAAAATGTGTGGAGATACAGGAAGCTGAGCCAGCGGGCTTTTACACTGCCTGTTTAACCCATCACTGTAATACTGTTTTTTTTATTCCTGATCAAGTGCTGGCCATGTATGCCGTCCTTAGTTATATCGATACTTTCCGGATTATATCTGCACATGTGTGGGTGGCGCCTCTGTTGCAGATTCAGCTGAAATCCATGAGAATTACTCCCAAGTCATTGATTGCAGCTTAAACCTTCATAGTTCAGAACCACACTATCACCACAAACAGATCAATGAAGTCTCTCCGACAGCACACCCAGATCTGGATTCAAAGCAATATGAGAGCAGCTACTCTCACTGAGAGCCACCGCCTCTCGTGAGCTGCTGCTGACCTGTCAGTATTTGGAAGATCACAGTGCTTTGCAAATGAAAACCGACCTTGTTGCAGACAAGGGTGACACTGCCATACCTTTCTCACCAACTGATGTCAGCACTGCACTGCACGATTCCCGCCCACACCAAAGTGCAATATAGCGCAAATGGAGAAATACACAGCTGGGTGATGGAAGAAACATAGTCTCCCCGTAAACCCACCACCACCACCACATTTTCCCCATACAGGAATAACATGGGGAAATAAGGAGGAAGGTGCAGGACAGCTACTGGTGGCCAACGGCATCTCGTATTGCATGAGGAAAATACCGTGACTGGGAAATACAATAGCACGAAAAATAGCCCATGTAGAGAAACCCATAGGAGAATGCTTCTTTGGATAGTTTATCTATTCCTATCAACTGGAGCAAGCAGAAATCAGTTTTAAACAGAGGATGGGGGAATGGAAGGTAGAGGTTGATTCTCTTTTTCTGTCTGTAGCCTTTGCAGTCATCAAGAGTACTGATGGGATTCCTAGTTCAGGTTAACAGTTTAAATGGCAGCACTTCTTTCTAAGATTATTTGCATTTCTTATTCTATTCTAAATATTACCATTTAGCTGGTTGAACATGATTCACACTCTTGATAATAAAACTCACACCAATAACACTACGGAGCTGAGCTGTCCTACCCATAACACTGAACACACTACAATATTTTACATTTGAGATGCCATGTACAAGAAATTACTTTGAGTAGAAGTGTCACTCTTTGTTGGTAAGCAGGGCATTATTCTAAAATCACTGCAACTCAGTTCATACCAGTAAGCAAAACTTGTAAATCTCTTAAGACCAACAAGCAGGAATTTATCTGCACTGTATGAGCTGTTGTGGAACTATTCTCAAACTACTTTCCTTTCTGCAATTCACATGTTTACTGGTTGCATTAACTGTGATCTCAACGGAACTCAGGAATGTAGTCGCTTTGAAAATTATGATTCTACAAGTCTGTGATAGCTATTGAAGCAATTATATCCACCAGCTATCTAGTAGTGCAGCATTAAATAAGTCCACAAGTATTACTAAGCCCCACAAAAAATATTTTGCTAATGTGTCTATCCACAAAAACATTAAAGGAAAACATTAGACCAGTCTTGAATGGGAGGAAATAGTCAAAATTTAAGGTTCCCTGGCTAATCATCTGCATACAATTCTTACACACCATGTATGCAAGTGGCAGTTACCAAGTTTGCACTGTTTTCATTTGTATGGTATAAATCTCTTTTTAATTTTGGAATGAGCTAGAGGCACAAAGTAAGACCACAGGAGCAGTGATTTCACAAGAGCATCATGTGTTGAAGCTGTGTCTATCTAGAGTTCCTTTGCACATTTGGCACCCTGGAGGATGTTAGGATGTAGAAGCTGTGGAGATTTAGGGGGGCTATCTGGCAATATAGCTTCTGCTTCATGCCAGTGAGTGCTGTGTAAAAGGACACACATGAACCGTCTCTATCGATTGTGCATAGCTGCATGGGGCTGAACTAGGGTGACCATATGAAAAGGAGGACAGGGCTCCTGTATCTTTAACAGATGCATAGAAAAAGGAATTTCAGTAGGTTTCATTTGTATGCATGAATCATTTGGTGAAATTCTGCCTTCATCACAATAGCTAAATCTAAATCTAAAGTATTAGCTAGTATAGATAGCTAATCTTGCTGGAGTGACCATTTGCAAAAGAAGGCAGGGTTCCTGCAGCTTTAACTGTCATTATTATTATTTATTATTTATTACATTTATATACCACCCCATAGCCCAAGCTCTCTGGGCGGTTTACAAAAATTAAAACTTTGGATGAAGAGGGAATTTCACCAGGTGCTGCATGCGTACAAATGACACCAGCTGAAATTCCCTTTTCTAAGCCACTGTTAAAGATACAGGAGCCCTGGTCTCCTTTGCATATGGTCACCCTAGCTGAGCCATTAATTAGTTTGTTTAATAGCTTAGTATAGTACAGAATCCTTGGACTTGAAAGATCAGGAAACCATTTTTCACAACCCTCTGCCCACGTGCAGACCCTTGCAAGGTAATTTTGCACTTTGTAGCTGCAGAGTTCTGTAGCTGCTATGCAGTTGCCAAGGAGCCCCCAAAGAGACAAATTCAGCTGATTTGCAAAGTTAATTTGACCCTTTTGATGAACTGTGAGAGTGCTGGATTCCATTTTGTTTGAAAAAGCTTTTACATTTTTTTAGTTCCCCTGAATATTGGGGTGGGGTAGCAGGAGTCACATGGGGTGGGGGGCTACTGTAGCAACAAAGATCTGTGAGCAATATAGTTCTTACATAGGCTGACCATATGAAAAGGAGGACAGGGCTCCTGTAACTTTAACAGTTGTAGAGAAAAGGGAATTTCAGCCAGTGTCATTTGTATGCAATTAGTTCCTGGTGAAATTCCCTCTTCATCACAACAGTTAAAGTTGCAGGGGCCCTGCCTTCTTTTGTATCTGGTTACTCTAGTATAGTGCCTGCACCTTTAACTGTTGTGATGATGAGGGAAGTTCACCAGGAACTAACTGCATACAAATGACACTGGCTCAAATTCCCTTTTCCCTCCAACTGTTAAAGTTACAGGAGCCCTGTCCTCCTTTTCATATGGTCAGCCTATCTTACATAAAGACCAGAAGGGTTCCCATTGGCTTCCAAAGTCATTGATAGGGTAGCACTATAGTACAGCAAGGCAAAAGGCCAGCCAATCCTGCCACCTGAAAGCTGTACTCAAGAAACAGAGCGCATATCTTATATCATTTGCACAGCTATGAAAGAAGGATAACTTCAATGACAACCACATAAGACTTGGTCAAAACTACTCCACATGAAGAGATTGCCAGTAATGCCATCAAATAAGGATACAGTATGCCACACCAAACTAGAAATTTTTATTCTTCAGCAGTATTCTGACAACAGTGAACCACCATCAGAGACACTGACATGCTTTTCCTGTCTCAAATCTGCTTGTTTATTTAGGGGAAATGACAGGAGAAGTAGAAAGATGCTGCAACAGCTTGGACAATTTTGAGATTTATTTACTAAATGAAAGCCTGAGCTCTCTTGACCATACCTTTTGTATAGCTATCACAGGTATCTTGTGCATTTGTGAATGGGGAAGAAATGACAGATCAAATCATAATCCTTTTGTACACTAACACAGCTCACATACTGCAGAGCTCTAGCAGGTGCAAATCTAAACATTTCCACAAGCTCTCTGGAGAAACAAAAGAGTTTCTCTTACCAGCTCTAACAATATCTATGCATTAATCTTCCTGTAGCCAGACGTTTGCCCTGGAGCCATTCTACGGCGTTATTATTATGCCAAGAATTTCCCATTTCCAAATGTGCTTTTAGCAAATCTGGAGCTTTTAGCCCTTTTAGGCTGATATGTTCAGATACAGCTGCAGTATTTGATCTCTCATCTACTGAACTATATTTATTTCATTTCCACTATATTTTTGCTCTTCCCTGAAAGTTCCTCAGAGACAATATGATGAATTATTAATTTATTTATAATAAATACCTTATTTTAATTTCTGTTCTCATCTTACTACCTTTCCATTTTGAAAAGTAAATCTTATTTGTCTCAATTGTCAATTAATTAATATTTGAAAGATTTGTTATAGATAAGAGCTGCTTTGACATGAATTGCATCTCTTCCAACAGGTGAAAAGGAACTATCTAGAAATACAGTAAATATAATTGCTCAACACAAAGACTAGGTTCATGCTATGGCATTCAAGCAGGCCCTGGATGTCACCTTGAGTTTGTAATTAGTGCCTTTAAGAAATTCAAGATAAATTGTAGCTAGTAGTTCAGTAAGTTTTCCAAACATGAATAGGAATTATTTGCTAAGTACTCTATGGTTATTACTTTATGTGTAATTCTAACAGAGTTCAGTACCAAGATGATGTATTTGCTTGCCTTCAAGTATCATTTCAGAATAGGAGTTTCATGTATTTGGGTAGAGGAGGCAATGAAAATGGTTTGAGGCCACTATTTTGTGACATTTTAATGCCACACTATCACAGGATATTTATTTTGGTTTATATTTTAATACAAGCTTCTCTAATTCACCCTTTTGAAACAAAAGTGCAAACTGGAACAAGATAATCCTTCAATTTACTCTTCCAAATTTTCAAACCAGTTCTCCAATAAAAAAAGTGTGCACAAAAATACATACAGGTTTAATTGTGTACAAAACTGCATATGGATTTTTCTACGTACAAAAGTGCTGATAAGCATTTTCTGCCTATAAAAATATATGGGAATTTTCCTGTGTACAAATCTACATATGAATTTAATTTGTACAAAAATGCATACAAAATTTCATGAAGAATTTAAAAACATCTGCAAAGTGATACATAAGTGGGATGAAGCAAACTTGCCCTTCAAATACTGAAAACTTTATAGCAGAGAAAGAGCTAGCTGGTGTTGGTCTTGAACCCCACAAAATCCTGCCTGCTGGGCCCGGTATGGTACTGTTGGGATACACAAAGACATTCAAATTTTGAGTGTGAATGTTGAGCTATCACAGCGTTTCCTGAAGCTGCCTTCTAAACAGTATTAGGGTGGATCAGAATATACAAAATGGCTCTGAAATATTCCCCGTGCCACTGATCTGAGGTTAACAATAGCATTGCAGCTGAAGCTAAGGTTCTTCTCAATCTCAGTACTCAGGAAATTGCATTTTTCTCTATATGTCCCTCATAAAAGTGTCAAATACCAGTTCAAAAATACCAGTATAAATACATATTCCAAGTGTGTTATGATATACATGCAGTACAGAGTCTTAGAGCAAGGGTGTACAGCCTTTTTTCCACTGAGGGCCACATTCCCTTCCAGGTAATCTATCAGTGTCTGCATGTTGATGTTGGGTGGGGCCGAAGCCAGCAGCGATCAGGGCCAGCACCAAAAGTGCCCCCTCCTTTTGTCTTTTCCCTCCTTTATTCCCATACAGCAAGCTTAGAGGAAGGGACAGATAATGCTTGCAAAAGGCCTGAACAGGTCATAGGCTTTTGAAATTAGGCTGTGGAGGGCATCATGGAATTGATCTGAGGGCTATATTGGCCCACCTTTTCATAGATTATTATAAACCTAAAATAAAAGTACAGCCTAGTATAGGCTAGATACCAGGTTTATTTATTTATTTATTGCATTTTTATACCGCCAATAGCCGATGCTGTCTGGGCGGTTTACAAAAATTAAAACCGTATAAACCATTCAAAATATAAAACAACAACAGTATAAAAATACAATATAAGAACACAAGCAGGATAAAACCAAGCAGCAATGCAAAATTAATACCAATTAAAAATACAGATTTAAAACAACAAAGTTAAAAATTAAACTGATAAACTGAGAAAATACTGAGAAAATAAAAAGGTCTTCACTTGGCGTCTAAAAGAGTATAATGTAGGTACGAGGCGAACCTCTCTGGGGAGCTCATTCCACAGCCGGGGTGCCACAGCTGTTGGCTCTCCTCCTGGTAGCCACCTGCCTCACTTCCTTTGGCAGGGGCTCACAGAGAAGGACACCAGAGGATGATCTTGGTGTCCGGGAAGAGCCATTCCTTCAGATAACCTGGCCCCAAGCCGTTTAAGGCTTTGAATGTTAATACTAGCACTTTGAATCAGGCCTGGACCTGGACCGGCAGCCAGTGAAGCTGGAAAAGGACTGGCGTAATATGGTCTCGTTGGCCAGTCCGCTTTAATACTCTGGCTGCCCTGTTTTCTACCAGTTGAAGTTTCCGGACCATTTTCAAAGGCAGCCCCACGTATAACGCATTGCAGTAATCCAGACAAGAGGTTATCAGAGCATGGATAACTGTAGCTAGGCTATCTCTGTCCAGATAAGGGTGCAGTTGGTATATCAGTTTAAGTGGATAAAAGGTGCTCCTTGCCACTGGGTTCACCTGTGCCTCAAGTGACAGTTTCGGATCCAGGAGCACCCCCAAACTACGAACCCAATCCTTTAGGGGGAGTGCAACCCCATCCAGGTTTGAGAGGATCCTGGACAAAGCCAGCATGACTATTTCCCCACCCCCCCTTTCAAGGGCTGACACCAAAAGATGAATTCCACAGGCAGCATCCAGATTCATTTGAGGAATCGTTAGCTCCTGTCGTGCAAATGCCGCTGGTGCAACAGAACTAATGGAGGCACAGAAGCAGTAGTAGATATGGCTCACTGAGTACAATCCTCTGCATGTCTAATCATAAGTAAATCCCTATGCGGTTCAATGAGACTTACTCCCAACTAAGTACGTACAGGACTGCAGACCTAATAAATGCAGAGCAAAATTCCCACGAACATTTAACCTATGCAATGCTCCTTCTCTCATTGTCCTCTCAAAGTCCTCCACAAGACTTTCTTTTTCTATGAGGCCTATACTGTTACCTCATGGCTCCCATCCCCAACTGAAACAAAATTTAAGGACGGGCAGCTAAACTTGTTGCTTTATGTTTGTTACCTGGCTTCCCTTCCTGTGCCCCAAATCTGTCAAAAAGAACTGGATGTTCTTGGGGCTGGGATCGCTTTGTCCTTTTGCTTGTGTTATTTTGTAAAACAGCAAGTTCAACGACAGCATAATCATCATAATAAAAAACAGAAACAGCATAGCTACTACATGGAAGGGACATGATATGAGTTCCTTCCCCAGATTGTAGCCTTTACAGCTGCCTTCAGTTAATTTTAAAAAAAGATGTGGAGAAAAACGACACAGATAATTTTTCACTTCAACCTCTCACCCTCTGCCAGTACTCTTTGTTCTTACAGCTTGGAAAAGGCATTCCTAAAAGGCATATAACAGCACAATGGTATCTTGGCTGCATTTTATCAACTATGAGAGGCAGCAACATTCAGTCCCTGTGCTTGTAAACAAAAGTAAAAAGGAGTGAATTCTACAGATATAAACAAATAAACTTGCTCATCCTAGGGCTCATCTACACCTATGGGTGTAGTGGGGGGAGGGGGGAGGATCGTGGACTTACCTGCTTCCGCGATCCTCCCCCAGCATCTATATGCCCGTGCGACATCCTGGGAGGAAAGAGGGACTTTGCAGGTGCCATTTTATTTTATTTTTACTGTAGAGCGGCCGGTCGCGCAATTGTGATATTTCAGAAAAGTGAGGGTTTTTTAAAAAAAAAATCCCCAGTGACATTGGGCCCCAACACCCCCCCCCCCCATCGCAGGGATGGCAAAAATGTTGCCTCCACCCCCGAAGGGCATGGAACTTTCCCGCACAGCTCTGTGTCCAGCCCTGCTACTTGGGAAGAAGAGACAACCCGGGAGTGGCGGCCACATTGGGTGCACTCCTTCTGATGGTTCCAGGACCATGGGAAAAAATGGGAAATCCACGGCTCCAGATATCCTGGGGAAAGTCCCTGGTTGTCCCTAGTTGCCCTCGGGATCCCCTGTTCATCATTTAGATGCACAGGGATGACCTCGAGACAACCCCGGAAAAAAGCTGGTGTAGACATGGCCTTAGTGTAATACTGACTAGCCCAGAAGAGTCAGGTTTCTAGACAATTAGATTCCTAGATGCAACAGGGAGCTTTCGGCAAATAATACCCCCCAGCCTATTTTAGTCCCATACATTGCAGAGGGTTGTAAAATAGTCAAGTCATATTAGTGGAATAAGGATTTAAATGGCTAGTATATTAACTGAGAGATACTTGAGAAATGGTAATAGAAATGGTTTTTCCATCTGAAAAACTAAAACAAATCTGTTGTTAACAAAGTACATTTTAAAATCAATAATTTAATTCAAACAATTTCAATACTTCAAACAGGTAGCTGTTTCAAATGGAATTATTTCACATGGAATTCAAGGAAATTCTTTAATTTGATAGGAGATATTCTTGACTAATCGATTTCTTCGGAGTTTAAAGTCTAATCGCCTTGGAGTTTAAAGTCTCTCCCCTCCCCCTACACATCTCCCCTGCCATAATACCAATGAAAATTGTCACTTGCATGCCTGCTATTAGCTCTAGGAGGAAGCTTCCTTGGCAACAATAGGAGTCCCCTTCTCCAGGGGCTTAAAAGCAGTATGTATGTGTGAGTGGGAGGGGTATTCTAAATAGCTAGTAAATGAAAATCCACTGAAGAGGTTCTATAATAAATTGGACTAGAAAGACCTGGCTTAAATCTGGCCAAAGTTAAAGAAGGATGAGATAATATATACATTTTGACTATATACCATAGGTTGGTTTCATTTAGGGTGCAATCTGGGAGTTGTAGGACTTTTTTCTGTCTAAACATGTATAGAATTGCAGTCTTAGTGATTTTGAAGGAAAATACTAATCGGAGCACTGACAATATTATACATCCACAACATATAGGATTAACAATCCATCCCCCCTGGCACACATAGTTGATCAGAAATTTGCAAGTCACTTGAATTCACAATGTTACTTTGACACTAGAGCTGACACAGGTCACACAAAGAATAATGTGGATAAAACACAAATTTATCAAAATTCAAGGAATGGATGGTTTTTTTATCAAGAATTATGCGATACTAGTTTTTTTAATGCAAATATATTCTTAAACATGTTTGAAAAGGCATGGTAAGTCAAGTGGCTGATGTTATACTACTGCTTGGTTGTGCTAGTAATAAGGAGCAAGTAATTAGTTTTATCCTGAGTGTCTAAAGTGAGTATCTAAAGTTCAGCTCCAGATACTAGTTTTTTTTAATGCAAATATATTCTTAAACATGTTTGAAAAGGCATGGTAAGTCAAGTGGCTGATGTTATACTACTGCTTGGTTGTGCTAGTAATAAGGAGCAAGTAATTAGTTTTATCCTGAGTGTCTAAAGTGAGTATCTAAAGTTCAGCTCCAGTTGCCTCAGGTTGAGAAATGGTTCTTAAGCCAATAATAACCACCCACCACAAAATTACAATCTCTCAGAATGAATGCTTGGTACATGTACAAAGCTTAAAACATCTGACAAAACACATTTCGAATTAGGGTGGTCATTCAGAAGCTTCTTGGATTTCCACCTTCCATCTCAGCTTCCACGCAAGACGGTAAAGTGAGTTTCTTGTAAAGACGTTTTGGCATGATCTTGAATGACAAATGACATACTACCAGGTGCCAAGATAGATGGGGGGGATATAGTCACCCCCAACTTCAGCTTCAACTGGAGCGGCTTTGTTCTCAGTGCCCTGAATAATTAATAACTCCTTTGGCAATCAGTCATGCATTTCTTAATGGCACCTCAGGCATCAAGTGTCCCATTCACCCACTCCCCCCAAGTAACAATAGACTTTACTACACTGGGTGTTCTATGCCAAGCTTGTAACTGACATAATTTAAACTAAACAAGTCACTAGAAGGAATATTACCCAGACCCAAATTGGAATCTTTTATCAGGTTTGTTTACATAGCATATGGTTGCTATGTAAATCATATCAGTATCGAGGAGATTTGGGGTAGACTTTCTTAACATATTTTTTTGGCAAGTCACTTCCCTTCTTGCATATCCAAAATAACTTAAGTACAAAAATTCTATTATATAGCCCAAGACTTAGAATGATTGCATGGATAAAATAGATGGGTATGTCAATATACTTCATGGAATTCAAAATAATGTTTTCCAAGAACGTTATTTCCAGGATTAACAACCTCATGAAAGACTAGGAACCTGAGGTCTATATACATAGAAAATCAGATATTTCAATGTTTAATTTCTTCACAATATTGTTGTATGTAAATGCATTAGATATGTTCAGTATCAGGGCAAATACAATGTGTAGCACTCGCATAGGGGCTTTTTTTTTTTTACTACACTTGGGGATTTCAGCTTTGCTCATTTTCCTTTTGTCTGGGCTAAGTCTAGGCTGATTTACCAATATCCTTCAGATGCTTAATCAACATAAAAGTTGTTTCTTTTAAAAAGTTTACTAAAATTAAATAAATTGCAGTAGAATTAAACAAAAGTGCTTGTGAAAGAGCTTTAAGATGTTCTTCTCACTGTGTGTGGCCTCCAATAACAAACACAAGCTTGCACTGTTTTATTTCATTTTTACTTCATTTCTCTTCAAACAATCTTTCTTTGCTAATCCACCCAGTCCTTTCATCTGGCAGAATGTGACAGCAGAGAGGGATGTATCTCTATTTATGGCCAATTCATAAAAATATGAATCAGATAGCTTTTTCTTGAAAAAGAAAAGAATTACCTCTATAACAATGGTTTTCAAACTCTTTTCACTGGAGGTCTTCCTTTAAAAGTTACTGTAACTTCTACCTTACCTTCAGTTAATATGCAAAATTGTATACAGGTGGGATATAAGTTGAATAAATAAATAAAATTTAGGAATTCCAGTTTATTACAAACTAAAAATTAACCAGTTTTAATGATGCAATGATCTTGAAAGTGTCTTTGAGCATGTACAGAGTACCTCATTTCTGAGCAATGTCTGTCTGTCCACAGACATATATAATTAAAGGGTGGGGTACGCTGGCAGGAAGGATTCTAAGGTAGATGGTACACCTCCTCTGACAACTACCCTAGGTGCAGGAGATGCTCACAATTTGAGAAACCAAGTTCTACAGCAGGAGTGGGGAATCTGTGGCTCTCCAAATGATGGACTGCATGTCCCATAATCTCTGACCATCAGCTATCAGTTGAAATTGCACAACAAATGGAAGGCCATATGTTCCCCTGTTCTATAGATATTCAGTCCAGGTTTCTTAACAGATCATCCCTTGAATGACATGGGCTATTTTAAAAATTTGGAGCATTAATTCCAATTACTTCTGGCTGTGATTGAGTAGTTCTGAAACTATTTATATAAAATTTTATTGGCATTTTATGATGATATCATGAAATGAACAGTACAGATTATACTAATTCAAACCAACTCAATCTTTTGTTGAACTGGTCACTACTATTCTTGATAAAAGAAGAATTTTCAGTCAGTTAATCATTCTAAGCACTTTTCTGCCTTTGCCTTCAGAGCAAGCAGAAAACCCACCCACCCAAACACACACTAACTACCACAGCTAAAAATTCATTCTCTCTAGTATATAAGCAACTACATTTTAAAGAGTACTGAAAACAAAACTTGAAAACTTATGTCTTCACATTTACACTGTATTAACAAAGCAGAAGTATATCATGTCATTGAACCACAAAGATGACTGAACCACAACTTCTCACAAAACAATCTACTTTCCAGGAGGTTAGTTATGATACAGGCACAAAACTGCTTGTTTGAGTGCCAAACAACATATAACTTCCCCCAAACTTCTTTTCCAAACAAAAACAGCCTCTGGTGGTAGCAATCAGAAGAAAAATAGATGGGAAAATTTCCCCCTACCCAAAGATGCTTTCCCTCTTACAAGGAGGAAACTAGGAAAACTGACATAGGCTGATGGAAACTTGTGCAGCCTCCTTCAAATGCACAATAAGCAGACATGTTCCAGTGCTATGGAAGGGAAGATTGCTTGATTGATTTTAAAGTTTGTAAACCGTCCAGAGAGTTTGGCTATGGGGCAGTATATAAATGCAAATAATAATAATAATAATAATAATAATAATAATAATAATAAATAGATGACTCTGTTTTTTAACTCTAAACAAGTTAGACAGCATATGAGTCTTTATTACAGTTATCTTTATTGCTGAGTATTTATTACAGTTATCTTTATTCCTTTATCAATACATCTTCAAAAATTTGGGAGGTAGAAATATGTTAGTACTTACTGGTGTAAAAAGGGTATAATGGATACAGAAGCCAGGTTCAGAAGGAAAATATTCATCAGAAACAAATCTTATCCTGATCTGGTTTCCTTTGGAAATCTGTTTGCCTGGAACAGAAGTTGAACCACACCATCGCCCTAAAATAGTGCCATCACTAGGCTCTTCAATTTCTACAAAGTCATACCTACAATGAACAAGAAAAAGAGACAGCATTTACTCACTGTTATACTTTGTATAGAACTTTTATATAGTACAGAAATAGTCATATAAACAAACACCAAGAATAATTTCACTTCAAACCTTTTGTTGGTGCAACTCTTTTGGACACGGCTACACTCATCCTGAAAGATTATTTCAGGGGTGCTCCTTAATTTATCCCTGCTTTTAGAGGCTAGGCTGGCAGGACAGAGAAGGCATTTTATTAGTTTCAGATTCTACATCAGCTACATTCTTTCCTAGAATTGTTGGATCTTGCCATGGTCATTCATGCTCTAGTTATCCCCAGGCTTGGTTACTGTAATGCTATCTATGTGGGTCTGACCTTGAAAAGCATCTGGAAACCTTAACCTTATCCAGTTGTTGGTTGGTACAGAACAACACAGACAAAATTGTTGTCTGGAGTTAGTCAGAGCACACTGGTCCATTTTTATTTGATCTACATTGGTTATCAGTTTATTTCTGGATCCTTCCCCTATTAAGAATGGATGAATCTCTCAATCTCATTTTCTCTCAGTCTCTCATTTTTTCAATCTTAAATTGTTCTGTCCCATTTCTGTATCAGTTTGCTATTTGAACAAAATACACATTTTTGAATGCAATTTTGCTTAATACAATGCATTTGTGTACAGTATTTTCAGTCGTATATATGCAAGTGTGAATTAGGAAAGTTCACATTAAAATGTGAATTTTCCCCTTATTTCATGCACTCTGTTCAACATTATAGGTCTTGCTCCATGTGCCTCTTCCGAATGCGGTTCAGTGGATACCTGTTAACGAGCTGTTTTCAGTTATGGTGCCAACATTGTGGAGTTCCCTCAACAGAATGGCTTGCCAGGCTCAGACCCTACACAGTTTCAGACCAAATCTTGTCTCTATTGGATTAAACATCAGCATTTAGTTTAGTCCTGTTTTTGTTATATTTTATTTTTATTTTATTTTATTAAATTTGTATACTGCCCCATAGCTGAAGCTCTCTGGGTGGTTTACATAAGATTAAAACAATTAAAAACAATATACAAAAATTAAAACAGCAAAAACATGCAATATACACATAATATACACATACATTTAAAACCACTGTAATAACTTTAAAAAGCTATAAACCTAAAAACAAAACAAAACCGGGCACATCAGATAATGCTAAATGCCTGAGAGAAGAGGAAAGTCTTGACCTGGTGCCGAAAAGATAACAATGCTGGCACCAGGTGGGCCTCTTCAGGGAGATCATTCCACAATTGGGGGGCCACCACAGAGAAGACCCTCTCCCTTGTTGCCAACCTCCGAGCTTCCCTCAGAGTAGGCACTCTGAGGAGGGCCTTAGATGTTGAATGTAGTGTTCAGGTAGGTTCATGTCAGGAAAGGCGTTCTGTCAGGTATCGTGGTCCCAAACTGTGTAAGGCTTTATAGGTTAAAACCAGCACTTTGAATCGGGCTCGCAAACATACAGGCAGCCAATGCAAGCGGGCCAGAGTAGGTCTTATATGCTCGAACCTTCTGGTCCCAGTTATCAATCTGGCCGTTGCATTTTGCACAAGATGCAGCTTCCGAAATGTCTTCAAAGGCAGCCCCACGTAGAGTGCATTGCAGTAATCTAACTTGGAGGTTACCAGAGCATAGACAACTGAAGCCAGGTTATCCCTGTCCAGATAGGGGCATAGCTGGGCCACCAACCGAAGTTGGTAGAAGGCACTCCGTGCCACTGAGGCCACCTGAGCCTCAAGTGACAGAGATGGTTCTAGGAAAAACCCCAAGCTACAAACCTGCTCCTTCAAGGGGAGTGCAACCCCATCCAAAACAGGTTGGAGACCCTCCATCTGGCCAGCAGAACCACCCACTAACAACATCTCAGTCTTGTCTGGATTGAGTTTCAGTTTATTAGCCCTCATCCAGTCCATTGTCGCAGCCAGGCACTGGTTCAGCACATCCACAGCCTCACCTGATAAAGATGAAAAGGAGAAATAGAGGTGCGTGTCATAAGCGTACTAATGACAACGCACTCCAAAACTCCGGATGACTGCACTCAACGGTTTCATGTAAGTGTTGAGTGTAAGTGGGACAAGACTGACCCCTGCGGAACCCCATACTGGAGAATCCACGGGGCCGAGCAATGTTCCCCAAGCACCACCTTCTGGAGCCGACCCGGAGCGGAACCAGTGCAATGCAGTGCCTCCCACTCCCAACTCAGCCAGTTGTCCCAGAAGGCTACCATGGTCAATGGTATCGAAAGCCACTGAGAGATCAAGGAGAATCAACAGAATCACACTCCCCCTGTCTTTCTCCCGACATAGGTCATCATACAGGGCGACCAAGGCTGTTTCCGTACCAAAGCCAGGCCTGAAACCCGACTGAAATGGATCCAGATAATCAGTCTCATCCAAGAGTGCCTGGAGCTGGCTCGCAACCACCCGCTCCAGGACCTTGCCCAGGAATGGAACATTTGCTACTGGCCTGTAGTTATTAAGATTTTCCGGGTCCAAGGAAGATTTCTTTAGGAGTGGTTTCACTGCTGCCTCTTTCAGGAGGCCTGGGGCCACTCCCTCTTGCAAAGAGGCATTAATCACTTCCCTGGCCCAGCCAGTTGTTCCATCCCTGCTAGCTTTTATTAGCCAAGAGGGGCAAGGATCCATTATGGAGGTGGTTGCACGAACCTGTCCAAGCACCTTGTCAACGTCCTTGAGCTATACCAACTGAAACTCATCCAAGAAAACAGGACAAGCCTGTGCTCTGGATGCCTCATTTGATTCACCTGCTATAACACTGGAGTCTAAGTCCTGACAGATGCCAAAGATTTTATTCTGGAAGTGCCCAGCAAATGTATTAAGCGGGTCTCAGATGGTTCTACCATGTCCTTGGGGCCAGCATGTAAAAGCCCCCGGACAACTCTGAAAAGCTCCGCTGGGCAGCAGGTTGATGATTTAACAGTGGCAGCAAAGTACTGTTTTTTTGCTGCCCTCACTGCCCCTGAATACAGCTTGCCATAGGCACTTACCAGTGTTTGATTGCAACCATCACGAGTTCGTCTCCATCTGCCCTCAAGCCATCTCCTGTTTTGTTTCATCACTCTCAGCTCCGGGATATACCACGGTGCCGTACGAGCTCTATACAGGAGAGGGCGCTCAGGAGCAATCGTGTCAACTGCCCAGGTCATTTCTGCATTCTACAGATCAACCAGGGTTTCGACAGGAGAGCCAGCCCTATCAGCCGGAAAACTCCCCAGAGCCCTCTGGAAACCATCCAGATCCATTAGCCTCTGGAGGCGGATCATCTAAATGGGTCCCCCACCCTTGCAGAGGGGAAAAGCTGCTGTAAGTCTGAACCTCAGCAGGTGGTGATCTGATCATGACAGAGGGGGTGATGTAAAATCCCCCACTTTCAGATCACCATCTCCATGTCCAGTTGAAAAAACCAGGTCTAGAGTATGCCCTGCTACATGCGTCGGGCCGATGGCATGTTGGGACAGTCCCATGGTTGTCATGGAGACCATGAAATCCTGAGCTGCCCCAGATAAAGTGCCCTCTGCGTGAATGGAGTCTGGGGGTGAAATGGAGTCTGCGTGAAAGGAGTCTGGGGGATCTCAACAGTACATCGGAGACCACCTCTGTCAGCTCAGCTAGGGAGTCCGTTGAGCAGCGGGGTGGGCAGTACACCAACAGAATTCCTAATCTGTCCCGTTGGCCCAACACAAGGTGCAAACAGTCTAGACCAGTAGTCACATGGACAGGGAGCCTGCAGAGGGGAATGGAGTTCCTATAGACCACAGCAACGCCCCCCCCTCCCCGGCCCTCAGGTCTACCCTGAAGCTGAACCAAATACCCCGGTGGGTACAGCTGGGAGAGACTGACTCCTCCCTGCTCACCCTCCCAGGTCTCAGTTATACATGCCAGATTGGTTGCCTCATCCACAATTCAGTTGTGGATGAGGGAGATCTTATTATGCACCGATCTGGCATTTAAAAGCAGCACCCGGAGGCCTGAGGGCTGGCTGATACGGCAACCAACAAGCCTGTGGGTGTGAGGGGAACAAGGCACAGCCGTTAACTGTCTGGGCTGCGTTCCCCTTACCTGGCAAGTCCTCCTCACAGCACCATATCTCCCTCTACCCGTCACTACCCTGATTGGGCACCCCTCAGATCCCCCCACTTGGCCCTGTATCCTCCCTCCCAGGCACATAGCTCAAGTCCTGTTATAGCTGGCTGTTATGAATGCTTATCTTTTGTTATTAATTCCTGCTAGTTTTTCTTATCTGTGTTTGTGCTGTTTTTAATTTCTGTTCTTTTGATCAATTTGTAATATCGGCATTTTGTTAGCTGTGTTGAGGTTTCAGGTTGCTATTGTTTTTAACAAGCTATACTTGCAATCTAGCTGGAATTGTTTTAAGGTGTGGGTGGTATTGAACTCTGAACTCTATGCATTACTCTCCATCTTCAAGCAAAAATAAAGCACAGAATGGACCAGTTTCCTTTATACTGTTACTAGAGCATGAGGACGGACTATGAAGGTACACTGAATATTCAGTTACCTATAACCATGCTGCACAAGGCCTTAGGGAAATAAGCTACTGAGATGCAACATCTACACCGTTTCTGTACTCGAATCTGTAATTAGAACAAGAAGCTCTTGGAAGTGTCACCCTCCACACAATCATAATGTGGAGGGAGAAAATAGAACTCTCCCTGCTGGGTTGTGAAACCATTGGCCCCAGCATCTCTGTCCACTTGTTGAGGAAATGTCTGTAAAGAGGAAGCCTGCTATATGTGAGTAGGCTCTTCTCATGATGTGGATGTCTGCCTGGTGTGGAGTGCCTGAAAAGGTCTATAAATACTGTTAAACTGAGTATACAATTTCTAATGTTTTCTGTTTTCCTGGGAGATGGTATAGCACTGTTATTGAGATGTGGCTAGAAATATTAGATATTATTCGGTTATTAAACCGAACTGTTATTGAGATGTGGCTAGGAATATTAGATAGGATGAAGATATTCCAGTCCATAGCATGGAAAGGGACATGTTTCAATGGCAGGCCACATGCTTTGCATGGTGAGGGAAGTCTCAGGTTCCATTCCCCATATCTTGACTTGAAAAAGAATCTCCAGTAGCAGATTAGAAAGACCTCCACCTGAATCAGAGGAGACACTACTGTGCTAGGTGGGCCAATGAGCTGATTCAATATAAGGCAGCTTCATGTGTTAATCAATGTGATATCCCACTGAAATTAGCATGGTATGAAGAATAGCAGCAGACACAATATGGATAGAATTTGGATAGAATTTCCCTTCTCTTTCACTGCATTTTGAAAAGGATGTAATGTAAAGAAGGTACAAGAGTGGCTTCCAATTGTTCTAGGAAGTACCACTAGTTAATAAAAGTTAAAGTCAATTTTATTTATTATAACTTTGGATTTAATCAATTATTTCAAAGTTTGCTACTAACTAGCAGTCTTCCCAGGAACTACAGGAGGCTGGGGATAACTGCGAAGTTTATTTCTCATATATTTCCAAATAAATGCAGGTTTAACTGTGACTCCAGACACAGTAACTTAAAAGCAAACTTTCTCTTTACATACTGAACACACAAAGGCTTGGATCCTAACTTTCCCTCTGTGAATGGCTTTCTCATCACCTCCCTGCACTTGTTCCTGGGGACTGAGGGGGGTGGGGGCTTCTTCAGGTAAGAGCAAAGCATATTATCAAGCAAAGCCAAAATTAAGAATTATAAATAATATGCAAAACTGGCTCATGTATGATTATTATATGGCTCTCTTGCATCACAATTTCTGTTCAACAAGTTATTTCCAACTTGTTGTTTACAAATAAAACACTCAGAACCTATTTAGCACATATATTATAATTATTTATTACAGTTCGCTTCTCAAAGTAGCATATAAAGATCAAACATACACACCATCTATAAAAATCCAGCGAAATGGAAAAGTGATATGACAACGCCTGACACATGAAATGAACTGAACTATCACTGACAACCAGAACCACACATGTCCCCAGGTGATCATTTCAGAGACTTTGTAATCCCTGTAATATACCCACTGGTATTGTATTGCACTGTCCAAATCAGTATTTAAAGGATTTACTAAACCTGTTTTATTGGCCAATTAAATGGAGGTTTCTCACAGCAACATGATACTGTACATACATAACTAAGTGGCTTATAATGACTACTTCTCAGACATCCTTGGGGACGTACAGAAGATTTATTTTCTTTCATACTTTAGAAACAAGTCTGCTTTTGCAGACACAATGCCTATTCTGGTTTTGACTTAATAATGCTTCAAGATGGAGACTGGGTCTACTCAGTCAAGGTCCCTTCCTGAATATCCCAAGTATATCAATTTAGAACAATGAATGCATTTAGAGAGGAGGTCCCTGTGGCTGACTTCCAAATCTGTCATTTACTCAACCCAGAGAGCCACTAACATTTGAATTTTTGAAAGAGGTAGAACTCACATTTTTAATTGTCCAAATTTTTAAAAAGCACAAGAATCTTACATACTATATCACAATTAAAATTACTTATAACAGCTACCAAAATTACTCCTAAGCAAATTGGCTTGGAATACCTCAAGAAACATGCTCAGACTTCAACTTTGGCAAGTCTCCAGAGGAAATGAGTTCTACAGGTGTATAGATCAACATCACAAACAATGAATAATTAAAATAATATTCCAAACAATTTTTCCAAATGGAAACTATATGGAACTGTGAGGTTATCCTCGACCACTTGCTGCTGCTGCCCCTTTCTTGCCTTTATTATTTAGGCCCCACAGCACCACAGCCCAGCAACCTGGCCTCCAGATAACTTCTTTGTTCTGCTGCCACCAGTACCTTCTGAGGTACACCCACAGACCACACCACTAGATGGAATTAACAAGAATTTATTAATAAGAAATTGCATGTCAACAAGCTTAATGGGTACTTCAGTTCAACTGCGTAGTGGTTACAAGGTTTCAATGCTTAATGGTTTCTGTCGGAACTCTTATACTTAAACTGTTCCTTATTTAATCTATGCACTAAAATCTTATTTCAATCTCTCAATCAAACACTCTTCTCATGTAATAATCCTGCTTCAGACTCTCTCTCTCTCTCTCTTTCTCTCTCTCTCTCCTCTCAAATCTCTTTCAACATCTCTCTCAACAATCCCCCTCAAATCTCCCCCCAATCAACCTGTCAGCTCTCTCTGTCAGACACATATAAAAACTCCACTTGCTCTCTAGCTCCTCCCACTCTTACACAACCAACCAATTCAGGCACTCCATACTTACCTAGACCTTTAACGACAAACAGTAAGTACATTTCAGCCTAGTTATTTACTTTACCTGTTATTATTCTTACTTCCTTTTAAAGATATAAACAAATGCATACCACAAACAATAAACTTTGCAATATATTTACAACTACAAACAGTAGAACATCACAGGAACATACGAAGTTGCTTTATACCAAGTGAGACAATTGGTCTAACTAGTTCTGAATTGTTTTTATTGACTGGCAGTAGCTCTCCAGGGCTACAGCCAGGAGTCCTTCCCAGCAAGGATTTTGGATCCTTTTCATGCAAAGAGTGTGCTCTACCACTGAGCTAAAGGACTTCCTAACTACTGATGTCACCAACAATTGCAATGATCTTAAGTTTGGGAAAATGAGAAATGGAGCAAAACTAAAATTAACAGAATCACTTAGCTCTAGGTGAGGATGAACAAGATTCATCGAGCTCCAGGTCAGGATAAGCAACACACTGCCTACATGTCTGAAGGTGTATCTAAAGGACCACCTACCCCTATATAGAGCTGCCTGTTATCCTAAGATAATCATTTCAGATCCTGATCTGGGTGCTCCCACCTTTAGCAGATAGGCAAGTGGTGGCTGAATATATACCTTTTCAGTGGTTGTGCCCTGCCCCTGAAATGCCCTCTGTTCACCTAAAACCATCCCTGTTGAGCTCTAGGTTAAGATTCTTATTTGGCCAAGTCTTAATGAAAAATAAAATTTTAGGCCAATTTTCTTTTAAATTCTTTGACTTAGTTTAGGTCAAAGCTAAACCATAGTAGTACATGCATAAGCTTGCTCCCAACCACATATCTTGATCCAACGCTGACACAAGGAGAAGATAAAACAAAAATCTGCTTCCATTTTCATTTAAGTACAATTATCATTTCATCCTAACTGGGAACTGTAGTTAGTTTTAACTATAGTTAACCAAGGTTTGATCTTGGCTTGTTTGGACAAATTATAAACTAACCACAATTTGTTACAACCAGCCTGGTTTAGATGACACTGAGGTTAGTTGAAAAAAGTAGATACTTCCAATCTCCTCATGGTAGGGACGCCCATTGTGGAGAATTCCAGCCCACTTGAGGCTTGAACTGCAGCCTCTCAGCTGGAACTTGTAGATTTCTACTTTATTTTTTTTTCTGTAAAACCGCAAAATATACAAATTGCAGCTGCAATTTGTGTAACTTGGGCACATTACAGCCATAATAGCATAATTTGCCTAAATTGAGGCTGTAAAGTACATAGTTATGCGCAAATTGCAGCTGGAATTTGCACATAACTAAGCACTACAGCAGCTGGAATTTGCATGGAAAATTACACTAATTACAGCAGCTGGAATTTTAGCGGGGGGGGGGGGAGGATAAGGTCCACAAACTAGCCAAATCCGCACAGACTAAACTAGCTTGACTCGCACAGAGTCAGAATCCAGGGGGCTGAGCTGCGAAAAGCTTAGAGGATTTCATCCCCCAGATGAAATCCTCCAACATCCCTAACTCATGGCTACACCAGAAAAGGACAGGACATGTGCTCAAGGCTCATTTGTGTAACATTAAACTATGGTTTAGTATTATGACTGAACATGGGCCATTAAGTTACTTTTATAGCTGTTTTATTTTGTTCTTTTACTGGTATTTTATTATTGTTGTTTAAATGAACTTATTCCTGTTAATAAAAATTATCTTTTTTCCCCTAAAACTTCCACCACTATTGTTTCTTAAGAGTGTAATCCTTAGGGATTGATGTTTGATAGATAGATGGCTCTGATCTCAGAGCCTTCTGTCCATCCAAAGTCCTCTCAGCAAGAGTCAAGGGCCTCTCAGCCCATCTAGCTGGCTTACTGGCAGTGGATGGTGATGGAGAGGTTCTTCGATCAAGCAAATCCAGGCCTCTCTTCCTTCTTCCCCGCCTTGCACAACCAGAATACCCTCTTTTCACCCTTCCTCATGTCTTCTGAGGATACTTTTGCATCCTTGGAAGAGAAGACTCTTCAATGCTTTCCACAGGCTGCAAGGAAGGGCCCCTTTCTGCGCCCGGCTTGCCTGGGCGCGGAGAGGGTGTTGCGGTGGGGATGGGGGACGGGTGAGATGGGAGCCACCCATTGGTGGGCTCCGCTGGTGCCACCGGCGCTGGGAGGGGACTCAGGGAGTATTTAAGTCACTCACCCATCCCAGCGGCCATGCGTTCCTCTTTTGGCAGCTCCGATCGCGCACGGCTCTCTCGTTGCGCCAGGCGCCACGAGGCTCCCAGGTTGAGGCGGGGAGCAGGAAGGGAGCTCGCGTGGCGGCGGGGCTCGCTGAGCCTCCGTGCAGGACAGTGAGGCCAGGAGCGGAAGCGCCTACACGCAGGAGCCGGTGATCCTCCGGCTGCTGCAGCGGCGGTGCAGCAGCGCGTGGGGCGACGACGGCGGTGGCGGACTCAGCCTCCTCGGCTCGATGGGGAGGCTCAGCACGGCGGCGCGGCAACACACCCAGCCGCAGGGCTCTGCGGACGGAGGGAGCAGCAGTTTCTTTGGCCTGACGAGGCCACAGGTTCTGGGGGCCGGAGCGTCCCCCCCTTTGGGTTCCTTGAGTGGTGCAGCGGGAGGTCCCTGGGTGCGGGTAGTGGCACAGCAGCACAAAGGCAGATGTCTATCAGGTCAGTGGGGCTGCTTTAGGAGGGCCGGACGGCTCCCCCCCCCCCCATTTTCTTTCTTAGCCTAGCAGTTCCTGCTAGGCAGCAGTAAACTGCTCAAAGGTGGGGGTTGAATCCCGCCAGCGCGGGGTGGGGTATTCTTCTTGCAGGGGCAGGTAATCAAGGGCTGTGGGCGCTTGTGCCATTGCTGGAGTGTTGGGGGAGGGGTGCCTTTTTTCCTCCTCTCCTTTGCCAAGTGCTGATCCTGTTACCGGGCAGAAATAGGTAGGCGGCTCCATTCCCTGTTACCGGGCAGAAATAGGCGGCAGCTCCATTCTCTGTTACCGGGCAGAAATAGGCAGGTGGCTCTATTCCTTGTTACCGGGCAGAAATAGGCAGGCAGCTCCTTTTCCCTGTTACCAGGCAGAAATAGGCAGGCGGCTCCAGGCACGCTTCGCTACATCTTGGCTGCGTGCCAATTCCTGTTGCTGGGCAGATCTTCACAGGCAACTTCTAGACATCTTACATTGTATCTTCCAGCCCCTAGTCCTTTGTTGCTAGGCACACTTCACAGGCAGCTTTAGGCAGTCTCTTCACAGCCTTTAGCTTGTCCTTACAGGTAGCCCCCGGGCTGTCACTTCTTTTTCAGTCTTGTCATGGGAGGTTGATATGCGATGTCCCCTAAGAATGGCATCGGTGGCAAGAAGGGGAAGGGGAGGGCTCCTCATCCCCCAGCCAAGTGGGTTCGGCCTCCGACTTCATACTCTTCCAAGGAGGACAAAAATCCAAACATTGCTGCGATCCTTGCTCGACTAACAGCAGTGGAGAAGGATAAGGGGATTGCCCCCTCTCCAGTTTCTACCCCTACAGGGAGGGGAGGGGCGCAGAGCAAGAGGCTGACCAGGGCACAGAGGCAGGATCAAGTCTTAACATCTTTTGCAGCCCGACTTGATGTTATTGAGGCAGCATCCAGCTTTCCAGAGCCGAGTGCCCTTGCTGTGTCAGCGTTCAGTTTGTCCGGTGGGGTCAACGAGCCTGTCTCAGTGGAGAGCCAAGCCACTGGCAGAGACGGACGTCAATGTCGAGCCGATTGTAACTCGGGGGGAGCAAAGCCGGGTTCACACGGCAGGTGAGACACACAGTGCTACACCTCAGTTACATACATAACAGATGGGCCCCATTTCCCCGTGGGCATGGCACCCTTGGTTTAGTGGCTTTGGGTGGCCTCTTCCGGCACTCACTAGTGCGAACTCATTAGGCAGTCCGCCATTGCCAGGGAACCTGGGTCCAGCGGGGGCCTTTTCGCCACCGTGGGGGCCTGCAACACATCCCGCGGCAGTGCCCATGACGGTACCTCCCACTACACCTCCTCAAATAAGTAGCGGCATGGAGGAAGGGGCTAGTGCCATCCCGCAGGCCACTTCGGCAACCGAGGTGTGCACTGCGGTTTGGCAGGGTCCAGCCGGCATGGTAGCGTCTGGGAGGACTGACGCACAGCTGGGTGTTAAGGACCCCTATGCGGGGGCGGCAAGGGATACCATCCCTACAGCAACAACGGCAGCGCCATTAGGGTATTACCTTTTACCGTCCACAAGGGAAAAGATTTTAAAAGGGGATTATATCGATGTGTTCTCCTTGCTCTTTCGGGAATCCGAGGACAAGGAGAAGGACAAATTGGCGGACAAGGAGTTCGAGAAAATAAAAAAGAAGAAGGTGTCCAGGATTTGGTCTAATTGGCTTCCCGGGTTCCTGATTTATATGGGGGTGGTGCAGCAGCAATTTCCCAATCGTGGCTGCATATTAACAAAGTACCTGGACTTGATCTATCGAGCCTTTTCCAAATATGAGGGCAGAGCCTGGCTTGCTTATGATGAGTCATTCCACAAAAGGGCCGCCTTTGATCATTCCATTCCATGGGATGTCAAGGACAACGATCTTTGGCTCCAATTTATGACACCAGCTCAGCCCGGAGTTGGGGAAAGAGCGGATAGTGGGCATATTCTAGCAAAACAGCAACCCGCCTCCAGTTCTGCTGGGAGTGCGGGGCAGGTGGTTCAACCCCGCCTGCCTTGCTGGGAGTACAGTGTGAAGGGCAGCTGTACCCGACCGATGTGCAGATATCGCCATGAATGCCCAATCTGCAACGGTCCACACCCGGCCTCTAGTTGCACCAGAACTCGAGGGGGGCGTGGTAGGGGCCGGGACCCACATGGGGGCAGGAAACTAGGGGGGCAGCAGCTGCCTCCCAAAGGGTCCCAGCCCTCTTAAGTTGGGGCTGTAGAAGCGATTGCTGGCACGCTACCCAAAGCGTCAGGATGCACTCTACCTACAGCTTGGCTTTACAGAGGGGTTTCCTATTCCTTTCAAAGGCCCACGCCAGGCAATGTTTGCAAGGAATCAGGAATCAATCCGTCTCATGGAGCCTTTAGTTCACGAGAAGATAGCTAAGGAGGTTAAAGCAGGGAGGGTCCTTGGCCCCTTTGTTTCTCCTCCTATCCCAAATCTTAGGGTCTCTCCTTTGGGGATTGTCCCCAAGAAGACGCCCGGGGAATTCAGGTTGATACACAACCTGTCTTTCCCTAGAGGTGACGATTTTGATTTATTGGGTTTTGTTTTGATGGACAATTTTACGTGGATAGGGCACTCCCTATGGGCTGCGCTATATCCTGTGCCATGTTTGAGACCTTCAGCTCCTTTTTGGAATGGGCCCTCCGCGAGAGGGCGGGGTCTCAGGACTGCATTCATTATCTGGATGACTTCCTGTTTGCGGGCCCTTGCGATACCACACACTGCGCATTCCTCATGAGGATGTTTCAGGAGTTATCAGAGGAGCTGGGGGTCCCACTGGCACAGGAGAAGACTGAGGGACCAGTGAATGACATCAAATTCCTGGGCATTCAGTTGGATTCCGTTAAACAATGTTGTCGGCTTCCCATGGATAAGATCATTGCCTTGCGGGTCAAATTGTTAGCAATTATTAACGCAGCAAAGGTAACCTTGGCCCAGCTTCAGTCAACCCTGGGTCATCTTAACTTCGCATGTCGGGTAGTTGCCCCCGGTCGTGCCTTTCTCAGATGCCTGTGTGCTGCCATGAAGGGCCTAAGGCGTCCCCAACACAGGGTGCGGGTTACGAGGGCAATGCGGGAAGATCTCCACATGTGGCTTCGTTTTCTGGAGGAATACAATGGCGTTTCCTTCTGGAGATGGGATCTCTTATTAGAAGCAGAGATGCAAGTCCACTCAGATGCATCGGGGGCCTTGGGTTTTGGTATCATCTGGCAGGACCGTTGGTGCTCTGAGCGCTGGCCAGACGACTGGCTCACCAGCGATATTCGCAGAGATCTCACGTTTTTGGAAATTTTTCCAATATACGTGGCGGCGCATCTTTGGGTTACTGAGATGCGCAATGCTGTGGTGCACTTCTGGTGCGATAATTTGGCTGCGGTGCAGGTGATCAATACCCTGATTATGTTGTTTAGGTTTATGTTGTATTATGTTATGTTGAAAAATAAATATATATATATATAAAAAAAAAATACTGTCATCTCGGAGTCCAAGAGTCATGACCCTGGTCAGGGCCTTTACTCTGCATTGCCTGCGTAACAACATATTATTTAGGGCGCAGCACATTCTGGGCCTTGAAAACCCCATTGCAGATGCTTTATTGCATCAGCAGGTTCAGAGGTTCCGGGATCTGGCGCCCTGGGCACGGCCAATTCCGGAGGCGATGCCATCAACCCTTTGGGAAATTGGCGGGAGGCAGTGGAGTGGGCAGCATGGCATTCTCTAGCGCCTAGCACACGCAGTGCTTATTCAAGGGCAGGTAGGGAGTTTCTTTCCTTCAGAGCCCGCATGCAGCTTCAGCAGCAATGGCCGATCCCAGTCGAGCATTTGCTGCAGTTCTGCGTGGCCTCTCGGCAGAGGCCTGTCCGCAGGATCCATTGGTGGCAAATTGGCTGCCCTCTCCCTTTTGTCTAAAATGCGAGGAGTAGAGGATAATATGATTGATTTCCGGGTCCATCACCTTGCACACCTGATTCGCGTCAGCCATTATCCCCCGATATTCTGAAGGGTTTGTCGACTCAGTGGCCTCTACTTTGCCACTCTTCTTATGAGTCTGCTCTGTTTCATGCAGTGGTATTGACAGCCTTCTTCGGAGCGTTTAGAATCTCAGAGGTTGTGGCCCTTTCAAAAACTGATTCTTCAAAGCGTACCTTTTTAATCGATGACGTTCAGGTTGCACCCCAGGGTGTTTCCTTACACCTTAGGTTTTCCAAGACGGACCAGCAAGGTAAGGGGAAAGTGGTTACCCTTTTCCCAGCGCCGGTGTCCGAATTGTGCCCTGTAAAAGCGTTAAATCTTTTTATAACACTTCGAGGCAATCACAGCGGTTATTTGTTTTACCGCCTCGATGCATCGCCATTGACAAAGTATCAGTTTTGGTCAGTTGCTAAAAAGGCTCTGCAGTCTCTGGGACTGGGGGCGCACCAATTCGGTACTCACTCTTTTCGCATTGGCGCGGCTTCAACGGCGGCTTCCATTGGCTTTGCCACGGAACAAATTCAGGCTGTGGGCAGATGGCGGTCCAGGGCGTATCAATCGTACATCAGATAATCACTTTACACACTGGCAGTGTGGCATTCTAACATTTCCGTGTTTAATTTTAGATTCCGGTGTGGGCTTCCCCCCGGTGCGTGTGATCATCTGTGGGCACAGCATGATCTTCTGGGCCAATCGGAGGGCTTCCAGGTCCAGCTTTGGGACACAGCTTGGATTGAGCTGCTACGCCAACATCTTGTGGCTTGGTAAACGCGGCATGCATTGGGAGCGCCTCTTGCCCACTTTATTCCAGCAGCGTGTGGCCATTGTCCCCCCCACAGGTTCTACTCATTCACTTGGGTGGAAATGATTTGGATTTGCTTAAAGGCAAAGCCCTCATCATGCAAGCGATTGCCGATGTGGAAACAATTCGGCTGCATTGGCCCGGCATAGTAATCATTTGGTCATGTTTGTTGCCTCGGCTCAATTGGACAGAAGGCAATGACCAAGGGGCCATGGAAGGGGTACGAAAGAAAGTTAATAATCAATTATTCAAGGAGTTAATTAAACACGGCGATCATAGCATTCAACACCCTGCGATTGCGTTAACGCAGAGGAAGCTTTTCAGGCAGGACGGGGTCCATTTGTCAGACCTCGGTAATGATTTATTCTTGAGAGATCTGCAGTTGGGTCTAGGGGAGGTTATTAGATCTAGGTGGGGGGGAGCGACTAATCAAGTGCATTGTCGCTCCCTGTGGCAGGTTTTACGGACATCCTGAGCGTTGCTAGGGTCAGTGAGCATTCACAGGCACTGTTGTGGTGATGGGTAATGCCTGAGGCCCCTCAGCTGTGAGCTTTATGGCAGCAGCTGGAGGGATAAGGGTTACCTTTGAGGCTAACCTTTCTCACCCACTCGGAGCTAAACGGCGCGAGGAGGGGTCGACACCGGAAGGTCTCCCTACCCCAAAAGGGGGCAAGCCCGGGGGGGTGGCATTTGGAATCACGCCATCTCTCAGGTAGTGAATGGCTCGTCCATGGTTGAGTAGGATGTCCACATAGGTTTCCCATACTGCAGATCTTTAATAAAAGTGGCCCTGTTTAAAATCCATTTTACTTGTCTCGCCTCGTTATTTCACACCCTACACTTTCCGCAATGGGAGGTACTTGGATTCTTGCACTTGAGGTATTAGCTGCATCTATGGGAGAGGGAGGAATCCACACCATACTATGGCTCAGATGCTGTCTGAAAAGCTATACAATTGCTCTGTGTCACTGTCTGCATAAGCTATGATGCCATTAAATGATACAAACTGGATGGGCCTTCTTATTAGTAACAGGAAATATGCAGTTAGACTAGTGTCAGATAGTGGACAAAAATATGTAGTCTCCTTAAGTCTTCTAGAGGTCAGTAAAGTTTTAAACATTATATGTCTTAATCTTCAGTTAAAAATTGAATATTCAAAACCTTTCAAAAATACCAGAGCTCATTATCTACAATCTCAGAACTTCATATCAGATTCATATTAATAAAATTTACCTTAATTAAATTCACTATCATGTAATTCAAGTCTGGGTAATTTGCTTTACTATCTAATTTACTCAGTTCATGTAATTTGTTTCCTCTGTCTTTGCATAAATGAAATTAAAACTGAACTCAAACCAATTTAGCAGAAACTATTATAACTTAGTCATTCATACAAGTAATCTGCCCTTCAGAATGTGATTTATTATCAAACAATCATAAGTATGTAAATACATTATGTAACTCCAAATATGAACACAAAATTCTGCTTAATTTTGTCATCTCTATATGTAATGTTTCATGGCATCCTCAGCTCATATTAAGAGAGTTTGGTTTGTACCATTCAAATCCATTAATTTAGTAATAAATCTTAAAAAGCCATACAACTGTAAGATTATTCAATTTTAACTTTGAATCTAAAACATATTTACTCAGATTTAAGTCCCATTGATCTCAAAGCAATTTACTTCCCAGTAAATACACTTAAGATTGTAGCCTTAAGCAACAGTCTGACATTTCAGATAGTTTTTTTTAAAAAAAATCTATGCAGTGTTCATGTATTGTTTGTTATTTCTGTCTAGCTGCCAAGTAGAGAATTGCCCTCAATACATATTATGACACCATGATAATATTTTCCTCTCTGTTAAAGCAGCCTTCCAGTTAGCCACTCACCCGAGGCAAATAATTCCTTCTGGATGAGTTGCGCTGGCAGACCAACCAATCAAACTGCACTATGACATATAGGCACAGGGGAGCAGGCTGGTACAAGGTAGTATGACTTGGGATTTTGTGGTGGTAGTGGTACTTTTGGTACTTACATACAATACTATATTAAAAGGAAGAATAAATCTTAACATAGGTATGGAAAAAACATCAGGTTTTGAGCTTGCCAAAATTGTGCAAAAAGCAGTTTCAAGTTCATTTCCCTTACTGCCATTTTCTATCTATTTTTCATCTCACTTGAACAGGAAAAGCTTGTATTCCAAAATTGGAAAATGCACATTTCTGTGCATATTTTTCATATGTGTTCAATTTCTGTCCATTGTCTAAAGCTTAAAAATGTGATTTTTTTCATGAATTGGTGAACATTTCTCGAAACAAATCTACTGCTCACATTCAGATTCAGGATTGTGAACATTATATTTTTGGATGATTTGCAAACATAAATGAAATTCTTGTTCAGTGCCCTATCTTAAACTATGAGGGAAGCCAACAAAAACAGAGACAAGGAATGGAAGTGGAAAACCAAATATAAACATTAAATAGATTCAGAATTCTATACGCGGAAGAGACATAGAAACAAAAAACTATATAGAGCAATATAATAGTTAAGTTACTGCCCCCATGCCAACCAGTATGTCAGTGAATAGGTCTACCCAAAGACAAGAGAGGAGACTTTTTTTTAGATTTCCCGAAAAAAAAACTTCATTCACAATCAATACAAAATTGTTTTTATATTGTGGTTTAAGTTTTATACATTAAATTGTACTTCATGGTTTTGATTTTTATGAACTGCCCAAAGAGCTTTGGCTATTGGGCGGTATAGAAGAGAAATAAATAAATAAATAAAATCATAGAATCATAGAACAGTAGAGTTGGAAGGGGCCTATAAGGCCAACCCCCTGCTCAATGCAGGAATCTACCTTAAAGCATCCCTGACAGATGGTTGTCCAGCTGCCTCTTGAATGCCTCTAATGTGGGAGAGCCCACCCTCCCATACTAGGTAATTGGTTCCATTGTCGTATTGCTCTAACAGTCAGGAAGTTTTTCCTGATGTCCAGCCGGAATCTGTTTTCCTGTAACTTGAGCTCATTATTCTGTGTCCTGCATTCTGGGTTGATTGAGAAGAGATCCTGGCCCTCTGCTGTGTGACAACTTTCAAGTATCTGAAAAGTGCTATCATGTCTCCCCTCAATCTTCTCTTCTCCAGGCTAAACATGCCTAGTTCTTTCAATCTCTTCTCATAGGGTTTTGTTTCCAGGCCCCTAATCATCCTCGTGCCCTCCTCTGAACACGCTCTAGATTGTCTGCATCCTTCTTGAAGTGTGGTGCCCACAACTGGATGCAATACTCAAGATGGGGCCTAACCAGTGCCAAATAGAGGGGAACCAGTACCTCATGCGATTAAATTCCATACACACAACAAGGAGACAAAAACCAAACCAAACTCTCCTAATGAAGACTGCAAATCTCCCCCACAAAAACAGAGTGTTATAAACAATTGACAGCCTTGACAGTGATATTGAAGAACCAGTTTGCTCTGAGGAGAAAGCTATCCACCATCAATTTCCTCCTATCTCCACACTCACACACAGTTGTGGTGGCTCCTCTATGCCTCCAACTGCCACAACCGTTCTGCCGCTACAGATCTGCTTTTAGTAAGGGGGGAAAGACAGAATAACCTATCAGATACCCTGAGCAAAGAAAGAGGAAAGAACAATGAAAACAAATGAACAAATATGAAGTCTGCAATTGGTCTGTCAAGTAAGCCAACAATTAGTAGGTTAACAAGCTCAGAAGGCAATTACTACAAAGATTTTGAATTGTTGTTTTTTTGTAAGTTGCCTATGTCAACTTACAATTGGAGAGCTATAAATAAATAGTGAAGGACAAAATTAGCTACACAACTGACAGCCACAACAGAGGGGTGGCTGTTGTGTTAGTTCATTGCAACAACAACAACAACAAAGTCTTGTGGCCCCTTAAAATCTAACACATTGATTGTGGTGGAAGCCAGGGGTGAGCAACTTGTGGTCCTCCAGATATTTTGGCCTAAAACATCCTTTGTCCTTCACTATTGGCTATGCAACTAATGGGAGTTGTAGGCCAACAACACCTGGTAGGTCACAAATTACCCTTTACTGGTATAAGCTCTTGTGGACTGAGACCACTCCATCAGATACATCAAGTGTTACCCTCAGCTGCAGGTATATATACGTATGTTTGGTGGTGATAGCAGTGTGTGAGTGTGTGTGTGTGTGTAATTAAACAATCAGGTAAAAAGGAAAGGAAATGCTGAATGTACAGTCAGTGGCAATTATTTATTTATTTATTGCATTTATATCCCACCTTTTTTCCTCCAAGGAACACAAGGTGGTGTACATAATCCTCCTTTCTATTTTTATCCTGACAACAACAACCCTGTGAGGTAGGTTGGGCTAAAAGTCTGTGACTGGCCCAAAGTTACCCAATGAGTTTCCATGGCCAAGTGGGGACTAGAACCTGTAGTGGGAAGGATTAAACTTCCCTGAGCTTGGTGTTCCTGATCCTGATTACTTCACTTTAGAGTAAAGAAAAACAAGAAAGGAGCTACATGCTAAATAGTTAACGGAAGTGTAGCTTGATCTAATTTATTGAATATTTAGGTGAGCTTCTTTTGTGATAGTGGTAGTATGCAGTATAGTGGTAGTAGTAGTCTTTAGCAGAGGAACATGTGATAGCTTATGTACATAATAATTATAGCACTAATATTTAGCATGATGACATCACCTGCCGCGAGTGGGAAAGCGATCAGCCAACATCGAGGAGGTTGGCTGCCGTGGAGGACGCTGCGGGGGAGGTTGCAGGTAAGCAGGGAAATTGGGGGGGAGGGAGGGAGCAGGGAGAGCGGGAGGAAGGGCTCTGCACGGATCCAGATCCAATCCAGATCCAGATCTGAGGTGGATTGGATACGGCTCGATCCGGACCTCCTAGATCGGGATCCAGATCGAATCGGGGGGTCTGTGCAAATCCCGCATGAGAGTAAAGTGTGAAATGTGTAAAGTGAAAAGCCCAGAGAGTAAAGTGTGAAATGTGGCGCAAAATACACATATTTTGTAATATCTGGGATAAAATTTAATATTCCAGTTTGAAACAATTTTTAGTATGGCAATGCCTAAACCTGTTCTTGGTTGTTTTCTATAAAGACAATTTTTAAGTACACCTTCAGAAGATATTTATAGATATTCATAAAGATATTCATAGAAGATAAATTTCCAGTGCAAACAAGACAGCAGAAAATAAAACAATTAAATAGACAGTCAGTTAAAATGTCTACGTGCCATTATGATAGATCATTAGTACTACTTTCTAATTATTTTAGTCTTGTATCACTCTAGTCATTGGCCTTGTCTACACCATGCAATTATCCCGGGGTCATCTCTAGGTCGTCCCTGTGCATCCAAATGATGCACAGGGGATCAACCAGGGACGACCAGAGACTTTCCCTGTGATAACTGCAAACATGGATGTCCCATTTTTTCTGTGGTCCTGGGATAACAGGGTGGCTCCATGCCCATGGGGGTGGGGTTAGGGCAGTATTTTCACCATCCCTTAGATGGCAGTGCTGAGTTCCCCATTTTGTGTGTGTGTGTTTTTACTTACTGTTGCCCTCTCCTTAAAAGAAAGGGGGGGAAAGCCTCGCTGCGCCAGACGTCCCTCTTTCCATCCAGGACGTCATGCTGGCGTTTGGATGCTAGGGGAGGATCATGGAAGCTGGACAGCCCAAGATCCTCCCCCCCTCCCTCCCAGAAGTATCATATGTATAGATGATCCCATTGTACCATATACAATGTTAAGAAGATAGCAACTACAGCTCATGGCAGCACAATCCATGTTATTTGACAAGCACCACTGAAAACTTAGACTGGAAGAGAAAGGAAGGGAAAAAATCTGGGAAATGGGTGAAGAAACTACTGTTTTTAAGAATAGATAGGCTTGCTATTTCTGCTAATTAAATAGCAGAATAAGCTGTTTCTAAAGCCTAGTGAAACTGCTGTCTGTAGGATATTTAACCTTCCAGTAACAGGAAAACAGTTCCTGATATGTGCATAACTACAATATTCAGAATCTATACATAGCATGTTTTTATTATGGCACTTTCCATGGCTTTGCTTGCATTTAACTTCTGACTTCACCATTTATGAAACCACACAAAGTGTCTGGATTCCTGGCTTCAAATCTCTGGTCTGCACTGTACAACTAAAATACAGAAGGTCAGGACTAGGGAATCTGGTTTTTATGTCCCTTTATTGTACTCATCTACTTGCATCTTTTAGTAAGTAATGAACAGGGAAAATGCTCCATCAACATTAATTGTTCCCAGAATCTCCTAGACAGAAACAAGATCTAAGAGTAGAGAACTCATTTTCAAGGAAAAATAACCCCTATTAGAAACTGAGCCAACAACAGTAACATGAAACAATTTTAGAAGCAATAAATTTAGATTAGGTTCATTTACCAAAATATTTTGATACTGCAAACTAGTTTACTTCATTCAAACAGGCTGCTTGACACAGAACACACAAGTGAGGCATTTCAAAAATTATAACATGTTTTCTAAACCAGACTCTGCAGCCACTGGTGTGGAGAAGGAATAAAAGATTAAGTCACCACCCTTGCTAAACTAGAAGCAAAAAACCAGATATTTGCTTTGAGAGAAGTTATCCAAATATCTTTGTAAGCAGAAGAAATAGCTATGAGTAGCAGAAACCTTCTAAGTATCTAAAGTGACAAAAACGTTTTTCTAAAATAATTAATCTTCTGAAAAAGCAAGCACTTTCTTTCCTTTCTGATTCCATTCTATTTAGGCATTTTTCATATTGCTTTGTTTGTTTATCAATTGGAAAATTGATTGTGCAGACTGTACTAAAATCAGCACATGAACAGTTAACGCTCACTTGTCTAACCCTTTGTCCTCCACACAAAAAAGCTAGCAATAGAAATATGGATATGCCTATTTGGGGAAACACTTTATATCCTTTCCCTTTCAGGAACCCAATCTGTGCTCATAATAAACTCAAGAATCCCTATCTCCAATATCCACCCCTTTTAATAAACACTTTACAATTTGATATCTGGTGCATATCCTGAATGATCTGGGAATGCTGTGGAAAATTAAATTCCTAGGACCTATCGCATATTTCCAATCAAAATTAAGTAATAGTTCAATAAAACTGAATGACAGCAAAAGAGCTCTTGTAATGACTGATAATATAACATGAAATGGTGCATGATAAACAAGTAGGCTGTTTCCCTACCCATTAAAGGACCATGCAGGACCATTCCATTAATTACAACCAAACATGAAATCTTTTGAAAATGGATTGTGTGGTAGTCCTCCTCAAAACAGCATGAAGGTTTGCAAATCTATCATTGTCATCATTAGCCTGACTGTATGAACTGTTGTACCGACTCTGAATGGGTCAGTTTGAAAGCCATTGTTGTCTAAGATTGTCGCTGTCATGTTGTCATGAAGAAGTTGCAGGACTTTCACAAATTTATCAGGGCATCCAATTTTCAAGAGGATGGACCATGAGCAGTTCTATTCACAGTGTCAAAGGCCTTGGTCAGGTCAATAAATGCCATATAGAGAGGTTGATTCTGCTAACGGCATTTTTCCTGAAGCTGACATGCAGTGAAGATCATATCCACTGTCCCCCGAGAATGACGGAAACTGTTTTGGGATTTGGGAAGAATGTCTTCTGAGATGGGCAGAAGGCAGTTTGCAAGGATCCTTGCGAGGATTTTGCCTGCAGTGACAAGGAGGGAGATGCCACGGTAGTTCCCACAGTCTGTCCTGTCACCCTTCTTGAAGAGAGTGATATAATTATAGCATCCCTGAAGTCATCTGGTACCTCCTCCCTTATCCAGATCTTTTCAATGAGTTTATGAAGTTGTTGCATGAGTTCAGGCTCAGTTAAAGGCTTCAGCAGGAATCCCGTCGGGTCCACTGGCTTTATTATTCTTCAATTGTTTGATAGCTTTGCTGACTTCATCCAAGCTAGGGGATATTGCAAGCTCATCTCTGGTTTGTTGTTGAGGAATTTGTAGGAAGCAATATAATTCTCCTACAATAGCTCTTACACCCCTTTTATCAACTGTGTAATTAGGTATTCACCCACATGCCTGGGACATGCAGCAACTGTCCCCCAGGCAAGAAGGAGACATATATGGAAAAACTATCGCTGAGTATGAGCTTGATAGTTTGGTTAGGCATATTTATTCACAGGAATGAGAAATACATATTTCCAAAACAAAAGTTTTAAAAGTCTAAGAGTTCACTTCTTCAGTATGCACTAATGGGGCTTTACTCAATACTGGCAGAAAATTACTGCACTCATTTTGATGTTTTGCAATAGTAAATCCATAAACAATCACAAATATGCATCAACAACACGATGCTGCAGAAAAAATAAACTAAAATCAATGTTGTTTTAGGCTTAGTAACAGGACTATCATTGAGGCCAAACCAGACGAGATCTGGGGAGTTTCATGACTGGATGTTCCAATGTCTGTTTTCTTAATAGCAGCCACAAAACCCCAGAAATTAACCAAGGACAAGACACTGAGGAAGTGAAGAAGTAGATTCCACTGAATAGGTTTAACTGAATTAAGTTCTCTTCTCCCTGCTTCATTCATTGAACTGTATGCTGAATTTTAAAGCAAGATCACTCTTCAAGTGTTATCAGGAAATGGAAGGATAAGACAGTTCTGTTAGATTTAAAATCTGGGAGGTACAGAGACATAGATTTAGAAAAAAAAAGGAAACCTGGATTTGTAAACAGGTTTAGTACCAGTGCATGCAAAACCAGTGCATCAACACATTTCTTCACAACAACATTAGGGGTTTATTCACTTGCCTATTTCTAATGTGATGTATGTCAGCATTGGCCAGCAATACTCTTCTGCATTTGATATAATGTTTTCAAAATTGGTGGGTGGGTGTGGAAATAATGGACGCAAGTCTGACATCAGAAATGGCAATATTCAGAAACAAGTAGGGGAAATTTCAGCCTCCCAATACACTCTCTCACAGGCTTTACAATAGTCAATCTTGAGCAGAGGAACTTCAAAAGGAGACTACAATATGAATTTGCCGATGTATTCACATTCATCAAAAGATTCAATTCTATCTCCTGTAGGGTAACCAGATAAAATCCAGGTCAGGGCTCATGTAACTTTAACAGTTGTAGAGAAATGGGAATTTCATCCAGAGTCATTTGTATGTAATTAGTTCCTGGTGATATTCCCTCTTCAACACAACTGTTAAAAGGTGCAAGCACTATACTAGAGTGACTATATACAAAAGAAGACAGGGCCCCTGCAACTTTAACAGTTGTGATGAAGAGGGAATTTCACCAGGAACTAATTGCATACAAATGACACTGGCTAAAATTCCCTTTTCTCTACAACTGTTAAAGTTACATGAGCCCTGACCTGGATTTTATCTGGTCACCCTAATCTCCTGCAGGTTGAATTCCGATAAGGGTTTTTTTTGAAATCACACTACATTAGATTACCCAGTGCTAGGATATTTGCGTTATCAGAAATTTCTGATTTGTCAATGGCAACTGCTAATAGTGTAACTGTCATTGTCTGTACTTTTTGCATTTCATTTCTCTCTGACCTTCCCGTCCCGTCACAACCATTGGGGGGGGGGGTGTATATATGTACCTGCAGCTCAGGATAACACTTCATGCATCTGGTGAACTGGACTCTAGGTTCATGAAATATTATGCAATAATACAATTGTTAGTCTTTAGGTGTCACAAAACCCTTTGTTGCTTTTTCTGCAACAGACTAACAGGACTGCCCCTTCGGAGAATAAATCCTGGATCTTTGGAAGCCCTAGAATAGGGATCCTCAAAGCAGCACCCACAGGGCCTCCCAACTGTGCCCACAAAACTCTCCCCTCCCTGCCCCTTCAAAAAAACTGTTTGAAGGAAACTATTCCTCTCCTCTGCCTTGCCTTAGTTCACTTTTGATTTTCCTGGCCCCTACAGCAGCCATTAGGTGTCTAGCCACATCCCTTATGGGAGCCATTTTGTGGTGGTGCCCACAGCGGTTTCTCAAATTCCCAAATATGCTCACAGGTCCAAAGGATTAGGGACAGATGTTTTAGAAGGTGAGCTGAAACTCATACCTCCTCTCTGCAAACATGCAAGTCCTAGCTGTGTAATTGCTTGTATCCACAATTCTCTCAGAGCAGATCCAGGTGTGATTTTTCCCAACCATATCAAAAAGCAGGAATCACTTTGTTTATTATTTATTTAGGTATTCATTTATATATTGGCCAATAGATGAAGCTCTTTGGGCGGTTCACAAAAATTAAAATTGAAAAATAAAGAAGTCTGTACTTGACATTGGAAAGAGTATAACAGATGCCAGGCAAACCTCTCTAGGGAGCTCATTCCACAGCCAGGGTGCCACAGCAGAAAAGGCCCTCCCCCTTTTTATGTCTGCCCTGTTCTTAAGAAGGGGTGGGGAAAATGAGGGAACTTCCTTGCTTTTGTAGCCTACATCTTTTCAGTTACTTTGCCCCTCCCTCATCTGATGAGCAGAGGGGAGGGGCAAAGCCCAACTTGGTCTCTTAGCAACCACAGATAACTTCTTAGCAAAACCCCAAAAGCATTCTAGCTCTTTCACCCTTCCTCTGAAATCTTCCTAGACCCTGACTCTAGCTGATGCGGAACCATAATAGAAACACCACAATGGGGATTCCTGAAAGTTGTGCCACACACTGGAAAAGTAGTGTAATACATAGGATAGACCTATCTACTGTTAAGTAAAAGGAAAAATATAGCTTTCTAATTTAAGATCCCATTGAGATGCTCAGATATACACTGATGTATTCAACATGAAAGGCTTAGCTCATATGTTTTTTATAATCCTTCGCTGCAGTGAACCCTCAGATATCCCGATGTTTAGTCTATTTATTATGTTTATCATAACTCACTACTCCATAGTACTTGCTTGATGAATTCAATAGCTAAGCAAATAATTTTCCATTGTGTAAGTACACATTTCAAAGGGAAAGCAACATATTGGAGGTTACAAGTTTCTTTCTGAAGTATTTGTATCATGATTCGAGGATGAGAAGCAGCTCCAGAAATGCTTTCGTTAATTTTATAGCCACAGATTTATAAAAAGGAATTAGTACTAAGGTGACAATCTCTAGAATAAGAGTCTGTTGACTGCTAGAAAACAGTGGTAGACTGATCTCTCCTTCTCCCACCATCACAGTTTATTCAAATCACCCAACACTAGAACTTCCCCTACAGGCCCCACTTTGCTCTTCCATATTAGCATTCTCTACTTCCCCTCACCTTGTTGCTTCATATTCCCTTTTAACCCTCTTTATACATCTAAGATGTCATTATTATAGTGCACCCTTCCTCTAAGCTGGTGCTCTCCAGATGTGTTGGGCTCCAACTCTCATCATTCCCAGGTTGGGGAAGGCTACCATGCAGCTATGGTAGCTGAAATGGCATCCTCCACTGGGCAAATAGGCAAAGCCACAAGGCTACAGCCCTTCCTGGAAACCCCCCTGTTCTAATTCAAATCTCCTGACACAACATGCACTGCTGTGGCAAAGGCAATAGCTACTGCAGTAGTGCTGAGTGCAGCATTGAACTAGCAAAACTCAGTATAATGCACAGGGCATTTGAATCATTGGTCTACTTCTCTTTTAGTGCTATTAGCTCCTGGCCATTCACTTGGCTTCCTGTCCTTGAGCTCACTTCTGATGCTGGCAAATCTAAACACAGAATTGATAAACAAACTAACTGTATTTTTGTTAGCAGAGAAAGACTTAAAATTCAGATCACTTGCAGACTGCAAACCAATATTATGTCCCTCATTGGCTCTTTCCTCCTGCATATTGTTTTATTGCCCTATGTTGATTCTAAGGCTGCATTTGCAAATCACACTATGCTAACCATGGGCAGTATCCGATGGTGTCATTCTACAAACTCAAATAACGTTAATGGAGGTCCACTGAATCTTTGGTTGTACAACTGTCTGCACAAGCATAATGTACAATGCAACTTTTGTTGGATTCTCCCCTTGTGTGTAATTTGGAACCTAGTTTCTACTAGCACCATATAATTTGTGTTAGTGGAATAGCACAGCTGGATACTGCACCATGCTTTGTTGTTTGAAACATGAATTATCTTGTAGACAAGGAAACAAAGCATGTCCTGTTTTCCTTATTTTTCATTTGTTTCTCTCCTGCCCATTTTGCCAGCCTTCAGAGCGGTTTCATTTTCATTATTAAACCCTGGGTTCCAACCCTGGTTGTCTCTCACTTGACAAGCCAGAGTTACTTGTCTGCACACAGTGCTAAATAGACCTGAGTTGCTTAATTACTCCTGCTTGCAGTGAGAATGACTGGGCAGAGCCTGCTCACTCACAAGAACATATGGCTTTTAAAAATCCCAAGGATGTCTTCATATCCAAACCAGTTTGTCTTAGGCAAGTATCCACATTTAGTTGTATTTATTCATTTATTTCATTTCTATACCGCCCAATAGCCGAAGCTCTCTGGGCTGTTTACAAAAATTAAAACCATACAAACCATTCAAAATATAAAACGACAGTATAAAAACATAAAATAAAATACAGTATAAAAGCACAACCAGGATAAAAACTGAGCAGCCATGGAGAAATTGATAGGAATTTAAAATACAAATTTAAACAGCAAGGTTAAACATCAAACTGAAGAACTGTTAAAACACTGAGAAAATAAAAAGGTCTTCACCTGGCATCTAAAGGAGTATATTGTAGATGTCAGGCAAACCTCTCTGGGGGGCTCATTCCACAGCCGGAGTGCCACAGCAGAGAAGGCCCTCCTCCTAGTAGCCACCTGTCTCACTTCCTTTGGCAGGGGCTCACGGAAAAGGACCCCGAGGATGAACTTATTCTCTATTTTTTCCTCATTATCTATAAGTGTCCCCATGACATTTGTTATCTCATGTGGTAGAACCATCAGGGTGCTGGACTGGGACTTGGCCATGAAGCTCACTAGGTGACTTTGTGCCATTCAAGAACATCTCAGAGGGCGGTTGTGAAGATAAAATAGACATGTATGTCATGTTGGGCTCCTTGGAGGAAAAGGCAGGATATAAATGTAACAAGTAATAAATAAATGCTACCCTGATACCTAAAACAAATGTTACATCTGACCCTATTCTTCATCAAAAGAGCAGATTAAATATGACGCCAAAGAAGTCTTTCATCTGAATGGTAGTCAGAGCCAGATCTGATTTCTTTCTAGTTTTTATTGCTAACTTTATCAAAAAGAATATCTTTAAGCTTCTGAGCATCCTGCACAAAACACTAAAGTTATCTTCTCTTCCCCTCACTAATTACAGAGTTTTGAGGCCTAGCAACGCAGACAGGATTTGTCACTAATTCCATAAAACTCATCATGACTGATTTCATAAATCTGGCAACCAGACACTCCTCAATAAGTTCTGTACCTCTCAGAATACCCGGTACCAAATGCATTCCTGCTTCCTCCACACCAATTTCTCATATTCAGCAATGGAAGCATTTTGCCTCTTCATCCTGATGCTTCAAGTTCTCAACTGTGGTCTGACCTTTCCTTTACTCCTGTACCATCGATCTTGAATTCTCTCTTGTCCCTTTTATACTTGTACTATAGAACCATTAAACTACATTGATACTGGACAGTGCATGCTTCTTAGTGGTTAGTTCAGAGACTTAGCCATCAAGATGATTCTCAGTAACCCAACTGCCTTCTCCCACCCTCACAGTATTTGATGTGGAGACTTATGGAAAAAGAAACCTGAAATTAAAGGTTGCAATGACTGACTTTTCCAGGCATGCTCTGGAAAAGAAAGTTTAATAGAAGGCAAAAATTCAAGTATGAAAACAGGTTGTGATGATTACGATGACTGCAATATGATTGATTTGTTTCTAGAAAGTAACCAAAGGTGATCTACGGCAAAGTTTTGTCAGGATTTTAAGTTTTAAAAGGTGGAAAATGGAATCTTCCATTCTGCTCAGACGACATCAAAGATTTTATTGTGGATCTTGATGTCATTCACTGGACCAATCCTCCAGCTTTGGTTTTATTACACATCTTTACAAAATTGGCTAAGTACCACAAAACACCCTTTGAAGTAGCATCAAAGAGGGAATTTTCCTAGACTCAAAGTCTGAAATAATTTCCTTAACTCTCATGTGTGCTCCATCTCCTTGAGTTTGGATCAAGAGGAATAAAGAGGTGCTGTACACCTGTTACATGCTCATCTTGACTCATAGTGTCAATGCATTTCTTCTCTAACAAGGAACTCTCCACCATAGCTTTCAAGGGAGCATGTACAAAGTGCTGCATTAAGCAGCCGTCTCATAAAGTATCCAGTGCAAACTATTTATTTTCTTCTTCATTTTTTTCTTTGTACTTCCAACCAGAACCCCTACTGAAACACACTTTCAAAACTTGGACTATGTGAAGTGAACGGAGGAGAGAGCATTGCTGTTCTATAGCAGAGTACTTATGCAAAATTAAAGTGGAGAAATGCATGAAAAGAACAGTCCCCCCCTCTTTGAGATGCAGTTCATGATCAGACATTCTATGTTAAAGGGAGCTATATAAGTGTAGCCCCTGACTCGAGCTCCAGACTGTCAAATTATTCAGAAAGTACCTCTCCATGATGCTTCTAATGAAAGAGAAAGGCTTCAGCACCCTCTACCTTTGTATTTTTGCACAATATAAAGAAGATCGATGAAAAGCCCAGTGTCAACTCTGATTGCGGGGTGGGGTGAGGATTAAAGGTACTAGCATATATATATAGCTTCCCTCCTTTAATATTAGGCATGCAGAACCTTAGACGGTTATGCATTTTATAGACTGTTTCAGCCCTAACACATTGGTTTATCTAACAGTTCAAATCTGAGACAAGACAGAAAAATCAAATCAAGCTGTCTTATGTCCTTTCCTCTTAAAGTATGCAAACACAATCCACACAAATCCAGAGCAGGGTGCTCAAAATTTAGTCTCCTTGATATAAATGGAGCTGAAGTATTCCTAATTCTTTCTGGATTGCACCCAACTGCATATGACAATTGTTCCTTCAAAATTTCTTTGATGCGTAAGCTATGATTGCTTAATCTAAAAGCATTGAACACTCAATCATAAACAGATGGACAGACAATGTAGAACCCATTTTCTCATAACTGAGGATAATTTGGAAACTGTGGTTAAGCACTGGTCCTAACTAATGTTACACCTGGTCACTCCAATTCTATGTGAAAAGCCCTTTCATTTTTCTAATTTATTTATAATCAGATGTTTTGAGTACATACTATATAATGTGATGGACTATAAAAAAAAATCCCAAAGTGTTTATTTATTTATTTTTACAGTAATGCAATTTTAATTGCACACAGAAATCTGAAGTGACACACTACTTATGATTAATCTTATTAAATCAATAGGCCCCAAAGTAACTACAGCATATTTAACTCATCGACTTGACATATTCTCCAAGGGATATAAACAAATGGCTACTGATATACACTAGTCACAGAGAAAGGCTGGAAAAGATACTAAGAAACCTACCCTTAGGCATCTACATGCTGTCAGATGGAAAATAAAAACCGAAGCTCAGATAAGGCTAATTGCTCCTGCCAAGAAACCAAAAGTACTCCTAAACTTTATAAATTATTTTAAAAACAGTAACCATGCGTACCTCTCTCATGGCATACAAACACAGCTTGTTTCAAGGATATATCAAACAGACTGTATAAAACACTCTGACCTGTGCAGTTCAATCCTATACAGGTCTTCTTGAGTTCTATTATTATTATTATTATTATTATTTACATTTATATACCTCCCCATAGCAGAAGCTCTCTGGGTGGTTCACAAAAATTAAAAACACTGAACATTTAAAAACCAATTTTACCAAATTTTAAACCATAAAAGCCTAAAAACAAACTACATATTATTTAACCTATCCAGGGGTCAGTTTAAAAAGCTCAACATATGCTGTTAAATGCTTGGGAGAAAAGTGTTAACCTGGCGCCGAAAAGATGACAGTGTTGGCACCAGGCAAGCCTCATCGGGGAGATTGTTCCATAGTTGGGGGGCCACCACTAAAAAGGCCCTCTCCCTTGTTGCCATCCTCTGAGCTTCCCTCAGAGTAGGCACTCAGAGGAGGACCTTGGATGCTGATTGTAGTATACAGGTAGGTTCATATCGGGAGAAGCGTTCCGTCAGGTATTGTGGTCCAAAGCCATGTAAGGCTTGATAGGTTAAAACCAGGACCTTGAATTGGGCTCAGAAACACACAGGTAGCCAATGCAAGTGGTCCAGTGTCAGTCTTATATGTTCGAACCTTCTGGCTCCTGATATCAATCTAGCTGCTGCATTTTGCACCAGCTGCAGTTTCCGATCCATCTTCAAAGGCAGCCCCATGTAGAGCGCGTTGCTGTAATCTAACGTTGAGGTTACCAGAGCATAGACAACTGAAGCCAGTTGTCTAAGGAACTACTCCCAGATAAGTGCATACAGGATTGCACCCTTAATGTAGCAGAGAGTTCATGGTGCTGTTTCACAGACTAAGCACACAAAAGTTACAAGGTAAGAAATTGGCATTTTATTAGTGTGAATGTGCAATAGTGAGGAAGAGAGAAGGACTGCAAGAATGAGTCACAATTACACTGTTGCATTTAAAATGTTTTCAAACACTTGGCCAGCCACACAGCCAGAACCCAAGTGCCAATTCACATCACCCATCCCTGGACAAATTACCAACCTGTGCCAAGGTGTCAAGTCAACTAAATATATGCATAATTAAATATTTGTGTGAAAGTCCTCCATAAAATCTGATTCCAGCTTTACAATGATAATATGCTGAGTTCCTCTCTTAATGGGGAGCTGTGATTTGTGGAAGTGAGCAGGCCAGCAGTGAAGGGGAAAAATCTGGTAAGGAGCAGCTGAACAGCTTCAGCAGTAGTCTCAGGAAGGGACTACTGAGCCAATCAGCATGTTGATGGGATGGGGCCAAAGAGGCAGACCCAGCAGAGTGAGATTTCTCCTTTGTTCTGATTCCAGTTCAACCTGAGGCTTCTAAAAGCAGACTTCTCATGCGACTTCAGGACTGCAGTTGCTGACTTCTCCACCCACCCACTCCCGGTAATAAGATGTCTTGCAATGGCAGAAGTAGTTAATGGGGCTGGGAAAGAATTTTACCTCCATACCAACTGGCAAATACTGGGCTTTTGCCTTCCCCATTGTAAGATTAATTCAATTGTAAATAAGTTGATCTGAACTATCAGTAAATTCTTTGTGTATGCTTCATTTTATAACATTTGTCACAACTTACGTAGGTGTGATAGGTATTGAGCTGGATCCACTGGTGGGGGGGAGTGGGATTGGGCTCCCTGTTCCCCCACGGTGAGTAGTCCCATGAGAGATCTCGGAGACATGGCACAAAGACCAGGCCACCATGGGGGCTGAAAGCTGTTCACGTGAAAAGGGGTTCACATTAGCGGTCTGAACCGTGGCATGCCCTGGCCCTTCCATTCGCCACCAGTGCCCCTGGCATGCAGGCCAGGAAGGGGAAGCAGTCAGTAGGCAGGCTGGCAGATGACAGGATCCACACCCTATGCTGCCACAAAGCCTATTCAAGTAAATCAACAACGTTGTGGCCAATTTATTATCCCAGCTATGACTGTGTGTCTATTTGTTCTCGTCCCTTTGCCAACCAGACCCAATTAAGTGATGCCCACACAAATATACATGCCTGTTTTAAATATAAAAATATTTAGGTTCATGGTGGACTACTTATTCAATATCAATAAAAATGAACCCGAATATATGTTATCCAAAATATATTTACAATTTCTGCTCATTCTTGATATAAAATGTATAATTAAAGTAAGTTTGGTTGGATAATATGTTTAAAATAACTAAACCATTTATAGTCAAATTTCAAAGGCAATATCTACAAAAATGTTCAAAACATGCCCCAGCAGCACAAGTTTTGAGTACATGAATAAAAGGAGGAAACAGTTCCTACTCATGCTGTGCTCACCAAGGAAATATATTTGTCAACAATTCCACAGAACTAAAATTTATTTGCATTTCAATACTACATGCTCCTTATCATGATTTGGTTCATGCATTTCAATACTATGCTCCTTATTGTGATTTGGTTCATAATTGAGACAATATGCTATAGTTACATGGCATTAAATCAACAATGAAAAAAGGTTAACACAAAAACCTTTTGTACATTAAAAACCAGTGGTGATACATGTCAATCTGCTTATCTTACTCTACATAGAAGTTTATGAAAAAGAATTATGCTTGCCCTGTGTGGCCAATTTTTTATCTTAAATATCTTCTGTAATCAAAGACTGTACTGTAGTCTTGCATAAGACTGATATATTAATGTTTTCATAATATTTATTTAATTCTATTAATTAATTAATTTGATTTGTATCCTGCCATTCTACCAACAAAAATAGCACTCAAAGAACTTCCAATCATAAATAAAACCTGATTAAAACAATAATAAAACAAATGCATTAAGGCACAATTAAATACATCAGGCTTTAAAGACCCTTCTCCAACTTCAGATACAACTTAAAAATATTTGTTTTTGGTAGATCAACAATACTCACCACACCCCACTTCAAACACATAAGACTGAATGGTTTTTTTTAAAAAAAAACCAATCTTCATGCTTGTAGTGGAGGATGACAAATATTGTTGACCTACCCAAATTATAGTATATTTTCATAATTTTCTGCTACATTTCATATTTTTTCTTTTATTTTGCCCTTGCCTTTTTGCCTATTGTTGCTAAGCACTGCTAAAGTGCATCTCACTTAATAGATATACATTCATCAGATGGAGGTAAATTTTAAGGCCATTGTAAAAGATGCCAATGCTTGGAGAACCAAAACATCACACACAAATACCAAGACATATTGCTGTCCTTTAAGTTATAGCAGCATACATACATTATACTAAAAAAGGTAAAAGTTTATACAAGCTATACAACATGCAACATGGGCAGGTCTAATTAAAAATTTAACATGATAGACCATGGTAAAAGTGAAGTTCGTGGGATGTCATCAGCATATCCATCATCACTTCTATTAGGTTTATTTGAACACAGCAATAATAACTTACTTGCATATATCATCTTCTGGGTCCTCAAGCCCAAACCTTTCATCAAAAGTGAGCTGTATCAACACATTCTCCTCAACTGCTACTAATCGCCAGACCAGTACTGTGTTGCGGGGATAAGTATATGGGAACTTTGGGCTGTGAATAGTTCCATTAGCAGACACCGTAATAACCTTTTCATGCTGTGGCTCTTGCACTCCTACAATAACGAAAAAACACGAAAATAGAAACATCAATAACTTACTCAGTCAACTGTACTTTCAACAACAGGATCCAAAGTGCTACTACGTGTGTAACCAGTGGGATTATTTTTCCTTTGCTAGCAGACTGCCGTGCCATATCACAAACTGCATAACAAATTCTCACTTTCAAAAGAGTTTTAGGCAGCTGTTTGAGGAATATGTCCAAATTTCCCTTGGGTGTGCATAACTAGTCACTCCATTTGTTGGGTCTAGACCAGTATGCAAATCCCCTAAACTAGCACTGGTAGAACTGAGGTCTGGAAAATGAATGGTTTCCCACTGGTTCTTTCTTGTGGTTTTTTAAATAAATAAATAAATAAATCCTCTCTCTTTGTTTCTTAAATGACATGGAGATATTACTGGAAGCACATTTAGAAAGGCACATTTTTTAAAGTTAAAGCAATATGGAATAAGAAGCTAAAATATTCAGAGAATAGTGCTGATCAACAAATCAGTTACATTTCCTACGTAATAGTGGACCATTGCTTTGGATGGGCAGGGCAATACCTTCCCACCGCCCCACATTCTCTGTCCCATTGCCCCAAAGAGCAAGCTACTTGCTATTCAGTCTACTGAGTTTCCACTCCTCTGTGTCCATTCTAGAGCTGCTGGTAGTGGTTTGGTATGCACATACCTACTCTCTCCTCTTTCTGTGCCTTGTGACCTGCACCCTCTGCCTGCTATATCACCATGCAGGCACTCTCAATTACTTCATCTCATGCATCCAAAAAGCAAGCAGAGCATCCAGGATGATTGCTCTGTTTGATTTCCAAATTTGGTTGTAATGAGTTCCCCCCATGTCCATCAGGACCAAGCTATTTGTTTGTGAATAGGGAGTCTGTGGAGGATGCCCAGAGCTAAGCGGTGTCCTTGTTTCTGTTTTTCAATTCTTCTTGCACCCACTCATTGGACAAGCACCCTCTGAACAGTGCAGTGGACAATGAACCTACTTAGTTTTTGTATGTGAAAGCACACTGAGTATACCAGAGAAATCTGTAGCGATGGCTTCCAACAACCAGCAGGTAAAATACTTTGCTTTGTGGGTTTTAAATGTGCATGTGTATGTTCATGTGGACAGGAACTGGTGTATGTGGGTCAGGGCCCCTAGGAGCACCTCATTATGTGGTATGCAAGTATGTCTATGTCACCTACTCCTTGCATTTTTTTTAACAAATTCTCCTAGGTCTGCTGGAGCCATTTGTGAATGGCTTAAAGGTATCTAGGTCACGTACTCCTTGCAAAAAAGAAAAGAAAAAGTTTCTTTAAAAACTTAAAAAACAACAACAACCCAGGCTTAGTTTGCATTTGTTGTGCAATGAGTTTTTGCTAAAGCAGAAAATGTGAGTTCAAATGACTGGATTTGTTGTAGTCTGGTGAGGATTCCCTTCCCCCTCCTTTGGACACAGGATTTTGACCTATATACTGATCTCTACTTGGGCTTTTCTGTGCAATGGGTTGCTTCTGGAGCATAAAATATGGATTCAAAGGGATGCTTTTGAGTTGTATGGCTCAGACCGTCACCGCATCCCTCTGTTTTACATTCATCATTTTGAAGTTACTTAACACTTTTAGGTTATTCTGCCTATTGTGACCCCTAGCTCTAACTACTATTGGTTCCATCTATTGTGACCCCTGCCTTCGTCTAAACAGGATTGTGTCTGCAGTTAGATGCCCTGCCCTCTGCCCCACCAGCTCCAATGGATGCCTGTTACCAACATTCCTAACTCTACCAAGAGAATTTTGTCGTACAAAGAAAGAAAGAAATTCATTATTATTTTAGGGTGTTATCCTATGTGGATACTCGGCAGCCTCCAAACTCAGAGCCTGCTGAGTATTCAATGCAGGGCAGGAGGACAGCAAAGGCAATCTTCACCTCCATGCTCCAGTTGCCCTGCATTTCTGTTGGCAGGCAATTTCACCTGTCTAGCAGCAGCACTTTGAAGGGAGAGGGAAGGAGGGTGGGGTGACTGTAGGGCTGCCTCTACAAGAGAGGTTTAAAGCTCTTTCAAGGCGCTTTAAAAATTTTACCTCTACAAGAACGGAGTGCAAATCGGGCGTAGAGGCGCGTTATCTCTCCGATTATGCGCATTATCAAATGCGTGTTAAATTGCGAGTTTTATTTTGCTCCGGCCGTTAAAGTGCATTTTGACTATGTGAACAAGCGCTTATGCGCATTAACTACTTGTAAAGCGCATTTTGGTCATCCGTTAATGCGCTTCGCCGCCTCTCACCGCCTCTCGTGCAGAGGTATTAGGTGTAAATGCGCTTCAGCGATTATGCGCATAATCGCCTAACCGGGCACAAAAGCGAATCCTTGTAGAGGGGACCTAGGAAAGATCATAATGTAGCTGTTCCAGGCTCCTCCCTCTCCACCCCCAGAAATGCCCCCTTCCCCCCCCTTTGGTGCTCCATTTTCAGAGTGGGAAGAGGTAGCCTGTGCAAACTAGATGGAGGAAAGAGCGAGGAGCATGGTTTCCTGGTGCTGAGGTCGCATCCCTATCTTCGACCTCAGACCCATGAACTTTAATGCTACACACCCCAGATGCTGTCTGGGATTAATAGGACTGCTCCTTCCATTGCCCAAGTCATAAAGGAATCAGATGTGATTTCCTCTGGCCATTGTGATTGTTAAAAAAATTCAAAAAGGACAAGACTAGTTTATTATTTAAGTGAATTGTTTTCCTTGCTAAACTGCAACATTTTTATTAGAGAAATCCTGGATACATACAAAAAGCTGTCTTGACATTGCCAGTGACTTTCTACTACATTTCTTAATGTTTTGTTTTTGCTTCTCTTGTCATATTACATTCTGTGTTACAAGTCCTTGGTTCGTGCTTGAACTATACATAAATGTCGTTGCAATTGGCAGACTGTACTTTAAATTTAAAGATGTTCTCTCATATATTTTTAAACTGTAAAATTGGTACCAAGAGAGGTAGTTTCCCACAAATAATACACACAGGAATTATAGAAGTACCATTTATATGGGCAATACCACCCTTTCCACCTTTTCAGATCATATTTAACAGAAGTGCTGAACCTCTTTCAGCCAAGGCACAAACTCCATTCTGAAGAAGTTCTTGGGGCAGCATTCCAGTGGTGGGCAGGGCAAAAAGGGCAGAACTAAAACTGCCAGCATGCTTTAGCTTAAAGCTCTACTGTCAGTAGATAAACCTTAGGAGAGCCATTTCAGCTTTTTAGAACTGGGGGGGGGGGGGGGGAATGCACAACAGCCAGGAAATCACCAAATGTTTGGTGGTTGCTAGAAAGGAAATGGGATCAGAGGAAGGGGTGTGGCCATCTGAAGAAACGTGGAGGGCTGAATTGGGAACTCAGGCAGTCCAAATGTTGTCCCCGGCCTGAGTTCTTACACAGATACACTGGAAACTGCTGCTTCCTTGCCCAGTCCCCATAAAATTGTTTGTTTGTTTCAAAAAATACAACTTCTCTGCTGAATGCCTTAGCTGAAAGGCATACAAGACCAGAGAGTTAAACACAGAGAAAAGTGAAAATTAACATTTTTTAAATTACATATAGCAAAACAAAAAGGGTAGGGCCATAGCTGGGATGACTGTCTTGGTAAAATATTTGTCTAAATGTTCATGTTTAACTCCTGGAATTCTTTGGTGAGCCTGTACTCCAGGGATCAGAGTGAAAGGATTAGATGACAATCTGGTTACTTCAGCTTTACCATTATATATATAAAAAAGTAAAACTTCCTTAACAATACACTATAAATTGACAGCTGTAACATCTACTGAGTGAGCAATAGTGTTCCAGTTCACATGTAATGATCCTGGTTCAATAAACCATGGTTTACCAGCCTGGGAAGAAGCAGTGTGCCCTTTTGTTATCCCGCCCCCTGCACAGCTGGCTTCATCACAGATAATTTTGTTTCTTAATCAGTTTTACATGATATTGAAATCAGAAAACTGTAGTTTAAGAGCTTTCTTTAAACTAAGATGTGAAACCAGAACAGACTGCATGGGCACACAGCTTGTTCCTGGCCATTAAAAACCATGGTTTATCAGACTGGTATCATTATTGTTGAACTGAGCCAACAACTTCGTTTGTTTGTTTGTTATTGCATTTATATTCTGCCTTTTTTCCTCCAACGAACCCAAGGCAGCATACATAATCCTCCTCCTCTCCATTTTATCCTCACAACAACAACCCTGTGAGATAGGTTGGGCTGAGAGTCTGTGACTGGCCCCAAGTCACCCAATGGGTTTCCATGGCCAAGAGGGGACTAGAACCCGGATCTCCCAACTCCCAGTCCAACACTTTAGCCACTACACCACACTGGCTTTTAAGTCTCAGGAGTAGTTACTTTGATTAAGAAATCTCACTGGAGTATTTAGCTCTACCTCTGCCAGCCTCCAATCTTTAACCAAATAACTGCCCCAAAGGGGGTATCATATTCTTAATTGACAAGTGGGAGAAGGGCATTAATGTGGAGCAAGGTAATAAGAATTAGTTGCCCCCATCTCAGAACACACACAGTTTTACAAATGAATTAATCCAGTAATACAAGATAACACAAGGTGCATAAAATTGCAGTCAGATAAATAAAGAATAAAATGTCTATTGCTTCATGTACTTGCCCCAGTTGACAAAACAGGCAGGCATTTACTTGGTTACAGAAAATCTATAGAAAAGGGCAATCCTTCCTAGGACAGAAATCCAGGGATTTATTTATTTATTTATTTATTACATTTGTATACCGGCCCATAGCCGAAGCTCTCTGGGCAGTTTACATAGGATTAAAAACAATTAAAAACAATATACAAAAATTAAAACAGCAAAAACATACAACATACACACAATCTGTACATTTATTTCCTACCTAGGGGTAGAAAGGTGCAGAAGAGTTCATCTTTTGCCAGCTCATGACTAAGTGAAGAGCCTTATGATAACTTTGACTTATGGCAGTGAGCTAGCCTCAGGCTACAACATGATCCAGGATGATAGAATAATAGTCCAGGGAAACATAGGCTTGTCCTTACAGGCAATGCACATCTGGGTGTCGTGAGAACATCCAGGTTATCAGAAACAAAGGCCTGGATTGTAACCTGACCATTAGAAATAAATGCAACTCTGTCCAATTTAGGCACAGACTTACAGGCAATTGTACACAACTGAGTGCTTTATTTTGGAGGCCCTGCCCCTTGGCCTGCCATGAAGATCACTTGACTGGCACTAGAAACAGGGCTTTTTCCCTGGTGGCCTCTACCTTACAGGTGTAGGTGGCCTCTCCTAAAGGATGTGCAATTGAACCTATCAGTGACAGCCTTCAGAAAAGGCGCTGAAAACAAATTTGTCTCGCTGACCTTTAATTAAGATTGTTTTATTAATGTTACTGCTATTTGAGAGTATTAGTTTTAGTTGGCTAGTTATTGGGCATTTCTTACCTATTTTCATGTTGGGTTGCATGTGGCTTTGAAGGTTTAGTAAATGTGTCATTACTGCTTGTTTATTGTTTTCTATTGTGTTAGTCATAATTTGTTTTTTGTACACACAATTCCTGTCAATATAGCAGTGACACTGGATAAGAGGATTCAAGGGGTTATGGTGGTGATAAAACAAATTTACGTAACAATCCTATGACATCTCAGATAGTGTCTGTGGAGCCATAGGATGGTGTGGAATCCTGCCCCTGAGGCCATTGACACAGCTCTGACCCCAGGGGTGGAAAGCCAAGCACGGATTTACCCCACCCCACTTCCTCACAGCAACCATGAGGTCAGTGTCAGTTTCATCACCTGAGGTGTGAGCTCTAATTTCAAGTAAAGACATAAATGAGGAAAGGGGTATGCCAGTGGATCAGGAGGAGAGGCCTTGTGGATGCACAAGATCCATCACTCTCTCATCTCTCATTCCTGCCCCCAGCAACACAACTCCATGAGGGAGTTGTCGAAGGGCCATCTAGAGGGAAATAGCCTGAAATGAGGACAAAGAGGACAGAATAGGAGACTTAGAGGCTTCCATCTCTTGAGTGTCTAAAAGGTAGGATTGCTCTCTTACATGTCTTTGAAAAGAAAGGAACCCCCCTTCTTAGCATTCTCCTTTCACTTGTAATTGCCAGTCCCAATCTGAATCAAACCTGGAGACGTTTGCCTATTACTCTTTTACATATGTCCTTGGTCACCCTATGTTGCATCAAGATCCTGTTCACATATGCATGCCATCAAGTGATAATGACTATACATACTTAAGTGAAAGAGCCACCAGAAAGCAAAAAGTGCAGTCAGGTGCAATTCATTTTGTGTTGAATACTCAAGTGATAACAATCAAGAGGCGTATTTGTATGTGAGCTAAACTGCACACTATGTTAAATATGAAGCGTACAGCTGATCCTCACCATTTTGTTCACTTTAGTATAAACTCATGGAGTTTATACTAAACTCCATGAGTTTATACTCATGGAGTGGATTGGGACCACTGCACACACAGAGGAAAAAAAGAGGAAAGAAACCCCTTCACTTACACCAATCGAGGTTTGGGTCCCCCCTATTTTTAGTCGCCATGGTGGTGGAGAAAATTTAGGAAATATAGTAGCTGGGTCAAAAGGTTTATACCTCCTGTTCCCATGAATGGTGGTCTCAATCCAGATTTATGTCCCACAAAATTACACTAATAAAAAAAATGATGAGGATCTGTTGCGTGCTACATATTTAATGAAGTGTGTAGCTTAGCCCCGTCTGATCCAGCCCCAAGTTCACTGAAATAGTGTGCATCTATGAAAAAGAAAATAAATCACTAAGTCCTCTGTGGAAATATTCTAACATAAATTCCTTCAGGACTGTAGCGCTGGTATCGAGTGTGTTGTCCAGCATGTCATCAAGAATTCCGTTAGGAACAAGTCTGACGCACAGGTAAACACAAATGTTTTTCAAAATGTTCATATAATCTGTTATTATTGCAATTGGCACCAATGTTTAAAGTGGAAATATTATCTTAAATATCTTCTGAAGAAATGTTTAACAAATTTGACAGCTACTAAGCAAATGAGGCACCTAAATTAAGAATCTCCTCCTTGTATTCTGTTTTTGCTTTATAGGCAATATTATTTTAGTTGCTTAGCTTAAGGTCATCTGTTTAAGTAAGTGTGCATGCTGACAAAACAGTTAGGTGGGAAACACTTCTCAAGTTCAAAGCAAAATGTAGTATTTTCAAATCCAAAAGAAACAGGATTATTTTTTAAAAAAATTTAATGATCCTCAGGGCTCTGCCAGATATCTTGGCAACCCATGTAAATTTTAATGTAATGAGGTATCTGGTTTCAGCATTTCAAACATTTACTGTATACGCATAGGTTGCTAAAAGTGTGCGCACGCTCACCCACTCAGACACAGAAAATATGTTGGAGATGTATGCATACCTTCCTACCAATAAGCCCTATTGAATACACTAGGACTTGCTTCTGAGTAAAATATGCATAGGATTGCATGAAGACATTTGAAAACCAAAAGGCAGGGGCATCATACAAACATAAACAAACATATCATTAAGCTTGCAGCATAAAAGAAATGCATTGCTACCATTTTTACTAGTTAGAAGACAGAAAGAGGAACCAACTATTCATTCAAACTTGTAGCAATTTTGTTTCAGATGTAAGAGCAGACAACTTGATATAACAGATCACTAAGGAGGTTACAACATATATCACTAAAGTCACATTACATATTAACCCCATAACCAAGCAAACAAAACTGAAATCTTGTCAGGGACCAGAATTGGATAGTAATCACAAACTAAAGCTGAAAACTCTAAGTATATCATGTGTCTCTCAGAATAGATATGTTCCCAGTAGGCACAATTTATTTCAGAAAGAACAGACATGGTTCTTTGGAAATATAAACACTTATTATCACCCTATGTAATTATTATAATCCTCATTATAATCCTATAAAGATTTTGACAACTCCCAAAACGTTTATCAACGTTGGTATGAAATTCAGGTTGAATTGATAGGAATAAAAGATGAAGATATTTATGGTATGAGAGCAGCAATATCTAACTGTATTGTACACCAAGATGAATTTTAAAGCATACCTGAGCTGCTAATTGTTTTGAACAAGCGGCAAATTTATGTTATATTATTTCTTTAAAGACACAGGTAATGTGGTATATTTCTGAATGTTAAGACTGGAACGACTCCTGCAAGGCCTGATTAGGAATCAGTTTTTATTCAAAAGTAAGGCATGTATGTGCAACATGGTGTTGCTTGAAATGCAACCATGTGTTGTTGTTTCATGTAGCAAACCATTTCTGTTCAGCAGCTTGTCAGCACCTCACTATATCCTGTGAGTGTATGCATTCACGTGTGTGCACACACACGTGTGTGTGTGTGTGTGTGTGTGTGTGTTTGTGTGTGTGTTTCAATAAGGCTTGTCCGGCTGGCTGCTATAGCACTTCCTTTTGCCAGCAGTCCAGCTGGACAAAGAGGAGAAGCTGCCAACACAGCAGCAGCAGTCCAGCCCTGGTAGCAGCTGCAGCAGGATCTAGGCTGGGCTGGGTGGTCACTTTTGATCATCTGGGCCCCAGGTAGTTGCCTGCCCATGCCGGCCCCTGACGCCAGACCAGTGCACACCATATTATAGGAACTCAGGCACTGTGATCCTCAAAGCTAATGCCACATGGATAGTTTGCACTCAGTTCTCAAGTAATCTTAAAATTACAGTAAACACAGGAATTTTTTAAGCCCTTCGGTATTGGACAGCTGCATTGGCTGGGACATGAGATCAGGTATCATTCTGTCTACTTCTAACCAATGAAAATTAGCAGATAGTGTAAAGGTGATCCTAGTTGTTCCCAGTGAGGACAGGTCTGCTGCTGTTACTTCCCTTCTCAGGTGTGAGACTTCTTATGTCAATGACAAGTTTGCTTCAGAATCTGAAAGATAATCTCTGTATAATGGGTAGAAGGGAAACACTTTTTAAAGTTATCTTTAACTAAAAAGGATTTTCATATTTCATAGAGCTCACTTTTGACAATCTAAAAAGTATGATTTAGATCATAACTATTACTAGAAAAGCAAACAACATGCCTTTAACCAAAATAATTTTAAAATGTTTAACTGTTGAACATATCGTCAATGTTCACCTTATTTTCTGGCTTTCACTCAAAGAAGGGCAATTAAAACATGGTTTCATAGCTGAGAATTCCTGCAATAAAATACACCCTGAAGATGATTCCAAACCAAATTCTTTTGAAAAGGTTATCTTGGTTTCAAGCTCCTCAACATTTTTCCTGTTAGATAATGTTTAATTTTTGCTAAGTTTAGGCATTTCGTTTGATGAGTATTTGAAGACCGATATTGCATACAGCTGTAAAGGGCAACCTAGACAATACATAAAGTGTGTGAATGTATTTTATGCATCTGGTTTTAAAAATTTTAAACAGTTCAGCCCCCCCCCCCCCCATCAGAACTGGAAACATGGCATAAAGATAAGGTGGTTAACGCTTTCACCCATGTCACAGTTGCATGAAAATGCCCATAAAACTTCTATTATGCCCTAGAAACACTCTGCCACTGGCCCAAAATAGCAGCTCATCTCCTAGAGTAAACAACAGCTCAGCAGGGGTATTTTCATCAGGACTATGGATAAACTTTTTGTGTTCTTTATAAGCCAAACACTGCAATTGCTAATCACATACCGAAGTGTTGTCACCAAAGCAAGCAAAGAAAGTGGCAAGAAACACACTCTGCAATGCCTGATTGCATTTTGTCCTTGTGAACTTTCCTCCCCAATGCTTTCCTGATACCTGAAATTAGATGGCTAGTTCTATATGAAGTGGTGGGGGTGCTACCCAGAGCTGAAGTAGATGTTTGCAGAGTGGTTGATGCAAGTCAGCAGGAGAAGCTAAACTAAGGTGAAGCCTACGTGATTAACTTAAAACTACGTCAAACAAAGGATGATCATTAAAATGGGGGGGCTGTTCTACTAAGCTGTGCACATGTGTGTGCATGAATTTCACCACATCTTTGTTTTGTGAATTGGGCTTCAGTGATTAAGACCACATGTGATACTTTTCTTCCTAAATTCGAAGACTCAGCCCTGGTACGGACACTTAGGGGGGGGGGAAACCCTCTTTCAAGCATTGTCCAGACAATGAGTATATTTTTTGATCCTGAATCTGAAGCAGTATTGTTATCACCTTAGGAAGACTCTCATTTGAGAAAGGAAAAAAAACAGCAGCACAGTTGTCATCAGAGGAGGCAACTAGGATGATCACATCTCCACTACCTGCTCATGTTCACTGATAAGAAGTGGATGCTGAGTGATGCTACATCTCATGCATATGAAGAAGGAATAACATGTTGCCTGGGTTAACCAGAACTCCTGGACTGAGTCATCATGAGTATTGGCATAAGAAGGCAAGGACAGTTCCAGGTTGATGGCTCTTGGCAAAATGCACACTAGTAGGTCCCCTCCTATGAGGACAAGGCCTGGCAAGCTTACATAATAGTGGTGGGAAGAAGCATCATGGGTTGTCCATCTTTGCTCACACTAGGGCAAAGATGGTCAACCTATGGCCCATATGCAGCCTGCTGCCTCATTTTATGTGTCTTGTGGTGGTTCCTCCCACATTAAGCTGAGCAGCAGGGAAAAGATGGCATGTGTGCTTTGACCAGAGAAATGGAGCAAAGTGCTTCATTCAAAAGTGCCCTCCTCCACACCAAGCACAGAAAGCAATGGTGTTGCCAGAGGGAGGGCCAAAGCACTCTGTCCCTCCTCCAACAGTCCACAGCCTGCTCACTTGCATATAATTCTTTGTTAGCAGGAGCAATCTGGTGAATTGATAAATACAAGACTCGGCTACCAAGGAGGGAAGGCCAATTATTCATCAAGTTCAAGCAAGGAATTGAAGTTCTGAGCATTTGGCAACAACAGCAAACAGCTTCATTGGTCACATAAACCCAAAATAAACCTTGTATTAATAACAAATGGAGTAAGATCAATACCTGATGGAACGCCTTTCCCGACATGAACCTACCCGAACACTACGTTCAACATCTAAGGCCCTCCTCCGAGTGCCTACTCCAAGGGAAGCTCGGAGGTCGGCAACAAGAGAGAGGGCCTTCTCTGTGGTGGCCCCCCAATTGTGGAACGATTTCCCTGACAAGTCCCGCCTGGCGCCAACATTGTTATCTTTTCGGTGCCAGGTCAAGACTTTCCTCTTCTCTCAGGCATTTGGCAATATCTGAGGAGCCTGGGTTTGTTTTTTTGTTTTGTTTTGTTTTTGTAGCTTTTTGAAGTGTTGTAGTGGTTTTAAATGTACAGATTGTGTGTGTGTTGTATGTTTTTGCTGTTTTAATTTTTGTATATTGTTTTTAATTGTTTATAATCCTATGTGAACTGCTCAGAGAGCTTTGGCTATGGGGCGGTATACAAATGTAATAAATAAATAAATAAATAAATAAGAGTTTCAGGATAAGAGCGTCCAACTCATGCTAAAAGTGGGTATTACAAACAGTGAAGATTCATATCACAAGCCCATTATTTGCTAGCTTCCTCCTCCTCATTAGGGAAAAAAGAATTCAGTTTTTTGAAGAGTTGCTGCTGGAAGTGATGTGAAGGGGGAAAACTAGGATTTCTATGTAGAGGGGAACAAACATAAGTTTACTATGTTTCTATTTTGCTGGAAATGCATAATGTCTTAACAAATTGGTAAGGAAAATTAAATCTATAATAAACCCTGCTTCTTAAAATTCTTAGCATTTGGGGGAAGGAACTGCATTTGTTCAGTAGTGACGGAAAGCACAGAAAGACTCTATAACTACTTAATTACTCTCAGACCAATTTTTGTCTAGTCACTCTTTTGGCTGTGCCTAAGGGTTCCTCATTTGTAGAATGGGACCAATGCCCTTTATATTTTAAACAGTTGTGGTGTTCTTTATTTTATATATATATATGATTTCATTATTGTTTTTAACCATCCTGAACAACTGAACTTAGCAAAGTATGTGTGTGTGTGTATTCAAAAAAATGCATAGATTTGCTTTGCAGTTTGTGGCTGCTTTGTGTAGTTTGCTACTTGGAGCCATCTGCTTGGATGTACTTTTATAGTTGCCACTTTTGCTTGTGCACATTGGAGACCAGATTGTGTTAGTTCCATTATTATTTGCTTGGCAATGCCGCTGGAGTCTGCTCCTAGGCCTATCCAGTCAGTGTATCCCTATTTTCACTGGAGAGATGTGGAGATTTGGAAATGATTCACATCAAATGCACTACAACTATATAAGCATGCAATAAACCAAAAACAATCCATTAAATAGTTCTGGGAAGTCTGCATATGACTGGGAGCATTTTAGCACACTTCGTTCTCATCTAATTGCAACAACAACAACTGATTGTAGTACTATGACTAAATATTTAATAACATGAACATGATATTAGCATATAGCTCTAACAATGTTGTTTAACTGGCTAGTACTGCTTTATATCTTACTGATGGCGGGAGGAAATTCATCTTTTTTACATTATAGCTGACATTTCTTTACACCAGATGGTTTAATCTTAATAAGTTTTTAATGACAGATCTGTCAAATGGGATTATGGAAACAGGGCACGTGAATTCTGGAATCAATGACTGCTTCATTATTACTCTCTAGAGAGCTGTACTAGTATAAAACAACTGTTTATAATTTTAACAATGCATTTCCAAATCAAAATCCGAAGGATTGAACTATGGCTTGCTACTTTAATATGAATGTGGAAAGGCTGGAGAAGTAACACTATGAGCCTTTTGTCCAGATTAAAAGTGGAAAGGTTGTGAAATGGTACTGAGTTCTTCTCTTTCTCTCTCTCTCTCTCTCTCTCTCTCACACACACACACACACACAGCACAAAAGTGCAGACTGCACTAGCTATTTGTACCATTTTCAGCCACAGATTACTCAGTAATTATGTGATACTGATATACAGTAGACTCGAGTTGCAAATAAATCCACAGAAGTTAGTAAGCCATGATTCTGCTAGTCCACAATATAATAGTGTGTTAGGTCATTTATCACCCATATTAACAAAAAGAAGTAATGTTTGAAAAACTTCTCTGCCTCTTTACCTGGAGAAAATTTATTTCCATTGGTGACCAGCGGTGTGGCTTGTTTGCCTAGAATGTAATAAAAACTGTCCAGCTCTGCATTCGATCTGAAACAACCAACTAGGTCTGACTCTCTCCTGTGTTATAAAGTGACAACATACAGCACAGAAGCACAAGTAGAATCTATAAAATGAAAGCAAGCAGAGTGACTACACATCACTCTTGTCTGTGATAACCCCAACCTTCAACAGCAGAATGCAAGCCTTTCATCATGTGGGAATGATGTGGGGAAGGGGGGAGGAACTGAATCACCCCAGTAGCAACAACACAAGCATCTAATAAACTTTTATACTTTATTTCTGTTTACACAATCCACAGTGGCACAGCATGAAAGAATTCTGAGCATTTCAAAATATTTAAGAGTAGATCTGAAACAATTATTAAGCGGCATATGTATTTGAACCAATTTTTTTATATCCTAAAATGCCAAGGTCAACGTCAGCTTTATAAAAGAAAAAAGAAAAAGAATATCTTGGATAGCATAAAGGTTTTCAAAAACCTATAGCAGCTGTTTAAAGTAGAAGGCTTCAAGAAAGGATTGTAACTTGCCACATTAAAGCAAGGTATTATCTGTACATCAAAGCATAGCTGTCAGAAAGAAATATGAAGTGTTGGATGCCAAATGTATTCTGTCTGCATCATAAATCAAAGGGTGGGGAGTAAGGCTGCCTGAGTAAAAAGTGTGTTAATGTTTGTTAAAATAGAATGTATTTGCATTAAAACCAAATCCTGCCCCCTATTTTCAGGAACTTTCTCCCTGCGAAAGAGGCATTTCTTTAAGAGCAGCTGATTGCTGAGATGCCTTCTTCCTATTTTTTAGTGTGTCTGTCCCCAAAAACCCTTTCCCTCAGCATTTGGAGAAGCCCAGCAGTTCTTGATGAATGCCTATTGGAGACCATGTTACCTCACCCTCTCCAATAAGCGTTCAGGAAGAAATCCTGGGCTCCTGAAAATGCCAGGGACGTTTTTTAAAAATAAAAACAAAGAAGCCCCCCCAACAACTGGCAACATTTGTGCCTCTGCCCAAAGAGAAAATTCTCCTAAATTCTCATCTCTCTTTCGCCTGAGTTTTCCTTCTTTTCCCCACCCCTCACGAAATGCTAAAAATGGAATGGTCAAAATAAACAAAAACCAAACAAAAAGGCAACCCTCTTATTTCAACAGGGCTGTCATTACTGATTCTCCCATGCATCCATTTTGGATTGAGAAAGTTGGTTATGATTTTATCAAGTTTTATTTATGTCTCTCATTGATTTATTTTGTTGTATTTTAACTGTATTTGTTTTAAATTAATTTGTGGGCATCCATTGGGGGTGTATAGACAGGAAATATGCTAAGATTAAGAACAAGCAAACCAAATATTGTCATCAGATGAACTGTTGTAGTCAAAGTTAGAGCAAGTAAGTATTCATAAATCCTGTCAGACTAATCTGATCTCATTTTTTGATCGGGTAACCTCCCTTGTGGACTGTGGGAATGCTGTGGATATAGTATATCTTGACTTCAGCAAAGCCTTTGACAAAGTGCCCCATGGCATTCTGATTAACAAACTAGTGAAAAGTGGGCTAGATGGAACAACTATTAGGTGGATCCACAGTTGGCTACAGAATCGGACTCAAAGAGTGCTTATCAATGGTACCTTTTCACACTGGGGGGAGGTAATGAGCGGGGTACCGCAGGGCTCATTTCTGGGCCCAGTGCTCTTCAACATTTTTATTAATGATTTGGACGAGGAGGTGCAGGGAATGCTTATCAAATTTGCAGATGACACAAAATTGGGTGGGATCGCTAATACCCTGGAAGACAGAAACAAACTCCAAAGTGATCTTGATAGACTGGAGCGCTGGGCTGAAAACAACAGAATGAAATTTAATAGGGATAAATGCCAAGGTCTACACCTAGGAAAAAGAAACCAAATGCACAGTTACAAGATGGGGGATACTTGGCTAAGCAATACTACAAGCAAGAAGGATCTTGGAATTCTTTAGATCACAAGCTGAATATGAACCAACAGTGTGATGTGGCTGCAAAAAAAGCAAATGCTATTTTGGGCTGCATTAATAGAAGTGTAGCTTCCAAATCATGCAAGGTACTGGTTCCCCTCTAATTGGCACTGGTTAGGCCCATCTTGAGTATTGAGTCCAGTTCTGGGCACCACACTTCAAGAAGGATGCAGACAATCTGGAGTGTGTTCAGAGGAAGGCAATGAGGATGATTAGGGGTCTGGAAACAAAGCCCTATGAAGAGAGATTGAAAGAATCAGGCATGTTTAGCCTGGAGAAGAGAAGATTGAGGGGAGACATGATAGCACTCTTCAAATACTTGAAAGTCTGTCACACAGAGGAGGACCAGGATCTCTTCTCGATCAACCCAGAATGCAGGACACAGAATAATGGGCTCAAGTTACAGGAAGTCAGATTCTGGATGGACATCAGGAAAAACTTCCTGACTGTTAGAGCAATACAACAGTGGAACCAATTACCTAGGGAGGTGGTGGGCTCTCTCACGCTAGAGGCATTCAAGAGGCAGCTGGACAACCATCTGTCAGGTATGCTTTAAGGTAGATTCCTGCATTGAGCAGGGGTTTGGACTCGATGGCCTTATAGGCCCCTTCCAACTCTACTATTCTATGATTCTATGATTCTTTTCAATTCTATCTATTCCTTAGCATGATTCTTGCTTTGAATAAAATAAAACTTGGGGAATTAATAGAAGATGCAAAGCCATCACTTATTCTTGAGAAATTCTGTACTTTACAGGTTCATAAAAATGATACACTGATCTGCCTGGGCCTGCTGATATTAAAACAATAAATAATTAACAAAGTAATAGTTCCAGTCTACAGAGCTATTTCCCCATCAATACCTGAATGTTTAGGCTAGGCCCGTTAAGTTTGATGACACAACTTACTGGAATCCCTCTCATGTGCCATTGTTTTCTTTTATACCATTTACACTACAGCTGGTACTGTGGATGCATTCCAGATGTCATATAAAACACAGCTGCAAAAACTGGCCCATGTCTGTTCTAAATCTCAAGCATACTCTTCACCAAAGGAGTGAATTAATTCTATATATGGTAAATTAGAGCCAAACTGATAACAAGGTCAAGTTAAAAATTACACACAGGTTCTGTATAGGTGTAACATTGGGGCACTCAGTCATATGGGTTTATGTTCAGTTACATATGCTAGGTTCAAACCTGTCTCTACAGTCTGCAAAAGGCCAACAATTCCTTCTTAAATGCCAATTACAGCCATAGATCTGGCTTCAGCTTATTGAAATGAGCACAGACAAACTCTTAGCATGCCTAGTTGAATCAAACCTGAGAGTTTAAATTTGATGAAAAGGATAAAGAGGTGAGTTAGACCGCTGACAGTTAAGCGTATCAGTTAACTTCAGTGAAAAGGAAACATGTAGGAAAGCTTATGGGAGGCAGATGGGATGTACCCAACTAACAATCTGGCCACATGCCCACATAGGCAAATTTACTAGTGCCAAAGGCATGTCCAAGTCATCTGCAAGATCCTAAAATGTTTTCAGGAAAATTGCACTACCTAGGAAGCTTATATCGTTGGATGAAATAATTCAATACTGCTTTTTAGAAGTTACTGCAGCTGCAAGAATCACTCATGCTTTGGTATGCCCATTGTACCACAACTTCTAAATAAGTGCCCAAGGAAAATCAAAGGCAACAGCACTATTAATATCTACCATCATTGCCCTCAATATACCATTTTAACAACCTGTTTGACAAGCATAAGTGGGGTGGAATCATTCTTTAATTATTTCATTAAATGTTTAAATAGTGTACTTTAGGTTTTTGCTTCTCCGAAGCTTAACATTTCCACTACAAGTACAAATTTGGCTTAGTACTTCTGGTAGTACACAATTATATTGTTACATGAAAGAAATAATCATACATGGCATGATGTTCCTGAATTATATCTTGATTCCAAAATGCACAGCCATTTTAACGATGTGGGTGTGCTTGTACATTAATTCCTGCTACTCAACAAAATACTTTTATCTAGAAAAAGATCAGAGAGAACAGACAAATTTAAAAAAGATGTGTACTTTTAATCTATTTTTGTGTATTCAAGGTTTTCATACAAAGTCACCAATGTTTGAATCCACTAACAGCCTCCAAATTAATACAGGAAAGCTCCAGACATAAAACTGCTTACACTAGAATATTTCAGCTGATGTTAAAAAAGCACCCTGAAGTAGTTTTAAAAACTGTAGCTCAACTCTTCCAAAACAACACTAATTTAGAAGGCAATTTCTTTTCTAACCTATAGATTTTACATTTTCCTCAAATTCCTAAGCAAGATTTTACAAGGCTGCCAATGGTTATGCCACTTTTATTTTGTGCTTACAGTGTACAAATTGCAATTTTAATACCCTTAAGACTACAGTTTGGCAAGTTGCAAGGCCACGCTTAAGTTAAGGGTATTGACTTTTTACTTGGTATTGTTTAGTCCTTTACATGGCAAATGGAACCTAATCAATAGGTTCCAAAGCTCTGGTCTGTTTTGTGTGCCAGCACTGGGTATGCAAATGGAGTGTGCAGGTTTTGTTCCCAGTATGCTCCCACAGCACCATAGGCATGGGGACATGATAGGGACGAAGGTAGGCTGGCTCATCAACTTGGGTGCTTGTCGAATGGATAGTAGCTGCTATTAATACATTTTAAATATTTATTCTTTCCCCCATTTTGGGAAACACAGAGTACACTTCTCTTCCAACTCCTGGTTCAATCATGCTACTGGTAAATACCAAGTTCATTAAAAAATAAAGTCGCCCTCCACCATTATTTAACAAAGGTTGAGGATGCTTACCTGGTGAGACCTAGCTAGATAAGGGGAGTGACTCTATTTTACCTCAGTCCAGCAGCAACCACAGGCTGAGAGATCAGGGAACTCTTATTCATTATTAATGCTTTTTCTCTGAGCAGGTATCAGTATGGCAGGGAGCAATTTTAGCTGCTTTATAAGTTTTTGATCCAACACATTCAGCCTTAGTTTGTAATATATTATTAACAATATTTATTTAAAAGACTGGAACAAGGAAAGTCTGTCAACATTACACATTTCTGTGATTAATTCTTGAAGTAGGGTGCTATTCCACATATTTTCTACAATTTAATCAAGTCTGACCTAAGTTGAAATGAAAACATCCCACTTCATTTGAGCACTGTCTATCATAGAATCATAGAATAGTAGAGTTGGAAGGGTCCTATAAGGTCATCAAGTCCAACCCCCTGATCAATACAGGAATCTACCTTAAAGCATACCTGACAGATGGTTGTCCAGCTGCCTCTTGAATGCCTCTAGCGTGAGAGAGTCCACCACCTCCCTAGGTAATTGGTTCCATTGTTGTATTGCTCTAACAGTCAGGAAGTTTTTCCTGATGTCTATCCAGAATCTGGCTTCCTGTAACTTGAGCCCATTATTCCGTGTCCTGCATTCTGGGTTGATCGAGAAGAGATCCTGGCCCTCCTGTGTGTGACAACCTTTCAAGTATTTGAAGAGTGCTATCTTGTCTCCCCCCTCAATCTTCTCTTCTCCAGGCTAAACATCGTTCAATCTCTCTATGATTATCTGCAATTATCTTCTAAGGGCACAATCCTTAGAAAGAAAGAAGTCCTACAACTTCCAGTATTCCCCAGCTAGCATGACTAGCTAGGGAATGCTGGGAGCTGTATGACTTTTTTTATCTGTAAACATGCATAGGATTCCACCCTAAGTCTTTTAGGCTGCAATCCTATACACACTTACTTGGGAGTAAGTCCCACTGATATCAATGGGGCAAACTTTCAAGTAGTCATTTATAGGATTGCACTATTAATCTTTTAAGGTAGAAGGTTTTCTATATATTCATGTTATTTTTAAAAGCAACATTTGTACTTTCTTTAAACTGTGTAGCAGAGCAATCCTTTCAACTAGATTTGCACTGAGCTTGTGAAACCCTTTGAAGAAGGTAGAAGTTGAGCCTCTTTCAGGTAGGAAGTGAAAGCTGCAAAGAAAACCTATTTCTATTTTCTAACACTTAATATTTACATCACTGGGAAACTGTTAACTGCAATATGAGGCTTGCATATTGGCCTGTGGCCTACAACTGTCAGAGTACAGAAGTTTTGATATCCATTTTGGGAGCTTAAACTCAGTTTGACTTTTCCCCTCTCTAATGTAGTTCACCAAACAAGCAACTACTTTCAAGAGACCCAAATAAGCAGCAGAAAAAACACCTGATTATGCTGATGAAATGAAGAAAGGAGGAATAATAAAAATAAAGTTTTGCTCAGCAAAGTGGAATTCTTTTCTGAAAACAGCATCTGAAAAAAATAGTTCATCAACTCACCTTTAAGTTATATATACTCTGTGTGTGTGTGTGTGTGGAGGGAGAGGGGGGTTATAAATAAATAATTATATATATATATATATATATATATATATATATTCCAGTGGAGCTTATATGACGAACAGAAAAGAAACTCAAAAAACACACAAGTTCAAAATATTCTAGTTCTTGATCTGCCTTCCTCTTCAAATATACAATAAAGCAATGACATTTTAAGATCTAAAACTACAGTGTAGTTAAGATAATCACAAGGAGACATATAATTTTTAGTGTGCCGAGAAGTGCTTCCCTCTCACTCATAATAAAAATACCAAAGTAGCAGTGTTCTTTTGTTGCAGCAAACTCATAGTCTAAAGGTAATATTTTTGTTATTAATAGTTTTAGATATTTTGTTCTATTTTCTAATACAATACAAACAGTAAACCCTTCCTCTCCCTCCTGCCCCTATTCTCTCTCCTTTAGATTTACCCCTTCTATCATATTATATTTAAAGAGTAAAGGTTTCATGTCTATTCATAAATTTGACACTGGAAAGTGGATAAATTAATAGTTACACAGAAAAAAATCAAAATAACATAAATACAATAACATTTTTAAAGGGCTGTGTTAAACACTTCGCCTTGCTAGTCTGCATTGGTTTTCCAGTGGATCGTATTACTTTGCATGTAATTCAAGAGAACTTCCCCATATTAACTGAAATTTATTTTCTTTTAGTAAAGGTGATGTTAAGGTGCACAAAACACAGTATCATTTTTGTTTTCATTCAGAACTTTAATTCAATGAGTCATCCATGGCTACTGAACAACACAATATAATTTTAAACCTAGGAGTTCTGTCTTCTTCCTCTCTTTCAGTTTCATCTCATCTGACCTCCCTTCCCATTTCAACCATTCATCTCATTAAGTCTGCTCCCACAATGAGCGGGGGAAACATCTTTTGATGACAGAATCATACCATCTGAGAAAATTGATGGACATACTGCATATTGTCAGACTCTGCAAGAAGGGGCAGCTTGCAGCTGTTGTGATCAAAAAGGCACAGTCACTAAAACTACTGTAAACACATTCATCCAAACACAGCTGGAATACGTGTTCCATGTTAAAATGTTCCAATCATTGGACAGGCTGTGCAAATATTTTATTATACAAGTGAGTTTCCGTAAGTGCACCATTTATTAAGTATTCTTCTTTTATAATGTCTGCAAGTCTACAAGTTCCTATTCAAGGCAACACAATTACATCATCTTTCCAACCACTATGTTGTTATCGCTTTCGTTTGGCAACATGATCCAATAATGAAGCTAATTGCCTTTATTTGCTTACAGTGTCTACCTTCTGTACTACTTTAATTTTTCTTCATTTCTAGTAAGGCTTTCTAAGGAAAGAAGGCAAAATACTACAGGTTAGCTTAGCTATTATCATTGGCTCTAGTGTTATGATCAATGATGTATATTAAAATAAGTGGTGTACCGAAAAATTCGATTCTTCCATTGTCGGCGTTTCGTGGGAGGGGGTGTGTTGAAATGAATTCTCTGGCAAAACAGGCTGAGACAGGAGAGAATTTTGAATAACTTTTTCCTTGGGGAGGAAGACAGCTTACCTTTTTAAGCATAGGCAGCGGCTGATGGGTCTTTCTCATTTTTAATTTTTTTAAAAAGAAAAACACCTCCTGTACTTGCAGGAGCCCAGGACTCTTCTCTAGTCCATCAGCTTTTTCTGAACTCCAGGAGAACACTTGACCTCATCTTCAGTGGGAGAGATGCTGTACCATCAAGGGTGAGCTCCTGCTTCCCCCCACTGTTGTGTTTACCCCTCGGGTTTCTGAGCAGGAGAAGCAGCTGCCAGATGGCTTGGCAAGAGAAGACAGGGTTCGTGAGTTTGATCCAGATCCTGGGTCTGAGGAGGAGGGGAGTAGCAGCCCCTCTCTGCCAGCTGATGCGAATCAGCGCTCTGAAACGAGTGCTAATCTAAATGATGAGCCAGCAGGTGGAACCACGCCCATATCCTCTGAGGACGAGGAAGAAACCTCTTTAAAAGATGCCACAGAACGCAGACGTCGGAGGAGAACAGAGGCGAGAGGGAGACCACGCCGGTCTGAACGTTTGCACGGAAAGGAGCAAGCAGACCTTAACGAAGGAGAGTTGTCAAGGAAGCGAGTTCGTTAGCCATTGTTAATTTCAACTTTTAGTTTACTTTGCTTCCTTTAAAAGTGCTTTCTGAATAGAACTGTTTGCTTTTGCCTGAATTAAAGGCGTTGTTTGTTTCAAAGTTTAAGTATTATTTCTTTCAAGCTACCGCTATCAAGTGCAATTTATAACACCCACCCCCCACCACCCCTGGAGACTTTAAAAGCAAGGCTGGAGCTGACGTTCGGGAGGCGCTGCTTCAGGGAGAGAGATGTTATTCCAACTAAGTTGTGTTTTTTTCTTATCTGTTCTGTTTTGCTGTAAACTTGTATTTGGTATGTTTTTGAGTATTATTGCGATACTGTTGTTTAGTATATTGTTAAATATTGTTGTAGTATATTGTTGAATATTTTTATGATATTTCTGTTGTAAACTTGCATTTTGTAAACAGCCCAGACAGCTTCAGTATGGGGCGGTATATAAATGTAAATAATAATAATATTAATATTAATACTAATACTAATACTAATAATAATTCTCTAACAGACATTCAGGAAAGACTCCAGGGCTACAGAAGCTTCTTTATAATTGTTGTTTGCAAAGATATTTTTTACAAAGAAGATTCTGCAATCAAGTAGTTCTTCCTGAATGCCTATTCGAGAGGGAGAGGTCATGTGGTCTCACGGGATTTCAAGAAGTGCTGTCAGGCTGGAGAAGAGTCTTGTGCTGGGAGCATTTTTTCAAGTAAAAAAATAGAAAGATCCTTCAGCCACCTCCCAAACTTAAAACGGTATGTGAAAATCCTGTCCCCCTCGTCAAGGTGAAAATTCTCCATGTCCTTGCGAAACAGGCAGAAAAAGCAATGCCTCTTCCACAGGGAAATATCCTGAAAATAGGAGGCTTGATTTGGCACAGAACTATTTATTTAGTTAGTTATTGCATTTTTATACTGCCCAATAGCCGAAGCTCTCTGGACAGTTTACAAAAATTAAAACCATAAAAACCATTCAAAATATAAAAGAACAATAATATAAAAATACAATATAAGAACACAATACAATACACTAATTAAAATAAAACACTCCACAAACAAGCATCCATCAAGTGACTGAAAACACACAAGTAACTACACTGGCTGTATGGACGAGCAGACATGCAAAGTGTGTTTGCATCTGTGTTATATAATATTGAACATTCACAACTACACTGAAATAATAAACATTGCTGATCATGCTACATCTCCTTTTGCCATGCTGGGTTGGACTACCTTACAATAAAGTAGATTTACAGTATTAGAAAGTCACTATTTCTCATGTCCTGCCCTGCCTTGCCCTGCCCTGCTCAGATTCATATGCTAGAGCTTTGTAATAGAGCCAAAAGTAAATTTACTGCTATGAAGCTAAACAAAATGAACAACAGGAAATTACAAAGTCTTAGGTTACTTTATAATGAACCAGTGACCACTCTGCAAGGTAGACAAAACAAAACTTCTTAGACCTGTAGTCTCCGTAACCATGCGTCATTAAACATGGGGGGAGGGAAACGTTCTTCAATCAGCCTCACTTTAGAATTCATTTCCCTGAAATTCAGTTAGTGCTCAAACATATACACACACTCCTAAGTTTTGATGGTCAGTGTGTCAAAATACATGTATAGTACCCATTGGTGTGAACAACAACTCTTATTTATTGGAAAGGACCAAACAAGGATTGTAAACTGCAGACTAAAGAAGTAAAATGCTAACCTATAAAATTGTCACCAGAATGTCTACAACTTAAAGTCATTAGACACCAGGACAAATTTCCCAGATTAATTTGTTTTAGATGTAACAAGCCAATAAATCAAGATCTGGATGGTATTGATGTGCACAGGGTCAAGATCCACCTTTACTCTCAAACAGGTGCATTAGGTGCCTTAAAAGAAATCAGTTCATAGTATAAAATCATCCAACACAAAATCACTCAAAATAAAATAAAATAATAGACATTTACATAAGCAGTACAACATACTAAAAACTCATGGATTTTCCATATAAAATGAACACCTCAAAGGACTACAAGAATAAGGAAGTGTTAATATATTTCCCAAACAGCAATAGAGAGAAACTCATATGGCTGTCATAGAGGAAACTGGGGAGCTACTGCTGAAAATACAATATCCTAAAACAGAAGAAAATCATATATCAGATAGAGGAGGCAAGCACCTGAAGCAGAATCACCAGGGACATAACCTTTTCAGTAGTGGTTCCCCAACTTATCAGATGCTCTCCTCTATGAGTGTGAGCAAGTGCCCTGTCTTTCATTGTACAATTATCTCTCAGGAAACCTCTATCCTCTTTGGCTTCCCACACTTAAAGTCCAGGGAAAGACATGTTGAGTTAATTCCTCCCACAGGGCTTTTTCAGCTCAGGAAGTATAGGCAGCCTGGGAGGCTGCAGAGCAATGGAGAGATGTGCAATTGAAAGAAAACACATACACAGCACCCTCGACTACCTCTTGGTGATTAGCTAAGCTCAAAACACCACAAAAATGCATGAAAGAACACCATGAGAATGAGGCCTCTTTCATGGGAGAAGAAAACATTCAGGAAATTGGAAGGCAGATTTTGGCACAGCATTTGCATGTATCTTCTCTGGAGCTGGATGCAACACTGGTCCCCTCACACCTACATTGTGCTGGATGCAAAATGGGGGCTAGTTCACCAACACAGCTGATGTTGTTTAGGTTGACCAGATAAAATCCAGGTCAGGGCTCATGTAACTTTAACAGTTGTAGAGAAAAGGGAATTTCAGCCAGTGTCATTTGTATGCAATTAGCTCCTGGTGAAATTCCCTCTTCATCACAACAGTCAAAGGTGCAGGCACTATACTAGAGTGACCATATACAAAAGAAGGCAGGGCCCCTGCAACGGTTGTGATGAAGAGGGAATTTCACCAGGAACTAATTGCATACAAATGACACTGGCTGAAATTCCCTTTTCTCTACAACTGTTAAAGTTACATGAGCCCTGACCTGGATTTTATCTGGTCAGCCTAATGTTGTTGCAACTTGCAGTGGCAGCTACAAATGTCACAGGAATCTAGGAAGAGTGTGGAATCCGGAGGACGTCCCCCTACTCAGCCTCTTGGACTCCAATCCATGGACTACCATGGTTGCCTCCTTGATCCTCCAAGCTGCCATTTTGTGTAAAAACGTTGCTCATCCTTTTTTGTAAATGTCCATTTATGCAAGTGGTGGGCGTAAAGCAGACATCTACACAAAACTACAGTAAGACAACTCAAAATTAAAAGTAGTCTTTCTGGATGGCATTATTTGTCACTTCCGATTTTACTAGGGATGTGCACTGGATCGCATCCGATCCACGATCCGAAACCGATCCAGGGGAAATCGGATACAATTATCCAATTTCCGATCTCACAGCTGGATCGGCCGATCCAATCCGATCCGATCCGGAAAGCTTCCGAGACAGATCGGATGGATCAGCGGATCGGCGGGCACCTCCTGGCGCCCACCAGCGCTTCCATTGGCGGGTGCCAGTGGTCGCCCGCCAATGAAAGCAGACAGCGGGGGGGGGGGCTTCCCTAGCGGGGCTGTCTGCTTCCATTGGTGGGCGCCAGCGGGTGCCCGCCGATGAAAGCGGACGGGAGCAGACGGCCAAGAAAGGTAAGCAGGGGGCAGGGAGGAGGGGGGTGCGTGGTGTGCTTACCTTTCCTGGCCGTCCGCTCCCGTCCGCCGCTGGCCACTACTGTGAGCAGGCTTCGTGGCTTGCTCGGCCAGGAAAGGTAAGCAGGGGGCAGGGGGGAGTGGGCGCGCGGCGTGCTTACCTTTCCTGGCCATCCACTCCCGTCCGCTGCTGGCCGCTACTGCGAGCAGGGCGCCAGCAGATGGAAGCGGACGGCCCTCAGGGGTAAGGAGCGTGGGGCAGGGGGCTTACCTGCTGGGGCCATCCTCAGCGGACGGCCCCGGGAGGGAGGAGGGAGTTAGGTCCACCTAACCCACCCGCCGCCATTTTTTCCTCATAGACTACATTGGGGAATAGCTTTCTTTCCCCCAATGCCAGTCTATGGGGGGGGGGGGGGAAATGGCAGACGATCCAAAAATCGGACGTCCAATTTTGTCCCGGATCGGATTGGACAAAATCGGAGGCCCCCCGGACCGGATCGAGTCTGATCCCAATCCAAAAATCGGACATCCGATTTTTGGATTGGGATCAGACTCGATCCGGTCCGGGGGGCCTCCGATTTTGTCCGATCCAATCCGGGACAAAATTGGACGTCCGGATCCGAGTCCCAATCCGATCCGGGGGGTCCGTGCACACCCCTAGATTTTACCCATTTATTTTACAATACCAATTCCACATAACTATATGCAAAAATAGGCTAATCTCAGTTTTTGATGTTTGTTCTGAATGCTATGGCGTAGATCTCTTTGCTTTTAACATTTTGATTCTTGTTTGGATATCCCTAGTGTGCCAATCCTTTCACCATCTACAACTGTATAGATCCCAATCTAGGCCAAAAGCTAAACAGCTCCTTTGGGGATGTTAAGAGCTTGTGCTGTCGACATTTCTAAGAAAATGTCCCAATCTTATTATCATCATCACCATTACAAAGGGCTTCTGAAGCTAACATGTTTAGACAAAAATAAGTTTTAACACTATTTCATGTTAATGATTATATAATTGCAGATTGTGATAGACTTGAAAAAGAATAACAACGGAATAGATACAACACTGAGAACGTAAAGGAGATGATAGGTTGTTTTCAACAGTGTTGTTCCAACTAGCACAAATTACATTGTGCTACTGAAAATCAAGTTCCAAACTATGTGCAAGTTGTGCAAACCAACTGCACAAGCAGAACAACTAAAGTTCTTACGTAATTGGTTTCTACAACTACTTGCAGATCTTAAATTAAATTAGTGCCTGCACAACTGCACATATCAGGAAAAGGCAGCAGAACTCTGCTAGCGCAGCCCTTTCTTTCATTAATGGTACATTAATGAGACTAATATGGAAAGAGACTGTCTGGTAAATGAAATGACCAAATCAGGAAAAATAACAACATCTGTTATAAGAAACAAGCATTTTTAGCAAGGTCTGATGGGCTTTCAGAGACGGAATAGTGCACTATGCTGAGAGTACATCTTGTCTACAGCTACAGCAAGGGTGCAGCATGCACACAGGACTCTGCAAGTGAACAACTGTTTCCAGCTTGGTGTAAACTGCTTTTATACAACAAACATTTCTTCCTGAATTGAAGCAAATTCATTTTGTTGGAGGGGATAGTGGTGCATCCAGTGAAATATATGCTATCAACTTTAAGATGCTTGATACATGACACTGGACAAAATATCCAAACTCATTAATTAATTCATCCACAATAACCAAATATTATTATATAATCTGCCACCATCTTAACTAAACTTTAGCAAAAATGGGGAAGGAAGGGTGAGTGAACAAGCCTATGGGCACAATCCATGGTCAATGTGGTGTGTTACTTAAGTCTTTTCCTATATAGTAAAACTATGGGATATTAATCTACAAATATGCAAAATGCTGAAGAAGCTGACAACTACCAATAAAAACTAGTACTTCAAAAAGCATTTCAGTGACACCTAGTCCATCAAGACATATGACAAATTTAAGGTTTGACTACAAATGAGCACAACCAGTGCATAAAAAGGAGTGTGCATATCTCCATATGAAAACAAAAGAACATGTGATTTAACACTTACCTCATTCTAATATGTATCTAATATTATTAGCAATTATTGAAACATATTTCTAGAACTACAACATGCCTTCAAGCATAAAGAAAATAACTTCCAAATGTAATCTAAAGTCAAACCAGTCATCAGTCATATTAACACATGAAAGTGTAATTACAAGCCGACATTTGGATAGTTTTATACTACAATTTGCAATATGTAGTACACTACTGGGGGGGGGGGGGAAGAATAGTACATTTTATCTTTGTTCTATAAAATGTCCAAGCCAATGTTCTGCTATACCTTTTACACAAACTGCATCTATATAGTGTCCTTGATAAATACTAGGGCTGTGCACGGACCCCCCTCCCCCGATCCGGATCCAGATCTGGGAGGTCCGGATCGGGCCCGATCCGATCCACCTCAGATCTGGATCTGCTCCGGATCCGTGCAGAGCCCTTCCTCCCACTCTCCCCGCTCCCTCCCTCCCCCCATCACCCTCCTTACCTGCAGCCTCCTCCACGTCCACGGAGGAGGCTGCAAGTAAGCAGGGCGATTGGGAGGAGGGAGGGCGAGAGCAGCCCGATCTGCTCTGGATTTGGGATCCAGACCCATGCACAGCCCTAATAATACTCAATACTTAGAGAACAGCATTTAGCCAACTTAAAGTGATATAATTGTCGGTAACAAAAACAAAAGATTAGTACAAAGAAACAAGCCACTGGATACACTGGAGAGTATCTGTAAATACTAAATAAAATACACAATTACTCAATTATTCTTCCCTTGTATGAATCTACCTCTCTATCTCAGACATTTCAACCCTGAACTAGGTTATGACTTCTGTTTCAGCTAACATGACTCATTCCCAAGGCCAGCAGCTCTTGAAATGTGCATTTCCCAGTATCACTCTAACCCGGAACTGCATTTTTAGAAAGAGATTTTGCTCAGTAATTTCAAGTGCAGGACACATTTATAAAAGGACACTATTCATTAAAGTGTGCCCTTGCCCACAAAAGGAGGAAAAAACAATCACTTTCAAATTAGAGGCCATATTCACAACCAATTTTGTCAACCATGCCATTATCTGTGCCCAATGCAGCTTATCCTTCTCATCAAGATAAAACCCATCAAGTGGAATCTTTTCATTTTCCTCCATGTTCCCCTCTAGCACATTTTATTGGGTACAGCTGTAACAAAACAGGCTAGTTTGCATGGGATTAGAAGTTTCACATTTCACTGTTATCATGCATACAACTAGAAGAGCTTTACGTTCAAGTAATTTATGCTTATAGAAAAAAACAGTTGTGTGACTTTACCCCTCTCCTCTCACACACATGCGTATGTGCACACAAACACATATAGGACAAACACAGCATCTTATTTATTCTATTTATATCCTGCCTTTCCTCCAATGAGCTCAAGGTGGCAAACACTGTTTTCTACTTCTCACAACTTCTCTCCTCACATCAATCCTGTGAGGTAAGTTAGGCTGAGAGATATATTTTTATTTTTGTTTGTTATTAACATTTATATATTGTCACGTTTTCTAAAAACAACAACAACGATCAAGGCAGTATACAATTTAAAACAATAAACCTTAACATATATATTTAAAAAAACAAGGACATTATAAACAGTAAACATTAAAACAATAGAATTTAAAAGGCTTAATTAAGAAGATGTGTCTTTGCTTCCTTTCTAAAATCAAAGAGAATGAGAGCCAATTTTAGTTCTTGAGGGAGCACATTCCACAGTTTGGGAGCAACACAGGAGAAGGCCTTTCACATGAACCCAACAAACAGACCTCTATGTGTAATGGTATCCTCAAGAGGAGTGGTCACCCAGGTAAGATCTACACTACCGCTTTATAATGGTTTATAATGGTATTGACAACTGTTGAGGCCCATGACACATTCCAGAGTGTTATTTGGTGTAGATCTGGCCCTAGTGAATTTCATGGCTGAGTTGGTATTTGAACTCAGACCTCCCCAATCCTAGTCTGACACTATATGTTGATAGCCATTCTGCCATACCTGTATGACTTGTCATGGCAGAGAACAAATTTGAACTGAGCTTTCCCTAATAAAACTACATCACACTGCTCTTGAAATGTTATTTTTACATGTAATATTACTATTTGTGTTCTAATGGATAGGCTGGACTTTCTACTCAAGATTTTTTTTAAAAAGTTGCCAGCTTCCTCACTCTCAATTTCTCCTGGCAAGGGGATCATACCTGCTTAGGTGCCACTGCTTAAAGGTTTAAGAAGAGCCATGCTGGATCAGACCAAGGTCCATCTAGTCCAGCATTCAGCTCACACAGTGGCCAACCAACAGCCCACAGGTAACTCACAAGTAGGACACGAGTGCAGCAGCACCCTCCCTCTCATGGTACCTAGCAACTGGTGAACATAGACATACTGCCTCTGATTCTGGAGTGGAGGTAGTTTATAGCCATCAGGACTACTAATAGCCATTGATAGCCTTTTCCTCCAGGAAACTGGAGGTCATCGCTACATCTTGTGGTAATGAATTCCATAGTGCATTGACAGCCCAAAAACTACTTCCTGGCCTTCCTGAGCACGTTCTAACAGCAGTGCCCAACACAAACATGACTGCCATCCTTTTCCAAAGGAAAGGCAAGTGGAGTGTGTGCTCGGTTGGGTGCTGCTGATAGAGCATCTTCCAGCAGTGCATCCAACCTTCTGTGCCTGCCCTTCTTGTTCCAGAGCAGAAAGGCAAGAAAGCACACTTTGACCCTGTTCAGACAACACATTAAGCCATGCTGGTTAACCATTTTGTGCGAACCATGAAGGCTTAGTGTGTACTATATAAGGTATTTTCCCTAACCATGGTTGCTACATAACCATGTTGCTATATGACCCACAGGCACCACAGCCTCAACATGGCTACCAGCCAGGGTTGCTGGGATGCATAATGGAACAGTCAAAGGACTGAAGAGATCATCAATGGACCATGGTTCTGCAGTCATGTAGCAGCAACACTAGGTGTGGTCAGTGGTAACCACAGTGAGATGTGGTTAGCATAACTATGTCCCTTGAATGTCATCTGAACAGGGTTTCGAAATATTTTAAGACATTACCATGCAGTAGTATAAACTTCTCTTACATTCTTTCCTTTTTATTTCGGGGTGGAGAATGAAAACACTGAAAGACTGTCAAAATTGTAATTTTAAGGCATCTAAGGGACTGCCCATGACTTGTTTCCTAGTGATAGTCACCTGAAAAAAAAATTAAACTTTGAAATTGCCCAATTAGGCGTGCATTCTAGCCATTGCTATATATTACTAATTGCCCAATTAGACATGTATTGTATCCATTATTCTGCTGGAAAATATAGTGGATTTTTTTCCATAATATTTTTTGTTTGTTTGACTAATTCATTTCATTACAGCAAGTATTTACTTGCGCACAGTGAATTAATTTCTTTTAACATGATGATTGGTTAATTAGTTGACTCTCCTTAGTTCCTTTTAAAAAGCTTCAGAATCAACCACATAACACCCACCAACACCACCAAAATAGCCTAGAGATACAGCAGAATCTGCTTTACTTTTTGCTAGCATCCATATTTTAAAAAATGGGGCAGGATGTCCCATTTCATTCATTACAGGAATTGTGATAAAGTAAGACTTCTGGAAAAAGGAGTACCACAGAAAAAAAGGTTATAATCTAAGAACTTTTTGGGGGGACTGGTAGAGAGAATACAATCTAGTTAGACTTAGAACACCAACTGCACTCAGCAGTAAATATTTATCTAGAGAATTTTTGATTTATTGTAGAGATTAAATAAATCACTTAAGAACATTTAGTCACTGTTGCTTCAGGGGAGGCTGTTGCTTCAGGGGAGGCCAGAACTTGAGCTGAATGTGGTGGGTCTCTGGTGGATGGGGAGTGCGGGGGAGTGAAGAAGAAATAGTTGATATGTGACAGCCAGAGTAGATACTCAAGAATAAACCAGAATACCCAGGTATTCTGCACTACTGTATTGCTCTCTAACAAAAGCTAAGTAATGCTAAGTAATGCTTTAAACTAAGATATGCAGTGCAATCCTATGCAATCCTATTTGAAAGTAAGACCCTCTGTGTGCAGTGAATCTGTGCCAGGTAAATATGCACATGGTTGTAGACTAAAATTCCCTTCCACATGAGTGTCGTTCATACCATTATGTGTATAGGTTCAACTTTTCAACATAGTTAATTTATACTAAAAATTAAAAATTAGAGCATGTTTTACAGTAAGTCAACAAAAGTCATCCAAAAATCAGCCAACAAAAGTCACCCATAACTATTTGCAAGGCACTGAATAGAATGGAAACAATCTTGAGTGTTACAAAGAACTCATTTAACTTATAATATGCAGGATAAAAATATACAACATTAATATTGTATTGTTGTGTAGCCTAGTCTTCCCCAACCTGTTCCCCTCCAAATATGCTAGCCTGTAACTTCCATCACCACCAGCCAACTTGATCAATGGCCATGCTGGTTTGGGATGATTATGGGAGCTATGATCCAATACATCTGGAGGATACCAGGAAGGCTGGTCCAGCATACATGCAATTATTGAGTCTGAAAAAGACAATCCATGGAGCTTTTTGTTATACAAGAAATAAAGTCAAAATTTTGAAGGAAAAAACACACTGGGTATTTGATTAGCAGTTTTTAAAGTGTTAGTGAGCAGTCCAGAGTGAGCAACTGTGTAACTTCTTAAAGCATGCCTAATGCATTGATTATTTAAATGGCATGAACTATATTAGGCTGCCTCTACAAGAGAGGTTTAATGCTCTTTCAAGGCGCTTTAAAAAATTTACCTCTACAAGAACGGAGTGCAAATCGGGCGTAGAGGCGCGTTATCTCTCCGATTATGCGCATTATCGAATGCGCGTTAAACAGCAGATTTTATTTTGCTCCGGCCGTTAAAGCGCATTTTGCCTATGTGAACAAGCGCTTATGCGCATTAACTACTTGTAAAGCGCATTTTGGTCATCCGTTAATGCACTTCGCTGCCTCTCGCCGCCTCTCGTGCAGAGGTATTAGGCGCAAATGCGCTTCAGCGATTATGCGCATAATCGCCTAACCAGGCGCAAAAGCGAATCCTTGTAGAGGGAACCTTACATGAGCATGGATTATGTTCCTGATGCCTGGAAATCATCCATATTTCTAGAATAAATTCCTGCTTTTGCCAGGTTACATATTAGTTACAACTTACTAATGTAGCATAATATAAATTGTTTTGAAGAGTCTAGAGTCCAATATATGTAAACTGAGGAAGAGGATTATCAAAATATTACTGTGCATTAATTTCTGTTTAATGTATTTTTTCCCAATACAATAATTCAAGACAGTTACTATACTTCAGCTGAACATACATATAATATAGTTACTAGATCACCTGGCTGGGACCTGTTCCAATAATTAATAAATGGTATCCAACTTTTTTTGGAAAGTATGGATGGAGTTATATTTGCTTTTCTATTTGAAATACAAAAATAAAATCAACAATCTAAATATAGAAGAAACACATAATGACACAGCTGCAGCAGTAAAATACAATCAGCAAAACTCCACATCCCCAGTGTAAGCGCTTTTGAACAGCCATATTTTCATTAAAGATTGAAAGGATTACAAGAATGTTGTAGAGGAGGCATGGGCAGGAAGATCGAAATAATCAGAGTACCTACCAAGAAGGCCCTGCTACATCAGTCCCACACCCCAAAATATGTGTGAGTGGGGATTGTTGGAGCAGAATCTCCCTGCTGTGCCTCAGAGATTGATTTGAACAATTTTGAACAATTTCTCCAGTTATTCAAATATGCCAAAATTGATTAAAGTGGAATTAAAGACAATTAAAATGTTATCCCTTACACTACAAAGAGCGTCATCACATGGGGAAAACTGTGTTTCCTTACCGTTGCTTCTCCACACCCACTTTTGCCCCCCATTACTTCCTCTTTCTACCCAGAGGGGAAAGAGGAAGTAAATAAAGACCATGTGGCCTGCAGGGGATCGCAGCACAATCTGTGGGGGGGGGGGCATTTTTTAAAAAAGTTGGATTAAAGGGGATCTATTTTGTGATTGAAAAACAAGCGGAAGGAGAAGGAGGCACATGGAAGGCGGACGTCATCGTCTAAAGGACGCACACACATCCTTAAGTGGTAAGTAGCAAGTGTGCGATAAAACACTCATCTGATGAACCTCAAAAACTAAACATTCAGTTTCAAAAGGCCTTTCCTTTTCCCAGGTCCAGCAAATTATAGTTTCAAAGCCAAAGGTGGTTGTTGTTTTTCTCTCTCCAGCAACAAATTATTTTGCAGCCTTATCTGAAATATTGGAGGGAGGTATTATTTTTATTTTCATTTTTTGAAATATTCAAAGAAATGTTGCTTGAGTAAGTTGAACTACTGAATGTTCTTAACTACTGAATGTGCTACTACTAACTTCATATAGTAAGTTATGACATAGCTCCCTATAAAAAGACGTAGGTATTGCATTTTCACTGGTGCTTTCTCATCCACAGCATTGTCAAGATGAATTAAAATGCCCATGATCAAAAGAAAAGAACCCAGCAGCAAAATTAAAAGAGTTATGCAATGTTACAATCTTAAACATAGTAGAAACATCACCTTTGTTAGATAAACAACAAATATAGCTTGGTTGGCCATAAGAAAATTTCCAAAATCCATATTATCATAATACTATTATTGTAGGCCAACCAAAGTAACACAAAAAAGTTAAACATGATATATTATTACTATTAATAAGGTACACACATGCTTACAAAAGTTTTATTACTGAACAATTACCACTCACTTCCTTCAGTTTCATGACTGAATTTTAGAGCAATTATTTTGCTTCAAAAGTTAAATACATGTTCTGCAAACTGAAAACAGAGTTCTTTCAGCTACTGCATTATAGTTTTGCTTCTTATTAGTTTTCATTTCTTTTCCTATTTTTAAACATTTAGTGCACAGAGAAACACTTGACATGACAACTGTAATTCAAAAGGCAGAAATGATATATCAACACGTAATGTTTTACAGCAATAAAAAAATAATTTAAAAATGAAGTAGCTTCAGTTTCTTTCACACATAGTTGTTGCTGCTACTGGAATTCAGTGGTATGTTGTCTTCACAGATGACACTAATAGTCTTTAAACCTCTTATTTTCAGGCTGTCAAGACAACACCCTAACCCACATTCAATCATTGAGTATGGGTTGTTGTTGAACCGTGGGTTGTTTGTTGAACAGTGGGTCAGTGTGTTGTCTGAATTTCCCAGGGTGGCTTCTTAACTATGCAGTGTGGCTGGTAAACCACTCTGAACAACCCAACAATACATTATAGTTCTCAAGGAGCCTTGTTTGAGAAAATAAGTCACACTACAAGCTGCCCTGTGGATGTTCAGGCAACACACTAATCCATGGTTCAACAAACAGCCCCATGGTTCAACAACATCCCACACTCAACACTAGGCTGACCAGATAAAATCCAGGTCAGGGATCATGTAACTTTAACAGTTGTAGAGAAAAGGAAATTTCAGCCAGTGTCATTTCTATGCAATTGGTTCCTGATAAAATTCCCTCTTCATCACAACTGTTAAAGTTGCAGGGCCCCTGCCTTCTTTTGTATATGGTCACTCTAGTATAGTGCATGCACCTTTAACTGTTGTGATGAACTAATTGCATACAAATGACACTGGCTGAAATTCCCTTTTCTCTACAACTGTTAAAGTTACATGAGCCCTGACCTGGATTTTATCTGGTCAGCCTACTCAACACTGAATGTGGATTAGCATGTTGTCTGAATAGTGTATGTTTGAACATTATTAACAAAGCAGAGAAAAATGGAGCATCATTTATAACATTGATGAGATGTTCTAACCAATATAAGTTTTACATTTGAATTACAGATACACATAATGTCACAAATGCTAACAGAATGCCTCTGCAGAAGGAAAGACATTTGACAAAAAGTACATATTTAAGGGCAAACAATTCAGCACACTGATTTCATTGTTCACTTACAAACAATGTACAACTGAAAATCACAACCTCAAGATGAAGCCAAACCTTGAGTTAAATCCAGTCTTTTTCCAAGCACATTCACTTTGCAGCCTTCCAAAACTGCTCCTTGTAGATAACCAGAGTAATACTCAAAAGAGACATTTTAAAAACGTTATATATACAACCCCTTTTGGCCTTCTATTCCTTTATTAGCCTCCTACCAAGTTTTAAAAAACCACATTTCTACGCATTCTGTCCAATGATGGGGTATTTTGGTCTACAAAGAGGAACTGTGTAGTCACTGGCTTAAAATTGATTGATTCTATCTCTCCTGAAATAGGGATGTCAGAGAAATTCAAAATGAATTCAAATGATTTAAGAATTCTATGAATTCAATCCACAGATTCTGCACCAGATTCCTGTAGCAGACTAGCATCTTCCGAGTCATGTGGGTAATTTTTTTAAACTTTGCAGAATTGTACACAGGTTTAGTCATACAAAAGTTAGTGGGAAATACACGAACGTATATGTCTTTTTTTTAACTCCCCTGTCCAACATTTTATACAACTCTCTTCAGCTGCCACAGAGTAGCACTAAGAAAAGTGCACAAAATATTATGTACAAGCAAAAGTTACTAAATTTCGGCAGACACTTTTGCGTACTTTCCTGAAGGGGGGAAAAATCTGATTCTATCATTGAGTGAACGACAGAATGAAACACACATGGAATTAATTAAACTAAATCCATGCAGCCCCATCCTGAAGCAAAGGTTAACAATATTTTATCTATCAAGATGCCTATAAGTGTTCCCAGAAAGGCAAATATATGTCCTTTATTTCTCCACCATCTCCCACCATTCGGTGTCATTATATGATCCTGGGTTCTAGCATTATGTCCATTATCTCCACACCATGTATATTTTTTTATGCTTGTATCATGTCCTCCCCCTTCCAACTTACTTAGCCTTTTTCTAAGATAAAAAGCCCCAAATGTTGTAAACTTGCCTCATGGGGAGTTGCTCCAGCCCCTTAGATCATTTTGGCTATCCTTTTCTCCACCTTTCCAAACCAATAAATATGCAGTGCAGTGACCAGGACTGCATACCATATTCCAAGTGAGGTTGCACCATATGTTTGTATAAACACATTATATAAACAATTTTATTTTTAATTCCTTTCCTAATTATTCCTGTACTGATGCTGACATAGATGATGATGGATGCTCTTCACACACACTACCTACCAGTCTATCTAAATTATTTGTGATGTCTACAGCCTTCATACCACGCAGATGAGTCATCATATCATCAGAAACCAACAAGAACCCTCCCAATAAAATTTTCTTTAATGGCATGGAACAGAAGCTCCATTCAAAGATTTTAGCACATGGTGAATGAGCTTTGGGATGAGCACTCACTCTTCCCCTACCTCTTCCCTCCTGCTTTTTCTTTCTCTTGCAGACTGGCCAAGTGGGGATTTGTGAAATTATCTGTTCTATAAAAGAACCTAGCACTAACAGAAGTGGGAGTAGAGCTATAGGATTTTGGTTTTCTTCATCAATAAAATTCTGGTATATGAATCAGCCAGCTACACACATGGCAAAGAGTATTTTTAGCTGCTAGTAGGCATTCCATGATTACATTTAGAAGTATCAATGAAAGGCAGGGCAGAGGAGGTAATAGAATAACATCTGCGTTGTGCCAAGATGAAAAAGAAATATCAATTAGGTGACCTTCCCAATCTTGTTTTTATTCTATACCTATTCCAGCTCTGGCTCAACTGTTTAGGCAGAGATCCCTATCACGAAGCCTTTGCTTCAAGTGGCACATTAGGGGTACTTGGGCCAGGCCTGCCAACACCCTCATGGCCACCATTTTTCTGTCCCAATTGCTGCAGCGCTTAGAGTGTTGGTGGCTGCAAGGTTTGGGGTTACAGTGCTGCTGGTGGTGCTCGCTTGCTGCTGCTGCTGCTGCTGCTTTGACCCACTGCTCACTTGCTTTGCTTCCTGCACCCTCTGTCCTGCAGGCCAGCCGCTAAGACTCCTCCTCAATTGCAAACTCCCCTGCCCTCAAAAGAAAGTAATCAGGTGCTCTATTAATTACACCTGTATTTTCCCCTACACCAGCCTTTCCAAGCTTCATTTCCTTTGGATGTTTTGTACTTCAACTCCCATCAGCCCCAGCCAGCATAACCAATGCTCAGGCTGGGAGTTACAGCCTCAAATATCTGGAAGGCACCAGGTTGGGAAAGGCTGCCCTACACAGAAGAAACATCCTCTAAAGCACTACCAGACAGTTCAAAATGGGCAAGCAAATGGGTGAACCCCTAAAATACTATTTGATATACATACAACCGAACCTCTTCCTACTTTAAAGGCAATTTAAGAAATCCACTACAATTGTAAAATTTAGCTAAACGTATGATTCTTTGGCCTTGACTTATAAAACGCCAATGACATGTTGCCTGCTTCATGTGCTTACACTTATTTAATTTCTAAATCAAACTCACAAAATTATGGCTTTGAAACTAGCTGTTGTTTTTTTTAAAATTTAATTCACATACACTTACTAGGAAATGCAAAGAAACTGATAGTTAAAAAACAAAAAAAGCCCTGAAGAAATGTGAAGCTGAAAGATCAAACACCTTCAGAATGTGGACCTTGAAGAATCTGAACCAAATGCATGACACCCATCTGGGGCTGATTTCACATAACACCAACCCATCGCTTTAAAGACCAATGGGTTCTCTTCTGCTTTACAGCACAACCCATGAACAGCTCAAACATCACACCAAACAATCTATAAAGCAGCCGATTGTGAGTTATGGACTAAAGCCCTGAAAAGCAATAAGTTTTTAAACCAATGGGGTATTCTTACACGTGAACCAGGTTACTGCTTTTCAGAATAATTTTTTTGTGCTGGATAAAATCACTTGTATTTCCTATTGTTAAAACCTTTCAGAGTATCAAATGTACAGTTTGTGAACGGATTATAATGTACTGAGTGACAAGAGAGTGCTAGGAGATGCCTGAAGCTATTGCACAAAGAGATTATATTTCCATCAAACAAATTTCCAGGCATGCACTCCTCCTCTACCATCAAAAAAGAAAATTAACTTTTTACTCTGAAACATTATTAGTACCACAGCCAATATAATCTATTTAACAGTTTCAATTTACTGATGTATACCCACTTTTCAGAATTTGCATTAAAAATCCTTAAACCTACAAAAAAAATCAAAAGACAATAGCAATTAGTTTACACATATTCATTTCTATATGAAACACTGATATCCCACATTCTAAATGGATGGCTATCAAAGCATCCAACACCATCTGCTCACAAAATCATAATTAATAGATTTAGCCAATGCCCAAGGCAAATTGGGCTCTTTCAGACTGTTTCTGGTGCTTCCTGAGATGCTGATGGGAGGTGGAGGGAATGGACTGAATGACTGCTTTCTAATCAAAGGGCACATCTTATTTTATTTCAATTTATTTAATTATTTATTACATGTCTATTCCCTCCAATAGTCAAAGTTCTCTGTGTGGTTTTAAACAATTAAAATAATAATTAAAAAACAAGATAAAATTCAATATAAAAGTTTAAAACTACAGGACAAAGAAAAATAAAAACCACAATTGAGGTACCACAACAGAAAAGGCTCTCTTCTTAGTGGCCACCCAACTTCCCCTAAAGATGATATTAGGGTCCAGGCAAGTATATATTTCCACTATGAAAAAAAACCTTTAGATTGGTTTTCAGTCATCTATCTTTCTGAAATTTTGCAGGTTTCTTGCTGGGGACACCTCTAAAGTGTTGGATTGGAAGTCGGGAGATCCATGTTCTAGTCCCCACTCAGTCACGGAAGCTCACTGGGTGACTTTGGGCCAGTCACAGACTCTCACCCCAGCCTATCTCACAGGATTGTTGCCGTGAGGATAAAATGGAGAGTAGAAGGATCATGTATGCCACTTTGGGTTCCTTGGAAGTAAGAAGGTGGGATATAAATGAAATAAATAAATAAATAAATAAATAGGAGTCCAGAAACAAACTGAAAATCAGTGAAGCTGGAACAACACTGGAGTTCTATGATCCAGATGTCTCAAAAAAGACAAAGGTATGGATGCTGCATTCTGGACCAACTGAAATTCCAAAGGTAACCTCACACAATATGTCAATAATCTAATCTAGATATATATTTGTTGTATCAAAATGATAGCTAGTTTAATTAAGAGACTCATATTTCCATCACAATATACAATTAGTTGCATTTACTTCCTATTTCACTGTCAGTACCATACGTAGAGGCCAGCACACAGAACTGTTGTTTAGCAGTCTCTATATTGATGCTGCAGTGTAGATCTGCCCCAATTCCTTTCTTTATCATACAATTGCCCTGCTCTCAATCCAATTATATTTTGTATGTTTGCAAAACAGAGGGATAGAAGGGTATTAAAATATATGTTCTACATTTAAGACTAGCTGAATGTCCCAAAAAGTAACACTGTAATTTACAAATAACAAGAAATATAGCCAAGTTTGTCTAGATACTATTTTTGGAAATAGAAACAATGATTCAACTCAAATAAGCAGCAACATGAAACCAGAAACCTATTTTATAATATATTCATCCTCATTGCAAAATATATTCATATGGAAGGGAAATATAGAAAAAAAAATTCTGCTAGTCCTTTTGCACATTTTAGATACCGTTCATGAAGAATAATCCACTGAAGAATAATCCATTAAACTAAGAACATACTTGCTGTGGTTTCATATGTAACCTTTAAAAATGTAGAGAGGAATACTCTATTACTGACCATAAAAGGTCTGTGTGCATGTTTCTTAAGTAGAGAGTGAGAGAGAATTTACAAATATATAAATGCATGCCATTCTTTTGTGCTCACATGCCCTCTTGAAATGAGCCAGAAAAAGCATGCAACAGCAGAGAAGGTCAAAATAATAAATTTGCAACGTATTTGCACAGATTCATATCAGCTTCTATTTTCAGATCAAATACTATATAAAACATGTTGATCAGAAATTTTCAACCCTTTAATAGTCAGCCTGAAATGTAAATTATTATGTGGAAATACAAGGTACATATTTGAACTTCTGTTACATTTTACAAAAGAGACATTAACCATAATCTAGGTGTGTACATCTGATTTTTTTCCTGAGAATTCCTGTACTAGGAAATGCTGGCACTGATCCAAATTGCTCTCTAATGTCTCCTGCATTCAAAAAGAAGTTTAGGAAATGAGCAGAAGGGCTTTTAAAAAGGAATAGTGGAACTGGATATTCTATACTAATCAGTGTATGTGTTTAAAAACAACAACAAAAGTTAAACTTTCCAAAGCCTTACAATAATTCTTAAATTATGAGCCAAACCAACTCCCATACAAATTTCACTCCAGATTGTAACTGCTCAGTACCAGCCCTCTCATATACCAGTTTCGTTCTCTTGCTGCCATCTTTCCCACCCTTTCACAAATTTACCAAGACGTGAATGGGGAGGAGAGAAAAAAGCAGCTACCACTAACAGTAATTCTGGTAAGTGTAGTTTTTATTTCTCATGAGTCATTGAGCAGAAATCAAAAGAAGTGTGCCACAGTTAACCAAGTGAGGGCTATACCTAAGCAGTTCTGAATTCTGCAATTAAGATTTCGAAGTACGTTTGGAGCTTGCACTGCTGACTTTATATTTATATAAAATATAAATATTTTATATTTATAAAATATAAATATAGTTTATATTTTTCCTGACTCATTTACTAGGAGGAATTAAAAATCTACAATACCTAGACTTCCTGCTGACAATGAAGGGAAAGCCATCCTTGCAGAAAGGTGAAAACTTGAAATTGCCCTTGGCTTTTGATGGTCTGGTCAGCTTCCATGCCCAAACCCACACCAACAGGAAGTTTGGGGAAGTGGGGTAACTAGAATGGAAAACAGCAGACAAATGGGAGAAAAACCCCATAGCTGCATCCATGCTTTGGAAAACTGTTAAAAAGAAAAAAAAAAGCCAGCTCTTTTTCTTCGCATTTTCCAAAGAGACTCAGAACAAATAAGCCCTTTACTGCCCATTCTTCCATGATATTTTCCTAAAAGATATTAACATCAAGTCTGCCTTCCTTTTGAAGTAAATACCTGAAGCATGGTGAAGACAGTCTCAAATTATTCTTCAAGTGCTCAGAAAAGTGGAAGCCTAATTAAAGACTAAGATTTTACAGAAATTCAAGACAGCTCCCCACCTATGGCAAAAGAGTGACATGGGAAATATTTACACTTACATTTCTTTTTAAGTTATATGGCATGACAACATCCAGATGAGCAGACATGCATCAAACATAGGTCTAAAATTTTGGAAATCCAAAAGTAAAATAAATATTAAAAAGTCCCATTTGTATTTATTTTAGATTTAACTAGCTGATATGCCCAGCGTTGCTCGGGTCCATGAATAATGTTTATGACATATATTTGATAAATAATAAATTTATCTGCAACTTACTCATCTTTAGATTGTTTGTTTGTTTTTAGTTTGGTTGAGTTCGTAAATTGTTTTGTTAAAATAAATGGAAAATTCTATTAATAAGAGCTGTATTTTAAATTAGAGCTTCGTGATAAACCATATTTTTTGTTTTACCTCAAATGCCTATACCTCCCATCATGCCTTGGCTGGAGCAGCCATCTAAACTTCAAAAACAATCAGGAGACACAACACCCTTTCTACCAGCTAAAAAAGATGCAAACCTAAGAATATGTTTTAAAAATATACCAGGCATTGCCCAGATATCTGAATAACATATAGTAGGGAAGCAGATCTCAGTGGCCGCAAGGAACTGTTGTATGCATATGCTTTGAAGTTATTATTATGAAAAAAGGAAAGCAGCCAGAACACAGAATACTTTATTGGCATAATTTACTGTATAATATCTACATTTAACAGGTTTTGGCAGAGAGCCAGGATGGTGAAGGCCACTGGTGACATGGGCCTTTTATCTGACATAAAAATACTTAAAATCCAAAATTTCATGTTTTTAGATTTTTCTGGTACGTTGTACAGCCAGACCTATCAGAATGCCAGATTTCAAGTTTCTAGCCCGGCGTTGCTCGGGCCCCCTAAAATATATGTCTGTGAGGTAATCATCTTAAAGTAGCAGGCTGGTCCGGCTAGGCCTATGAGTTAACCTTTAAACAAATTAAATTCATTTCTTTTTTTCCTCTCTCACCCTCATTACAACCCTTCAAGGTAGGCCAGTCCTAGGCCTGTGAGGTAACTTTAAAACAAATTAAATTTGGCAATGGGTGCAGAGCTGCAGCCTCCTCCCCTCCTGCTTCCAATGGGGCCTAGCAACTGAGGCAGCTGGCCCCAGGCACTCTCCTTTCAGGCACAGGAGGGCGAGCCACTACCAGATAATGGCTGCCAAAGCCGGATAAGTCTTCCCTCCTGGCCAAGGCATGCTGGGAGTTGTAGGCGCAAGCCTAGGTCTCTAAATAACGTGTTAAACTTTGAACACCATCTGAGATGTAGTAGGAGAGCGAGCCTTCCCAGTTGTGGCACCCTGCTTGTGCATTTCTTTTTCCCAGGCAGGCTTGCCTAGTGACTGCATTAATGGCTTTTAAGTGCCAAGTTGTTGTTGTTGTTGTTATTATTATTATTATTATTATTATTATTATTATTTTCCAGGGCCTTTTCACTTGATGAGATTGTTTTATGCTGCATTTTTTTCCTGTCATAACTAAACCACAACATTCCAAGACAGATGCAAGTATTACTGAATAAAGTTTATGATTTTTATGAAAACGCCTGACTATACCATTGAGACGGAAGAGTGAATGGAGGAGTGACCACTATAGCTGAGGCTAGAATGGAATGATGGGCAGAGTTAGTGGCAGTTGGAGAAAGTCAGTTAGAAAAAGGACAAAGACAGTTAGTGAGAGGTCAGGGAAGTGGGAACTGAGTTAGGACTGAGAGATAATGACCTGGTTTGCTTACCCATACTTTATTTTAAACCAGCCACTCTACATGCCAGTACTATACCTCCAAGCACGTCTTTGGCAGCCCACAGGTGCCCTCAGCCTCTGAGACATCCTCTTGTTGCCAACGCTGCTCCTCAATAGAGCATCGAGGAGTAGCATCGCCAAGGAGGGGAGATAAGTGGCATCAGTGGATGCACCCAGCTCCGACCAATCTTGCTGGGACTGCCTTGGCCTGTGCTTCTCACCCACCAAGTGCTACATCAGGGGCCTGTACTGAAGGGCCGGGGTTGGGCTGGGCTGGGCACTTCCCCCTTTGTTGGGTCTGTTTCTGGGCATGCACAGAATACTTCCCCTTCCTCCCTCCCTCTTAAGGGCAAAAGTTGTGCGCTTGCTTCCCCCAGATTCTGAGAAAAGAGCAACATCAGGATGGAGTGCCTTTGAGCATGTTTGGCCCCTCAAAAGTCATGCTGTTGTATCTAGTTACATTTTAAAAATCAAGCAGAGGGTGGGAGGAAGCACCGCAAATGGATGCAGCCCATTTATGTGGGTTGTTTCCTTTTATGTGGAATTGGGTTGACTGCTTGAGACCAACCTTAGGAGTTGGGTTGTGAAAGACACGCAGCAGCCACCCACCTGTGCACTCACAATGGCCGCCAAAGGCCAGTAAGTCTGGTCTCCCGCCCAAGGCATGCTGGGGGTTGTAGGTGTAAACGTAGTATTTTATTACATTCTTTAAAAATACTTAAAACCCCCAAAATGCAGGTTGCTTACCTGTAACTGTAGTTCTTCAAGTGGTCATCTGTGCAGTCACACATATGGGCTCGCGCTGGCGCCAAGCCCCATTCGGGAAACTTCCATAGCTAGCCTAGCGTTTTGGCGGGAACCCCTCCCCCCACCATCTCACCGCGCATGCTCCGGGTTCCCGCCTACCTCAGTTCCCTGAGACCGCAATGGCCTCGCAACCAAGGTATTATGAATAAACTGGAGCATACCGGTATAGAGAACCTTCTGCACACAACAGCGTTGCAGAGAGGGGATGGTGGGTGGGTTGTGTGACTGCACAGATGACCACTCGAAGAACTACAGTTACAGGTAAGCAACCTGCATTTCTTCTTCGTGGTCTCTGTGCATCACACATATGGGCGATTAATCAGCAGTACTTACCGGAGGAGGGTTTGCTCGCTGGAAGTTAACGGCAGATAGATGAGAGGACAGCTCTCCCGAAGGACGCGTCCTTGACTGCCCTGGTATCCAGTCTGTAGTGCTTTACGAATGTAGAGGCATTTGACCACGTCGCGGCTCTACAAATATCCGGGATCGAAGACCCGTGAGCCAGAGCAGCAGAGGTGGCTTGTCCCCTTGTGGAATGCGCTGAGAATCCGGCTGGCGGAACTTTCCCTAGCACTTGGTAGGCTAGGACGATAGTATCCACAATCCAATGGGAGAGGCGTTGCGAGGAAACCGCTAGACCTTTCGTTCTGCCTCCGTAACAAATAAACAATTTATCCGACTTACGGAATGAATGTGATCTGTCTTTATAAAAAGCTAACGCCCTTCTAACATCTAAGGTGTGCAATTTGGAACAGAGAGGGTCCGTAGGCTCCTTAAAAAAAGTAGGAAGAACAATATCTTGGTTAACATGAAATGGGGAGCAAACTTTGGGAACAAACGATGGCCCCGGACGTAAAACCACCTTATCTGGAAAGAATTGTGTGTAAGGTGGGTGAACCATGAGCGCTGACAGTTCCGACGCACGTCTAGCTGACGTGATGGCAACGAGGAATACGGTTTTAAGAGTCAGCAAACGTAGGTTAACTGTGTCCAAGGGCTCAAAGGGTTTTCCCGTGAGGGCAGTTAGTACCAACGATAAGCTCCATTGAGGTGTAATGGACCGCAGTTGGGGAAATAAATTCTTAAGTCCTTTTAGGAATGTCCTAGTGATGGGGTGCGTAAAAACGGAAAAGCCATCAACCTTAACATGGTGCCTGGAGATAGCGGCCAAATACACCCTTAGTGACGAAGACTTCAGCCCCGTGGAGTGCAGGGAATACACAAAGTCAATGACTCCGGAAATGGGGCCCTTGTCAGGGCTAAACCCCTTTTGATTTGCAAAGTCTTGAAAACGCTTCCATTTTCTAGCATACGATGCTCTGGTGGATGGTTTTATGGAAGCCTCAAAGATGGTCTTTAGTGCAGGTGGTAGCTGGAGTGATTGCCAGCTGGTTGGATCCTCCACGCCGTGAGTTTCAGGGACTGTAAGTCGGGGTGTAGGATGTTGCCGTTGTTCTTGGACAGCAGGTTCTGACGCTCCGGAAGGTGCCAGAACTGGTGCCGCGCTAAGTGGTACAGAGGGGTAAACCACGGTTGCCGTGGCCACCAGGGAGTTACTAATATGGCGTCTGCGATGGACCTGCTGGCTCTGGCTACTGTCCGAGCTATCAGTGGAAACGGCGGAAACATATATAGGAAGTCTTTGGACCAATCCCACTGGAATGCATCTCCTAGAGACGCAGGTCCAATCCCCGCCCGGGAACAGTAACCTCGGCAGGCTGCATTTGCAGAAGTCGCAAATAGGTCTACGGAGGGGAGGCCCCACCTTTCGAACAGCATGTAGCGAACGTCTCTGGCCAACTCCCACTCGTGGGTGTCGGCAAATTCCCGACTGAGGGTATCCGCCATCCCATTGTCTGTCCCGGCAATGTGCAGTGCGGAGAGACAGATGCGGTTGCGCAACGCCCAGTGAAAAATGCGCAGTGTAAGGTTGAGAAGGCGGGAGGAGCGAGTCCCTCCTTCCTTGTTTATATACCAAACCACGGCGGTATTGTCGGAAAGTACTTGCACGCGGTGACCCCGCAAAAGGGGAAGAAAGGCTTGGAGAGCTCGTTTTACGGCCAGCAGCTCGAGGACATTGATGTGCAGAGACCTCTGGGAGTGTGACCATCTGCCTTGCATTTTTAGGTCGTCTACATGAGCTCCCCAGCCCTCTAGAGAGGCGTCTGTCGTGAGGACCCGAGAGGGTTCCTGTTGATGGAACGGTAGACCTTGTGAGAGATGAGCCATGACCGACCACCATTCGAGAGATGGGACGACGGAACCCGGAAGGGTAAGTATTGTCTTGTGAGGGTTCTGTTCTGGATAGTAGTGTTTGAGAAGCACCTGTTGAAGGGGGCGCATGTGTAATCTGGCCCATCGCACTACAAATACTGAAGAGGCTATCAGGCCTAACAACCTTAGTAACGCGAACGCTGTCGTTCTGCGATTGTATCGGAGACGGGTGGCGAGGGCTTGTATCCTGTGCCTGCGTTCTACAGGGAGAAATGCGCGACCCATCAGAGAGTCGAGGGACACTCCGATGAACTGAATTTGTTGTGTTGGTTGTAAAATTGACTTTTCTACGTTTATTTGCAGCCCAAGTTCGGCGAGGCAGGACGTGACGACTCGAACGTCCCCGAGGGCCTGATGACGGGACGCGGAGACGATTAGCCAATCGTCCAGGTATGGGTATATCTCGATATTTTTCGATCTGAGATGGGCGCAGACTGCCACCATACATTTTGTAAAAACTCGTGGCGCCGTCCGAAGGCCAAATGGAAGAACTGCGAATTGGTAGGCTTGACTTCCAACACTGAAACGCAGGAATTTGCGATGTGCCCGATGAATTGGTATGTGGAAGTAAGCATCTTTGAGGTCCACGGACGTGACCACCTGTTTCGCTTTAGCAACGGTAGTATTTGCACTAAGGTAATCATGCGAAACTTTTTTGGTTGTATAAATTTGTTTAGGCGTCTGAGGTCCATAATTGGACGGAGGCCTCCGTCTTTTTTTGGAACCGTGAAATAGCGCGAGTAAAAACCCGCTTTTTGCATTTTTTGAGGAACAACAGTGATCGCTCCCTTCTCCAGGAGAGTTGAAATTTCCTGGACGAGAACTACAGAAGGTTGAGTGCGTCGCACCAGACCCAGAAGGGGGTGAGCTGTAAACTCGATGCGATATCCCTCGGTTATGGTTGACAGGACCCATCGATCTGTAGTAATGCTTTCCCACGCAGGCAGGAAAGGTAGGAGCCTGTTGTAGGGGTCGTTGAGTTTCGAAAGTGATATTGGCGAGTCAAAGACGCCGTTTTGCCCCATAGTCCTGTTTACGCTGCTTGGTAAAACGAGAGGACGGCTTCCGAGACTGGTAGGATGCCTGCGCTTGCTGCGGCTGGTAGCGCTGCGGGCGTTCCTGCTGTTGACGAGGCTGGTACGAGACTGGACGATACCAGCGTCGCTGTCGTTGAGGCTGTTGAGTCTGCTGGTGCGAAGGCATGCTCATCCGTTTTGCTGTCATTTTCGCCTTATGGATGACATAAGTCAGTCGTGGCGTGAAAAAGACCTTCCCCGTCGAAGGGGAGATCTTCGATCCGAGACTTCGTCTCAGCCGGTAGTTGTGATGACCGGAGCCAAGCATGGCGGCGCAAAGCAACAGCAGCCATCATAGCTTTCGCTGTACAGTCTGTTTGGTGGTTGGCAGTAGCGAGTTGCTGCCTCGACAGTCTTGCAGCTTCCGTCTGGAAAACCCTGGCCAGATCGCGTTGGTCATCCGGTAAATAGTCAGTAAGCGTGGAGATCTTGTCCCACAGGAATAGCTGATACCGGGCCATGGTGGCCTGGTAATTAGCTACCTTAAATCCCAGTGCCGCAGAAGAGTAGACCTTGCGGCCCACTGAATCCAGCTTCCTTCCTTCCTTATCAGTAGGAGCTGCGTGTGACTTTCCGGTCCTCCCTACTGAAGACTCCACCACAATGGAATTGGGTTTGGGATGCGTAAATAGGAATGGAGCGTCCGCTTCCTGTATTTTGTATAGTGCATCCAACCTCTTTGACGTAGGGCCCGCCGTAGCTGGATTAGGCCAGGATTCTTGTAGCGTCTGCAGGAGAGTAGGGACTACCGGGAGCGTAGGCTGAGGAGTCGGGTCCATGTACATTACATCGTAAATTTTATCCTTCAATGGCTCTCTAGGTTGCTGTAGGTCAAGACCAAGTGATTGAGCCATACGCTGCATCTGGTCGGAGAATGCCCCTAGTTCTAATGAGGGGGATACTCTGTCAGAAAGTACCACACCGTCAGCGGGAGATGGAGCCGAAGGTGGAGGAGACGGGACCGATGAGGTATCCGACGCATAGTCCTCTATCGACGTCGGAGAAGGCTCTCGTCGTGTCGGTACCGACAGGTGCAATGCTCGAGATGATGTCCGCTCCTTCGTGGCGACAGGGGCAAGCTGTTGTCCCGTATATGGGTCAAAACAATAATGCCTTCGAGCACGATGACTGGGTGCAGCGCGGGCATGGTCGGAATACGCGTCCCAATCGTGTGCTCTGGAACGCGATGGCGAACGGGATCGGTCTATAGTGGCCCTCGACGTACGCGATCGAGGCGAGGGCGGCAGATCGGGATCGTTATCAGAATCCAGCGAAATAGGCCGTTTGGTATCGAGGCGTACGGTCCCGATGCCGAGCTGGTCCACTGTGACGATGTCAGAGATCTCGAGCTCTGGAACAAAGTCGTCCGGGCTTGTTGGTGAGTGACGTGGGCGAGGGGGCAATGAAGTAGCCCTATCCCTCGGCGTAGAGGCCCGGGGCGTGTCTCCCGGTACCGAAGCAGGCGGCGCCGATGTCGATGCTGGGCGAGGTGTTCCCGATGTCGATGCCGGGCGCGACGTCGACGCCGGGCGAGGTGGACCCGATGTCGATGCCGAGCGAGGCGGTCGTGGGGTCAGAGGCACCCGTTGCTGAGGCGACGGAGTCAACGAAGGATGACTAGGCTTCGGCGCCGAGGGCAGCGATCGCTGCTCCGACGTCGACATCGAGTGCTTCCTTTTCTTCGCCTTCGACGGCGACCCCGATGCCGGTCTCTTCGACGTCGATGGCCCCGACGTCGAGGACTTCGATGCCGAAGACTTGGACATTTTTTCCTTGTGCTTCGGAGGATGCGTTTTGCTGCCTTTCTTCGGGGGATGGGCTACCTCTAGCGGTTCCAAACCCCCAAGCCCTTGAGCCACCGTTGATAGTGAGGTGGAACCGGGTGATGCTGGGTGTGAGCGACTGAGTGGCGGACGCCTGCGCTCCCCAGAAATTGTCTCCAATGATGTGTCCCGAGGAGATCGGGGGAGATCCTTCTGCCTGTCGACTGCAGATAGAGCGCTGCTCCAGAGCAGGCTCCGAAGCCTATCCGCTCGAATCCGGCAGGTTTGGCAGGAAAAAGCCATACAGTGGGAGCAGGTCTCCACAACGTGGCCTTCTCCCAGGCATAACAGGCAAAGGGAATGCCCATCCGTCAAGGTCAGCTTGGCCTTGCATTTTAGGCAGTGCTTGAAAAGGGCGGCCTGTGCCATAGTAGCTGCAGGCGAGCCCCGAACAGCTACAAAAACTAACTAACCTACAAAAACTGTTTTTTGTTTTTTTTAATATAACACAACAAACTGACGCTAAGCTAACTAATTAACTAAATAACTATCTATATTTTTGTCTTAAAGGGTATACCAACGACGAACGTCGGAGGAAGTCTCCCGCGAGGCTATGTCACCAGCGGTTGAAGAAGAACTGAGGTAGGCGGGAACCCGGAGCATGCGCGGTGAGATGGTGGGGGGAGGGGTTCCCGCCAAAACGCTAGGCTAGCTATGGAAGTTTCCCGAATGGGGCTCGGCGCCAGCGCGAGCCCATATGTGTGATGCACAGAGACCACGAAGAAGAATTTGTGTTTTTAGACTTTTCTGGTACATCGTACAGCCAGACCTATCACTGTGCCAAGTTTCTAACTCATCTGGGAGTGGGTAAATATTTCCAGGATACGTGACACACACATACTTTCTGCTTTATAGGTAGAGATAAATATGAATTACAATTGATCTGAATTAACTAATCCTGACATAAGTTTCCCTTTCTTTTGGATTTCTATTTGGGAATCTCTCTTTAAAATTCAGGTTTGCACAGCTTTGATAATACATGCCCATGTGCACACACACACTTCTTATTTTATAGGCAGGCAGCTCTTTCTTTGAACAGCAGGCAGGTTGAAACTACCCTGTGAAATTTCAGTGAGGTGGCTAGAGAGACTCAGCCAGCTCTGTAATTGATGAATTAATTCTCCAATGCTCCATGCAGAAGTTGGCAGCCTGGCGACCAACTCCAGATGTTTTGGACTACAACCTCCATCAGACCCAAAGAGCATAGGCAATGGGCAAGGATAATGGAAATTGTAGTGCAAAATATTGGGAGGCCTCCAGGCTGCCTACCCATTCTCTATAGGAATACTTTATGCTCAGTTCTTCCCAATAGTATCCCATCATGTGGTTTATTTCTTCAACATCATGAACATTTTTTTCCTTCTACATCACCCTCCAATCACATTGTTTAAGGGGTGGGTTGACAATATCAAATGCCAGACTCTCCCTGTACTTTGATGTCTTACAGCTCAAATATTTGTAGCTTGCACCTCTGCTGGAGGGAGACAAACATAACTAATATGGAAAATAGCTTTCCCACAGTGACCGTGTTCAGACAACATGCTTAATCCACAGTGGTTAAGCATTTTGAGTTAAATATTATGGCTTAGTGTGTCATGTGAACCATGACTTAGTGTGCTGTGTGAACCATTCCTAACCATGGTAACTGCATAATCACAGTTTAAACTCACTCACTTACTCTTTGCTGCAAAGGGTTAGCAGGACCATTGAAGTCTTTTATAAGAACAATTCAATTGACACATCAAGCGGTATATTTATCATATTTGGCCAATACCCTTTTGATGCAAACTACTTTAATACAATAAAGCAGCTCTGTCAATGAAGGATCCTTTCCATGTGATCAAGTAAGTGCATGTGCAGGATCTGAAGTGCCTCCTATTGAGGTAGATCTTCCTCCACTAGCAGTTGGGTTGAATGGGCCTTTTGAGCCTATTCAACCCAACAGTAGCCCAAGCAGAGCTATTTAAACCATAAGCACCTGAGATAGGAGGACAAGACAATTATGGCATTGTCTGGATTCCATTGCACCTGTTTCATTTTAGCTCTTAGTGCTAAGGAGGAAAGCAAGCTATCAGGCATAGCTGAGAGGACATTGGAGCACTAAGGAAGTAGGCTGGTTTCCATGGAGGCAAAGTTTGATCCCTGGCCTTGCAAGGGTGGAATGGAGGCTGTCATTGGTATCCTTGGCTTGAGACAGCAATGTGGGGTGGACAATTTTCAAGTGCTTGTTTTTCCACAGAAAATTTTATACATTTATTTGTAAAAATGAACTTTAGTAAAAATTAGTAAAAAAAATATCCCCTTTCAAAACTTCATAATTAAAAAAGCATGTATACCAATAGTAAGTACAATATTAGGCAAGCTTGGTAGTTTCAAAGCTGTAATGTTTTTATGTGATATAATTAGCAAGTATATGAGAAGTCACATATATGTCATTAAAATACATTTATGTCATTAACATGTATGTCTCAGAGTGAAATTGAAGTAATAAATTGCAGTGAAACTGAAGGTGCCTCAACCACCTTAGTGAGCGAGAATTGAACTCTTTTGAAATAGATTAGTGTCACCACACCATGCACATTTTAGTGGCTTCCTAAAATTACTGTGTCAACAGTTAAGTTTCTATGCATTTCTATGCATACAAACTGATTTTTTTCCTGTGCAAACGACCCTTTGCAAATTAATCTAATTTGCATTGGGGGGGAAATCCAGGAAAATAATCTGAAAAACCTACATCACTGGTTTGAAGTATATGGGAAATTGCATTAAGGTGAAAAGGCATTAAGGAAGTATAGGTGTGCCCCACTGGCAGCCTGTCATTTCACTGCACCTTTATACCATCTTGACAAACAATAAGCCAACTTTTTTCCTGGATCAGGATCAACAAAGTTGCCAATAGCTATTTGAGTGGCTGTGGTGGGAATGAAGATCAGGCTCCATCAATAAAATCAAGGCATTAGATATCCATCCTCCCAAATCATCTGCTAATAGCAAGCCCAGCTGCCCTCAAGCTGGAACCAGTTCCTCCAGCCCGACTATTCCCACACAACAGCCCCACAGGTGCCTGCTGATGGTCGAAGGAATGTGACTAGATCCAGTGCTCAAGCCATGTAAAAGCTAGATCTTTTTATATCTTGTGTACGTATTTACAGAATCATGAGACTTCCCTTCTAAACATTGGTTACTACTGTGCTGAAATCTTAATTCTGGCCTTCCCACCCCACAAACAATTAACCTCTAAACATATTTGGTTTATGAAAACACATTGCATCAATCCTTTCCCAGCACTTGAGGCTTTGAATCCCGTCCTCAAAAAGTAAACTTGTAGTCTTAAGAAATTCTGCATGTCATCTTTCTGATGTCACTAAGCTATCAGTCACAAGTTGCTTATTTCCCAATGCACACAATAAATTTCTTACTTCTCTTTCAATAAATTGAAAAATATGTTGTCAGAACTCCTATTTTTTCCTTCTGCCAGGCTTAGACTATTACAACATGTCAAACTAGAAACCAAAACTTGAATCCAAAACAGAAATTTGTCACTATATTTTGTAGTATCCTTGAATCCTTTTAATGCATGCTTTGGCCAAATATAGCAGGAAACCTAGCATGCTACAGGGCGTTCCAGTGTCCCACTTTCAGTCACAAATATGATTCATTTTACAGAACTCTCCACTTGGCCTTTAAGGATTCCCAGAGAGGTCCTTTACACTTTTCTCAGTTTATTTTTCCATCAACTAATATCCTTATTTACCCTTGATGATGTCAAGAATACATGTTTTCAGACACTTTTAATGACTCTTTGCGACAGTGCTCATTAGGTAAACAAATTGCTTCAGCTTAACTATTTGACCAGCATACCAAACACTTACAGATCATAGTTTTATCACATTGATATTTATAGTTCAGTAAATTTCCTTGGAGTAGAACAATCATAGTAAAAAGATAAGGAAAGGTGTTACAGAGTAGCTTCATAAGCTGGTAGATGAGGGACAATTACTGGAAGAATGGGGATGCAATGTAGACAACTTGACATATCCCTAAAAGATGCCTGTTTAAAAGTGGCAATAGTGGCAAATAAGGAGAAAAATAAGAGAACATTAAGAACAACATTTAATTCTAGAACAATCAAGTCCCCTGCCAAATGTTCATATTTCCATTTTGCTAGGAAAATTGCTATTTCAAAAAACATGAATATGTGCATCAAGACATGAGTTACTTTCCATTCTCTATCATTTTTTCTACTGTTAATCACTGTTAACCTGCTCTATTGTTGTCTCAGCACCATTTTTTTTTAACTTGAAAGGACATTGCCTGTGCTCTTTTTTCATGGTCCTGTAACGACGAGATGATCCACACATACTAAGCCAGTCTCAGGTCCAGCTGCAATATTAATAATAGACAATATTATAGGATTGACATAAGCCACTAGCCCCTACAAAAGTGTGTGAGCCATGAGATAAGAAACTTCCATATCATATCATATTATTATTATTATTGTTAATAATAATAATAATAATAATAATAAATGAAGTTAAATGTTACATCTGAACCTTAAACCACAGTTAATCTTAAATGTACTTTGATGACACACGCCATCTTCATAACCTGTGCCTTGTTTCAAACAAACTATAGTTAAGATTAACCCCACTTTGTTGTGTTTATATGAAATGAGAATCTGCAGTTAATGAAAAAAGTTGAGGCAGGTTTAGATATTGACCCCAAACCCCCATATAAAACACCCTTAGGAAATAGCAAATGTCAGTCTAGTTAAGTTGTCCTGACAATCTTCCAGCCCAAACCCAGGGTTCAACCGCATGAAAAAGTCTTGTGTTCCATTCACTTTCACACAGCTGTGTTGTGTATGTAAATGTTTAACAACAATATATCAATCACATTTTTCACATGAGATAACAGCTATGATAGAAAGAAATTGAATCCATTTTTGTTGCTACCTTTTTTTGTCTACATCGACATGCTACATGCTAAATAATAATAATAATAATAATGCTCAGTTGCCATCAACATTCCATAAGTCCTAGAAGCTAAAAACATCCTTGTGTACCTTTTTCTTTTAATGTACAAACGTATAAGCTGTTTGTCACAGTAGTAAATTTTAGCACTACAGGAAATAAAATATTAATTACAGTTTCATAGTAATGCATTTGTCACTTTTCATCTAAAAATCCTAATAACTGAAAGAAAATTATTCTATGCCTCATTATATAGGTGAAATATAGTTAAGATGGCTGTAAAATAACCCACACTCTTGAGTTTGGATTTCAGATCTATCACTTAAATATCTAGTAAATGTCCCAATTTGTTTACACAACCCTGCAACTTTCTTACAGTTTTTCCATAAAGAAGTTATTACATCCATTCCCTTTATTATGTTTTAGAGTGTTTGAATGAGATCCATAACCACAAGCAAGTTGAACAAGCTCTTTTCTGATGGAAGTGGCCTCATATAAAATTCACCACCACTGGTGAAATACTTGGAACAATATTTGCAGATTGAAAATACCATACAACCCCACACCAAAAGCATTTCCTGTGCCTTGTGTCATTCAAAGGACTTATCATAGCTACTGCAAAGGTTGAGTGCTATGGATGGAATTCAAAGGTGCATGTAGGCAGGGGGACTTTTCAGCTCCTCCTTTTAATGGTATTTAATGGCCCCAATTAAAGCCACCCAAAGGTCGGGGAACCCTCCAGAATAGCATTCCATTAAGCTTGACAGGCTACCAGGAAGGGGGGGATTGGTAACACCACCACCCCAGCCAGGCACACATCACAAACTTCTCTGGATTCCAGCCACTAAATGCAATCCACACCAATTTCGGAAATAATACACTAATTGTATACACTTCTGTCTTCCAACTTCAAGGAGATTATATCAGTGTAAGATCAGTAAAATCACCATAGAGTTGTATGCCAAGAAATTAGCTGGTATCATCCCTTGGCTGTGAGATAAGAAAAGCAATTCCTATGAATGGTATTATACTATACATGACATTCCTGAAAATAGTTCTCACTCCACTCCACCCCGCCCCTTCTCTTTCTCGCTCCAGTCAGGTTCTGTCAAATGAGCACTTCAACCAGACCGTCTTTCTGCTGGGCAAAAATGGAATGACCCTTTAGTCTGGCTCTTTGGGGGCATCGAGGGACTACAATCCTGTCTCTACAGAAATTCAGTCTTTGTATGATTTTAAAAAAAGCTTTCGAGACTGGGATGCAAGGTTTGGGTTTTTATATTGAGGCTTGGAGCTGGCTGCTGGGAGAGATCACTTTTCCCTGCCAGGACCTGATGCAATCCATTCAAGCCAACAGCAAGACTCCCATCACAGCCACACACACAATTCCCTAAAACTACACGGTGCATTAAATGTGCATTAAACACGCTTAGGGGAAATAATCCAGACTTTAGGCGTTCTAGGAAAAAACAGAAAAGGCTGGGGAACAGGCAGGGTGTCAGCAGGACAGGCACGGTGTCATGTGAGTACCGTGCTGCAAATCCACATACCAGGCATGGCGAGAGTGCACTAAATCGCTCTCAGTGTGAGGCAAAGCAACAGGCAAGGACAAATTTATTTTATGTACCTGATAGTTATATTTATTATTACATTTTTACACTGCCCATCAACCAAGGCTTTCTGGGCAGTGCGCAATTATCTAAGCAGTTCACCTTTTCTCATATGACTATTGTTTTGTTACAATAATAATATTGATAGGGCTTCCAAATTACTAAATTATCTAGTATTTTCAGCCAATTAAAAAATAGCTCTCCTGCAAAAGATTTTATACATGTTCCAACAAAATATATTGAACTGGATGGAAAAACTAGAATCAAGACAATTATATTTTGTTTTATCAACTCTTTTTTTACATGACATATTTCTAAGTACTATTTACTTATCTTTATGAATACAGAAAGTTTGCCACCCACTATGAATCACTGAGTTTCTTTGGCAAGATATAGATTTACAGTGCTTAAAATGTTCTCAATTGACATTCAACTTTCAACAGCCACATTCCTCACATTTTTATTGCATTGCGTTTCCTGAAATTTGCATGGGTATGATACACAAAGAATGCATATAGAGCTCTTAGTCCTTCTCTGTGCTGAGGTTTAATTCTGACCTCCAACACTGACACCTTCTGTGTTAGAATTAGCTACCAATCCCCCACCAACCTCATGCTCCCTCTGGAAATATAAAAGTTTTTGTCAAATAAAGAGATGGGTATTCATTCTCTCTCCCTACAGTCACGGGCTGTTTCCAGTGACATTTTCACTTCAAACTCCCAAAATCCATCCTCCAAACCCTTCAATATTCCTTGCAAGTTACAGAGAAGGACTACATATTTTGGTGGTTTTTCAATAGGGGCAGAACACTGAAAACCATGGTAATGTGTTTACTACACTTATTGTCAGTGTGAGGGCAAGAAGCTGTAACAGAGTGAAACAGATGAGATTCATCTACATGATGGCATTTGCAGTAGTCATATCAAAGTGAGGACAATGCTTCCTGTTTCACTCTGACATCTTCTGGCTAAAAAAAGAGAGGGAAGAAATATAGCATTCAGCAGTAGAAGCATACCAGGATCACACAAACAAACTACAAAAGGCGGGGAAGGGCTTTCTTGCCTGAGAACTTTTGGTTCAGCCCTAGTAAACACAAGGGTCCACTGAATTACAGTATGCATATGCAATTATCCATGTAAGTATTCTTAAGCATTGGTAATTTGATATTAAGTTCCTTCTGGAAAACAGTGAGATGCTGTAAAGAGATGGCACAAGCTTTACGGGATGCCTCAGTCTTGCTAGGCAGGATTTGTTGGGTGAAACACCTTTTTCCTTATGCCATTATTCAATGAAAGGGGATATGTTATAGTCATTGTTTTCCTTCCCAGTATGAAAGCAAAGCTAAGGAGAATAATGGAAGCAGCAGTGGGAATTGTAAATAAATGAACTGCTTTATATAAGCCAGAGAAAATTACTACTGTTTGAAAAGTCTATTGGCAATGCACTGTTGCCAGGACAGCAAAGTTCTATTACCATTTTTGTCTGTCCTTTCACAGATCACCTAGGCTTAAACCAATTTTCCTCTTTGTTTTCCCTGGGGAGATAAGCCTAGAAAAGGCTTGACTGCATAGGGCAAATCAAGCTGTAGTTTCCCAGCAAAAATATCTATTGACATAAATAAGATAATGATCCCCCACCCACTATTCAGACAGCATGGGACCTCCTGAGATTTATCTTGTCCTAAACTAATCAAGAGCACCACCCTTTAAAATTGGGTAGGAGAAGCCTTGAGAAGAAAAAAGATAGCATACAAATAAAAGTTAGCATTGTAGCAGAAACCCAGTGTGCAAGCACATTCCACTCTTTTGTCAAAAAGGCATCTTACAATATTTTTCCTCTTCTACATTTGGGTATTGCCCTTCCAGGACCATTTTACAGTAACTTTTGATTGCCCAGTCTATAAACTGCCTTAGTATGCCAGAATTTGCTTCAGTTTCTTCCAACTTAGCCAGAAAGAGCTGTTGCCTTGTCTGTTTGTGAGAAGCCACGTGGTGCCTGCTTCCACCCCTCTGAATCATTTCCCTCTATTCCAGTTCCCAGACAAAATAAGGAAGGATTGGTAATCATTCTCTTCACTCTCTTTAAATTTCATTTTCTGCCTTCTCTAACTCCTGTTACCATGTCCCCCTTCCCTCCATTTCTCTGAAACAAAGAGCCACAAGCCCTCTCTTTTCTTTCCCTCTCTCTTGGGGAAGTCTCTCTGGGTCATACATTTTTTTGCTCCTAGTCGCAACCTTTCAATAAAACTTCATTTTCTGTAAAATCTCCAACCCCATCTCCTTTGCCTTCCAGGGGTACCTTATGAGGGTGCTCTGCTTCCCAGGGCATCATCAGACAAGCTTTTTATTGCACGCCCGTTACTGGGCACTCACGGATTTTCGCAGGTCCTATTCACAATGTCATCTGCGTCCCGCATGCCTCCCACCACTTCTAGCCTTCTTCGCACAACAAAACAAGACCCCAGTAAATCAGAATCCTGCTGTGTGTAGGAGAAGCAGCGTGATCAAAAGGCCCACTGAATAGGCCACGTGCACGTTCTTTACTTTCTCTTTCGAAAGAGGAAACAATGAGGGACAAAAGCATGGGCGGAGAAGCGATGGTAAGGAAACGTGATTTCCCCCCATGTGAAGATGCTCCCATATTAATGATCCCAGTTACACATACTAGGCTCCTTGTATTTCGGTTATAAGGTACTATTTCTGGATGGGCGTTACTGAGCAGCCAGTAGCCTGTCCTCCAGAAGAACCAATTGGGTAATGGTTCCTCCCTAGTTAAATTTGCCCATATTTTACAAGGGCTTATTCACTGAAATAGAGAAGTAGAATTGCATCCTGAGCACACATGGTAACAGTAACTCAGTGACAGAGTACTTGCTTTGCATACAGGAGGTCCCAGGTTCAATCCCTTGCATCTCCAGGTAAGACTAGTAAGAATCCTGCCTGAAACCCTAGGGAGTTGTTGCCAGTCAGTATTGACAATACTGTGCTAGATGAACCAATAGCCTAACTTGGTATAAGGCAGCTTCCTATGTTCCCGTGTTCTCAACAGCATCCACAGCTAGAACTAGTGTTCCTCTTCATTCATTCTAACCTACAGAAAAGGTCCTTTATGAGAGAGGACATAATTGAAGCTCAGCAACTGTCTGTTCCATTTATTTCAATGGAAGATAGTTGGGAGAGTTATTCACATGCTTAACTAGCTTCCATTGAAATTAACATGATTTACAAATGTTTAACCTGGGCTAGATTATTCCCAGAGAATGGGGAAAGATGATGCACAACTATTACTAGCAAAACATTAACACTTTTTCTTGCAACATCTTTATTGCCCCCAATTTAAAAGGCTTTGGGCTGCTTTTGTCTGTTTTCCTGAAAACTTTTGCAGCGTTTAACCTTGCATAGACCCTTTAACAAATATTTTACATGACCTTCTGTCTCTCATTTTGTCATCTCAGGATTATAATTTTGGCTTCAACCCTGCAAATGCTGTTGCTTAAATTGCAAAGACTCCAACTGGATTTTAAGCAAGCTAACTATGTGCAGGATTGCAGACTTATACTTGAATCTCTTGCAGTAAATACAATTTAGACAAGTCTTCCCCGACCTGGTGCCCTCCAGCTAATGTTCAGGAATGCTGGGAGTTACAGTTCAAAATATACAGAGCACACCAGGTTTGGGAAGGCTGATTGAGACAGTAGCAATGGAAATAGCACAGTGGTTTTAGGCCTTCATGACCTGTTCAAGTAAACCATTCTCTCAAGATTTCTGTGGAATCAATTGCCTCAGAAATTTTAAACTTGTCTTTGAAAGTCATGGAAGCCCTACTAATATTGTAATATTTTATGCAGAAACCGAAAGATCCAAAACATTTGTGCTGAAAATGACCAACATTATGACAAGTAACATTCCACACAAAAACTTTTTGAGCCAGGCCTTTTGTGTGTACATCACACATCTTTCATGAACACATTTCACGTTATGGCAAAAAGATAAATAATAAAACCAGAGTCTTTTTATAAACAAAGGTCTTTGAAAAAGCATTATGATAAAATGTCATCTGGTTATATGCTAGAGGGCTTAAGCAGGGGGTTATTTTTCAGGAAAGATATGCTAGCATCACTACACCATTCAGTTTAAATTTCTGGCAGCCAGTGGCAAAATGCATACTTCTCATACACACCGCTAATTATACAGGTGGAAAACAGACTCGGAAGTTGCTATGAAAAATATTACTCCTCATATGTAATGCCAGGTGAAAATGTCACATTACATCAACGATTAAGGTAGCAATCATATACACATTTACCTTAGAATAAGTTCCATTCAATTCAATGTAATAGGACTTCCTTCTGAGTAGAGATGTATAGGATTGCATTGTTTGTTTATTGCCTGATTTATATACTACCTTTTATGGTGCAATTTCTCCTTCAAGGTAGCATACAACATTTCATAAAACTTAATAAAATAATAATCTAATTAAAACCACCTTAAGACTGAGTAGTAGCAGCTAGAGCACAAACAGCAATTAATAAAAGCAGCAGCAATTCATAAAAAAACAAATTCAACATTAAAGTGTTTTGTGCTGCTTCTTAAAAATTTCAAAAGATGGTAGTACTCACATATCTCAAGGGAGAGAGGTATGGGGCCCTGACCAACAGGGCTCTGTCCCTGGTATCTATCAACTGACTAGACATTGCAGGTCCTGAACTATAGTTACTGTAGCCATTTAAATTGTATAAAAGACACAGGAGATTATAGTATTTTACACAGAATACTGGCTTAGAAACTGGGCTATGTATCAACAGCAATTCTCTACTTCATTTTCCCCCTCTTCCATGAACTAACGAGGCAGCCTTAAGCATGCCTCTCCGCTTCAGCCTCATCTGCAATATAGAGATGATGATAATAATACTGACTTTCTTTACAGGATTTCTATAAGGTCAATAAGATAATGAATATGAAGCACTTTGAACATTTTAAAACATTCTATTAAAGTATTATATATTAGACGGAAGCTGTAATTGATGGGGAGGAACCACAGCTCAGAAGTAGAATGCATGCTTTCATGAAGACGTTCCCAGATTCAATTATTGGCATCTCCAGTTAGAAGGATCAAGTAGCAGGCCTGAGAGCTGCTGTCAGGCTGTGAGGCTGGAATCCTATGCATACTTGTTTGGTAATAAATTCTGTTGAATTCAGAGGAACATACTCCCAAGTAAACATGCATACAATCTGGCTAGGAAATACCAAAAACAAAAACAAAACAAAAAAGCTTGATAGTATTGTTATGTATTGTATTATTATGATTGTATACACATGCTCTTAATAGCAAGTTATGAGTAAGTTCTACTTTGAACTTTTAACCTGCTCCTATCTAATAGACACACAATATTGAAGTTGTAGTAGAGTGCAAAAATCACTCTAATTATGTCAAGTTGCAACTAGTTCAACCAGCATTCACAAGATCCCATAAATAATTGAGAAGTGTTACGAAAATTATGTGGTGGTTTTGTTTTAAATTTTGCATTAGAAGCTGCACCACAGTAACAAAGGTAGAAACTATAAATCAAAGTAGCCTGCAATCCAGATATGCAAACAGATTTACACACAGCAAAATTACAAAAGGAGGGTGGTGATTATTTTTCTGATTAATTTATTTACTTTAGGTTCACTGAAGACTGTGTGATGCCACTATCACACTCTTCTCTATCCCAGTGGTCCATTATAAAAATAGATCTTGGAAATGAATAACGCTATGTGTGGAAAATGAAATGCAACTCTCAATAAAATTGTGTTTAATTCACTATTGAGAGTGGTACCATTCTAGTGATTGGCACTTTGCCAACTTTAATACATTTGTTTGCACATTTAGGCAACAGTACACATTTAAACTCTAGTTCTACTATCACATAAGATATATTTCTGTAGGAAAGGGTACTACTTAAATGATCTCTCTTGGTAAAATAATAATAATAATAGCTGACGTATGCAGGTATTTACAAAATATTGCTCTAAGTCCCTTTGGAAATCAGAGGTTACAAATTAAATCAATAAATAGGGTCTCTTATTTTGTCTGGAAAGAGAAAGCAAGGGAAATTCTAGACTCTTCAATCCATAACCCATATGATTTCATTGACAGTGCAATCCACAAAGTACATGAGCCACTTTGACCCCTTCTTCCACAGTAAGAAATTGATTTAAGAAGATGTTAGCCAACTAGACTGGTTGCAGGACTGCAGCATAAACGAATGTATTTTCAGCTTATTGGTTATCATGGATATCCTATGAAACTCTGGAACAAATTTGTGGCTCTCCAGATCCATGGCCAATAGTCATAGATGATAAATTGGTGTCCAACAATATCTGGAGAGTCACAGACCCAGCTTTGCCCTAAAGGCTCCACTCCACAGGGGAATTAGACGCTGAAAAGGATCTCTACTCTCAAACAAGGTGGATACCTTCCTTTGCTCAAGAACAAAGGTTAATGTGATCAGTTTCCTGTGGATGCAGAACTGGGTTTCCGAATCTTTTGATCACTTTCCTCTGGCCCTTTGCAGTCACTTTGGTTGGAGACTGATCCCTGGGATGTTCTTTGATCAGCAGCTCTAGAAGTCTGCAGGTGCCACATGTTATCACATTAGGAACCAGCAACAATATGAATTTCCCTTGCTAAATTGAATAGCACAATGCACAGTCTACAAATCCATACAATAGCAAGAGGCTATTTTGTTCTCCATTTATTTTGTAACAATATATATATATATATATATGGAAGACCAATTTTCAGAAAACACAGGGATTTGCACTGATTTAAACTAACATGTTCAAAACTGACATGTTATTCAATACTGTGTTCATTTTTTTTCCCAACTGCAAATTTAAGACTTCTCTCCCACCCCCCACCCCCCAATCTTATTTATGGCTATTTGACTAGTTTGTGCCTAGATGAAATCACGTCTTTCAGGCTAACAAGGAAACTACTAAAACATTTCCCCCCTTATATTAGTATACACCCATGGAAAACAGGGTGTTTAATAGCCTAAATTTGGGCAGCCTCCATTCATGGTGTGGTTTCATGTGGCATATAACATTTCTGTTTGCAAAGTATTCCTTTCAATGACTTGGTAACAGAAGATCAAGGGAGAAGAGGGGGAGGTCTTAAAAATCTGAATAATGTAAATCATATGGAGTTCAGAGGCTAAGCAAATTACACACCCTGAAGCTGCCCTCTGTATGAAAGGAGCCTTTCTCCAAGTCTGCACAGACCCAGCCCAGGGGAACTTGCATTTGAGAGTTCTCTAAACATTTCAGGTACACTTAAAAACTTAAAAGTTATTCTCATTTCCTATGCAGATTAGTTGGTTTCCAGCAGGTACAAAATAAGAGTTCATTGTCCACCAACCTACACTAGACAGAGACGAATTGTGGGGAGGTGGAGCAAAAAGGGGTGATTCGAACAGTCGCATCAGAACCCTCCCTCACACACAAATATAGTCCGAGGGGTGGGAGAGAGAAAGACTTAATGAGGTCCCTATCTTTTGGCTTCTTAATTGGTGGCCTTTTACCTATGCTACTTCAGTTAACGAGGTTGACAAGTTTCCTGGAGTGACAAAACCACACCGTGAAGTCAGACCTGCCAAGTCTCATTCATGTTGGCTTCAATCCCTCAAGGCTCGCTGGCGAAGGGAGATGTGTTTTCCTCTTCCAGGGTGCGAGTTTCAAGTGAGATCTTTACAGCCTCACTCAACAAAGTAGGGAGGGCTTCTTGTTTTCATGCGTGGAAACACAGTCGCCCCTTTAAAAAAAAAAAAGTTGTCGCCCAGCAGTAGCTCCACGACAGCCCAACCCCCGAGGCTCTGCAGAATCAGACGGGAATGCAAATCCTGCCTGGCTCAGCAACTCCTCCTTCCCAGCGCGTGTGTTGCCGCAACTACAAACACTTTTATGTCTCCTCGGGACACAACAAAACACAGAGAAAGAAAGAGAGGGGAACGCCTTACCGTTTTGCTCCTTGGCGCTGGAGAACTGGAACTTGCTGCTCAGGTTGGATTCGGCTTGGGTTCCCTGTCTTTGGCAGACCAGGGCAGATGTCAGCAAGAAGAACCCGAAGAGGAGCATTTGGCAGGCTGGGGTTGAAACTCTCTCTCACGCGCACACACAACACACGCCCAGCACTTGCAGAGAGAGAGAGAGATCAAGTTCTTCCTGAGCTGTCCTCCCCCTTCTCACCACCTCCACCAGCCCGCCAAGGCTGCACCGCCGGGGAGAAAGCAGCAGCAACCACAACACTGAGCTTGCTCGGGCACCAGAGAAGAGCAGGGTAGTAGTTTCCACATAATCCCATTCAAAACTTTCTGTTCGCCCTCTACAGCCTTTATTTTTCCGCCAGGGTTTCTCTCACGGTCTCGCATAAGGTTCAAAGCATGATCTAGACGCACGAATTCAGCTTCCTAAAGAACGCAATAATCCTGACAAAGGGGATGGTGGGAGAGGAGGTAGAAAAGGGGGGTGCAAGAAGAAGTGGCGGCTGCCTCCAAGGAGCACCTGTCAGCTTCGGCAACGAGAGACTTTCCGACAAACTGAGGGAAAGGGGTGGGGAAACGAGCCCCCTTCGGGAGGGAAAACGCGCGCGCGCGCGCACACACACCACCTTCTTCTTGGGTTCTCCTGCTACTGAGCTGCCCAGTCAGCCAGCCGCTTTCACCTCCTGGTTAGAACTCCCCGGGTTTTAGTGGTGTGTCGTTTTTTCTTCTTCTCGCCTTCAGAGGCTGAGAATGGGTGGGAAAGGAAAATAAAAGTGAGCAGCAAGCTAGGACCCTGGCAGGCAGGAGGAAAAAGAGAGAACTCCAGACTCCTGCTCGCCTTTCCCAAGCAGCAGCTGCACTACACTGCCCAACAGCACCTGGTTTCAGTTTTACGCCACAGAAGTTTTGCTTGGAGAAAGGAGGGGGGGAATAACCACATTAACGCGAGCGTCCCCTAAAAGCAAAGCCTTCACCTCAAAGCTTCTGCCTACCTCGTCTTCTCTCTCTCTCTCTCTCCTCCACCCCACAAGTATTTTCTGCTCCACCCCAAATTCTTGCGCGCCCTCCCTTTTCGCTTCAACTCTCCTCCTCACAGAGCCTTCTATGGTCTTATCACAGCCCAATTCTTCCTTGTCTCCCTCTCTCTTTCAACTCTCTTAATATTATCCGCTCAGAGTCGACGAAACGACGACCCGAACCTGCCCTCCTCCTCCCCCCACCGTCCTCCGTCTTCAGGTCTGGCGGGAAAATGTGGTGGTAAGAAGTATTCCCCCCCCCTCCACCCGCCGCCCGTTCACGCGACAACAGGAGAGGTTGCCGCCTCAGCAGGAGTGCGCAGGAGGCCCCGGAATGGCTGGTCAGGCGTGCCCGGCGGCAGCGCAGGGTGACGTTCGCTCCTGCTCAGCAACAGGAGGCGGCGGCGGCGACACCACCAGCCACTGAGAAGTCGTGCAAAGTTCAAGCAAGCTACTGGATGTCCGTTTACGCACCCTCTTTCCCTTCTCGATTGCCGACTGGCCATACAACAACAGGTGCTATAAAAGAAAAAGAGGAGCAGTGAGGAAGGTTTCTGTCAGGGCGTAACTTGCAGAGGGCTCTACCGCGAGTACCTCCGCTCACTGAGCATATGCAGAGTTCATTTCCTCCCTCCAATGCCTCCACCGGCTTCCCATGTGTGGAAATAAGAGTATAAGGTTTCCAAATAGCTGCAGGCCATTGTTTTTAGAGATTAGGTGTTGCAATGGTCAATTCCATTTCAGTTCCCCAGGAAGCTATGAATCAGTGCCCACTCCAAGTTTTTGAAGGCCTTCAGGGAAAGTAACCATCAATGGGTCTCCTCCCCCCATGAGTCTACCGTCTCACTGCCATTGTCACCAGCTGCTGTGGCGCCTTATTCTCTTTCTCACTATTGCTACCATTTGCTTGCTTGACAGGCAAAGAACCAGTGTCCAAATAGGCAGTGACATTTACTCCTCATCCTTCTTACCACAACCATTGTCTGGGCCAAAGCAAGAGGCACATGATTAAGCAGGTTGCAAAGGTAGAGAGGAGGAGCAATTCCAGAGACCTCTTGCCATTAGGGCCCTGTTGGGGTATGGGCCCTTGGTAGGTGCCCATGTACCCTCATACAGATATTACCAGATGCTTTAGTAATACAGGAATGATAATCAGACCCTCTCTTAGCCTCCTTCCACATGCCTGGGAGATGTTTAAACCAGAGTTCCATTATTATTATTATTATTATTATTATTTATTACACTTATATACCACCCCATAGCCAAAGCTCTCTGGGCGGTTTTATGTCCTACATAGGAAAGGATGGTTTATCACCAGTATCATAAGCCAGGATCTGTTCTGGGATCATTATGTATAAACAGGCCTAATATTTGAAGTTGAGCCCCGCCTCTGTATTGGTAATCATTGCCCCATAGGTGGAGACAACTAGCAGAATTCCCCTTCTCAATGGGGGTGGCAAGTGACTACAATTTCTGGCTTGGCCAATAAGACCAGCCAAGTATTGTGGATCCTGGCATGGAGCAAGCCGGAAGGCGGATGAACTGGAACGAGATCGGTCTAAAAGGCTGGAGGCAACACTCCTATAGACTATGATTTGTCCATCTTTGCGCTATGGCTTTATGGAGCTCTTATTTGCAGCCAGGGAATTTTGGGTGGGAAAAGGAATGTATGTGTATCTTTTCTGGGCAGCTGAATAAATAGCCTGGCACTGTAGCCTAGGATGGAGCTGATTCTGTACTCATCAGCCTAACCTGGACCTTCTATTGCTGAGAGAGTGGGTCTTAAGGGAAATATCAGGCCAGAACAAGGTGGGAACCCACTCTAGCTTAGGCAGTAGTACCAGGCCTTTAATTTGGTTTGTCCCTCAGAGATGCCAAAAAAAGATGCATATGACCAATGCAGCCAGTGCACCTTTGCTAGCACAACTGGAAGCTAGCACTTCCTAGGCTCCAGCCTCTCCTGATTTTTATTTTATTTCTTATGATTTTTTAAAATGATTTTTTGTATAACGAGGCAGCTGGTATGCTGTAAAACCAAATGCTTTCCCCCAATTCCATCTTTATTTAGGTTCAAAAAATTAGCTTTTTGTTTAGGGGCTCAGACTCCACATCTGTCTTGTAATTAGGTTCTTTGGGCAGTTTACCTCATTTTGCAACAGCACCCAAATTCCAAATGTGCCTGCCTACCCAAAAAGATTTGAGACTCTAGAAACAAGCCAACATGCATATTTCAAAAATGGGCCAGGTCACCAGAGCTTTCTTCTGCTGGCTCTGCTGACCTTTCTGTTCTTGTTCATTTCCAGTTACTTTAGGGAGTAAAGTAAAGAGATCTCCTTGATATCTCAGCGGCTTTCAATACTATTGACCATGGTATCCTTCTGGGACGACTGTCTGAGTTGAGAGTGGGAGGCACTGCATTGCAGTGGTTCCACTCCTACATGGTGGGTTGGCTACTGAAAGTGGTGCTTGGGGAACATTGTGCGGCACCATGGATTCTCCAGTATGGGGTTCCGCAGGGGTCAGTTTTGTCCCCCATGCAGTTCAACATCTACATGAAACTGTTGAGTGTAGTCATCCAGAGTTTTGGAGTGCATTTTCATCAGTATGCTGATGACACACAGCTCTATTTCTCCTCGTCTTCATCAGGTGAGGCTGTGGATGTGCTGAACCGGTACCTGGCTGTGACAATGGACTGGATGAGGGCTAAGAAACTGAAACTTAATCCAGACAAGACTGAGATGCTGTTAGTGGGTGGTTCTTCTGACTGGATAGAGGGTGTTCAACCTGTTCTGGATGGGATTGCACTCCCCCTGAAGGAGCAAGTTTGTAACTTGGGGGTTCTCCTAGAACCAATTCTCTCACTTTAGGCTCATGTGGCCTCAGTGGCAAAGAGTACCTTCTACCAACTTCAGTTGTTGGCTCAGCTACTCCCCTATTTGGATAGGGCTAACCTGGATTTGGTTGTCTATGCTCTGGTAACCTCCAAGTTAGACTACTGCAATGTGGGGCTGCCTTTGAAAATGGTTCATAAGCTGCAGCTTGTGCAAAATGCGGCAGCCAGATTAATAACCCAGACCAAGAGGTTCAAACATATAAGACCGACTCTGGACCATTTGCATTGGCTGCCTGTATGTTTCCGAGCCCGATTCAAGGTGCTGGTTTTAACCTATAAAGCCTTACATGGCTTGGGACCACAATACCTGTCGGAATGCTTCTCCTGACATGAACCTACCCATACGCTACGCATGGACTTTTCTCCCATGCATTTAACAGCATATGCTGAGTTTTTAATTGACCCCACAACTATATTTAGGCCTTGCTGAGCGTTCACAGTCGTTTTAAATGTATATTGTCTATATATGTTGTCTGTTTTTATGCTTTTATGGTTTTAAATTTTGTATATCGATTTTTAATGCTTAATGTTTTTAATTTTTGTAAACCACCCATAGAGCTTTGGCTATGGGGCGGTGTAGAAATGTAAATAATAGTAATAATAATAGTAATAATAATAATAATAGCTTCCCATTGCGCTAGAAGTGGGTTATGCTGGCATACAGGCAGCGTTGGAAATGTCGACATTTCCCAAGTTGTCTTAAGCAAAGTTAGTACGATCACATGATGATAATGGTGGTTTTCCTGTGAGAAGACCCCCACCTTGTTCTCCTTTATCAGTAGAAGCAGCAGCACTACATATACCAATAGAAAGAAGCAACTCTGGTCATATCCTGGCCTGCCCTGATTGTGCCTCCAGGTCTAATAATACAGGACAGGTTGTGCCAAGCAAAGAAAGGCACCTGTCATTTCTAGGAAACGTTTTTAAAACACTTATATCCTGCCTTTCCTTTAAAAGGCTCAAAGCAACTAACAACAATTACCAGAAAAACAAATAAAAACCAAAACTATAACAGTTTGGTCCCTGCAATCCATGTAGCCTACCTCTCTATCCCTGTCATATCAATGTGCATTGCATTGTTATGACACAGTATGTGACAGGGTATGAGATTCATATTCATTTTTTTTCTTTGACGTACAACTGTTCTACTATAATGATCTTTGTGCAGTAACAACAGTCAAGGTGCAATCCTATACACACTTGAGAATAGACCCCATTAATCTCAGAGAGACTAGCTTCTGAGCAGACATAAGTAGAATTGTTCTGTTAAAGCCTAATCCTGAAAGCAACTATGCAAAGTGTGTATATATGTGTTTTTTTCAGGATTATATCCTAAGGTTTAAAAATGCAGCTTGTAATAAATAAGCCAAAGTTGAGTATGCTTCAGAGAATTTGTAAACCAATTATAGTTGCCTTTTTAGTAAAGACAATAAAATTCAATTATACAATCCTGTGAAATATGTTCCAACAACAATTCCTTTCAGTCTAAAACTAGGGAATAATTTATGTGGTATAGTTGTCCAGCCCTTCAGTATTATATGGAAAATACTAGCTGTCAGTCTGAAAGTAAAAAAAAATCTTTTTTAAGGAATGCACTTTTTCGAAGTAAAAAATGTAAAGCTTCCAGTAACAGTAGATGATCATAAATTATTAGTAAATGTAAGCTGTTAGACTATTTTGAGGCAGTGTAGTTTCAATAAGTTTCTTTTATTAAAAAAAATACTAATCCTAATACAGACAGGTAGTTCGATTTGACTATGTACATCGTGGGTAGAAAAGTCCCACTAAGGGTTATACCAATTTACATCATTTGATAATTTAAACCATCTGGATTAGCTTCTACAAAGTATGTGTAGATTTGAAGCCTCTTTCTTTTGTCTGCTTTTTAAAATTCTTAATATATATTATTTTAAATGAGATCAGTTACATCTTGTAGTGCTATGAGGTAAAGTCATTCTATTATGTCTCAGAAAGGAAATAACCATCTAAGAATCTGTAAGAAACTACTGGCAAATAAGCAATCTTCCAAGGTCTTTTTTAACCCAGGGAGGTTCTAAAATTAAGCTGTATTACCTAAGGTGGTTATTTTAATATGTACTTCAGATTAAATCCTTATGTAGGCATGTCTTGCAGATTAAAGAAACTAAGTTAAACTTAACCCTTTCTGTAACAAGAATGGCTGTTTCTAATATGCAAGGAGAGTGCCTGTCAGGTAGAATTAGGAATATACTGTATTAAGTTACATAGAATCCTGTTTAAATTTGTACTTTCGCTGACCAAAGCAGCCTCAATTTTCTAATAGTTCAGGCTGCATGTACTACTGCTTACTTCTGGTCTTTGTTTCTTATAACTCCAGACGGTATCAAAACATCTCCAGATGTTTATTGGCAACTCCACGCACTTTTTTGTATTGCCACTGGGACAAGCCTGAACTTGCCTGGTCTATTATTCTGTCATGCAGGGATTCTGTTGTGCTCTGGGCTAGCTGATAGTCCAATCTTCTTAAAAAGGTAGAGCCAAGTCCATTGTTAGAAGCTTGGGATTCAGTTTTGGAAACATTCTTAGAGAGGAAACGTTCTGGACAGTACGTCTCTACCCAAGAAATAGCAGAGAACCCTGCATTTCAAACCTAGGAATGACTGCCTTTGAAGTGGGCACAATTCCCCACAAGCAGGCCTCCTGCTAAATCTGTCTCACATCTCCAAGCTTTCCCCCTCACCTTAGAAAAGGCAAATAGGTAGCAGCTCCAAAGAAAACTGAGGGGGGATTAGTGGGCCTTTCCTCCTAGAGGCAGGTAATGCTGGCAGTGTCATTTCATGCTGCGGATCATTGGGTTTATAGCTGAACCCCATGATTATTGGCTGTAAATGACACTGGCAGTATTACTTGCCGGAATTAGGAGAGGCTATACCACTTTCATAGTGCTATATGCTGGTTGGTGTGGCTCCTGCCTTTTATATACCACTTTCATAGTGCTATATCCTGCTTGGTGTAGATCTGGCCCAGGTCTCCCTTCCTTTTGTAACCCTCTGCCAGCTACTACCCAATCCCCCTTCACAACAGTATTTATTTTATGTTATTGGAAAATAGTGGCATAGCCCACTTGGTCTTTTGGAGGCACACCAAGTTGATCGCCCATTCCTTGATGTTGTTGCTATCATCACCCCATTTTTCTTCCATAGAACTCAAACTGGTGTACATCGGATTCCCAGGCAATCTCCCATTCAAGTACCCAGACCTGCTTAGCTTCAGCAAGTTTGCTCCATCATGTGCCCTCAGACCATGGTGGCACATGATAAACCATTCTAATTAATGACCATTCTGATGACAGCTCTAATTATATCATCTTCAGTCACAGGTACTTCAAGGTAGACTCATGGTATAAATAAAACTTTGGAAGGTTTTATACCCATGTTTATTTGCCAGGCAGACATGGAATATCAAGGAGCCAGAAATAATGTCTGACCTGCAAAAAGATGTGGCTAAAAGCAATTTCAGTAGTTTTCATCAAGGAAATGACCTGTAGCGTCTTTCCATGGGTCAAATGACTAATGTTTGAAGCAGCCTTGATTCTCAGACTTTCCAAGATAGTTTGCAAAAGCAAGTGCAGTTTAAGAGCAGAGTACAGAATGTTAAATGGGAATGGAATAAGGAATTTGAATACACTATACAGTCTAATCAATGGAAAGTTGCCCTAGCTTTTGCATGTATATTTCTATAGATTTAAAATTGAGGCTGATTCAACAAAAAAATGGTGTTTCATGTATACTGGACACCACAATATACATGTTAAGAAGAAGCTGGCCAGCTCTGCTAGATGCTGGTGATGTAATACAGAAAATGCCTCATTGAGGCATATGATGTGGCCATGTCCTGTAGTGACTTTTGGTTGGAAGTCAGTGCTCATATACATTTTGTTCTTGGAAAATCTGTGATAATTACAGGTGTTCGAGCATTTCGAAATTACATCCCCGGAATGTGGGGATTGACAGATGGAGAGCAAAATGAATGTGAGAGCCTGTACAGTGGCAAAGAGATTCAAACTTCAAACTTGGAAGGATAAATGTATTCTGTGGGATAAAAGATGACTTTCCCCACATAACAGTTCCTAGCCACTCAACGCATCTCTTACCACAAACATAGGGTTTTTTTAATGGAAAAGTGCCATGGAGTACTTCATATCTTTAAGCTCGTGTTAAAAATGCATACTTTTCCTGTTTTTTATGTTATTATTATTATTATTATTATTATTATTATTATTATTTTCTATACTGCCCCATAGCCAAAGCTCTCTGGGCAGTTTACATAAGATTAAAGCACTTAAAAACAATATACAACATTTAAAACTACAAAAGCATACAACATACACAGAAATATAATTTAAAACAACTATAAACAGTAAAGGGGTAGAAATGGTCATGATCAGGAGTGAGGATGAGAAGAGATGAGCGCTGAGATTAAAAAAAAATCAAGAACCTTGATGAACTTTAACATCTCTCATTCTCATATCCCTGCTGTGAGGGCTTGCAAGCTACTGTCAGTGAAATTTATGTGTCAAAATGGGGAAGCTTCCACAGTCGCCAGAAAGAGTTGAGAGTTTAATAGCATTAATAAGGAGATACTTGCCTTGCTGAATTGTGGGCTCTCTTGATCAAAGATGTCAAATAACATAAGGTGGTAGAACTGCAGATTCCACACACCCACAGCCTAAATGACAAATAGAAAGAAAGAAGAGGCACCATGGCCTACTAAGTGACTGGGTGCTACTTTCTCAAGAAAAAAAAAACTGTAATATGAAATGAGTGTTAAAATGACCCTTTAAACACACATTATCAACATGAATACATTTTTTGAGATAATCCATGATCCAGATGGTGGTGAGACTAAAAAAATAATTCCTGCAAGATTGACTTTTTTCTTCTTCTATTGCTTTAAGAATAAAGACACTAGGGCTTGGTTCCAGTGTATGATCAATAAAGAAAAATGTTGGCAATATCTTCCTTAATATGTTTTCATGGAAAACCTGGAACTATTGTGATTAATAGGATACCTTTGAAGCTTTGAAGAATTATTGGGTGGAAAAAACTCTCAATCTTTTTTTTTTATGTTTGGGTTATATTTCCATTAAACAAACAGGCAATGAAATGAAGTTAACTATACCAGTACACATAAAGAATTGGTTAGGCTACTCTTATTATCTTCAACCAGTCCTCAATCCTGGATTAATTTTCACAGTTGTAGCCTGTGTATGCTGGGGATATAATGCCCAGTGTTGGCTCCAAATTTGGATAGGCAAAGTGATTCACGTTGGGACAAAGATCCTAACCACACATTCACTGTTGGATTCTGAGCTGGCCATGGCTGAACAATAAAGGAATTTTTGGTTGTGGTGGAAAGCTTAAAAAACAAAACCTCAGTGTGCAGTTGCTATGAAAAAGGCATGTTCCATGTTGGAGATTTTTATGAAAGGAAAGGAAAATAAACCAGCTAATATCACTTTACTGCTTATCCCTAAAACACTTGAAGCATACAGATGAATGGACAGGACAAAGCTGTCTTCTTTTTGCTTTAAATACAGAAAACTTAGCGATTATAAGAACACACCAAAATATCAAAGTAATATCAAAGGGGCAGGGAATTTAAGATAAACCTCTGTAGTATTGACATGCTGTCTGTGGCTCCCTCTACAAGATTTCGCTTTGATGCCCGGTTGTCCGATTATGCGCATTTCCTGATAAGCGCATTTACGCCTAATACCTATACATGAGAGGTGTTGAAGCACATTACTGTATGAAACGCGCTTTAAAGTTGTTTACATGCTGAGAATCGCATGCAAATGTTGAAAGTAATGCGCTTTGTCCCCGGGGAACTGGCCAAACAGGTTTCTGTCCCTTTATTCTCCCCGCCCACCAGAATCTCCCACCTTTGGTTACCTGGGTTACCTGCAGGTAATCACCTAATTAACCTGTTCGGCTACCTCTCTCCCCCCCTTCGCCCGATTGCCATTTCAAGTGAACTGCTCAGGAGTAAATGGGAATGTACCTCGCACACACACACACCAAAACAGACAGGGGGATGCTGCTTCGTTCCTTCCCCCTCCTCTTCCCAGCGAGCTCAATAGTTGTAAAACACACACACACACACACACACACACACACACACACACACAGCTCATGTCAGGAACACAGCAAGAAGCGAGGGGACGATCTGTCTAAGCTAATAGCTAATTATGCGCACATGCGCACTTCCTTCCTATCCCCTTTGCTTCTCGTGAAACCACCTCCATATGGCCCCGTGTCTCCATGTAAAAAATATTCCATCAGGGTACTTCAAAGAAACTTTATTTTCGGTTCACGTTGGGTCTCTTCTTCCTGGAGCTTCCATCCAGAGAGACGGAGAACAAGGAGGACGTTGCAAGGAGGAGACAGGAAATAAAACTGAATGAGAAAGTGGGAGGTTTTCCTAGAGAAGGGGCAGTTCTATGCATAATAATAATAATAATAATAATAATTTATTTATAACCCGCCTCTCCCTTCGGATCGAGGCAGGGAACACAATGTAAAATACAAGAATCACAAACAGTTAAAAAAAATTTAAACAAGAGAAAATGCATATTAAAACATCTTAAAATTCATCCGGATAGGCTTGCCGGAAGAGAGCAGTCTTCATGACTCTCTTAAATTCATGAAGACTGCTAATTTGTCTAATCTCCGGCAGACCATTCCATAGTCTGGGAGCAATAAGGTCCTCTGGATAACAGTCGCCAGCCTAGTTCTGGCTGGCTTGAGTAAGTTCTTCCCAGAGGACCTAAGTGTGCGGGGCGGATTGTACGGGAGAAGGCGATCCCACAGGTAGCCTGGGCCCAAACCATGTAGGGCTTTAACGGTAATAACCAACACTTTATACTTCGCCCGGAAACTGACTGGCAGCCAATGAAGTGATTTTAAAACTGGTGTAATGTGGTTACCCCTAGATGTACCGGTGACCAACCTGGCTGCCATATTTTGAACAAGTTGAAGTTTCCGGACTAGGCACAAAGGTAGCCCTATGTACAGCGCATTGCAGAAGTCAAGCCTTGAAGTTACCAGCGCGTGCACTACCGTGATGCATGACATCATGACCACAGTCCACCCACTCTGATCTGTAATGTGCCTCCTCAGAAAATTGTTTACATGGACATAAGGCGCTCTTACTCCCGCGGTAAATTAAAAGTCGCTATTTAACACACATTTGATAATGCGCATAATCGGAGATAAAAAGCTCCTGTACTCCTCATTTGCGCTCCGCTCTTGTAGAGGTAAATTTGGTAATGCGCTTTAAATCGCTCTTGTAGAAGCATCCTGTGAGTAAGCAGAATCCTATGCATGTCTAGACAGAAAACGGTCTTACAACTTCCAGCATTCCCAAGCCAGCCATGCTAGCTGTCTAAACAAGCATAGGATTGTGTCTTGAATTTACTCTTTTTTGGTTTTTGGAAAAAGTACAGGAGGAAGTGTCAATATATACTATAAGCTGAACACAATTGAATTAATGGGAATTTGTTCATCAGAAAAAAACAGAAAAAATTATAATAAGGGTAAAGTAAGTTAGATATCAAGGCATTTATTTAACAGCAGGTCTTAATAATCTATTGGAAATGAATTATATTACTCTTTTGGAAGACATAAAAATAAATAACAAGATGTAAAAAAATGTTCAAATAAATTGCAATAATTAAAACTATCATTTTCAGAGAAGAGGTCATGGTTCCCATACAGGCCTGAAGCCATCCACCTCTTTTTAAAGAATAGCCGCCACCTCCTTACAATTGGTACACAGCACATACCCTGCAGTACAAAAACCTCCCACCCCTCACTTCTCTTCCAGCTGCCTATTTTTAAAAGAATTTTCATTCTTTGCCATTGGCAAGCTGTCCTGAGAAAATTCATTCCCACCCCTCAGCTCCTGTATAATTTGTGCTTAGGCTCTGCAATCAGAGATGTGTCCTGGAATACGTGAAACAATAATAAAGTAAACTATATCTGAGCATGTGTAGTATGTCTTTCCCTTACAACTGAGCAACTGCACCCTGACCTCAGCGACTTAAAATTAAGAGAAGAGGTGGATAATTTCAGGGCAGAAATCATGGGTTCCATATAGATCTCTCATTTTTAAGGACAGCTCACATCTCCATTGCCAGAATTCTGTACAGTTTATTTTATTTAAAACTTTCTTGAAATTGAAACTTCAATTGCTTTACAAAACCAATAAGCACCCTCCAGAAGTCAGGGGAACATTCCATTGCTTTAAATCAGCACTGCTGCATTAGAAAATTCAGGTCTATACTGATTTTTTTGTTTTGTTTTTTAGACAGCTACCTGACCTGCTGTTTCTTACCAGAGTTTTCATTATCTTTGCTGTTCCTCATACCCTATCACTAAATCCTCCCTTGACATCTATCGCTCCAGTAATTTTGAAAAGAGTATATGATGTTAGTGGAAGGTCTTAAAATGCTCCATAGCTTACTGCTCCATAGAAGAGGTTACATCAAACTCTGCAGTTTAATCTAAACTCAAACCCTAATCGAAGATTAAGCTCCATAGCAAATATGCTTTACGATCAGAGATAAAATCTTGGATATGTTCACATGCCAATGTGATTCACAGTGCCTTTTTTTCAATTCTGGACATAGCAAGTTCCCAATTCTGGCAATGACTAGAAAGGATGCTTTTGCAAAATGTCCTTTTTTTATTGCAATTGTAGAAAACAGAATCTTTGGCTGAGCAATTTTCCTTTCCGTCATTCTGGTATTTTTCCTCCCTGTTTTGTGGGTTTGTCTTCTGGACTGCCCCCATAGCTCCTCTTTGCTATGGCCTTTCCCTCTCCCATTGAGTATTAACACTGCCCACCTGAGGGATACTACTGCTGCTCTGTGGGTCTAATAGTTGTTTACTAACACTCTGGTGCTGCCTCATACAATGGTGCTTCCTTTTATTTTCTAGCTGCAGTTTTTCAACACTCTGAGATCTCTGACCCCCACATCCATTCTGAGCCTATCTACACTTCTGCTTTAAAACGGTTTATAACAGTTTTAAACCAGTTAATAATCGTAATTAACCGGTTTAAAACTGTTATACACCATTTTAAAGCAGTAGTGTAGATAGGCACTCTGTCTCTGATCATCTTTGCACAAAGCATTCAATATTTACAATGCTGAACTAGGGATTATAAAAAAGGTAATCAGATCACCCAAAGTCATTTTCTTTTTGCATAGTGTATTAGATATAGCACATTGTGCTTTTCAATGAAATATTTTCAAAACTTCCAATCACTTTCTTATTTTAATCCTCTTCAAGCCTGAATGATAGTAGGATATCATCTGCCTATCCCCCATTAGTTAATCTGCTCCTTTTCCAGTTTGCTTTTTAATCCTGGAGCTATCTAGATGCTCTTAATTTTTGTCTCCATTTGGGGCACTCACAAGGGTTTAAGTGGAAACGGCTCTGGAAACTGGATGTTAAATGAAGCTGTTCCCTTTCTCTGCAAGATGTAAGTTTCTCCTCACTTTTCCTGTTCTTTAGGCCCTTTACGCACCAGGCTTTTTGCCTGGGATGGCCCCCGGCTGTTCCCTGTACACCGATGGTGTGTATTAGGTACTTCTGGGATCGCCCTCCCTCCCTCTACACTCCTGTGGTGTAGAAAAGGCGCTTTCTACACCATAAGAGTGTAGAGGGAGGGAGGGAGATCCCGGAAGTACCTATTACACACCATCGGTGCACAGGGATCAACCTGGGGCCATCCCAGGCAAGCAGCCTGGTGTGGAAAGGGACTCACTCTCAGTGGAAAGAAGTAATTACAGTACAAGTCCTTTAAAATATTATGTTCAGACTTTGGAATGAATGTGTCACAAGAAGGCATTTAAGAAGGATCTAAACTATGGCCATGGCAGACTGGAACTGTCTAAGGTTCTGTTCAAACAAGCATGCAAAATGTAGTGGTAAAAGTCCTCCCATCGATGGTACCACTTCCAAGTTACATGTGAAAACAATTTTGAGGGAGATGTCTCTTTCACATGGTAAATTGTTCATGAGAGAAGTGATAACCCATGCACATGAAAATTGAAATGGTAAGTCCCTGCATGATATGTGTATTACCTTATTAAACGGTAATCCTATACATGTCAACTCAAAGTTAGTCCCATTATGTTTAATTGTATTTACTCCTATATAAGTGTGTAAGGTTACAACCTTACTTTTGTTTGAATCAGTTAGGATCCTGTCTTAAGTGTGTTACTTCTTTTGAATTTTATGACAGGCCGTAAATTACCCATAACAGTACAAAAGATGATATAAAGATATTTTTTTCCTTTAAAATGTTAATTACTCACTGATTAATTTGCCACCCAGATTGTTTTTCTTAGCTCCATTTCAGTGTTGATACTAATGCTGGTGTTCACTAAAATCAATAATGCCCCATTCTGTTTGCAATCTTCGCCTTGAGGGCAGGCAGTCCTAGTTGTTTAAAGACATTCAGAATTTTGCATGATGAGATACTAATCTAAGAAGACATTTCAGCATGTGCTCAAATAGCAAAAGCTAAACGTGAACATAACAGGGAGACTTGTTAAATTAGGGATTTAAAGTATTCCTTTTAGAAATTATGGCAAATGAGATTTCAAACTATTTATAAACTTTGGAATCAGGCACTTAGTGTGCCATGCTATACTAGTTTTATTTTTCATTAACTGGAATTAAGTAACAATTAGGAGTATTAAGACTTGTTTTAAGTTGAACCATAATTAAGTCAGCTTGAACAACATTAAGGGATAATTATCACTGATAGTCGCATATTTTGGAAGTTGGTGAGGTGTTTTCTTTCTTTTTGCATATATAGACTATATATGCAAAAAGAAAGACTGTATAGACTAAATGTGTTGTAGGTGTGTAAGAATGTTTGAAAGGCATGGAGTGTAGATATCACTGAAGAAATCCTTTATTATTTTAAGGACAGTGAGATATGTGGAACTTCTAATTTCTTGTAACATAGAAACTTTCTTTTTTGCTCTGTTAACTACAAGGATTCCATCATCCTTTGTCAGCTTTTCTTCCTATTTTTCCCATCATCATCTTTAGGAGAGAAGAGAGGATAAGGCACAAAATGCCTTATAGAATAGTCAAGAATATGCCCATAAATTCAAAACAATTGTGATATTAGCAAGAGACCATAAATTCCAACTGAAGAGGGGATTCCTATATTTGCTAGAGACCATAAATTCCAGCTGAAGAGCTTTTGATGAGAAAATGATGTATTATTATTATTATTATTATTATTAACAACAGTATTTATATACTGCTCAATTATCTAACACAGATTCCAGAGCAGTGAACATTGGTTCAAACAGTAAAAGAAAGATAATAAAAAGCAAATTAAAATTGTTCAATTTAAAAACAAAGGAACCAGAAAAACAGTGGCTAGTCAGTTGAGGAAGCCTTCTTGAAACAGAGTTGTTTTCAGGAGGCACTGGAAGCAGCCTAGTGCTGGTGCCTGCCAGACCTCCAGGGGCAGAGAGTTCCACAGAGAAGGGGTCACCACACTAAAGGCTCTTCTGGTGGGTTCCAATCAGGCCACAGGTCTAACTGGAACCACCAGGAGCATGCCCTCCAACGACCTCAGTGATTGGGCAGGTTTGTAAGGGAGAAGGCACTCTCTCAGGTATCCTGGTCCCAAGTTGTTTAGGGCTTTGTACACTGGTACCAAAACCTTAAACCTGGCCCGGTAGCTGATAGGTAGCCAGTGCAATTTTCTCAGTAAAGGAGTTAAATGCTGAAAAGGCAGCTGCTAACAACAGCTGAGCTGCTGTGTTTTGCACTAGCTCCAGCCTCCAGAGCAATCTTAAGGGCAGCCCCACATGGTGCACATTGCAGTAATCCAGTCTTGAGGTTACTAATGCCTGTACCACTGTGGTCAAGCTATCCCTGTCCAGAAGAGGCCATAGCTGGCAAGCCAGCTGAAGCTGGTAAAAGGCACTCTGAGCCACCACAGCCACTTGGGCTTCCAGCGACAATGATGTAGGTGTTGGTTAGCATTTTTTCATTTAATTGCCAAGTATATTTAGTTTACATTTTAAGGAATTGATTATGAATCAGCATGTAATTCTAATTAATTGACAGGGCAGCAGGATAATAGTGAATGCCACTTTCTGCCCATGGATACTGCCGTACTTCAGAAAGGATAAATTACTGAAATATTCTTTTGGCATCTCTAAATTTTAGCTCAGACTGCATCAACTAAATGCAATGCTTTCTCTTGATTAAGTTAGAAAGAGCACTAATAATTGAATAGACTGAAGGGAAACCATCATTCATTGCACAGGTTAATTCAATATTGTTAATATAATGTAATTACTGGACGTGAGACATTTGGCCAAAGTGAGAGTTACTGCTGAGTGTGAAAGTTCTTATCAGAATGCTATGGAATTACAAATTGGCTCATTCTGTTAACAGTGGGTCAACGGCCAATAAATTTAGACAGGCACCACCGTTCTTGAGCACTGTGACCTCAAAGGTGGAATGGCTAGGTGCTGCTGCTGCTGCTGGTAGGAATCCCTTTGGCACCCAGGACACTGGGTGCAATGAAGCTCAACAAACGTATACTTATCCATTGCTTGGAGCCTGCGCAAGGGTACAATTACAAGGGATGGCTGTAAGACTCTGAATGTATGGCCATCCAATGCAGAGCAGGAGGAACGGCAGAGGTTATCTTCACCTCTGTGTTCCTCCTCCCCTCCGTTTTAGCTGAATGGGCATTTTTGCCTATGTAGGTGAGGCGTTGGGGAAGGGAAGGGAAGGAGACTGGGGAGGACTCTGGTAAGACAGTGCTGTCTCTAACCTCAGGTCCAAAAATCCAAACTATCCTAGGGCCCACTCAGGCTCTGTCTAGGGGCCACAGGATTGTTCTCACCATCTGACAGCAGGAAGTAATATTCCTTGCTCTTTTCTTAGGGACAATCCCTGTTTCTTTATTTTCTCTCCCTGAAAAATTATTGCCCTTTTTTTGTCCTTATTTTTGCTTTCGGTCAATTCTTGTTAACATCAGCCTTGCTACATTAAGGTTCATCAGATGAGTGTTTTATCCCACATTCGCTACTGCCCACTAACAGGTGTGTGTGCGTCCTTTATACAACGATGTCGGGTTCCCACTCCTTCCGCTCATTTTTCCGTTGCAAAATAGACCCCCCCCCCAAAAAAAATCTGGCTTAAAAAAAAAAAAGGAATGTGCCATGATCTGCTGTGTGCAGGAAAAGCAGCGCAATCAAAATGGCCCCTGAATGGGCCATATGGTCTTTGTTTACTTCCTTTTTCCGGGCAGGGAAAAGAGAGGAAGTATTGAAGGACAGAAGCGGGGGCAGAGAAGCGACAGTAAGGAAACACGATTTTCCCTTGTGTGATGTTACAAGTTGCTAATATTGTCATTCTTCATGGTTCAGCTCACTTCTAATCATCCTGAGACATTAAATCCCTGAGTGTGTGGGTGACACCATACAGTGTAAAGCAGCCTGGTGCCCTCCAGATGTGTTGGGACTTTAATTCTCATTGTCCCATGGACCATAACTCCCATGCTGTCTAGGGGATGCTGGGAGTTGTAGTCCAACCTATCTGAAGGACACGAGGTTGAGGAAGGCTGCTGTCCAGGCCGCCATTGTATTCATTGCAATTGTTGAGGTGTAATTTTAACTGTTGATAATAGAAAACTAATATATTTTCCCCCTGCTACTGCTAGTATATCTTTAACCAAAAGAATCAACACCACATAACTGGAGGCCAGTCTCTTGCTGAGGAAATGATTGCAGCAGGTACTAAAAGAGCCTTCAACAATGTGTAGTAGTTAGGGGTGGAGCTCACAAAGTACTATTTGATATGAGAAGAGGGTTGTTGCATGTATAATCCTATTTTCACACGTTGGAGAATATGCATCTGTGTCATATTTGATGTTGCTTATTTAGTCAGATTTCTGTGCCACTCTATGAACCTAATAAAAATCACTAATAATAATTAGCAAATAGCAATTAGATAATTGCAATTAGCAACAAGCAATTATCTAGTGCTTTAGAGTTTTTGAAGTGCTTGATATATGACCTCGCAACAGCTCTATACGTTAGGTCAACTTTATTATCCCAGGAGTTCTGAAGATGAGAGTGACTTGCCTAAGGCCAATTAGTAAATTTAATTTAATAGATTCATGGCAAAAGTGTGATTTGAACCAGGGTCTTCCTAATATGTAGCTAAATCTCTTAGCCACATTGCACTGCTCTCTGGTGTATACCAGTTAAATAAACCATGAAAAATGAGTTGAATAAATAATGTGAAAGAAAAACAAAAGTTGACTAAGAATGCACATTAAATAGTAATATAATGAGAATCACTATATGTATAATAATAAAAAGTATACTACGTTATATGGATTGGGGAAGAGATAGGCCTGAAGATACTAACAAGTTATTCTAAGCAGTAGCCACAGGAAATAAGGGAGAAGGTTGTTCCATTTGTGTCCAGGGCTCACGGTATTCTGACCTAGATTGTGGTTAAAAACCATGTGCCATATTTTCATTCTTGAGCCCCCACCCCAAGAAGCCATACATGTATATTTTCCTAAAGTACAATCCTTTGCATGTTTACTCAGAAGTAAATCCCATTGTGTACATTGTTTATTCCATGTAAGAATGCATAGGATTACCACTTTAGTTTTGTAGTTATCCCATCTCATTTGAAGCAGTATAGTGAAAAAAGTAGTATGCTTTTTGTACCAATTTATTGTTCTTGGCTGCTGCTTTTGTGCCTCATTGGAGACTTTCTTCAGTCACATAAGGAACGCAAAGAACTAATAGCCAATGCAGCTAACCACATTTGGCTATGTGATGTCATCACTTGGGCCTATGAAGCCCATGCTTTCTCATTGGTGTGGAGAGGGGAGGAAACATCCCATTGCCAAAACAACTACTTTCCTTAGGAAAGAGGGGCCCTTCCTTGCTTGCTATGTAGTGGTTTCATCGCAGCACAGTATGGCAAGAGATGAAACATCCTGGATGCACATGGGAATGTTTGTTTATCTGCATTAAATATGTCCCTATGTGACCTGAATGCATGCCCATCCACATTCCAATGCAATGTCACTTATAAGGGCCAAACTAAATATTCATCAAATCATATGTAGCAGAGCTATGAGTCATTCAATTGTTTACTTTAGTGTAAGCATGTATGGGACCAATTCTGATTGAGAATGTGGCAGTCCAGAAGGGGGAGTTTTAAGCTTTTTCCATCTCAAAATTCCACTGCCCTCCCCTAGGGGAGGTTTTTTTTAAAAAAAAAAGGGGGGGAAAGTCCCCTTTGATTCTGTTTAGTTTGGACCTAAATATGCACAACTGGAAAGCTAGTTTGGGGCTAGGATCCTATTGCCTTGGTAACAGGAGTGCATTCCTCAATTGGTGAACAGAGTTCTATGCCTTTCAAGCTCCCTCCAGATTGCTCCAAAAGGAATGATTTTCAGGGACACAACTATATTCAATAAACCTGTCACTCCCAGTTTGGAGCAGCTCTATTCAAAACCAGCAACATTAACTGTGCCTGACAATATCTTCAACTGCCCAAACCAATCCACTTGCTTCAGGTACGAATTCCTGATCTCCATTTAAGGTTGACTGTCACCTAAATCAAATCCTTCTTTCTCTCACACACCATCAGAATCTATGGGCCTTCCTAGAACTCTTGCTATGGCTGCCATCACAACACAGAGGTCCCTGAAAAAGAAATGGGGAGATCAAGGCATGCACCATAAAACCTTTGCAGTAAAATGTTTCTGGCTGGCTGGGTGTTCTTTAGCCATTAGATCCACCACAACTTTCTTTTAGCAACAGTGTGATAACTAAGCCTGTGATTCTAATGACAGAACCAAGCAGCACTTCTTTCATCTATACCCCAGAGGAGCCGTACATATATGTCTTCTTAAGTTTTGTAGTTATCCCATTTCATTTGAAGCAGTATATCTGGAAAACGTATATTATTTCACTAACAACTGTGATATTTCAAGGCATTTTTCCCATGCTGTTAACAAAGGGATTCCAGCCAATCTTTTGGAACCTTTATGGAAAAGGAATTTATAAAAGCACAAGACAATATCTAATATTTTAAGTTGCCAAAAGCTGCCTGCCTGAATACCATATTTGCCTATAATTATCTTCCATTCTGTTACTACTAGTAGAAATGACATATGTAAGTTCCAGATAATTTCTACTTCTGGGTTACAGGAGCTCTGCCAACCATGGATGTTTGTGGAAATTCAGCACACAGGGCCAGGATAGTTTCCTTTCTAGATCTGAAGTTAAAAGGTGGATCTATCTTCAAAGAACCGTACCATAAAATATCCAAAGGATCTGTGATTAAATGAGCCTCATGTCACACCCCCATGTCCCAAAATGATAATTTGAGTCACATTTGAAGAGTACCTGATGGTTTTTTTTGTTTTGTTTTTTGTGAGTTGGAGATGACATTTTCACCAAACACCAACACCCATTTCTGATTGGAGCTGCAAAGGTAAAAAAAAAAAACACCTCTGAAGTGAAATGAAACTCCCATGTGAAAGAATGCAGAAAACACTGACATGTGGGATTAATAAGAATGGGAATAAGAAGATATATGTTCTCTGTGTTGGGTGAGGTCCAGATGGCTCCAATTTGAGGGATTGTGTACACTGTCTCAGCATTTCAGATCCCTATAGTCCAGATGTGCTGGACACTTCAATCCGTGCTTGGTCATCCATTAGTCTAGTGATAGGAGCCACAGCATATACTGTGCAATGTACATGGTACATGATGGAGCCTGCCTGAATAAACATAGGGGTGTCTCTGATTTGTTCCAATCTCTTTCTGCACTCCTCATGTATACATGAAGTGCCACCCAAACATGCCCTTCCGGTGAAGTAAGAGAGGACCCCAATAGCAGCCCGATCATCTTTTTAGTGTTAGCATTGCAGTTACAGAGGAGGCAGATGCCTTTCTCATGCAAATGCTTCTTCTACAGGGATAACACATTTTCCCATTGCTTAAATCTCAATTTGCGGTTACTGGGAAAATGCAATTTCCCCTCCTCCAGTCAGTGCATCTGTTGAAATTATGAGTGCTTGGTTGGACAGTACTCTGAAACAATCCTTTGCCATTGCAGGTGATAAACAATACATTCACAACAACCCATCTCCTTCCCAGGCCATTTTGTGAACATTTTGAATGTTTGGTTTTTGAAATTCTCCTTGTCTCTTGCTGAGATACGTTACAGCTAATATTTTATAGGGGACATTTCTTTTAATCATGTCAAGAAACACTGAGGTTGCAGGAAGCCTAATCTGGTGCAAATTCAGAATTGAGCCTGAGTGCCCTCTCTGAACAGAAGTAAGTAGCGTTTAATAGCAGTTGTAGTACTTAATAACCACCCAGCCCAATAAATAGCCACCATCTGTCTCTAAAATTCTTGTGGCTGCCTTGCAATTGTAACTCATTTCTATGTGAAACCTGGATCACTGGAAGGTCTGGAAATAGCAGCAGATGTGTCTAATATTAGTCAGTATTGTTAGCATTTCCAATATAAATCTAGTTTTTTAGGAGTTTGTAACCCCACAACATAAAAACTTGCTTCAGGCTAGACTTGGCATGAATAAGAACAATTTTAAATGGCAATATGAGTTGTGTATAAAAAGCAGCCACTGTGCATGCCCCAACATTTCTTTAGTGTTATGAGCTAATGATTATGTTGTAAAAGTCGGAGAACACAGATGTGGTGCCCTCTCCTGGCCCTAGCCTTGTGTATCTGTGGGCTGTTATGCATTTGTGGGGGGGGGGGGGAATAGATTAAAATATATCCCATTAACATATGATTTAATGATTGCTTGAAAAACCCTTTAGAAATCCTAGCTTGTGCTTGTAAAGAGAAAAATGTGATGATGTAAGAGCCCATTGTATCGTATTGGATAATTTTCTTGGTTTTGAGGAATCTAATGTTAAACATTTAAAAATGCATCAGATGAATGGTGTAATTTTCCTAATGGCATGACACCATGACGTATTTAGCTGAGTGTTTTGAATTTGTTTGTTTTTTATAGCATCTAAAATAAAAACTTCTAAAAGTTTTTTGTCATTTGGAGATATCTTATTGGGGGAGGGATGACAGAGAGAGATCCTTGGAGCATCACTTCAAAGACTATCCAGGCTGGTTTTAAACACCAACAGGTTGCTTTTTTAATTCTCTGTACATTGCTTTTATGCTAGTTGGTGTTTGTTTTTAATCTTGCTGTCTGAGGATTTGTTTTATTTATTTTTTATTGTAATTTCAGACATTTTGTAAACTGCACTAGGAACCTGTTGAAAGGCTGGGTATCAATCAATCAATCAATCAATCAACATTCTGTCTTCTCAGCCTTTATAGTGTTTCCTCTTTTATCAAACCTATTCATGATCCAATTAACCAGAAAATAATAAATCAGATCTTTTACCCTACCGTTAAGTTTCCCATTCTTCACAATCATTTCTGCATGGAATTTATATACAGGAAGCTAACAAAATCTACCAAGAAAATTGCACTTTTCCTATATCCTATGAACTTTGAAGGTACACCTGGGAATTGTTAGACTCTCTTGTAGCTTATACATTCAGCTCCATTCCAGGGCTACAAAATGAAATACTTTATTAGAAGTTCCTCCTGCCTAGATAAATTATATATGATGCACTGTAACTGATTCCAGCAGGTGAAGGAACTGTCTTCATCAGCATAAGAACTCCCTGAATTGGGATGGGTGGGGAGAAATTTTGCAAAGCAAGATCTTGAGCTAGACTCCTTCCAGTCAAGTTTTTGCCTGGTAAATTTTGTCTTTTTCTCTCTGTCCACCCTTCTCACCCAAATATCCAGTTAATTTATATATTTATAGAATTTATGATCAACTCTTACATCTAACTTACTCAAGAGGTTTGACTTACTCAAACCTCTTCATGTTTACTTGGAAGCAAGTGCCATTTAATCCCATGCAACTTACTACTGTTGAATTAAATAGGAATGCCACCTTTGTCCGATGTGAGTTTACTTGGAAGTAACCCCCACTGATGTCAATAGAGCTACATAGGATCGTGGCTTTGCCACCTTGCAAGCTTTCCTGTTGGGAGAAAAAGGAGAAACTGCTACTGTGCTGCCACCCGGGTCTGGCCCTCAGCACACCCTGCTCAACAGTTCCCACTATCTTTGCAATGAAGCCAATTTGAAAGTTGTTGGAGATTAAATGGATAGGCTTCTATGCAAAGATCACTACAATTGCTGAAAACCTGACAACTTGGTGGTGGGAGCAGTAAAAGCTACAGTCCTATGCTCAGTTACACGGAAGCAACCCCCACTGAAACCATTTAGCTTACAAAGGCTTTGATTGTGAACAAGACTCTTCCACTCTCAACACACTGTCAGTCTGAATTCCTCCTCTGAAGCACTGTTTGTGGCAAGGCCTCACTGCCACACAAATGCATTACATGGAACTGTGCAGATACAACATGTTTTACTGAATGTAAACTGGACTATATGTTTGTGCCTGGCCATCCCAGTTTTGCCTGAGTTTTGTTTTGTTTTTAGAGCTCTCATCCCAAAGAATAAGGAGAGGCAAACTAAACCTGAATGTTTTATGACTGACTAGAGGCCTAGCCGCTTGTTATGATGGGTATTTTTACTTACTTATCATTAATACATATTTACCGTTTAATAGAATCCCTAAACAGTATTTGAGGTAGCAGTTACTGTGTCTGCTTTATTTCACCTTCCTCATGAGATTCAGCCCCTTTCACCTTTTTTCTTGGTGCTCCAATTTAGCTTTATCTCTCCCTCACCTCCCAGCTCTTTCCCCTGTTTCCTGCTTTGCAGGCTTCTTTCTCATTGACCACCTAGTTATGGTCTAGAGTAGTCTTCTCCAACCTAGCACTCTCCAGATGTGTTGGAATACCAACATGCTGGATGAGGATCATGGGAGTTTTTTCACCTTTGGGAGCTGGGGAAAGCTGTGTGTGTGTGGACAAGATGACCAATCCTATGTAGGCCTTCTTAGAAATAATTCCAACTGAACTCCATGTAAGCATCCATAGGATTGCAACCTTAAATGGGTATTTCATTGCACTTCTGCGAGGTCACATATGTGGATTGGCTTTGGAGTTCAGACTTCCTCTGGTTGTATTCACATTCTGGAGTGAATTGTCTTTTGACTAGGCACCCTGCTCCTCCTGCCACAGCAGCCATTATGTGACTAGCCACATGCTCTGTAGGAGCCATTTTGTGGTGGTACCTGCAGCAGTTTCTCAAATTTCCAAATGTGCCGATGTGTGCAAAAAAGATTAGGGACCCCTGGTATCTACTAATAGCCTTAGGGGATGGAGCTTCAGTAGCTAAAATTATGCCATCCACACACAAGAAGGAGGTATCAGTAGGCTTGGGAAAACCGCAAGGTTCGCAGACGTATAAGAAAAAATATGAAAAAAACTCTCACCAAAACAATTCAATGAGGACTGAGTCTGCTCAGTGCACATGGAATAATGACTGTTCCCTGGCTGTGGGGAGAAGACACCATGGAGGGGGACTAGAATGTAGTCTCATGGAAGAGGGCATGGCTTGCTGGCTGGCCGGCTGGCTGGAAACCTGAACAGGAGCACTCCACGCTGCAACTTTTTCTTGTAAGTCCAGGTTGCATTATGATGATTAAGATTATTGACAAGTTTATCCAAAGGTAAGCACATTTTTTGTTCCATTTATTTCAACAGAAAACAGAAGGCTGTCTTAATGACAGGCACTGTACTGTGCCAAGGGTGTTTATAGGAGACACAGTCACCCCTGTCCAATGATTCTTTGCAGACGTGGTGTAACCACAGGACAACCTTGTCAACAAGAGTTTCCCCATTCAATTCCGTGGAGAGGACAGCTGTGCAGAGCAAGGGTGCACATCACAAAGATCTTCAGCTTAAAATTAGCAAGATAAGTCAGACCTGGATCGTTAAAACATCTCATTTTTAAGAACGAATGTAGATTGCAGTTACTGAGTTACTACCAGAACTTGAGAAACCGTGGAAAGGCCTCATCAACTCTGCTTTGTGCTTGAAAATACATCTGAAGTAAAAGCCTGCTCTTGTTTCTGTTAAGAATGGATGGGAATTTTCTGTCTCAGACTGTCTGAGTGAAGATCAAACAAGCTCTCACAGGCTCTTTGGTTTCTTATGCATTGCAAGGTCATTGCTAAGCTAATATCTCCCTGAGAAAGAGGCTTGTGATGGCAGCTTGCAATCGATTCTTCGATGAAATGAAGTCTGGAATTATGTTATGTATAAAAGCTGACATATGAAACATTTTAGGATTGTCAGGCATCACATGCTCTCCTAAAACATATAATAATAATTAACAATTAATTAATTAATAATAATAATAACAACAACAAGACCAACCACCACCATCATCACCACCACATAGACATAGTTTATATCTTACTTCATCCTCTGTTCACATTGTGTGTAGTCAGAGAGGAAAGCCTTAGCTGACATTTGGAAGTTTGTGTTGGCTCATCAATGTTATTATTTTTTTAGGTTATTTAGTTGTCTTGAGTTCGTTCTTCAGTCCCAGAACAGTGGCATACAATAGAAAGGAATAAGAATGTTGATGAAAGAAGTGGCACCAGAGGGATCTTTGTTATTCTTGGCATCAGACACTTCCAGCCTCAACAATAGCTTGTTTTCTTCCTCTGTTTCACCACCATCGTATTGTCAGTTATTCAGGGCAGGAATTTCATTATATTTCAGATGTGTGGAAAAGCAGCAATCAGATGTCTGTGGCAGGTAGGCAGGAAATTTGGCATAGGTTATCAAAGCTGAGGAGTGAATTGACGCTTCTGGTCAAAAGACATCTAAAACTGCTCTGAAGTGTAACTTTAACAAAAAAAATATAAAATAAAAATGGATTTCCTTATGGCACAATGCTTTATCTAATGCTTGTGTTGTATTAAAAAAAATGGAGGAAAAAAGCATATGTCACTATTTAAAACTATAGGCATACTGATAATGTGTTGTAAGAAGTCTGGCCTTTCATTTTTAAAATAAAGTGCCAAGAATTGGTACAGGGTTTTTGTTGTTGTTGTTGTTTAAACTATCGTGAAAGGCATAGCACGGTGCAGCATAGTGTAGGGCTCATTTGCACATGTATGTTCAACACAAGCAGAATTACAAGAATCGCCTAAACACCTTATAGGCCAGACTTATCTGAATGTATGAGCAACAACTGCTGTATCAAAATTATAAACTTGCAAAAAAATAAAGAAAGTGACCTACTTCCCATTTTGTCTTGGTTATCATTTTGCCACACATAAAAGCGGATTCACAAAAAGTTCTTAATGAAGATCTTTTTAAAAAATTCCAAACTTACAAACCCCGTAACTTTAGAATTCTGAGTTGCTACGTACGTGTTGGTAACCTAGGGATGACCATATTACAACAACATTAAAATCACTCCACTGGCTGCCAATTGGTTTCCGGGCAAAGTACAAAGTGTTGGTTATTACCTTTAAAGCCCTACGTGGTTTGGGTCCAGGTTACCTGCAGGATCCCCTTCCCCCATACAATCCGCCCTGCATATTCAGGTCCTCTGGGGAGAACTTACTCCAGCCAGACTTATAAGCTGCATTCAGTTCTGATACTTAAAACAAAATTTTGGGATCCAAATTCTTTAATTCTAAGTGCATGTATTTTGCAATAGGATCCAGCTGATGGTATTCTAATAAAACAAACAAACAAACAAACAAACAAAAAACAACCCACCAAAGTAAATCCTGGAGGCCTGAAGTCTTCCCAACCCTGATACAGCTAAATTTATCAACCAGAGTTTTGTGTGTGTGTTTGAGTTTTAAAAACCAGTAATACAAGAAAGAACAAAAATGGGGAAAAATAAATTATTATAGCTAAAAAAAAACATAAACACCATTCATCAATGACATGCCATTGAAATAAATGCTGTCTTAGATGAAGAGATCTCATAAGCTGGAAATCCCATCAGTTGGAAACCCAACCTTCACAGTGTAGAGCTTTTCTTCGTATATGAGCTGTCTTCAGTGAAGAACTATTTTTTGTAGATTGATATTCAGAACTGAAGCTAGAAGAATCTAGTTACACAAGCAACTTTAAACTCCCTATTTGTCGGCTGATGACATATCTTTTCATTATAGTTACAAAAATGCTGGACAAAAATGTCTTAATCTAATAGTTTTGATCCATAGGTTGCTCTTGGCAAGTCCTTTATGGTGGAATTTCTCAGCAGAGTGTCTATTTTTGGAGAACGTTGATGGATTTCTGTACTCTTCTCCCTCTTGGATTTGACCAAGCAGGGAAATACTTTGTCTGATGCAAAACAAGGTGATAGTCCCCCTTGCTTCAATAAATCTACTTATATCTGTGGAAATTAACTAGAAAGAACTCCCATGAAAGCTGTTTAAATCATCTGCACTAAATACAAGTAGGTAATCTGTGTGTCTGCAAAAGTCATTATCCAGGTTTTGTTCTTACCGTATTTAGCTCTGTACATCTCAGACTCCATATTGTGAATTGAGCTTAGATGTTCACTGTTTGCTTTTCTTGCCAGTGCTGCCTCTGTCATGGTGTTCTTGTGGGAAGGAACCATATAATACGCCCATCTGGTGTAGTACCCATAGTTCTTATATTGCCAAAGCAGAGTAAGAAGCAGCCACATGGAAATACCAGCCTTGCCACTAAAGTAATATGGCCCTTTGTGCAGTGACATTCAAAGTGTGGAGTGAGCAATCCTTGAAAGAGGCAATGGGAAGGGTCATGAAATTCCAGGAAAGATAAGCTACTGAAGCAGGTAGTGCCTTTGTCCCCCATGAGCAAACACCTGGGTAGATTGAGAGCTCCCTAGCAATGGACCCTCATGACTCTACACTGGGTTTGTGTTTCTGGACTCAGCTTTGTCCTAGGATGCTGAAGTGGTGGCTAGAGTGCTTTTGCACAACTTCAGCTGATGTGTAAACTACACTCCTTCCTGGATAAAGCAGATCTAGCTGCCATCACACATGCCTGGTCTCATCCAAACTGGATTACTATAACACATTATGTACTATAGAGCTGCCTCTGAAAAGTGTTCAGAAACTTCAGCTAGTGCAAAATGTGCCAGCAAGACTGATTTCTGAAACCTGCTTTGCTAATTATATCATCCCATTTTTGTTTCATCTGCATTGTTCATTTCTGAGCACAATTCAAATTGCTAGTACTTACTTACAAAGCCCTAAATCAGAGACGAGAAACATGTAAGACCAGGGGGCTGTCTATACGCAATGAAAGCCCCAGGGTAGGTGTGCAGTGACGTGGCATCGATTATATGTCGCAGAAACCACAATGCAGTTTTTTGGAACACTGCTCGAATGTCTGATATGAGGCAGTGGATTTGCTGCCGGAAGGTTAACCCACACCTTTCCTATGTTTTAAAACCTTGTATATCTCCAGCCATCTCTCCCTCCAGAGTACACTGAACCCAGCTAAGCACTGCACCCCTAGGACTTCCACATTGCTCAGCAGGGGCATTGCTAGGCCTGGGCCCCAAATCTGTTTCAAAGGAGCCTGGATCTATTCCACAGAACCCTGGTGTCCATTGGTGCCATTGGAAAGTTGTTGTTGCTGCTGCTGCTGCTGCTGCTGCTGCTGTTTTCTCAGCTGAATTGCCATGCAGGGGGCATTTTTCAAAGGGGATTGCACTTGGGGAGGGTTAACTTTCCCCATGCCACATGCTGCAACACCCCCCCCCCTGCAAATATTCCCCTGTATGGGGCTGGGTGCAAATTAATTAAAATTGTTTTGTTTCAGTTGTTTTGGGTGAGAAATGAATTGGCTGACTTTGTATCCTGAGAAATGTAAATAAACCCTTGTAATTATTTCTACATGTGTGTATAAGTAGCATATGCAGATTTTATGTGGGTTTGTGTTCAGTGAGGCTGAAGCTCAAATCTTTGTGCCTAGAAACACCCCTGCTGCTCATGGAACACATGAACACAGATATTATAAGAATGAAAGCTTAAGAATATAAGAGCCATGGTGGATCAGACCAAGGATCCATCTAGTCCCGCACTCTTTTCACACAGTGGCCAACCAGCTGCCCATGGGAAACCAACAAGCAGGACATAAGTGCAACAGCTTACTTTCCCAGGTGAACATGTGGTGTCAAGTTTGTTAAATTCATATTGGATTTATTTATTTTATTTATTTTATTTAAAGTGCCTTCCTGATGTTTGGGATTACAACTTCCAGCATTCCTGACCAACAGCTGTGCTAACTCGGGCAATTTGGAGAAGACATCCAAAACATCTGGAGGGCACTAGGTTGGGTAGGCTGATTTAAAACAAGCATAGCCCATTCTTCAGCTGACAGTCAAATGAACTACGCTGCTCCCAGAAGAGCTTACATAAGACAATAACATATAGTCAAAGTAGCAGTAGTCAGCTATTTAATAAAGAGACAGCAATGATTACAGTACACCTTGATGGCTTCTTCTCCTGTTTAGATGGCAGTTGGTTGTAATGTGGGGATGGTTTTCCCCTTGGGCTGTTGCTCAGCAGCAGCAGAGTAGTTCCTTCAACTGTCCCCATGCACCTGTCTGCTGCTCGATCAGATGCACAGTTCCTCATGAAGAACAGAAACATATGAAGTTGTCTTATACTAAGTCAGACCATTGGTCCATCTCTCCCAATATTGCCTAAACTGGGTGGCAGTGGCTTTCCAGGGCTTCAGGCAGTGGTCTCTCCCAGACCTGCCTGAAGATGTCAGGGACCTTTTGTCTCCAAACCATGCGCTCCACCACTGAGCTTTGGCCCTTTCCCTGTATGGATTTCTATTCAGCAGTTTTCCCCAACCTGGTGCCCTTGGGATATTTTGGTCTTCAGCTCCCATCTGCCCCAGCCAGCATGGCCATTTGTAAGGAATGTCGGGAGTTACAGTCCAAAACATCTGGAGGGTGCCAAGTTGGGGAAGGCTGCCGTGCAGGATCTATGGAGCCTTTTCTCATCTTTCCCTTTCTCAGCCTCCTCTGAGAACACTGCAGTGCATTCAGTTATTATCTTTAGCGTGAGTCCCTTCCATACTTCACATAGAGGTAGCTAGTAGCCCAACTCATCTCCATCCTATCATTGTGACATTTGCTTTCAAAAAGAGCACAGCTGTAGCTAATTCTCAGCAGAGATATATTAAGTTTTCTCTTATAACAAATGTGATAAATTGAATTAGTGACTATTTTTAACTTCTGGGAAAATACTTCCTTGTCATTTGCAAATACAGACTCCCGTGGGTCATTCTAAAGTTCTTTGCTTTGCAGATGGAGCCTATGCAATAGTTAGTCAGAAAAGAATTTCACTGATTTCAATAGGATTTAAGCGTGCACAAAACTGCAACTCTAGCCTTAATTTTCTCTTGTTCTTTGGAGGACTTCTATTGTTTGTAAAACAACGAACAATCATTTTACTGTTTTTAACCTATGAACATCTTTTAGGATGCTCTTTGCTCAGAACGATCAAGTTCATTACTTTTTTGTGGTTCCCTTTTGCAATTTTTTTTAAAAAGTATATACTTACATTGTGATTCAGCACCCCCAAAAGAGGGCATTTTTCTCTTTCAATGAGTGTGCAAAATTCTTCTCAGAATACTCCTGTGCAGCTTAGCAACTGGTAGAGACATTCATTCCCAAACTAATGTTGCAGGCCAAGATAATGACTGGCAAACATCCAAACCAAGCTGGTATTGTTGCCATGTCTTTCACCTCAACAAAGGAAAGCAATGCAAATTCACTTCTGATAGGTTCTGACTTTCCTGTGCAACTGAATGCAAGAGGAGAGTATGTCTTGTTTGAATAGGAATCAGATTTGCTCCTAGGACTCAACCCTAATAGATCCACTGACTTGGTAGTAGGTTGTGCTACAAAGATGTGGAAAGATTTGCAGTACTTAGTTCAAGCCAAATATATATATATATATATATATATATATATATTAGTTCAACACCTTCATGAAAGGTGGAGGAGGAGGATTATGTACACCATCTTGGGTTCCTTGGAGGAAAAAAGGCAGGATATAAATTTATCAAATTAATGCATTAATTAATAAATAAACTAAAATATGCAGATTTTTCTGTATTTTGGCCCCACCTTTTCCCCATATGTATTGCCTCTTCCCCATACTTCCTCACATATACCTTATTCCTTCCTGCATTATTCCCACTCTGTCTCCTTCCCTTAGTTCTGGTACTAGTACAAGCACAGACAGTGGAGAGCTCCATTTACCATCTTACTTCTCTGCCACCATTACACTTGCTCAGTGTTGTCCGGTGGAACTCTTTTGGGTAGTCAGAGACCTCTTGGGTGTAGGCTATAGAACAAAACAAATTGAACCCTCAAAGCCCTACTGTGAGCAATTGACTAGACAGTTTGCAGACAAAGTTGTCCATATTTGGGCTGACTTGGAAACCATTGTTTTGAGAGAGTCTGAGATGGATGAGGCTAGTGCACCATCTAGTCATGTTATGCATAATTTTCAGCTTGTGCAACCTGAGGATGTGGAGAAACTGCTTGGAGGACTGAGGCCTACTACTTGCTCTTTAGATCCTTGTCCATCCTGGCTTGTGAAATTGGCTACAGTTGACCTGGGGACGTGGACCTCTGAGGTAGCTAATGCCTCCTTCAGGGACAATGATGTTCCCACATCTTTGAAAGAAGAAGTGGTGAGGCCCTTTTTGAAAAAAAAACCAAATCTAGGTTCTGTGGTTTTGGTTAACTACCACTCTGTGTCAAATTTGCCATTCTTGGGTAAGGTACTGGAACATGTGATAGCCTTACAACTCTGGGCAATGTTGGATAATACTGATTACTTAAATCCATTCCAATCAGGTTTCAGACTTGGTTATGGGAGGGAAACAACCTTGGTCAGCCTAAGTGATGACTTATGCCGGGGAATGGATGGGGGAAGTGCAACAGTGTTGGTTGCTTTTGATATCGTTGTTATCTTTATGGATCATTTATCTGGATTGGGATTGGGAGGCATGGCTTTAAAGTGGTTCTGGTCATTCCTGGAGGAGAAGTCCCAGAAGTCTGTGGCATGCTGCAAGGTTCCATCCTGTCTCCTATGTTTTTTAACATCTACATGAAACCATTGGGTGAAGTCATCAGGAGGCTTGGGCTGAAATGTCACCAGTATGCAGATGATACTCAGGTCTACCTATCATTTCCATCTACACAACCCAGGCAGGCTGTGGAACTTTTGGGATGGATGACAGTAAAAAAACTGAAACTTAATTCAGGTACTATGGGTTGGGAAACCAAGTACTTTTGATGAAGGTTTGAGGTTTACAACTGGTATTAGATGGGGTTGCACTCCCACTAAAAGACAATTGAATAGTCTGTCAGTACTGAAATCTATGCTAACTGGGGAAGCCAAGTGGCTGTGGTGTCCAGGAGAGCATTTATCAACTTAGGCTGGTATACCAGCTGCAGCCCTATTTGGAGAGGACAGACTTTGCCTCGGTTTTCTATGCATTAGTGATGTCCAGGCTAGACAACTGTAATGTGCTGTATGGGGCTGCTTTTGAAGATGGCCTGAAAACTTCAGCTGGTTCAGAATATGGCCATCCAAATGTTAATGGGGTGAGGTGATCCAGTCATATAACACCTATATGCGCCAGCTGCACTGGTTACTGGTGTATTTTCAAGCTATGGGGTAGTAAATAAATGTAATAAATTATCATCATCATCATCATATAAAAACTACACCCCACTCAACCTAGCACTACAAAATGAAGATCAAACACAACCACTCACACTTGCAGAGAAAAAAGAAAAATGGGCACAAAAACCACTGCATGGGAAGCACTACAACATAACACAGAACCCACAAATAAACAAAGAACAATCATACAAATGGCTCAGGAAGGGTGAGCTATTTCCAGAAACAGAAGGATTCCTAATAGCTATACAGGATCAAGTTATAGCAACCAAGAACTATTAAAAATACATCATAAAAATAGCAGTGTAACAACAGACCTATGCAGGAAATGCCATCAGTTCCAAGAAACAATAGACCATAAAACAGGAGGATGTAAAATTCTGGCAGGAATGGACCATATGGACAGACACAATACAACTGCAAAAATAATTCAACAACTGGCCATCAAATTCAACCTTATCAAGCAATTTACACCATAGTACACATGCTCACCTGAAACAATCTTGGAAAATGCAGATCATAAAATATACTGAGACAGAACAATCCATACAGACAAGACAATACCTTGCAACTGACCAGACAGAACGGTCATAGACCAAAAAAGAAAAAAAAACACTTACCTCATCGACACAGCAATACTGAATAACAAAAATTCATTGAAAAGGAAGAAGAAAAGAGAGAAAAATACACACCACTGGCCATGGAAGTCAAAGAACTATGGCAACAGGAAAAGGTCACAATAATTTCATTCATCACATCAGTCACCAGCATCACATCAAAACATCACACAGAAAACCTCCAGTAACTGGGACTACCAGAATACATCCACACCAACATCCAGAAAGCAGTCATAATGAAAACATGCTCAATCGCCAGGAAATTTTAAAAAAAGACAGCATGACTTGGCAAAGCCTGTCATGTCCATTTAGAAAAACCGCAATGAGCAAGAAAGAGATAAATAAAATAATAATAATAATAATAATAATAATAATAATAGCAGAAACACTAAATAACAAAATATTAGATAACATGGGAGAAAATGAAACATACAAATACTTAGGATTCCAACAAAACACAAAAATCAATCACTCCACAGTAAAAACTCAACTAAGAATACAATATAAAACTCACCTATCACAAATCCTAAAATCTAAACTCAACTCTAAAACCATTTTCAAAGCCATCAACACTTATGCAATACCCATCCTCACATACTCATTCGGAATCATACACTGGTTGCACACTGAACTCAAAGAAATAAACAGTCGCACTGAACTCACAAAATACTGCATGCTTCATCCTAATTCATGCATTGAAAGAACAACAATCAGCAGGAAAGAAGGAGGGAAACACAATGCATGCTAAACAGATAAAATCACTCAGAGAATTCTTCCACACCAAAACACCCCCATTCATAAAACCATAGCAACAGCAGATAAAAATTACACCCCACTCAACCTAGCACTACAAAATGAAGACCAAACACAACCACTCACACTTGCAGAGAAAAAAGAAAAATGGGCACAAAAAGCAATCCATGGGAAGCACTACAACACAATACAGAACCCACAAATAAACAAGGAACAATCGTACGAATGGTTCAGGAAGGGTGAGCTATTTCCAGAAACAGAAGGATTCCTAATAGCTATACAAGATCAAGTTACAGCCACCAAGAACTATGAAAAATACATCATAAAAGATAGCAGTGTAACAACAGACCTATGCTGGAAATGCCATCAGTTCCAAGAAACAATAGACCACAGAACAGGAGGATGTAAAATTCTGGCAGGAATGGACTATACAGACAGACATAATACAGCTGAAAAAATAATTCACCAACAACTGGCCATCAAATTCAACCTAATCAAACAATCTACACCATACTATACAACTCACCCAAAACAATCTTGGAAAATGCAGATCATAAAATATACTGGGACAGAACAATTCATACCGACAGGACAATACCCTGCAACTGACCAGACATAATGGTCATAGACAAAAAAGAAAAACACACATACCTCATCAACATAGCAATACCAAATGACAAAAATGTTGTTCAAAAGGAAGAAGAAAAGAGAGACAAATATACACCACTGGCCATGGAAGTCAAAGAACTATGGCAACAGGAAAAGGTCACAATTATTCCGTTAGTCACATCAGTTACCAGCATCTCATCAAATAATAATAATAATAATAATAATAATAATAATGATGATAATAATAATAATAATAATAATAATAATAATTTTAAGTGCCGGTTTTTTACCTTTAAAGTCTTAAATTGTTTGAGACCAACTTAGTTGAAAGACTGCTTTCACCCATATCAGCCTGCCCACACTTCAAGATCAGCAAGAAAGGGCCTTTCTTATTTGTCCACCTGTGAGGGCAGTTCTCTTTTGACAAAATACTCAATAGTTGGTGGAACCATTCATTGACTTAACATTTCCATTACTAGTCCTCTTGCCAGTGTTTTTAGTAGGGGTGGACAAACACATCTGTGTCTGACTTTTCAGACGTTCACCCTGCCACCGCAATCTGCCACTGCTCGTTGGGCTGCTCAAGCTTCTTTTGAGGCTTGGCTCGGCCTGATGAGCACTTGGCAGCTGTCTGCCCTCACTGCCAAAATTATGCACTTCCCCCCACTGCATGAATGGCAGCTGCCATTGACAGAATGGGGTAAATGTGCACACAATCAAGGCCATGGAAATTGCACACTTCCCCCATTGAGTCAATGGCAGGTGCCATTGACACAGCAGGGGGAAGTGCTCAGTTTCGGCAGTGAGGACAGATTGCTGCAAGTTGCTCAAAGGGGCCTCATGAGCATTCGAGCATGGATCTGCACTCATGTTGCATGCGCCCAACTGGGTCCAGATGTGAGTGTGACATGGGGGAGTCTGTTGGACTCCCAGACTCAGTCGGGAGCTCATGACATCCCTAGTTTTTAGAGAGAACTGGGGCTTATTTTGTCATCTTGGTCAGCATCTAATTTTATTGGAGTGCTACTTGGAGGATATGATGGTGAATAGCAGGACAGCATCTAGTTCCCACCATCAAGTTCTCTAATGGACAGGCAGCAAGTCATAAGGCCATAGCTGGCACTCTTCCTGCATACCTATTGCCTCTAAGTTGGCTACCAGGGAAGCAGAGTTAACAATGCAGTAGCCAATGTTGCATTCCTTTTACATTATATTATGCTATTGGTCATTGGAAGTAGCCATTGGATTGGGATTGACATTACTCATATTGATCTGAAATGTTGCTACCCACAAAATATGCCAAGAAAGAGGCTCCTGGGATTTTTAGAGGTGTCGCTCTGTTGACCTTGGGCAGCTGATGTCTTGCAGGTAGTTGATGGTTATGTTGACTGTGTTTAAATCAAGAAGCAGTTCAGACCAAAGCTCAGTCAAAAACATCAGGAGCCTAATAAGAGAGTAGGCATACATTGTGGTCAGTAAGTGGAAACTTTCAGCTTCCACTTCATTGGCCTGGTTTTTACCCACATGTGCATCCCTATAATTTCTTCATGAGTCAGTGAGAGTGGTGTGGTTACTGCTGAAAGTAAAAATGTGCCCAAATCATGCATTTCATGTGGCAATTGGCATCTCTGTCTGGACACCATCTGCTTAACTTCTGAAGCAGAATACATGCCCACTTTCTTTAGAAATAAGAGGGGGAGAGGAAATGAAATAGAATGATAGCGTGTTTGCAAACATTTTACATCCAGTTTGTGACAACTGATAAATGTAGTCTTGAGACTATCTGCCAAACAATACAAATCAATATGTGAAATTCAGGAGCTTCAGCGTTTTGATTGGGTTATAAAAAGGGCCCCTTGCACCCCAGACAGAAGGCAGAGGGAACATGCACTGCCTCTCCCCTAGTGCTCTTTTCTGAGTGATGCCCATTACCTATGTTATGCGCATGCACCCCACTTTCAAGTGGTGAGAGTTTTGAAGGATTCCATTGGTTACCCAAAAATGTTTTCTGAGAAAGAAGACACTGGAGACAGAACATTTTTGCAATATAAGGGTTTTTTTAATGCATACATACATAGGCTGGGCTTACGATGAGGGTTCACAACAGTAAACACTCCAACAGATTGCTGTTCCCCATCAAACCCACAGTGCTATAGGATTTTCTGTTGTTTTACATCATGAGATAATTTCCACACAGATTTCTGTGGAATCTTGCAACTGAATGAGATCTCCATTATCCATGAATCCTTCTAGCCTTGCCTGGCCTTGTGCCTACCTAGAAGCAAGTCTTAAGGCAAGATCACACATCCAGCCTGGTCCATTTTTGAAACAGTCATCCTGAGTTGATTTCCCACCCACCCCCCAAGGTGAATGAGTTTATAGTGTTTCAAGTTACAGTTCTCTGAACTGTGAGCTCTTGTCAACACAGTTTTGGCATGTTTGCAAAGACACACTGGAGATTTGAAAATTATATAACCTCCATGGGAAACTCTGAGTGTTTCCAGATGAGGCTTTTCTGATGCCATCACCCTGCCTCTTTCGTGGAATTTTATGGTGGATCCAGACAATAATATCTTCTGCTTGTGGCCCTTCCAAGTTTTCCTCACCGTGTCTTCCATCTTTTTTCTTACTGCAGAAAACCCATTAAGTAGTAAAAGATAGAATAGATGTACAATGCCTTCTGCCTTCTGGTGCTAGGCCCCCTCCATCCGGAAGCACCCAGTGTAGCAAAATCATTGTAAAGCCCATTTCCATGTTGAAAAGGAGTAGCATAAAAGTAAGCATGGGCAAATCACGGGGGGGGGGGTGTCCCAGAAAAGGCTTTTATTGTGTAGTCGCTGACCTCAAACATGGAATTCTATAGGGAACCAGATAACATCTTCCATTTTTAATTCTCTCATCTTTTCTATGCTTCTTCTGACTTTTTTGTTATTCAATTCTAAGGCGGGAATTGCTGCACAATGCCTTTTGGTTGTAGTTCTAGGAGCATTCTATTTGGAAACACCCACAAAATTCCTCCTTCCCTGCAAATGTTACTTACAGAGTTCCTGCAAATAACTTCTGGAGCTTGTGGGTGATCCGAGATCCTACATTCCATGTTACATGGATTAGAGAAGGAGGATGTGTAACAGACTCAGGCATCATACATTGGTGCTTATTTAAATAACCTCTATACATGTCTACTCAATCCTATACATGTCTACTCAAAAGAAAGTCCCTTGAGTACAATGGGGTTGACCCCCCAGGTCTAGGATTGCAACTTGTCACTTAAAATGTCATGCTCATTAGCCCTTATTTTTTGAACCTTGACTGGTAACTGGAAGAGCATTCACCCAGCCACTACCAGGTGAATGGGAAAAACAAAACAAAAACCTGTTAGCCCTGACAGCATTTTATTATGATTTCCCAGAGAATCAGAAAGATAGAAAGGGTCAAAAGACAATCTTATCCAACCCTCTGCTTTACAGAAGCATCTCCCCCTCCCCCTTTTTCTTCTTCTTTTTTTGCCACAGGAGAAGGGAATAGTCCAGTGTGCATATGGAGAAGAGAACAACACCATTGTTTAGGATAATAAAGATTTGGTCCCCATATCTTACTACTTTTAAAGGAAAACACTACCATTGTCTTTCAGAAGAGGGGAGACATTCCTATGGGCATCCTGTTGGAGTGTGCTCTCTTCATGTAAGGCAGCAGGTGGACCATCGGCCGTGCTGCAGGCATGAGTTTCTGTGTGTTGAAGTCCAGCAATATATGGAGATCAAACTTCTGATCACCCCTTGCAGTAAACCAACCTTCCCCAGCCTGGTGCCCTCCAGCATCCTACATTGCCCATGCTGGCTGGGAATTATGGGGATTGTAGTCCAAGACAACTGGAAGGCACCAGGATGGGGGAGGTTGCAGCACACCTTACTGGAGGACTTCACAATCACAAAGAGCGCCTCTTTATTGCTGGCTGACAACTATTAGCTTCTAAGGTTAAATGCTCTCTGTGGAGCCCCCATTCCATCCTTTCTTAATCTGATGCCCTTCAGGTATTTTGGACCTCAATTTCCATCATTCCTAGGCAGCATGGCCAATGGTCAGGAATGCTAGGCGTTGTAGTCCCAAACATCTGGAGTGCACCAGGTTGGGGAAGGCTGTCCTATGCTAATAATACTATTACGCTATCCATCTGTAACGGGGTGTGTATTGGGAGTGGGGGTGGAAAAAGGAAGAAAAGATGCTCGCCCAGCCGTCGCCGTTTCTCGAGCCGTCGTCGCATTCCCGTGCACTTAAAAGCCAACGAAGCGGCGCCTGAAAGTGAGGGCAGGCTCCAGCCAGGGCAGCGGCTTCACACCCTACCACTGCCCATGTGTGGAGCACTTGCACATGCTCCCTAGCCGCTGCTTGGGCGGTGCGCACATGCTCAGTTGCAAAATGGACGCTTTTTCGATGCAGGGTTCATTTTGATAGCACCGCGGCCGCTGCCGAGCGATCGCTGTGCTGTTGCGCTCCAGCCGGCTCGCACCTCTCGGCTTGGCCATGGCCCGCTGCAGGCTACTCAGCCGTCTTCGGCTGTGAGCGAGGCGGCGGTGGCAACCCGAGCTGAGGCATCTTTTCCCGGCTTGTGGTAAGTCCTACCCCCACCCCCCGCCCGCACCTTGGCAGAAAGGGCCGCCGAGCCGGAGGCTGATCCATGCTGCGTAGCCTCTTCCAGAAGAAAGGGGAAAGTGCAAGTGCTGACCGGGGGGAGATCGGCCGGTGGGCCGCGGCGAAGCGATGCTCCGCGCCCCTCGTGCTCGTCCTGCTTGGGCTGCTGCGTCCGCCCTGCAGAGGTGGGCAAATGGGGCTTCCTCCCTTCCAGCAGCACCTTCCTTCAGTACCTCGGCCAGCACTATGCATCTGCTGGCGGGTAGTGGCCGCCGCCTGTCCATGGCACTGGCACGGCACGGCTCTTTCCAGCGTTGGCAAGGGATTTGGAGACCCGTTGGTACTGTTATGGTTATGGAGAGAGAGAGGGGGGCAGGCAGCAGGAAGGCAGGCAGGCAAGCAGGCAACGCGTGTGGGACTGGAGGCATGGCCTCTTTGGTCCTAGAGAGAGGATTCCCTCTTCCTGCTCTGATGGAGAATTGGGGCAGGGGGAGCTTCAGGGACCCCACGGTTGAAATCTGGGGAAGGTCTGTATGGTGTGAATTTAATGGTTTGTGAGAAAAGAAAGTCCCTCTGTTGTCCTTTTTGGTCAGTGGGACAGAGGTGGAAGTCATCTCTGGCTTTGGTAAGAGAGTCATGGTGTCCAAAGGCCTTGTTGTTTAGCTGAGGCAACAGGGAAGGCAAGCGGGAGGAGCCCTGTAATAGTGGAGATTGATATGGAAGTAAGAAAGGGACACCTGTTGCCAAGGTTACATAGTCAATCAATTTTTAAATTGCTTTTTTTAAAAAATCATTTAAAAGATGTATCCTCTAATGAAAATTTGTCGTCATCATCATTTGCCTTTTCCTTTTGCAGCGGTCTGTTTTTTATTGCCTCAATAATGTCTGTTGATGTTTTCATATACTGGGAAAGAGGTCCCAGTATATGAAAAAGTCCCTTGGTAGCAGTGGATGTAGGGGAGGGTGGCAGGTGGACCTTGTTGCTATGTCGCTGGAGGAACAGGGGAGACACTGCCACCGCCACCGCTGCTGCTGCTGCAGCAGGGAGAACGCCCTTGTGATCAAAGTGTGGTTGTGAGAATGGAGAGCCCCATGTCTCCTTTGGCTGGGAGCCCTGGCTGCTGTTGCTCTGGGCATAAGAAGATGCTTCTTCTGTTGCTCTTGGAAGGAAGACAAAAATGTATTCTGTTGCTGCGATGGAAGAGATATAAATATATTTCTGCTTTTAAGAAAAAAAATGTGTGCAGCTTCTGCATTTAGAATAAGGAAGAGAAAGAAGGATGGAGGTATAGAGATATGCAGCTGGTGCTGTAATATTCAATCACTTGCTTTGGAGAGGGAAGGCTGGGGGAGAAAAGCCTGCATATGATGCTGAGATCATAAAGCCCTGGCTAGTGCAGTTAGGAGTACTATTTAGTATTATTAGTGATGCTGGAAATCCATTGAAATGAAATATTCAATAAGCAAGTGCCATTCAAATACGGTGTGATAGTAAAACATTTTCAATGGTGCAGGTAACACCTGCAGTTTCTGTTTCTCTTTGTAAATGGCATAGTAAACAAAAGCCTAATAATAACATTAACTGAAGTAAATATTGCTGTCTAATTCATTGTAATAACAGGCACATGATTTAGTTGTGCACTTTACTAAAACATCTAACTGACATTCATGGAACTAATAGTGCAAGTAAGTGTTTGAAGGACAAAGCTCTGAATTCATATGTAATTTCTTATTAACAGTTTAGTACAACAGTTACAAGTGTTACTTCTCAAAGGCTTCACTAATTGATGTGAAGATGTGTATGCCAGCATATATGCGTGAATGTAAGATTCAGTGTTTGAAATGTTCATGTAGGTGGATTTCCATATTATGAAGCTTCTTTTAGAAGATGCAGGTTTGTTTGGTCATCACACCAACCCCAGGTCTATATTAATAAATGCCTAATTATTAGCATTTGCTCATTCTAATAGTACATGCATATTGCAAAGTCTGTAGGGATAATTAAAACTCAGTGGCCATCATCCAAAGCTGAGTGATTTCAATGGGATCATTACATTTATAAGTCTAGCTCAGAGCCAGTCTGATGTAGTGGCTAAAGTGTTGGACTGGGAGTTAGGAGATCCGGGTTCTAGTCCCCACTTGGCCATGAAAACCCACTGGGTGGCTTTGGGTCAGTCACAGACTCTCTGCCCAACCTACCTCACAGGGTTGTTGTTGTGAGTATAAAATGGAGAGGAGGATTATGTATGCCGCCTTGGGTTCCTTGGAGGAAAAAAGGTGGTATATAAATGCAATAATAATAATAATAAAAAATATTGGAAACAAGATAAATTATATCCAGTAGCTGATCATTGTAGCAATACATATCAATATTTAGAGTTTACACTGTTTAAAAGTTGTTAACTTCCTGTATGAAGTTTTTCTTATTTTCTACATTCCACCACATTAATACAGACTTTTTCCTCTCTCTGTTGTAGATCAACTTTTGTTCCGGGCTTAAAGTCCCCACGATGAAGTGTTTACTGGCAATTCTTGTGTTTGTTTTTTTCTCCTTATACGTTGAAGAAGTCTATTCCAAAGAGAAATCTTCAAAGAAAGGGAAGGGGAAAAAGAAACAGTATCTCTGCCCTTCGTATGTTCCTTACATATTTTAAAATATATATGTCTAATGAAAGAAGTGTTGATTGTAGTTTTTACCATTTCACAACAAGACATGGCATGCAGTGAAATGGATCTTGTAGTTTTCCCATAAAGCAAGAGTTCAAATTCACAGAGTTCAAATGCACAGTTGTATAATGTATTAGGTTTGACAATGATGATGCTGGCTGGGGATGATGGGAGTTGCCATAGGCTGGGGACGGTTGCTCTAAATCATTGCAGCAAACCAGAGCACTATGATTAAAAATAATATATGTGAGAATAATAATATAATGCAATACAAATGGCAGAAACAATTAGGTGTTGTGCAAGAAAGCTTAGCCCTGTGCTGTCAGACTTCCCCACTCTCACATCCCTCATGCAGCGCCCAACCCCAGGTCTGCTCTTGAGGAACACCCAACCCTCCAGGGCAGATTTAGGGGACCCAAGTGGGGAGGCTGCAGTGGGGAGGGGAAATCCCTCCTGCCACCTGTTTCTGTTCCACTGGTATATGGATACGATTGGATCCCAGCTTTATACACCATATTCTGTTCTTAGACTTCCTGTGAAAATACTTCAAGTATAAATTTGTGTCTTTAAAAATGTGTCACTATTGACAGCTGAAATGTTTTTTTTTAGATGAAATTGTGTCAATATTTACAATTTTTCTGGGCATTCACATTTCACCAGTAGCCCTTATACTTTTAAACTGCCCAATCTCTGGTTGGTGTACAATACATTAAAAATATTTCCTTAAAATATATATATAAAAAATAATGTGTTCTCATGAACAGCCTTTGTTCAGGCATAATGCCTTAATTTTCCTTTTTTCTGAGAGTCTTAAAAATAAGTATTCCGCTTCAAAGTAAAATGTGAATTCCTGTTCAAAATGGTAAAATATTTCACATTTTAAAACTCCCAAATATGTCGGTGGCTGTGCCATATTTTACCTGCTTCTAACTCCTGTTATTCCATTCATAAATGTTTCCCATCTTTCTGAATGGGAAATGGGATTATTACTCCTCAGTAATCCCTACACAAGCTCAGAAGCCTTTGTACATGTAAACACAATGTTAGAGACTAGGAATAGAATGTTATAAATTGGAGCTCTGAAGTAGCTTGACAGTGTCAACTGTTCACTGACAACAAATAGCTACTTTTTGAATAATTGAGTTATATAGAATGTTCTTCAAGTTGCTGTTCCTTCAAAAGTCTTCCAAAACTGTGTATGACCTAAATGATAATGGAAATATAGAAATGGCCTACTTCTGCTTCTTCTATTTTTAAGTAGCATATATTGATAATGTTGACTCTTTGCCTAGAATGCCCTTACATCTTGAATCCTCTCATAGTATGTGTGTGTAAGTGCTTCATGTAAAGGTCTCACTAACAGAAAATTACTATACAATACAAATTTTTTGAAGAAAGCAAAGGGTCAGAAACCTATGGATAGAAAAGCAGTATAAAGTTGACAGGAAGAAGAGACAAGAAATCTGAAAGTTTGGAGACTTAAGTGGGAAAGGGATGAGGAAATAGTAGAGATAAAAGATAGGGGATAGGTGTATAGAAGAAAGGATGTTGAGGGCTATGGTCTTAGAAACTGGAGAATGATGTGGGAAGGAGGTGGACGCTTAAAGAAAGAAGAAATGGGGAATCATAGAGCTCCATCACACCAGCGATTTAGTGCACTCTCGCCATGCCTGGTGTGCGGATTTGCAGCACAGTACTCACATGACGCCGGGCCTGTCCTGCTGACACCCCGCCTCTTCCCTAGCCTTTTCTGTTTTTTTCCTAGAATGCCCAAAGTCTGGACTATTTTTCCTAAGCGCGTTTAATGTACCCTTAAGCCTCCGCATAGTTTTCCTTTGTTGGGGGCATGTGCTGTGACGAGAGTCTTCTACTGGTTCAAATGGATTGTGTCAGGTCCTGGCAGGGAAAAGCGATCCCTCCCAGCAGCCAGCTCCAAGCTTCAATATAAAACCAAAACCTTGCAGCCCAGGCTCGAAAACATTTTCAAAAAATCATACAATGTCTGAATCTCTGCAGAGACAGGATTGTACTCCCTCGATGCCCTCAAAGAGCCAGACTAAAGGGTCATTCCATTTTTGCCCAGCAGAAAGGCGATCTGGTTGAAGTACCCATCTGACAGGACCTGACTGGCGGGAGAAAGAGAAGGGGCGGGGTGGAGTGGAGTGGAGTGGAAGAGCAAACAAGAGAAACAGCGAAAGAGCAGCTAATCAGGTGAAAGGGATCATAAACTTGACGTGCTGATACATCAGGGGTAAAAAACGTGGAGGCAAACCTGGGGGGGAAATTAGGTGTGATGGAGCTCCTAGAGTGGAGGAAATAAAGGGTTGAGATAAAAATATGGCTATTTGCTCTTGCCAAGGTAAGGGAATTGTGGTGGAAGGGTCCAGAGACCAAGAAAGAAATTAGGTCAGTTGAGGTATGGAAGGGGAATTCTTCACACCCTCACCCCCCATGGTAGCCTCTCCAGCATCCTGAAAATGCTACACTCAGGGTTATGAGACCCAGTGGAATGGGGTGGGAGGTGGTGCAGGGGAAAGGGAGGTTCCCCACAGATCTTCATTCAACAGGATCTCCCAACTAATTAGCTCAGTGTTCCCCAACTTGATCCCCTCGTGATTCCCTGACCTTTGATCATGTTGGTTGGGGCTAATGGGAATTGGGATCCATAACATCTGGAGGGCTCCAGGTCGGAGAAGGATGAAATATCTGGGCAAATCTTGACTACAAGTGCCTGGTTTCCAACCTAATTCGCATATTGTTGACTCTAATGTCTATCCAATTTCTTCTTTCTGAAAAGCACCACATCTCGAGTAAATGTAGACAACCATTTACTAAAGGATAATTAATTACCATTTGTGTAAAAACACTTGGTAAGTAGATCATCTGCATGGTCCTACTATATGGTGAGGAGCAACCTTCCTCACCCTGGTACTCTCCTGGTGTGTTGGACCCCAACTCCCGTTAATTCCCAGCCAGTGTTGGTCATGCTGGGGAAGGTGGGTGCGGCAAATCTTATTGCAGCTCATGATCAAACTCTGGGGAAGCAGAAGATTATCTTCATCGTTTGTCTGCAGACATCAACTGGCTTAGAAAAACCACCCGGGGGGACGTTGTCTCTTGGCAAATGCTTGTCTATGTCACCTGGGGCTGCATAAAAAGCCACTCTAAATACAAATAGCCTAATTTTTGTTGTTGCTTCGAACACATACACTTGAAAAAAATGTTCTTCATAATCTGAAACGTTTCATCCCATTTTAAAAGAATAGTTTGTCTAATTAAAAATATATGTCTTAATTTTCTCGATGTTCTGAAGTTTAATAATAAGGAAGTTGTTACCATTTTATATCTCTTTGGAAAGTACTGTGCAAATTACACTACATTGGCACAAATGTTTTACGGCCCTCTACAATAATTTAGCAAGTCTACTGTAAGAGATTTATGTACCGCCCAGTTTTATAATATGTTGTCTCTGTTTAAGGACAATGGCTTACAGTGGGAAATTTAGCAACACAATAAGCACTTAATTAAAGTTGGCTGGTCAGCTTCCCAGGACTGTATAGGTAAAATTCGGTGTTTTTCCAAATGTATATACGTTGCTCCCTCAGGGCAGGTTGTCAGCTAGATTCTATTTTCCAGTGTTAACTTGACTAGTAGCAATATGAAGCCAACAGATGGGACTGCAGAGATGAGAATCTGCATTAGGAAAAAAGTTAATTATTATGTCATAGGCAAATATTTACTAGAAATGCTTTTCCATTTTCCAAATAAGAATTCTTGCCATGATTACTCATGTTTCTGTTTAGATCAAGTTTTGTAATTATTCACTGGCTTGAGAGGTTTTTCTTCTGTCTGTTTAGATCTCAGCCAGCTTGTTTCTACTGTTCTGCTCTATGCTTGTGACCATAAAAGACTCATCAAATTGATCCTGAATAGCTCATCTTTCTTTGTATTTTGCTTTTTAGAATGATGACTTTAATATTATCATCCATTTAAGTATGATCTTATCCTCCTCTTCTCCCTTCCCCTTTTTTTCAAATATGTTGATGAAAATTCCATGTTTGATATAGATCGCTTTGATCTGATATAAGGATTACAGGGCAACTTCATGGTATCTCTCATTGACTTAGGTTGAAACCACAATGAGTACTGAAAACACTAACGTTTTCATCAGTATAGTGTGACTGATGGTGTTTCTGTGTGCATTGATGGAACAGCAGCATGAATTATGACATCGTGTTGGCTTAGCAATTGGCAAGTCTCTCCCATTCTAAGCATTTCTGTGCCAGCACAGGAACTGTTAGGTAGGCTGACCATCTGAAAAGGAGGACAGGGCTCCTGTAACTTTAACAATTGTAGAGAAAAGGGAATTTCAGCCAGAGTCATTCGTATGCAATTAGGTCCTGGTGAAATTCCCTCTTCATCACAACAGTTAAAGTTGCAGGCACTATACTAGAGTGACCATATACAAAAGAAGGCAGGGCCCCTGCACCTTTAACTGTTGTGATGAAGAAGGAATTTCATCAGGAAGTAATTGCATACAAATGACACTGGCTGAAATTCCCTTTTCTCTACAACTGTTAAAGTTACATGAGCCCTGTCCTCCTTTTCAGATGGTCAGCCTATGTTAGGATACTGCTTATGTCAGGGGTTTTGAACCTCAGGTCTGGTGGACAAATCCGGCCCCACCTGCAGTCCCAGTCCAGCCCCCTGGGGTTTCACAGATGGCCACCCCCCCTTCCCCATGTCATCAAGTGGTTTCTGCTCCCTCCCCCAATAACCTATTATTTGGTGATTTCCTGGCTTTCATCCCTATTCTAAAAAAGTTGAAATGCCCCTCCTAAGGCGTAGGGTACAAACCTATGCATGTGTAGATAGAAAAAGGTCCTACAACTCCCAGCATTCCCCTGCTGCTGGGAGTTGTAGGATTTTTTTCTGTGTAAACATGCATAGGATTGTGGCTTAGTTACTGGCAGTAAGAGCTGTTAGCTAAAATATGCTGGTATTTTTGGTATATTGACCTCATCCCTTTCCCCATTTGGCACCGCCCCCTTTGCCTTCAGCCCTGCCAACCATTGGAATGTGGCCCCTGAGAGCTTCGGACTGAAAGAGATTGATATGATGTAATCTATGACAAGTTCATTTATGAGAACTCACCATTTGTTCACTTGTACAAATAACATGGACCTCATTGGTTGGTTACTATGAGAAAGTGGCTGTGTGCTTTTGGTGTGGCCATTTAATACAGATTCTGGGGCTACGTCTGGTGATATGTGCCTTGAATTGAGCCTAGTATCTGATACTTTAAATCTGAACACGTGTTGTTCAGTGTTGCAACGGTGTAATTATGGCTTCATTTAATAATGGATATAGAGTATGTTGCTTTATGACATACTTGGCAGTAGTTAAGCCTTTAACACCCTGAAACAGGAACATTATTTCATGCGAGATTTTTTGCATGTTTTGAGCCAGGAAGCATGAATGAGTTTGTGCAGCTGTGCCAGAGTATGGAGAGATGCTTGTTCTTCTGTTGTGAAGACCACAAACTTGTGCACAGGCTTTGGGGTAAAAATTGGCTACAACCTTTATTTGCTACAGCTTACGATAGCTTTTGGTGTGGCAAAAGCTGAATTCACCCATCAGGCAACCTGACTGCTGGCCGATTCTCTGCCCCCTCCCCCTGCACCTACATGTTGGTGGGCAACTGGGATATAGTGAGAGTATCCTATAAAGGCCTCTCTCTCATTACTTGGGTGTGCAGCAGGTATGTCAACTCCTGAGGTAAGCTGGAGCATGGCAGCTGCACTCCAAAGTCCCCCTCTTTTGAGAGCAGGTTCTACAACCTCTACTCCTTCCAAACTGGAGCCAGCCCAATGCTTCCAGTGCCTCCACATGCACACAAGCTCATGACAGAGATAGAAAAGACTGCACCTGCATAGATTATAATCATGTACATTGCTATGGAGAAGGTGAAAAGCCCATAGCACCCTAGTGCAATCTCACTGGTGGGTAACAACCAGCAGCCAACACAAGTCCATAGCAACTACAAACAATTTACCTAGGGAGATGGGTGGGAAAGTAAAGTCGGCAATGACCATCTCCACAGATAGGTCTTGCTTTTATGCCCCAGAGATAGACCAGTGAGAGAATGGCCCCTCTCCAGTCTGCCTCTGGAGGTCCTGCCTCCTGGGACCAATTGGCACTCTCTTTGGCTCACTGGCCTCTCCCAGCGAGCAGTGTGGACCCTGGGACTGCCAGCTGCACTACAGGATAGAGATAGGGCTGCTCTACCTGCTAACACTACATAAGAGCATAAAACTGGCCTCCCATGCAGCAGGACCTTGGTATTTCTTTCCACAGCAATGAGAACTCCCTTTTCAAATGTTACAGAAAAAGCATAAAAATAGGAAGTAAGGTTGATGTTTCCTGTTTTGGAGCTTGTTGGAATGTGTAAATGGACAAAGATAATCTGAAATAATAAAATCCGTCATATAAAACGAAATAGTGAAGGATAATAGCTATTTTGTTTATAAGCTACTTTTTCTGTTGTTGTTGTTGTTATTAATAATAATAATAATTTATTTATTTATATAGCACAATCAATGTACATGGTGCTGTACATAGTAAAACAATAAAACAGCAACACCCTGCCACATAGGCTTACATAACAATAAAAAAATAAGATAGGGAAGGGAATTCACCAAACAGGTGCAGGGGACAATAAAACCAACAGTATAAAAGTAAGATCAAAATCAAGTTCTAAAAGCCTTAGGGAAAAAAAAGTTTTTAATTTAGCTTTTTTGGAGGGGGGGCACAATTACATCTTGTCACCATAGATATTGATTATCAAATTGATTCTAGGCTAAGTTACTTAAAAGTAAATCATCCTGAAGTCTATGGAACTTATTCCCAAGTAAGCATGCTGTTGTCATGATCTGAATCCCCACTTACTCAATCTGAGAGTTGTTAAAATCCCTTTTACCATTGGCTGATGCCTGGATTTAAAAATATTAAGACCATCATCAGAATTCTGGTAAATAGTGGGGAACAGTATATCCACAGCAGGGCTGTGCAGAGCTGGCCAGATGGGAAGTGTGCCTCCCCATTTCAAAAAAGGAGGACAACATGGCCGCCCCAAGGGGGCATGCCCTCTAACATATCCATTCTACATAACACCTTCATATTAAACCTGTTCTACAACACCTCAAGGCACATATATCCCTGACCCACATGCGGCATGACCCTCTGGAGCTTGTAGTCTGACCGTGGCATTCACGACGGATAGCTGTTTCTGCAAGGCGGGCTCCTCGCTTCTCGATGGGCTACTTATGCTATGGAAGCAGTAACGTAAGCTAGGGGGGACCTCCTTGTCGGAGTGTCCCCTCAAAATCGTGGGCCCCGGGCCAACTGCCCCCCCCCGCCCCCTGCCCCCCGCACGGCCCTGATCCAGAGAACCATATTATTGTTTGTGGAGTAACTACATACGATAACAGATTCAAAGAAATGTTGAGCATTTCTAATGTGTTCTAGAAACTGTCCATCCTGCATCTGGAATTCATGAAAGACAGATGAGACATTTTTGAGAAACACACACTTGTAATTAATCAGAGTAAAATTCTGAATTTAGAACTAACAAGTGGGACCTGCAACAAAATGTTGCAATGCTCCTGTTCAGGGTGCCAATCAGTCAGACTCCTTTTGTGGATACTCTATTCCATTTTCCCTCCCCCAACCCATGATTTCTCCCTGCAACATGCTCAGTGTTCTGAGCCCACTGAGCATGCTCATCTCATTGGGCCACTGTGAGCACAAACTTCCTCGCATTAGTTTTTTCTCTCCTTAAAGGTTTTTGTACTTGTGCAAACTTTCAGGTCCTCCCAAGCTTGCTGATACCCACTTCTTGTATGTGGATGATGCTGTTTTCGTTACATCAGAATCTAGAGAATGAGTTGGTCTTGGTATTCGTGGTGGGACCACTTTGGAAGCCTCTTCCAACTTGCTTTTGGTTTTCAACATGCGTGGATCTAATGTGCAAACGGCAAAGCAGTCTTGTGAATTGGTTGCTGTGAGAACAAACTGATCAGTGGTGTTTGGGCATTATGCAGAGAAAAATCTGCACAGTTTTATTGCATTTCTACCTTGCCCGGACAGTTTTCAGTTTTCTTCCACCCATTTTATCCTTGCAATAACCCTGTGAGCTAGGATAGGCTGTCTGGGGGGGGGGGGGGAGGAAGAGTATATGTGACGGGCCCAAGGTCACCCAGTGAGCTGTGTGTCTGAGTGGGAGTTTGAAACTGGTTGCTCCAGTACTTGTCCAACCCTGTAACTATTGCACCACCCTCATTCTGCAAATAGACCAGCAATTTCATTTCATTTCATTTATTACGTTTTTATACGGTCCCACAGCCAAAGCTCTCTCGACGGTTTACAAAAATTAAAAAACATTAAAAACACATTATACAAAATACAAAACGAAAGGCATTTCCATAAAACCACAGACAACATATATCTAAAAACAATCTGGTAAACCATCAGCCAATATGATCAAGAATTAATTTAAACTCATCTGTGTGCTGCCAAATGCCTGTGAGAAGAGATCAGATTTCACCTGGCACCAAGAAAAGTGTCAGCACCAGGCAAGCCTTGTCAGGGAGATCATTGAATAACTGGGGTGGGAGGACAGACCCTCTCCCTAGTTGCTGCCCTCCGAACTTCCCTCGGAGGACGGCCTTAGATGTTGAGCTTAGTGTACAGGTCGATTCATGCCAGGAGAGGCACTCCATCTGGTATTGCGCTCCCAAGCAGTGCAATTTGTGCTCAAAGTGACTAATTCCAGTTCACAACACATACATTGAAATCCAGTTGTTGGTGTGTAGCCTGCATGGATTGAAAAATAAGCCCTCCCTTTAATAATTTGAACCATTTATAAGAGTTAAAAAAGATGCAAAACTACGGTATCACTATATTCTGAATTCCAAGCTGTGGAACTGAAGCTGAAATCCTCATTGCTATTATTGGATTTATCACTATATTTAGGCGATTAATGGTTTGGTTATTTATTTATTTATTTTATTTCATTTCTAACTCACCTCTCCATCCAGATCGAGGCGGGGAACAACAATAAATATAAATATAAAAACAATAAAATAGATAAACCATTAAAACAGATAAAAACAAATACATTATTAAAAACATCTTAAAATTAAACTGGGTAGGCCTGCCGGAAGAGAGCAGTCTTCATGGCTTTCTTAAATTCCAGAAGACTGCTAATTTGTCGAATCATCTCCGGCAGACCATTCCACAGCCTGGGAGCGGCAGAAGAGAAGGTCCTCTGGGTAACAGTCGTCAGCCTAGTTCTGGCTGACTGGAGTAAATTCTTCCCAGAGGACCTGAGTGTGCGGGGCGGATTATACGGGAGAAGGTGATCCTGCAGGTAACCTGTACCCAAACCATGTTGGGCTTTAAAGGTAATAACCAACACTTTATACATCACCTGGAAACTAATTGGCAGCCAGTGGAGTGATTTTAAGATTGGTGTTATGTGGTCACCCCTAGGTGTACCGGTGACCAACCTGGCTGCCATATTTTGAACTAATTGAAGTTTCCAGACTAGGCACAAAGGTAGCCCTATGTACAGCGCATTGCAGAAGTCGAGCCTCGAAGTTACCAGCGCGTGCACTACCCTCTTTACGTCTTCCAATTCTAGGAAGGGGCGCAGCTGGCGTATCAGCCAAAGCTGATAGTAGGCACTCCTGGCCGTCGCATCTATCTGGGCTGTCATTTGGAGTAACGGTTCCAGGAGAACCCCCAAGCTGAGAACACAGTCTTTCAGGGGGGTTGTAACCCCATCCAGAACAGGTTGACACACCTCCAAACCCAGGTTGGAGCCTTTGACAGCAAGCACCTCCATCTTGTCTGGATTCAGCTTCAGTTTGTTTTTCCTCATCCAGCCCATTACCGCCTCTAAGCATTCATTCAGAGGAGACACACGATCCTTAGCTGATGCTGTTCTCAGAGGCATAGAGAAATATATTTGGGTGTCATCAGCATACTGATAGCACCCCGCCCCATGTAGATGTTAAACAGCATTGGGGAAAGGATAGCACCTTGTGGTACACCACATAGCAGCTCCTTCTTTGAGGAGCAACTATCCCCAAGCATAGTTCCTTCACCTGCTGGAATCAGTTACAGTGCATCATATATAATTTATCTAGGCAGCTCCTTCTTTGAAAAGCAGCTATCCCCAAGCATCACCATCTGGAACCTGCCCGAGAGATAGGACCAGAACCACTGAAGCACAGTGCCCCCGATTCCCAATCCCCTCAGGCGCTCCAGAAGGATACCATGGTTGATGGTATCGAAAGCCGCTGAGAGGTCCAGGAGTACTAACAGGGACGCACTCCCCCTGTCAATACTCAGGCGTAGATCATCCACTAAGGCGACCATAGCGGTCTCAACTCCGTATCCTGCCCTGAAGCCGGTTTGAAATGGGTCTAGAAAATCTGTATCATCCAAAACTGCTTGGAGTTGGGAGGCAACTGCCCAAAAACGGGAGGCACCTTGCCCAAAAACGGAAGATTTGATACTGGCCTGTAGTTATTAAGGTCCAGAGGGTCCAGGGAGGGCTTTTTTGGAAGCGGCCATACTACCGCCTCTTTTAAACACATTGGAAAACTCCCCTCCCTGAGAGATGCATTAATAATATGTTGTAGATGTGATCGAACTGCATCTCCTCCCTGGACGACAAGCCAAGAAGGACAGGGATCGAGAGGGCAAGTCCTCCTCCTCACTTGTCCAAGCAGCTTGTCCACATCTGGACACTCCATTGTCAGCTTCGGCTATAATGATGGCGTCTAAGTCGGCTCTTATCTGAGAGATTTTATCTGTGAAATGGTCATTAAAGGCATCACAGCGAACTGCCAAAGGCTGTAAAATCTGGTTCAGGGGGGAAGGTGCCTGAGTTAGACCCCTCACCACCCTAAACAGTTCTGCTGGACGCGAATTCACAGACGCAATGCGCGCAGAGAAGAAAACTTTCTTTGCTGCACGAATTGCCACCCCATAGGAACGAAGATGTTCTCTATGTTGTGTCTTGTCGGATACAAGTTGAATTTTCCGCCATCGTTGCTCCAGTCGTTGTCCTTCCCGCTTCAACTCCCTAAAATTAATATGGATTAAAAGCATGAGCTGATTAATCAGAAATGAGGAACTATCGTCTTTCACTACCATGACGGGAGCACAAACTCTTCTGCTGTCTTCTTTCTTTTCTAGTAGTCCTTTTCATACCGAATGCTACATCCTGGGAGTACAGCCCATCTGGGCAAGCATTAAAGAGAACAGGTAGCAGGCCAGGACAAGAAAAGGGAATACTAGAGCAGTAATTCACCTTCCTGCTGGTGTTCTCTTGCACAGCATCTCTGAACATCAGTGGAATTTGACTTGGAGTGGGGCAAAACTGTGTCATCCTTGTGTCAAACCTAATCATCCTTTGCTCTTGGTCTTGGAGTGTGGGCTGGAGGGGAGGGGAGCTTAATATACCCTAATAAAATTGCACTTTTTGAGCAGATTTAAGTGATTCCCTTGGATTTATGCCAGGGACATGCAATCACTGTGAAAACAATCCCTTAATATGTGGTGGCCGCTTCCCTAAGGATACAGGGAGTCTCCTGCATTGGAGGAACACAGAAGAAAAAGCTCCCCTTGATACCATAAACTCTATAAAGAGCCCTGGCTGTCATTCTGCAGGTAACACACAAGGAAACAGATTTGGCCTGGCTTTTTTTTAGATTATAACATCTGGTAGGTTCATTATCACACATGTGTATTTTTCTAAAGTCACATAGCAGCATGGGATTTGTAGTGTGTAAAAAATCTGAATCCTTGTTACTCATATATTGATTAGGTTTGCAAAAATGAGCTTTTTACGTTTTAGCATTCTGATTGGCACTTTGGCTCTACCGGTATGGGTTTCTCTACCATAGTGCAATCTACCATTTAAAATTTGGATCAAATTTATGTGGCTACTATTAGACAGCATTGCATGCACCATGGAGAGCTGTGAGTCTGATCTCAGGAGAACAAGTGAAAGATAGTGAAGATGTCAATTCTTATGTTTGCCTGTATGCAGCTGTGTCTTGCTGCTTAATCGCTGCCAGACATCCTGTGCTGTGAATGTGTTTGCTACTGTGTGATTTCCTATCTGTTGACCTCATGTCATCTGTAGCTTCTTACTTGAATCTGGCTGAATGAGTGGAGAGGGAACAGTCATTTCACAGCAGTTCTTCTGCTGGAGATAGACAAGCTCCTTATTTGCCTTTGGACGGTCAGGACTTTGAGCCTCATGGCATCTGCAGCCTCCTAATGGATGACCAGTATATGTCCTGCATTATTTGAGTAGGTGTGCAAAGCCTCATTATGTGCTGGTTTTAAAATGCTATATAACAGCCATCAAAATCACCCGGAAACTCCAAGAGGTGCTTTGCCAAAGGCTATAACGTTTAAGCATCAAGATAGATCCCAAATATCATCATGCACCATGGCTTAATATGAATTATCTGATTAAGGAACTGGTGACCTTTTCTTAAACATTTGTTTTCTATGGTAGCAGGAGAACATCCAGTATGTCTTGTTAAAAAATACCCAGTGCCCCATCCCCTTCTATCACTTGGTCCTAACTTCTCTTCAGCAACCTAGGCCTCATCTACAAGAATTCGGCTTTACGCCTGGTTAGCCGATTATGCGCATATTCGCGGAAGCGCATCTACTCCTAATACCTCTGTACGAGAGGCGGTGAAGCGCATTACCTGTCGAACGAAATGCGCTTTAAAGTGATGACATGCGGAGAATCGCATGTTTACACGGCGGTAATGCGCTTTAACTGCCGCTGCAAATTAAAACTCGCTATTTAACGCGCATTCGATAATGCGCATAATCGGAGAGAAAACACGTCTCTACCCCCAATTTGCGCTCCGTTCTTGTAGAGGTAAAAATTTTAATGCGCCTTGAAAGAGCTTTAAATGCCTCTTGTAGAGGCAGCCTTAAAAAGTCTAGAATAAATTGAAGCTATACTCCAGGTTAGTAAATCAAGACCAAGCAAGGGAATCATGTGGCTTTCCTTATAATCATTTACTGGAATAGCTAAACACAAAACCAGATGTCCAGTTCCAGGCTAAATTTAACCTGGGCTTACTTGTATGGGACCTCAGAATTTGCTTCAAAAACTGGTATCAGGTTCTAGAACTTCATTCTCTATCGTCATATCCGATGTTATCTAGGACCATTGTTCCCTCTTTATATTGAGGCTGGGTGGAATACAGAGCATTTTTGAGGCTATGAAGTGCACTTTTTTCAATATGAAACCATCACAACCAAACCTATGTACATTACAGACTATTTTGCAGAGTGTTTGGATCTAGCATAGCTTCAAAAAGTTTTGATCCTCAGTAGTTTGGTTTCACTTTTTGTATGAATAAGCACTGGTGCTCCCTGTTCACACATGTGTGAATATTGTTATGACGATGATAATCACATTATCTGGCTATTTTCTTTGCCTTATTTCTTCTTTAGGTGTTTACTGCTTGAACTATTAGCATTGTGTAGTGCTGAATCTTTAAAGATGCACTGATGTACAATAAGTATTTCTCAGGGTGTCAGCAAAATTCTCCAAGCTTGGGATCAGTTGTCTATCTATATCTATCAATCACAGTTACATGCCAACTTTTCATACCTAGGTGGTGTACAACAATAGAAAGACAATAATATATAAAGACATAAATAGCTATAGAGCAACATTAGAAACAGCAATCGTTAAAACCACCTCGTGAACTTGCCTGCCTCAAAGGACAGGCAAGATTTACAGGCAAGCCCCTCAATTCCTCTCTAGCTCAGATTAAAATGCAAGCCAGGTAAGAATTCCTGTCCCCCCCCCCCCCAGCCTCAAATCCCTCCATTCTTCCTCTAGCTCCTCAATTCCCCCAAACTGCTCTGTATTCTCGTTGAACACCACACCTGTCTAGGGTAGCCCTCATTCCTTCTTGCCACACACTGAGTGTTGCTGCTGTCCCAAATTGGTAAGTTGTGTTGATAGAGAAGGGGGAGGAGTTTGGGGTGGGGCTGAATGGTCTGGGTATGTGGCTGGGCAATTTTACACACCTTGTAGTTGGTCAGAAAAGAAATCAAATTATTTAAAAAAAAATTAGCCGAGTCCGCTTGCCTTTACTATCTCTAATTATTTTCCAAATTACCTTATATTTACAGATTGTTTTCCCTGTAGCCTTTATTATCATAACACGTCGTCTTTTCTGTTTTAGCACTCTAAAGTTATCGCTGTCTTATTGTTAAATTTCTAACACTGTTTGCTTCTCATGAGACAGACTAGTAGCTACCAATAGGCCGGATCTACACGTCGTCCTCGATGCGCCCTCCCTGCGCCACAAGCTGCTTTGGAGCGCTTCACCCCGCCTAGTGTGGCTCAAGCCTCGGAGGCTCTGCTCGCGCTCTTGCCACCGTCCCCGCCCTTTCATCCTGGCCGGTCCCAGGGAGGGAGGAGGGAGGGTTGTAAACAAAAGCTAGCAATTGGAAATCTCTCTCCCAATCGCTGGCTTTTGTTTACAACCCTCCCTCCTCCCTCCCCGGGACTGGCCTGGATGAAAGGGCAGCGGCCGTGGGGGCGCGAGCAGAGCCTCCGAGGCTTGAGCCACACTAGGCGGGGTGAAGCGCTCCGAAGCGGCTTGTGGCGCAGGGAGGGCGCATCGAGGACGGCGTGTAGATCCTGCCTAGAAGACTCTCATTGTGAGCATCACCTTTTTCCATGGACTGATTGTTTTCTGTCCTTGCCACTTCTGGTTTTCTTAGCCTCCCCTTCATGCCATCGGAGTTGACAGCAAGATGCTTTATCATGGCAATTTCTGAGTAAGCCTGGCATGAGCAGAGGCCCAAGTGAGAGCTTCCACTCCAGAGCTACTTGGTCAGGCCTTCCAACGTTTCAGTTTCACATTGCTGTTATTTAGAAAGTGATGGTTACTTAACCCTTCAAAAAACAAACAAACAAACTACTATTTTTATCTAGTCTGCCTTGCAATATGTAGTCTGTATTTTTATTAGTATGTCAGTTAATTTAGCTGGCACGTAACTTTGGTTTGGAGGTCTTTGTTTTGCTAGTGTAAAAGTTTCTGAAATTCCCATCGGTATTTATTGACCACTGTATCCTTTACAACAAACCTCCATAATATTGGGAAGGCTCACCGTTTTCACTTGAAGACAAATGACTGGAAACCTGACATTTTGGGTGACTGCAAAGAAGTGTTGCTGCTGCAACACATGCAGTGGTGTAAACATGTTGGCCAACTTGGCATCCTCTTCCTAGTCAACTTCGTATCATGCATATTTTCCTGGGATTTTAGGAATGAGCCATTTTGATTTATTATGACCACAGTTGATGGTTAAATCACTGGGGAACTTTTTTTTTAATGCATTGTATGTTGGAGTTAAGTTGGAGATTGCATTGCAAAAGGCTGTTCAATGGGGAAATCTTAAATCATGTATGTAACTTAGGATTTGTAATTGGGTTTTGGAAGCTACTAATGCCACCCTATGAATAGGAAAGTCTCCCCTGATGCCCAGATCATAGGAACATAGAGAGCTGCTGAATCAGGCCATGGGTTCATCAAGCTCAGTATTGTCAACACTGATTGGCAGCAGCTTTCCAGGTTTTCAGGCAGGAGTTTTACCAGCCCTATCTGGAGATGCCAGGGATCAAATCTGAAACCTTCTACATGCCAAGCATGGGTTCTACCACTGATCCACAGCCCCCTCCCAGGTGCTTCACTTGCATCAACTTTCATAGCTGGCCAATGCATTCTAGTGAACCCAACCCCATTTCATTCCCCCCCCCCCAAGGCCTCTATAATATGGTTTGGTGATCAGACCATTGTGATCAGACCATACCTGCAGCTGCTACATTAGGCTGACCATATGAAAAGGAGGACAGGGCTCATGTAACTTTAACAGTTGTAGAGAAAAGGGAATTTCAGCCAGTGTCATTTGTATGCAATTAGTCCCTGGTGAAATTCCCTCTTCATCACAACAGTTAAAGTTGCAGGCACTATAGTAGAGTGACCATATACAAAAGAAGGCAGGGCCCTTGCAACTGTAACTGGTGTGATGAAGAGGGAATTTCACCAGGAACTAATTGCATACAAATAACACTGGCTGAAATCCCCTTTTCTCTACAACTGTTAAAGTTACATGAGCCCTGTCCTCCTTTTCATATGGTCAGCCTAGCTACATCCCAAACACATGGGGATATACCTCTTCCATAGAGCATGCCTTGACCCTATGGATAAGATCCTGCTATTTTTAAAAACAGTTTTTTCAGCTTACGTTTTTACCTTCACTGATAGTGGGTTGTAAAATGTTGTTGGTTAGTGAAAACAGTAAACATTTAATTCATAGTAATATATACCTGGCCTTCTCGATGACTGTTGTTTCTGAACACTTTGATTTTGAAGATAGACAAGGAAGAAAATTTTGAAAATGCCCATTCTGAAGGCAGAGAATCACAACTGCTCTGTATAGCCCAGCTGAGCCCAATTCAAAAGCAGTTTAAGGAACAATGACCTGTGTGAGATTGTGTTCACGCAGGATCTACTTGTTTCTGTTATAGAGAAAAATGACAATTTTTGAAAACATTTTTTTGCTTAACTTTGCACGTCAGTTTCAGGAGTTTAAGGAAAAATGTGATATTTTTGTGTACATAAATCACAAAAGCATCAAGTACTTTTTCTTTAAGTTTAAAAGCGTGAACCAAATATACTAGATCAATTGCTTCTAACAAAAATAACCAGTATTGTTTATTTTTAACAGACAACTATCACCTGAAGAGCTTGCAAGGGTACCTGCTAATTCTACCAGCAACATCTTGAATAGACTTCTGGTTAGTTATGATCCCAGGATAAGACCCAATTTCAAAGGTTGGTTAATGTATAATTTAATTTTAAAAGTTATTTAAAGGTCTACATATCTGCACCAGCAGCCAATTGCTTAAAAAAAAAATCACAGCACTTCGTGGGAGCAGCTGCAATTTTGAATGGGTCAGTGATGTTGGGTAAAGGGAGGTGTAACCCTTTTCTCCATGTCGTTTTCCCAACCTAAATGGCTGCTTTCCCAAGGCCCCAATTAGACCCCCTGATGAAAAAAGACAGGTGCCTGTATCGTGACTGTAGGCTCTGTACCCTTTCTCCAGCAGGGAACATAGGAAGCTGCCTTATACTGAGCCAGACCTTTGGTTAATCTAGCCAAGTATTGTCGACCCTGACTGGCAGTCATGGCTCTCCAGGATTTCAGGCAGACATTTTTCCAGCCCTACCTGGATAACTTGGGATCTTCTGCATGTTAAGCATGTGCTCTATCACACCGAACCATGACCCTTCCTTGCTATCTGTATTTTCCCTAACCCAGCCTCAATTACATTTAAAATGATCTCATTTCACCATCTCAAATGTCTACCTGGTAGTCACGTGAATGTGGCTCTTGAAAATGCTTCCAGTTCTTTGGCCTTCCTACCTACCACACAAATCCAGAAACGATGTCAATTAATTAAAAAAAATTAAAGGTTTTAGAATGGGGGAAGAAAATAAAAAAATGTATTTCTTGGCAGCTTTTCTTTTATGGATATATTTCAGGAATTCCAGTTGATGTAGCAGTCAATATTTTCATTAACAGTTTTGGATCAATACAAGAAACAACTATGGTAAGACAGATGTTTCTTGGCTATTTTTATTTATTTGGACAATTTATATCCCACCTTTCCGCTAATAGTACTCAAAGTGTGAAAGAAAATACAGTAAGGGCGTAATCCTATGCATGTTTAGACAGAAAAAGTCCTGGTTGGGGAATACTGGGCGTTCACTGTCCTTTTCTCCCAGCTTACCTCTCAGCTTACCTCTCAGCTCATTTTACTTACTCGAAAAGCATCTTCCCACATCTGGGAGGATGCTCTAAGAGCATCAGTCAGAGGGAAAGAACCACAGAGTCCACTGTGAACGGCTGCTGGATCGTCTCCTAAACACAGCCTGGCATCCAGTGGCCGAAGGGTCTATGAATCTTTGCCCTATTAGCCAAGCTGTGGCTCCTATGGCTGCTGCTGGGAGGCAGAGAGGAGCACTTGTTTTAAAGGGAAGGAGTGACAGAGGGTGTTTGAGGTAAAGGGAAACCAATGCCCACAATAAATTAAATTAAATTAATTGTTTGCAGGGCCCCAAAAGGTTATTACCCTTCTCCTTGGTTTTTGCATATGCATCTTGATTTATATAAACATGGTATCAATATTTTAACATCATTTTCAAAAGTAGTCTCAAAAAAATAGTTTGAACTTGCTTTAGTGATTTCTTCACATTCAGTAATAATTGTGTGTCTATATCGTTTAGATAAAAAAAACATCCAAACATATTTCTTAATTTAAGCTTTGCATGTTGTTGTTTTCCTGACAGTCAACTATGCATTAATAATAATATGTTTCAAACAGGATTATAGAGTTAACATCTTCCTAAGACAAAAATGGAATGATCCACGACTTAAACTGCCCACCGACTGGAAAGGGTCTGAATCATTAACAGTGGATCCCACCATGTTTAAGTGTCTGTGGAAGCCAGATCTATTCTTTGCAAATGAAAAGAATGCCAACTTCCATGATGTCACTCAAGAAAATATTCTTCTGTTTATATCCCGTGATGGAGACGTCCTGGTTAGCATGAGGTACCTTTTTTTTTTTTTTACTGTCAACTGTAAAGTTTTACTGCTGCTTGATTGATTATGTGTAGGGCACACTTTTTTCTTATAATAAGAAATGTTTAATAAGCATAACAATTAGATGATACTATGTAGTCAGAAAACTTGACTGCTTCCTTGAAGACCACGTGTTAGAATTGCTTCTGGTCTCACATGATATGGCTAACTTCAGTCTGTCATTATGACTCCCCAAGACCATGAACCGTTGGGTTTTGGAAGTCATAAATGGTCAGATATGGAAGGACCCTTTACCATTTACTTGTACAATGTCATTTCCTTGTGCAATGTAAATCACATGGTGCGCCAGTTGGAAGCCTTCCAGAGAACTGTAATGGCCTCCTCCTCCACCCTGCCTTGAGTTTTAGCATATTTTGAAATGAAGTTAAAAATACAGACTGCACACACACACATAATAATAATACCACAAGTTCACTAAAGAAACCCATTGAATATCATCCTTTGTATATCATGGATATGCTTGTGGGACACTAGAGCCTAAAGAGAATTTCAGTGTTACGTTAAATAACAGATCCAGTGGTTGCCAGTGAGGTGTGAGAGAGGGGCAGGGAGAGAGGGACTTTACATCCTTTCTGGTGGGAGACACAAGGCAGTAGACATGCTTGACAGCTGGAGTCAAGGTCATGCAGATGTGCTGACTTATTCGGAGTACAGGAGCCAGGCTTGGAGGGCAGGATGCCAATTCCACTCACACCACACCTTCATCACCAATTTTCATCTCTCTTTGCTAATTGCATTGGCTTCTCTCATCTCCATATAGTGGCAACTTCCTCTCCTTTCCCAGCACTGGACTTCACTGGTTTCTAAGGGCCAAACTACACATTACGCTAATTGCATAGTGTGTAGCTATTTGTGATAGTTTTCTTTATTCTTGTGTAAGTGTGGGGAGGGGGCAAGGGGTGGGGTCAGAGGAAAAGAGCAGGGCCATCTGGAGAGCCCTGGGTGGGCTGAGGCCTGAACCCCTCTGCTTTATAGGCTGAAAGAAGTCAAAGCTGGTGTGGCAGTGGCATGGTGATATATGCTACTAGATCCCATGGGCTCCTGGATCCAGAGGAGACAGCAGCAAGGAGACCGTCTAATTTGCTCAGATCCTCATTGCAGATTGGCAGGGAAGCACCACATGAAATCTGGCACATTATGAATATACATCAGACCAATACTACTACTACTACTACTACTACTAAATACATCACACTTAGAATCATCATCATCATCATCATCATCATCATCGACTACTACCTTAATTAACATGAAGTGAAAAAACAAAACAAAACTGTAACTTGGTGAGTATTTTGAATTGCTTACAAGCTTTCGGTTTATATTTCCAGATTATCCGTTACTCTCTCATGCCCATTGGACTTGGCCCTGTTTCCTATGGATACGCAGCGTTGCAAGATGCAGTTGGAGAGCTGTATGTAAATCAGATGTGCATAAGAAATAGTTGCTATTTGTGCCTAGAAATGGAACAAGAATCGGGAGTACCTAATATTGTTTAATGTGGACTTTTAACATTTCTTCAGAAAATTGTTTCTATTGACCTCTGTCTTTTAGTGTTTTTCAATTGCGGCTGCCCCTCTACTTTTTATTTACTTACAGGGAAGAGCTGTGCAAGGCCCTAATCTAGACTGGGCCTACTGTACACAGGGAGGTGAGGTTTAAACCTTCCCCCAGCTGTTTCCCTCCTAAAATTTGCCACGACCCACCCTGCACAGGGGTTGCAAAATGAAATAAAAAGCCTTCATTGCGCCAGGGGAGGCTCCCCACCCCTTAAAAAAAAATCTCAACATGGGCCCCAGGGCAAATTATTTATTTTATTTCAGAAAATGTTTGTGTCTGTGACTCACTCAGAAAACATTAGTTATTGGATGGATTAGAAATCTAATAAATAAATAATAAATATTTTTAAATACAGCTTTTTATATATTTTTAAACATCCCAAAGCAGTTCACAAGACAGAAGTATGATAAAAATACCACAAAACCAATCAACAAAATAGTAATGAAACAATAAAATATCATTAGACGTGGCTGGCAATGTTAAAATTCAGGGAAAAGTGCAGTCAAACAAATGTGTCTTAAGTTGTCAGTGGAAACACTCCATTTAGGAAGCTGCCTGATCTCAGTTGGGAGATCATTCCACATGGTGGGTCCCACAGTAGGGAAGGCCCTGCTCCATACTATGGCTAAGTGAACAACAGTATGGCATGGGAATAAAGGCCTCCCACCCACTATGTTTGATGGGGCTTACTCCCAAGTAAGTGTGTTTAGGATTACACCTCTTGTGAAACTGATATGGCAATCGTATGCCCACTTACCTGAGAGTAAGCCTTATTGAAGTCAATGAGACTTACTTTTGAATAGATATGTATTGGCTGCAGTCCTATACACAATTATCCTGTTCAGATGACATGCTAAGCCATGGTGGTTAAGCATTTTGAACTAAACATTATGGCTTAGTGTGTCATGTGAACCATGGCTTAGCATGTCATGTGAACCATTCCTAATATGGTGGCTACATAATCATGGTTTAAACATGCTCACTAACCATTTGCTGCAAAAGGATTAGCAGCTTAACCATGGCTTAGCGTGTTGTCTGAACAGGCCCTATTACTTGAGAGTAAGCCACATTGAACTCAGTAGGACTTAACTTTGAATGAAAAATCTATAGGATTGCACTTGATGTGTTTTATTAACACTGACTGAACTCTGAATTTCTCACACAAACCATTTATTATTTACTTTAATTTTTTTATGTTCAGCCATTGTTTTGAAGACATGTTGAAGGCAGCATACATAAAATCTTTAAACAAATATTAAAACCAACTAACGTATCAAACATTTTACAATAAAAAACCTCCAAACCCCAGTTTAAAGTAGACATCTTACATATATTTAAAAAACAACAGAAAACTGATTACAACCTTCTTGATAAGTAAAATAGTTTTTACCAGCATCTAAAATAAATCAATGAATGGACCTGGCCAGCATCTTTGAGAAAGACATTCCACAGCCAGGATGCTGTGATGGAGAAACCCCTCTTGCCAGTAAAAGGGCACCCAGAGCAATGCTTCAGATGATAGAGTTAGTGAATGGGCAGTTCATATGAGAAAAGGTGGTCTTCCAAATGCCACAGCTTGTCTCCAATGGGTATATGCAGTGTTAGTCTAACGAGTCTCATTTGTTTCAGTGTATATACTATATGTAGGACTAAAATTGGAGACAAGCCATTTAGGGCTTTATAGATAAAGCAAAAATGCAACACTTCGAATTGTGTCTGGATACAAACTGGAAATCAGTGAAGATGTTTCAGCACCAGTGAAATATGATAGGCACAATAAGCATCCATTAATAACTAAGCTACTATTTTCTGAAATGATGATATAAGGGGAAAACATAATTGGTTTTCTGTATTAGGTTATTGCAATTGTTATTTCTATGTTTTATCCCTTTTCCATCCTTTAAACTTATAGTTGGTTACACTACTGATGATTTACGATTTATCTGGCAATCTGGTGATCCTGTCCAGCTGGAGAAAATTGCTTTGCCCCAGTTTGACATTAGGACAGAAGATATTGAATATGGCAACTGTACCAAATACTACAAAGGAACTGGTATGTACTATCATTCATTCATTCATGGATGCAGTAACATAATCAGACTTCTTTCAGCTATAGTATATGGTTGATGGTCATTACTCACACTCTGGCCTTTTTGGAGAGAGATTTGCTGAAATTATTTTTTACATTATCATTTATAGATTAATCACAAAGTGATTGAAAAGATGAGCACTGAAAAATGAGGTATTAGCATGGAGTGGAAAACAGTTCCATGTTTTTGCAGCAGTTTCTACAGTCCCGTATTTGTATTATGATTGGAAGATTCTTGATATTCCTAATGAGCAATCGATATTGAATGTAGATTTATGTCTCAATTGCTTTATGGTTGTTTATTTTGCATTTCCATTGGAGTTGGTTTCAGGTTTCCCCCCACGCTTGTATCCAGCGTTGGTTTACTTAATAGGAGGATTTACTTTCCACTTTGAACACAGGCCAGCTCACAATCTGCAATTAATCAACAAGACATATTAAAAATTAACAATATAGACAATTTAAGAAAGACTGTCATAACAGCTAAAATTTCAGACGACACTTGGGGAGCATAAAACAAATAACAACTTGATAGGCTGGAATAATTTGCTGCAGGGGTGGGCAACGTGTGACCCTCCAGATGTTGTTCGACTGTAATAGCCAGCATAAGCCAGGGATGATGGGAGTTGCAGTCCAACAATTACTGGAGGGCCACATGTTCCCAGTCCCTGATTTCCTGGGTCTGTCAAAGGGATAAGCCTTTCACAGATCATCCTGAAACATGCAGCCTAAGTAGAAACAAATTTAAATTATAGAGGACTGCACTATTTGTTTGAGCAGCTAGCCTGATCTGAAATTCGTCAAGTACACTGAAATAGGGTTTGTTCACGTGATATATCCGAGAGAGAATGCTCAAACGTTGCAAGTGAAGCCGTGCAGGCTTCTTCCAGGATCAGAGCCTATTTGATAGTGCCACGGACTTTGTGTAATGCCTTTTCCAAAGAGCTCCAGCTACCCCTGAGACTAGCCTCTCATTTGATGTGAGGCCAAAATCTGGCTCTTTCAAAAGGCATTTGGCTAGTTTGGCTCTGTGTTTTATGCTGATTAGAATACTGTGGGCTATTTTATCTTATCTTACTTATTAATTATATGTCTATACTACTCAAAAGCCGGAGCTTCCTGGGCAGTTCACAAAACAAAAACATCAAATCATAAAATACAAAACATGGTAAAACATAATATAAAATGTTACATTTAAAACAGAATGAAACCGGAGGGTTTTTTTTAATGAACAGTGTAAAAGCCAGCAGGAATACAAAGACCTGAAATGCACTAACACAATTTTTAAAACTGAAGGACTAAAAAGCATAGGGAGAATTATTTATTTATTTATTTATTTATTGTATTTCTATACCGCCCAATAGCCAAAGCTCTCTGGACGGTTTACAAAAATTAAAACCATTCAAAACATAAAACAAACAATAGTATAAAACATAGTATAAAATGCAATCTAAAAGCACAACTAAAGAAGTCTTCACTTGTGCCAAAAAGACCACAATGTGAGCACCAGGCAAGCCTGTCTGGAAAGGGCATTTCACAGCTGGGATGCCACCACTGAAAAGGCCCTCTCCTTAGTAGCCATCCATCTCACTTCTTTCGGTGGAAGCTCCTGGAGAAGAACCTCTGAGGATGATCTTAGGGTCCAGGCAGGTATATATGGAAGGAGACAGTCCTTCAGGTAACCTGGCCCTAAACTTTCTAGGTTAATACCAGCACTTTGAATTGGATATGGAAATAGACTAGCAGCCAGTGCAGGTCATAAAGCTTTGGTAATATGATCAACAGTGGCTAATGCCTGATAATCTCACTGCCATATTTTGAATCAGCTGAAGCTGCTGGGCCATTTTCAAAGGCAGCCCTATGTAAAACACATTGCAGTAATCCAAATGTGATGTTACTAGAGTGTGAGTAACTAAAGCTAGACTAATGTTATTTTGGCTGTGATGTGTGTCTTTGTTTTTGATGGAGGGATGGGGGGAGATGTTCTATGTTTTATTGGCACCGATGTCCTATGTAGTTTGCATCATTCTGATTGTATTTCACTGTTTTTAAATTCTTGTTGCAGATAAAGAAAATTAGAATGAAAAATTATTAAAATAAAATAACTCGATGTAACTATGAGGACTGCAAGCTCTTCCCCTTCTCCATGGGGAGAAAGTTGCCAATGAACTGGTGGTGTACCACATGTATTTGAATACAGTATCTCCCTGACCATCCAATCTGTGCCTGGATAGAATGGGGGACTTAAAATTACATGCCAGGGAGACACCATGTTCAGATAAATGTGGCACAGTTTAGTTCACCCATTGCGTTTGCCTCATAGGGATGGATAAGTGACAGACATGCTCCTACAACACCTATCAGTTGAGAGTTCTTCCTGGATAATTAGGCTGAATAGCACCACAAATAATGCGTTAAATTATCTGAGGTTCCAGTACATGCTAGGTTCATTAAGTGAACAAATAAATAGATTCATTTCATCCACTGATGCTACTTCATTTCTTCTGAAACCTGTTTTGTGATCATTGTTTCAAGCGGACAGTTGCTAACTATGGTCCAGTTGGAATGTCATAGCAACCATCACAGTACTGTAAATGAGCCATCATGCTAGCTCATGTGCCTTAATTGCTCTTGCTTGGCTGCTTCTGCCAGCGGGAGTGGCTAAAAACAATCAGTGATGTTCCATCCCTGGCTTGTTTAGCATTGCATCCGAACTGGAAACGCTGGCTTGTCTCTCCTCCCAATGAGCAAGAATTGGAACCCAAGGTTCTGGGTTTGGGTGCCATGCTAAACAAGCCAGGGATGGAAGTTTAGCCATTTCCACTGGCAGGAGGAGCCAAGACGGAGCAATTGAGTTCCGTGAACTAGCTTATTGCTCATTCAGTGTAACCCAGGATTGGGGGGGGGGGGACCGAACAACCTAGGTTGCTGTGATGTACAAACCAGACCTATGTTTGTGCAAACTGGTCTTGACAAGTACTACAGCATTAGCCTAGTGAGCCATATAGCATGGAGGGGTTATGATGCACTACGTAGAGGGGAAAATAATCAGTCCCTTGTCACAGCAATCAGTGAGAGAGACAGATGTTGAGTCATTGGAGCTTTATTGTTGTCTGCCATCAATTCACTAATTAGATAATTACAAAGATTCATAATTAAGTAATGGCTCCAGCTCTATGTACTGCAGCAAGATTAAGAGAGTTGTGACCTGCTAAATTTGTATAGGAGAATCCTGAAGATTGTAGGAGCACTGAAATAATAATTGGTTATAATAATAAATAGCACAAAGATATTTTATTTTGCTATCTCACCTTTCTTCTTCGTGGTCTCTGTGCATCATACTATATGGGCTCTGCACAGTTTCTTCATTAAAATGTGATTGCTAAGGTCTCTTGACCAAATTCTCCCTCTCTCCCTCCCTCCCTCTCTCTCTCTCTCTCTCTCTCTCTCTCTCTGTGTTAGTGTGTTTTGCACCATGCTGGCTTTTATAGCTGTATATTCCATCTTGGTTTGGATTATGAGTCAGATTGTAATTCTATAAAACTGAAATGTAATGCTTATCTTGACAGTTATAAACCAGGGGATTAACCCTTTTCAGAGTTCTGATCTTACTTTTAACAGAATTGGAATCCTGGTAGTACTTTACACCATTAAAGATATATTTGTGTGTGAGAGAGAGCTTGGACAGAACTGTTCCAGCAGAAAGAATTTTGAGGATGACTTTTGTTTTGTTTTGATGGTTGGCCTTGTTTTTGTTTTTTGTTTTCTAGTTAATGAAAGAACATTATGATTAGTATAATGAAACTGCCAGCTAGCCTCCTTTAATGTAAAATGTATATTGTTCACATTGGTGACTAGGAATGCTATGATTTCTATTTGTAAGATAATATAAGGCTTTCAGTCAGAGCAGGAGTGAGTATCTGACCTAACACAAACAGCTGAGCACATAAAAGTCATATATAGTATGGAAAGTGAAATAAGAAGTTAACAATCTGTGGAATCCATTTATAAATGGCATAGAAAGCATTCCATTGGATCAAGTTCATAAAAAAGAAGAGGAGCAAATAACCAGAATGTGATTATCCACAGTACATTAATAACACAAAATTATAATTTTGTACTGGACCTTTTTAGTACTTCTTTATGTTAAGTTAAAATCACAAGCTCCTAAGTTTATGTATGTTTTATAATAAGTGTTTGCAGTTAGGTATGTTGTGTAAGGTGTTGGTTAGGAAGGGATAAGTTGCTCAATATGTGCAATGTTAAAATTAATCTTATGCCTTCAACAGTTATGATTAAAAATCTTGGAGAACACATTAGCTGTACTTTCATATGACTGGTCCTTTTTTATTTTTGTATATTAAAAATGGTGTGATACACATTCGCACGATCCCTCAAACCCACAGTTAAATATAATTACACAGATTTCAGTTAGACAGAAATTAGGAACTATGAGATTGCCGTGTTGGCTATAATGCAATCTTTATTTATGTTTTTTAAAATACATACTGGCCGAGATCTGACCAAAGGCAATCCAGATGTCGAAACAGTTATGCCCATATGGCCACAATAGGAATGGGAACCCACAGCTCATGGGATGGATATTGCCCACAAGCTTTCCCCATCTGGTCCACGAGCTTCTTCCCTATACCTTCCCAGGGCTGGATTAAGACATGCTGAGGCCCAAAGTCATGTCAAGATTCAGAGGCCCCATGTCATAAAAATAAACAGAGAGAAAAATGTATTACATTATAGTAGAAAGGGTAATGAAAGGCTGCCACCTAGTGTTCAGGGGCAATTGTAGTTAAGCAGTGTTAGATACCCTTCTCTGAAGATGTGTATAAAAGCACATAAAAGTTGATCTGATCTTCTTTTGAACTGGATCTAGTTTGTGCTTATTGCCTCCAATACTAAATGCTGTGTTGCCACACTTTCTCTCTACATAAAGCAACTCTGCTGTAACTCACACCAGACTTTAAGGCAACATATTTAAGCCAAAGCGATTTCATCTTAGTTATCATATATCTTAGTTATCTCCAACATATTTAGAGGCCCCTCATAATAGGAGGCCCTAAGCCATGGCTTACTTGGCTTGTTCCTAAATATGGCCCTGGCCTAGGCTGACCAGATAAAATCCAGGGCTCATGTAACTTTAACAGTTGTAGAGCAAAGGGAATTTCAGCCAGTGTCATTTGTATGCAATTAGTTCCTGGTGAAATTCCCTCTTCATCACAACAGTTAAAATTGCAAGGGCCCTGCCTTCTTTTGTATATGGTCACTCTAGTATAGTGCCTGCACCTTTAACTGTTGTGATGAAGAGGGAATTTCACCGGGAACTAATTGCATACAAATGACACTGGCTGAAAATTTCTCTACAACTGTTAAAGTTACATGAGCCCTGACCTGGATTTTATCTGGTCACCCTATACAAATGACACTTGCTGAAATTCCCTTTTCTCTACAACTGTTAAAGTTACATGAGCCCTGACCTGGATTTTATCTGGTCACCCTACCCTGGCCCTTCTCCCAGCGGGAAAAAGCTCAGCAGCTGATTGGAAATGAGAGCTTTTCCCAGGCTCTGCTGATCAGAGACAAGAGTGTTTCCCTACTGAGGAAAGGGAGCAGAACCTGGGGAGGAAGTTTCTGAGTTACTTTAGTCCTGCTTATTTCTGTGGCTCCTCCTGCTTAAGTCTGAGTTTGTCTTGCAGATATTTTCCTGCTTCTTGGTACGTTTAAAATTGGTAGTAATCACTTTTTGTGGCCAATCACTCTGCCTTTGGCCCCACCCACAGATAGGATGAGGGCCCCCCGACCTTTCTCAGATTGGAATTCAGCTCCCAGGCACTATAGGCTCAACGGGATACTGTATGATGTATATGCACATATATGATTATGTGTATCTGAGAAATCTCTTCCTTTCAGCAACACCATTTTCAAGGACTGTTCTCCAGATTCTCATGAGTGCAATAGGGGTGGATGACTCTGTCAATTTTGGTTTCTCCCAGTTTCTCACTTTTACAGTTTTAAATTTGTTCCATGCCAATTTTGTCTATGCAAAGCGGTTTTCTTAATTTAATACTGTTTTCTACTGTTCTTTGACCAATAAATGCATGTTTGTGCACACATTTCCCTAATATATGCATTTTTGTACATGCTTTTTCTGTGGAGAACAGCAGCACAAAATTGCGACTATTGAAGGATAGCTGTATCCTGGTTTGCATGTTGATTGGAAAGTGTGAATTTGGTTAAGTTTTTATCAAAAGATGAACAAATGAAATTCTCCTCCATCCCTAAAGCACAATAGCAGGTTGTGTATCTGCTGTGCTAATGTAGCTCATTTCTCTCTGATGGGAAGAGGGTCTCAGTGCAGAGTGTTTTCTCCTGCCTCCTCCTCCCCCCACAATCCCTTTGACAGGAAGAAGCATAAATGCTGCTGTGCGCAGATATTTCTAGATTAGGACGACAGATTTTCTCCAAGATATTTTGATTACATTTGAAGTAAAGATGCAAGACTGCTGGACGCCTTGACAGTTATGACTTTGGCAGTTTTCAATTTTTTTCAATGCTCTGCTATAAAGATCCCTTGCAAAGTTAATGTTCACATCTGAGACAAGATAAGATATTCAGTGTGAGGCAGCACTGCACTTCTGCAAATGGGATTAGAAACAACCAGCTTCTTTCGAAACAGAGATCAGCAACTTCCAGAGGCCCACGGGCCAATGCGCCCCACCCAGTATGGGCTTCTGGAAGCATGATTTTGCTTTAAAATGCCCCCTGCACACTTCATTTTAAAAGGAAATCAGCATTTTCCCCCTGCCGGCCCAGCGCCAAATTTTGATGCCAAATTCAATGACAGCAGCAGGAGCAACAAAATCTGTCAAGTTTGGGTGCATGTGGCTTGTGAGTCTCGCATTGCCCATGTCTGATTTAAAGTCATCTATACAGTGTTCTGAATCTTAAGGGTGATTTTTAAAATTATTTCTCATTGTCTTTCAGCTTGATTTTGTTGCCCACAAAGTGTGGTTTATGTGTAATTATCAAGGCCTGAAATTATATCCGTATTTTAACACTGATGCAGTATGTCTCGTTATCAGAGATCATGAGCATTAGGAACCAGCTTTCTATTGGATTTCTATCACCATAAGGACTGGTTATGAATGTGCTTAACTTCATTTTAAAAACTGCTTTCCCAATAGGTCACTGACTTCCAGAAATCTCATATAGATGTCCACTTCTTTTACTTAAGAGTTGTCTCCCGTTTCTTTGGCTTCTTTACATCAAGAAGCTAACTAAAACAAATCTCCTTCTAGCAATGACAAAATGCAACTCTTTGTTTTCTCTGTGCGCACACACACTAATCTGCAAAGCTAGAGCTTGATTTGTGACGTACAAGGTTAGTCAGATATGCTAGTCTTTCTTTCATTTGTCTTGTGTCACCTAAACAAGCTGCTTGAGTTGGTCATTTGGCAATGGATAATATATCCCCTCCCATATATACCTTGTCAGACTCTAATATTATCTTCAGAGTCTCTACTTTGAAGCAAGGTGGGTGGATACCAACGAGAGGGCCTTTTCAGTGGTGGTACCCCATTTGTGGAAAAAAACCCAGAAGCTCACCTGGTGCCTACATTATGGTATTTTTGGCACCAGGTGAAGACTTTTTTATTCTCCCAGGCACTGTAAGAACTGCTTTTAGTACTCTATTGTGCAGCTGGTTTTAATCTGGATCTATGATGTAATGGTTTTATTCTTTGCTGCTGGTTTTATCTTTGCTTCATTTGTGTGGTTTTTATTTTCTGTTTTAATATGTATACTCTGTGTTTTTAATGCCTGGGAGATCTCCAGTTATTAGGTGGTTTAAAAGTACAGTGAATTAATGAATGAACAAACAAACAAACAAACAAACAAATAAAATAAATAAATAAAATTCTTGGTGACATTAACAGTGCTATCTACAAGAATTAAAAGGGTCTGAATTCAAAGGGACTTACTGGGTGAGTGTATAGAAGATTGCATCTTCAAGCATGTATATTTGAGACCAGGGTATCTGTATGTATGTAAAAACATGAATATTTAAATATCTTTATTTCTCCAAAGGTTATTACACATGTGTAGAAGTGATCTTCACTTTAAGAAGACAAGTTGGCTTTTATATGATGGGTGTTTATGCCCCAACACTGCTCATTGTCGTGCTTTCGTGGCTGTCGTTCTGGATCAACCCTGATGCAAGTGCTGCTAGAGTGCCACTGGGTAACCTGTGTTTTCACCTCCTGTCAGAATCACCAAATGCCTCTTGTCTAGTTTGAGGTTCCTTCAGTAGAAAGAGAGTTCACTGAGTACTGAAGGCAACTGCACTCTCATGGCATGCTTTTCACTCTCATCCCAATCTTCTCTCTTTCAGTCCCATTCATGTCTCCACTTTTTAAGAGACAAGATCTGTAGCCAATAAGCAGATTGTTCCTGCATCTGCTCAGTGTATCACCATTGACGTGTATGAATGAACTGTGAGTAGAAATTTGGAGGGGATATCTGTTTTGGTGTTGGGGTGGAATGACAAATCCTTGATATCCTTGATATTGAAAACATTAGCCGTGGATAGTGTATGTAGCTTCTTCCAACATTTGGTAGGATGGGATGTTGGGGTGTGGACATGCTGTGATGCACAGTTCAATTTCTAGTTTTTGGCTGAGAGTGGGTCTTAAGCAGAGTATTTCAGGAACAGCCCAGAAAGCTCTTCTTCCCATTTTCATTGTCTCTCCTACAAAATGAGAGGACAGGGCAAGTTTTCCCTAGCAGGCCCCCAAGGCACCATCCTCACTCCAGGTGTGAGTGGGCCTACTGGGGTGCCCCCACTAGACTGTAGTAGCCACTCCTAATGCTTCCCCAAAGCTTACCTGATAGTAGAAGGCAAAAAATGGCAGCTCTGGCAGCGACATGCATAAGAATAGGACTGATGCCCAGCCAGTACTCAGAGTCTTACCCAGTCCCCAGGACGTTTTGAAAAGTGGGCCCATCCATCTAGGGCAGACATTTGCAGCAGTTGCCCAAGGATGCCATGTGGTGACGACAGGCCTGCTAATGGATTATGGAGATGGTGGAGCAACTAGTATCATACAACTAGGTTTCTAACAATAGCAGTGCACCCAGATAGAAATGTGAAAACCACAAGCCATCCAAAGAGAAGGAGTTGCACAGTTCAGTTTTTGCTGAAAGGGACTCCAGCTTTTCCTTCATCCATGGGGTTCCAAGGGGCATGGTATGCCCTTGGGTTTAGTTCTCTCAGCATGTAGACCAGGACAGGGCATGTGCTTCTACATGGCATGAGCTCCATCCAGTCTCTCTACCCAGCCTATTGTCCTCTTCTTGGCTAAACAACTGACTTTTTTTCTGGCTTTTTCTGAGGCCCTGATAGCCTTGGTTTTCAGAACGAAGCAGCTCCTTGATGAAATCTGTTTCTCACCCACCCCCTACTATCCAATGATGTATTTCCTTTGAAATATTGTGAGATCTGATTCTTTTCTATCACCCTGAGATTGAACTTTTCACCCTTGATCCAAGACAAATGGAAACCAGCAGCAGGTCACAGTGACCTTCGCTGCCCTGTTGAACAAAGCAATGAAAGCCCAGCTGCCCTCTTTTCAGTCAATGGATTTTGTATTTTAGAAGTTTAGTTTTTAAACTTGAATAGCTAAGAGTGCAAGATGTTTGAAGACTATGGATTGTAGCTCTGCAAAGAGGAATATCCTTGATACTTTTGCCATGAAATTTAGACAGTTATAGTACAGATGTTTAAAGATAGCAAAATAACGATCAGACTCTTTTGTGATGTGTATAGAATTAGTATACATATAGACCACCAATTTGACTGCTGCGTTCCCTGCAGGAGAATCAGAAGCCACCTGTCTGCCACTCAGTTGCTGTATTTCTCCATCTTTTTGTGACATCTAAAACTCCATTTGATTGATGGTTTGAAAATCCATGGTAAGAATCGGTGCTGATCAGCAAAAGGACTTAGTGCCATAATTAATAAGAGTTGTGAGCAACAATAAAAACTATAATTGCTATGTATGTGCTTAGAATGACTATGTATCTGTGTATGTAACCAGTTCCATAATTCACCATGTACATCCATATTCATCTCCTGCAAAACATATGTGGTACATCAGCCAATTCTGTTCCCTTTGAGTGTAAATGTCATTACTTAGAACCTGGCAGCCCAAATGTTTGAGGGACGGCCAAGAGGGGAAAGGTGAGCAATGCAGGAAGGTTTCTATTATTTAGTACAGTGCTGTGCTTCCCCCCACCCCCTTTTCCGTGCCTTAGGTATCTTTTCAGTGCTCAACTTGGCATCAGAATGTACTACCCTTGCAGCTGAACTTCCCAAAGTGTCTTACGTGAAGGCCTTAGACGTGTGGCTGATTGCATGCCTTCTCTTTGGGTTTGCTTCACTGGTTGAGTACGCCGTGGTTCAAGTCATGCTGAATAATCCAAAGCAAATTGAAGCTGAAAAGGCAAAGATTGCTAAGGCAGAGCAAGCAGAAGGGAAAGGTGGAAATGCAGCTAAAAAGAATACTGTGAATGGCACAGGCACCCCGGTGCACATCAGCACTTTACAGGTAAGTGCCTTTCTTGCCCCGTCATTTTGGCAAAGTCACTCGATTTTCAGTCACTTGACATATTAAGAATAGAGGGCACTGCTAAGCAAATGCAGAATCAAGGGTTTTACATATACCTTCTTTCCCTTACCTTAGGCCCTCCAGGTATCTTGGACTATAATTGGACATCTTTAGGGCATTTTGATGCTACACAAAGCATTTTTGAAACAAACAGGCACGTTAGGGCTATTTGCTGAAAGCTCCTCTGAAGAGGTGCAAAGAAGAAGGTAGAAAGGTAATGTCTATCATTCAGAACAGCCCTGTTTTCACAGTGACAACACAATTGTGTATTGGCAATATAATGTAATAGGGATTTTGGAAGCCCCCTCTCCCCATGGCAAAATTCAATATATTTCGTGGGGTATTTTTTTGTTTTGGTCTTTTTGGTCTCAAGCGCTCTATGGTTTTCAGAAAGAAAACTCCTTATGGGCACTCAAATCTGCCTCTCTGCATCAGCATCTCTTGGATTTCTTTTACTGCAACATTGGTTGGGACAAAAACAACAACTCCACAGCCAAGGGTTCAGTTGGGTGTTTGGAGGGAATCCTCCTAGCCCTACCAGGTTTTTTTGTGTACAGAAAGAAAACTGTAAATATTAAGAGCTGAAATTTGGTGACATTAAGCACCATTTTTGACAGAAAGACAAGAAACAATTTAAATAAATTAATAAGTTGATTAAGTATTGCATGCAGGAGACATGTCCCTAGAAGGATTATATTGTAGGTCTCCTTCTGTGTAAATTTTGAAATGTAAAGTGTGTGCTGGGTAAAATTCACACCACGTTGTTGAATGGTGGTTTTAATAGTGTTTCATTAACAATATAACCATACATATATTCTTCTCGTAAAGTGTAAAACACTTTCTCTTCAGTTCATTTTTTAAGTATTTCCTTATTTGTCAAATGTCTGAGCTATAAATGATCACTGTGGATCAGCAGAAAATGTATCTGTGGATTTCTGCTAAGTGAAAAACAGCCTTAGAAAAAGAGTATTAACTAATATCATGTGCAACTAGGACTGAAAGCACAGGTGTCTCCTGATCTTCTTGCTGCTATGAACCCTTGGTACTTATGTCTGCAAAGAGAAGGCTGGGACAGTTGAATTAGCTCCCAAGGTTCCAGTAGAGTTCACCCCCACCCAAGTAGCCCATTGGTCCGGCTGGCTATAAATGCTTTTAGGTCAAGCCTGGATCTTTGGCTGGCCAACAGCCAGATTTTGCTCTTGTCTGTATGATTTGCTAAATATTTTCCAAGCATCTGCACTTCTGAGCTTTGCTGCCTATCTACCTGCTTTGGTTATCTGCTAGGGTTGCTACAGCATTTCATTCCTATTTTCCATCCTATTCCACTGGAATTCATTCCTCCATTCCTTGCTGCCATTGTCCCTCCTAAAGACAAATGTCAAGAATTCAGTACTCAACATGTTGCTTTTTGTTCTCATTCAATTCTGACCATAACAGTTCATTTCTCCTTCATTCTGGCAGACCAGTGATCGTAGAAAGCTAGATGTAGAGCCAGGATGTTCATTTTGCTCCAAGCTGTGAGGATATTCAGCTGCAATGACAAGGGAAATCCCTTCTTATTTTACCTTCTGCCTGGAAGTTCACCAGTAGAAAGGCTGCTCTTAGCCCAATGTGAAAATAGAGATGTGTGTGTGTGTGGCTCTTCCCCCATCAGCATCCATTTTTATAAACTCCTCCAATTGCCAACAACTCCTCTTCCCTTTTTCCAACCCATGCTCCCTCACATAACTGCCCCTAATGGAGCAGAGGAAGAATTCAGGCCATAGAGAGTAAGAAAGTAGGTAGAAAAGTTCAACTATGGTAGCTAAGATGAAGAATAAGGACAAAGGAAATGGAGACAATAAGATTATTTTATTTTATTTTAATCCACCCAATAACCAACATTGTCTGGGTGGATTAGAGCAGTGAAAAGACTAAGATGCCATTCAAGCAGTTAAAAATATAAAATACAATAGAAATATTTTAAAGAATACAGTACAGTGCAAAACAACAACAGGAATAGATAAAACACATAAAATCTAGAACTAGGTCTCTAAGGGTGCAACCCTATGCATATTTAGACAGAAAAAAGTCCTACCACTCCCAGCATTCCCCAGCCAGCAGGCAAATCTTCCTTTGGGGAGAGCATTATGTAGTTTCATCACAGAATGCATTTACTGCCCCATTAATAAAAGACAGTATCACATTGCTATTGCAATGTTAATTAATAGAATTATGCAAAACTAGATCAATTATCTGTAAAATGAACAAAGGAAGCTGCCTTTTGTTGAGTCAGACCACTGGTCTGTCTATCCCAGTATTGTCGACACTGACTGGCAGTGGCTTTCCAGGCTTCAGGTAGGAGTTTTTTCCTGCCCCACCTGGGGATGCCAGGGATCTAACCTTCTGCATGCAAAGCAGGTACTCTACTGCTGAGCTATGGTGCCTCCCTTAAGTGGTTTAAGTATAGACTGTTGTCATTGCTTAGTTCCATCTGATAATCGTGGGAAATGTGTAGATTAGCTGCCACCTTACTCTGCAGCAAAACACGGCAGCATTTGTCGCCTAGTGCTGAACCCTACAAAGAAACAAATTGCCATCTTGCACCCTCTAGTGACTCTTTGGGGCATTGTCAGCAGCTGTAACAAATTCTTTCCATCCTAAAGTTCATATGCATAGATTATGTTTTTGATTGGAAGAGATTGATGTTTATTAGTTCAATATGATTTGAGGATATTCATCTACTTGCTACTGTGTCAGTGAAGACAAAGCCTTTGTTAAAAACATGAGTCTCTTCCCATTAACAGTATACTTTTTTTCTGGTTCCTGCATCAGCCCCAGATAAAACATGTGATGGCAATAATGCTGTTTCTATGAGGGATATTTTTTTTTACATTTCCTTTAAAGGCATAGGTGCAGAGATACAACACTTTCTGATGATATAGGGAGGGGGGAGAAGTAACATGAGAATTACTATAAATACACAATTATCTCTGATAGGGTGACCAGATAAAATCCAGGTCAGGGCTCATGTAACTTTAACAGTTGTAGAAAAAAGGGAATTTCAGCCAGTGTCATTTGTATGCAATTAGCTCCTGGTGAAATTCCCTCTTCATCACAACCGTTAAAGTTGCAGGGGACCTGCCTTCTTTTGTATATGGGCACTCTAGTATAGTGCCTGCACCTTTAACTGTTGTGATGAAGAGGGAATTTCACCAGGAACTAACTGCATACAAATGATACTGGCTGAAATTCCCTTTTCTCTACAACTGTTAAAGTTACATGAGCCCTGACCTGGATTTTATCTGGTCACCCTAATCTCCGATATACCCATTTATTGCTTGACACTGTGAAGGGATTATTAATGGTAGCTGAACAGATCTAAGGACTGGACAATAGGAGCCCACCTCATGCATTCATGGTAGCTCCACTCCTCTCAGTCACAATTTCTCTCACCTTCTACACCAGCATTCCCCAGTTTGGGGCCCTCCAGATGTGTTGGGACTGCAACTCCCATAGTTCCCATCCAGCATGGGAGTTGTGGTCCCAACACATCTGGAGGGCCCTAGGTTGGGGAAGACTGTTATACATGTAGAGGGGAACTTTGTGAAGCAGAGAGCTGCCCTTTATCCATGGAGGCTCTCCCTGTGATCTAGAACCCTAATTTTCCCAGGTTCTGAGAGTCAAACTGCACATTATGCTAATTGCGTATCATGAAGCATGTAGCTGAGGCTGGTCTTCTTTTGAAATTGGGGCTGCACATGCTTACACTAGAGTAAGAGAGAGAGAGAGAGAGAGAGAGAGAGAGAGAGAGAGAGAGAGATTTCTCAGCTACATGATTTGCATCACATGTTGTTTAGCTTTCAGCTGGTCGCCTCTCCGCACTTCCTCATTCTTCCCAGAGGGGAAAGAGGAAGTAAACAAAGAGTATGTGGTTCGCTCACGGGCCAGCAGGAGATCACAGCACATTCCATTTTTTTTAAAAAAAAAGTTGGATTTTGCTGTGGAAGAAGAAGCGGAAGGCAGATGGTGTCATCTAAAGGACACATGCACATCCATAAGTGGGCAGTAGCGAGCATGTAATCAAACACTTGTCTGATGAGAAGCTTTCGGGGATGATGTCATAAGAATAGCCCTGCTGGGGAAGACCAAAAGTCAATATGGTTCAAATTCCTGTTTGCTGTAGCCAGCCAGATGTTTTGGGGAAGCCCCCAAGGAGGATATGAATTCAACAGCCCTTCCCTCAATCTTTCAGCAATATACTGCCTCTCATCCTGGAGGTTCCATTTAGCTATCACGGTTAATAGCCATTGATGACCGATTATCCTCCATGAATTTGATATGTCCCCTTTTAAAGCCATCTGGCTGTCAACATTTTTTTTCTCACAGTGCATTCCAAAAATTAATTACATTTTCCCTCATGTAATAATCACACTAGAAATTAGAAATGGAAATTACGAAATGTTAAAATGTGTTGGTAAAATGTTCTGAGGAAGAAAAATATCCTGAAGTAATTTTGGCACAATGAAAGGGGAGAAAATAGTGCTTGCCAACATGTGATCTGTCTGTCTGTCTGTCTGTCTGTCTGTCTCTTTCTCTTTCTCTTTCTCTTTCTCTCTCTCTCTCTCTCTCTCTCTCTCTCTCTCTCTCACACACACACACACACACACACACACACACACAGAGACAGAGAGAGAGAGATTGTATAACTTTGGAAAATCTCCCAGGATTTAAAAAGTCGCATTTTCATTTTGGCATTTATTGTCAGTGTCATAGCAGAGCAACAATTGATGTCACTGCAGAATCCCAATGCCCTAGTCCAGCTGGAATTACTTAAGAGTCTAAGGCTGCAACCCTACCAAAATATCTTAGTATTCATGTGATCTAAGTATATCCTATGCTTTCTCTTGAAACGTCAGAGCAATTCATGACTTCTGAAATATTTTTTCCCCCCAAAAATAAAAACAGGTTGGGGAGACCCGTTGCAAAAAAGTTTGTACTTCGAAATCTGACCTGAGATCCAATGATTTCAGCATTGTTGGAAGCTTGCCAAGAGATTTTGAACTGTCCAACTATGACTGTTATGGGAAGCCCATTGAAGTCCACAGTGGGCTTGGGAAATCTCAAGCAAAGAACAACAAGAAGCCTCCCCCTCCCAAGCCTGTTATCCCGTCAGCAGCGAAGCGGATTGATCTTTACGCAAGGGCGCTGTTTCCATTTTGCTTCCTGTTCTTCAATGTCATATACTGGTCCGTATATTTATGATAATCCCTTATTTCTTTTTTAACAAGAGTGTGTGCAATCTATGCCATTTCATTACATCATGAAGGCCAGTCCGCAACAATTATTTGCATTTGCAAAGCAATTTATTGCATATTAGATGCCATATGCGATTGTAAATGGGGTAAAAGGCAGCATCGTGGTTTTGAATGAAAGCATGGCACCGCAACGTCTGTGCTCGAACCAACTGTTGTATATAAATGTACAGCATACATCCTGCTTTTGGAATATACGAAGGATAACGCATACTACATTATTGAAGCTGGACAACACTCCCTTATGAACATAACCAAGAGTCAAACTGTTTCTGACAATGAAACTGATGTGCACGCTAAGTATCAGTAAGATCAATATTCTAGTATATGTAGTATTTAAAAGTTCTCCGTATGACTTTTCAAAGCCAAGACCCATCTTGTTCTTGTATAAAGTTAAATGGCACTGTGGAAGAACAAGCTGATGTTGTAATTCAGATTATGTAGATTTGTAAGTGGGCAAAATACATATTAAGCTGATCTTGTCTATGTGAAAAATAAAGATCAGAGAATTACTAGTTTTGCAAAACGAGATCATTTTTTTAACATGGCATTGTTTGTTTCAACATAATCTATATATTTTTTTAAAAAAACGTGCTACCAAACAGATTGGACTGAGACTCTGGCTTAGGGATGTATGAGAAACTTGTTTCAGTTTGCAAATCAACAGAACTTGCCCTGAACGTGAATGGGAACACTTTTTTAAAAAAGAAATGCTTGCATATTTCTGGGTTTATGATGTATATTTGTTGGAAAATGTGCACTGTAAAGTATGCATTTAAATATATTTGCATTTTCACACTTCAGTCAATGAGGAGAAAAGCGCACACCTTTCAAAAATGCACACAACAATATGCAGCTTTCCCATTTGAAATCTGTACTTTTCCCATTCAAACAAAAAGAAAACAGGTCACAAACAAAAACAGGATCAAGGCAAACTGAGCTTTGAAGTGGCGTTCGGAGAATCTCGATGAGCTTGAGCATCCCTGGTTGTTCCATCCCTACTCTGGCTCAGCTCTGCACGTGTTGAAATAATTTGGGACTGAAAATTTCTATCCCATCTACAAGGTGACTTGCCAGGACATGAAATTCACCTCTGGTATGCTGTCCCAATGTGCCCTCAGCGCAGGAAGGGGAGAGGAGGAAACAAACAACAAGAAAATCCCAAAATGGCATAAAAGTGGTAGATATGCCAACAGCATCCTTGGAAACACCACCATAGCCAAACGATCAGGGACTGCACTGGCGATGACACCCATATACCAAACACACTCCCAGGCAGCCAATGAATTGACAATGATGGTGATATGCCCTCAGCACACTACTGCATCACCACACATACAACATAGGCATCCCCACTCCATTAGCCACAGAAGCACAGTCAACAAAGATCCTACTAATCCCAGCCCTGGGCATCCCTCCATGCAACAATTTGAATTCCCTTATGATCCTTACAACCACTGTTTTAAGACCACAGTGTACACTCAGGGGAAGAGGAACACCTTGAGGTAACACACAGCATAGCACACATATTGCTCCCTGGACAGGACACTTTGAGATAATACACAAAGCCCTCCTGGGACAGTGGTTCAAGACCCACCTAGGGTGAAAAATATTATTTTGCCAAGCAACCAAAGGGAGGGGACAGGATAACAACAAGGACAACCACATACAATGTCAGGATTGAGCCCAGGCCCTCTTGTTTTGGTTTCGGACTTTGAATCAGATTTGGAGACGGAAAGCCTATCTACACTACTACTTTAAAATGTTTTATAACCGTTTTAAAGTGGTTAATAACCGGTTTAAAATGGTTATAAACCGTTTTAAAGCAGTAGTGTAGATAGGCTCGGAGTTAGAAGAAAGCCAGCAAAAATGGGCTGTTTGGGAGGAAAATCCCCAGGAGCCAGCGAATAACCTTCCCAGGGGCATATTGAGGAGGAAGGTAGGCTCAGAGACTGTCTTCCTCCCTCCCCACAGGAACCTGGGCTGTATCAGAGGGGAGGAGCTTCAGGATTGACAGATGCCAAAGCTCGCTACTGAGTTAAGTGGGTGGAGTTGAGAGAAGAAAGTGGGAGGCATCACATCAGATTGGCTGGCCATCAGAAGTTGGGCTGGGAGGATCTTCCCTGAAGTCAGGAGTTCAGAAAAAGCCAGCTGAGCTAAGTGGGAAATCTGACCAGAGTTGAAAGGCAACTGTCTTGCTTTCAGTAGCTCTTGTACCAAAAGATGTACTTTGCAACTGACATCGGGAGGACAACTCTTAGCTTCTGTAGTCACTCCATAGGTGAAGAGGTGCTATTAGCTGAATAAAGGGTTTGTAGATTGCACAGCGAGTCTCTGTTGCCTCTCTTCTCAGCAGGAAGCTTAGCATCCTTGACACACACACACTGATAGCAGCAACATCCAGAGGCTCACTATAAAGGGCAAGGGGTTTGCAAAGCAAGAGAGGGGAGTTCAAGTCCCAGCAGGGGCAAGAGGGGGACATTTCCCCACTCACCTTGTGGCTTCCTGGACCAAAAAGACATGATATGTCAGTGGCACAAGAGGGAGTTTTCCAGGACTGGAACCCCACTGCAAAATACCAGACATCGTGGGGCATTTGTCCTTCCTTCCCCATCTCCTGGGCCACAGCCCAGAACCCAATTATAGATACTAGGACACCAGTGTTTGTGAGCGAGTGAGAAAAGAGAGGGACTGGGGCAGTTGTCAACTCAGAATGGCCATTTAAAAATGTGTTTACCCGTGCACTGAAATCAATGGGAGAGAAATTCTTTGTGCCAGATATGGAGCTTGGGTAAAGTTTCACCATCCACTGGGGCATAGGATATGGCATATGTGTGTTCTTCTCCTGTGCCACCTATGTCCCATACATGATGTCCCATCCCATTTTAGCCTTAAGAAGATAAGAGCCATACTGGATCCCTCTAGTCCAGCATTCCTTTCACACAGTAGTCAAACATCTGTGTTGACCCACAAGCAGGACACAAGTGCAACAGCACCCTCCCACCATGTTCTCCAGCAACTGGTGTATATAAGCTTACTGCCTTTGGTACTAGAGGTAGCACATTGCAATCAGGACTAGTAGCCATTGATAGCCGTCTGTTCCAGGAATTTATCCAAATTGGTGGCCATCACTTGTTTATAATCCCATTTGTACCCTCCCCTTTGTCCTCATCACCCTTACAGATTCTAGAAGGCAAGAATCTAGGCATTTTTTTAGCCATTCCAATGACATATTTTCACCTTATGCTGCCATATCTGTAGTGTTCCTCTGGCATTTTTTGCTTCTCCTACAGTGGGCCTTCCAAGAAATCCTACGGCCTGTCAGCTGGTGTATCTTTAGGATAGGACTGTGCCCTTATAATGGCATCTGTAATAGAGTACCATCTGCAATCTCAAAGTATACTGTGCAATTTTAATGTCTCTATTTAGTATTCCAACTATATAATCCGGCGCTCAAGATACCCATTTCCTCCCAGAGCCACACACACACAACACTTTTTTGGGGCGTGGGGGAAGGCCCCAGCAATTAAAAGAATGTAAGTAAACAGCCTGTATTGCTTTCCTCGACTCATTCTTCACATCAACGTTTGATAACACACAGCAAGTGAAACATGCCTGGAAAAAAGCTTTGACCATACAGACATCTTGAGAACTGTAATTTCAACCAACTAACCAAATGAATGAAGAGCTCTCATGTACCTGATATGGAATTTATCTAGCCAAGACTGCTGTAGTTCAAATCAAAGAAAAGAGTGGTAGTGGGGTAAACATGCAGGGTACAATGTGTTGATTACATTACAGACGACTAAGGCTGATAGAGTAGAATCAAGGCTTGTCACTAAATATTGAGTGGGCTCCCAATTCCAGTCATGCTTAGGGTGATCATTTGGAAAGGAGGACAGAGCTCCTGTATCTTTAACAGTTGTATAGAAAAAGGGAATTTCAGCAGGTGTAATTTGTATGCATGCAGCACCTGGTGAACTTCCCTCTTCATCACAACAGTTAAAGTTGCAGGTGCCCTGCCCTCTTTTGTATCTGAACACTGTAGTATAGACCAGATACAAAAGAGGACAGGGCTCCTGTAGCTTTAACTGTTGTGATGAAAAGAGAATTTCACCAGGTGATGCATGCATACAAATGACACTTGCTGAAATTCCCTTTTCAATACAGCTATTAAAAAGACAGGAGCCTGGCCCTCCTCTTCATATGGTCACCCTAGTCATGCTGGCATTGGTGCACAGTCCTGCTCAGCAGGTTATTACACATGCACTGCTTATTTTAAAAAACCATAAATATATACTTCCTAATGAGTGTACATAGATAAACAGAAGTCTTTCCAAGCTCTGGTTCCACTGGTTCAAGATAATCGCAATTTGTCTTCAACTGTTGGGTGAGTGTTGAAGATTCATCTACTATGAACAAGATGTTTAAATTCATTAAATTAAATTGTTATTAACATTTACATATAGAACCTGTATATTACATATTATTTATATTTAGTTTGGTTTTTTTAGCTCATTTCACACATGGAGGCCATTTATAATGCGTCTCCATGAAGATTAGCCCATGCAGCAAGCAGTTGATGTGGGGGGAAAAACACCTCTCACAGCAATTCTAGCCACTTCCATCACATCATGTCAAATCATCCCCAAGCCCAAGAGAGGCGGATGGAGTGGTGAATTGCTCAGTGAGCTGCTTGACATGGATGACATGTCACGGGCAGACAACCACCACCATGAAATTGTATTACATATAGATACTGTGACAATTTCATGTGTAAATTGGACATTAGCTTGTTGCACTAGATTTAAAATGAGACTAAGAAGGCTGGAAAGAAAGAATGGAAGAAACAAGGCTTGTCTCTAAGCTATCAAAGGAGATTGAGAAGTAGAAGCAGGTTTCCATCTATGGTTTCCTTGCAGGATTTTGGAACTAACTACATAGTTTGTATGACATTGACAATGTGCATCAGTATCCCAGTAGAGATGTGAGGCTTTCAATGAAACCCCCATTCAGATTCCAGGCTATGGCTGGAGAGGTGCTTTCACCCAACAGTCAAATGGGGATCACAGTTTTGTCTCTCTTCAGATGCACATGTCCTTTCACTACTTTGGGCCAGTAGCTATACAAGGTGCCTTATTTTTATTTAATTAATTGATTAATATCCTATCCTTCACAAAGAGCCCAGGGTAGCTAGCAACCTTCATAAACACAATACCATTAAATCATAATTCTAAAGTAAAAGCACATAAGAAAATATGAAAAACTATCAGCAAATATATAGTGTAACTATAGCTGAATCAGGGCCAATAAATAAATGTCAGACACCATAGGGAATATTCTGTGTATATAATCCTATTTGTACCCTCCTTTTTCTCCTCATCACCACAGTAGATTCTAGAAGTTACCTTACCTTGGAGACTTTTTTGAAGTACATTTTCATTGTTAGCAATTTTGCAAAATGGCTTTTCTGTAATGAATGTCTACATTTTCATCTTTACCATCTTTCAGAATAGATTTGATTTTTATATTAATTTTTACTCCTCTTTGCTCTCCTGCCCCCTTAATGGCATTTGTGTTTATCACAAAGCATTTAATTAATAAGATCATAATTATTTTTGCCACTAAACCCATGCAAGGAAACATGACAACCATGTGGTTTGTAGTAGCTAGCTAGCTACACCATTGCAGAGTTTATGCTAATGAGGACACTTGTGCTTTGCTTTACTACTGTCTTACACATCAATCCAGAGTTTTCCAGGTGCTCTGTTAAACATATATAACTGGTTGTTCCAAAACAAATGGAATGTTGCTATAAAGAACCTCAACAGCAGGGCTTTCTCTGCAGCGGCACCCACCATCTGGAAAATCCTTCCTTGTGCAGTTCAGGAGGCAGAAAATGTAACATCCTTTAAACACTTCCTGAAAACACATCTTTTCACACAGGCTTTCTCTGGGCTGTAATTGCTAATGGGTTTGTTTTGTTTTTACATGGTATTTTTTAAAAAAACGTTTTATAGCTTCATCTATTTTGATCTGTTGTATTTCATGGTTTTAATTGTGAACTGCCCAGAGATCCTTGGCTATTGGGCAGTATAACATGTAATAAATAAAATAAAATAAATATATGAAGTCATCAATTCCCCATTCACTTCAGTGGAGAGAGCAGGGGAATGCATGCAAATGAGTCTTTCAAACCAACACCACGAGTTGTCAAATTGCTTGCTATTCTAACTCAGCTTGAACTGCAGGCCACCAAGAATGTTGTGAAACACTTTTTTTTGTATCTCCTGATTGCAGTGGCAGCTCCATTTTAGATTGCTCATATGCATAACAATGTAATCACTATTTTAGCCTTATTCAGGCATTCCAAAATCGTGGTAATTAAACATGTGAGGAATGGGAACACATGTGAGAGTAACTTTGTAAAGAGGAGATCCTCCATGCAACCTGGAATGCTGGATAAGAAGGAAAGCTGCAGATAGAGATATATAAGAAATTTGTTTTAGTTTGTTTTGGATTGGGATTTACCCATTTCTCACCTTCCAGATCGAACACGGACTCAGCTCACATTGCAAGCTTGGAAAAGTCTGTACTTTTCCAAGCTTGCAATGTGATTCGCAATGCATTCGACGGCATGTGTATGTTTGAAAAATGTACATGAAAAAGATGCGCGCTTTTGAAAAATGCACACAAGTATGCTTTAATCAATGGGGAAAGAATGCATACCTTTCAAAGATATGCACAATTGATGCATACATTTGGAAAAATATGAATGGAAATATGCAAGGATTTTCATGCGAAAAGAAAAAACACACTAAGCTTGCAATCTGATATGGACTCAAGAAAGGATGAGGCTTGACATGGAATATGTTGAGTTCAAATGTTGCTGAGGAACACATCCCTCCCTACAAATCACTTCAGCATTGTCAGTGCTGTGCAAAACCTCCCCCAAATTTGGGCCTGGAACCTGCCAATAGGGCATCTACACCAACTCAGGGACCACCTTTGCTTTGCTGTCTTTTCATGCTTTTATTTGAAAGCCATCTGCTAACACCCTGTCTTTTGCTGGCTCAATATTAGCTCCTTTTCTGGCACTCTGGCTTTGACACCCATCATTGCCCCTTTTCCATTCTGCATGCCATTCCCATTTTATACCCCATGTACATTTTTTGTCCATTAGTTTGGATGCAGACAATCAAGAAACCAACATGCCTTTGTTGGAACCGCTCCATTGCATTTGCAATGTCATGGTTGTGCCCCTGACAACAGCCTTGAGGGGACTTCATACTAAACAAATGATGTTGTTCTGAATCAGTGCCCTCAAACACTGCACTTAACAATTGGATCGACATAATGTTCTGTACCATTATTTTGCCATAATCCTAATAAGCAATCTAATCCTATACTCTACTAGGGGAATCCTGTAATACAGTCCAATGAGATTATTAACTGGAACATAAGATACTCATCCCAGCCAGAAGATATATTCATTAAACAAAAAACCTACAGTTTACAAAAACAATGTTAAGGCTCTACAGTTTCCAACCAAGCACCAAAAAGCAGGGAAATTGGGAGTTAAGTCTCACAAGCCTTAACGCTACATCCTCCCTAAGGAGGCAGAAAGTGCAAGTGAAATTCTCTTTCTCCCAAAGCAGATAAACCATGAGGACAGGGTGGGGAATATGATATGCAGAGGTGACTGTGGGGTTGTGGAAAACTGATCACGAACAACTTAGGGCCACCTACTTCTCTTTTTTTGTTTAGAGCAGCCCTTCCCCAACCTGGTGCCCTCCAAAGGTGTTGGACTACAACTCCCATCATTGCAAGTCAGTATGTCCCATGGTCAGGAATGCTGGTTTTTTGTTTAATGAATTTCATGGCTTTGTGTAACGGATGACTGGATATTATACAGTTGACAACCAAGCCGGCATCAGCCAGAATGTTATACCATCTTGACATTCAATATAAAATCAAAGCTAGTGTTATGTGTTGAACTCACTTTTAACATTAATAAATCAACCAAAATGCTTGCATCTCCCTCATTTTTAAAGATAAAGAGATGAAACCTGGCATCATGGTAGTTCTTAAGTAGGGATATAGCTATGCCATGTATGAAGCAGATCCATTCATGCCTTGATTTTTAGGAATGTTTTGAAGTTCAAACAAAAATCTCTTTGGGGTCCAGGACCTTGAGCAGTACAAGTTTAAAAAAATGAAATTAAAGATAAAGAGATGAAACTTGGCACCATGGTAGCTCTGAAGTAGGGATTTAGCCATGCCAAGTTGGGAGCAGATCCGCTCATCCCTTGATTTTTAGAAATGTTTAAAACTTCAATTTAATTTTTTTAATTAACTAAAATGCTTACAATCCCATCATTTTAAAAGATAAAGGGATGAAACTTGACAGCATGGTAGCTCTTAAGTAGGGATTGAGCCATGCCAAGTTGGAAGCAGATCTGTTTATGCCTTGAGTTTTAGGATTTTTTTTTAACTTCAAACCCAATACTCCTCTTTGGGGTCTAGGGCCTTGAGCAGTACATTAAAAAAAAAGAAAGTAAAGATGAAGAGATGAAACTTGGCACCATGGTACCTCTTAAGTAAGGCTTTAGCCATGCCAAGTTGAAAGCAGATTGGTTCATGCCTTGAATTTTAGAAAAAAAATTGAAGTCAAACTTTTAAAAAAACTATCCTAAAAATCAAGGCACGAACCGATCTGCTTCCAACTTGGCATGGCTCAATTCTAGGGTGACCATTAGGGTGTGATGTAGTGGCTAAAGTGTTGGACTGGGAGCTGGGAGATCTGGGTTCTACTCCTCACTTAGCCATGGAAACCCATTGGGTGACTTTGGGCCAGTTGCAGACTCTCAGTCCAACCCACCTCACAGGGTTGCTGTTGTGAGGATAAAATGGAGAGGAGGAGGATTATGTATGCCACCTTGAGTTTCTTGGAAGAAAAAAAAGGTGTGATATAAATGCAATAATATTTTTTTTTAAAAAAACTGTCCTGATTTCCCCAGATTTCTCCTGGTTTTTGTTCTATCCTCGGTGTCAGGGGGGGATTTTATGCAATAGTCTATAATGACCTGGAATTACACACTTTCCCTTTTAAGGCCACCACTAGCGTGGCAGGGGGGAATGACATGCTTTCTGGAGGTGTGTCATTCTCTCCCACTGCTCCAATCAAGGTCTTAAAAGGGAAAAACGTGTCATTCCCAGACATTATAGAAAAAAGCCTGATTGGAGCAGTGGGGTGGGGGTGAGAATGACATGCTTTCCCCTCCTCCGGTCCAATTGGGGACTTTAAGGTGGCCCCAGAAAGACATTTTCCTGCCACCCACTAGGTGTCCTCTTTTTTGGTTTCCCAAATATGGTCACCCTACTCAGTTCTTGCACAGGCTGCATTTCCACCCCTAGATATTTATTCAAAAGTAAGACCCATTGAATTTCCTTGGTTCTTGAAAAGCAACACACTTGCTTTTAGATTTGCCAGTCTTAGAATTCTATGTGTGCTATGAATGCCTGCTCTGTCTGTCCCTATAGTTTCCTGCAAGGTCCAGCCAGGGGAAACCAGTAAATTAAACCCAGGGGTGGAGGGAGGGATTCCCTCAAGTTCATCTGACAGCAGGTGCTATAGAACATGGACCTTCCAGGAGTGTTGAGGCTGGATTTCTGGCAGACCCAGCCAGGCAACTTTATGGCTTGTTAGTCCCTCCATTTGGTAGCCCGCAGAGTACCTGCCTCATAAGGCAAATGGCCACATGAGAACTGTTATTATGGCCTGCTACTTTGTTTGTCTTTAGTAGTCTGTGGTCCAGATCTCTTCAGAAGGGGGAATAGTGTTTTGTGGTTGGGGGTCAGTCTAAATTATCTCTAAGGGTCCCTTACTCAGTGCCTCTGATAGCAAAGAGATTGAGGATTTTCCCCAACTCTGTTACTCTTGAAGTTACTAGGCCTTTGGAAAATAGATTTTATTACATAAGCATGAAAACAGTGAATACTCCTTTTAACTTGTTAAACCAATGAAAACATGCCACACAAGAAGTCTTAAGATATGAATGGTTTATAAAGAAAAGTAAATGCAAAAGAACATCAGATGCAGAAGTAAAATCTGAAACATTAGTAGTAGTAGTAGTAGTAGTAGTAGTAGTATCCTGCCTTTTGCCCAATGCTGGGCCTCAGAGCAGCCTTACAAAACTAAAACATATACAGCTAAAACCTATAAATATGAATATACTATATACCATATGAAAAGGAGGACAGGGCTCATGTAACTTTAACAGTTGCAGAGAAAAGGGGATTTCAGCCAGTGTTATTTGTATGCAATTAGTTCCTGGTGAAATTCCCTCTTCATCACAACAGTTAAAGTTGCAGGGGCCCTGCCTTCTTTTGTATATGGTCACTCTAGTATAGTGCCTGCAACTTTAACTGTTGTGATGAAGAGGGAATTTCACCAGGGACTAATTGCATACAAATGACACTGGCTGAAATTCCCTTTTCTCTACAACTGTTAAAGTTACATGTGCCCTGTCCTCCTTTTCATATGGTCAGCCTAAATATACAAAAGTTAAAAATATAATTAAATACTTTTCAATATTAAAGCATTTAAAACATTTTTAATACATAACAATTTAAAAGTCAAAGGTATAGACAGATTATTTGCCAGATTATTTGCCAAAGGCCTGCTGGAACAAAAAAGGGTTTGTCTGCATCCAAAAACACATCAAGGATGGAGCCTGTGTAGACTGTAAGGATTAGAAAGAAAATCCATGTGTGTACACTATATAAAATAAACGACAGCTCAACTGTTTCTAAACCTTATTAGAAAAACAGGGTGACTAGGCCGAAACCAGCGTTGTAGGCTCAGAAGCACTTTGAAAGGTTTCAACGTTGTACTTAAAACTTAACACCGGCCCAAACTAATTAAATGAAGTGTTTGAAGCTTTCAATTTATAGCAGTATGGACCAAACTCTTAGAAAACAGGGAAGGAGCACTGTGTGTGTATGGGGTTGGGTGGGGGGATAGAAAGAAAGGTATAGCCACCTATTCCCAGGAGAGATCTGAAGATCAGGTTGTCATGGATCCAGAGGAACTACACCCTGCTTCACCAGGGAGCAAAAGAGCAAACTGGCCTTATGAAGATAGCCCAAAATACTCTCAGAGCCAAAGGAATGCATGTTCCAGAAGAGAAAAGAGAAACTCTTCTTCTTCACTCAAAAGGTCTGTGCTATAGAGGCAGCGGCCATTTCACTCACCCACCCCACATTCTAAGGCAGGAGGGAGGGGGGAGAGCCACGCTACTGAGCGTGTGTCAGTGTCGCATTATGAGGGAAGATGGCTGCCTCATTGACTTGAATGAGAGGTTAAAATAGTCCTTAAAAGTCAACCGAAGGGAATTTTAAAAAAACGAAAAGCTTTCCATCAACTACAGTCAAGGAGGAAGAAGACCCCCACCAATGGATTAGTTAATAAGGCTCTAGAAATTATGCAAATTGAGAGCACAAAAAGTCTCAACCCAGAAGTAAATTTTACAAAAGCAGGGAGAGAGGTTTGTATTCCTTTTCTAACTTAAACTGCTCTCCTTCCCTCAGTGTTTCACCAATCTTCTTGAAATTTTCAGGTAATGTAAAACAAACATTTCTTTCTGGCACCTGTAAATTTCAGAAAGGTTAATGAAACATTTTCGATTTTATGGCTGTTAGAATGACCCCCCCCCAATTATCACTTTAACATGGCGGAATGTGTTTTTTACTGACGGCCCTTAACAATGGAGGCACGGCTGTGCCTCCATTAATATGGCCACATACATATTTTCCCCCTCATGGCCCCATTTTATTGCTTTACTCATTGAATCATACAATACTGTACTGTGCATTCTCCAATGCTAATTCTAAATAAACACTGAACTATTTTTCTCCTGTTTATTTAAAGAGGAATCCTCCCCCTCCCCTCCAAAAAAGAAGAAGTCCCACTAGTGATGGTATATTTTAATTTAACGAGGGTTTTACAATGAAGTTGCCAAAGAAAAAAATTCATAATGCAAAATAGGTGTGGGAAATGTGATCACTTATACAGATACAATGTCTGATAAAAATAGTCAGAAGAGAATCAATTTAGCAAGGACGCCTCCTGCTGAGAATCTGATGAGAATTGATAAGTGGGCTTAACTATTTTGGCTCAGAAGAGACGCTTTTTTATTTTAAAAAACAAACAAGACAATACTCTGTCAATACTCAGGATTAAATTAAGAAAATCAAAGACAATTTTAAAAGAATTTGAAGGTCATTTAGGCCACAATCCTAACCTTTCCCAGAAGCTGGTGAAATGGCCACAGGAAGTGGTGTAAGTGCCATTCCACCAGAAAGATGACACCTAAACCATTAGGAGTCACCCAGTACACCAGTGGGAAACTCCCCAATGTGGATCTACTGCCAGTGGTGCAGGGGAAAACCAGAGATGGTGGAAGAATTCCAGGGTGGAGCGGGATCCACTGGATTAAAAGGCCCTTCATTCTTCTGAGACACCCGCAGAAAAGCACCAACATCATTTCCCTCTGATTGTAGTCAACAGAAAGGAAAGAGAAAATTCCTCCCCTCTTGCCCTGAAACAGCAAAGCAATGGGTGTGGATGTTGCTCTGGCACCAGACCTCTTTCCCCACCAGCAAGGTAGCTTTGCTCTAACCTAAGGTGTGGAGCCATATTGGTTTCAGGGGCTAGATTGCCCTCTTGGACTTGCCCATGGGCTGAATCCTCTAGCAGGGGAGACAGCTTCATTTGCCCCTCACCATGGGACAAGTGGAATGCGCTCAGCCAGCAGTTCCATGGGACTAGTGGAATGCACTCAGCCAGCGGAACCCCCATGGTTGGGATTCAACTAGTTCCTGACATCGCTGGCCGAATGTGTTTTCTCACACAGGGAATTTAAGGGACAAATGGCTGATGCTTCCAGAGGCTTCTGAAAGTAACAGATGAATGCATCACCAACTTCACTCATCCCTTGCTCTTGTTATCTCCAGTCTGTGATCAGGGATAACAAAGGGATTTCCCTTTGCACTGCTTGCTCTCCAATTGGCAAGGATGAGCAGCATATAGTGGAATCCTCTTGTTATCTCTGATCACAGATCAGGGATAAAAAGAGGATTCCTTTCCCCATCTCCACCACAAGCCCCTGCCTCCATGGGATGGATGGGGAAACTCCACAGGCTGGTTTCCCCAGCCTTGCTCTGTTCTTTGAATACCCATTCTTCCATTGTAGCAGGATTACCAATCCAGCATTTATATGGAGGTTTGCAGATGACTCTACATTCTATGCACAGTATGCAATACTGCCCATGACCTAGAGGTGCCTACTGCTAACTCAGTGGGAACCTAGCCGTTCCTGAAGCAATCCTGAATGAGTGGAAGGCACTCGTTTCTGGAAATACGCAGATCAACACAGCTTGCAGAAGGGAACTCCACTCACGAGTCCCATTCTGGAAATTAGTCTTTCTCCTCATTCCACTAAAAGTGTTACTTTTAGGGCCATTAATTCCTGTTGTGCAAGCAGTTGGTCCCACGAGTGCCACAGGATGGCAGTATGGGATACTGCCCTATATTTCTTTGTTAAACACCTGGTAACTGCCATCTCTCTTTGGAGACAACAGTCACTGGAAAGGTTAACAAATGAAACTGAATTCCAAGAAGATGAAGGTAATGGTGATGAAGAATCCTCCGATCTTGAAAGGGGTTACTGTGCCAGTGATAGATGACATGAAGTATACCTATATGATTTGTAGCTTCTTGGTACTGCTTGCTCTTGAAGAAGCAGGTAGTGGTGGCAGCCAGAGATGCATTTTATCAATCCACTCATTCTTGGAAAAAAGTAGTTGCCATGCTGATGATTCATACTCTTCTGATTTCCAGATTGTCTACTTTAATGCACTCTTATGTGGGGCTTCCCTTGAAAATTATTAGGAGGCTTCTGCTAGTGCAAAATATCTCTTATTAGATGTCTGGCATATTCTACTGCAAAGTCCTTTTAGCAAGTGTTGGCTCATTTTATAGATATGCACATACTCAGGAATGAGTCTTCAGTCTTAATGAAGGAATCCGCATTGTACTGGAGGTTCATTTAGCCAATATGTTTAGCCAATATTTTTCCAGATATTTACTTCTGTAATTCAGCCTCAGGTTAACATGATACTACTTAGTAAACTTCCTAACAGGACAATCCTATGCATGTTTTCCTGGAGGTAAGTCTCACTGGGCCTGTTCAGAAAACACATTAAGCCATGGTTAGGCCACTAACCCTTTTGCAGCAAATGGTTAGTGTGTGTGTTTAAACAATGGTTATGTAGCCACCATGGTTAGGAATGGTTCACATGACATGCTAAGTCATGGTTCACACTATATTCTTAGCTGTAATATTTAACTCAAAGTGCTTCACCACCATGGCTTAGCTGATCATCTGAACAGGGTCACTGTGTTCAGTGGGATTTAATCCCTAGTAAGAGCATTTAAACTAATTTACTAGGGAGTAAGCCCCATTGGACACAATAGGACATGTTCTGAGTAAACAGGCATATGATTCCAGTGTACATTAACTAGTTAACTTCATCTGCATGGAACTCTTGTCCAGGTTGCCAAAACTAGGGATATACAGGTTGTGTAAAATCCATTCTGTCTGTGATTTGTGGATGGTCAGATGCCTTTCCCTCTGTCATCCGCTCATTGAGGGAATTGGGGGAGGGGGTTTCAAGTGAATTTGCATTTGTCTGTAAAGGCAGTTTGAATTGGAATGCAATTCTCATTTAAAGTGTTAAAATAATTTGCTACACACAAACACACCTATATAGATATGTAGACCCCAATTATCTCCTCCATATATTAAGCCAACTCTGTGTTGCATCTTGAAATCTAAAAGATATAGACTATATCACAACATTGCCTGATTCACATATTTTCTATACATTATCTGTACACATGACTGGCCTTAGGGACAGAAATGATCTCTGTGTATTACTTTTTCATCACTTGTGAAAATATGCAAATCCACCCCAATGCACAAATCCCCCCAAAATGTGTGTGTTTATGTTTTAGACTATGGAGAAAATGCACATTTTTGGATTTTTTAAAAATGTATTTTAATTACTAAATGTAAGCAAAATTCTGGAAAGTTCAAAGAATGGTCTGCAAGTGTATCAAATTCACCCAATTTGGGAAAAGCTGGTTTGCTGCGTGTGGAATCTGTGGGTTGGATTCATAGAAATCCGAACTCATTTCATTCAGCTGTGGATATTGCCAACATCCCTAGCTAAAACACAGCACACACATCCCATCCAAATGATGCATGGGCATTATACTGCAGGAATGAGCTCTAATACAACAGGAAGTGAGTACTTCATACCACTATCCCAGAAACCATCCCAAACTAGCAATTTTAGAAGCGTCAGTGCAGCTCCTTCTCACAAGCTCTGCCAACTTGTCTAGAAGCACTAGTTTGAGGTAGTTTCTGATTGCGCTATCAAGCATTAACTTCGCATTGTGCTAGCAGTCTTTTACGCTAGTACAAGGGTAGCATTGGATATTGCCCAATATTATTAGGCTTAGCATAATTTTTTTCCCCTGTGCTTAAAATCGCTCAAAGCTTAACAGAAAGTGGAGATATTTGATCATTTGAAAGGTAATACATTAGTAGTTGTATTTATCACCACAATAGAAGGCTCAGGAATCATGCTGGCTGAAAGATGGCACATTCGGATTTAATAAAACCCAAATAGTTAGTCAGCTGTTCGTTAGTTAGTGCTTCTGAAATTCATCAGCGTATCTATATGCCTTTGCAAAGGTTGTCTACACTAATTAGTCCAGTTAGCACTGTCAGAAAGTGGTGCATCTATTTGTCTAACTGGGGGACAAACTAGACATGACAGAGGGAGCCATCTTTGTTGTTCATATGTCTTCCCCATTTATGTATGCATCAGGGGGTATTCTAATTTTCTAGAACAAAATGTTGTGCAGTTGATGAACCCTCTCCTCCCTTGCATTATCTCTCCATGTTCCATCACCGCAAGCACTTCTCTCCCAGTACAGTACAGATACAAAAATAAGATACAACGTATGAAGCTGCATTCCACCATGTCAGACTACTTAGTTCTTTATTTATGGCATTGTACCCCACTCTCAGCCACTTATATACAAAAACAAAAAACAAAAAAAAAGACAATCCCTGCTCTCCAATCTGTAGGGATGTGCAAATCTACTTGGGTCCAGTCCGATAGATGGGAAACCCAGCCCACTTGGGGCTCAGCAGATTTACGCAGAGCACCCAGTATGGCTTGTGGATTTCATGTAATTTTTTCCCTTTAAAAATGACAAGATGTGTAAATTGTGTAAGCAATTTGCATATCTCAGGCAAATTACGGCTGTAACTAGCATATTTTACTCAAACTGCAGTCATAAAGTACTTATAGTAGTTATGCATATTGTATTTGTACTCTGTTTTTATGTTTTTATACTTTTTAAATTTTGTATATTGGTTTTGAATGTTCAATGTTTTTAACATTTGTAAACCACCCAGAGAGCTTTGGCTATGGGGTGGTATATAAATGCAATACTACTACTTCTTCTACTACTACTACTAATATTAATACATAAATTGCAGCTTCAGGAAGCGCACAACCACGGGAGGGTTGACCGCAAGAAGCGTACAACTGTCTTGCTCTCCCTGCTGGTGCTCACACCAGCAGGTAGAGCCGTTCCGCTATGGATTTCAGCATCATTTAAATCCAACCTCATTTATCCATTGAGGATTTCTCCAGCATCCCTCGAAAAGTCACAAAATAAAAGGAAAAAGAGATGGGAAGGGAATAGGGGGGAAGCGAGTGGTCTTTCAGCAAGGGTGGTAAAATGGACCTGCTTCTCATTGTATCTCCCTCTACTGCAGCCTGATGGAATCCATCTACCCAAGCAGTGGAGGCTGGTGGCTCCAATGTCAGTGGGGCAGTGAATCTGCTCTGGGTTTCAGTCAGAACCAGTCAGAACTGTAATGGAACCATGCCACTGACACTGGAGCTAACAGCGTCCACTGTAACCAAGTATTTGTCCATGGAACCAAGCATTCTCTACTCTGAGTGACAGAAATTCTCCAGGATCACAAGGGCACTACTTTCCCATCACCTGACCTTTCCTTTCACCTGACTTTCCCATCACCTGGTACCTTAAACTTGACACGTCAAGCATCAAGGCTGTGACCTTCTGCATGCAAAATATGTGCTCAGTCTCTGAGCTATGGTCCTTCCACAACCAAAGTATCAAAGTGATAGAGGTCAAAGGGAAAGAAGGGAAGGAATTAAGCTCCCCTAACCCATATGCACATTGGCTTGTATTTGTTTGCAGGGCAGACAGTAAATAAACAAACATGGCTGCTCCTGCCATGTCTAGCTTGGTCATTATGTCAGATAGATAAAATTCCAGGGTAGAGGAGTTAGTTCTATGTCTTGGAAAGGACAGTGATTTATGACGTGTCACAAATATATGTAGAATATGCATTATTGTTTTACATTTCCACTTTTTACAAAACAAATAGGATACCGAAAAGCATATGTAATCTTGGAACCCAATTCTGCTGTTTTGAAATGAGACACATTCACCAACTACTGTCCTAATGTTAGCTGAGCTCTGAATTCCATGAGCAATTATTTTTTTGGGGGGGTGTTAGTGCTGGAGGAATCATTTTCCTTTTTAATGAGCTCTACTTAGTGGATGCAGAAATACTTGGGCCATGAATATATAATCCAGATTTCAAAATCAACAGACTAAAACACTCATAGTCAGTTTTGTAGGAATACATTATGCAACACTATTTTAGGTCACAAACTTTATCCAGGCCATCCCTGCTTTCCTTCTGCAAAGACTCATTTTCTTAATGGTTGTCCATTATTGTATTAGAACTACAGTTAAATGGAAAATGACTAATCTTCATCTGTGGGATCCTCCAAGCGCAGGACTGGCCCAAGATCATTTGCTGTCTGAGGTGAAGGACAAGATGGTGACCCACCCACCCATCTCCTCACCCCACCAACAGAAGCCAATCAGACTGGCAGTTGATTCCTACATCAGCACTAGTAGAAGGACAACAATTTCCACTGCATCAGATGTTAGCATGCTGGCTTAGGGAGCACAGGGCAAGCCTCCCAGCACACAGAACTCTACCCTCCAGCACTTTGCTGCTTTCCCCCAGAGGCAGGTGCCTCACTCTCTCTAATGATAGGGCCGGCCCTGTCAAAACCCAAAGATTATATCTATCATCAAGAAAGTATTCTGTATGGAAAGAAAAGACTGATCCATTTGCACTTTTAGCCCATGAGGCTTTGAAGAACTTTATTAAATTACGCCTGGGGGCTCAAACAAATAATCTATTCTACATATTAGTGAGGAAACTGGACAAACTTTTCCAGGGTTACTAACTAATACCAACCTCACTATCTTACAATGAGTTACATTTTGATTCCAAAGCCCAGACTGATTTCACAATTAGATAACATTATTTGTTATTTCCTTTCATTACATCCCATCTGATATAGTATTTACACATTGCCCAATGACTCACAAGAAGGGAAGAGATAAAAATGAGGGTAGAAATAAAAAGGAAGAAATTAAAAAAAAAATCAAGCAGACTAGGAAACTGTAAAGCAGTAGACTCCTCCACAGAAGCATCATGGACAACACTAGGCTCCCAAAGTAATGTAGCAGTAAGAACATGCTATTGTCTTCCAGATCAGAATATCCAGCACAATCTTGAGATGGAAAACAAAATCAGAGAGGCATCCAAATGAGGAAGCATTGCAATAATGGGTGACTTCAATACTCCTACATTGACTGGATGAATACTTGTTCCAGTCATGACAAAGAGGTCAAATTTATCGATGCCCTAAATGACTGTCCCCTAAATAGTTGGTCATGGAACTAACCAGAAGGGAGGCAACCTTAGATTTAATCCTAAACAGTGCTGCCAGGACCTAGTACAAGATGTGAATGTTATTGAAACTATTGGAAACAGTGACCACAGTATTTAAGTGAAAAATTGCCAAGGAAGGGCCAGTTCAGACAACACACTAAGCCACTGTTAGGCCACTAACCCTTTTGCAACAAATGGTTAGTGAGCATGTTTAAACCATGGTTAGATAAGTCACCATGGTTAGGAATGGTTTACATGACATGCTTAGCCATAATGTTTAGCTCAAAATGCATAACCACCGTGACCTAGCATGTCATCTGAACAGGGTCTATATTCAATACAGTCACATTTTACTTCAAAAAAGTAATTTCTCTAAAATGAGGGAACTGGTAAAAAGGAAGTTGAAAGGGGGCATCAAGAAGGCTAAATCCCTTCAAAATTTTTAGGAGTTACCAAAAACCACAATAATAGAAGCTCAAGTTGAATGTATACTACAGGTTAGAAGAGGTAGCACCAAGTCCAAGAGATCACTGGCATGGTTAATGAGCAGTGTCAAGGGAGTTATTAGAGAAAAGAAGGCTTCCTTCAGAAAATGGAAGTTGAGTCCAAATGAGGAAAACAAAAGGAAGCATAAGAGTGCCCAAAGAAAATGCAAGCAGATAATAAGGGATGCAATTTTTAAAAACATTTTGAGGAGAATATTGCTAACAACATCATGAACACCAATAAAGAATTCTTTATATATATCAGAAACAGGAAACCAGCTAGGGAGGCAGTTCCACCATTGGATGATAATGGAGTTAAAGGAGTACTAAAGGAGGATAGGGAGATTGTTGAGAAGCTGAATGAATTCTTTTCATCTGTCTTCACTGCAGAAGATATAGGACAGATATATCCTGAACGGATGTTTTCAGGAATTTAGGCAAATAGTGGTGACAAAAGATGAAGTTCTCAACCTTATTGACAAATTGAAACTTAATAAAGCACAAGACCCAGATGGTATCCATTCTACAGTTCTTCAAGAACTCAAATGTGAAATTGCTGTTCTTCTAAGAAAAATATGTAACATGTCTCCAAGATCAGCCACTGTACTAGAGGACTGGAGAATGGCCAATGTAATGCTAATTTTAAAAAAGGGATTCAGGGGGCTGTGGGAAATTACAAGCCAACTAACTTCTGTTCTGGGTAAATTGGTGGAAAATATTAATAAAGATAAAATTAGTCAGCACATAGAAGGATAAGCCCTGCTAAAAAAGAATCAACACGGCTTCCTGCTTTACTAACCTTTGTCAAAAAAAAATGTAGACAGGGGTGATCCAGGAGACATTTTTACTTGGACATACAAAAGGCCTTTGATAAAATTGTTTATCCAGGTCTCTTGAGCAAATTTCGCAGTCACAGAATAAGGGCATCATCAGGCAAGCATTTTATCACATGCTCGTCATTACTGCCCATTCATGTCTTTTGCACGTCCATTTGATAATGCCATCCACTTCCCACATGTGTCACCCCCCCCCCTTTGGTCTTTTTTCCATGACAAAATAGACCCCAATAAATCCGACTTATTTTTTTAAAGCGAAACTTGCTGCCATTTCCTGCTGTGTGCGGGAAAAGCAACATAATGAAAATGCCCACAGAATGGACCATGTGGTCATTGCTGTTTGCTCTTCCTTTCCCCATGTAAAGAAATCATTGCTATTGTGGAACAACAGCAGGAGGTCATAGCAACAGTAGGGAAATGTGATTCCCACCTCCCGTCTGATGATGCTCTAAGATTCTTTTATGAATCAGTAACTGGTTAAAAAACAGAAAGTAGAGCGATAAATGGTAAATTATCTCAATGAAGGGATGTAAATAGTGGGGTCCCACAGGGATCAGTATTGGGACCAATGCTTTCAACTTGTTCATGAATCATCTTGAATTAGGAGTGAGCAGTGAGATGGTCAAGTTTGTTGATGACACTGAATTATTTAGAGTGGTTAAAATAAAAAATGGACACGGGCACTACAGCTGAGTCCCCATTGCAGGAAGGATGTGGGGCATGCAAAGATTGGGTAGAGTCAACCTAGACTCAATTGCTTCCCATCTGAAGACTGATGAGGGCTTGACCAGTTCAACTTTGCTGTGTGCAGTGCTCCCCTCAGTGGGAAAGCCCATACACAGATAGGCCTGGTCCCTGGCCTAAGAGCTGGGTGGAAGACCCACACAGCACTTACACCAGGGATTAAGTGACATTAGGTGGGTATATGCTCACCTGATATCGTATGGTCTATGGAGAGCTGGGTGAGAGATTATGCAGCCTTGGTCTAATTTTTTCTGCACTATCCTATGCCCCCTGGAATGATGTCTATGAAGGATAAGATTGATCTGTTACTGTATTAGCATTATCTGGGGATTTCCTGGCAGTAAAATATTGTTGAACATATGCAGAGAGCATTTTCCACATTACAGCCAAGCCAGATGCCTCTCTCCTGCCACATTGGGGATTGTATTTATTGATTGATTTATATTAAATTTATAACCTGTCTGTCCTCCAATAATGGTACTCAAGATGGATCTGTCTGTCTGTCTGTCTGTCTGTCTAAACATATACTGCTGCTTTGCATAAGTAGAAAAATCCACTCTTTTATATTTTTAAGTAACTCAACTATATGTTGGGTTGATCCAATGCTTGCTTTCCTCTTTCATTCACATTCCTTTCCCCTTTTGTATGGTGTCGAATTGTGTGAACCTTTGGACAGGAACTATCTTATCTTATCTTATCTGGATAGCACTTAGAAAATTGGTACTTTAAGTGTATACCTCACTGCTACTACTACAGCTACTACTTAATAAAATGGGATGTTAAGTAGTAAAACAAATTCAAAATGAAACATTTTTGAAGATTACATGTTTGAAGTTCAGCAAAAGTGCAAAGGTAGTAACATAATGCCTTCATCAGAATGAAAGTTCACAATATGGTATATGAGATTTTGAACAGCACAAAACTGTTTCCTCAGCCTGGATGCAATTAAGAAAGGAAACTATATCTTTCCAGAAGAGGGCAGATCACTTAGCCTTAACTAAATTCTGTTTTCAGACTTAAAGTGACAGTGGAAAAATAATCTTGCCAACTAATTAAGTTCTGTGTCTTGTTTATTTATTTAAAACATTTCTATACAGCTGTTTCTCAGGCTGACCCTGAAAGCTGTTTGCATAACATACACATAAACAAAATCATAATAAAATGATTAAGCAGTACAATATTCAGTTAAGCTAATGGTCTCAAATTATTATTACATTCAGGCATGCTGGACTCAAGATGCAAATTATAAACATGATCTTATGCTTCTCTCCTGAAAAGAAAGTTCTGTTAATTTCAGTAGGGCTTACTCCTAGGTAAGTGTACTCTGAGAATCCCACTTTGGAAATACAAAAGTCAGTACTTATCAGAATCTGTCTCAGGCATTACTGTTTTTAGCTAACTCTAGAATTGGGTTTAATTTGAATCAGGACTCACTGGAGTTTAAGACCCAAAACCTGTTTTGATAGCCATGCCTCAGTCACAGAAATATAACCTCTGAGCAAGAGCAGATTGACTTTCTTTCATCACCAAGTATCCAAAACAGCTACATTTAGAGGATGAAAGTAAGGAAGAAGAACTTGAAGAAGAAGGAGATAATACTAACAAGAAAATCCACAGTTGTGCAATACCTTTATTCCAACCAAAATTCCTCAAAAATGTGCAAACTTTCAAGTTCTCCAGAGTTTGAATTCCCCATAACTCTTTGGCAGGCTAGCTGGTACCTGCTTGTTGTACCACCTATGTGCATGAAATGTTCTAGAAAACCTGAACTTTGGAGAACCAGAAAACTTGCAAATTGTTGTGGAATTTTGCTTGGCCATATTAAAGGGACTGTGCAACAGTAAAATGCAAAGGAAGACCTTACCCCTCTCCACCCCCTGCAAAACACTGGTATGCTCAAATTGCAATATTCTTCCTTCCATCCTCTAGGGAAAAGAAGAAAAAAAATCATATAATTATATCTAAGGGTAGGTACTCACAGTTCCAAGTCTCTCAAGCACAGAAGATAATCAGAGTTGTCTGTTCCCGAAATGGAAGAGAGAGAGAGAAAAAACACCAGGGGCAGACTACAAGCAAGCATGCTGTTCTGGCGTTTGCAAAATGCTTTCTGCATAACTGGGCAAGCTCAGCCCCATCTCTTGGAAATGTGACATCCCTCTACACTGAGAGGCAAGTGCCAGGATTCCCCAGAGCAAGAACACTCAAGGGCAGTCTTCTCATAGCTTTTAGATGGCAGCATTGAAAAAAAAGGGTGGGCTCCCCCCTGTAAGGCTCATCATTGGGTGAAGCTTCAAGGGCCAAGGGATGAGAGAGAACAGAACTCTCCATGGAAGTGTGAAGCCAATAGTCGCATCATGGGGTTCTCTCTATGAATATCCCATAACTTTCCTTGCTCAAATCCAAGAAGGGTACAGCAATGATGAGAACATGGCTGATGGGTACAGCCTTCACCAAAATGGTACCATCCAGCTGTTTTGGAAATCAACTCCCATGAACCCCAGCCATGATTGCTCATAGTCAGGAAAGCTCGGAGCTGTCATCCAAAATATATGGAGAGCACCAGATTGGGGAAAGCTGGACTAGTGAAATGATTGCACTCTTGCACTCTTGCACTCTTGAATCCCTCCACTTCCCTGATGGAATCTGAAGGAGACTGCACAACCCTTGGTCAATGCAATCGCTTTTAACACAATTGCATTTCCCTCATTTTCTTGTCAGGATGGGCCCAGATCCACCACCCATAATGAAAGAGATTCTCCTCTAGGGACCAACATCTTTGCTTTCATGCTGAGAGGGTGGTCAGCTCCACCAGTGGATGTTCTGCAGATATATACGTGCAGGAACATCAATAATCTAGTAGCAGTGAGTAATGTGCCCCCAAAGAACTATATCTGTTGTTGTTTTGTAAGGAACTTCCTTCTATTAGGAAGGACAGAGAGTTAGGCCCAACTCAGTGGTCAAGAAGATAGGTGTGGTCTCCTTTTCTTTAAGCTTCTCTGCCCATAGGCTCTCACTTGATCTGCTAGGTCAGATCCAGTCCATATTAAATGGGGGTTTTTTTGGTGGGGGAGTGGACTTCTAGATGGTTGGCAAGTCAGGGGAATAAAGAAAGAGAACCCAGTGGTACTTTCTGCTTTCTTGCTATTTTATGGTAAGTGTTCTTCCACCCCCACATCTCTTCTCTGAGTGGGGATCTCTGACCAGGTGCCTGATCCAGTACACAACTGTCTTCCATTCTTTATTTAGTTGGAGAAACACACTAATGGAGAAGGAGAAGTCTCCAATGGGATTTAGCAAGTGAGGAGAGAATGTATTTACTAAAATGAATTTAATGAGACATCTGGACTAGCCTTAGTACTCAAACATTATACCATTTCACTGTTTTATGAGATTTCACTACCCTGTGCACACTATCTTCTTGTTGTTTTAAATTAATATTCAGGTGATTGTTTCTGGATTAGAATATAATCTGGAATGCAGTTTTCAATTTCTGTTCTTTCAATTTAGGCCTTTGAAGAGGTTTTTCACAAGTAAAGAACAGCTAAGTAATGATAACTATTCCCTATGACTAATTGTCAGCATTTGTTTTCCTATGAATTTCTCTTACACTGATTTTAAATTACAAATTAAGATAGGGTGAGCATATGAAAAGGAGGACAGGGCTCCTGTAGCTTTAACAGTTATGTAGAGAACAGGAATTTAGCAGGTGTTATTTGTATGCATGCAGCACCTGGTGAAATTCCCTCTTCATCACAACAGGTAAAACTGCAGGAGTATAGCTAGAGTGACCAGGTACAAAAGAGGGCAGGGCTCCTGCAGCTTTAACTGTTGTGATAAGAGAGAACTTCACCAGGTGCTGGATGCATGCAAATGACACCTACTGAAATTCCTTTTTCCACACAACCATTAGATACAAGAGCCCTGTCTTCTTTTCCAATGGTCACCCTAATTAAGATTCAGTTCATGGAATTTGTTTTAAAGTAGCAGCTTTCTTTTTAGGATGTCTCGTGTGTTGCTAGGCTGCACCCCATCACAGGTCAATTGTTTATATTAAAAGGTAGTATAACAATATTGTACATTTTCAAACTATAGCAATCAAGCCACAAAACAGACAAAACACGGAAGACAATAAAATTCCATACTTTGCAGATGGGGGGGGGAGGTCTCTTTCCAGCCTTCAAGAGTTTCTGCTGTTGCAGGTACAATTCGTATTAACCCCCTACTAGTCTGGTGCCCCTCAGCAACCTCTGGATCTGCGACAACGGCCTTCATACAAACGTGGTGGTCATGTGCTACAATCTCCTGAATGCCACAGATCAGCGTGGGTGTGTATGTGATGAATCTATGTCATTAAATGTGCAGGCATCTATAATGAACACATCAATATTATCAGTGGCTTTCTTATGAAGAGCATCATAACTAGGGGTGTGCACGGACCCCCCCGGATCGGATCGGGACCCGGATCGGGACCTCCAATTTTGTCACGGATCGGACAAAATCGGAGGCCCCCCGGACCGGATCGAGTCCGATCCCGATCCAAAAATCGGAACTTTTTGGATCGGCCACCATTTCCCCCCCCCCCCATAGACCTGCATAGCAATGCAAGTCTATGAGGAAAAAATGGCAGCGGGTGGGTGAGGGGGGCCTAACTCCCTCCCCCCGGGGCCATCCGCTGTGGATGGCCCCAGCAGGTAAGCCCCCTCCCCCGCGCTCCTTACCCCCCCCCGGGGCCGTCTGCTTCCATCCGCTGGCGCCCGGGGGGTAAACCCCTTCCCCCCTGCCCCCTGCTTACCTTTCCTAGCCATCCGCTCCCATCCGCCGCCGGCTACTACTGCGAACGGGCTTCACGGCTTGCTCCAGAGTAGTGCGCCTGGTGATGTCATCACCTGGCACACTACCTAGGAGCAGGCCGTGAAGCCTGCTCGCAGTAGCAGCCAGCGGCAGATGGGAGTGGATGGCCAGGAAAGGTAAGTGCATCGCGCGCCCCCTGCCCCCTGCTTACCTTTCCTGGCCGTCTGCTCCCGTCCACTGCCCCCTGCCCCCGTTGTCTGCTTCCATCGGCGGGCACCCGCTGGCGCCCGCCGATGGAAGCGGACAGCCCCACTAGGGAAGCCCCCCCCCGCTGTCCGCTTCCATCGGCAGGCGCCCGCTGGCGCCCGCCAATGGAAGCGGACAGCCCCACTAGGGAAGCCCCCCCACCCGCTGTCCGCTTCCATCGGCAGGCGCCCGCTGGCATCTGCCGATCCGCCGATCCATCCGAACCGGTTTGGAACCTTTCTGGATCGGATCAGATTGGATCGGCTGATCCAGCAGTGAGATCGGAAATTGGATAATTTATCCAATTTCCCCCTGGATCAAATTCGGATTGTGGATCGGATCCGATCCAGTGCACATCCCTAATCATAACCAGCTTTTTCTCAAAAACGGAATGCAGCTGAATGTCCCGTCCCCCCAGAGCCTTTCTTTGTCAGTGCCAGAATTTGGTCTAGCTGGCTTCGTTAAAATATTCAGGAAAGCAGGATCCTATTGGTGGAAACTGATCCCTTTTCATTTCTCCTTTAGGCAGCTTTCTCCGGTACGCCAACGCATATGCTTAAAAAAAATAATGAAAATATAAAGGCGATTAGCATGTAAAAAGCAAGCCAACCTCTCCTCCTCCGACCAAGATGCTCCTTGAACCATCAGATCTGGGGAGGAGGAGGAGGAGGAGGAGGAGGAGGAGGAGGAGGGAGCGCTCCAGAAAGCAGGCAATGTCTAAGTTGCATCTGGCACAGACTCCGTTGTGTTTTCCGAGACCAGAACGTTATACTTATGGTAATAGGTGGGGAGGGGGAGGCAGAGAAACCACGATTGTCCTATGTGTGTAAGAGCGAGCGAGAGGGAGGGGGCGCCTCGCTGCAGCGTTAAGCGGCGGGCGGGCTTTTGAATACACGTCGGCCCCGGCCGCCTCCGAGGCGCTGTCCCCGGTGCTGAAAAAGGACGAGCCCCCTGGACCAGCTGAACCGTGCAGCATCCCCGCTCTTCCACAGGCGCGGCGGGCACGCGCGTCGAGGGCCTGCGCAGGGCAAGCGAGGAGGGGGCGGGGCGCGCTCGCGGCGGGCACAGGCACGCGCACGCCGGCTCGCTCCTTCTCTCTCTCTCTCGCCTTCTCCCTCTCTCACCCCCTCCCCGGTCTCTCTCCTTCGCTTGCCTGGCTCGGGATGCGTGTGTGCGTGTGTGCGTGTGTGCGAGAGTGAGGGAAAGAGAGAGTGAGTGTGTGGGGGGTGCGCGCGTGAGTGTGTGTGCATGTCGGGGTGTGTGTGGCAGAGAGGGGCGAATGTGTGGGATTGCTTGCGAAGGAGCTGGATGTACCGAAGCGCCGGGACCGCAGCAGCAACAGCGGCAGCCGTGAAGCCTGCATTCCAGCCGCCTCTTCTGTCTTCCTGGGGCTGGCCTCGGGACCACTGCAGCAGCGGGCCAAAGCCTCTCCACCACCACCACCACCACCACCGTTTCCTCTCTTGCCTTTCTCTCTGCTGAGGGCTCCTTTCCAGCTCGGGTCCTTCATCCACTCGCCCAATATGCAGAGGATTTAATTTGCTGAGCGAGAAACGGGCAGGGGGGAAGAAGGAGGCGGAAGAGGAGGAGGAGGAGGAGAAGGCGCCGGCGGCGCCGGCAGTAGCAGCGAAGGAATATTTTGTGGCTTTGTGGATGCTCTACTTTTCATGGCAATGCAAAAGATTCGGCAGATTGCTCTCTTCCTGGCTCCTTTGGTTTGGGGACTCATCTGGGGGGTCTACTCAAACGGCATACAAATAGGTGAGTGTCCTCTTGGGAGATGGTCTTTTGCCTTTCTCTCTCCCCAACCCCAACCCCGCGCCAATCCCTCCGAAAAGAATTCTTCCTCAAACGCAGGCACTTTTTACATCTAATTCACTCCAGCAGAGAAGGCTCGATTTAAGGCTACATGCCTTCCCCGCTGGAGTGAATGGATGCAAAAAGTGCCTTCGATTGAGATCTCCTCGCCGCCCCTCCCCCCCGTTTTTTATTATATTATTATTTGAGCGACTTCCCTGCCTCCCGTTTTCTCTATTCCCTTCCCTCCGAAAGCGGGTAGCTCCTTCCGCCAAACCAGTCCAAAGGCTTATAAAATACTAAGCAGCGTTTCGGATTAAACGGTGTACAGATGACATTTGCAAAGGTGCAGTCCACGTCCCATTGAGAGGGAGTTGGGTGGGGAAAGCAAAACAACCACCCTTGATCTGAATGGGTCTGGATTGTACCTTGGGGTGGGAAGAGGAAAGCAGCATGCTGTGTGATATTCACAGATTGCGCCCGCCTGCCCCCACCACTCCCCTGCCAAACCCAGCTGGAGTATTCCACCTCTGAAAGAGCTAGGAATGGCTGAGATGTTAGCACAGCAGAAGAGCATCCTTATGATCAAGGGGGCCAATCCAACCACAGGCAAGTTTCAGAGCTCAGGAATGAAGGGGCTCCCCTCCCCCACCCCCAAACAGGCAGGGCTACCGCCAAGCCTGCAGCACTGACATCCTCTGTGTGTGTGTGTGTGTGTGTGTCTTGTCCTGTTTTGATGTGTGTTTGTCACCCTACAGGGGGGCTCTTCCCCAGAGGAGCCGATCAGGAATACAGTGCATTTCGGGTAGGGATGGTTCAATTCTCCACCTCGGAGTTCCGACTGTCACCCCACATCGACAATCTGGAGGTGGCCAACAGCTTCGCAGTCACCAACGCTTGTGAGTAATGAGCGTTCTATTCATTTGCAACTCCTCTTCTGAACCCCTTGGCTCCGGGGATTGGGAGGGAGGGAGAGCAGGTGCCATGGGTTTTAAGCAAGACGAAGTGTGTGGTCATGACTTTGGCATGGAACTTCTCTGGAGAAGCTGGTAGAGTTCAGGAGAGATGGCAGTGAGGAAATTAACTCAAGAACTGTGCACCCACCCAGCTGTCTTTGCCTCTGGAGGATGGTTCCACCATCGCCTGCAGGATGGTCCCTCTCTCCTCCTGCCCCTTCAAGCTAGATTGTACCATTTGTTTTGCAAATTGACTTTGACTTGCAAGGATGTTGCTCTGGATCTTAAAATGTATTACATAAGGTTGGCCACAGCAGTGGCTGATTGTGGGGTCAGGAGGACCCCACCCTGCTCTGGATCAGAGGCCCACATGGGCCCTTGCCTGAGTGGGTGGTGGGTGTGTTATTTACCTTCACATTTTTTGAATTTCACCCCAGCCCTTCCTACTCTGGTATTTGCTTACTGAAGATTGATCTTCCCTCCCTGAATACATTCTTCTGAGATGCAGGAAGAAAATGGGGGGCAAGTTCAATTTTCCTTCCAAGAGATGGGGTGTTTGGTGTTGTATCTTTCCCCAGCCTGGGCATGGGGACATTGGCAGCTAAATCCTCTCCACTCCTAGATGTGGAAGATTGTCATCGCTTTCCACCTTGCCACAGAAAAGTGTGCTGGGAAGCTGGGTATGCAGCTCTCCACCTTTCCTCTGAGTATGATTATGAAAGGGTGTTGAGAAGAAGCCCCCTGTGCTATACAGCAGTGGTTGCTTCATGCAGAATGGCACACGAGTACAGGAGGAGCTGGAATGGACAAACGGGGAGGAATGGAGAGATAGCATCTGAGTGCTCCTCGTGGTTCATGTCGTATTGGCTGGCTGGTTGGTCACACATGGCACGGGACCACGTATGCTAAGCTTGCCCACTGCCTTGAGATGGCTGTCTCAGTCATTCAAGAGTCCATGTTCTGACATATGCCTTCTGCTAAAAGAGACATTTATCCTCAAGGCTATCTCAACCGTCAAGGCCTCTTTCGGTTTAGTCAAAGGGTGCCTGGCAAGAGGTTGCTTGAGGAAGCAGCAAAATAGCTGCAAGTGGGTTGTGGGATCTGAACAGCCAGAGACACTGATCAGCCATTTTCCTTTTTGCAATGCTCCATATTAGAATTACACTGCTCCCATCTGTCTGCCAATAAATCATAGCAGTTTAGAGAACCTTTCCTCGATCTGGGGAGGAAAGTAACTGGATAGTAAGTACAGCATAAGTCCAGAATTTGGGGCAGCAATGGCTCTTGCCCATCCCAACATCCCTGCTACTGGGAGTATTGTTTAGTTAGAAGAGCAGTCTCGCCTGACATAGATTTCAATTAATTTTTGGTATATACAGTGTGCACATGTGATCAGCCTTCCTTTTTTCACTTGGCATAATCTAGATATTCCTCTTTTGTAAGGTTCAGAGGGTTTTCCAGCAGATTTCAGCAATAGGCAAAATGCAGCTATTGCAAGGGTCAGGTAGCAAAAATAATACCACAGTAAAATCATACCTGAAATCGCTCTATTTTTCACCAACTTCCTCAGCTGGAGTACACATCTCCTTAGGGGATAGATCTGACAGAACATTGAACGGTTCCCAAAATAAGAGGCATGATAATCATTTCTTGTTTAAATCACCCAAGTAATGAGAGGATACCTTTCTTATATATATTTTAAATCAGGTTAATGGGGTCTCCTAAGATGCTACCCCCTTAACATACTGGTGGTAAAACTAGTAACTAAAAGGTGATTTGTTAAAAAGGAGGTCTGAATTGTTGCACTAATGCAATGAAATGGAATTGCGAGAAAAAGGCTTTTGTAATTCTTTGACATTTGAATTTTTTTATTGTTTACAAACAGAGATAAAACACTAATGTTAATCTTTTGTAAACCGCTCAGAGAACTTCGGCTATGGGGCTGTATAGAAATAATAACAATAATAATAATAATAACAACAACAACAACAACAATAATTTATGTTGGTTTGTGCTAGTATTCAATTAGGGAAAGATACATCTTAAAAAGTAAAACGTGGCTCTCTCTCTGTGTGATACCTAATGAGGTGATGGCCTGAGTAGAAAAATCATTGCCAACTAAGATTATTAGAATTGCAGCTTGTCATTCTGATTTTAAAGAAATGCATGCCATTTTGTCATTTCTGGAGGGCCAATGCCAAGATTTTAAAATCCAGGAGCAGGGAGAAAACAAGAACTGTGATGTGCCCACATGGATCCAAATGCTCATCCCACACATTCAGATGATTAGAGCTTCAACAGCCAAATGTAGCTTTCTGCAATGAAAATTAACATTGTTTCGAGAGTAGCAGTGCTAGAGCAGAAACAGCCATGAACCATGGGATCTTAAAAACATAAGACTGTTAAGATCTGGATCAGATCAAAGGCTGATTTAGTCTAGCATTCTGTTCCCACAGTGGCCAATAAAATGTCCCAATGAGAAGCCCACAAGGAGAACATGAATGCAAGAGCCCCTTTTGGCTCATGTACCCCAGCAACTGGAATTGAGGTATACTGCCTGTGACACTGGAGGTAATATACAGCCATGACTAGGTCTTAGAGACTAGTCATTTTGTTGTGGCAACAACCTTTGTAGGTAAGAACCTTTTTCATCACATGCACAATGTTCCTTTGATTAATTTGGCTCTGCCTCTGAAAACTCACAACATACTAAAATGGGTAGTCTTGAAGGTACCATAGGATTCTTTGTAGATGATATAGAAGTAGATTTCAAGAAGACAGCTGGACAGATGACACAGGGAACTTTTGGCAACTGACATTCTGCTTGATTTTAAATGCAAAGGTGTTTAAAATTTTTAGTGAATCTCTCTCTCACTCTCTCTGTTGGGATCATATTGAGTGCACCATTACTGTTGTTAATTGCATCACCCAAGTTTTGTTTCAGGCAAGATTCATCTATCAAACCTATATCCAATTCTATGGCATAGCCCTCAGACATGTGAATCTTACTAAAATTAAAAGGCTTTTGAGCATGTACGGAGTGGATTTTCATCATTCCTACATATCTCTTTTCAGGACAGGGGGAGGGATTTCTCAGAAGGAATGAATCTTGCTATCTCTTTCAAGGAACAGACGTGCTATGAAGAACTGAAGAATCGATAAGCCGCTCAGATAATAAGGGACTATTGGGCATATATTTTAAAAGATCAGGAAATGGAAAGCTATAAACCACTCAAAATAAAAAAAAATCCAATACCTTTAAGGAAACAGAATAAAACAAGACACATGGGGCATGCTGTAATTCTTTGGATCACATCACAGACCAGCAGCATTACAGAGGGACATAAATTACATTTTCTTACTTAACAGATTTTATATCTCGCTTTTCAGCAGGGAAAAAATGTTCTAATCAAACAGCTCACAATAGATTTAAAATTATAACAATAAGATGTTCCAGAGAACACATAGCTATTACTCAATATGATGGAGGATGATTTCAATGTCTGAGGTTGATGAACAGTTGTAGACGGAAGGCACTTGCCAAAACATCCAATCAGGTTTCATACAGTAAAGAACTCTATTAGCCCAATGCAGTGATTTGTTATTTATATAGCATCATCAATGTGCACATGGTGCTTTAGCTAATAAGTAAAGGACAGATCCCTGCCCAGAGTACTTTACCATCTGAAGTTTGACAGTGAGAAGTACAGAGGAAAGAGGGGTGGGATGGAAGGTGGGGGAAAGATCAGGGTAAATCAATGTGAGCAAATGCAGTTCCAGGTAGTTTGACTTTGTCATTGGGACCAGATGCTCAGTTTATGCAGGAGAGTCATGGAAATTGTGGCTTTTAGGAAGAGTTTGAAGGAAGTAAGAAGGAAGTGAGAGATCTGGCACCATGTTGATCTTCTGGGACAAGAGGCGGCAAAAGAGTAATCTTTAGAGTAGCTGACAGTGGTAGTGTTGGAGGTCGTGGGCAGAGAAATATTGGGAAATAAGAGGAAAGACAGGTGGGAGCAATGTCATGGAGAGCTTTAAAGGTTAAGCATTTGTGTTGGATATGGAAGCCAGTGGAAGAATCTTAGGAATATAATATAATATAAGCCAGTGAAGTATAGAGTTGGACTTGGGCCAGGGAGACATGAATTGAAATTTATTACATTTTAATAGTAATAATTCAGTGTCAATTTAATTTAATATTATGTTTTTGCCTGGTGATGATAGCTAAATGAAGAACTTTATGGGTCCTTTCTCTCCAACCCTATTATCCCTCAGGTGCTATTCTTGCTAATAACATAATGTTATGTGGTTGCCTGGTGGAATAAGTGGAAACTCTTTGGGTATTTATATATGAATATCAATTAGTGAAGATAAATTAGGGATTTCCTTCAAGTTTTGTAAAATCCATTTAGCTAAGAGCTGCTATCAGTCAAAAATGGTGGCATAAACCTTCAAGAAGTTGGCGAAATCCTTGGCTTTCATGTATTTATATGTTTCAGTACCTTAGCTGTGACTTCTGCACCTGACGGTAGCATCACACGGATGGAACACACATCTGAGTAGTATAGATTGCCAGAAACTTTAGTCTTGGTGTAATATGTTGGCTGTAATAAAAGCAGAGCAGGTAATACCATCTACTGCAGTAGATAAGACAATGCATTTACTAAATAGTTTCCCATGATTTTACATTTTTTATTAATGATAATATATAAATAGGTAGTAGGGGCTTGGGTAAATCCACAACCAAAGTCTTCCTTAATTAACTTCCTACCAAAAGGGCAATATCTTAGGGCTGATGCATAAACGCACATCACTTGATTACTCTTGTCTTGATTACTCTTGTCTTGATTGTCAATTGTGACTGACAACGTCACTCCTGAAAAGCATGGCATTTCAGATGGCATCAGCTGATATGGACATTTCCTAGACTGTCAGTGGTGTTAGATCTGAGGCAGCCCATTCCTGCATCCATTGTCACTACTTGATATCATAGTCATCAAATGCTAAACATGCACAAGTGAACCATCCCTGTGATTAATTTCTGTTTTGAAAGGATGCCACAAAATAGGCACAACTGAGCAGTTTGTACCAGCAATGTTGCTTTGAAGTCAGACTTTAAGATGGAAATTTTGTCCTAAGCACACTTAGTAGGAAGCCTGTCCTCAGTGAACCCAGCAGGACTTACTTTTTAATAAATATGTTCAATAAACTGCAATATTTTAATAGGCTTAAAGACCTTTTCCTGACCATTTTCATATCCTTTGATTCCCCCCCCCCATCAGCCAAGAGGCTTCAACAGTAAACTCTGAGATATTAAAAATAAAATCTCCAGGAAATATATTACCCTTTATTAAGGGAGATTTACAGCAAGCATGTTTTTTTAAAAAAATCATTTCAACAAACCAACAATTAAAAAGCAGCAAATAAAAACAAAAGATATAAGTCTAAATTACTCGTGCTTAAGTCTATTTTTTTAAGCTTAGACAAACTTCACTTTGTGTTGGATTTAGCCCAAAGAAGCCAAACGAACTTAAATTCTGCAAAATAGTTTTGTTGTAGTTGGTAACAGTTGGGAAAAGCATTAAGGAGAATTAGCCAAAGGACTTGTGAAAAGTATGGGTTTTGAGAAGAGATTTGGCACCATGTAGATGTTCTAAGAGGCAACAAATCAGGAAGCGTTTATAGAGCAATTATGCATCTTTACTCAGATGTAAGCCCCACTGAATTTAATTGGACTTTCTCGCATTTAAGAGTGTATAGGATTGCAGCCTAAGAGTAGCTGCTTAGCCTAGTTTTTGACAGTATTTAGTAATTGACATGCAATGCTATTTAGGTATTTCACTATATCTGACAGCTGAAAGCTTGTTTGTGTTCGTATTTTATGCCTGCCAAAACAATTAAGACTTGCTAACAGGATTAAAGCTCACATTTTAAAAAAAAAATCTAGAAAAAAATGTTAATAAAATGTGACATAATAGTCTTCCCAACTATTTTTTTGCCATTGGCTTATACAGAACATTGCTAAAACTTGTTTAAAAAGAAGAAAGAAAGAGGACAGCTACTTAAAATGGAAGTGATCATGTAAAATTATTAATTATATGTAAATATAGACAGGAATAGTGCAACTGGCAAAAGCTTAGTATTTTAAAATGCAACTTTTTCATAAGGGATATGTTCAACTCAGGCACTACAGTTTTATGGACACTTACTTGGGAATAGGTCCCATTGAACTCAGTGGGACTTACTTCAGAGTAATCATGCACAGAGTTGCACTGTAAGTGTCCATTCAAAAAATTGCAGGCAAAAAGGCACCCACCAGATGGCAGAGTGCTCCTAGCAATAGGAAGGTAGTTCAGATCAGCTTCTATATCAGCTAGTGAGACTAATGTGAATGTACAAAAGTGTAGGCAGTGCTATGTGTCTGTCTATCTATCTATCTATCTATCATCTATCTATCTATCTATCTAATCTATCTTCCTATAGATAGCATCCGTTATTAAATGTATAGAAATGTAATAAATGAATAAATAAACCTTATGTTTACAATATAAGACATATATTATTATTATTTATTTGTAACATTTTAGCTGGCCTTTCCTCCATGAATCCCAAGGCGGAGTATATCATCCTTCTCCTTTCCATTTCATCCTCTCAACAGCCCTGTGAAGTAGGTTAGGCTTAGAGACAGTGGCCTAATCTACACCAAGCAGGATATTTCACTATGAAAGTGGTATGAAAGTGGTATATAAAAGGCGGGAGCGACATTACTGCTTTATAGCAGTATTGAAGTATGCTGACAACTGTTGGGGCCCATTGACTAGGGTGACCAGATAAAATCCAGGTCAGGGCTCCTGTAACTTTAACAGTTGTAGAGAAAAGGGAATTTCAGCCTGAGTCATTTGTATGCAATTAGTTCCTGGTGAAGTTCCCTCTTCATCACAACAGTTAAAGGTGCAGGCACTATACTAGAGTGACCATAAACAAAAGGAGGCAGGGCCCCTGCAACTTTAACTGTTGTGATGAAGAGGGAATTTCATCAGGAACTAATTGCATACAAATGACACTGGCTGAAATTCCCTTTTCTCTACAACTGTTAAAGTTACAGGAGCCCTGACCTGGATTTTATCTGGTCACCCTACCATTGACACATACCATATACCACTTTCGTACCGCTATATCCTGCTTGTTGTGGCTCCTGCCTTTTATATACCGATTTCATACCGCATTCATAGTGCAGTATCCTGCTTGGTGTAGATTAGGCCAGTGACTGGCCCAAAGTCACCCAGTGAACTTCATGGCCGAGTGTGGGACAAGAACCAGGATTTCCCAAGTCTCAGTCCAGCACCCTATCCACTATACCACATTGGCTCTCCACATCTGAAATACAGGATATATATAAAGCATAATTGAAATATGTTTTAAAATGGCTTTAAGGAATTACCCTAAAACAGCATTAAAAATGTAAGGAATAATAATCTGTGACTATGTAGGAGTCAATGAGGAATAAGCCATGTGTTCGTTCCATGCCCGCTTTACTGACACCTACACCTTGTGAATATTTTGCACCCTTTCACAAGATGACATGGAAGAATCTCAAAAAGACTTGTATGTTTTGCAGGACGAAGAAAGCTTTCATGAAATGTGCACAGCCCATTTCTGCTTAGCGTAGTATTTGACAGTGTTTAATCACTAACATACAATGGTATTTAGGTACTTTACCATATCTGACAGCTGAATGTTTGTCTCGAGTTCATATTCTATGCCTGGGGAAACAATTAAGAGCTGCCAATAGAAGTAAAGTGCACATATTTATGTATTTTTGAGGGGAAATATGACTGAATATTTAAAACTATGACTGAATTTAGCTTAGCATCTCAAAGTAATGGGTAGTTCTTGATATACTGGCTTTAAGGTACAGGGAGATATGAAATTAGCCAATAGCAACATGGCTTTTTGGTCTTGAAGTTGATTGCCCATTTCAGTAAAGTGAGGTTTTCCATTCTTTGGTCCCCAAGGTATGCTTGTTCACTCTGAACAAGGCAGGTATCTTCCATGCAGATTTATAGTGGTTCAGAACATGGTGGCAACAGTAGCCCTATTCAGGCATTCTAATACATGAGGAGGGGAGTGCTCTGGCCTTACCCCCCTCTCCTCTTGTATTTTCATCTCCTTTTCTGAAGAGGAAGGAGGGGAAGAGTTCCAGCCTTATAAAGGCTCCCCCTCCTCCTCCTCCTCCTTTGGCGCCAAACCCCGGAGCCTGCCTATGGCAAGCCTCCACGTCCCGCTATCCTGCGCCCGCCGCAACTGTCCCACCACACTCAAGGTGGGTATGGGGTAGGGCCAGATTCAGGAGTCTCTCCTCATTGTTCAACAAGTCACCCTCAATGAGTAGAGGGTGACGGAAATATGTGAAGAGAGGTGGGGCTGTAACGCTCCCTTTCCTCATGCATTTAGTGTACATAGCAACACAACACCAGAATAGGGCTATTGTTAACTTCTCTACAGTCTCCAATCACTTCCGCTCAAGGTGCTGATGCTAAGCAAAAATTATCCCCCTCGTTCAGCAAATCCACAATTCCATTTGCAGATAGGAAAATGGATCCACTGCTTATTTTTTCTAAGGGTATGGAGACATTTCTGAATGTTCTGGGGTGGAGGATTGCTGACCCATTGGCAGCTTCTTGTTTTGTCCTTTTATTTTCCCCTTTAACTCCTTCTTTGTTTTGTTTTTATTTTGTTTTGCCACCACAAGCAGTAGCAACAGCAAAGCTCCCTGTGGTATGGTGACCCACTAGCAGCCATCATTCCCCTCCTCGAATGTGCCAGAATGATACTGCGTTATGATATCATGTCATTCCAAGTGGTGTTCTGAGGAAAAAAAAGATTGTGGACTCTACTGGAACCAACAAAATGGAGTCTCCACAATTTTGGGTCCACTTTCGACCTCCTCGATTTGACCCTAATCTTGGGCCAACTGCAAATTTTTGGCTCAGCAGTCGTCTTAAAAGCTCAGCCAGAGCAATCTTATTGTTTCTCACATGGCACCCGATTAGCCATAGGATGGTATGGATTCCACCCCCTGCCCCCGAGGCCATAGATACAGCTACAACTTCAGGGGTAGGAATCCAAGTGCAGAATTTCCACCTCTCCTGCCCATTCTCACAGCCACCATCGAAGGCACTGTGGCAGCAGCATCCTCAGAAGAGGTCAGGGAAAATTGGTCTGGTAAGGGATGTTCTGGTAAGTGGGGAGGGAGGAGAAGCCTGTATCCACTTGACCCAAGTGGCTGTCCATCCCCATGATGTCATACCCCTGCTGAAGGGATCCTAGTTCCTCAGAAGGGGAGGAGGATCCCTTCAGTGGGGGCATGACTAGGGTGACCAGATAAAATCCAGGTCAGGGCTCCTGTAACTTTAACAGTTGTAGAGAAAAGGGAATTTCAGCCAGTGTCATTTGTATGCAATTAGTTCCTGGTGAAATTTCCTCTTCATCACAACTGTTAAAGTTGCAGGGGCCCTGCCTTCTTTTGTATATGGTCACTCTAGTATAGTGCCTGCACCTTTAACTGTTGTGATGAAGAGGGAATTTCATCAGGAACTAATTGCATACAAATGACACTGGCTGAAATTCCCTTTTCTCTACAACTGTTAAAGTTACAGAAGCCCTGACCTGGATTTTATCTGGTCAGCCTAGGCATGACACTCCCATTGTCTGCTATCTCAGCTTAGATGGGCTGAAAAACCCTTCTAGCTGAAATGTTTTAAAATGGAGGAATAGGAGGTGTAAAAGCATTGTGTGGTTTATATATTTGTCATAAGCTCTTGGGATATCTTAAATCATAAAGTGTCTTAGATTAAAATAGATATTGATGACATTTAAGAAAATATTGCAGAAATTAAAAGTTGGGAGCTAATTAAAAATCCACAGAGGAACCTTCACACATGATATAATTGAAACTGGCCTCATTTGAAGAAATCCGTTAGAGTTAACAGTGTGTGCTGACTGGGAAGTAAGTCCTGCTAATTTCACTGGACTTGCTCTCCCCATAAATGTGTTCAGGAATTGTAGCCTTGGACTGCAGTTGATTGATCAGTGGAATTAGTTGCTTAAAAAAATTGAATTAAAAAAAATGGTTTGACAGCTAACGGGGGGAGGGGCAGGCAGGGGAAGGCTGTGTGATTTGACAGCTGTCAAACCCACTGTTTTGAAACTTTTGGAACTTTTAAAGTAAAAAAATCCATAGCCACAAAATGCCCGGAGCTATCTTTCTGAAATTTCTCACACAGAAGTAACTCTAACCCATCTGCAATGTGGCCATGTTTCAGGCTTCTGTCTTTAAAAATAAAAAAGTTATAGCCATTTTTGTAACACAATACTAGCCTATGGGGGAAATAATTCAAAATGGAGTTTGATTTTCCAATTTTTTCCAATTAAAATCAGAGACAAAAATATCAGATCCAAAAAAATCGGATGCCCAAGTGAGTGCATCGGAATCATGAATCGGATGTCCGATTTCCTCCAATTTTAATCGGTATTGGATATCGGCTCTGATACGATGCACATCCCTACTTCTGACTGTACATGAAGCATAAATAACTTCAATTTTTATTCCAGTCTATAGACCAAGTGTACATACAACCAAAGAGGACATACCTCTTTGAGAAAATACAATTTAAAATTTATACACAGTAAATGGGTAAAAGGAATTTGTTGCAAATATGGAAGTGGGACTTACTTCTGAGTAATCATGCATATATTACACTGCACAGTTGGATGCAATACTAATGTGTCTGGATCATTGTATAACAGGGGTATCAATCCTCCTTCAGCCTCAGGGTTATAGTCAATCTCATAAAACCTTGGGGGGGTGCATTTTAATAGTGGGTGGAGTTGCAGGCAAAAGGGGTGGGGCCAAAAATGCCAGGATATTTTACTGCTGGTCATTAAGCCTTAGGGCCGATCTACACAGTCCTTTGGAACGTTTGAAAAAGTATTTTAAAACGTTCCAAATAGGTGCGTTCTAAAACGTCTTAGGCCACATTACTGAGTACTCACATTACAGGAGAACAGTCTTGAGTCTTTAAAGTGGTGTGTGCGGTCACACGCTATTCTGCCCTGTCTCTTTCTCTTTCGTTTTTTCAGTGAGTTTAGGGCAAGGCATTGTGGGGGTTGTAGTACAGTCACCACTTCCTTCTTTGTTACTCTGTCATACCCTAGCGAGTATAGGGCTAGGCATTGTGGATGTTGTAGTTCACTTCCTCTTTCTTCCCCACCAATCAACTGCTAAGCATTTGGGCGCTGGTCAAGGAAGCACTGCCCCCAGGAATCACAAACGGTAAGGAAGGACACATTATTTTACTTAAAACAATTTATTAAAAGTGAAACCGTTGTATATAACTGAAGGGAGTTTTAAAAAACCTCAGATATACAACGTTATAGGGAATGCGTCATGTGGCCCAAAGAGTTTTCATAACCCTTATAAAACGTCAAAAACTTGTATGTAGATCGGCCCTTAGAGTGGCATTTTTACCTTTTAGAATGGGAAAAAGGAAATGCAACTGCCAGGCTATTACAATTGGCAATCAGGGAAAGGGTGGGGCAGGTGAAGGGGGCAGGTCCATCTGGGGAACCCTGGAGGGCCAAACTGGGATCTCAGTCAGGCTGGATTTGGTCTGTGAACCTGAGGTTTAACACTTCTTTTTCAAGGGGAAAAGAAATCAGGCTACAAGCCCTTTCCAGAAAAGGTGTTACTAACTTCTTTAAAGAAAGAAAGAAAAAAATAGTGTCAAAAGAGTTTCTTAGCAACAATGAATGCATGACATTTCTTTACTTATTTTTCAGTAACAAATATGAAGCCATGGAGGGGAATTATTGGCTATTTGTATGTAGGCAGGCTTGTTTCTTTATGAGAGTCATTTATTCAAAACGTTTGTGTCTCACCTTTCTAAAGCTCAAGGCCACTTGCATAAAGCACATTGTAACGACACACATTCAAATGATGTGTTCTTCATTTCTCCTTACACCACCTGAAACTATTGCTTCTGGTGGGCACTAAAATTGTCTATATGCAAGTATTTCTTCATAACAAGAAGAACCACTTGTATATAATTATATTTTGCACGATTAATTAACCAAAGGAAAATTGAAATAGTGTTTCAGGTCTCTAGAGTCTCACTGTCCACTGCGTGATGCCTCATATGTCTTCAACCCACATGTAACTAACTAACTATGGTGGCAGTAGGAGCTGAGTGAGGACCATGGCATGGAGGAAGAGGGGCTGTAACCCCGAATCAGCACCAGCAGCTGCTTGCAATAGGATTTTATTTGCAATGCCATTGGTGCCAATGGGAATTTCTTCTCATTGCAAATAGATGAAGTCCCTGGCTTGGATTGGGATCATAGTGGCACCAAAAGGTTAAAGCCCCCTGTCCGCCCCCCCCCCCCCCCCCGCTCTACAATCCCAATCTGGCTCAGGCCATCCAACATTGTCTATTATTTTATTTAAAAATGAAAAAAAAAACAAGCACACTAGGGCTAAAGACATAAATAGGGTGACCAGATGAAATCCAGGTCAGGGCTCATGTAACTTTAACAGTTGTAGAGAAAAGGGAATTTCAGCCAGTGTCATTTGTAGGCAATTAGTTCCTGGTGAAATTCCCTCTTCATCACAACTGTTAAAGTTGCAGGGGCCCTGCCTTCTTTTGTATATGGTCACTCTAGTATAGTGCCTGCACCTTTAACTGTTGTGATGAAGAGGGAATTTCACCAGGTACTAATTGCATACAAATGACACTGGCAGAAATTCCCTTTTCTCTACAACTGTTAAAGTTACATGAGCCCTGACCTGGATTTTATGTGGTCAGCCTAGACATGAATAATCTCATGCCTAGTTTGGCTATTAGGCATTGTTCACAGATTGTGAAGCCTGTCTTCAAATCCACTTTAAAAACTGAAAAGACACAAAAAGCTAAATTCTTCCATACTTTATCTACTGCTGTGCAGGTTGCTCACATAGCCCTGATTCACACTATATCTGGAACGAAAGACTTTTCTTTGTGCCTTTTTATAAAAAATGAAATGAAAAGAAAAATAGGACCCTTTGCATTGTATTTGAGGCACAGACATGATGGTGAGTAATAAGAGAAAAGGCTGTGGTGATCTGGACACATACTTATGGTGTTAAGCTTGTTTTGAGCAGGCAACTCTTTGTTGTGTGATTCACTCATTGGTTTTAGTATTGGATCATCAGGGCCTTGTTGCAAGACTGAAAGCTAGTTCTAGTTAAGACTAGACAATCATGCCCGTAAAACCAATATTATGATTATTGGTCACGAGCTAATGACTCTCATACACATGAGAGGCTTCATGGGTGCTTTATTGTTGTCTTCTGTGATCAGGATGGTAATGGAACACTCTCATATGCTAACACAATGTATTTCTCCTGCTCATACGTAGAGAATATATTTAGCTATTCAAATGAATAGCTAAATACATTGTCCTAATTTTTCAGCTGCCCCTAAAACCTCTTTGACATTTCATATGGTGTTAAAAAGCATTTAATTAGATCCACATGATTTATCTTCAAAGATGCTTTGAAAGCAATTTGAGATATACTTCTTTGGCCTCGTTCAAAACTGGGATCATGGAAATATTTAGTTAATGGGTGTAACTTCACTGTTATTCTGCCCAAACCTTGTAAGTAGGACTATTTTTCTCCAAACCCAATGCATGTGTGCCGTGTTGTCTCAATGTAGATTCTGCATGACATTTGTTAAGCTGTGTTGGTTTAAAGCTCATTAAAACTAACCATGCCCATTAACTTTGATAGAGAAAGCACTGCAGACAGCCACAGTTCCTGAAAGCCTAGCCCCTTTCCCATTTTATCTTCTGGGCCCAACTCTTGTAGCTGGCAAGGAGAAGAATAGGAAGGATTCAATTCAATACTCTCAGCAGAGGGTCAGAGAAGCAAATTTCTACCAGGCTGCAAAGCAACAAAACCCTCACTCTCACTCCTTTTCCATTGTAGTAGGGATGGGGTAAGGGAGAAAACCATTGGGAGAAAATCAAGTTAAAGTACCCTGAGCCCAGCACAGGCAGAGGAAAAGGGTGCACATTGCAGAGGCACTTAGTATGTGCTTGGACAAAGAGAGATACTCAGTCAGTTTATAATTTCTGCCATGCTATCAAATGGGAAAGAGAGGGAGAGAGAAACAATGGCCCAGTTCAGAAGACACCTTAAACCATGGCTTTAACTACAGTGGTTAAGCCAGAAAGCTGGGCCATGTTCAGAAGACACCTTAAACCATGGCTTTCACCAAGGTGACTACGGCAAAAAGCTTTATTCACCATGGTTAAAGCTATGGTTTAAGGTGTCTTTTAAACCCAGCCCAGCTTTGTGGCTTAACCACCATGGCTGAAGCCATGGTTTATGGCGTCTTCTGGGGCCATAGAAGAGAGAAGAACTGGCTTTTAACGTATTAGCAGTTGGTTCCCCGAGAACACAGTTCGCAGAGAAAAATCCAATCTAAGGAAAGATTTAACTTAACTAAAGATGTACAGAGACTTTCAAAGGTTATTCATAATTATTTGACACAGGGTGTAGATCTGGTCAAAGGCCAGATCTACACCTTTTGTCAAATCATTACAAATATAGAATAAGTAACAGGAAATAATACTATGAATGGAATGTTTCTTGTGCCCCAAAAGTTATCAGTGCACTTCAGTACTGCTATAAAGCAGTAGTGTAGATCTAGCCTTTTCTGAGAAATAACTAAATTTTGACTGGGTTACTTTTAACTGTGTCTCTTAATCCCTTCATGATTTGTTTACAGGCTGTATGTCACTGGCATATCATTGCACTTTGGCCTGCACCTGTATTTATAAAAGTGTACAGATACTTCTTTCTGTTCATATGCCATTTTGCTCCAATTTGCAATTAATTCTGTTTGTTCAATTGCACTGACATTTTTTGAAATTAAAAATAAAATTTTATAGTACATTGTTATAGAATACAGCTTGATTCTTTAAAAAAACTTTATGGAGATAAAACTCCCAACTTTGAATTGTAGTGAAAATGTTGTTATTTTTGGACTCTGTATGTCAAAAGCTTTCCACTGAATCATGTCCTATGAGAATCAATGAACAGGAAGGCAGTTAAAAAGGGATGACCAACTAAACCTTGTATTTGAGATATATATATATGGATTTGCAACATGTCAGAAAGGTGAAGACAGCCTTCTCCAAAGTTTGTGCCCCCCAGATGTGTTAGACTACAACTCTCATCATCACATTGCCAATGGGAATGCTGGCTAGGGGTGATGGGATCTGTAGTCCAAGTCATCTGGAGGGTGCAGTAAGGTTGGGGGAGACTGAGGAGTATGTGGATACATACCTTGTACATTGCCAGGAGATGTTGACTTCTCCTCATCCATAGCACCCCTCTCTCTCTCTGGAGGCACTCACCAGTAAGAGTTGTGTGTAGATTTTGCTAGTATGGTCATGTTTCCAATAAAGCAGTGTTTCATTTTTCTCCTTGAATGGCAACCACTAACATCTATGTGAGAAACTAAAGGAGTGCACTGAGGGACAACTTTGGAGTGGGACTACATCTGCCTTTTTTATTCCAGTGATTAAAGAAAGGATCAGGATTTGCCCTTTCCCACTTGGGGTCCTAGAGTGCACTTCATTTATTTAGCTTCATAACAATGAATGGGAGACATTTAGTACTGAGCCAATCTAATTTACACCCCCCACCCCCAATTATCTGCTTATTTCTACCCTGGACTCTATGTCTGGGTGTAATTCTGGACTGTTACAGAATCTTGTGTATTGGCTTTAAAAGCCAACCAACAAACAAAAAACAAAACCCCAAAACATTGATTGTCTAGATTGAATTTTTCTATGGAGAAACCAGAACTGCATGTTTCTTGGGAATGCTGCTGTTATGGCCTGATATTTTTATTACAGTTCTGCATGGCCACAAGACCTAAATCTGTATCCTATGTCAACCGCCCAGAGAGCTTCGGCTATGGGGCGGTATACAAATGTAATAAATAAATAAATAAATATCAAATGATCTAGCTAGAATATTAAAAATGGACATTAAGAATAACTAGAATGACTTGCCTGGTGGTCTTGGAAATGGATCTTGAACCTTGTAAAGAGTTTGGTAACTGGCTCAGCATCCTCACAATCTCCTGTTTTCTCAGCAGTTCACTGACACACTGCAGTAAATGCTACGTCGTCCATATTTTCAAAAGTGTTTAGTATCTGCCTCTCTAAAATGTCTGCTCACTTGTTTTTCCTTGTGAAAATTGGATCTAAATGGTCTGGTCACTTCAGTGATGCCCTTAGGTAAATTTTAGAGCCTGTACTTAATCATTTTATGACCCCACCCAACTTAAGTCATAAGTAGGCTGCCCTGTTTAGATGATACTGTGTGTATTCCACTTATTTCAAAATGTGGCAGTCTAGCCCCATTGTATTTTGAAGTCTTCCTGCTCATTCCGTTGAGCCGGTCCTGGGACTTCTGTCCCAGAGACCTGGCCTGAGGGCACCACTGGGTCATGTCTTCTTGTTTAGACATCTCAGTGATTAGACAATTGCTGCATCTTTACATTCCATGAAAGTAATGGTATAAAGTGGTGGCCAGTTTTATTACATGCCATTTAATTTTAGTACCCGATCCAATTTCAATTGCTGCATTGGGTTTAATAGGGCATTGCATTTCCTCTGTTACTGTAAGTTAAGAATGCTGTATCAGCAGCACTAGCCCAAATTTCTATTTATAAATGTTTCATGCTTTACCCAAGTGCCTTCTGGATGTAAGAAAAAAAGGGGGGGGAGAGGAAGGACTCATCTCAATATAAATGATTTGCAGCAATTTATGACATTTGAAAATATTTTATTAAGATGTTGATAAATTCCACCATGCTGGTAAAGTGTTATTTCTGCTGAGCCTTTGAAATCTGCTGAATGGTGTTTTCAAGGCTTGCATCAATTCCAGATGAGACTTTTTTGTTACAGTATCGAACTGGCTTTGGTTGTTGTGATTAAAATTGTGCATGGAGCAACCTTGTGATGCCATTAGGAAATTACTATCTGTTATTTAATTTATTCCAATTTCATTTTGCTTACTTACGTGAAATATATCTCAGTGATCATGGTAGCAGGTTGTCTCTGGCTCTGGGAAATGACATACAGGACTGTAGAAATGTTGTAGAAGTAGATAAGTGCACTTCTAATGCAGTACTGAACTGTGTTCTATGTACTGCATAAACTATTTGTAAAGGATACCACAGCAACAAAGCGTTGATGTCATCTAAACATTTTAAATTAGAAATGTGCTTCTTAACTCTTCTTGAGTATGACTTAATATGATTGTAAATTATTTAAATCAGGCAGTATTTTAAAATTGCTGGTGCAAAAGTCTGTGCATAAGTCATTCAGGGCCAAAGCAGATCTTCCTTTTTACTTTAGTGCAAACTAGCTGATGTGCCCGGTGTTGCTCGGGTCTGTGAATAATGTTTATGACATTTATTTGATAAATAATACATTTCTCTGCACCTTATTCATCTTTTGGTTGATTGTTGATCTTAGTTTGGTTGAGTTCATGTTTTGTTAGAATAAATGGAAAATTTTGTTACTAAGAACTATATTTTAAATTAGAGCTTCATGATAAACCACATTTTTTGTTTTACCTGAAATGCCTACACCACTTCAAAAACAATCAGGACACACAACACTCTTTCTACCAGCTAAAAAAGATGCAAACCGAAAAATATGTTTTCAAAATATACCCAGCATTGCCCAGATATCTGAATGACATATAGTGGGGAAGCGGATCTCAGTGGCTGTGAAGAACTGTTGTATGCATGTGCTCTGAAGTTATTATTATGAAAAAAGGAAAGCAGCCAGAACACAGAATACTTTATTGGCATAATTTACTATATAATATCTACAGTTAAAGCCAGGATGGTGAAGGCCACTGGTGACTTGGCCCTTTTATCTGACAATGCCTGTGCTCTGAAGATACACCATGGCACTTCTTATTTTTATCTTTTTACTTAAATGAACTAGTGTATAAATTAACCATCTGCACTACAGTATGTGCATACATAAGGAAGTGAAGACACATAGAATGATACAGCCAAACTGCATGTGGCTTGAACTGTAGGGTGACCAGATTTTGGAAACCAAAATCCAGGTCCAAAATGGCCGCCCGAAGGGGGCATGCCCACCAACATGTCCGGCCCCCAGGGGGCGGGTCCAGCCCCAAGGGGCGTGCCCACCTGAACATAGCCTTGGTCACATGTCTGATTTCACAGCACACAATTAAGACAAACATGTATTTCCTTATCTGAAAAGCTGTGTAGAAATAGTGAGTAGCTGTAAAGATGTGGGGCAGATGTTAGACATCAACATTATATACATTGTGATATATACGTGAAATTGCTTTCAGGCAACATGTCTAGAATTTTATCAGGTGTCACTTGTATGCATGCAGCACCTGGTGACATTCCCTCTACAATACAACAGTTAAAGCTGCAGGAGCCCTGCCTAGCATGACAAGATACAAAAGACGGCACATACACACCCCAGGTAAGAGCAGCAGTAGCAGCATCCACACACACCTCATGCTCACCAAAGGCAATAAAAATTAAAATCTACATACTCCTGCATGCTCACCCAAACTGGGGGAAAACTCCACACCCTCCCAAAAGCAATTAAAACAACAACCACCTCCCCACACACACTTAACTGGGGGGATAGAAATCCACCCCCACCCCCACCAAAGACAAAATAATGACGACAAAAACAACAACAACAATAATAAACCACCCACACAATGCAAAATAACACAAAACATGCACACACCCATTGCAATAAAATAATATTAAAAATACAACACTCACCCACATACTCACCCAAGGAAAAATAATAAAAATCCAGACAAGCACCAAGGCAAAAAACAACCAACTGAATGACTACACACAACCAAGACTGAAAGTTAAATAAATATCCACACACACCAGCATACTCACCCATGGCAAACCTAATAATAGTTTTAAAACACACACACACACCACCCCAATTAATGAATCAAAATATATGGACAATATTAAAGAAAAGTTCACTAAACAGTAGCAGCACCCAACGATAAATAAAATCACATCCAGGCCGCCCCAGCCCCGCGCACTAGGCCAGGCTAAGACGCCTGCACGCCAGACTGGGCCAGGCCGCCCCATGGGCTTGAAGTCCCACATGCCACACTGTAGGCCAGGCCGCCTCACACCCGGCCAGGCTGTGCTGGGCCAGGCCGCCCCGCGCTGGGCCAGCCGCAACGCTCACCATGATGCCCCGGTGTGCCAGGAGGACACCGGGTGAGGATGCTCCCCACGCTGCGCTGCTCCATGTGCCGCACTGGGCCAAGTTGCGCCACCCTGCACGCACACCCCGCGCCCGCCTGCCCCATGCCCGCCCCACTTTCCCCACGTGCACCGCACCCACCCCGTGCCCGCCTGCCCCACGCCCACCCCACGCACCCCGCGCCCGCCTGCCCCACAAATGCATGCCTCACAAGCCCCACAACCGTGCCACCCACTGCCCGCCAGCGCTTTGCCACCGACTTAAGTATCCACTCCGGGGCTGCGCTGCTGCTCCTGCCTCTGATGCTGCCCTTCTTCTGGCTCTGTTTGGGAGCATGGGGAGATTGCTCCGCCTCTCCAACAAGTCTCGCGAGACCAAGGGAGAGCAGGTGAGCAAGCTGCTCCGTGCCCCGCATGCGCCTTTCCTGGGGTGAAAGGGTCTCTTTGGGCTTGAATGAAGAGGCCCTTTCATCCTGGGAAAGGGGCGGGGAAGGACAGGCTGCGCGTTCTCCAGGGCCCCAGAAAGCGTGGAGCTTTCCTGCCTCCATTAGAGTAGGCGATCTCCACCCTTTCTGGAGCCCCAGAGAACGTGCGTCCTGCTCTGCCCCCGCCCCTTTCCCAGGATGAAAGGGAGACCTAAAATCCTGGTCCCCCCCGCCCCCCCACCTAAAACAACCCCCCCGCGTGCTCGCGCGCCCCCCCCGCCCACGCGCCCGCCCCCCCGCGCAGCCCACCCCCCCGCGCAGCCCGCCCCCTCCCCCGCCCGCGCTGCGCCGCCCGTACGCCCCGCTCGCCCCACGCTGCTCCCGCCGCCCGCCCGCCTCGCGCTCCTTACCTGCTGGGGTGTCCCGTCCACTTCCCTCCGGTGCTCGGAATCTACTGAGAAACAGGCTTCGCGGCCTGTCTCTCAGTATCGCGCCGGGTGATGACGTCATCACCCGGCGCGCTACTGAGGGACAGGCCGCGAAGCCTGTTTCTCAGTAGATTCGAGCACTGGAGGGAAGTGGACGCGGCCTGCACAGGTAAGGAGCGCGAGGCGCGGGGCGCGAGGCGCGGGGCACTTACCTGCTGGGGCGGGCGCTTCCCGGGCTCCTCCGCCGGTGCCGGGTCTACCGCCGCTCCTCGCTTGCTGCACCACCGCGTGACCCCCGCCACCCCGGGTTGCCCCCCCCGCCCCCCGGTTGGGCCGGTTTGCCCCTGGATTCCCGGTTAGGACCGGGAAATCCCGAGCCATCTGGTCAGCCTATTGAACTGTGCTTAAATAGCATGCTTGATTGATCATACCTCTTTTTAACCAAAAAGCAGCAGTGGGGACCCAGTTGTGATCAGGGCTGTAGCAGGGGCGAATTTAACTCCCCCACCCACCGACCCATGCTGTTTTCCTTGTTCAAATTTCCCCAAAGCTGCTATTTGACCCAGATAGTGTCATTAACAGCAAACAGCACATGACTCTGGTTAATGGTCAAGCCACCACCTTATGGTGCTGGTGGCATTATGCCACTGCTATGGAGCTACATAGAGGATAAAGGGATTTTCAATACCTCCTGCTGAAGAAATTTTATTTATGGATTGTCCTGAAGGAATAATAGCAATTTGTACTGTCATGACCATACGTCATAGTTTGGTGGCAAGACAAGACTATTGGGAGTTCCACCCAAGGCATGTTGGGAGTTGTAAGCATAAGCCTCGGTTTTTTATTAAATTCTTTAAAAATACTTAAAATCCAAAATTTCATGTTTTTATATTTTTCTGGTACATTGTACAGCCAGACCTATCAGCGTGCCAGATTTCAAGTTTCTACCCGGCATTGCTTGGGGCCCCTAAAATATATGTCTGTGAGGTAATCATTTTAAAGTAGCAGGCTGGTGCTAGGCTTGTGAGGTAACTTTAAAACAAATTAAATTAGTTTGTCTCTCCCCCCCCCCCCCCCAAAATGCATGGCCAAGGCTGCCTTGACGCTGTCATCATAATCTTCCTTGTTCCCACAGAAAACAAAAACTGCAACTCCCAGCATGCCTTTTGCTGTGGTGGCCAACTTGCCCAATGGGAGTCCTGCTATTGAAGCTCATGGGAAGTGAAGTCTGGCTGAGCCAGTCCACACTACACTGCAATCGGTGCCCATAGGTAGGCCTTGAGGGAGCTGGCTGGCTGATGGTTAGCTTGGTTGCCATTGGCAATGGGCCCAGAGCTGCAGCCTCCTGCCCCCCTTACTCCTGATGGAGCCTAGTAACAGAGGCAGTTGGCCCCGGGCGTTCTCCTTCAGGCCCACAAGGGTGAGCCACTACCAGATAATGGCTGCCAAAGCCTGATAAGTCTTCTCTCCTGCCTAAGGCATGCAAGAATTACTGAATAAAGTTTATGTGGCACGGAGTGCCTTCTACCAACTTTGGCTGGTGGCCCAGCTACAACCCTATCTGGACAGGGATAACCTGGCTTCAGTTGTCTATGCTCTGGTAACCTCCAAGTTAGATTACTGCAATGAGCTCTATGTGGGGCTGCCTTTGAAGACTGTTCGGAAGCTGCAGCTTGTGCAAAATGTAACGGCCAGATTGGTAACAGGGACCAGAAGGTTTGAACATATAAGACCAATTCTGGCCCGCTTGCATTGGCTACCTGTATGTTTCCGAGCCCGATTCAAGGTGCTGGTTTTAACCTATAAAGCCTTACATGGTTTGGGACCACAATACCTGATGGAACGTCTTTCCCGACATGAACCTACCTGTACACTACACTCAACATCAAAAGTCCTCTTCCGGGTGCCTACTCCGAGGGAAGCTCGGAGGACGGCAACAAGGGAGAGGGCCTTCTCTGTGGTGGCCCCCCAATTATGGAATGATCTTCCCGATGAGGCCCGCCTGGCGCCAACACTGTTATCTTTTCAGTGCTAGGTCAAAACTTTTCTTTTCTCCCAGGCATTTTAACAGTGAAAGTTGAGGCTTTAACTGACTTTGTGGCCAGGCTTAAAAAGTTTACAATGTTTTAAATATCAGCTATTTTGTTTATGGTTTTAGATTTTGTATATTGACTTTTTAATGTTTAATCTTTTAATTTTTGGAAACCACCCAGAGAGCTTTGGCTATGGGGTGGTATATAAATGTAATAAATAATAATAATGATTTTTATGTAAAAGCCTGACTATACCATCAAGACAGAAGAGTGGGGAACAGTTGGGGAACATCAGTAAGAAGGAGAAAAAAGACAGTTAGAGCCTATCTACACCAAGCAGGATACAACACTTTGAAAATGTTTTGAAAACTGTGTCCTGGGCCCCAACAGTAGGCTGACCATATGAAAAGGAGGACAGGGCTCATGTAACTTTAACTGTTGTAGAGCAAAGGGAATTTCAGTCGGTGTCATTTGTATGCAGTTAGTTCCTGGTGAAATTCCCTCTTCATCACAACAGTTAAAGGTGCAGGCACTATACTAGAGTGATCATGTACAAAAGAAGGTAGGTCCCCTGCAACTTTAACTGTTGTGATGAAGAGGGAATTTCACCAGGAACTAATTGCATACAAATGACACCAGCTGAAATTCCCTTTGCTCTACAACTGTTAAAGTTACATGAGCCCTGTCCTACCCAACAGTTGTCACTACTGTTATAAACCGTTTTAAAGCAGTAGTGTAGATAGGATCTTAGTGGGAGGTCAGGAAAATGGGGGCTGAGTTAGGACTGAGATACAATGGCCTGGTTTGCTCACCCATACTTTATTTTAAATCAGCCACTCTACATGCCAGTACTACACCTCCCAACATGCCTTTGGCAGCCTGCAGGTGCCCACATCGTCTGAGGCATCCTCTTGTTGCTGATGCTGCTCCTCGATAGAGCATCGAGAAGTAGCATTGCCAATGAGGGGAGGTAAGCGGCCGGGACTGCCTTGGCCTGTGCTTCTCATCCACCAAGTGCTACATCAGGAGCCTGTACTGAAGGGCCGGGGCTGGACTGGGCACTTCCCTCCCCCTTTGTTGAGCCAATTTCTAGGCATGCACAGAGTGCTTCCCTCTCCTCCCTCGTAAGGGTGAAAGCTGTGTGTGCACTTCCCCCAGTTTTTGAGAAAACAGCGCTATCAGGACAGGGTGCGTTTGAGCATGCCCAGAGTTCAGCCTCTCAATGACACGCTGTTGTATCTAGTTTTGATTTTAAAACCACACATGGCAGGTGGGAGGAGGCACCGCAAATGGATGCAGCCCATTTATGTGCGCTGTTTCCTTTTATGTGGAATTGGGTTGACTGCTTGAGACTGACCTTAGGAATCACAAGGGCTACCAAAGGCCAGTACATCTGTCCTCCCACCCAAGGCATGCTGAAAGTTCTGTCCAAGGCGTGCTGGGAGTTATAGGCATAAACGTAGGTTTTTATTAAATTCTTTAAAAATACTTAACCCCCCAAAAATCATGTTTTTAGATTTTTTCTGATCCATGTACACGAAGATCTGTCTGAGTGAACAGTATTAAGGCAGTACCAGATGTGGAAGTGGGTGAACATTTCTGGACTTACGTGACACACACATACTTTCTACTTTATAGGTAGAGATACCGGTGTGTGTGTGTGTGTGTGTGTGTGTGTGATCCAGATTGGGACCCTACTATGGGGGGTAGTGGCCTTAATTCTCCTCATCCCCACCAACTGTAGCCCAAATCCATGGGGGGGGGGCACACCTGCAAATTATAGTGCCAATCAGTGATCTATTAAAGCAAATGAATCACTATTTCATCAGTGTATATTGCAGTCATGAGGCCCCCCAATGTGGATTAGGGCAACAGCAAGGGGGGATAATCCCCCATACCCCAAATGCTAGGGTTTCAATCAGGATTATCATCCCTGAATTTACACTGGAGTAAGAAAAAAGGCTGTTAATGTAACATCTGCTGTGGCACTTAGCTTGTATTTTTTTTCTAGAAATAAATTAGCTCCTAATTGCCCTTCATTCAGGTGTTTCAAATGTTAGCCTTATCTTTGCTTAGCACATACTCATGTCTTATCTTTTGTTACCCACAAGTGTGAGCCTTCAGGAAATAAAGGATGCATCATCATGAGAAATGCTTGAATAAAATCATCCTTGATTATATAGTATGCTATTACTTCTATGGCAATCAGTCATTCCAAGTCATTGCATTGCCGCACCGTTAGGATCTGCATTTACTGAACCCAATAAAACAGCTCATGTGAGAGTACTAGGTTTCTTTCTGAACAGTGTTCAGTATAATCAGGAATATGGCCCCTCTGCAGTCACACAAGAATGTGATGCCTGAGATGTCAGAAATGTGTATAGATGGCTTTTTATCAGGCAGTTCATTATCAGCTGGTGTGTTTGCAGTGAGAACAGGAGATTCCAGTAACTCATGAGTGATACAAGCAATATATCTCCAAGAGTACCTCAACTGTTTTAAAGCACTTCCTGAAGTGTATGGTGGTCATGTATTTTTCCTGCTGACATTGTACTTTCAAACCCATCAACAGTGCCCCCCTAACTATAGTATTTTGGGTCTCCATTGAAGTTGGCTCTAAATCATGACGTTTCACCTTGCCTAGAATTTTTTCATAGTAGGCATGTTGCCTTGAACATCTTTTTCATTCCTCCATTAGCTGTTAAGAATACATTTAAACATGTTAAAAAGATAAATTCTTACGCATACTGGCTAAAATTGATCCAGTTGAATCCGAAAGCCATTATTGGGGGGGGGAGGGAGCAGTTAGTTTCTATTTAAAATAAATGTATAGACATCTATAGAGGTGATTAAGTACGCAAACTGAATCTGTATTTGTAACTAGTTCAGACTCAGCCTTTGTTGGGGCAATCCATAAATTTGAGATTTTTTTCTTAACCTAGCATTTCTATAACAAAAGCTATTTAAGTTTTCTATTAGTCTTTCCCCATAAAGACAATATAAACTCTGCAGACACCCTCTATTACTTGTCCTGTGTGACTAAAGAGCATATTATTCCACTCTTGCAGGAAATTTAAAATGCTGGCCAAATGCTTCTGCCGAACAATTCATTGTATTTAATTCAATATATATAATCCAGTTAAGTTCAGACCTGACTACACCGGAATGTTACATCCCTTTCAGCTGTTCTGGCAAATAAATTATACTGATGTACTTGAAGAAACTAGTCACATTTCTAAATGTCAGGAATACTAGAACATGTCTATTTTATAAGTATAAAATACTATTATGGTTGGACTTTCAATTTTAAAACATTTATTCTTATTAATGTGTCAGTGCTCAGGTTATGGTGGGCTGCGGGAGGGGGGAGGTACGGGGCATAATTAAATTCACAATCCCCATCCCTGATTCAGCCCAATTTTAGGCAAATCATTCCCTCTCCTCAGTAGCAAAGATGGTTGTCACAAAGGAGACTGGCCTCCACTCTAGCCCCCATGCGATTCAAGCACTGAGTTGTGTGTCTGTGCACAGGGACCTTCAGAGACCCTGGCTTGAGGCTTTAAAGAGCTATGGGGCAATTGACATTTCTGTTCTCTGCAGATCCATACATGCCTTCAGCTAAAGTGCTCCCTGATTCATCTTCCCCGAATACCCATAGGCCAGAAGACTTGAAACTGATTAGTTAGCTATCAGCAATCACAGTCTTCTGGAATCACAGCTGAGATCAAGGAAGGGAACCATCATAAAGGCTACATTTGTTGGCCTTGATAAAGCCAAATCAGATCACTTCAATGTAACCTTTTTCTTCTAATTTATTTAGCAAGTCCGTAGCCAGAATCTGGTGAAAATTGTTCTGTGACCCCCCCCTCAAGGGGACTTTACACTTGTTCTTGTTGAACAGCCCATGGACACTGCTGTTTTGAAGCTGAAATCTGTTTCCATAGCAGTTTGTGATTTGGCATGAGGTTCAGCCATTTCGTGCATCAGCTGGAGAAATATGATTCTTCGTGCTTGGGCCCATCCGAAAACATCAGCATAGCTAACCACAATCATCCTAAGGAGAAGTACGTCAATGCCAGCAATACGAATATAGTCCCCGTGAATATAATCCTTTAGTTTGCATTGAGAAACTTGAGCTGATAATATTTGACTCAGTAGAAGGTCAAACAAAAGTTTTAGCTCCCCCCACTTTTAAATGCACCCTTGGGAACCTTGTTGCTCCCCTTCTCTCGTCCTCACTCAGAAAATCCATCCACTTGTGATGTGCCAGAGGACAAAATGCAAGAATCCATGGGAGTCAATAGGTAAAACCATAACATGCAAACAAGTTTTACTGATTTGACATTAGCAAATAGTGACTGTTCCAAGGATTTTGGTCCCCAGAACATAAAATTGGCTTTCAGACTCAAGAACAAGGAGACGTCCAGATGGAGGCCTGAAGCATCAGCAGGCATGCTGGTTCAGTGCTTCTGGCACATGCAGGCCTTGCCAATCTGGTTCTGCTGATGGTAGCCAAGATGGTATTGCATTACAGTGACATTTTCATTTTTGCCCATGTAGTGGAAAGAGGAAGCTAAGAACTATGAAAATGTTGTCATATCATCAAGAAAATCTTATTGATTTTTATGACAAAGGAATTCTGAATGAAGCACAATGGATTCTTTAGGGAAACTGATTGCAACTCCCCACCCTCCAGCTGCATTTCGAGATTCTATACTAGTAGCAGCTTCTAGCAATGAAATAAAGTGGCACTAGGAACACAAGAGCCTGCTTTAGAATCTCATGTTGCCAAGTTCAATCCACATCTGAGACATACATCCTGAGATGGTGGGGACAGGGATGTTGTTGTTTGAAAACCCCATTCCTTTAGTTGTTCTTTTATTGTGTTTTACTTTGTGTTCTAGTGGACCAACAGAGCTGTACATATTTATAAATAGACCAATTCACTTTAAAGCTTTATTTTCCTGGCATTTCTAATACAAAATTATCAATTGCCTCCCCAAAGTTAATTTATCTTTCAAGTTCACATTCAAAAGAAAAAAATACTATAGACAAAATAACAGCCGTGCCCTATATTAGAATGCCTGCAGTTTTTGATGAGGACTAGCTTGCACTAGCAACAAGCCTAGATCTTTTTGTGTGCAGGATGAAGTGTGGGGACACCATGAATCCTGCAATTGGTAAACCTTCTTCTGAATGTGGTGGTGCTAATGGCAGCAATGTTGCCTGACTATATTTTGAAAGCATTACACTGGAGTCATATCATGCATCCAGAAGCTGTTCTTCATCATCTTTTGCCACAGACACAGTCTCTGTACTGAAACCATTTTCACTTGGGTTTTGTTCATCTGCTTCTGAGCCAGATTACAGAAAGGCTTTGTCTGTTTTGAAAAACTGGAGGATCGATTGGTACCTTTTTACTTTGTTTAATTCCCTTTGTTTAATCTCCTTATATATCTGCTATCTGGTTTATATTTATAGTCAAACATGGCTGTGTGTGTGTGTGTGTGTGTGTGTGTGAGTGTGTGTGTGTGAGAGAGAGAGAGAGAGAGAGAGGAGACTAGATATCTACTCACCAGCAGCACTGGCTTCCACTGTCCCTGGGATGAGTGTCCCTGATTATGTTTTGTCTCTCCCATCCACTGTACCTTTCTCCTGCCTATGCTCAGGGTATCCAATCAGGAGTATCCAATCTGTGGGAAGTAAACATGCGAGGAAGAGGAATGCACTAAGCCCACCCCCCTCATCATCACTGTCATCACCCTCTTCATGTGGAGGGAGACTTTGTGGAGAGCCTTCTCTATCTGTGGGGGTTCTCCATGTGATCCAGAATGCTGGGAAATCAGTGTTCTGTCATTAGCAGTAGCAGGAAAAGCAACTCATAGTATAATAACATCATGTCACATGTCATGAGTTTCACCAGAAGTCATGGAGAGAAAGGGGGGACAACTAGACATGGGGATACCATCCTAATGATATCTAAACTGGCAAATCCAACTGTGAAAAGATATGTCAAAGCTTAAAGATTATTCCCCCACCCCTTGTTTGTTAGGATTATTAGTTTTTGGAAGAAGGAAGGGATGGAAGAATCTCATTAATGAATCAGACATTGAGCCTTCTACACTACTGCTTTAAAACGGTTTAGAACAGTAGTGACAACTGTTGGGGCCCAGGACACACTCCAGATCCAGTGTTCAAAATGTTTTCAAAGTGTTGTATCCTGCTTGGTGTAGATAGGCTCACTGTGTTCTTGGCCAGAAAGTAATAGTATGCTGAGTATTTTCAGTTTAACTAATGCATACCCATCTAAAATATGATAATGTGCTGGCAGAGCACAGACAGATAGTGGACTTATTTGGAGGCATATTTTTGACTGTAGTAACTCCACTTACCTTGGATATTATTATACTAGTGTATATACTTCCAGTAGAACTTAATACAGATCATTCCTCCCTCCCTCCTTGCTATCTACATTTTACCTCTCCTGTTCATCTACTTAGTACTGGCACAGAATGGTTGTGAGGAACAAACCAATTTGCACAGAGGGTGTGCAAAAATCTTCCTGCTGGTATCTGTGAGCTTCTGGGCAACATTGACACAGTCAGCTGTTTATACATGCATTGCTTAAGAACCTTGCATTGTTCCAGAGTATCCCAGAGTAAAGGCTATGAAGTAAGGAACAATTATGCAAGCAAAGCCCTGTATTTAGATATTGTGCATCATTCAAGTTAAAATATATGATGTCCAAAATCTATTTCAAGATAGATTTATCCCAAGAGGATGGGCCTCCAAACATTAGTTATATATAAACTTGCCATGGTTTGCCTCAATTTCTGTTCACTTTTTTTTGTGTTGTCGTATTGTGACTTCTCAAAAACAACACACCAACACCATAACAACCCTGAGACTTTTGCATTCACAAAAAGAGAGTGGATCAGGTGATGTGTCCCCCATCCCCTCAATTTCACCCATTCATATGAAGCCCTAGATGCTATCTGGGCATCCATTTCTCCAGTTGGGGGTTTCATGAGGCATCAGCTTCTGTTTCTTCCCTCCCTCTTTGTAGCACTAAGAATGTTGCTAAAACAGCATCCCAGGGGCAAGAAGTTTAGAAAAATATAGCTCTCTAGATTTCTCTGGTCCACTGTACAGAGTCCAGGAGGACTATATTTCCCAGGCCTAGTTGTGCTTTTAAGGTGCCCTGGTGGGGTGAGAGAGGGCAAGAGAGACTTTGCTTCTGCCCTGCCACCAGTTATGTTTCGAGAAGAGAAGACAGCTGAAAAGGGAGGGAGGGATGGCAACAGTAGCAGAACACACGTGAACCCCAGTATGAAGCAAATTGAGCCCAGGGTCAAATTCTGAATGGTCTTGACTCACCTTATATTGGGATGAAGTTTTTCAAACGTAGGCTTCATATTTCAAGATATTTTACTTAAATATTCCCCTATCGCTATCAAATGTTTGATATTCAAGAAGCTTAGAAACTGATGAAATATTGTATAATGAGCTTAAATAAATCTGGAGTGCGTTTTTAAAAACAACAGAGCTATGGAGGATTCATAGTACACAATGATGTGCATAATCAAAATACTGAAGGTTTATATATAAGTTTATCCCTTTGGCCATTCTGCTGATTACACACTGACCTTCACTAGTCTCTTGTTATTACTCTCTTGGGAGTATAATCATAATTTCCTTTCACCCTTGACCAAGTGACCAAGCCATTACCCTCCTATTGCTTTTGTGCCTTTTGAAACTTCTAAGTTGATTTCTCTTTCTCCAGGGCATCCTATAACTGTTGTAATTGTGCTAGAGAATATGGAACAGGGAGAAGAAGAATAAAATGGTAGAGAGGATAGAACAACCTCCTACATAAACAACTCCTACATGCAAGTGCAGTTAATTTTTATTTATTTTATTCCATTTATATACTGCCCCATAGCCGAAGCTCTCTGGGCGGTTTACAAAAATTAGCCACTCCAGAAAAAAAGTTAACAGCTGCCTTGGCCTATACAAATTGATAATGTAGACTATTGGGCATGATCCAGCCAAAGTTAAGCACATTTAAGTCCATTTGATTACAGTGAGATAATTCAGGGTTGGCTTAAATCTTTCCACTAAGTGTGCTGCTCAGGTGACAGTTATCAAGCAATTTGTGGTTATCATATGAGACTGCAGCCGATGAGATATGTCTTTTGTGCACCAATGAGTGCCATGACGACTCTGAAAATAAAGTTTTGATTGATAAGGAAAGGGCAGCCTCACTTTTTTCCATTTGGGTCTCCAGTGTGCCCATGGGAATCTCTTTTGGTGTCCACCAGGCTCCCTGCCCCTCCTGATTTTAATTTCATTTCTTAAGGTGTCTTAAGAACAGGCTGCTTTGGGAGGTGGTAGACTCTCCTATGCTGGAGATATTTAAATACTGGTTTTGCAGCCTTACCCAATGAAAACACAGAGAAAAACAGGTGATACCTGCTGCATTTGTATATGATGCGGTTACAAAGGGGGCTGATACAGTTTAGTGGATTTAAACCAATTTGTTAAGCTAGATAGATAAACAAGGCCTTCTTTTTACATTTTGGTATTATTTTGTGTTAATCACTATTTTCAAATTACTGACACCTTTGGAAAATATATAACTCCCCCCTCTTTTTAAATTGCTATGACTCACCTTAGGAAGAGGTTTCCTTTTAACTTGGTTAAAATTAATTACAGCTTAATAGGAATACCTGTCAAGCTTCCCACTTCAAAGGAAATCCTTTAAAGGCTCTGTATCAAAGGGAAACGTTGTCTTCAAGTCATGTCCAACCGGGATGCTCACACTTTGAAATGTAGTGTCCCTTAGTCAAGAAAGAACTGTATGAGCCTCCTTGAGGATAATGAAAGCGAGTATGCTTGCAACATCAAGGAGATGGCTGGCATGTGTGAGACATTCATTATAGATCAAAACATAGCTTTCGTATTCTTGATCGTGGTGCTCCTTATCTGGAATTTTCTTCCCAGAGAGGTTCGCCTAGCACAATTAGTTGCCTTTTTGGCATTACCCAAAAATCATTTTTTAAAGAATTAAAAAAAAAAGATTTAAATGAGCTGACATATTAATTATCTGATTTTAATTGCTGGAGGGGGAGTTGTGCTATTTTGCCCTTTCACTGGTTTTATTGATTTTACAGAGTATTTAATTATCTCTGCTGTTTGTTTTCTGCTTAATTGTTTCATGCCTAATTTTAATACTGTATCTTTTTTTAAAAATACACTTTGTTACTTGAAATATAACAGCACAACAGAAGAACTTGTCTTCCAGAACATTTAATCTATATTAAATGTAATCCCTCCCCAACTCATAACATGCCCTGTCTTATAAAAGGAAAGGCCCTGGTTTATAAATTCCAAATAGATAAATAAATAAATAAATAAATAAGAATATATATTCCTTCACACCAGTTTCAGAAAAACACTTGTGTAAGATAATTCTGTATACATTTACGCAGGTGTATGAGCATAGGATTCAATACAACATATTCCTTTCAACGTATGCGTATGATTGCAGCCTTAATGAAAGGTTGGATGTTCAGGGGAAAGATATCAAGGGCTAATCCAAATGCTATTGGACTGGCATGGGAGCAATAAGCTGCTTTCCATGCCTCTCCAGTAATGCATGTAGGAAGTCACCATGTGGTTTGGGTGATGAATGTGGTTATTCCTTTCCACACTAACATTATGCAGTCGATGTGATTGCTCAGGGCAAACTCCAGAGTTAGCAGCATTTGGCCTGGGACTTGTGCATTCCGATGTCTGCTTTTCCCTCCAGTGTCCATTTGTCCACAAGGGCCCAGCTTTTCAGCTCTTAGAAAAAGGCAGCCACTTGCTACCCCATGACCTTCTCCAGAACTTTCAGTTGGAGGAGCTGGCAGGAAGGTGGTTCTGCTAGGACAAGTGGAGGAATTTCTCTTCTTTGATACTTCTTTGGGATAGCGCCAGCCAGCCAAGCTTTACATTGAGGAAAGGACATTCCCAGCAAAACCATCTCTCCCCCCACCCACAACTTCCTGCTGGTGCCAGTAGTCCCAGGTGGGGGCTGTGGACCATCAGTGGGAAATTATTAGTGAAATTCAGAATATAGGAATATAGAAAGCTGCTTTATAATGAGTCAAACCATTATTCCATCTAGCCCAACACTGTCTAGCAATGACTCTCCAGGGTTTCAGGCAGGGTTTTTTGCTGCCCTACCTGGAGATGCTTGGGATCGAACCTGCAACCTTCCATAAGCAAAGCTGATGCTCTACCACTGAGCTCCTTTTATAAGAGCTAAAAGTGCAGGTAGCAGGAAAGAGGAGGAGCAATGGCAGCCAGAGGGGGAAGGGAAGGCAGGATGAGGAGAGGAAGATGCAGCTCCCAATACAGCATGTGTTCTTTCTCCTCATTGCTGTTGATGGTGCTGCCTAACAAGTCCAGTGTCATTAATGGGTCTCAGGCTGGGGCTTTGGGGGAAACGGCATGAAAAAAAATCCCAGATTCAGTCCCAGAATCTCCAGGTAGAGCTGCGAAAGACTCCTGCCTTGAACCCTGGAGAGCTGCTGCCAGTTAGTGCAGATAATATTAACTAGATGGCCTGATGGACTGACTCAGTAGAAGGCAGCTTCCTATTATCCCATGGAGGTGGGTCCCTGTTGGGAGCATGAACCTTGTCGGATGCCCGACTATGCTGACCATTGACACCAATTCTATGATTGCTACAGATGATGCTACCAGGGTGGCCCAGAAAGTGTTGAAGTAATTAGTGAATCACTTCCACTTAGATGACATATGAATCATGTCCAAGTGTTAAGTCATCACTGTATGAGGCATCCATATTCATGCATGCATGAATCAGCCTAAGATAAACAGCGTCGCTTGCACCATTTGTTTTCACAGAAGCCTTGGGAGCCAGGCATACCAAGGAAGGGGAGTGGGCAGAGAAGTATTAGTTTACAGTATCACCTTACATGCGTCAGCCATTCAGCGAGCTATGTGGTGGCAGCTAAAATGCAACTGAAACTGCTCTGCATCAAGGATGGGCAACTTGTAGCCTTCAAGATGTTTTGCACTACAGCTCCCATAATACAAGTCCCAACTCCCATTGGCTATGCTGGGAGGGCTGATGGGAGTTGCAGGCCAAATATCTGTAGGGCCACAAGTTGCTTTCCCCTGCTCTACATAGTAAGCTGCTTGAGAGTGCCCCCCCACCACAATTGTGGCTGTGTTTTAACTGCACTTGTTCAGTCTTCTCTGCAGCATCTATGGCCCTTTCTACACCTAAGGGTGTGGGGGGGGGGGGCTGGGGATGATCCCAGACTTACCAGCTTCCAGGATCATCCCCCTCTTTCCAAATATGAAGTGTGACATCCCAGTTTCCTCTTGGGATGTCGTGCCGTAGCGCCCGCCATTTTCTTTTACTTAAAGGGGCAGAAGGGAGTGTTGTGTGGCAGAAAAGGTAAGGAAATCCCCACACACACACATCTCCCCCCCCCCCCCGCCATCCTGGAGATGGAGGAATTCCTCCCACTCCCATGGGCACAGAGCCACCCCACACAACTCTGTGTCCATTTCTGAAACACCCCATAAACAATGTACTCCACAACCAATGCCTGTTGGAACAAGCTGGATTTTTACAGCTTCATTTCTGAATGTTGGCTGAAGAGTCTATTGTGAGTTGATGGAAGCCTTGAAGCAAACATGGCAAAAAACCAACACAGATCTCTTCAATTTTATATGAAATAAAACTTAAGAGTTTGTTGTCACCTGACATATAGTTGTTTGAAAATGCCTGAAATTTCCTGGCATGCCCTGCCGAGAAATATGTTTACAGATGAAATTACAGCATTTACTTGAAACGGCCAATTACCTGTATGCCAAATAACATTTACAAATATTGTAATGGATGCTTATCTCCTTTGAATGATCACAAACTCAAAAAACATGAGAACAATACTTCTGGTAGAGAGAGCCCGTTTTCGTATAAACAAATCACAAGCATCGTATATGCTGCAGCTACTTTAATGACAGTCATGTTGCTTTTACTCAGTTTTTAAAAATAAATTAGTGCACTCTTTGGAACTGGCAGTTCTTAAGAAGGACTTTACTCAGTGATGATTTTCCATTTAGTTTGTGGGTTTATAACCATGTATATCTTAACAAGCAATGAAAATCTGTGTTTCTTCAACCTTAGATTCCCTTAGTAGTAGTATTTAATGTGCCAACAGAGATCCCTTGAAAATGATCCTAGAAAACTCGGTGAGTGCAAAATTTAACTGCTGCTTCCTCTACGCTACCAGAGGGGTAGCCCAACCCAGTGACCATATGACTCCTGCCTCATAACTCAGAATCAGGCCAGCCCTGTCATTAAACAGAGTGGGGGGGCTGCCTCAGGCAGCAGATGCTGGAAGACAGCAGCAAGGTGTTGGAGGAGATAGCTTGTATGCTACAAGACCTGCCTGGTGCCTTCAGGTGCTAGGGAGAAGGCTGTTCCATCATGTGTGTGGAATAAAGATTCAACTGCCAGTCCAGTTGGCTTTTGTACATGAAATGGGAGTGGGCACTGTGACGCTTTATCTGATTCTTTGCCTCAGGCAGCAAAATGTCTTGGGCTGGGCCCTGTTCAGAATTAATGAAGAAATACACGTGATCTGAAGTGCCCCCTTAATGGCCTAAAATGCAAGTCCAGCATAACCACCTGATATGCTTGGGCAGCTTTTCGGGCCCTGGTGCTCCAGCAGGATCTAATTTTCTCAGGGCCTTGGAATGACAAGGCCTATGTCACACACTCAAGGGCATTGTAGGAAAGTAAATTAGCAGCTCCCTGAACCACTCTTGTAGTTCTGCTCTCACAGCCCAGTAAACCTTAGGGAATGCATCAGAGCCTTCCTCAAAACTGCAGACAGTCCTGTTTATGTCTCATAAACTGAGCATAATTTTCATATTCATTTCTCCTGGTCTTATCTGGATACAGATAGACCAGCTATAGTTACCTATGCTCTGATATCCTCCCATCTGGATTACTGCAATACGTTATATGTGGGGCTGCCTTTGAAAACAGTCTGGAAACTTCAGCTAGTCTAAAACAGGGCACCAGGACTGAAACAAAGAGATAAAAACTGAGACGTATGGGAACTCACACCATTTTTCCTCCCTCTCACAATACAGACTCAATTGCAAAATCACATCATAATTCAAACTGCCATGCTCTGGCCAGACTTTTCCCTCTGGCAAATGGTATTTTGGCCAAACTTTTCTACACAAAAAATTCATCTGCTTTTTTGTCATAGAAGCGCTCCCAAATATGGCCCAGTTTTTCAACACACAACCTAGAGGGGACGCGAGAGGATCCTGTTAACGGCGACTGGCCAATGATTCCACATTATGCCAGTACTTTTCCAGCTGCACTGGCTGCCAGTCCATGTCCAGGCCCGATTCAAAGTGCTGGTATTAACATTCAAAGCTCTCTGCAGAATCTACACTACTGCTTTAAAATGGTTTATAACAGTAGTGACAACTGTTGGGGTCCAGGACACACTCTATATACAGTTTTCAAACAGTTTTCAAAGTGTCATAGCCTGCTGGGTGTAGAACAGCTTTGGTCCAGGTTATCTGAAGGATTTCCTCCTCCCATACTTGCCCAGAGCCTAAGATCATCCTCAAGGGTCCTTCTCCATGAACCCCTGCCAAAGGAAGTGAGGCAGGTGGCTACCAGGAAAAGGGCCTTTGGAATGAGCTCCCTAGAGAGGTTTGTCTGGCACTTACATTGTACTCCTTCTGGCACCAAGTGAAGACCTTCTTATTTTCCCAGTATTTTAGCAGTTTACCATCCTAGTCTTCTAGCTTTGTTGTTTAAATCTGTATTTTAAATTCTGAATTGCTGCTTGGTTTTATTCTGCTTGTACTTTTATATTGTGGTTTTATATTGTGGTTTTAAGCTTCCATATTTTATATTTTACACTGTACCTCTTCAAGCACCCCCCCTAGGCTTTTTGGGGACACTGGAGGGAGCAGGAAGCTTTCTTCCATAAACTTCCTTAACTGCACCATTGTATGCATGCCTACTCAGAAGTAAGCACCATGGAATTAGATGGAGCTTACTCCCAGGTAAGTATGTCTAGGTTTGCAGCCTAAGGGCACAACAATATGCATGCTTAAGACCAAAAAAAGCCTTACAGCTCCTAGCATGTGTATGTCCCAGCCAACTCCCAGCATAGCTCGCTGGGGCATGCTGGCTGTTGTAGGGCTTTTTCTTGTCTAAACATGCATGGGATTGTGTCCTAAAGTAACTTATCTTAGGATCCAAGTCTTTGGCCAGATATACACCAAGCAGGATATAACACTTTGAAAGCAGTTTGTAAACGGTATATGAAATGTGTCATGGGCCCCAACAGTTGTCAATACTGTTATAAACCGTTATAAAGCAGTAGTGTGGATCCTGCCCCAATGTTTCATGATAGCACTATGTAAGCACAACATGCAGAGTTTCATAAGATGACATGGCAGCCATGAGAAAGATAGTGGAGACTACTGCAAGAAGCTGAGTTGAAGATAATCAATGGCCCACCAATGGCCTTTGAACAGCTTGTTAAAAAAGGAAGGTCTTAGTCATTCCTAGCACTGGTAATTCCTAGTTTTCATCTTTTTGGTTTATTATTCCAGGAAATAGGATGTCAGATTCTAGATTAGCACAACTGTGTGGTTCACCTTTTATGCTGCAGAGAGCTGATTGCTTTCTTAGAAACCATTACACATTGTTCCTTAATCCACATTATGCCAATTCAGAACTTTGTCTGACAGGTGTTTCCTTCCTGTTTGATTTTTCTAAAATCTTCTCCCTGCCTCCCTGCATTATTGTTTATGGTCTGCTTCTCATGTTTCTTTGTAACATTTTTAACTTGATCTTTTGCAAAAGAAGAATCATTATTGAAATTACTAATTAAGTATTCAGTTATTGTGTCTCGTTTCCTGGTTGCTTTATCTTTGTCTCTGTTTGGGTGCAACATTCACTCTTTTATCTTTAGCCTTTCCTCATAAAGACTTGATTATTGGCCATTATTTCTTTGCATGTGGATCATTTGCTTAATAAAGGACTTATTGTTGCATTGAGCTGCTATGTACTATGGGTTTCTTCTGATTCAAATTCAAGCAGAAATTGGCATTTGCATAATGGTAGTAATATTTGCTTAGTTATTACTAATACTATTACTAGCATTTTTGGGGCAATATTCAACCATAGCTTTCAGAATGGCTAATAGATTAAAACAACATTAAAGTGCAGTAACATCTTCAAAACAGCAAGCAGTTAAAAGCCACCATAATCTAAAGACAAAACCAAGACCTAAACCCTTAAAGACAAAAAGGCCTGGGCAAATAAAGAAATGTTCATCCAGCACTGAAATGAAAAGAAGGACAGTACTAGGTGAACTTCTCTGGGAAGGAAGTTTCACAGACTGAAAGAATTCAGTAGCACAACTACAAAGTGCAAAGGCTATCTATCTATCTATCCCCTGTCTATAGAATTAATACTCAGAATATAGTAAAAAAGTTTCAAAATTACTAATATCTAAATATGCATATAGTATTCCAGGTGTGATTGAAATATAGCTTTGAATACAGTTCTGTGATATGTAAAGGTATCTTGTCTGTAAATAATATTTTGAATAGAGCTTGTGGAAGGGTATTTAGTAGTCTGGCAGATGCCAATCACTTCGAATCACCAGGGTTTTCCAACGCAGCGGCTGCAGGTATCACAGCACCCACGGGGACTTTCAGTGGTGCCCACACAGCTATTACTCCCTGGCCCCTTCCAAAAAAGATTTAATAAAACAAATGAAAAACGTTAGGGCACTAGGTTCTCCTTCCTTTTCCTGAACCTGCTGCTAATCAGCTATTCAACAGACAGAAAGGGGTGGAAGGGAGAGAAAGGCTTAGTTCGGACGACATGATAATCAACCGGGGGGGGGGGGGGTAATCAATCATCAGTTGTGTTGATTGTCGTGTCTTGTGGAGGGCAACACACAATGCACACACAACTGACAATAGGTTATTTCGGGCAATTAAACAATGGAGAAAAACAACGGGCTGCTCGTTCGCTTATCCGGAGACCGTTGATTAACATGTTGTGTGGCGGGTTTGTGCATTAACTTTCGTGCATCAAGTGTGTTATTGCACAAGTCTATAGAGGCTGCCAGCAAGAGTGGCCAACTGCAACCCGGCCACTCCTCCACACCCCCAACAACTCGTTGGTGCCATCGGCATAGGAAGCCCGCCTCCTTCCCGTGCAGCTGTCACAGAGCTCATCAAAGGGCCGGCTTTGGAAAGCACTCACTCCGTGCAGCTACAATGTCACTGGCACCTCTCAGCACTCTGTACCAGGAACTGTTCAGCGTCCAAGCACAACTGCAAAGCCCCCATCCACTCCGCGGGGGCAACACACAGAGCTGCAAGTAGGGAACCAGGGGGAACAGGCGCACAACTCTCGTCCCACGTCCTGCCCCTCAGAGAAATCCAGCTGCCCAGAAACACAGGGGCGCTGGCTCTCCCCTCAGCGTAGTTCACCCCAATTCCCCCAATGGCTCCTCTGAAGCCCCACAGCCTCCATGCCCCTTGCTCCTTCTGCGCAGTGCATAACACTCTCAGGGCCATTCATCTCCGTGCCTCTATCAACCCCTCCTGTTCCCACTCTTTAGGGCAACGTTCCCACTCTTTAGGGCAACTCCTCCATTGCCACATAGGACACCTACGTCTAAATGAGCCCTATAAGTAATCGCCAGCACCGTAAAGCAGTGCCACCAGCATCATGAATCCAGAGGCCAAAGACATCCCTGACAGCCAGCCCGAGGGCACTGGGTCACAACCCCATGGCTTGGGCAGCAGCCAGGTGCTCCTTGGAAGATGCAGAGCTCTGCACTGGTCTGAGGCAGAGATAGGGGCCTTCATCGAACTGTGGGGTAGCCCTGATGCTTGCAGCATCATGGCCACATCCAGGCATAACCAGCTTTACCCATGGCTCTCCAGGCAGAGGACGGCACAGAGATACGACCGCATTGCAAAACAATGCAAGGACAAGCTGCATGGGTTGAAGAGGAAGTTCAAGGAGATTGTCACGCACAACCACAGAAGCGGGGTCAAGCCACCCTCCATGACCTTCTACGATGAGCTGGCTCGCTTGCTGGAGGAGCATCATGATGTCATGCCAGGATACATGGCGGGCAGCGGCATCGCATCAGCCGTACCACCTCACCAGCAAGAATGTGGGCCAAAGCCCCAAGGGCTCCGCCATGATGTCACCTCCACCCATGCTCTCCAAGAGCACCTGCAGAAGGCCCTCCCCTGCCCTTCACCCACCAGTATGCCATTGGAGGGGGGGCAACCTGACCCTGGGCCACCCTTGCCCAGGGCAACGAGCAGGGCCACTGGATCTACCAGCCCCTCTCTGCTGGCAAACCTGCCCCCTGCAGTGGCCAGGACTGCCCGTTCCTCAAGTAGCACCTCCCCTGCCACCATTTCATCCAGCACCAACAGCCCAACGTCATTCCTCAAGCTGTTCTGTGCAGAGCTGCAGGTATAGGTAGAGCGCTCCAAAACTCTAATGCCAGAGACTCAGCAGAGAGATGATCTACCGGGGTCCTCACACCCACAGCTTCTGCTGAAGAAGCAGACACTTGCTTCTGGTGGGCTTGGCATGGGTCTCAGGGAGGCAGTGTGGGTAGCTTTCCCTACAGATATGCAGGAGGAGCTGGAGGTATGCCCAGAAGGTATACCTGCCTGCCCTGCCAAGTACATTACTGTCCCTACCACTGAGCTCGCATCTCAAGTGGACATGGAGGGCAGGCACACCATCCTGGAGGGATTTGACTGGTGCATCCTAGAGACAGTTACAGAAAGTGAGCCTGTGACACTGAAGGTGCGAGACGAAATGGAGCGGCTCGTGGGAGTCCAGTTGGGTGATGTCCTGGCCCCCAAATTGTCTTCTTTCCAGGAAGAGCTCCAGGACATCTTTACGCAGCCCAGTAAGGAGACCTTCGTGGAAGTTGCCGAGATGGAGGAGGAGACGGTTCAGGAGGCTGACCGGCTAGCTGCAGAGTCATGGATGCGGAGGAGTTGGATGACCCTCCTCAGCAGTAGGACAAAGAAATGGAGGAGGCAGAGCCCCTTGAAGAGGAGCCCCTGCCCCTGCCTGCTGCCGAGGAAGAACCAGGCCCAACTGTACATGCCCATCTCCTGACCAACGCTCAGAGGTGTGCCCGTCTTCACAACAAGTGCAAAGCAGACCAGCTGCAGGTGGCAAAGGACCTGGTCACGGCCACAGAGGCTGCTGGAGAAAGAATCCATGAGCTATTCGCACGCATGGCAGGAGAGGAGGAGAGCAGATGCACTAAGGAGCAGGTCCCCACCATGTGGGCAATGTGCCTGGTCACCCAAGCTGTGGAAGGATGCTCTCAGGCCATACGGGAGTTGGGGCAGGCTGTGCGCCATGGCCTTCTTGACCATGTCAATGGGATGACTGAGACCATGGCAGCCACTGATGCCATCATTGAATGAGGCATGCGCGAGTGCATGGCTGCCATTGACCGCCAAATTGAGGCCACCAGGGCTGTCGTGCTGGCCTTCCAAGGAGCCTACCATGGTGGCCAACAGCCAAGCCCCTACATGCCTCCCTATGGATACCTGCCGCCTCAGCAGTACCTACCTATGCCTTCTGGCCCTGGATTCCAGCCCCCACAACTGGCAACGCCTTCACCGGGCCCATCTGTGATGGGACGGGGGGATACCGTAGGCCATGGTTGGCGATGCTCAGGAAGCCTGCCCAAGCGCCCATGCAGCATCCCACTCGACTCAGAGGAGGAGGGTGAGCATGGGTCAGGGGCCACCTTCCCACATGATTTGGAGTAGGGCCCCAATCATGTTTGCTCCCCCGTGTTCCCTCTGCTTAGATTCCTGCGCAGTACACATTCCCCATGCTTGTGCCAGGCACTGTTATCGCCTTCTGTTGCTCTAGCAACCACTTCCGCAATTATGTTGCAACTTCCTCAGATGTCCCATGATCAGCCCTATTGTCCCTCAGTGAAGCTGCAGCCCCTCGAGATGCCAGCACCCTATAGTTCTGCAGCGGCCCACGCTGCCCGGCCTAGCCTTTGCAGGCAGATACGGGCCCAACGCCGCCGCCACAGGCTTCTGCAGCGAAGAGGAGGGTGAATGGGTAGGTGGGAGTGTGGGTAGGGCTACCAGTAACAACTCCCTGGCACTGATGGCTCTTTTTACTCCTCTCCCCCCTTCTTCCCCCCACCCCCCCAGTGAAGCTGGTGCACCTCTGCTTGGCCATTCTCAGCAGGCTGCATGGGCAGGTGGAGCATCACCTCAGCACTTTGCATCATGCATGGACTTGAGCATTGCATTCGATGCCTGGAGCGCACCATCTGTGCTGCCACCTTGCAGTCCCCCTGTGGCCACAAGAAGTGCCACCAGAATGACCGAGCAGTGCCCCTCCCCCCTCCCTCAGTTGTGCCCTTGCTTTTCCTGGAGCGTCGCTGTTTCAGGGGCGACCCCCCTATTCTGGTCTCCTCTTTCTACTCCCCTCTTGGCCGGGTGTGCAGTAGACATAACAATGTGGCCGTGTAACCTTCTTCTCACACTGCCGAGCTGGCTCGGCCCATGCTGGCCGTGGTGCCACCTCCTCCGCAGTCCTGGCCTGCCCCTGCTTCGGCACACCCACCAGTCCTCTCGATTTGGCCTCCCTCCCCTCTGACCACACCAGTGCCTATGGCAGTGTCCTGGCAACAACTTGCTATGGGCGGCCTGGAAGCAACCCTCCAGGTGGCTGTGACTGCTCATGCAGATGGCAATGAGGAGGGTGCCCTGCATGCCAGGCAGAGGCGGCTGGGTGGCACCATGCCCACTGATCTTGTGTTCAGGGAGGATGCCGGGCACTGGCCCTTTGGTGCTGCAGTGTCCCTGTCCACTTTCCTGTCCACCCTTCTGCCATTGCTGCCCACCCGTGAGGCTGGCACAGTGACTGAAGGGCTGTTGGGCAGAGAAACAGCCCTGGAAGCCCTGCACTGGATCCCAAGACTGGCGATGGCTGATGATCTCCTTGAGCAGCGCGATACCATCTTCCGTGGACAAGATGCTGTGTGGGCAGAGATGCAGAATTCAGAGGACTGGGATGTTGAGCATTTCTGTAGGAGCTTCCAAATGTCTCACGTGACGTTTGATCTGTTGGTAGCTGAGGTGACCCCGATTTTGTGGCAGGAATGCACCGTGATGTGGGGATTGATTCCAGTCTCCTGCCGGCTTGCATTGATGCTGTACAAGCTGTCATTCAACATGGGCTACCTGCCCCTGTCCACGATGTTCAGGGTGGGAAAGTCCACTATGTGGGAGATTTTCTGGGAGACTGTGCACGTGCTGAATGAACTGTACCTCACTGACGCGAAGAAGAACATGAGTGGTTTTCGGGCCCTTGGCTTTCCATGGGCGGTAGATGCGCTGGACTCTACCCACATGCACATTCTGGTCCCCCCTCTCAGAACGACGAGTACTACAACCACAAACATTACTACAGCATGGCTCTTCAGGCTGTGGTGGATGCCAAGGGGAAGTTTCTGGATGTGTTTGCGGGGATGTCTGGGCGAAGCCACGATATGGCCATCTTTTGGAACTCCCCCCTGGCAAACAAGCTGGCGACAGGGCACTTCTTCTCCTCCAGCCCCGCTTCCGTGTGCGGGCATGCTGTGCTCCTGGCCGACCAGGCGTTTGCCCTTCAGCCGTGACTGATGGCCTCTTACCGCTACCCCCAAACACCCGTGCAGAGAAAGTTCAACTGCTACCACTGCCGTGCCTGCCTACTTGTTGAGTGTGGCTTTGGGCCCCTGAAGGTGCGCTGGCGCTCCCTGTTTAGCTTGCTTGACCTTCAGTCTGACATCATCCTAGACGTCATTGTGGAGAGAAATAGCATGGAAAGAAGCTGGGAGTAGAGAGACAGAGAGAGCGCAAAGGGAAAAGTCTGTATAAGGTGGCCAGGAAACTTCTTGACTAGCCAGGCCCTCACAGCAGCCATTATATGACTAGCCACATCTTCCATGGGAGCCATTTTGTGGTGGTGCCTACAGCAGTTTTGCAAATTCCCAAATGTGCTCACAGATCCAGAAAGTTTGGGGATCTCTGTTGTAATCTCATCAAGTAATGTGACTTTTCTTGTTTGTGGCAAGTAGAGGGGAAGAAAGAGGGGGAAGTAAAGAACTGTAATTTATTGGCAACACTCAAAATTGCTCTCTCTCTCTCTCTCTCTCTCTCTCTCTCCCTCTCTCTCTCTCTCTCTCCTTATGGGTTATCCAGAAACAGAACATAAGTCTGTTGCTTGACAGCAGCATTTTACTCTGGGCCAGTCCAGCACTACCATTAGGTAGAGTGCTGTGGGTACCTTAGGCAGCTGGTTCAGGGTATCATAAAGGGGCAGCAAAGTGATAGTTGTTAAATTTATTATTGCTGTATGGTGCACTAACCTTTGCTGTCTTTTTAACATGGTCTGCCAGATAGGCACATTGGCTTGAATGTTCCAGTGATGCCTGATAGCTTAATGTTATTGTAACATGGATACAATTTAAGCTTTGCAATCTTTAAACCTAAAACTCCTGTTCCTAGCATATTACTTGGAAGTAAATCCAATAGAAATCAGTGAGGCTTACTTCTCACTAATGTAGGGATATTAGCTATGATCCTAAGAACAGTTCTAAGTAAATTTCATTTAAATCAGTGGGACATGGGTAGGGCAGCCAGGACAGTCCTCCATTTCAAGGGCTGTCAGTTGACAGTCTTCTGTATGAAGATGTCCTCTATTTGATATCAAATCTGCTGTCCAGTGTAAAGGTAAAGAACCCTAAGAAAAGAGAGCAGAGGCCTTGAAGATGCCCATCAACCGTTAGCAGATGGACAGCAGATTGAAGTGGCCCCACACCACACAGGGCACCTGCCCACAGTCTTCCCCATTCTGGTGAGATGTATTATATTCCCATTTACATTATTGTCATGCAAATGTATGTCATCTTTTATTTTCTCCCTTGGGGGGGGGGGTTGATTAGTTTCCTCTTTTTTGGTGCTGTGTAAATGCCCACCCTAGACATGCTTCCAAATATATGTGTTCAAAATTAATTTGCCAATAATACTATTTATTGGCAACCTTTGCTGGGCAACCTGCATATCGTGATTCCAAGCCCTCCCACTGTGAGACAATAAAGATGGCTGCCGTGCAACCCACAAAGTTTTATTCAGTAAATAGACATCTCTTCATACCTGAAGGGAGTGTGAATGCTAGGAGCTATACTGTAAGCTTAATCAACCTAACATAGCAAGGTGGTTGCCTATCAACTAAATAGACAGTTTCCCATCATGCCTGACAGGCTTTTACTGGACCCCTCCCTCAGGGAGAGTCTTCAAGCTGTAACCTCTGGTGAGTGGCTAGCCTAGCGGACCCCCTCCCACCTCCTCTCAACTCTACCCGCTTGACTCCGAATCAGAGTTTAAGATCTGTCAATTTCGATGCTCCCTCCTCTCCGACACCGGCTGAGTTCCCAGGGAGGGGGAGGACGATCTCTGAGCCTGGGCCTCCTGTTCGATAAGTTTCTGGGAAGATTCCTCCTTGACTCCTGGAGAGTCTTGGAGAATTTCCTCCCGTGCTTCTTGTCTTCTGCTTCTTCAGGCTCTGAGTCAAATTCAGGATCCGCACCAGGACAACCAGGCCTGATCCTGACACTGTAGCCCTCAGCCTAATTTAAAAAGCCCTCTGAAAATGATCAGTTCAGATCTCTGGCGGAAGTGACACGTCCATCCCCTGCAGTCTGAAGAGAAAGAAGGGGCTGTAAGAGAGAGAGGGAGAGAGGGAGGGAGGGAATGATCCTGTCCACTTTGTGGTCTGGTCATACCCCCATACCCCCACTGGCTTCAGTCCCACCCCCCAGCATGTAGCCCCTGACAGATTACCTGTGAGGGAATTCAGTTCCCAAGAGAAAAAAATATTCTCCAACTATTATTTAAACAATAAGTATGTTTTATTACTGAGACCGCACTTAATCCTTATGTAAATAACACCATGGACTGTTCAACACTTTGAAAACAAGCTGCATTGCAGAGTCTTTGAACAAGATGACCCAGAAAGATGGGATGGTTTATCCTGGCTTTTCTGATCAGCATTGTTAGAGGGCTTTTATTGACTGAGATGGCAATATAAATGGAATAATCAGCACACTATTTTCACTCAAGAGATTATTCCTCCTGCTCAATGACCTGAGGTGCCATAGAGAAGGACCTGTTTCTGCTGAGTCCTATAATGCAGATATTAAAAGTTTAATGAAACAGAGCACTAGAACAAAATGTGCAGAGCCTCTGCTTCTTCTAGCCTGCTTTTATGCCCTTTGCATAACTGTGACTTAGAATTTCCCAATAAATGCACAGGAGTGATAGTTCTATAGCACAGCAGCAGCTAGTTCACAATAGGAGATGCCTAACAGAGTATAATGCTTTCAATAAATAAATGGAGAATATAAATAAGGTCTGAGTCAAGAGAGATCAAATATTAGTAGAAGGAAATGGGTAGTATCCTATTGTGCTCAGCCTCATGGGAGCAACTACTTGTGCAACAGGAGTTTGCACGTCTAAACAAGTGGAAGCACTTGTTTCCAGAACAGGGCAGGTCAATGAAGCTTGCAAAAGGGAGCTCCACTGATCTTTCTGGATCTGGAAACAAGTGTTTCCACTCATTTCTGTGATTAAGTTTAGAAGTGTGAAAGCCCTGGTGTGTAAGCAGTCACTTCTGCCAGGGCAATGGAAGTAGCAGAGAGGTGGAGCTGCCCAGTTGGATACTGCCCAATATTTGCTCAGCCATATATTTACAGGTTTTATTTCAAAAGTAGAGACTTCAGCAGGGAGTAGGAACCCCTGAAAAACCCTATGTTTACTAAAATTGACAGGGACTTTCTTCCTTTCTCTCCCTGCTGCTTGTATGCCATTTCCCCTTTTGTTTCATTCCTTATCAAATGATTCCAACCAATTAGGAATCACATACCAGACACGATGATGTCACTAGGCTCTGTGGAAAACTGTATTCAGCTATTTGCTGAATATTACTAAGGGTGAACGAAATTCCAGCTTTTCTCTCTCATTCAATGACAGTCAGCAGTGGAAGCTGGTAGGCAGTGTTGTCTCATTGTGCAAGTCACTGCTGCTTTCTAAATGTGGTTTTGAGTGCAATCTTATGCATGTTTTGAGAAAAAACATTCCTACAACTCCCAGCATTCCTCAGCCAGCATAGAATGCTGGAAATTGTATGACTTTTTTTCTCTATGAACAAGCCTAGGATTGTGCCTTTAAAACAGTAAAAATAATAATTGCATATTTAAATTAGAAATTGCTATAATAAATGCTACACAGCAACATAGGCAGAATTTATTTTTTTCACCCAAGCCAAATTAGATACTGTAGGATAAAGAACATTGAGTCTACAGTTCTAATATACTTGATGAAGTTGCAAGCTTTAAACCTCACCCCCCACGGCCAAAGTAATTTCAAAAGATGCTTAGACAATATTTTAATTACCACCTCATAGTTCTTTTGCTGACCTTGAACTGGACCTCCAAATCTCTGGATCATGCCTGCCTTCTAAGAATCACCATCCTGATTCGTACCATGCACATATCAAAGTCCTACTACCATATTTGTGTAGCATTATTGAGGATATCAGTGATAAGAGCATAGAATTCCAACGGGAAGTACAGAGGGAGCTACTTACAAGACTTTCTTTGAATGGGTTCAGTTTGTTGGTGAAATTGCTTTAGTTAGTCTCAGCCTGTCTCTAGTATGCATATAAATTTATCTACCAGACATGTCTGTGTATGTTTTTAAAAAAGTATTGCAATGAAGTGGTGCTGTCTAAAATACTTTCTTTTTGTCTGTTTCTTCCAGTTTGCTCCCAGTTTTCAAGAGGAGTCTTTGCTATTTTTGGATTTTATGACAAGAAGTCTGTGAATACTATAACATCATTTTGTGGAACCCTTCATGTCTCCTTCATCACACCCAGTTTCCCAACGGATGGAACACACCCATTTGTCATCCAGATGAGGCCTGACCTCAAGGGAGCACTTCTGAGCTTGATTGAATATTACCAGTGGAACAAGTTTGCATATCTCTATGACAGTGACAGAGGTAATGTGCTATATATTAAAATTAATTTTTGCACCACAAATCTAATTAAAATGATGAAGCGCCGTTACAGTGCAAAGCATACAATGGATGACATTTTTGTCAGCTTTGGCCTTGGCCATTCGAAGAGAGGAGGTGGGAGTAGTTGTGGCTTCTGTGGAAGCACAGCAAGCTGCCACGTGGCTCTGTAACACTGCTTCTGAGTCTTTTCTGAAAAGCCTATGTGTATATCTCTACAAGTCATTCCAAAAGAACTCAGGGGGCGGGGACCATAGCTCATTAGGAGAGCACCTGCTTTGCATGCAGAAGATCCCAGCTTTAATCCTCGGCATCTCCAGGTAGGGCTAGGAAGGATTCCTGCCTGAAACCCTGGACAGCTGCTGCCAGTCAGTGTTGGCAATATAGTGCTAGAGGCCTGACTCAACATAAGGCAGTTTTCTATGTTCCTGTGACTCCTGTGCATGAAAGTATTATGCTGGAACATGTTCTTGCATGGTGGCAGAAGACCTTCATTTAACAGCAGTGCTTTCCCCAGTGTGACTGTCCCTAGTGAAATTGGGACAGTAGCCAAAAAGGCTATCTATCTGTGCATCTCCCTTTGGGGGCCAAGAGATGAATGCCACTTGTAAGTAACACTCAGTAGGAGCCCACATGCTTTGCAAGCAGAAGATCCCAGGTTCAATCCCTGCCTGAAACCCTAGAGAGCTGCTGCCAGTCAATGTTGGGAATACTGTGGTAGATGGACCAATGGCCTGACTCAGTAGAAAGCATCTTCCTATGTTCCTAATTGTCCTAATTGTTGGTTTGTTGTTGTGCAAGCCCTCTTTCCTTCTTTGTCTTCCTGCACCTAACTGGCCTTATCGTTAGGCAGTGAGGTGGCTGCCTCAGGCAGCTGATTTTGGGTGTCATCACCATGCAGCAAGTTGTTATTTAAGTTATGATTGTTGTGTTTTTACTGCCAGGGAGGGGTGGGTGGGAAGATGCTTGTGGGATTTCTTGCCTCAGGAGTCAAAATAACTTGGCCAGCTTTGGAGGTTATGTTCCTTGACTTGGAGGGAAAGAGCCTATCTGAGGCAGTGAAATGTCTTTGAATGGCCCTAATGTAGATCCAGAATATTACTAGTTGCACAATATTGTTTTGCCTTTGGAGTTACATCTGGGGGGGAAACTGTATCAGAATTTTCTTAAACGAAGAGTGTTTACTACAAATCCCTGCCTCCAAGAATAATTTTATTGCAGGATAATATTTATAAACAATAATCAGGCAAAACCCTTAGAAAGGGGTCTCAGCATTTATGTAATTTTCTGCTCTTACAGTGTCTGCTTCTCATTATTGCATTATAGTTCCATTCGTTAGAGGAATTATGAGAAATCAAGTGGGGGTGCCTACAAATTCAAGAACTGGGACAAGAAGCCCAGACCATTTTGAGAAGGCTTCTTACCATGTTGATGTTTGTGTTCACACATCCCCCCCCAGGCATAACATAACACTTTCCCACCCTGGCCTTTCTGGCACTCTTGACCCCATGCCTGTTTTTAAAAGCAAAATACACCCAGCTAGACAGTAGAGGCTGGTGGTTTCATTGTCAATGGGATGTTGTAGCCATTCTGGGTTTTAGTCAGAATGAGTCAGAGCTCTAAAGGAGCTGTCCAAGGTGCTTAACCCTATACCCAAACTAGATTAAGCACATTGGACAGCTCTTTTAGAGTTCTGGCTGGATCTGACTGAAACCCAGAGCGGATTCACTACCCCATTGGCATTGGAGCCACCAGCCTCCACTGCATCCAGTACCTTGACACCATGGCATCTGCTTCAACCTGGAATCATTAGGAATTCAAGGAAGAATCCTTGGTGCTTAATTCTAATGGTCACAAATGTTGGGAATCATAATTATCTCCCCACAATCCCAAGCAGACGCTACAAAATAAAGATGCTGACTTCCTCTGTGTTCAGTTTTAAAAGCAAGTGCAGGGGAAATAGGGAGGGAAGGAGAAGCCAGGTGGACCTTTATCTTTCAAACCGCCGCCATCACCTACTGCATGGTAAGCATTAGGTTTTGGCTCCGGGGGAAGACAATGGGCAGGAATGAAGACAATGGGCAGGAATGAAGACAATGGGCAGAAGGAGGAGGAAAAGGAGGATGAGCACAGGGATTATGACAATGACGGAGAAAGCAGGAGGAGTAATGGGTGAGGGAATAAGGAATTGGCAGGGAAGGTGATTGAGCCCTGTTGAGCAACCTGATTGAGCATTGAAATACCCCATCAAAGGGTTTTGATATTTGAGGGGCCCAATCAATTTGGAGACTAAGCAGCCCCCTGTGTGTACATCCTTAAATGTGGTTGGAGGAGAGGAAACCTTTTAGATTCCTACGTTCCTGAAATAAGTGACTGCATTTTGAGAAAAGACAGGCAGAAGGGTCTACCACTTGAAGGTAAGTTGTAATTCTCCCATGCACAAGACAAACGCTGGGCTGATTAAGACATGCATTCCTAGTTTGCTAAACGAATCTTTGCTGACCTGGTGCCCTTTGGGTATTTTGGACCACAACTCCCATCATCACTTACCATTCTCCAAGCTGGCTAGGGCTGATGGGTATTGTAATCCAAAAGTCCTGGAGGGCACTATAGTGGTGAAGGTTGTGCTAAACCACAGTTTCAGCAAGCCAGAAATGAGTGTTTGGTCAACGCACTCTTCCTTTCCTTGATGTATTAATTCTGGCTTGTTAGTTTTGTCGTCTTTTTTTTTTTCTAGAAGTACTTATCAATTTCCTAAAATTTCCTAAGTACTGTATAGATATTTAAAGAAAAGACAATCTAATAGACATGATAGAAAAGGAAAAATATATGGAAAGGAAATCAAGCACTGGAGCAGCAAGCACCAGTCCATAAATGGGTCCAGGTTGGTCTCTCCCTTCCCCTGATGCTCTTCCTGGGTGGCAGGAGGAGCTGGCGTCTCAGTGCCACCTTGAGTGCCCTGGCTGGTGGTAGAGACCAGGCCATGCCTGCCTTTAGTTCATGGTCAATAATGTGCAGGGATTGGGATGACTAGCTAATAGTGGGACGGATGAAACAGAACTAAGCAGGCAGTTAGGTTTTAGTTACACCGTTACAGTGGAAGCTGGTGGCTCCAGTTTTGGAAGAGCAGTGATTCCATTCTGGGTTTTAGTGAAAATCATGCAGAGCTCTAGAGGTGCTATCCCAGGTGCTGAACCCTATTCCCAAAATGGGTCCAGCACCGTGGATAGCACCTTCAGATCTCTGGCTGGTTCTAACTACCCCCCCCCCCAACATAGGCTTACATTCCAGGCATAAGGGGCAGCGAGAGAAAATGGACGAAGCCATGCAAGAGAAGTAGAGACCCTTGGGTGGGTAAGAAACAACATTTGATTAGCGAAGAGCATGAACGGGACAATAATGTGAAATAAGAGAAGAAAGATAGGAAGGAGCTATCTTTGAAAGTCAACAGGAGAAGCTTATATTGGATTCTGAGGTGAATTGGAAGCCAATAAAGGGATTTCAGGAATGGAGTGACATGATCAAAGTGATGAGCAAGAAGATGCTCTTAGCGGCAGAATGATGAATGGAAACCAACAAACTAAGGTGAGAAGAAGGAAGGCCAGTCAGGAGAAGGTTACAATAGTCCAGCCAAGAAATGACCAAAGCATGAACAAGAGTCTTGGTAGAAGAGAAAGATAAAAACGATCGGATCCTGGCACTATTATATAAGAAAAAATGACAGGACTTAGCTACTGCCTCAACATGAGAAATAAAGGAAAGTGAGGAATTTAATATAAAACCAAGACTACGAGCTTCCTCAACTGGATGAAGTGTAACATTTTTAACAGTAATAGATAATGAAAGGTGGGGCAAAGGTTTGGGAGGAAAAACAAGCAATTCTGTCTTTACCAAATTAAGTACCAAACGACAATGAAGCATTCAAGCTGCAATATCTGAAAGACATGCTGAGATACAATCCTGAATATCAAGAGAAAATTCCAGAGATAAAAAAAATATAATTATGTATAATCAGCATACAGGTGATATTGGAGGCCATGAGATCAAATAAGATTACCCAAGGACAACATATATAAAGAAAACAACAATTGGCCATTCTATGCTGTTTTTAAAGCTTAGCATCGAAGCTAGTCAATTGGCCAATTTTTAATTAGTATGTATTTATAGAAAGTAACCTAAGCGACATTTCAGTGTCTTGGAGCAACTTTGTTCTCAGTTGAAAGAATCAGAAGCTTGCAAGTGGAGAAGAAAACACAAGAAATAAGACACGGACACCAGAGCTTGGGATAAACTAGAGCCTCTTTATTTAACATGGAGATTCTCCCCTCCATGGATCTGAGCGTGAACGTGAGGGAATCTCTCTTATTTATCTCAGGCAACTAGCCTGCCAATCAGGGCAAGCCACTCGTTGAACATAGAGGTCAGTAGAACCGGCCCCCCTATTCCCACAACACTTGCATGTGTGGTGAAACCTACCATGTCATCCATACCCAGGGCTGCACAGCTCTGGGTAGATGAGTTAAATAGGTCCCCAAAGGCAAGCCATATCCTGACACGGAAGCTGCACAGCCCCTGAGGAGCAGGGCCTCTGACTTGCCCCCACCATAAAGGTGCCAGAGTGCTGCCGTCCCTATTCTCATCCCCCCAAAATTCCTGCACCATCCGCCTATCATTTATATTCACCTATTCATCCTCCATTTTAAAGATTAAATCCAGTATGGAGTAGGCGAAACCTTTTCATACTAATGCCAGGGAAAGTTCCTACTCAGCCTCCTCCACAAAAAGGACGACTGGCTAATCCCATACTAGTTGATAGGGAGGGAGGGTAGGGCCAGAAAAGAAGAGGCTGGGTGGACACTCAGGGCGAGCCTTTATGGGCTTGGCTCCACCTCCGTGCCAGGCTACACACATGCCGTGCACGCATACAGTCTTCTTTCTTTTCTTCTTCCCGCCTGCAAAATCCGACCCCTCACAAGATGTTCCAGCTGGGTGGGGATCGGGCTTTTGGTTGTAGTGAAAATCTACAGTTGTAGACCTTACAGACTGATGGACTAGAGAACTGAAGTCATTCCTCTTCTGTGATCCATTAGCAGAATTCATTTTAAAATGTCACAACAGCTATTGTAGAACCATTATTGAATTATGTCTTGCATTCTTTCCATTACTCCTATCATAGAAACTCCTCCCTGAGGCACAGGAACATGAAAATTCTTATCTTGCAAAGGGATTAAGAGAGGCATGCTTTCAACACCGCAAAGTGACATTTAACTAGTCAATGCTGTCTATAACTGTATAAATACCCCTAAAAACCATTTCACAAGCTTCATCATTAGCCTTATTTAGGGCTGAACTATATTTTATGCAGAAGCATGGCACATCTATACCTCTGTGTATATGTGGGTAATTCCCCTCTAACTATCCTTATCTCCAAAATAGCAATGTAATATGAAGTAACACATCATATGAAGTAGAAAAGCAACAAGGTGGGAGGTTAATCTTTCCCTCACCCGTCACTTTTTAAACAGAAATTTCTCCCCCACCCCCAACTGCCAACTGCTAATCCCCTGTGGTGTTCCAAATGTGTTTGTCCTGGTAAGCAATCATTTGGAAGGCCATAGTTGAAAAAAACTGATTAGAAGCTTTTCTACATGAGGGTTTTAACCCTTCACTTTACCGAGGCTTCTGCTTCCAGATTCTTTGTGGAACTGAGTTTAGCTCCTTGACACATTATTTTTTTTCTGAGAGTTTTCTTTCTCTACCAATAGGTGGTGTTATGATATAGTTGAATTGCACAAATATACAAGGGGTTCATGCTGCTATTCACAGAAATACTAGACTTTCCTCATTAGAAAAAACAAAAACTATAATGGTTGTAAAGCACAGGACAGGCCCTGGAAGATGATGACATCATGGAAAGCACCCCCAAAAGTATTATGAGTGAGGAATCATGAGCGAGGAATCATGACCGCACAATAAATACCTCATGTAGAAAAGTTCTAGATAAGTTTTGGAATGGCGAATTGGCAGACACAAAGGGATTAAAACACACACGCACGCACACACACACACGTTATTGCTTCTCTGCTGCACATCACCTCCTCCCAAAGTTGGTGTTTTGCCTTGGGGTCCTTAAAAAGGTCCTTGGATTGAATTACATACATTTGCTTGTCATGTCTAGTTCAGCATTTAGCCCTCTTCTTGTTAAGAAGTGCAAGCAGCTGGTCTGTGAAAGGAAGGAAATTTATACCACTGTTTATTTTCTAATTCACCTTTGGGAACTACAATTCCCAGAGTGCTTCATTGCCTCATTAAGGAGTTTTGTCAAGTCATAAGACTTCTTTAAAGGGCCCTTGGCACACATTTCCCCCTAATGTCACAATAAAAAAGTTGGTAGAAGTGCCAGGAACATACATCTCTTGTTTCCAGCCCTCTAGAAGAAAATAAATCTCATTAACTGAGAGCTGAGTCAAACCAGAAATCCTGGATTTACCTGTTAAACCCATTAGAGTTGAGGAGGTAATAAGGACTTTAAAAAAACAGTTGAAATATTTTTATTGGTAATAATTATACTTGCAAATATAGTAACTGAACACAGAATTTTCCCCCTCCCCATGGATAACAGCATTGTAGAATGAACAAAGGCAAGAGTAGTAAGACACAAAGAAGAATGGATAGAAGAGGAGGTTCTGCAGAACAGAGGAAGGCTGGTAGGGAATAAAGACAAGAAAAAAGGTATCATCCTGGGGAGAGTGGTTGAAAGCTTTAAAAGCACAGGCTTCAAGCTAATTCGTAATATTTTTTTAAAAAGGAAAATCTCAGGAAATTGATGAATGACTATGACATTTATAATCAACTGTAGAGGGCAGATACAACAGGAGGAAGGCATATTCAAATAAGCAAATGCTCATATATTTATATTCATAATTTTTTTGCCCAGACCTTTCCCATAGAACAGCCTTAAGTCAGCATACAGTAGTACAACTTAATAATACAACCAATACATTTCCAGCCAAAAAGTTAAAACAATAAAGCTAGTACACATACACACACATACACATTAAAAAGTTGCAGATAAAACTACAATCTAACAATTCATTAAAGGATATAGCTTTATAGGGTGACCAGATTTTGGAACCCAAAATCCCGGTCCAAAATGGCCACCCAAAACGGCTGCCCAAAGGGGGGGTGCCCACCCCCCAAAAAACATATTTTTTTAAAAAAAGGCCACCCACCATGTGAGATCTGAACCCCCCGCCACCCCCCACCCGAAACAAACCTCACCACCACCAAGCCACCCCCCCCCAAAAAACCACAGTGAGGGGGAGGGGGCTTACCTGCTGGGGCCGTTTGCTGCCGTCCGCTGGCACTGGGGGGCGCCAGTGGACGGCAGTGGATGGTCCCAGCAGGTAAGAAGTGCGACGCGGGAGGCATGAGCCCCCCCCCACTTACCTGCCGGGGCAGCCGCTTCCCTCCGGTGCTCAAATCTACCGAGAAACAGGCTTCGTGGCCTGTCCCTCAGTAGAGCACCGAAGCGGCTGCCCCGGCAGGTAAGTGGGAGGGGCCCTCCCACCTCCTGCCTCCCGCCTCACACTACTTACCTGCAGGGGCAGCCACTTCCCTCCGGTGCTCGAATCTACTGAGAAACAGGCTTCGTGGCCTGTCCCTCAGTAGAACGCCGGGATCACCCGGCGCGCTACTGAGGGACAGGCCGCGAAGCCTGTTTCTCAGTAGATTTGAGCACCAGAGGGAAGCAGCAGCCCCAGCAGGTAAGTGGGGGCCCCTCCCGCCTCCCGCCTCCCGCCTCCTGCTCCCTACCTGCAGGGGTGGCTGCTTCCCTCCGGTGCTCGAATCTACTGAGAAACAGGATTCGTGGCCTGTCTCTCAGTAATGCGCCAGGTGATGACGTCATCACCCGGCGCGCTACTGAGGGACAGGCCGCGAATCCTGTTTCTCAGTAGATTCGAGCACCGGAGGGAAGCGGACGCCCCAGCAGGTGGCGGCAGGGGGGGGGGTTTCTCTCAACCGAAACCCCACCACCAAGCCACTCATCCCCCCAAAACCTAGCCTGGATCTACCAGGTCTACCGCTGCTCGCCACCGCCGCCACGTGACCCCCCTGCAGCCCCGGTTTGCCCCCGCTGCCCCTCCGTTGGCCCGGATTGCCCCAGGTTTCTCAGTTAGGACCAGGAAACCCCGGGCAATCTGGTCACCCTACCTGAGACAGTGTTTGTACAGTTGCCAAAGTAGGTTTGCCTGGCGCCTACTTTGCACTCTTTTCGTCACCAGGCGAAGACCTTTTTATTCTCCCAGCATTTTAACAGCTAAATTTACCCAATTTTAACCCTTCCTGTTTTAAATTTGTATTTTAATCTGTATTAATCTCTGCTGCTTGGTTTTATCCTGGTTGTTTTCTATATTGTATGTTATTTTGTGTTATATTAGATTGTTGTCTGTTTTATATTTATTAAAATGATTTCATGGTTTTAATTTTTGTGAACTGCCCAGAGAGCTTCGGCTATAGGGCGGTATAAAAATGCAATAAATAAATAAAAAAATAAATAGCACTGTAATGACAAAATTGCAGTTAGGGATGAGTGATGAAAAGTTAGGAATGGGCAAGTCTGTTGATTTTGCTCAGGTTCTCATTTTTCCACTTTTATATTCATTCTGTCCTGTTTCTACATTGGACTGGAATTTATTCATTTTATAGTCTGCAGAAAAAGGTGTGCATGTTTTCAGGTGCATTTTCAAAATATTTGCTTTCTTGTATGCATTTTTTCAAACGTACTGATTTTTGCAAATAAGAGTTTACATTAAATAAAGCATCCTTGCGCAAATTGTGCAAACTATTTTTCTGCAGACTGTTTCAAATGTAGACATGTTTGCAAGTATTTTTTCATCAAATAAAGTGTTTTGTGTGCAGTTTTCAAAATATATGCATTTTTGTATTCACATTGTGAAACGTACACATTAATGCGCAGAAGTGCTGCTGCCAATTCCCTACTGCTCTGCTGATTCCCTTCTGAAAACCCTAACCCTGACCCTGACCCTGTGGATTCTGTTACACAAGCAGGACCCACTCTTATGCAAGGGGGATTTCGCACTTCCTAGGAGAAGCCCTGAAATGAGTGGAAAGGTCAGCAGAGGCAGGTTGACAGAGCTCCTTTACTGCATGTAAGTTCCACTGACCCGCCTCCTCCTAGACATGAGCGTTTCCTCTCATTTCGGGTTGCTGCCGAAGCACTAAATCTCCCTTGAGTATGTGGTGGGCACTGCCTGCGGAAGGGAATATGTGGGCTGCAGAAGAATCAGTGGGGGCAAAACCACCCTCTTGGATACTGCCCGTTGTGTACATTTGCGAGTGGCACATAGAAAATTACAGATTTCGATGTCTAACTGCATTCCACTTTCTGTTTAGGATTGGGAAGTCTGAATTTCTCTCCCATCCCTATGAAAAATGTCTGAAAGCCCTGTTGGAAGGGACAGGTAGAACTGAAGAAATCTACTCCTTTTTACGGGGTTGATTTCAGTGGGCTTAAGGTCATTGTAGAGGTAAAATTCTTCTATGCAGATAAAAATATTTATTTCGGTCCAAGATTTGAAAATTGTTCTTTACTCAAAAGACTGCTTTTAGGACAGAAACGATCTGGAGTAAGAAAAGTCTTTGAATATGTTGCAAAAAATTATACAGTTGCGCATAAGGCTGTGTTGGATTATGGCTATTGGCTTCTTGCAAGCATCTTCATAATCATGGGAACTAGAAACATTCTTTTAAACTATGAAAAAGGCTTTTGTAGCAGTTTTCAAAGTTTGCCTAGTTCCAGGCAAAAGTCTACAAGAGTGGTTGCCAGGGATGGATTGATCTGTCAGTCTAATCAAGATTTTTGGGGTTGTTGTTGTTTTTGTAAAATTCATTCTGTCCCATTTCTGCTTGAGCTTGCAATTATTATACTTTTTTTAAAAAAAAAATATATATTTTGAAATTTATTTTATTTATTTATTTATTACATTTATATACCACCCCATAGCTGAAGCTCTCTGGGTAGTTTACAAAAATTAAAAACATTTTACATTTAAAAACCAATATACAAAATTTAAAACCATAAAAGTCTAAAAGCAAACCAAATAGCATTTAAACTATCCAGGGGTCAGTTAAAAAAGGCTCAGCATATGCAGTTAAATACCTGGGAGAAGAGAAAAGTCTTAACCTGGCGCCGAAAACATGACAGTGTTGGCGCCAGGCGAGCATTATCAGGGAGATCATTCCACAGTTGGGGAGCCACCATTGAAAAGACCCTCTCCCGTGTTGCCATCTTCCGAGCTTCCCTCGGAGTAGGCACTCGGAGGAGGACCTTGGATGTTGATCGTAGTGTATGGGTAGTTTCGTGTTGGGAGAAGCGTTCTGTCAGGTATTGTGGTCCCAAGCCATGTAAGTCTTTATAGGCTAAAACCAGGACCTTGGATCGGGCTCGGAAATGTATACATTTGTCTACATTTTTCATAGTGTATGCATTAATATATGCATTTTTGCATTCGTGCATCCATTGAGTAAAGCCTGTTTGTGTGCTGTTTTAAAAATGTTAAATTGCTTTTTTTTAGTATTAAGGGAATGCATTGCAAATTCAAAAATGAATGGATTTCTGACTGCAAATTGTATTTGAGTCCATATCCAAGAGGTACAAATTGGATAAATATCTAAAAAACAACAAAAAAACAAAAACAAAAAACCCAGTGATGGACCAGATTTTTCACACATTCCTAAAGAATGTACAACACACTGCCAGCAAAGTTTGTATGTCTTAGGGCACAATCCTATGCTTGTTTAGACAGAAAAAAGTCTTAGAACTCCCAGTATTCCCAGCCACCTAAATCCACGTAGAACTTTTTTCTGTCTAAATATGCCTAGGATTGCACCATTAAGTATGCATACTTTCTGTACCTTGCTTGCTGAAACTATCATCTCCTATTGTCTGTATCAGTTAGGGGCAGCGGTCAGGGTCTTTGATGGAAGAATTGCAGAAGTACAGAAGAAGTTACCGTCTACAATTGCTGCACTGATCTATTTGTTTTTCAGAAATAAAACATCACTCTGACATTTCACATAATTGCTTCATTTCAGTCATTCCCTCCAGAAGATTGTTGGGCTCACCATGCATCCTCATTATGGGCACTTGAAGTTTAGGAGTATTTTTTCTTGTTGCAAATTAGTATCTAAAGACTTAGCGTATTAAAAAAAAAATCCATATGGCATCCTCTCCACACTCCAGAAATAATTAATTGTTCAATTATGGCAACCCTTTTGACATTTTCTTTAGTGTTTAACAGGCAGAACAATTTGCTTCAAAGGTTATATTGTAATTATATTGGTATCTAAAACCATAACTGCACTACAGGGTATCCCGGGTATACTTTCTTCAATGTTTTGGTCCATGGCCTTTTCTATTTCTCTTTGTTCACAGGGATGGTAATCAGGGATGAGGTAAAACAACCCTTAAGATGCATAATCAAGGTGTGCTTGCCTGTCGTCCTCCCCTGAAGAGGGTCGGGGGAGGACAGTCCTACAGGTATCACAGAATTACATACACACTCACATCATCTCCAAATAGCAAGATTGAATGACCAAATAACAAGATGCACCCAAGTAAATTGTAAGTGGAAGGCTAGGGTGAGCCCACTCAACTCTACCTACACATGAAAACATGTGATGGCCATGTCCAAGTATTTATTCAGGTCCCCCTATATATCTTTTAAATTCTATTAAGGAAACATGGATGGCTGTGTGCGTCACTATATGGACTCTCTATTCAAATGAATACTTACAGCAAAATTAAATACTTACAGCAAAATTAAAAACAGTATTAAAATCACTGTTAATGCAGTAATTTTGTCAGTGCTACTCAGTTAAATTATGGGGCGAGCCAGGCTGCTGATAGACTTGCTGCTCCAGGGAGGACAGTATTAGCTGCCCTATGTACCTGCTGTATTCAATGCCCACAGGTACCATGAACATCAAACTTTAGTTTAGAACCAATAGACTATAGTGTAGAACCAGTGAGATTGAATGAGGAGAAGCAGAAGATGTCTAGTTGGAGTATCTCTCATAGGAACATGGTCTATCTAGCTCAGTACTGCCTACACTGCAGGAATCCACCTGCTTTACCTAGAGATGCAGGAATTGAACCTGGATTCTTCTGCATGCAAAACATGTGCTCTACAACTGATCTATAGTTCTCCCCAACCCCACCTAATGCAGTCTATTTATTGAGGTACAGAACCCTAATCGCTAGTTCATATGTTATGGCTCTTGCACCACTATAAAATTGATAAGTATGCTTCAGCTGAAGCATCATTTGGCCGCAGGGTCTTGCAGCAAGTTCTATAGTGTATGCAGGTGACCCACCCATGAAAAGATACTGCTTTGAAATATCCCTTTCCTGCCTGCTCCACTCCCTCACTGACCGAGAACAGAAAGTTGGACTTACCATGAAGTGGTGTTCTGATCAGCAAGGAATGGAGCAGGTAGCCCCATCCATGTTTGTCATGCATACAGTGTTGGTTACAAGGGGTGCATTCGCATTTGCGTGGTGCCCTATATTTAGTTAGGGACTCCACTCAACAATCCTGTAATTCTTTCTATCTTTTTCAAAGTTGATGGTTAATTTTCTCAGTTAACGTCGGATAAGTTTTTTCTTTCCTAAGCTGTGGCAAGCCTGACGACTAAGAGGGGTTCCTCCCCTTCCGGGTCGCAAGAAGTCTGTTTTGATTGGCCCTGCTTTCCACGGAGGTCGGGATAGTGATTTGCATTTGGTTTGTTATAATATTAATAAAATATGTGAAGGGTACATTGGGAATCAGCAACTGGAAGCCTCTGGACCAAAGTCGTCCCCCTGACAAATACTGGCTAGCTCTCAGTTAGTAACCCAAAAGCCAGTCTGGAGTGGCATCTGATGTAAGGGGTACTAGAGGATGATAGAATCATAGAATAGTTGAGTTGGAAGGGGCCTATAAGGCCATCGAGTCCAACCCCCTGCTCAATGCAGGAATCCACCTTAAACCATACCTGTCAGATGGCTGTCCAGCTGCCTCTTGAATGCCTGTAGTGTAGTAGAGCCCACTAACTCCTCCCTAGGTAATTGATTCCATTGTCGTACTGCTCTAATAGTCAGGAAGTTTTTCCTGATATCCATCTGGAATCTGGCTTCCTGTAACTTGAGCCCGTTATTCCATATCCTGCACTCTGGGATGATCAAGAAGAGATCCTGAACCTCCTCTGTGTGACAACCTTTCAAGTATTTGAAGAGTGCTATCATATCTTCCCTAAAACTTCTGTTCTCTAGGCTAAACATGTCCAGTTCTTTCAATCTCTCCTCATAGGACTTTGTTTCCAGACCCCTGATCATCTTCATTGCCCACCTCTGAACATATTTAAATTATAATAATCATTTCAAAGTTTGCATTTATACATATTAATTAGTGTAGGCTAATGTTATGCAAAACTGTGTCTTTTTGTCTCCTTGTTGGTGATGCATTTCCTCTTTTTTTGCTATTCATAACTGGCCACCCTTTTTCAGAAATCATTTGGGAAATCATGCATGTATTCTGAGGGGGCACGGTACCACGTAAACCTCTGAACATTTCAATGAGATCTAAGATGGCAGCAGGAAAAATGATATGTGAAACAACAGCCACTGAGTCTATAAGGGTTAGAAAAAATCAAAATGGCTCTTTTCCATTGGTGTAACCATGGAGTAACTCCAGCCAACAGGAACCTAGGAAAGTGGTTATATTGTTGATCCATCTAGCTCAGGATTGCCTGCTCTGACTGGTAGTGACTCTCCAGGGTTTCAGAATCAGGAATTGAACCTGTGGCCTTCTGTATACAAAGGATGTGTTCTACCATAAGAGCTCTCCAAAGAGGAATAGGTGCATGCTACTGCCTTTCTTGTACGAATATATCTATGTCTGAATCTATATCTAACTATCTATATAATGTCACAGCTACTGATGAGGGTAATAATAATAATAATAATAATAATAATTTATTTCTTACCCGCCTCACCGTTTGGATCGAGGCGGGGAACAACAATACGATAAAATACATAAAACTGATTAAAACATGACACACATTATTAAAACTGCATTAAAACATCCTAAAAACACCCTAAAATTCCATTGGATATGCCTGCCAGAACAGAACAGTCTTTATAGCTTTCTTAAATTCTAAAAGACTGTTAAGTTGACGAGTCTCCTCCGGCAGGTCATTCCACAGTCTGGGAGGGGCAGAAGAGAAGGTCCTCTGGGTAATGGTTGTCAGCCTAGTCTTGGCCGACTGTAGTAAGTTCTTCCCAGAGGACCTGAACATGTGGGGTGGATTGTATGGGAGAAGGCGATCCCGCAGGTAACCTGGACCCAAACCATGTAGGGCTTTAAAGGTAATACCCAACACTTTATACTTCGCCCGGAAACTAATTGGCAGCCAGTGGAGCGATTTTAAAGCTGGTGTAATATGGTCACCCATAGGTATACCAGTGACAAACCTGGCTGCCATATTTTATTTATTTATTTATTTATTTATTTATTACATTTGTATACCGCCCCATAGCCGAAGCTCTCTGGGTGGTTTACATAGGATTAAAAACAATTAAAAACAATATACTCTTACATCTATATATGTGATGAAATTTACAAAGAGTTGCATTGGTACGTTATACCTGGGCTCATTTCATTGTGTAATTTTTACATACTGAAAGGTGCATTCATATTATAGCAAGATTTCACAGAACTTTGAAAGAATATGCTATCTGCTGCTTTCATTTTATTTCTTTTTTAAAAAAGATTTTTTTTAAAAAAAACATTTGCTATAAATAATAATCCTCTTCCTTAAACATCTAAACACAGTTATCATGTACCATATATTAGTGTTTTGCATAATGACATTAACAGTAGTGTCTAGTGAGGAAAATAATCTCATGACTCTAAGCCATTTGAAGATTACACAATGCAGACAGAAGATTAAAATGTGGGAATTTAAAGATTTTACATATTCTGCCCTTAGGGGTGTAAATACAAGAGAAAATCAGGGCGTGCCACGTTGACCATTCCTGATGTCATTGTAAGTGAATGCAACATACCTGAATGTGGAATGGAGTTTATCGGATATCATGTTAAATTTTACAGATTCATATTTTTGGACAAAGCAAATCAAAGCCAGTATTTCATATGGATTTAAATTTGAGGGGATGAGGAAGTTTCAAAATATATAAACACACCCTATTTACAGTATCTTTAACAGCTGGAACAGGAAGACGTGGCAGAGATGTCTGAAAACTGTACAGCATTGGCTTGTGACCTGAGAAAAGCTTCTCCAGGGTCATCCATAGCTTGGTTCCTGTAGAAAGTTTGCCATGTTCAGAAAATATCCACCCATGATAGGACTAGTTGAAGTTTTGAACTAGTTGAAGTTTCCAGACTGGGCACAGAGGTAGCCCTATGTACAGCGCATTGCAGAAGTCGAGCCTCAAAGTTACCAGCGCATGCACTACCATCTTTAGGTCTTCCAACACTAGGAAGGGACGCAGCTGGCGTATCAGCTGAAGCTGATAGTAGGCACTCCTGGCCATCGCATCTATCTGGGCTGTCATTTGGAGTGACAGATCCAGGAGCACCACCAAGCTGCGAACACAGTCTTTCAGGGGGAGTGTAACCCCATCCATAACTGGTTGACACACCTCCAAACCCAGGTTGCAGCCTTTGACAGCAAGCACCTCCATCTTGTCTGGATTCAGCTTCAGTTTGTTTTTCCTCATCCAGCCCATTACTGCCTCCAAGCATTAATTCAGAGGAGCTGAATCATTTAGCTCTAAATATATTTAAAATACTCTGTTGTTAGTCTATCTATATTATGACAGAGAGAGAGAGAGAGAGAGAGAAGGCTTTAAATTTGTTGTGTCTTGAGCACAAAGGACACAAACAATTCAATAATGTTTAGTTATGGATTCAGCAGGTGTCATTGTATTGTTTTTCTCCTGACAGGTTCTTTTTTAAGAGACAGTGCCAAGGCCCCCTCCACAAGAATGCGCCTTTGCGCCTGGTTCCGCGATTATGCGCATTATCGCGGAGGCGCATTTACTCACAATCCCTCTGCACGGGAGGCGGCGAGAAGCGGCGAAGCGCATTAAAAGATGCCCAAAAAGCGCTTTCCAGGTAGTTAATGCGCACAATCGCTTGTTCACACAGCGAAAATGCGCTTTAACGGCCGGAGCAAAATAAAAGTCGCTATTTAACGCACGTTCGAAAATGCGCATTATCGGGGAGATAACGCGCCTGTACGCCCGTTTTGCGCTCCGCTCGTGTGTAGGTAAAATTTATAATGAGCCTTCAAGGCTCATTAAACGCCCCGTGTGGAGGAGGCCCTAGCTGCTAAAATAAAAAGAATCTGTAGTAAAAACAAATGTATGTAGCTATATAAGCTTGATCACGTCTTCCCTGCACAGAAATTTATAGGAATCCAACAAATTAACAGAAATGGCTGTATTGGTTCATTTTTATGGGTACTAGTTTGCAGACCTAATTGCTGGTTTATACTGAAGTATATTAACTTAGGAGTCATGTATCTTGGTTTAAGTCAATATTGTTTCTTTCTGTGTTACCAGGTTTGTCGACACTACAAGCTGTGCTGGATACTGCAGCTGAAAAGAAATGGCAAGTGACAGCTATAAATGTGGGGAATATTAACAATGATAGAAAAGATGAAACGTACCGCTCACTGTTCCAAGATCTGGAGGTAAAAAAGGAAAGGCGAGTAATTCTCGACTGTGAACGGGATAAAGTCAACGACATTGTAGATCAGGTTTGCTACCCTCTATTATTACCAGTGTCAAGCAGCGTGAAATGTACTGACTTATCAGATTTGTTTGTGTTCGGCAATCAAATTATATGTATCTGCGTAATTCGGCAATAACAAGAATATTCTGATAGCACCGATGCATCCAACAAAACTCCAGCTGATCAAATAAAATGCAAATACTTTCTGTGTTTTGTGCAACGTTGTTGTCTTAACTGTGGCTTGGATCTAAAGGGTGCCGTGGATGAGCAGGTGGCACTTCTGCTGGCCCAGGGGGAAGGAGGGAAATTACCAATTTCCACTCATTCCCACCTCCGGTTCTAGTTCCTTGCCCCACATTGTATGTCATTCCAGAGGGTTCTGTGATCCTCAGGAGTGGCTTTGCAGGGGGTGTGAAGGGCTGAAATGGGAAAGGGATGGGCAGAGAAGCCCCATTGTGTGTACATAGATCTCCACAAACTTTTGTCAGCATTTTAATGTTCCCACCCTTCCATGGATTCACACAGCAGTGAGCAAATGAAGATATTGCAGTGGAGAACGAATCTGCCTCGGGCAGAGTGCCTTGCTTCCACCCTTAGTTCTCAAAACTAGAGACCATTACTTTAGGTACTTCATCTGATGAAGGTCTATAAAATAGTCTAATGTCTACTTGTGACTATCAGAGAAGATTAAAGGGCTCAACCCAGTAATGAACCACAGAGACTTTCGATTGTGCTTGATCAATGATAAATTAAAAGTCACTGTACCAGCTCCAGACTACCTAGTTAAGCTAAAGTGCTTAGAGTGCAGCTGGTTTAGTTCCATCAACATCAATAGGACTAAATCAGCAAGAAATGAAGTCCTTCAACTGATTGCAGAATAGGTTGTACTTCTTCCATAATATCACTTCCCCCCCCCCCCCGGAGAGGTTAGTGATGGGCTCTTCCTCTTTTAAATATGTGAATGAATGCAAGGATGCTTTTCAAACACAGGATATTGAAGAGCTTTCAAAGACAGAGGCAGGATGGCAGGTCCATGTGTTGGCATCATCTTTAAATAATTCAGTATATGAGGGGGACTCACAACAAAGTGTTGCCCTCTATTCTAATCCTCTAACAGGAGTGTTCCTGTGCAGGGTGCCAGACAGCCAGCGATGCCTTCCTCCAGGATTCTATCAGCTGTAAGGCAGTGGGGTTGAACCACTTTCAGCATGAGAGCCAAATTCTATTTCGGAAAAGGTCTCAGGAGCCACATTCCAGTGGTGGGCGGGGCCAAAGGCAAAAAGGAGCAGGGCTAAAAATTCAAAGAATACCAGCTTACTGTAGCTAAAATTCTTACAGTATCTAAGCCTTAGGGGAGGCATTTCATCCTTTTAGAATGGGGGGGATGGACTGTGCAAAAGCCAGGAAACCACCCCAAAAAATGGATGAAGGGGGGAGGGGGAGAGATTTAGCCTCCAGGACTGAAGTTCCCCACCCCTGCTGTAAGGGGCTCAATCAGGTCAATTCACTCTCCCCACCCCAACACGGTTTTCTGTTTTTTCTTTTTCAACTTGCACTCAGCATCCCATGGTTCTTGGAGGCAAGGTCATTGAGTATTAGGGGTGTGCACGTACCCCCCGGATTGGGACCGGATCAGATCGGGACCCGGATCAGGACCTCCAATTTTGTCCCGGATCAGATTGGACAAAATCAGAGCCCCCCCCGAACCGGATCAGGTCCGATCCCGATCCAAAAATTGGAACTTCCGATTTTTGGATCGGCCGCCATTTCCCCCCCCCCCCCCCATAGACTTGCATTGGGGGAAAGAAAGCTTTCCCCCAATGCAAGTCTATGAGGAAAAAATGGCGGAGGGTGGGTGAGGGGGGCCTAACTCCCTCCCCTCCGGGGCTGTCCGCTGTGGACGACCCCGGCAGGTAAGCCCCCTCCCCCGCGCTCCTTACCCCACCCGGGGCCGTCCGCTTCCATCCGCGGGCGCCAGCGAATGGAAGCGGACGGCCCCAGGGGGGTAAGCCCCCTCCCCCTCCCCCTGCTTACCTTCTGTGGCGGTCAGGTGCTTGCGACAACCCTACTAGTAGCAGTTGTTAGGGGTGAAGGGGAGAAATAAATACCTTTTTCGAAGGGGGAAGTGGAGTATACATTTCTTAAATTAATAATAAATACATCTTTCTTAATGATCTGAGTGTATGTATCATTTATGTATTGTTCACTGCCATTACCTACAAATAACTCCCATTGTTTTATATACAAGCCCCAGTCCATTTGTTCAAAATGTTGCTGCCGGAATATTAACTACGGTGGACCGGATCAAACATGTAACTCTGATTATGTTCAAGATTCCTTGCCTGCCTATTTGTTCCAGGCCCTGTTCAAGGGGCTGGTTCTTACCTGTTAGATGCAAAATGGCCTAGGGCCAGGATACCTTGAAGACTGTTTCCTCCCATGTATGGCTTTTCATACACTCAGAACAAAGTCAAAGGTCCTGCTGCATGTTTCTCTGACTGTCTTGAAGTACAGTTGATGAGCAGTACAGACAGGGCCTCCTGGGGTCATGGCATTTTGGGAATCCCATCTGGCTCCATTATTGCTTTATTGTCATCATATGGTTAAGACATGTTTATTTCAGGGGGCTTCCAGGGATTTTGTAGTTTGGTTATAGTTATGAACTCTGTGCGCTGATCTGTGCTGCTTTGGCTGTCTTTTTTTGCATTTTGGGTTTTTGTATGTGTATGTTTTTAGAGATTGGGAGAAACTGGTTCAATTTCATACCTTAAAACCTGAAATGTGAAGCAAAACTTAGTTATCCGAAATTCACACTATTCCAAATTTGGCACGGGAAATCCCCAATCAAAAGATGCATACCAAAATGTATATCATAGGGAATGTGCACACAGAAATGTGTATATTGATGAAAATAACATTAAAATGCATTATTTTAGGGAAATTGCCCGGCAAATGTGTATATTAATGTGAGGCCAGGGAAAAAAGCACCAAAAAACTGAAGTGGCAGGGAGAGAAAAACTCTGGTGCTGAAGACCTGTAAAGACTTTATTTGTATAAAAGGCTCCTGGAATTATAAAAATCAATTTTCAAAAATGCTCAACGTTTCAGATTGTGTAAATCCTTTGTCAGGAGCTACGGAAACTGATAAACTGCAAAAGGTGGATACACGGTGTGGAATCCAAGTTTTTACTCGGCATCCTGTTGAGTCGCTGCATTTGTAGAATAGATCCCCACACGTGTTCTACAAACACAGCAACTCAACAGGAAGCCAAATAAAAACTTGGAATTCCTCACCGTGAATCTGCCTTTGGCAGTTTATCAGTTTTCACAGCTCCTGATGAAGGATTTACACAATCCGAAACATTGAGCATTTTTGAAAATTGATTTTTATAATTCCAAGAGCCTTTTATACAAATAAAGGCTTTACAGCTCTTCAACACCAGAGTTTTTCTCTCCCTGCCGCTTCAGTGTGTATATTAGACAAAATTATTTGCAAAGTTTGCATGCATTAGGAAAAATGTGCACAAAAATGCATACAATTGAGGATGACCCAAACCTAAGATTGGAAATAATCTCAAAGTTTAGAACGAAAGTGAAAAATGAGAAACTGAGAGAAACCAACAATGACTGATTCATCTAGTCCCGATGTATATATTAAATGTTGTTATCCGCCTTGGATTATTTTTTTGGATGGAAAGGTGGAGTACAAATATTTCAATAAATGAGTAAAAAACATTTCAAAAAGCTGCCTGAATACATTGGCACAATCTATTAGGAGATTGTCTTGTGCAAGCACCAGTGAAGTGAATGGGAATGGCAGTACTGGGTTCTATCCAGTTGTAGAGGACATGGCACATTATGTATTTGACTGTCCATTATATACAAATGTAAGAAAAAGTTATTTAGAGACCCTTTTAAAGAAAGTGAAATATAGGGTTGTTAAGGAGAAATTGAGACATTTATTATATTCAACCAACCCATATGTGATACAGAGGTGTACTTTGCAGTGAAAGTTACTAGATGTAGAACAAAGTTTTTGGATACTATTGGTGTGAAGTGTTATAAAGATTCAGAGATATGAATACAATTTAAGTGACAGGGTATTAAAGGTTTCTGTATGTTTGTCGTTCACCCGCCTTACCATCATTTCAGCTAAGAATTGTTATGTATTTCATAGTTCTGTTGTTTTAACCTTATGTGAAACTTTCAATATTGTATAACAGTATTGTAAATTTTTAAGTTTGTATGTGTTGCAATGATCTGTGGATTGAGCAATAAACATTTGGAGGAATTTTCAGAACTGACAAAAGCATCTTACATAATTTACAAGTATCAAGCTATCAGGACTGAAACCCTTCCTTTTTATGACATCTAAAATTAAAAACCCAAATTTTCATCTACAATGAATTCATTCCATCTTATATGAATTTGTATTTCAGCTATTTTATAATCATTGATTTGTCACACATTGTTTTATTAAATTATCTTTAGTACCTGTGCCTTATTTCTCCCAATCATATTAATGATTTGCTTTTCTTCTAGGTTATTACAATTGGTAAACATGTAAAAGGGTACCACTACATCATTGCAAATTTGGTAAGTTAATTTAATACTAGCACCTACACTTCATATTTAAGAAATTAAAGGACATTTTTGGTGTGATTTTATAAGGTATAGTTAATTAAAAGGCTGTCATTTTCTGTCTAAAAACATTTTTGCTAGATTAGTGATTTTTCCTGTGTAGCCACATTGCGGGAGGGAAGGAGGCTGGGGCGATCATAGGAAGCTACTTAAGAAAGCTTCCCCTGACCCCAGGACCACCCCCTTTTCCCTGTCTCTGTGCTCAGGTTTCCGAGTGCAGGAAGGTAGGGTTCTGACCCCAAACTATGCTCCCTCCTCCTCTGGTGTGGCTGTGAGAAGGAGGTTGAAAGCTGCCGATTCCTTTGATATTAATCATGGTTTACCATTATGGCCCCAAATGGATAAATTGTGGTTAGTTTAAGCTAGGGTTTATTTTAATAAGACAGGATCAAATAGTGGTTCATGATCCTGGTTTGTTAATAAAATATAGTTTGTACTACATATTGTCTTTTTCAGATGTAATAAAGTATGGTTAATATTAAATGGGAAGTGGATGTTTCCAATCTTCTCATGGCTGTGCTGGAGAAAGGAAGGTGGCACATAAGCCTGAGGTTCACACTTGCTCATTCCCGTAACACTAAACCATGGTTTACTGTTACTCAATACAACTTTACTTTACTTAATACAACAGAATGATGCAATCTTTATTCAATTGTCTAAGTATATCAGATAGTTAAAATGAATCTGGTGGTTTTCAATGACCAGTATCCCAAAGGGTCTTCTGTATATGCACAGGTTTCTAAGGCTCCCTTCCCACATCACCCCTCCCCCCCAAAAAAGCCTGAGGAACTATTTGAATGATAAAGCCCCTATTCATCTAAGCTTCTAAAGTTAAATGTCAAGAAAGATAACCAAGGTATTTCTATGATGTTTGAAGTAATTTCTGGTCCAAAGAGAAGAAAACGCAAGGAAAACCATTTTTATGTATTTCAGATATCAAAAGTGTATGTTAATTGAGCTTGTACCCTCTGTTGTCTTACTGATATATGACTGAAAAGTTGGATAACTGGTCAGCTGATCACTGTTTTCCATGCCTAGGGATTTACTGATGGAGACTTGTCAAAGATACAATTTGGAGGGGCCAACGTATCAGGATTTCAGATAGTAGACTATGATGATCCCCTGGTGTCAAAATTTATACAGCGCTGGTCAACACTAGAAGAAAAAGAATATCCAGGCGCACACACTAGTACAATTAAGGTATGCTCCTTTGCTTGTACATTTAGAATAGAATACAGTGGGGGAAAGATACATGCATTGTAGTCGTAGTAGTGATAGCAGTAGTAGTAATGAGAGTGTTAATTCTCTGTTAATCTATTCTAGAAAAAAATGTTATGTGATACATTAAATAAAGGCTTACCAATTTTATTTTGGCATTAGCTTTTATAGATTAGCACCACTTCATCAGATGTTATCCTCATTTTGCATATTCAAAGGGAAGCAGCAGTTCCGTCACATCTCTGCACAGAATACAGAAAATATACAAAGTAAAAAAGGATGACCCATTCACGATAGCATTCACTGATGAAAATGCTATCTTGGTTGCAAATACAATCTTCTTGCTAAAGCGGGTTAGTTACTTTCTGTAATGGGAAAGTTACCCCAAAACTGATTGAATCTGAATTCAATAGAACTGAATTTGCTAATAAATTCTAGGTCAGCTGGAGAAGACGGAGTAATGGTACTAGGAGTAATTTACAACTTATACGGAGCAAGGGAAGCTAGACCGTAATGTGCCATACATGTGTCTAAAAATAGAGAATGTGGCAATAAAACTCAACATGGTGACAAGAATTGAGTGATTAAGGGGAAGGCAAACTGCATGTGAGCTTGATGGATTTGCTCATCCCTGTTCTGACCATCTCTAGAGCCAAAAAGAGGAGGAAGAGGCAAGGTAGGCAGATTGGGGAGCTTGATAATGTGGTGAAGCCCAAGAAGCACAAGTGGGTATACGTTTTCCCCTGCTCACCCCGATGATCCAGAGCAGGGATTGGGCAACAATAGATCTCCAGATATTTTAGAGTTCAGCTGGGTCAGGAATGCTAGGAGTTGAAGTCCAAACATCTGGAGATCTCCTAGGTTCTATATGCTCCTGGGTGCAAACAGGCCAAGTGAACTCTCTGGCATGTTCTGAACCAGCCAACTCCCATCGCACATGCAATACTTTTGGCTTGGATGTTGAAAGCCCCAAGAGAGGCAGTGGGCAGAGGCTCCTATTTACATAATGCCATCCGCAGCCCCACGTATTTTTTGCTCACAGATAAAAGTAGGGCTGGTTTCCTTTTGTTTCACTTTGGAGATTTGAGAGACATTCTGGCTGATCCCATAGAAGGTATGTGGATGGGTGAAAAGGTATGCTCCCTTCCCTAGGCCCTGCCCCTTTCTCGCCAACCATCAAACATGTGTGAAAAGCTTTGGGGAGAGGAGGGGACCAACAATTGCAGGGAGGCTTCCTATTTCTCTTTCTTCATTTCCTTTTTTCTTTAATCCCCTTCCCCCCACTTTTTAAAGCCTCCAGCTTTGCCAATGGCATCAGCAGCATGGCAGAGTAGCAATGCCTCCAGGAAGGATGCTCTGCAAATTCAGTTCATGACAAGACATGGAGGTGCCTGCCTGTGTGTAACACCTGACTGAGGCTCTCAGCTAGAGGACCTTCCGGTTTTGCAGCCAGTAGGGTAACCATATGCCAGGACAAAACAGGACATGTCAGGAGTTTTGGTAACAAATCCGGGAAGGGGAAATTTGAAGAATAATCTGGATTTTTCCCATCCTCCCCCCACCCAAAGGGCAGCTCTACTTTACAGTCAATAGGAATCAACAAACATGCTTACAGCTCAGTCGTTTTTAAAGATAAGAGATGAACCTTGGTAACATGATAGCCCTTAGGAAGGGCTTCAACCATGCCAAATTTGAAGCAGATCTGTTCATCCGTTGAGTTTTAGGCTTTTTTAAAGTTTGTGGTATTAAAATTATTATTTTTTTTAAAAAAACATCATTTTTAAAGATAAGGAGATGAAACTTGGCACCATGATAGACCTTAAGTAGGACCTTGGCCATGCCAAGTGTCAAACATGTCTTTTCATCAATTGATTTTTAGGATTTTTTTTACATTTGAGATTTTAAAATTAATTATTTTTAAAGATAAAGAGATGAAACTTAGCACCATGATAGCTCTTATGCCATGTCAAATTTCAAGCAGATCTGTTTGTCTGTTGAATTTTAGGATTTTTTAAAAGTTTGAGGTTTTAAAATTATTTTTTTAAAAAAACACTGAAGCCATACCCTTCAAACTCAGGTTGTTAAACCTCCTCTTTGGGTCTTGCACCTTTAGCAGTTTCATCCCTTGGTACAGCACCTTTCCTGTTGCAGATCTGGTGGGCAGCTGGGCAGCTGGGCACCTGGAGCTCAGCTGAGGCAAGGCATCCATAGATCAAAATGTGGAAAAGGGGAGGTCAGTCAAAGCAGCCCACATGCCAAAACAGAACAGGGCACAGGCCTTTTTCTCAGTGTTCCACATCATGGGTGATGAAGAATCATCCTTAGAGGAAAAACTCTCATGATCAGTCGAGACAGAGGCTCTCATCTTTGCAGATGCCCTGTTGCTGCAGATGTTGGAACCTAGCATGATGTTGCTTTGCTTTGCTACCCCTTCCCTTCCACTTCACTTTTTCACTTGTGAGCTAGAATCTGTCTGCACTGCTAGCATGCAATGCAGAACATTTGGATTATGTGTCAGAGAAAAATAGATTCATGGATTTCGCTGGCTGGCATATCTCTTAGAGACAGAGTTAGACTGAACACACAACTCAGAGATGGCTGTAGCTGAGCCCTGAGAGGCTGGCATGCCACACAGAGCCTTTTAAGAGCGTCTCAAAGTCCAGTGTTGGTACAGGCAGAGGTGGTTAGTGGCACAGGTGGTTTTTAAAGTAAGAGTCACCAGATGTGGCCAAGCAATAAGCTGGCACCCTTCCCCCTGGCCACAGGGTACAAGTGCACAGCCCGGCTGGACCGTTGGGAGACTTTGGAAGAGGGAGGGAGATTGATTGTTTGAGGCTGTAGGCTTTGGTTTAGCTGCAGTGACATAGAGAGAGACAACAGAGGTGGCACAGACAACCCAGAGACACCTGTTGTAACTTAGCCCCGTGGTGCTGACATGCAACGCAGGGCATTAGAAAGAGGGTCTCAGAGTCATGTGTTTGTGCAGGAAGTAGGAGTTCAAAGCCTGGATGTGCCAAGGCAAAAGCCTTGAGAAGCTAATGTATATTAGGCTGCCTCTACAAGAGAGGTTTAAAGCTCTTTCAAGGCGCTTAAAATGTTTTACCTCTACAAGAACGGAGCGCAAATCGGGCGTAGAGGCGCGTCATCTCTCCGATTATGCGCATTATCGAATGCGCGTTAAATAGCAAGTTTTATTTTGCTCCGGCCGTTAAAGCGCATTTTGCCTATGTGAACAAGCGCTTATGCGCATTAACTACTTGTAAAGCGCATTTTGGTCATCCGTTAATGCGCTTCGCCGCCTCTCACCACCTCTCGTGCAGAGGTATTAGGTGTAAATGCGCTTCAGCGATTATGCGCATAATCGCCTAATCAGGCGCAAAAGCGAATCCTTGTAGAGGGGACCTAAGTGAGAAGTGTGAATGGGCATAGTAGTGTCCGCCGCCCACAATACCCACCCTAAAGGTACAGTAGAGAAGCTTGTGACAATCATACACAAGTTTCTAAAAAAAATTTAACTTTAAAAATAAAAAGCCAGCCAGCAGCAAGCCCTGTTAAGCAGCAGCTTGCAGCAGAGTGAGGATACAATCAGAAAATATATTTGAGGGAAGGGGAGAATGTATCACACAGAGTATAGCAACGAAGTACAGCAAAAGCTACAAAAGTAGGAGTGAGTGAAATTAATTTCAGATACATTGGATGTCTCACTTGTTATTTCAGTAATTTTAACATTAAGATGTTACGTAGAATAGAATTGTCTTAATTGTGTGCTGTAAAATCAGACATGTGGCCAGGGCTATGCTTAGGTGGGCACCCCCCCCCCTTGGTGCTGGACACACACCCTGGGGGACGGACATGTTGGTGGGGACGCCCCCTTGGGGGCCAACCATGTTGTCCTTTTTGGTTTCCAAAATATGGTCATCCTACTGCTAGTCCCCTGTTTCTATACTGATGTGTGCATGGTTTTGAGAGAAAATACTATGCAATTGGCAAGTGAAAGGAAATAGCAATCTTAGTACATTCTAGTGAGCTTTTTGTTGTACATATTAATCTTGAGGCTTTGTTCTTGTTGATTAATTGGTGTCTACAACAGTAGGGGTGGGCAACCTGTATGCAGACCCTCAGCCTTGCAGTTCTTGGCCTCATTTCAAAAGCCCTCTGCAAGCAATTGCTCCAGACTTCTGGCAAAAGCAATCTGACCCTTCCTTGGCAACCTGCTGAGCAGCAGGAAAATAGATAAAAGGCAGGAAAAAAGAGAGAGAGAAAGGGGGTGGCAGAAAGAGAGAGGGGGAAATGGGCTGGCCCTGCTCAGTCTTAGCTCTGGCTCTACCCACTGCTGGCCTCACTCCAGAACACAAGGATGAACATATTAAACTTTGTCTAAAGGTCACACAGATGAAGCATTGTATATTATTATTATTATTATTATTATTATTATTATTATTATTATTATTAAAAAGCCTGCTGCTTTGTAATTAATACTAGCTTGGCATATGCCTCATAAACTATTTTATATCTGCCTCAACACTGCAGTTATTTTAGGCTGCATATAAATGATTACAGTAACAGCAGAAGAAATTGCCTATCTCAGCGGTGTGCTTTAGCATAATTTAGTTACTGACTAGTCTTTGAGCAAGCAGTGTTAAATCATACCAACAACAGATTAAATTTGGAGAATTTTGATCTATACTTCCAATATGATGATGAATACATAATTAAGAGAAGGGCAGATGGCAGACGATGCTTCTGAGAGCTTTTATCTAGTGGCATCAAGGACGGCCCAAGACAATTTGATGCCTGTGGCCAAGGACAAATTGGTGCCCCATCCCCCATTCCACATACTGAAGCTGCCATGCCTGAGGGGAGCAGGTAGCTTAGGGTCACCTTTCAATATTGGTGCGCTCCAGTTGTGTTGGACTACAAAACCCATAACTTCCAAACATCATGATTAATGGGAATTATGGGCATTGTAGTCCAACATACCTGGAGGGCACCTGGCTGAGGAAGACTGGCTTAGGGGCATAGAGCAGGTCACATGGTACACACAGCTCTTTCTTCCACCACCTCACAGCTCTCATTCACCACCCTGCATAGTGCTTGCCTCAAAGAAATGTTTATTATTCTCAGCAAAACTGAACTTGATGGAACATGGTGAAATATTCTGTAATTAGCTTAGTGGTTTTCAATTACTTTTTACTAATTTTAATACATTTTCTATATGTTATGAATGTTTTGTAACATTTTGGGATTTATTTTCTAAAGAAAATGGGGATATAGACTTTGAAGTAAATACATATTGGATAAATATTGGATATGCTTGTTCTTTATAGTGGGTAAAATGTATTATGTAAAGCAATTAATATTTTCCTGCTAATTCTTCATACTATTTTCTTCTACATCATATTTCATAGGAAATCATAATATTGAGCTTGAGATATAGCGCAATAATAAAACAGTGGCAATAGCTTTTAATTTTCCTCTGCAAACTGTGATAGAGTAGAAGCAGTGTATGTTCCCAGTAGTATTTACTGCTGGCTGTTACAACTAGAATTTTACAGTTAATCACTAAAATGCAATAAAAACTGTCATCTCATTATTGGCCATGAAGCACAAAATCCCATCCAAGTAGTAGGGGTAGCCTTTGGCAAAACTCCCAAAAAATTCTCTTTTGAGACTTTTAACAGCGCAACCCTATGCATGCCTACTCAGAAATAAGTCCAATTGAGTTTAATGGGGCTTACTCATAGGAACTCTGAATAAAATTGCAGCCTTAAGTAGAGAAAATTAACATATATATTCAAATTTGATAAAACCTATGTAAAGGGCAGTTTCACCAACTCATTGTCTTATGAAGCCTTTTCTCAAAAAAATAAATAAAATAGTGTATCAAATACATGTTTGCTGTTGTGAGCTTTTAAGTAAATAATATTCAAATTAGGCCAGAATAATTGTCAGTTTTAAAATCCTTGCCATCTTAAATCATTATGAAGGTAAGAAACTTTGGACATTAGAGCACTTGCAGCCATATAGGTGAACAAGACTCTCATCTGGTTGAGAGACATTAAAGAATGGTTTCAAAAACTGATCTTTCTGCGTATCATGGTTAGGGAGACTGGAAGCTACCTTAAACCAAGTGAGACAATTAGTCCTTCTAACTCCATTTTGTCTACACTGACTTGAGTTTTCAGGGTTTCAGACAGGAATCTTTTCCAAGCCCTACCTGGAGATACTAACCCTGGGAGGGACCACGTCACAATATAGATTTACACAGATGGAAATTCTGACTCAACGTGAAACAGGGATAGTGAACCTCTTTCAGCTCAAAGGCCAAACTAATTTTGGAGATGCTCTCAGGGACTGCAGTTCAGTGGTGGTGGAGCCAAAGGCAAAGGATGAGGCAAAATGTCCAAAATGTCAGCATATTTTAGTTCATACTTCTTACTGCCATTAACTAAGTCTTAGGAGTGTCATTTCGATCTTTTAGAATGGGGGGAAATGTGCAAAGGCTGGGAAACCACCAAGTTATCAGTGGTTGGCAGGAAGGAGTGGGGTCAGAGAAAGGGGGTGTCACCATCTGGAGAACCCCAAATGCCAAACAGGCCAGCAAGCCTGAGATTCAGCAGACCTCCTATAAACTCTGCAGCTACAATATGACCCTTTCCTAACATGTCTAGCATGGAGGTGGCATGGTGACAGAAGGAAGGAAACCCTCCCACTTGCTCTTTGCACAGGAAGAAGTAAGCAGTTTGTACTAGGCTGACCATATGAAAAGGAGGACAGGGCTCATGTAACTTTAAGAGTTGTAGAGAAAAGGGAATTTCAGCCAGTGCCATTTGTATGCAATTAGTTCCTGGTGAAATTCCCTCTTCATCCCAACAGTTAAAGTTGCAGGCATTATACTAGAGTTGACCATATACAAAAGAAGGCAGGGCCCCTGCAACTTTAACTGTTGGGATGAAGAGGGAATTTCACCAGGAACTAATTGCATACAAATGGCACTGGCTGAAATTCCTTTTTCTCTACAACTGTTAAAGTTACATGAGCCCTGTCCTCCTTTTCATATGGTCAGCCTAGTTTGTACGGTCAATAGTAGAGCTGTGCATTCTGCTATGAAGAATTGGAAGATCCAACGGAGCTCCAACAGAGCACCACGGTTCTAAAGTGGTGTCCAATCGAAGCTTTGAGCTGATCCAGAAGTATCCTGTGGTTTTGTAGGCTTCAAGGCTTGATTTTAACAATATTGTGTCTTTCTTAACTGAACACATCTCCATATAAGGTAGACGCTGAAGGGGTGAGGGGTAGCTTTCATATTGACATCTGTGGCTAACCAATTAGCCATGGTTGTCTCCCTGTCCCCCTCCAATCACAGTGCTTGGGGGGAGGGATTGCAAATCATATCTCTCCTGTCCTTGACTTAGAGTCATTTCTCTGCTAGCTGATGTAGCATTAGGAGGAAGTCAGAGAAAGAGAGAGAGAGAGAGAGACTATCTACACTACTGCTTTAAAATGGTTTATAGCAGTTTTAAACCGGTTAAAACTGTTATAAACCGTTTTAAAGCAGTAGAGTAAATAGGCTCAGAGAGCTCTGAGCTGCTTGCAGCCAGTCTATCTGTGTCAGTGTAACTTTCTTTGTGTCTAAAATTATTCCAAATTCCTTCCAAGCACTTTACCCCACCCCACACTCCCCCTTTTCTGTTATATTATTGAGTGTGTGTGTTTTACTGTTGTACATTCCCTCTGTGAGTTCTGTGTTGTTTAGTTTAGTCTGTCAGCGTCTTGTCTTCTACTTTGTGTGTCTGTCTCTGCTGTGTGTGTGTTGTATACTCCCTCCACTAAATTTTTTAAAAAGAATACAAAAAAGCTTTTTATCTTCCAATCCTTCTTCCAATCCTTTACCTTCTGTTCCACCCCACACACCCAGTGCCTGCTGTTAGTGTGGCTGGGTGGGTGGGTGTTTAAACAATCTTTAAAAAGTACCCCAAAAATTATCCTCTGCGAGTTCTGTGTTGTTAAGTCTAGTCTCTCTACTTTGTGTATTTGTCTGCTGTGTGTGTGTTTAGTGTTATAGTAGTTGTGCAGAAGCAGTATACATTAATAAAGCACACATTTTATTAATAAAGTTCCATCATGAGGTGTAGTACTGCTTCTGGTGGTTCTGGCCATGGTGGGAGAGGGGAAGAGAGAGAGAGAGAGGGGGGGGGGTCTTGTTAGTTGTTCCCCCCACCAGAAAAAAATGAGGCAAGGCACAGCCTTTTCCCTGCTGCTGCTGTCCCTGTTGCTGCTGCTCCTTCTGAGGGGAAGAAGAAGAAGGCTGATATGGAGGTCCTTGACACCTCCAAAATGCCCCTTACTACAGCTTCGGTGCCAGCAGTGCCCATTGTGGCAGAAGAGGAGTGGGAGGAGCTGGATCTGGGCTTGGAGGAGATTGTGGGGATCAAGAAGGAGGTGATGGAGGAGGCTGAGGGAGAGTTTGTGACTTCATCACCTCTGAGCGCATCCCCAGCTGTCACTAGCCCCAGATCCAGTCATGCTGTGGAGGGTGTGGGTGCTCCTGAGGCTCCACCTGCGCCCTCTCCTGCAAAATGCAGGTCTAGCTCTAGTGCCTGGGATCATTTTTCTTTGGTGGTGGAGGATCTCGGGTATGCTAGATGCAACATCTGCCAGGCCGAGATCATCAGGGGGAAAGATGTGAAGCATCTGGGCACATCAGCCATGCTTACTCACCTTAAGAGGCTGCACCCTCTTCAAGCCAGCGGTGGTCAGTCTCCGGCTGGCAGCAGCAGCAGCAGCAGCAGGAATGCTGTAGGCAAGACTCCCGCCCCCTCTGCCCAACCTCTGGGAGGTGACAGAGGCAGGCCATATTGGACCATTGAGGAGGCTTCAAAATGCCCACAGATAGAGAGGTGACCAGGGCCATCGGTTTCCCTCTTGCTCCCTCTCCTCAAAGTTCTTTTGAACTTTCTTTTACGGTACTTGTTGACTATTGGTAAGCCGCAGTGTGAAAGTCCTGCAGGCATTGTGAGTGACTGTGCTTCTGTACTTGTCTCTAGAGTCAGGCAGCCTCTTCATTTCCGTAAAACATAGTAGTAGTAGTAGTAGTAGTAGTAGTAGTAGTATCATTGGCTGGTCCAGGGTACCTGCGGGATCGCCTTCTCCCGTACAATCCACCCCGCACACTTAGGTCCTCTGGGAAGAACTTACTCAAGCCAGCCAGAACTAGGCTGGCGAGTGTTACCCAGAGGACCTTTTCTTCCATCGCTCCCAGTCTATGGAATGGTCTGTCGGAGGAGGTTAGACAAATTGACAGTCTTCATGAATTTAAGAGAGTCATGAAGACTGTCCTCTTTCGACAGGCCTATCCAGATGAATTTTAAGATGTTTTTAATGTTTTATTGTTCTCTTGCTTTTTAAAATTTTTAATTGTTGTGATTTTTATGTTTATATTGTTGCTGTTCCCCGCCTCGATCCGGAGGGAGAGGCGGGTTACAAATAAATCTTATTATTATTATTATTATTATTATTATTATTATTCCAGTGCGGGGGAGGATCTAGATGTACACCAGGCTCTGGCATTCTATAGGAATAGAACAGAGCCATTCAAATGACTGAGGCCCTTTTCCAGGTGCCCTCAACAAGTGAGGTGCAGTCAGTGGCTACTAAGAAAAGGGCCTTTTTTGTTTTCCACAATGGAGCAGTTATTCAAAATTTTTAAAAATCCTAAAAATCAAGGGATGAGCAGATCTGCTTCGAACTTGGCATGGCTAAAGCCCTACTTAAGAGCTATCATGGAGCCCAGTTTCATCTCTTTATCTGTAAAAATGATGGAGCTGTAAGCATTTTGGTTAATTGCCATTGGCTATAATAGAGCCGTTACCCGAAAATGGAGTGGTTCTTCGATGGATAATCTGATGAAGCAGAGCAAGGTAGCCGCTCTGAAAATCAAAGCAGAGAAGCTGATTATCAGAGCTCTGCTTCGAATTTCAGAGCGGAGCAGACCCGCTCCCCACAGCCCTAGTCAATAGTAACTTTTGATAACTAAAAAAAACCCAACAACCAATAATAGGGCAACAAAAAGTTCAGTGGAAGTTGAAGAAAGCAAGAAGGCAAAATCAGTTGTGCATGACACTAAGTTCCTCTTCTTAAAAGCCATGTACCAATGTATTTCCTAAATGAAGGCGAGCAAAACAATTGCATGTTTTTCTTGGATATACCCCTCCCCCTTTTGTAATCTGACTTTGTAATGACAATAGGTAAGGATTGGATTGCATGTACTGGCTGCTATGTGGAGACTACTTTAGTTTGCTGATCTTGGCAGCTTTCATCATATGGTAAGGCATTTGTATGCTTTAGTGCACTGTACTGATGAGGTTATTTTGACCAAAATGTTAATTGCAATCTTTTTGCAGAGGCGGTAAAGCTACCTTTGTGCAGAAAATTGCTTTTTTGTGATTTTAAGGTCTTCCTGGAAGAGATAATGGCTTTCCATTGGTTGGTTCACTGTTTTATACATTAGACCTTGCATCTGGATTTAATGTGTTTTTGATGATGTCACAATAACAAAAATCTGGTAGCATTTTAGATGCATAAATTGTCAGACAACATTGTCCATGTGTCGATATCAAATGAAACATAATCTACCTATTAGAGCTAGGTGCGGAATTTGTTTCCATTAATTTTTTACTAGAGTTTATCCAATTTGCACCTCCCAGACATAAGAAATGCCATCTGCAGCATGATATCTGTACATTTCCATGCTTGCATTGTGATTGGCACAACAAAAATGTGTAACTTTGGAAGTGGTCTCCACAAATGCACTGCAATTTGCATGAAGAAAGTGTCAAGGAAGAAGGAATTAAATAATGACTGTCATGGTTCCCTTAATAAGCAAAAGTGGAAAAATCTACTCCAATCTGTCTTAACATACAGTTCATGCTTTATTGAGCAGTACCGTTCAGAGTCAGTGGTCCCTTACAGAGAGCTGCCTTTTCAAAAGAGGTTCCCCCTTCTTAATTTTTATCTGTGAGATCATATTGGGATGAGTTAAAATATCTAAAACAACAATGATTCCGTTCTATGAAAGGAATGATTTTATATAAAAGTTGCAGTGTTATATAGATGCAAGAAGGAAGTTCATACCAAGTTTTGATATAAAGTGTAAGACATTTCCCATAAAATAAATTGGTAAGCATTATCTCAGAAGATATGGATACAATTTTAATTATTGTTTCCATCTATCATGGAAGTAATCAGTTACAAACCAGTGCTAGATTCCTAATCTGTGCTTCATTAATTATATTTGTTGCTTTTCAGTACACATCAGCTCTGACCTATGATGCAGTCAAGGTGATGACTGAAGCTTTCCGTAACTTGCGCAAACAGCGGATTGAGATTTCTAGAAGGGGAAATGCTGGAGATTGTCTTGCTAATCCAGCAGTGCCCTGGTCTCATGGTGTAGAAATAGAAAGGGCACTGAAGCAGGTAATCTATCTATAACCAATATTGTGTGTATTGTATGTCTTGAACTGGAGATATAGATATAGATATGAAAATACTCCTGATAATTCCAGGAAGTCTCTTCAGCAATACATACATGTCTACTGTTTGTAGGATTGTCCTCAGAACAACCCATTTAAATAAAAAAATCAATGGATGTTTAAACTGTATTTGTTTTAATTAGTCAGTATAAATCTACTGATCTTTCCATCCTTAATTCACATAGGTTCAGGTGGAAGGGTTATCAGGAAACATAAAGTTTGATCAGAATGGAAAGAGAATTAACTATACAATAAACGTCATGGAGCTCAAAAGTACTGGTCCCCGGAAGGTAATTTTAATTCTGAGTGCTTTTAGTCCTTTCCTGCAAAGTAATATAGAAAAGCAGATGTCAGAGCTCAACACAAGGTTATAATCCAATTAAATACGTGCATATATTCCTATGGAATTACAAATATGCTTTTTATTTGTTAAAAGGGCCATAATTTGAGGTAAGTATAATATATCATTATAATTTATATTATTTTAATTTATGTATTTCATGTTGTTGCTTAAAGATAAGATGGAGTATATGTGTAATAGAATCTAACTTTTTAAAGGACAACTAACAACGAATTCTCTGAAAGTGATTGAATTCTCTATAGAATTTCCTGAATTCTACTTCCTTACCTGGATGTCATGGAGGTTTTGCATCATTTTGCTAATAACGGCTAAAGTGCAATCAGAGTTGAATACTAAAGAGTCCCATTGATTTTAATGTGAGACCTACACACTATCTTCCATTAAAATCAAGGAGGCATGAAATGGCTTAATTTTGCCTGGACAATACCCACCATATAGTGCCTGTAGCACATAACTGAACACATTGACTGACATTCTATAGAAAGCAAATATAAAACTTTTGATAAGTGTTTATGTTTCCACCTCTTCCTATTTTACATACCACCTAAAATATTTACTACATTCCCTGGTTAAATATGAATGCAGTAGGGTAAAATTGGATGTGTGAATGTCATTTGTAAAAAAATAATAATTCTTATGAATAGAAATATTCATTAGCTTGAATACAACCTCCAACCTTTTTCAGATTGGATACTGGAGTGAAGTGGACAGAATGGTTGTGAATCCTATGGACGGTCTCTCTGGCAATGAATCCTCAGGATTAGAGAATAAGACTATTATTGTCACCACTATTTTGGTAATTAAGCACATTTTTTGTGAAATGGATACTCTAAGTTGTAATCTTATCATTCATTCTCGATCTATGTTGGAGTAGTTCACCTCTGACTGACTTTCTCACTGTGAATGTGTCAAAGATTGGGAAACATTCTTTACGGAACAAGAGTAAAATCCCATTTGCTTGTTGTTTCAGAGTAGTTATAAGGATTTTGAAATGCGTCCTTGCATTTATTTTTCAAAAGTGAAAATATTTGTGGAAGGTAAACCTTTCAAGTGTTAAAAAAGAGAAAAAGATGTGCTCTTTCTTTTGCAGCAGGACTATGATTTGATTTTTGTGCTTAAGTTGTGACTCTGTTCATTTAAGCAATGGAGGTGTCCGAATCAGAATGAATGAATGTACATCTCTTCACTTCTAGCCAGGTTAAATTCTCAATTAAACAGAAGAGTATGAAACATTCTCTATCACTTTACAATAGCAACATTATAATAATATAGTAGGAATGTCATGTTGTTTATTTAGTAAGCTAATAATTGTTCGGAGTTGTTCATTCAGGGCATAACTGTTCTGGATTATATATTAAAGGAACCAACAATTTATCAGCTGTTTTGATGGTGGTAAGATTTCATTATTATTTTTTACAGCTCTCTATTTATTGTCAATTTTATATGATCTGATGTGGGTTTGGTGGGAATTGAGGTGTAGATTCCTATAAAATAGGCAGGAATATTCTGATACAGACATGCTTTCAAATGTTTTCAAAAGCTATTCCTTTATTATTAAAAGCTATTCTTTGTCACCATACAGCTTATATTAATACTAACAAGAATTATGAATGCATCTTTGAAAATGATTCTACCTGTAAGGCTTGCTATGACTGTGAAGAAATGTTGTTGTGATGAGTGATAAATAAATAATCCTGAATATTTATGTGAGGAAAGCTGATTATTTTTACTTTATTCAATGTACTCAAAAACCAGTACATGGTAACTAACTAACTTACTAACTAACTAACTAACATGGTGTCCTTATTAATCATCTAAAGCCAAGTTTCTCTGTACAGGAATCTCCATATGTCATGGTGAAGAAAAATTTTGAATTGCTTGAAGGAAATGAGCGCTATGAGGGCTACTGTGTGGACTTAGCTGCAGAAATTGCCAAACACTGTGGGTTCAAGTACAAACTCACAATTGTTGGGGATGGCAAGTATGGGGCCAGGGATGCAGAAACAAAAATCTGGAATGGAATGGTTGGAGAACTTGTTTATGGGGTAAGAACTATTTTTTAACCGTTGCAAGTAGCTATGATTAAAGGCGATAAGCTCAACACACGTTGGTATGGCTGCTGCAGGTCACTTGGATTGAAGCAATATGTATATGGATATTTGAAAAGAGTTAGCATCACGTCTGCATTTCATCACCCTTTCCTACAAATGAAACACTCCTGTGAATTCAAATGCCATAAAAATGCTGGGGAGAATTGTGGTGTACTGGCGATCTTGTTCAGTGTGTGGTTATACAGAGATACCTTTGCATGATAAAAGTGAAGCCACACAACAGAATATATGTCAGCAGGAAGAATATTAGTGGCAGATTGCTCAAAACATTATTCCTCCGTAGGATGCTAGCATCATCATCATCATCATCATCATCATCATCATCCATGTGCCTGCTGTTGCATACTTCATTTGTAATGCACAAATGCAATGAAGCTGTTCACATGTTAAATATTGAATAAGTTATTGTTTCGTTTTGCTTCCGTTACAGAAAGCCGATATTGCAATTGCTCCATTAACTATAACCCTGGTGAGAGAAGAAGTGATTGACTTCTCAAAGCCCTTTATGAGTCTCGGCATATCTATAATGATCAAGAAGCCTCAGAAGTCCAAGCCAGGAGTGTTTTCCTTTCTTGATCCCTTAGCATATGAGATCTGGATGTGCATTGTTTTTGCCTACATTGGGGTCAGTGTTGTTTTATTCCTGGTCAGCAGATTTAGCCCGTACGAGTGGCACACTGAGGAGTTTGAAGATGGAAGAGAAACGCAAAGTAACGAATCAACTAATGAATTTGGGATATTTAATAGTCTCTGGTTTTCCTTGGGTGCCTTTATGCAGCAAGGATGCGATATTTCGCCAAGGTTGGTTACACATCCATTTCAGCTTTGTGCATTTTTGGTCTCGCTAAGGACATTCATGGTGCATATATATATATATTCACTCTCAAGAAATACCAGCTGTTGACACATCTCTCCAAATCATCTGCAGCCCTTACAATCAAAACAACTGCTCTTGATGCTGCCCAGTGGACATTGCGATTGGTTTTCTCCTAGCATCAGTCACTCTTTACCCTGGTGGACTTATATACACCATGCAGAGGCCATAAAATGCATAAGGTTCCTCTCATTCCATGCCATCTTGGAGGGGTACCGTGTTTTTGCTGCATATTCCCATTCATAGCCAATGGTGCTCTGATTTCACAGATGCTATAATGGGAAAAAAAGGAAAGTACACTGTTAATGAGCTATGAAAACAGCACTTTCCCCACCACAAGCCACTTTTCATGGCCTCCTGCCTATTGCTTAACCCCCCTTCTCCTTTCTGCAAAATGTTGGCAATTCTAAATAGAAAGGTCTTCTGATAACTCAGTAGTTATGTGAACCAGTTACAACAGACCTGGCAAGAGCTGGTGTTGAGGGTATCCTGGGGAAAATTGCCAGGCTTAAAAGAAAGCTCCTCTTCATTCCAGGATATAGACTCTATTTCTATTGTTGTTGTTGTTGTTGTCATTTTAAACAGGAGTATACAACAACTCTAAGCTTAATCTACTATCCCTTTGTTTGTTTTATTTTTGTTTCTTCTTGCAGTGTTATCAGCTGTTCCATTTCCCTCATGCAGCTAGTGGCTATGGCCCAAATACAAGAGCTCTCTTGGGCACGTACTGATTCATCATGTGGAGTATGAGAATAGTATCAGAGCTGAAATTCACTCAGGGCTGGTTTCCGGAGGGTGGTATGGTTGGGCATTTGCCAGGCCCCGAAATCAGCAAAGGGCTCACTGCCCTGACAGTGCTACCATTTCCACTTTGCACAGAGTTTCCAAGAAGATCAGATGGAGCAAAAGAGAATTCTGAGTTTGAATGTCTCACCTCTGCAAGGTTAGAGGGGCCACTAGGTCTACCATGCCCAAACGCCCTCCCCTGTCCCAAATACTTGAGCCGACACTGAATTTATTCAAGGAAAAGGAAATTAGAAAGTGTGGATCTTAGGCCATGTCTACACCAAGTATTTATCCCGGGGTTGTCCCTAGGTTGTCACTGTGTGTTCACATGGCGCACAGGGGATCCCAAGGCCAAACGGGGACAACCCCAGGATAACCCCAGGATAGCGGAACCCGGGGATATCCTGGTTTTTCAGCAATCCTGGGTCCTAAAATGGGCACGGAGTCACATGGGGTGGCTCCATGCCCATGGGGGGGAAGCAATTTCGCCATCCTCAGGGTGGCAGGGAGGTTGGGAGTGGGTTTTTTTAAAACTTACCTTTTCGGGAGGATCGGGGCCTCTTCCTTAAAAAAAATGGTGCCCGTGGCACCTGCAACATCCCTATTTCCTTCCAGGACATCGCGTGGCAGTATAGGCAGTGGGGGAGGATCACGGGAGCAGGTAAGTCCGCGATCCTTCCCCCCTCCCTCCCTCTACACCCTTATGTGTAGAAATGCCCATAGATTCTTTGAGTGAAATATACAGAAAAATGACTAGTGGAGGGCATTATTAGTAACTGGAAAAAATGCTACTGAAATTCAGGGGGGGGGGGAATTACCTCAGAATGTTTGTCATCGGGGAATTATAACTTTTTCCTGGTTCCGTATGATTAAAAAAATAGGAACATAGGGAGCTTCCTCATACTAAGCCAGGCCATTGGTCCAACCAGCCCAGTATTTTTTACTCTGACTGGCAACAGTTCCCCAGGGTTTCAGGCAAGAGCTTTCCTTCTCTATGTGGAGATGCCGGGGATCAAGCCTGGGACCTTCTGAATTCAAAACAGATGCTCTACTACTGAGCTACAGTGCTCTGTCATCTTGTCTCTGGATATTGTCCTTGATGATGAAGGACTTCCTTTTAGCACACTGGCACATGGCAGAATCAGAATTTGAAAATCTTTGATGTTGGGCCATGTGGTGCCCTAAATATATTACCAGTTCAATTATCACTAAGGCCCATTTTGGACATTATCCTTTCAGTGTGATTGCAACCAGGAGTCAGACTATGTGGGCACTTCTGCATGTGTTAGATGTGTCTACAAATTTGGCACCTGCATGGTTTAGCCAATTCCAGCAATACCATGGGAAATATTTTCTTTCACAAAGTGAGAATTTGCTTTTTTGTTGTGACAGCCATGTCGATTAGGTCATAATTGAATTGGGCCTATCTAGTGGAAGATTCTGGCTTTACAGGATTAGACTATATTGGTTATTGATTTTCCTGAAACAATCAATAGCATGCCTACATCTGCTTTAGCTAGATTAACATGTCAGGTATTTAGGATTTCTCACTTTATACATCTATGTTACACTACAATGGTAAAGGAATCAGATTTGCTCCCTTTTAAAATCCTTATTTAGGAAGAGTGGAATTACCCAAGATTTTAGAGAACGTTATAAATAACCCAGCTTTTAATACAGCTTTATCTTATTTAGGAACCTTGAGCAAGAATTAAACAAAGGATTTTTTTAGAAATACTTTAAATCCTAATTAAACATCAACTTTTAATTTCTTAAATATTAATTCACGAACAAGAAGATAAAGGTTTTGGGAGAATAGCAAATGAAATATCAGCTTAAAAATTATTTGCGTTGAATCTGCCTAGTACTTAAATATGTGGGTTAAAGTGATAGACTAATTAGCAAGATGATGATGGGCACACACAAAAATGGATCTAGTTTGGTGAAAAATTCCGGTTGGAGCACTAGCAATTCCTTTGCATTTATACAGTGCTTTATCTAGATGTAATCTTAATGACACGTAAAGTCACTTAGTATTTATTATATCCATATTGTAGATGGGAGAACTGAGAGAAAGAAAGGCTTGCCTAAGGCCACCAGGTGAGTTCATGGCACAGATTAGATTTGAAACAGAGGTTTACTGATTCATACCTCAGACTCTTAGCATCCAGTATGCTGTCTGTGTGCCAGCTCACTACTGATCTAGACAAGGCAGAACATTGCCTTTGTGGGAGAGGTGTGTTAGCATTTGTTTCTAGTTGGGAAAACAAGCATATAAACAAACCTGCAGGGCATCAATTATAGAATTAAAAATAGGCAGAGATGAATATTTCCTTTGAATGATGAAAAGCAATATATGCACATTAAAATAGGACTCTTCATCAACATCTGTGTTGATAGCCTGCACTTGTGTGCACCTTGTTCAGGTATAACCATATTATTTTGAATATTGCTGGAAAGCTCTTCCTTTTGATTGTGCTCCAAACTGTAGTAGCAATGTCTAAAAGCTTAGGTTTCATCTTATACAACCTAATATATGAGTGTAAGCCACACTGAAGTCAAAGGGATAAGTTGACATGCATAGGATTGCACTATTAATGCATTTGTCCAAGTACTACTCTTTCTAGGGGCTACTTTCTACTCTGCACATCTTGGTGTAGATACAAATAGAAAGAAGCTTTTGCGTAAAGTATCGCATATGAGGAAGAGCTTTCAACTGGAAATCACATAGGGTTCTTAAAATTGACCACAGATTTTCGGGGAAATAGCTTATTAGTAGTGGATGTTTCCCCAGTAGAATGAAAAAATAATAGTAAATTAGAATTTGTGAGATATTCAGAAATGTTTGGCAAATTTTGAAACTGATGTTAGCATAGGTCATGTTAGTAATGTATGTTCTAAAGCTCTCAGTTATGCCATTATGTTTTTCTGGAGGCCTGATCTATTCAGGGCACAGTCAAAGTAGATTCTTTGGCTTGCCAAGATAAAACTAGACTACCTGTGAAACGAATTAGTTTATTGATAGAAAATAGATGCAGAATAAAAATACAAAGGAAGTTCATACATCTATTCAGCCAATGAAGCTGGCGACTTCCTTACAGCTGGCATATGCCAGAGCCCCAATCAACAGCATATTAAAGATTGTTCCTAAAACCCAAAATCATCCAGGTTGATAGTGCACGTTCCCCCATGGAGTGAAGTCAAATTGGTTAGGCCTCAGCCCAATCTCTTATACCATCTTCTAATATTCTAGTATGTGCCAAAAGCATCACAAGCAGACAATGAGTTACCTATCCCTGTGACTAAGAAGTTGCAACATTCCAATGTGGGGGGGGGCAGCAAAGGAACCCTCTTAATCTCTCTAGCAAGCTAGAACAGTAAAGCAAACAGAGGAAATTTGGCAGCTGTATAACCGTTGACATGAAGATTACACCCGTTATCAGCATCAGACAGCTAGCAATTGTTAACATGTTGATTGGTGCCTGCTTGCCTGATACCACTCTCTGTCTTTGAGAAGCCTAGAGAAGCTGCCCTACTCTAAGAACCAGGAAAACTGCCTTTTATACATTTAATAAACAGCATATAGGACACTTGTGTAAGTTCAGCACCTGACCTGACTCCTCACCATTTCTTCTAGTGTGAATAATCAATTATTGATTATCATAATCAATAAAGTTTAGTTCTGTTGTTTTTCAGTTTTTTAATCCTATTACCCATTCTCTCATATTTAGCAGGATGTTTTTAAAAATCCCTAATAGACATCTGCAGTTATAGTCAGATGAAGAAAAGAACTATACTTTTTATCAGATTTTGCATGTGAGTTATTTTTGCATTTATTTTATTGTGAATATAAATATGAATGTAGAGCAAGGCAGTACTTGTGGGGAAAGCTATACCTAAATATGGTGGTAGTATTGTGCAAAAATTAGCCCGCTCAATCCAAAGATCCCTTATTTATTGTGGCATGTTTGTTTGGTTAACATATGACTCCCACTTCATTAAATGCTGAGATTTTCTGAGGAGTGCCATGGTGAGCATATAGGAATTTGCACCAAGAACATTGGTCCTGGTTTATTTAATTAAAATATAGCTCCCAGCCAATGAAACCATTGTAGGAGAATATGTTCTTTTGGGCATAGCACTCAAAATCTGTTGGAAATGGAGGACTTTCAAGTTTATACTAATATGTAGTTCATTTATCTTGCCCGATTTTCTGGTATACAGTATGTATTTGAGTTGTCACGATCAGGAGTTCATCTGAGTTATCATGAAAACCTTATTTTTTTTTTAATATGGCATCATGTGATCTAAGCAACTTTGTTTTCCAGGATGCTCAAATCTGTGAAGGACTGATGAGCTAGAACATTAACTCAAGATGGGACTCCTGAATTTAGTCACACCATATGACCTGAGTAAAATTATCCTAGCAGATCTAAAAGATGTTTGATTCCCCCCCCCCATTTCATTAGCATGCATTGCAACAAACAAACAAATACCAAGATAGCATAAAAATAAAAAGCCTCCCCTGTATTACGCAATGCAACATATACATAAACCTGGTAACTTGCATTCCTTTCAGGACATTCATTTCATTTTACAAATCCATTTCATACTTGTTATTAGATCCCTGTCTGGGCGCATTGTTGGAGGTGTGTGGTGGTTCTTTACCCTGATCATAATCTCATCCTACACGGCTAACCTAGCTGCCTTCCTGACGGTAGAGAGGATGGTGTCTCCCATTGAAAGTGCGGAGGATTTGTCTAAACAATCAGAAATCGCTTATGGGACATTAGATTCTGGCTCAACAAAAGAATTTTTTAGGGTAAGAATCTCCAGTTAACTTAATTCCTATTTTTGCCTGAAATATTAAGTAATAGTTGCATTCCCCCCTTCATGTTTTCTGAAATTAAGTGAATATATGATCTATTCTTGGTATTTTTGTTTAAATAATTAATTGCAAGTTTCAATTGAGTTTCAATTCTGGTGCTAAATGTAGACCCTACAAAGTAGAAATAAAGAGGTGGACCCCCAACTTGGATTTAAAACAGGCCACAACTTGATTAAATATAATAATATGGCTAAAACCATTAGGACCAGTATAGAGGAGAGATTCTAAATCTCCAGAAGCATGGTACAGGAAAACTGTTCTGGCTATCTAACTGCAATATACTCTTGGCATTCCTGGCTCAAGCCTAACCACTGAACTTCCAGAAAGCCTTATGCCCTACCAAGATGGGTATGTGAACCGTAGATCACTCCTAAAGTGGCTGCTCAGGTCTGCTGTGCAAGACCTGCCTTCACCATCCCAGATTCCACCATATTACAGGAACTGCCCAACCCTGTAATACTTGACCATTCAAAGGCTGAAAGTTCAGAGCAACTTCCCAAGCTCCTCAGTTCATAGGCCTTCTCCTTCTTCATACATAGCTCTGTTCTCTTCATTTCCACATCAACCTCAAGGTAAAAAGCACTGATTCCTTCTAGTAAGATAAAGCTTACATCCATCTGACATGAGATGGATACCATTTCCCCAGAGTATATGAACCTTGTCTTCTATGTTCCAAAGTTGGATGATCACCTATTCTAAGACTAACATTGGATACCACACAACAGATGCCACAGAAATTCAAAATTTAAGTATCTGTAATAAAATAAATAAATTTTACTACAGTTTTGAGTTATTTCTGTAAATGACATGCTAATTATAGGACCTCATTTGAGAATAATAGATCCTAGTAAGACAAAATGGAAAAGTTATCTGATGGCCTACTAGATATGTAGATTACTAATTAATTTGATAAATTCTTCATATTTGAAATCCTTAATTGAGTGTCTTTAGGAAAAAGCTCTCTTTAATGAAGGCAGCATAGTGAATATAAATGGAACACACTGTTAAACAGATTGATTTATGTCTTTGTGACTGCAAAGCTAGACAAT